>JARCFY010000002.1:113916961-115403036 GCA_029233225.1 Lepidodactylus listeri | reverse complement strand
GACAGGCATTTCTTTCCACAGCCTTCCCACTGGCTTAGGGGAAGACTTACTTCATGCTACATAAACACCACCCACTGCCAACATATATTTGTTTGAGCTTGTTTTCTTCTCTTGGAGACTAAGTGCTTTTCAGTTACTTCTGGGGCTTTGCAAATTACATAGTTTTTATGTAACTGACCTGTGTGTGTTATTTGTGTTATTTATTTGTTGTTTATACTACTGTGTGAGAGACTGTTGCTATAGTCAGCTAAACTGTGAATCTTTCCCCCATTCTTCTATATTTTAGCGTTATTTTCAGTGTTAGCTCTAATGCACTCTGTAGCCAGTTAGTATGAGTAGTTTATGCATGTACAGTCCATACAGGTACTAGAGCATTAATATTTTTCATTTTTTAAATGTTGTTTCATCCCATATCCTTCTCTATTTCTTCCCTAATACCTTTTAAAATTTGTTTTGTGTTCAGTTGTTTCTTCTATATGGTTTTGTGATTTTAACATCTCAATGACTGTGCAGTCCCAAGGGCTACCATGGCAGAGGCAGTCATTCACCAGAAAAATAGCTGTGCCACTAGGGTTGCCAAGTCCTACCTCTACGAGTAGTGGGGGGGAGTTCGTTCCTGGCCGGGACCTCTCTAATTCAAGGTAAAACCATAGAGTTTTCCCTCAAATTATAGAGTGTTCCCCCCCGAAACGTGCCCTACACGATGATGTCACCTCCAGGTCACGTCACCGCGCTGGGCATGTCTTTGCAGTCCGGCAATTTGGGGGCGAGGTTTCCCCCAGCGGCCCAATCTGGGCTGGCAGGGAGTGGGCTGCTGGAGTGGGGGTTTCCCCACCCCTGGGGGACTTAGGAACCCTATGTGCCACTGGTCTGTTCCCCAAAGAGAAGCTGCACAGGCCAGGAACTGGACAAAAAGCCCTGCATCAGGGCCACTTAGGCCATGACTGTGGCATTGTACCCATCAGATGGCATGGGGGCATGACACCAACAAAGCAACACAAAAAGGGAAGGGCCCCACCACCCTTCACACCATTATCCAAAGCACGTCTGCATCCCTGAACTCAGCTGGGCCTAACCAATGGTGTGCTATCCCAGGAATATAGGGCTGGCCACAGGCACTTGGCAGTTAGTAGTGGGGGTGCCTCCCAGAACCACAGCCATATTGGGGAGTCCAACCCTGCAGCCCACTGCAGCTGCCTCCACCAATGGAGTGGGAGTGGGCTGCTGCAAGCCCAAAGAGCATCACCAACATGCCCATATGAAGCTCCTCCATGTGTGACTGCTGCCCATCCATATCCCCAAGGACAGCCAACAGTCTCCAGAGAGCCAATTGTGCCCTCTTGAGTCTCTGCAAGGCCATTCAAGTACTGCACCCCTCGGGGCACAGTATCCCTCCACTCACCCCGGTCTCCAGCCACTCCCTTTTGATTGTTGCCCAAATGAATGACAGGAAGGGGAGATGCACCCCCCACTAGCCACAAGATGGATGAAAGTCAGCAGCACGGCACTGTCAGGGCACTGAACCCCACCCCTAGGAATGGAGGTAGGTGATGGGGCAAGGCTGATGGCAGGGGAGGGCTATGAGCCAAGGTGTGCTTTTGTAGGTCAGCCGGGCACAGTTAAATCTAAAGAGGCGGAGAACTCTTCAGAAGAGGAATGGGCATGTGAAGGAGGTCCCAGCTTGCAGCCAGCTGCAGCCAGCCTGCTACAGAAAGTTACTTCTGCCCTGCCAAATAATAATTTGCAGCCTGATAGCAGCATCCCAGCTGTTCAGCCCCCTGGCTCAGAATCAGGAAGCACCCCACTATCCACTGCGCCTCCCCGTTTCCAGAACTGCTGGCATGTAGACAGAGGAGGCTTTCACATGAGATGCTGGAAAGAAGGTGGAGTGCACGATTACCAGCCCAGAGACACTTGGATCCAGACAGTGAGGATGGGTGCACTTGCACCTGCATGATGCAATCCAGCTGCAAGATGAGCATATCTGTTATAAAGGGTGGAGAAAGGGGGAGACTGACTGTGGAAGCAGTGCGTCATCTTACTCCTGACCTCGCCGCCACTGACTCTGCCTTGTGACTCTAACACTTTGGACTGTGTTTGAATTCTGACTTCTGGATTTGCCCCCAAACATATTCTTGCTGCCTAGTTGCTTACTTCATGTTTGACCTGGGGGCTGGACTCTGACAACACTGTACCAGTTGTGTGTATGCCTTCTCTCTCACGCTCCAGCTCAGCTGACCTGGCCTGTGTCTAGCATGTTCCAAGAGAGGCATAGGGAGTGTGGTGTGTCTAACGAATCCCCCCCCCCCACATACTAGATGGCTCACACCAGGATAGTGGCACTTCCAAACACCACTCATGCTAGGGATCCTGATGATTCACATCCTGCCTGCACTATATGTCTGGGAGGCACAGTGATACCATATGAAGCACTGTGTCTTGCACTATCATGAACACATTAACACCCTACAATTCTCTGATTAAAGTTGCCTGGAGCGGTTCATCCTGAATAGGGTAGCTATTCAAGCCCTGTGCAAGGCACTGGGCCCTGTTTTGCAGGGCCAGTTGCCTGCCCCAGGTTATCCTTTTCTAGTGTTGCCAAGTCCGGGTTGGAAAATACCTGGGGACTAGGGCTGCCAAGTCCCCCGGTGGGGCGGGGGAAACACTGATTTTTAGTGCTTATCTCCCGCTTTTCCAAAGTTGGCCACAGGGGGGGACAAAATGGCTGCCTTAAAAGGGAAATGTCTGCAGAGAGCCTGCCCTGCAGTAAAAAGCCTCGCCAGACATTTCCCCTTTAAGAAGTCAGCAAGAGAGCTTCTTCTGCAGCAAGAGAGCCCCGCCCAGAGATTAAGGAGGGACTGAAGGAGCTGCTTTTGCATGTGGCTGGCAAGGTGAGTGTCTCTTCCAGCTCGTTTCATTCTCTCTCCCTTTCTTTTGTCTGTCTGTCTGTCTGTCTCTCTCTCTCTCTGTCCCCATCCAGCAGAGGTCTATCAGTGGCTATTATAGCCACAAGGTCTAAATGGAAGTAAGTGCCTCTGCCAGTTTTTTCCCCTTCTCTCTCTCTCCCTCTTTCTTTCTTTTTTCTGTCTGTCTGTCTGTCTCTCTCTCTCTGTCCCCATCCAGCAGAGGTCTATCAGTGGCTATTATTAGCCACAAGGTCTAAATGGAACCCTTTGTCTGGGGCAGTGAGGCTCTGAATTCTTGGTGCTTGGGGGGCAACAGTGGGAGGGCTTCTGGAGTTCTGGCCCCGCTGCTGGACCTCCTGAGGGCACCTGGTATTTTTGGCCACTGTTGTGACACAGAGTGTTGTACTGGATGGGCTGTACTGGATGGGCCGATCCACTGTGGCTTCTCTCCTGTTCTTATGATATGAAAATCATATTTAGCACTTGTGTAGCACTTAGGGCTTCATATTCTGCCGAGATGAGGAAGGATTCAGTAGGGCCGTTGCTCAGTGATAGAGCATCTGCTTGACATGCAGGAGGTATCAGCCTCTTCAGCTAAAAAAGGATCAGGTAATAGGTGACATTAAAGATCTCAGCCTGAGACCCTGGAGAGCCACTACCAGTCTGAGTAGTCAATACTGACCTTGATGGACCAATGGCCTGATTCAGTATTAGGAAACTTCATGAGTTCATGTGTCAGCATGTGGAAGCAACATCACAGGATGTGACATCACAAAATGATGTCACT
Source organism: Lepidodactylus listeri (assembly GCA_029233225.1). NCBI lineage: Eukaryota > Metazoa > Chordata > Lepidosauria > Squamata > Gekkonidae > Lepidodactylus > Lepidodactylus listeri. The sequence goes on along the minus strand of JARCFY010000002.1, from coordinate 115,399,343 downwards.
TCCTTTCTCCTGGCTCCACCCCAAAGTCTCCTGGCTCCACCCCCAAAGTCCCCAGATATTTCCCAAGTTGGACTTGGCAGCCCTACTGGGGACTTTGGGTGTGGATCCAGGAGAAGGCAGGGTTTGGGGAGGGGAGGGGCCTCAGGATGGTACAATGCCACAGAGTCCACCCTTCAAAGCAGCCATTTTCTCCAGGGGAGCTGATCTCTGTTGTCTGGAGATCAGTTGTAAAAGCGGGGGATCCCCAGGCCCCACCTGGAGGCTGGCAGCCCTATCCTTTTCCTGCAAAAGCTTATGCAGCCTCATTTGAAATACCGTGTACAGTCCTGGTCACCATATCTCAAAAAGGATATCACAGAGCTGCACAAAGTACAGAAGAGGGCAACCAAGATGTTTAAAGGGTTGGAGCACCTTCCTTATGAGGAAAGGGTGAAGAGTCTGGGACTTTTCAGTTTAGAAAAGGGACAGCTAAGGACGGACATGATAGAGGTTTATCAAATTATGCACACAGTGGAGAGAGTTGACAAAAAGAACTTTTTCTTCTTTCCCCAAAATACTAAAAGTCAAGGGCATCCACAGTAAATTCAGGATGGACAAAAGAAAATCTTATTCAAACATTGAGTGACTAAAATGTGGAATTTGCTGCCAGACAGTGCGGTGGCCCTAGACACAGATAGCTTTTTTTGTAAATAGAAAACAAAGTAATAATATAGAGGAAGTACAAAAAAGGAAAATAGGGATTATGTAACATAATTGTATATATCAAGGATAATTATATATTACAGAGTGTATAAAACAAACATCCCTTTCATTATAATTTTTAAGATATTATCTGTAAAAAACAATGGTCCTTACTTCTGTTGGGGTACTTTTATATTCAACATTTTAAATTTCAAATTTCATAACTGATCATTTGCAATTACATTATTAGTTTCACCATTAATACATATTCAATACTACATATTTTGCCACTTCTACATACTCGCTATAACTTTTAACAAATAGGTAATACAGCAAAGTACAAAGTCTACTATATGTCTCATAATAAGAAAATAAAAGATGTTTCTGCTCAAAATCCACTTCCTTATAAATATATAATCAAGATGTTATATTTAAAACTTGTTCTCATTCTGCTTCTGCATTGCCATACATTTATATACAGTTTTAAAACTATTTCGCATTCTAAATTTGTCTACAGTTTGCACAATGCATACTCTATCTCCTCAAATTTCATAATTGGTCTGTTTCTCAAATAGGTTAATTTCACCATTATTGCACAGTCGTCAAGTTTATTTTCCCATTCTTCTAGGGCTGCCAAGTGTTGAAAACTCACCGGCGGGGGGGAGTCCTCCTCTTGCCGGGAGTTTCTTCTGGCATGCGCGCTTTGCGCGCATGCCCATCGACATCACCGGAATCATAGTATCATAGAGTTTTGGGGCGATTGCCAGAGTGTCACCCTGGCAATGCCCCCAACGTGCTCCGTCACTTCCGGTGACGTCATTACGTCGTCCTCGCTGAATGACGTCGGGGGTGGGGTTCCCCCCACTGGCCAAATGCTGGCCGGCGGATCGGGAACCCCTTTAGCAGGGGATCCCCCGCTCCCCAGGCTGACTTGGCAGCCCTACATTCTTCTAAACTTGGACAGATGTCTAATTTCCATTTTGTTGTGTAGATAATTCTAGCTGCTGTTACCATGTATTTGAATATCTCTTTCAAAATTTTGGGTCATTTATTAGGCAGTATACCTAATAGCATATCCTTAGCTTCCATAGGGAATTTAAATTTAAATATGTTCTGCATTATTCCATGTATTTCCTTCCAATATCTTTTTGTTCTTTTTACAAGTCCACCACACATAGTAAAGGGTTCCATCTATGCCTTGACATTTCCAGCATTTTTGTCTACTTTCTCAATATCCTTTTGGGTTATTTATGGACTAATAGCCAAGGGTCCCCTATGTGTGCGGGTACTTATTCCTGCAGATCTGGAGCATCTAGGGGGCAAAGAGATCTTTCATCACTGTTGGGGTACTCCCCAGGTGCACAGAAAAATCTTACATGTTTAAAGAAGTGTACAGGGGATACTTAAAGTCCCTCCAAAAGTCTAATGACGTTCACTACTTACAGATTCCCAGGAGAACACTCAGGAGCTCAATGGGAAGCTGTGCAGCTGCACACACCACTGCTAAGAATGCCAGGAGTAGCTGTTGGAGCCACAAGGACAAGCACTTGTGGCTTCAGCCCTTCGCCCCTAGCACAAACCATCATCTCGGAAACCGTCACTGCCCCACAGATCTCGACTCAGACAGAGCCTTCTCTCCCCCTCCCTCACGGTACTCAATAAAACAGAAATCCAGGGTTAGGAGTCAATGGGGGGGGGGGAAGCTAGTGAGTGCACGCAAGCGTGAGAAGGGAAAAGAGGGGGGAGGAGGGGGAGATAATCTGGGTTGGGGGGAGGACAGGAGGGGCTGGCTCCTGTGATTTCAGAGCACTCACACACTCTGCGACCCCCCACTCCAGTCCAGCCACACTCCAAGACTGCAGAGCAAGAGTAGAAATGGTGGGGAGCAGAGACCGGGTGCTTGCCTGCCCCCTCCTGAGGAGAAGTTTCCTAATACAGTTACTGTTGCCCCTTGCTCTCTGTCTCCTTTCCTCACTCACTCAGCCAGCTTGCCTGCTCCACCTGCTTTGCTTTGAACTCTTGCCTGAGGCTCAGCTGTTCCAGATCGCCAGCACATGCCTTACAGGAGAAGCAGGGAGGTGGAGAAGCCTGGGCAGTAACTACAGCAACTGCCAAGCGCTGGCTGGGGTGGGGGGCGGGGAGGAAGTTAGGGGAGGGGGTGGGTTGGTGTGGGCAGCTTTTTCTGACTGTAGTGGTCTCTCCAGAGGGACTCACATGCTGTCTTCTGACTGCAGGTGATCCAGACGCCTCTGACACAGACAACAAATCTCACAGCTAGGTTAAAATCTCCCCTCACTCTCTTTCCTAAGTAGGGTCCAGAGATCTCATACTTTGTCTGGACTCTGCTCTCACATTGTGAACATCTGAAGCAGCTGGTATGAATCAGAAAGAGAAAATGTGTGTTAATATTTAGGTTGGGGTAGGGTTGCCAACCTCCAGGTGGTACCTGGAGATTGTCAGATAGCCAAGATCAATTCCCCTGAAGAACATGGCTACTTTGGAGAGTGGACTCTTAGGTCCCTCTCCTCCCCAAATCCTACCCTCACCAGGCTCCTCCCCCCAAAGCTCCAGGGATTTCCCAGCCTGGAGCTGGCAACCCTAGCTTGGGGGCAGAGAGAAAGAAGGGGGTATTGGTTGGGGAGAGAAAGGAAGAGAAAGAAAGGGAAAGGGGAAAGAAGCAAAGGTGGGAGAATACCCCCTCCCTGCATGTTTTTTGTGTGTCTCCACTTCTGTAAGCCCCCCTTCCTTCCCCTCCCACTATATCACACTTAACCTTTTAAATTCCAGGGTGGTGATACCAGCTGCAATGGTCTCTGATGCACAGGGTCACTTTGAACATTTCACTGCTGTGCCCAGTAATTCCCACCCCCTGCAGTCTGTGGGAGATGCTCTGTGATGCCCCCTTAATGTCTTCCATATACCTTGGCCTTATAGGGATATAAAACAAACCACAACACACTATGCAACATTTTGTTGCAGATCCCCTCTTGTATACCATCTAAAAACATTTTGTACCATCTTAAAACATGTTGGAACATCCATGCTGTAGGTGTTGACTCAGGGTCCTGTCCAGGGTAGTGGGCTGCTGCCTTGGTTGCTCCAGGTTGGTGTGCCTGTGGGGAATACATGTGGAGGGCCCTTGTGATGGCAAGGGCCACCCTCCATGGGGAGAATCATGTTTGCAGGGGTCTGATGGCCCTGTCTGGCTGGTTCCCCCCCACTGTGAGGCAAGATGCTAAGACCCATGGTCCCAGAGCTGATTAAAGTAGCCCTATGCTTGCCCATGCACAGACCAGGGTTTATATTGTCTGCTGTAGCACTGGTCAAGACAGGTGGTGGTAGTTGGCTGCAGGCCAATGTATGTGTCTCATGGTGCTCAGCAGCCTGCTGTGGTCCTTGGCACAATGGGGAATGGTAGCTGTTGTGGGGGGTGACATTCCTCATTTCCATGGGTGCCTATGGGTTTTGCCATGGCTTTTCAGGTGTAATTCTGTATCATTGCCGAGGGTGTTCCTGGGCTGGGGCAGCATATGGAACCAACTTACTTCTGCTATACCTGAGGCCCATTACCTCCCCTTTCAGGGCAGGGAGTTGTACCAGTGGCACTCTGGAGGGGGATCATGCCACACTAGCACTTGGCAATGGTGCAGTGGCACTTGGACACTGCAAAGGTGTCTCTGAATTATGTTGGCATACTTCAGCAATATGCTCACTGAGTGCCTGACCACCTCCCTGTGCACTTTTGTCCCCCTCACTGGATTGTGCTATAAATATGTCATTTGCTCTATTGTCTGCAATTATTTTTATCCAGTTACTCTTATTGTTCAAAACTGTTATTTTAGGTATTGCCTTGTTCTGATATCAGTTCCTATTTTTAAAAGTATGATTTGGTCTTTGAAGGTTCTGCTTTTCTTTGAAGGAGAAAGCTCTGGGGTCTCATGTTGTTTCTTTAGTTTGCTTTATTTAGAGAGTTACAAGTAAAACACAACTTAACAGCGATCTGTCTCTTTCTTTGTCTTTTCTAACCTAAACCTGGCTTCTCCCCTCAGCTAAGAAGAGGTCACTTTCTCCAAGCTGTCCTGGATACTTTATATAATTAAGGCACTCACTTTTCTCCTAAAGAGAGCTCCTAACAAAGATTGCAGGGGATTATCACCTAAAAATTAACACTGAAGAAACATCAGGCAACCATTATAAGTAATCAACATAACAAAGGAGGGGTCAGCCAGCAGCCTTGAGTCACAGACAAGATCATGGGTAGGTTTAGGTAGTCAGTTGGTAACCAGTGGGAGCTTCAGGTGGGCCCACTCACAGTGGCAGCTTCTTGCAACTGAACGAAGGAGTCTGGAGGAATCATTGGAAGACAGGGAGGGGTTGCTCCTTCCCTGTCTCCCTTCTACCACTCCCTGCCTCCCTTCCCACTCCCCAGCTTTCCCCTTGCAGTCTGCTTTCTGCACACAGCTTTTGCACCTATGGGTATTTGTTGTGGGATGCACTATAATGAAGGGCAGGATTGCCCATTGGGAACATTGGGAGATACTTGAAGGCCCAGTGGATATAATGGGAGCTAGGAATGCCAGTTAACTTGCATGGGCTCCATTGAAATACATTACAGCACAAAAAAGTTTTAATGAAAATGCAGAATGGATTTTGGATGAAGGTCTCTGGGCCAAGACATACTGCTCTGGGACCAAAATGACCGGCCACAGGGTGGAATGATGATCCTGGGGACAATGTTCCCTCTATCCCCCACCCCTACTGAGCGGAGCAGTTCACATCCTGAGCAGAATATAACTGTTGTAATCTTAAAATGGGCAGTGCAAGACCTGTGTTGGTAAGGACCAGGAATTCAGATACAGCTGCCTGTACCTGTGATGGTGAAATGCTGACAAGAGTCGAGATGACTCAGTGAAGCTTCCAGATTTGTATACAGAAAAGACTGAGATTTCCTGACATATCGTACCTTTTAGGATTACCACAACCTGAGATTGCTTTCTGAGGAAATTTTCAATGGCAGATCTATGATGAAATCCCAAGGAAATTAATTTTTAAAATAAAATTCAAAATCTAACTGTGACTTTTAGTCCTAACAAACTGCATTTTTTTCTGTTTCATTTTTTAATGAACTAGCATGGCCCATGAGATCTAATTTTTTACATTCTAAGTGTGAACAAAACACCATACAATCACATTTTCGTCCATGTCATAATGAGACACTGCCCAGTTATTGCCAACCTTTGCACCGGTTTACTTACAGTCTGTGCTATATTGGAATTGAAAACTGATTAGTGAGAACTACTTTATGATAGTGTTAGACATGGACCTTTGAGGCTAGATTTAAAAAATTCATCACTCAGACTTAATTTAGTTTCTCTCACCCAGGGCCTACAAAAGCCTGGAACCCACCCTGCTTGAGATGATAAACACAAACCTCTGTCCCCACTTTGTGTTGTTGCTGTCCCTTCCAAATGTCTCACTATGCCCTCTCTGTAATTCTCCTTGCTCCCTGTTTGTCAAATAGAATCCTATGCCTATTTTTTTAATGCTGCTTGCCTTCTGGAGTGCCAAATGTCTGTCTTTGCTTTCTCTGAAGTGAGGACTTTAATTGTGTATAAAGTGGGCATCCGTTCAACAATTTGTCTGAAATCAGACTGAGAAGATTCTGCGGGTGTGGGATTCCACCTGAAAATTCCACATGAATGGAAAACAAAGACCTAAACTACATTTTGTCTTAAGTGTCTATAAAACAGGGACGCTTACTCATATTCATCTGAAATCTGGCAGACAGGCTACCTTTCATGAGGAAGGCAGTGTCAAACATTTTATTCCGTGTGCATGAAAAGGTAGAGCCAGAAATGTTTCCATTATGAAACAAGTTTTTGTGTGGGGGGTGAATAATGAATTATTTGTTAATGGGATGGATCCAACTAGTTTTCCTGATAACAAAAATGGGAGGAAGGGAACCACCAAAAAGGCTATTCTGTGGATCATGAGACCTGTGTGCAAGTCATGTGAGACAGGGGCTGTAATAAGGAGGAGAATTAGTCAAGATTGAGTGAAAAAACTGGCTGGATCTAACCTAGTGATATGAATTTAAAATAAATATGTGGCCAACAAGCCGGCCCTGTGAGTCCTGGGTGGCAGCCAGAGACCTTATTTGGCCCGATCAGAGAAAATAACACTCAGGCCAGAAGTGATGGGCTGCTTAAACTGCCTGACTAGCCAGGCAGTTGGAAAGGCAAGGAAGAGGCTGAAACTGAAGCTACAGGGATGATGGTGGCTCTGGAGGGGACCAAGGTGTCAGCAGCAGAGAGGAATGATGAGGTGGGGATGGTCACAGATGGCATGGCAGCAGATGACATAGTAGGTTCAAGCACAAGATGCCAGATAAGAAGCCTGAGAGGCACAGTGGACCTTGAAGGTGGGAAGACACTGGAGGTGAAGGTTCAGTACTGAGAGGACATGGGGCAGAGGAAGGAGACTGCTGGGGAAAGGAAAAGGCCTGGAGCAACAAGGCTGACTGGGCAAGAACCGGAAGGGAGGGATGCCACAGAGCTCATAAGAGAGCTCATGTAAATAACTGTGGGTTAAGTTGGTTGTGCATGATTGTAAAGAAGTAGTGGAGAGGAACCTGGGAGGGTTACCCTGCAGGACTTGCCAGGAAACCTGGTCTGAGGCCATGTATACAATTCTAAAAATGAAATTATTTAAAAATCATACATGTAATAACTGATCCAAAAGGATACTGTGGTTGATTATATCAAGATCTGCTGAAAGGTCCATCTGAATCAACAGTGTCACAGTCCTTTATTGTTGGTTTTATATGGGTAAAGTTTTAATTGCACTGTCTTGTAATTTGTTAAAAATGGTTCATGTGACAGGCCATTTCCACCAGCTGAGGGGACCCATATAGCCTCTTATGATTTGGGGGACCAGGTTTACAGTTCATTTAGAACTGTAAAAAAAATGAGGAAAAAAGGAGGGAACGGGGGGGGGGGGGGGGAGTTTAGAACTGTAAACCTTTTCCTCAGTGTGGTTTGATTTCTTTTTAATGTTTCCAGGTACAAACACGCTTTCACTGGCTAACCACTAGGTTGGATCCTTTCACACACAGAGGATTCCACCTACCCCAGCCTGCCCTTTCCCAAGAGTCAGATGAAATGGTACAAAGTCAGCTCATCACCAAGGACAGTCCTAACAATCAAGTACTCTATTGTCTCCCAGATGTAGAATTAAACCACTCTGCCATGCTACCAGGTAAAGCTACCCTTCAAACTGTCTACTTCTTTACTGAGGCAAATGCAAAACTACCACTGCAGTCTTCCCGAGGCAAATCTGCACTCTCTCCTGCTGTGCTGCCCTCCAATATTCCATCCCCCCACTGAAAGGTGATTGGATGCTGGAGCTGCACTCCCATAGGCTCAACTGCTGTGGTGGTTTTTTCATTCAAGGGCAGAATGACCTGTCCATCACAGTTCACCATAATGAAGAAAGGCAGGATAGAAATATATGAATGAATAAATAAATGAGAGGAAAGAACAGGAAAAGCAGGGAGAAAAGCAAAGCAAGATCACAAATCAAATGCTCCTGATAAGAGATGCTTTATCATGCAAAGTTTGTGCTTGTGAAGAAGGAAATTATGTGTGGATACATGGAGGCAGAGAAAAGGAGGATGGAGGTGTGGAGTAGAAGTAACCCAAGGTCTAGCCAAAAGAAAACTATTAATAGATGAAAAAATGATGAGAAAACAAATAAAGGTTGTGATCACATACACTAAACAATCCACATTCAATCTACTTTCAATGCACTTTCCAACTGGATTTTACTGTGTGAACTGGCAAAATCCAATTTGAAAGTGCATTGAAAGTAAATTATTTAGTGTGTGTGATGGCTGCAAAAGAGAAAGAAGATAGATAAGAAGGAATCAAACAGCGAAGAGATGTTGAAAACAAAAAAGAATTAATATGAACTGAATCCAATAAAGGAACAGAAGCTGAAGTAGAAAGCATAACAAAGGAAAAATGAGATATAGAAAAAGACAACCTTGCTTTAACTTTACTATATCAAAAGGAGCAGGTTCTGAAGTCCACTTGCACTCACAGGATAAAAAGTTCCTTCTACTGACTACCGCAACAGTAGCCCTTTCTTCTCTAAAGGCCCTAGCATGGCAATAATGCCAGATTTGATCACTTCTGTGATTATGATGCAACATACATAATCAACTATTCTGTTCAGCTTCACTACTTGTGACTAGACTCTGTGGATCTGAAGTCTCTTTGAGGCCCTGGTGTTCTAAATTAACTTTTCATTTTCAACAAATAATTTAAGTAAATGGCCTGGGAAACTCCTGGATATTTGGTGGTGGCAGGGTCTGGAGATCGTGCAGTGTGGGGAGGTCAGAGCTCAGTGAGGGTATTATGTCATTTTGTTAAGTCAAAGGTCAACTGGCATCATCCTGTGAAATCACTTCCAGGTCAAAGGATAACTTCTCAAATTGTTCCCTATCCAGTGAGGCCCCTTTCTACTTTTAACATTCAAATTTCCCCCGACATCATTTCCACCCCTCCTTGCAAGTAGAATTGAGATGGGGCACTACTTCAAGGTTCAGACTGGCTCTACCCTAAGGCACCCCCAGATCCCATTCTACTAGCAGGTATGATGGGCAGATGTAGGCTCCAGCCTGAAATCATGCCCCCACCCCCCCCAGGAGGAGACAAGGTGCTGGCATCACTTAGGGCTCCAGCCTGAAGCAGCAATCCAGCATCTTACTGTTTTTTTATATAGCTCCAACACTATGCAGGAATGAGAATACCAAAGAGCTAACAAAGTCAGAGCTATGGACCTACTTCCTAACATGCAAGTCTAACCCAGAATTGTATGCTGACTGGCAGCTGCTCTCCAGTGTCTCAGGCAGATAAATGTGTTTACCAGTAACTAATTTTTTTTAACTGGAAAGGTCTGTTGGAGTGAGTGACTCCATATGCCTGGCATTGTTGGGACTACATCACTCTAAGGGTGTATAGGTGTTATCTACTTGAATGGGATGCCTCTGTGTCTTAACCTGGGAGTTGTCCTCTGACCCCTCCTCTCTCTCATTTATTTATTTGTATTTTCAGTTTATATACCACCCTTCCCTGAGTTCATAGGGCTCAGGGTGGTTGACAACAAAAAATACAATATAACAAAAATACAATATACAACCAAAAAATAAAACAGTTCAAAGGACACAAAATGGCACCAAAGTAGATATAATATATACTGTCCCGCAAGTGTGAGAAAGCAAGGTGGTGGTGGGGAAGGGAGTGCCAGATAAGATTATACCCATTGCTGTCCTCAACCAAAAGCTTGGCAGAACATCTCTGCCTTACATGTCCTTTGGAACTGCATAAGGTCCCACAGGGCACAGATGTCATTTGGCACAGAGTTCCACCAGGTAGGAGCCAGGGCTGAAAAAGCCATGGCTCTGGTCAAGGGCAGCCAGATGTCTTCAGGGCTAGGGATCACCAGTAGATTATTTCCAGCAGAGTGTAAAGCTCTTTGGGAGACATACCAGAGGAGGCAATCCCAAAAATACATGGATTGCAGATTGCTCAAGGCCTTAAAGGTCAAAACAAAAACTTTGAACCTGACCCGGCACTCCACTGAAAGCCAGTGCAGCTAGCAAAGCTCAGGTTGAATATGCACATTCTGTGGTGTCCCAGTCAGGACCTGTGCCACTGCATTCTGGACCAGTTGGAATTTCTGGATCAGTCTCAAGGACAGGCCAGCGTACAGCTAGTTACAGTAATCCAATCTGGAGGTGACCATCACATGGATTACCGTGGCTAGGTCAGGACAAGACAGGAAAGGGGCCAGCTGCTGAGCCTAGTGCAGCTAGTAGAATGCCAGCTTGACAATGTTTGTGATCTGGATCTCCATGGGTAAGGTATCCAGGACCATGCCCAAACTCTTGACAGTTTGCACCAGCATTAGAGGTGCATTGTTAAGAGTTGGAAGTTGGGACCCCAATCCTGAGTCTCTCCCACCCAGCCACAGAACTTCCATCTTGGTTGGATCCAATTTCAGCTGACTCTTCCTCAACCATCCCAACATGGCCTCCAACCCCTCAGCCAGATTTTGTGGGGCGGAGTCCAGGTGACCGCCCATTAGCAGATACAGCTGGGTGTCATCAGCATACTGATGACACTTCAGCCCAAATCTCCATACCAGCTGGGTGAGAGGGCACATATAGAGGATTGCCTCCTGAGGAACCCCATATATTAAGGGAAACCTATAGACACCATCCCCCCTAGCACCACTCTTTGTCCCTAGCCTTGGAAGAGTGAGGTAAGCCACTGTGAGACCACTCCACAAACTCCTATAACAGTGAGGTGGTGGTTGACCATGTCAAACACTGCTGTAAGATCTAGCAATAACAGCAGCGCTGACCCTCCTTAATCCAGCTGCCTATAGAGATCATGCGTGAGAGTGACCAACACCATCTCTGTCCCATGGCCAGGGTGGAAACTGGACTGGAATGGGTCAAGTGCCAATGCCAATGCGTCATCCAGGAAACACTGGAGCTGCTTGGCTACCACTGTCTCAGTTACCTTGCCCAGGGGCGATAAGGTTGAAACTGGGCAGTAACTGGAAGGATCAAAAGGATGGTTTTTTAAAGAGTGCTATTATCACAGCCTCCTTCAGACCCTTTTGTCTTCTCTCACTTCACACAGCCTTCCATGGAGACACACATCTCTATAGGTTTCTCCAGTTGAAACAATGCTCTGATACTACCATGATGCTTAACTGCTGGTACCAAGCTCTGAGTACTGAAAGAAACTTTTTTTTCCTTTCTCCTTTCCTTTTGCATTGCTAACATAACAAAAGGATATGCAATCCTAGAGAAACAACAGAGATCATTTCAATGCATGGCTTTTTAAAACTGAGCATCAGCTAAAGGAGTAAAAAAAGTAATTTTTCATTAACTGCTCCACAATCTTTGGCATCTGAAAATGAGATCACAGGATGGGAGAATGCAGATGGCAAAGTGCAACATTTAATTATTAGTACACTTAGTTCCCACTTGGTGGACATAAAAGGACAAGAAACTACAAGAGGCCTATGGAGAGCAAGACCAGGCTAGCAAGATTTCTTTGTTTAGAGAACTTTTCTCAGTTAGACTACAAGAAAGTGGAAACACAGACACCCATATAGAAATGTTACTAAATCTAATGGATAAGCTTGCAACTGCTGGTAAAATGCTAGATGAGAATTTATAAATTGGACTGTTTCTAAGTTTCCTATATGAATCTTATTCTGTATTCATTCCAACATTATTGGGAAAGATTCTAAGTTGGATGATGTTCTGGGGCTGATAAGAGCTGAGTTTGTACACAAAAGGGCTATTGAGCAGCACAAAAGCAAGAATGATTCAAGTTTCATGGTCTGAGGGAGCAGGTCAAAGGGGGCAGGAATTAAGCCAATTGACCACAGAACTCCCAACCACAAAGACAAAAGAAATGTCCCTCACTCCTTCAGTTGTAACAAGCCTGGTCATGCAGATGGCATGCTTGCTCAATAGAAGCAACAGAGGGATTTCTTCCTAAGAAAGCAATTTAATAATTGCATATCTCATTTTGCACATACAAATGAATCATAAGCCTTGGCTAATTGATAGTGGTGCTTCCATACATATGACATCAGATACCAATTTGTTTGATTAGCTGGACAGAAATGCTTCAGGAAAAGTGTGACTAGACAATGGAGATCAAATAGACATACAAGGAAAAGGAAATGTTACACGAAATTGCCAAACAGGTGATGGTGCAACTGAAATTAGTGTAAATTATGTTTTATACATTCTTGATTTAAAGGAAAATTTGCTAAATGTGCCCACAGTCTCAGAAAAAGGATTTGCCATATGCTTTCAGAGTAATGTATGTATTGTCTTGCTCTAAGGTGAGCTATGTTTCACAGGTACTCTCAGAAATGGAGTCTTTAAGCTAGACTGCCAGGAACCAAAAGGCCTGTGCAGCCAAGACAACTGCTGACCAGAAGTCCCTGGAATTTTGGTACAGGAGATTTGCTCATTATGATCCAGAAGCCATCTTGAAACTACAAACAAAAGACTTGGTAAGAGGTATCAGTATAAGTGTGTGTGCCAATCATAATAACGTGTGTAGGTTGTATAAAGGGAAAGGCAACTCAGCCTTCTATTCCCAAATAAAGTCAGAGATAATTCTAAGAAACTACTTGAGCTAATTCACGCTGACTTATGTGGGTCTATCAAACCAGCATCAGAAATAACAATGATTATCTTTTATTGATGATTATGCAAGATATACTGTGTGTTATTTGTTGAAGGAAAAATCACACACTGAGCAGAAGCTGTGAGACTATGTTGCCATGGTTTGTAACAAGTTCAACAGGAAACCCCAAACCATCAAGTCTGACTGTGGTGGTGAGTACATGTCTAGATCAGTGCAGACATTCCTAAGGGAGCATGGAATCCAGCACAGACTTACTATACCTTACACAGGAGAACAAAATGGGGTTGCTGAGTGCAAGAATCACTCTACAATGGACATGGTCAGATGCAGGCTAACTGACTCAGGCCTTCTCTACAGGCACTGGGAGAAGCTTCAATGACCACAGTTTACTTGCAAAACAGATTGCCAACCACAGCCACAGAGAAAACTCCTTATGAATTATGGCATAATAGAGAAGCAATAGTAGAACACATTAGAGTATTTGGATCCAAGGCCTATGCTCATATACTAAAAGAAAAGAGATTCAAATTAGAACCCAGAGCCAAAGGAGGCATCTTTGTAGGCTATTGTCCAGTGAGCATGGGATACAGCACTAACCAAATTACTACAAGCAGAATGGTGCAGTTTGACGAGTGACCAAGGAACAACCAGACTGCTGAGACAGATGACCATCCTGAAGGAGATGGTGACAATAACCAGCTGCTGGGGTATCACCCAGAGCCAACTGATGCAGGCACTGTGCAGACACAACCAGATGCTCAACCAGAAGAGTAGGAAGGTGGAAGTTCCTAAACAAGCAGACAAACCAGAGGAGCCAGAGACTGCTACGGAGGCAGATGAGACCCTGGACCTCAGATGCTTTTCACAGGACAACAAGGAAGTTCCAGCTGAGAAACTAATCAACCTCACAAACCAAGGTGCAAAGAGGAGCCAGCCTCAGCTGAGACAGTGCAGAGCTGTCAGCTCCCCCCCCCCCCGACTCTGGGCTGGCTCCTCTTTGTACCTCAGTTTAGACCAAGCTGCAAAGAGGAGCCAGCCCTAGCCAAGGGTTCTCCCCATGGGCTGGACTGCAGATCTGCTGGGCAGCCTGCTTTAAACTGGATTGCCCAAAAGGGCTCGCCAAGGACCCAATCCTGCATGGAGAGTTTTCTCTGCAGGCTCTGCTGGGCAGCCCGGTTTCAACCACACTGCCCAACAGAGCCTGCCCAAGACCTGATCCTGTGGGGAGAGTTCTCCCCACTGGCTCTTCTGGGGTTCTGCTAAGCAGTCTGGTTTCCACTGGAGGAGAAAAGGCATTTAAAGGGATCATGGTCCCTTTAAATGCATTTTGCAAGCCACAAGTGAATTCCAAAGGCATTTAAAGGGCTTATGGTAACTTTAAATGCCCTTTTGAAGTGCTGACTTCAACCAGAAGATGTTTAAAAGGGCTGCAATCCCTTTCAACATCTTTTACCTTCAGCTATCTGGCAGTCCCAAAATATCCTGAAAACTTCTGGGATTTTTTTTGGTGGGCCATTTTCAGGTAGCTCAATAAATACTGGGCTCGATAGGCAGAATTTTTCAGATATTTTTTTTGGCTCGGTATAGGGTGAATGCACATCCCTAGCAGTTATGTATTTTTCTATTGGCATGGTCCAATAAGTTGAGCAAGTCATAAATAAGAAATTGTTGCCCCCTCGTCTACTAAAGCAGAATTTGTAAGCGTTTCCCAAGCATGCAGAGAATTAGAGTGGCTTATAATGTTACTGGAGGATTTTCATATTAAAGAACCTTTGCCAGTTGAACTACTAGAGGATAACCAGAGTTACATTGCCCTCTCTCTTTCAAAAAGGAACAGGGAATGGACAAAGCACATTGGAATTAGGAACCAACATGTAAAGTCCTGCAGGGACAAGGAGTTGTCAAGCTACACTACTGTCCCATTGAGAAAATGACAGCGGATATATTTACCATACCACTACCAAGAGACAAATATCAAGGCCTGTGGGAGAACCTGAACATTGTGAACTTCGACAGCATACAGAGACAAGAGGGAGTCGAGAGGGAGTGGACATGGGGGGGGGTGCTATATCACTCTAAGTGTGCATAGGTGTTATCTCTTTGGATAGGATACCTATCTTTGTCTTTACCTGGGAGTTGCCCCCTGACCCCTCCTCTCTTGTCCTCTCACTCTCCTTCCATATGGCCTTCCATGGAGACACACGTCTCTGCAGATCTATCCTGTAGATACAATGCCCTCATACCCCCACACACATGATGGTGGACAAAGTGGCCATTTGTGACAGGGAAAGTATTCTTTAGATTAGGCTTTTCTCTCTCATTTCGACTGCAACCTGAATGTGAAGTGGATCTACTTGAATAAATTTAAGTTTACCAATTTAAGTTTACCAATATATTTCTTGGGAGATTTATTTATTGCACTCAGTATCATGCTTCTACGACTAGGCAGCTATATTAACCAAATATCCCAATAAAACCAAGGATTTGTCCCAAGCCTTTCAGCATGTCTACCATGTGCTCCACCACAGCCCCATATTGCTTAACTATTAATTTCTAATTGTACAAAGTCAGGCTCTTGGGCCCTGTAGTCCAGTCTACTTTTCTCCAACTGAAAGTGACTCTCCACAAGATCAGACAGAGAAAAAATTCTTTTCCCACAACTGAGAATGAAGACTGGAGACTGAACTTGGAACCGTCATAATGCAAAGCATGTGTTCTATCAGTGATTTTTGGCCACTGTAAAGTAAACTTTCTTATACAAAATCAAGCCATTGGGCTATCTATCTGACTGCAAGCTGCTTTCCAGGGTCTCAGGTAGAGTAAGGTTTTTTTTTCAACAGGTGCTATTTGCAATGGTTTGAGACCTCTGCCAGTCAAGCAGGTACTGCCTGGGCCCAGGGGTGTTGAGTTTTTAGTTTCCTGGGGGGGGGGGCTCTTGCATGTGCATACTTCATGCGTGTGCGCACCGGGACGATGTCCTCGCCACCTCCAGAGCCTCTCCCCCCCTGCTCGACTCCCCTGCACTCCCTCCCTCCCTCCCTCCTGGGGCCATCCGGGCAACGTGCCCAGCATGATGGCATCACCAGGAAGTGACATCATCACACTGGGCATGTTGCCAGGGTGATGCTCTGGCAATCACCCTGAAACTCTATGGTGCCATAGAGTTTCGGGGTGATTGCTAGAGCCTTGCCCCGTCAACGTGCCCGGCATGATGATGTCACTTCCAGGTGATGCCATCATGCTGGGCACATTTCCCAGTTGGCCCCGGGAGGGAGGGAGTGCAGGGGAGCTGGGCGGGGGGGTAGTAGAGGCTCTCGGCAGTGGCGAGGAAGGTGGGGAAGCGCGGCCGTGGGTGGGTGCTCCATTTTGCTGGGGGGGCTCAGGTTCCCCCAGAAATTTCAGGGGTGGCCCCCGCCCCCAAGCCCCCCCATAGTTGACGCCTATGCCTGGGCCAGAGAGGCAGTGAGCCCTTACCCACACTGTCCTGCTTGTACACCTCAATGATATTGACAAACCAGGGGAAGATGGGTTCTTAGTCATGGTGATGAGGGGAATGTGCGGGACATGCTCAGGCATCATGAGCAGGGCTGGTGCTATTGCCAGAAGAGGATTGCCAAAGCCATTTCTGTCCACCTTGTTGCCCACACTGCCCTCTGTGTTGCTCTACTGACTATCCTGGCTGTTGCTACCCACAGGGCTTCCCTTGAAGAGGAGTTAGGAGCCCATTGGGGCAGTGCCCAAGACCTGAAGGTGGCAGTGGCGACAAAGAGTAGGGCCTCCTGGTTATGCCCACCACCACACTTGGAGCTGCAAAGCAGATAGGAACTACCCAGAGTACCACAAGAGATGTTGTGCTGCTGCCATCCTGCACACAGAAATGATGACATCAAAACGCAAATGGGAGGGAGAGCAATAAAACAGACTGGCTCCTATCTCTATGGTGCTGTATCACAGAAACTAGGAGGGAATGTTCCTACAGTGTTGCCATCATGGCACCCACTTTTTCTTCTATTATTTGATCTCCCTGAATACAGAGGCTGGGGCTTTTAGCAGGTAATTATGCACCTAGTTGAGTAAATGAAAGCCCTATGTGTTGATAAAATAGGCTTGAATGTGGTCTTGAGTGTTTCCAAGCTGTGGAGTAATGCTGGTTAATTGCAAGTGCAACTATTTTTAGAACTCAGGATTTTATAATATATATTAATTCACACAGTAATCATAAAACAGTTCAAACTTTGACAAATCTGTTTCAACAAGCACAGTACTATGCATCTTTGGAGCCCAAGGCTTACCCTGGAAATAGCTGGAGGTTGAACTTGTGTATGATGTCTGACAAAGCACCAGTGGAAAGATCGATTGAACTGCTTTCAGTCTCCTTATTTATCACAGGGGAAAGTCATAAATCCCACTGGAAAGTTCTAGTGATGATACCATTTATTAAAAGTAGTTGGCCAGACAACCTTGTAGTCTGATAGGTAATATAATGGCTTCATGAGAAGGTCAATTTTGCTGATGTGCTGGAAAATGAAAAATGTGTGGATATAGATGCCACTTGGTTCTAAACTATTTCCTGTTGGGGACCCCCTCAATAAAATATTCTCTTTAGGTCTACCTATTAGCTACATCCACTGGGATAACAATAACTCCTTACTAATTCCTTATGTTAATCTTATTTCTTATGATACAAGTGGACAACCTATGGCTGAGTAAAAGAATCAGGACTGTATTCTTACCTACTTCTCGCAGCGAAAGTGGGCTACTCATAGACAAGATAGGGGGGTCTCTATATACTGGGGAAAAATGACTTTATAAAATAATCAAAAAGGGAAGGGCCTAAAAATGGCCTGAGAATGATGATAATGTTTTAGATGGGATGGGATGTTGATAGAATCTGAGAGCTAGTTAAAGGTAAAAAGGGGGAGTGTGAAGAAAAATTAGGCTTCCTAGTCCCTGTTTGAGAATCCCAAAGGGGGAAACTTTGAGGGATGGGGTGGAATTTCCAAATTGTTCCTCCCTCCCATGTTTTATTGCAGGGAACTACCCTATCATATCTAATAGCAAACTGGCCTGCCCCATTGTGATAATGCAAGTCGTACATGTGGGCCATTCACAGACAAGGCCAGAGTCTCTGCTTACCTATATAAAAATTAGAGCTTGCAATGTAACTCCCCAGCCCCCTCATCTGACCTAGTGAGGAATATGTAGGCTCTAAGGGTGTCAGAAAATATGGCCAGTTAGAGGGGGAAAGGAGTGGGAAGAGAATTCAGCCTGCTCAAGCCAATGATAGATTATATTTATTTAAATATTTATATAATGTGGCACAAGATGTCTTAAAATAATAATTAAAACACCCTAATGTAAAGCCCAAGTCCCCTAAAATACCTGTAGTTAATGCCCCGTTAAAATTGACATGCAGCACTTCCTAAAATTTTGCAAAGATAGTGGCCCCTACACATTCTCTGGAAGTCTATCCCACAGAGCAGGAGCTACAACAGAGAAGACGCAGGCTCTGGCTGATGTGAGACTTGCTACCTTGAGTGGCAGGGAACCCTGTAGGTGATGGCCTCACGATGGTAGGGGCACAAAGGCATGTTGTAGGACATGTTTTTTTTTTTAAGATATGTGGGTCATAGACCATGCAGGGCTTTCAAGGACATAACCAGCACCTTGAGCTGAACTCCAAAACAAACAGGCTACTAATGTAACTGTTTTATATTAGGCAAGATGTATTTCTGTTAGCTAGCCCCAGGCAATAATAGAGCTGCTGCATTCTAACTAACTGAAGTTTGGATGTGACAGATTTTAGTGGGTAGGAGGGATAAGTTCCAATCCCCGCCGAAATAACTTGACGTCCCTATTTTGTATGTCCTATATAGAAACAACAAAACAATTAAGTAAATAGCTCCAATGGGAATCACCATAAAATCAAGGTGTATAGATGTTTTCCTACATGTAGCAATTATTATATAACATATATGATCATTATACCATATATAAGCATTATTTTATAAGACATATAAACCAATGAGAGACAGACTCATTCGTCAGCTGATTGCCGTCTAGCTACTACTAGTATTCTTCTAATCGGAATTTTTGTTCAGCATGCTGGGATCTTCATAGGGGGGTTTTGTGGCTGTTAGCCTTTAAGCAAGCTGTATTGTGCTGGGTTGCTGTGAGATCTGTATTGTTTTGTCTCAGAGAATGTCAAAGGTCCTTAGTTTTCAAATACCACCCTGTGTAATGACTCACCACAGACCCTTAATTTGGTGGAGCATCCCTCTCCCCATTTGTTTCCTTGCACAACACCTTGTTTTTGGGGGGCACTGGCCTGCCTCTCTTGCTCAACAGCTCCCCAGCTTCCTTTCTGGTGTCAGAAATGATTAAAAAAAAAAGCACTTGCACTTTGAACCATAAAAGAAGAATACAAAACTGAAATCAGAAGAAGGAGGTAAATTACTTTTAGTGCTTGGCAAAGAAACTTTTGCTTGGCTATTTCCTGTTGTTTTCAAACTCTGAAAATCAATATAAAAACATATCACAGTCTGAAGGCAGGTCATCTGTGCAAGAGGTGTTTTTAACAGTCAGCTTTGAAGGGGTGCTTATGCCCCCGACATGAATCTACAGTTCTTTGCTCTAAGTGTCCTGTTGAAACTACATTTTTGCTCTGGCTATCCATCTCAATAGTTATTACTTTTTACTGTTTCAGACTCCCATCTTCTATTATAGATTCACTGATAGATCAATATGACAGAGGCAAGATAAAAGGCAGTTAGCTGTACATGTCTATTATAAGCCCAAAAACTCAGAAAAGATTTTTCAAGCCAGAAAGGATGTACCTGACAGAAATGATATACAGAAACAGTACATGCTACTGATCTGTTATATATCACCACACTCTTTTTTAACCCAAGTTTGTCCTGAACCAATCATGCAGCTGAACATCTTTCTTAATTTTGTGATCCTTCTGGCTGTTCTGCAAATTTGGAGTGAGTGTTTTTCCCCACGGGAATAGAAAGTTGAAAATACAATCTCTGCTTCTGAAAGGAGACAGCAGAACATATTTGCTTTTAGGCAGAAGCAGTAAAAAGGAATTCTGACATGCTGCATTTCCCAACCAGAGGCAAGTATAGGGTGCTATAAAATGAAATGGTGGTTGGAAGCCATAATGAAAATTTTCTCAAGAAGGTGGTTGGCAGAAAATAACGGGCTTAATATCAGTAACCAACTCAAGTTAATATGGGAATTACTGTCTTTCCCAACCTTGGGTCTGGCTGAGAGGTAAGAGCCTACAGTTCTTTTAATACTTTCCCCAAATAATTGGCCTGAAATTAAAATAAAGTCACTCTCAAGCTATTGTAAGTGTCCAAAAGCAGGTAAAGGAACATCCAACTAAACAAACTAGGGGAGAATACTTTGAAGTGCTGGGATATAATTATTATCTATTTCATTCAGAAATCAAGCCTTATCTGAATCTGATTCATCCACTGGGCAAAGACTATTATGCCCATTTTGATCATCCTATTCTCCTCTCTATAGATGGACATTTTTGTTCGATACTTGAAGGAGGTACAATAGAATCATTGCTGCCTAATGAACACATTATTTTTCCTGTCCCTTTATGGTCTCTGATCAAACAGGGTTTTGATGCATTACAAAAGATTGCCAGCCCTGCTTGACCAGAGCCCTTAGTGAGGCTGGGGAAAAAACCAACACCACAGCTGTTATAACTCTCACAAGTTACTTTCAAGAAGCCTAGAAGCTGTTACATGTACTCAGCCTCTCTGTTCTTCTTCAGTGCTTTCTCTTTTCCTTTTTGATTCATTGCTATTGGTTTCTTGTAATTCTGCAATGTAAAGATACAGGCCTTGTCTGTTTTAGTTGAAAAACAAGCTAGCAAATCCATTAGACAAAGTGATGTATTTAGACATGTTTTAGAATTGCTAGTTGGGTACAAATGTTCTGGTCTATGCTGGGATATTGTACTGCACAGCCTCCCCTGAATAATAAAGCAAATATAAAATTCTGAAATATAAGCTGACAATAGGAGGAGGAAAAAGAAAATTTGAGTAGTGAGTTATCAAAAACATTAAAACAAACAAATAAGCATTTCTTCAAATATGTCAGGAGCAGGAACTGGCTAAGGAGGTGGTTGGGACTTTGAATAGTAAAAGACTAAAAGGATCACTTAAGGAAGGTGAGAAGATGGAAAAGAAACTGAATGAATTCTTTGCATCTGATCTCACTGTGGAAAATGAGGGGGACATGCCCACTTTGGAGCCATTGTTTTTGGGAGGAGTCTGAAGAACTGAGTCAAACTGAGGTGACCACATATGAAGTTCTAAGATTACTAGGCAAACTGAAAATTTATCAGTTGGCAGGTCCAGGTGGCGTACATTCAAGTGACCTTCAAGATTTCAAATGTGAAAGTATATGTGACTTATTGCTAATATCTGCCTCAGTGCTGAATGACTGGAAACAAGCAAATGTCACCTCAGTTTTTAAAAATGGGCCCAGAGGGGATCCAGGGAATTTACAGTCCAGGTAGCCTAACATCTGTCCCATGTAATTCAGTAGAAACTGTTATTAAAGAGAATTATTAAGCACATTGAGGAACAAAGCATGTGGAGGGGAACTCAGCATGGATTCTGCAAAAGGGAAGTCCTGCCTCATCAACCTTTTGATCTGCTGTGATCTATTATAGGCAACAGATAGGACAACAATAATTAACAATA
This sequence comes from Lepidodactylus listeri, assembly GCA_029233225.1. Classification (NCBI taxonomy): domain Eukaryota; kingdom Metazoa; phylum Chordata; class Lepidosauria; order Squamata; family Gekkonidae; genus Lepidodactylus; species Lepidodactylus listeri. The sequence goes on along the minus strand of JARCFY010000002.1, from coordinate 115,377,682 downwards.
ACAACAGTAACAAACTAACACATATAAGAAGGAAAAAAGTGATGATTGGGAAGAAGTCAGGATTAGGAAAGAGAGGCCCTGGCAAAGTAAGATTTCTTTGAAAAACTGGTTTGCCAATCTTGACTCATGATTTTCACATTGGGAGAACAGAACATGGCACAGCTCCAGCTCAAAATCTGTATTTGGCAAGCCTACTAAGGAAGCTGTCCACCAAATTAAATTGAAGAGGGAAATATTCTCTTGAGTAGTTTTCTGTTTAGCTTCAATATAAACTATAACCACTGTGTTGTACAGCATACAGAGTCATTTCCATCAGCTCTTCCAAGATTTTGCATTTTCATGCTACCTACCTGGTGCAATCCTGGTTGTCCTTTTGCATTTAAAATGCTGAACACATTGCTTATGTTGTAATATGTACACGTTCCCTGCAAGATAACAATGTTTATGAAAGACTGAAAATACTTTTGTCTCTCCCACCGTGCCATTAAGGCCCATAGAACCATCATCATTAATTTCAAACTATAAAATCAATCCTAACCCCATCTATAAGAGGTGTAAATTCAGCTACCTTGATTTCATAGAAACTGCTTTTACAATATATATGCCAATGTGCTACACTGTAACTGGACTGAGTGGCTGAGATTAAAGCAAACCTTAAACAAGGACAGCATGAAAAATGAAACTGGTAGAACAAAATAATGCTCCTGAATAAACTTTGCACAAAACCCGCTACATGCCTTTAGATAAAGGAATTCTGACAGAGGGCCTCTGATGAAATCTGCCCTTTTTTCAGCCACTTTTAGAATAAGCTAGGAATGGTGGGTTGGTACGTTTGAAGGATGCACAGAAATGAATGGGAAAACCATTGTTTGAAAAGCTGGATGGCATCCTAATAGGATTTCATATAAACATTTGATCAAGTAACCACAAGTTATCTGTGGGTTATTCTGGGAAGTTTTTAGACTTTGGGCTCTACGACGTTATTTAAGCATCTATGAATGTCAACTCATCTGTTTATATGGAAAGCTAATAGATTGTTTGCAGACATTATAGCATCATAAATTGCTTCTGTAATCTATTTCTATAGAATCGGCAAAAGTGGAAGCAGACATATTATGGGTCAATACCAATGAAAGGCCCTCGATGCAGACATAAGATTCACAGTCCATTAAGTTTCAGGTCTGCCCCAATATGGATTCTTCTGATGTATGACTATTACATCCTGTTTTTGTTGACTCAGTTCCTATGTCAGCACACAGAACTAAACATTTTGGCTTCAGCCCAGGAGCAAGCTGTCTGTGAAGGATATGTTTCTGCTTCCACCGCCATGACAGTAATGAGGAATGGGCATTAGCCTGATTTGCATAATATGCACTTCCCAAGTTAGACTGTATGTCAGTAGGAGACAACTTATTGTGATGATGCCCACAGCATATTATCCATTTTGCGCTATCAGCATTTATTTATGTAAATTTCATCATTACAAGGGGTCATTTTCCAACCTTCCACCATGAAATAACTGTATCTGCCAATAAGCAGTAAGGAAACACCCTAGGAGAACGGCTAGACATATTACTGTCATTCACACTCATTGGTCATGGAAACTGAAATGTGGCTGTGTGAGTTGTGAGTTTTCTATGAGACTGACATCTATGATGGCAAAGCTAAAATTTGATAGACCACATGTGATCAATTCAGACAAATGCTTTCAAACACAAATGCTTTCAAACTGGCGAACAGATATTCCCTTCTCCCAGTCTGATTTCCTGATCCCACTGTCTTTCTACTTCTAGAAGTTTCTTTCCAGAGTAATGTATGGACTAAACAGATATGTGTATATGTGTTCTAAATTATTAGCAGAAGGTTTTCTGTGAGAAGGATCCAATTGCTGTAACATATTCTGAGGATAAAAGTGACAGTAACAAACTAGGACGTTACAGTGGTTACAGCGACATAAAAAGCCATATGTGTTAAAGAGAGTTGTCATTTTCTTGTGAACATTGAGACATAAACTTAAGACTTGCTTCAGATGTTACTTTTTAAAAAATGAGAAAACAAATGTTTGCATCTGGTACATCTACATCTACATTGAATGGTGGTAGGGAAGTCTAGGTGACTATGAGCACATAAAGTGGGAAGTATTTACGTGAGTTCCTTGCAACATGGACCGAGACAGGACCTAAGACATTTTAGTGGTAAAACAAATAGTCCATTCACCTAGCCATGGTGAAATAGCAGTAGTAATAACCGTAGTTGTTGTAGTGGTAGTGGTAGGTAAAATGAAGTAGTAGGTGAAATGAAATACCTCTACATGAGATCCTGGGGAGCTGCAGCCAGAGAGTAGACAATACTGACTATGATGGACCGATGGTCTGAGTCAGAAGAAGGCAGCTTTGTGTGTGTTTATATATATGTATGAGATGGACTGCCCAGTCCTGCATAATGGTGGGCCACCCTTTCACATATCTAAGGTGACACAGATACTCTTTTAGAAAATCTGCTGGTGCACATTCAGCTCCAGGCTGTGCAGAAGCTTCATAAGCACCTTAAAGCCAATGCTGACTGTGTAGATGCAAAACAAAATGTGGCTCTTAAAATGAATCGTTACCTGCTCCAGATTAATCCTGCAGCATACATAAACCATGCAAATCAGCAAATTTCAAGCACATGCAAAGAGCCACTACTTGGTCAGCCATCACACTGAATGCCTCACTATGCAGATGCACAACTACTCTAAATATGGCTTATTTTGAATTGTGAATGAATCATCAGTGTTGTGATATGATGTCCTTGACTCAAGAGGAAATGGGCAGTATATACGTGGCAAGTTATATCTGTTTTGTAAAATGGCATCATCTCTATTTTTGTACATTGCTGTGTTTGTGTTGCCAAAGCTTCAACCAAGTTTGTAGTTGGGGTGGTGGTGCTCTGCCTTTTTAAATCCCATTTGTCTTCCAAGAAGCTCAGGGCAGCATACATAGTTCTACCCTCCTCCATTTTATCCTCACAATAACCCTGGGAGGTATATTAGGCTCAGAAAGCATGATTTATTTATTTATTTTTATTTATTTATTTTTGCATTTCTATCCCGCCTTTCCAGTGAACTGGCTCAAGGCGGCTCACAACATAAACATAAGCACCGAAGTGGTTTACAATTTAAAATCATAAATACATAACATTAAAAAACGACTAACATAGCCGTACTGGCGGCTATTTACCCAAAGTCATTGGGTAAGTTGCATGACATATGGGAATTTGAACCTGGGCTTCCCAGATCCTACTCTAACACTGTATCCACTACACCACACTGTCTTATTAAGGGTTCCAGCCCTAATGTAGTGCTTTAAGGAGAGGAACTTTAAAGCCTGGGGACAAGAGATGGATTGAGAACTGTGGGAGATATCAGTTCCGTATTCTTTTAAAGGTTAAAAGCAGCCATGGGTGAGGTGTCATATCACAGCCATAGCAGTGAGGGAGATTTTGTTTAACTCTTCCCCCCCTACACCATTTTGCTGATCTCAGTCACCTACTAGAGCTGTTGTTTTCCCACAGGAGAAAATAAAGATGAAATAGTAAGTCCCTGTGTTTCCCCTCAGTAGGGCAAAAACAGCTTAGGAGAGGAGAGCAACTAGCTTCAGAAGTTAGCACAGGATTTAACCTCTTGTTCCCACAGTTGCATGGCCCTATCTGAATAATCTGTAACAGCTGCTTTTATGTCTTCTTTACTTCTACTATACAGTCACTGCTCATATTGAAACTTTTCCCTTTTAGACACTTCTCAAATGAAATTGCCATATGCAAGGCTGAGGGACTTGGGTGATGTTCAGCCTGGAGAAGAGAAGGTTGAAGAGGGGATATGATTGCTCTCTTTAAGTATTTGAAGGGTTGTCACTTAGAGGAGGGCAGGGAACTGTTCCTATTGGCAACAGAGGATAGGATTCGCAATAATGGGTTTAAATTAAAAGCAGGAAGGTACCGACTGGATATTTTTTTACACTAAGAGTAGTTCAGCAGTAGAATCAGCTGCCTAGGGAAGTGATGAGCTCCCCCTCACTGGCAGTCTTCAAGCAGCAGCTGGATGAATGCTTCTCAGGGATGGGTTAGGCTGATCCTGCATTGAGCAGGGGATTGGACTAGATGGCCTCTATGGGCCCTTCCAACTCTGTGATTCTATGTACTTATCAGGCTGAACTACCTGTAGTGTGAGACCTCCCACCCCCAGACAGCATATGAACACAATGTGAATTAAATAAAATTGGGATGGTGGCAGTTAGGCAAAGGTGGGGGGACCAAATCAAGACTGAAAATTTCACTTAAGGAAAGCAACCAGTTAAAAAAGAACACAAGGGTAGAAATGGAACCAGCCACAGTAATATAAGACAAATAAGTGGGGTCTAGATCAAATCAAGCCTAAATTCTTCCTAGAAGTTAAAATGACTAAACTGAGACTATCATACTCTGGTCACATTATAAAGAGACAAGGCTCACTGCAAAAAGACAATAAGCCGCCTTGAGCTAGTTTGTCTGGCAAGGCGGGATATAAATGGAAACAATAAATAAATAAATAAATAATGCTATGGAATGTTGAAGGCAGCAAGACAAGAGGAAGACCCAACATAAAATTGATCGGCTAAATCAAAGAAGCCAAGACAATTTGCAAGACCTGAGCAAGGCTGTTAACAATAGGATGTTTTGGGAGTCATTAATCATACGGTTGCCACAAACAGGAAATAACTTTACAGCACTTAACACACACTTAACACAATGGATACAGGCAGTGAATGGCAAAGTCAACTTAAAAAAATGCATTTTGTTTTAATGATATGAAACTGGTGAAAGCCAGTGATAATGGAATATGTGTTCTCCTTATAAACTTATCCTTATAAACTTATCCCTAACTCCAGAGACCTTCGCAGGGATCTTAAAGGAAGGAGTGGTGAGGCTGCTCTTTTTAAAAAACCATCTCTGGATCCTACTGACCCATCCAACTACTGCCCAGTTTAGAATCTTCCATTACTGGGCAAAGTAGTTGAGAGAGTGGCAGCAGAACAGCTCCAGGGATTCCTAGATGACACCTGGGTCCTGGGTCCCTTCCATTCTGGCTTCCGCCCTGGCTATGGGCCAGAGATGGCATTGGTTGCCCTCATGGATGTCCTCCATAGGCACCTGGGACTGGGGCGGGTCAGCGCTGCTGTTTTTGCTTGACCTTACAGCAGCATTTGACATGGTCGATTATGATCTAATGACCCACCACCTCACTAATATGGGGATTCATGGGACTGCCTTGAATTGGTTTGTCTCATTTTTCCATGGTCAGAGACAGAGGGTGGCGTTTGGGGAGAGGGTTTCAACACTTTGGCTGAGGACAGATTGGCAATCTGGAGCAGGAGGAAACTGGAGCCAAAAACTGTGGGGGGAAAAGTGCTCCAGGGCTGGCCAGCTCCGGGGCTGGCCATTCACACTGGCCAGTGTATTGTGGGAGCATGCCATTAGGGAGCGTTCAGACTGCCACAGAGCGGCCCCACCTCCTGTATTGGGGCATGGGTGCACATGGGTGCATGAGTGCTCATGCGCATATCTCCACGATGGCACATTCACACTGCTGCCTCCGCTTGACACCTGCTTCTTCCGGTCCACATTACCAGGAAGCAGGAGACAAGCGGCAGACGGCCCCTGGACACTGGTTTCTGCCAGTGTCCTTCTGAAGTGGCAGGAAAGCGGCAGGGAAGCAGGGAAGTACGGAAGGGAGCCGGGGAACGGCTGTGGCTTTTGAATGGGCTCCCTTCCCCCGTTTCACAAGTGGAGCTCTCCTGCTCCACTTCCTTAGTCTGTCCTCAGCCTTTGATGTGCAATGTCCCCCAGAGGCAATCCTCTCCCCAATGATATTTAACATCTATATGTGCCCCCTCGCCCAGTTGATATGGAGCTTTGGGCTGGGATATCACCAATATGCTGATGACACCCAGTTCTATCTGTTGATGGCTGGCCGGCTGGCCGAATACCACCCCAGATAATTTGGTCAAGGGTCTGAAGACTGTGGTTGGTTGGTTGAACCAAAGCCGGATGAAACTAGATCCATCAAAGATGGAGGTTTTGTGGCTGAGCCGAGGAGAGCCTAGGCTGTTATGCCAACTCCCAGCTCATGATGGTGTGCCGTTAGCACCAAGGCCACTTGTAAAAAGCCTGGGTGGGATTCTAGATTCCTCCCTCTTAATGGAGGCTCAGATCATGAAGGTTGCCAGCTTGGCAAAAGCTTGGCATTTCTCAATCTGAGCCAGGTTAGGCAACTGGTTCCCTTCCTGTCTTGCCCCGACATAGCCACAGTGATCCATGCAGTGGTCACCTCTGAGCTAGATTACTATAACTCGCTCTATACAGGGCTACCCTTGAGACTGACCCAGAAACTCAGACTTTTCCACATTGCAGCAGCATGTGGGTGCTCTGCCAGCTTCACTGGCTCCAAGTTGAACACCAGATCAGATTTAAGTTCCTAGTTATAACCTTCAAAGCCCTACATGGTCTGGGACCAATACACCTTTGGGACTGTTTCTCCTGGTGTGCCCCCCAAAGAGCAATGCACTTTATGGAAATAACTTCTTGGTGGTCCCTGGCTCAAAAAGTATTCACTTAGCCTCAACCTGGGGCAGAGCCTTCTTGGCTCTGGCCCTGGTCTGGTGGAATGCTCTTCCAAGTGAGATCCAGACCCTGCAGAATCAAACACAGTTTCACAGGGCCTGCAAGACAGAAATGTTTCACTGAGTATAGAGCTGAGGCAGCAAAGTTTCTGTTATGTTCTGCACTAAATCTAAGCATTTTGGCTATGTCTCTGTTTGTACCTAAATGCTGTCTCTGTTTGTACCTAAATGCTGTCATGTGCTCTGGTAATGGCGACCGCCACATGGTCCGAGCACATGGCCACATGGTCCGAGCACAGGGCCAGGTAAACGGCCTGGGCTTGAGGCCAGCAAACAATGGTGCTCTAGGATCCTGGACATCCCCCTATCAGAGGCTCAGAATATTCAAATGTACCAACTAGAGTCTCTGGTGGGAAGGGTGTCCTATCACGCTGTATGGCTGCGGTCGGGGGCGAGGCTTCCCTGTGCATAAAAGCAGACCCCCCTGGCCCTCCACAGGTATCCTTGAGCTGAACCATCTAATAAACTGAGCTATGCTTGAAATCACTTCACCGGCCTCCCAAGTCCAGTACTTTTCTATTGAATTGAATCAGCCTCCCTCAGCTCAGCCCACTCTCTGCCAGTCACCTTGTATTTGTGGAGTTTTCAGCAATGCACTGGCTGTACTACCTCATTTTTGATAACTTATGCATTTTGTGCTTATATCACCATCTGAAATTTTTTGTTTATTGTGTTGTAATAATAACTGGTTTTAATAATTAACTTATGGTATTGTTTTTAACAATTGTTACTGAGTCTGCTGTGGGAGGGAAGGCTATAAGTTCAATAAAATAAAATAAATAAAATATGTTAACTCAGTAAAGAGGAAGCCATGGTCTTCAGTTTGCAAGACCTGAGTAAGTCTGTTAACAGAGGACATTGGGGAGTTATTAACTTATAGGGCTGCTGAAGAGTACTGGACTCAGGAAACCAGGAACAGTGAAATCAGGAAGCCTTTATTGAGTGATTCAGCATGCCCAGTAGATGGTCAGAACAAGCATGCTTCCAGGGCCCTCATTATATGCTGGCTGGAGCCACACCTCCGGCTGCACCCAAAAGACCTGATAGGGGCTTTACATATGCGCATGTTTGTCATAGGTTCCCTGGAGGAGCCTTTGGCCGCATTGGCTCCCCAGGGAGAACCAAGGTCCCACATTGGTGGAGGCTTTGAATCCGGACGTCTATTGTTCCTCCAGATTCAAGCTCCCCTCTCTGCCTGACCATGTGCTCTGGCCATGCGGCGGGCACCATGACCTGGGAGCACATGGCAGGCCGGTTGTTACACAGAGCATACTACATAACAGCTGCCATAAGTCAGAAGTGACTTGAAAGCATGTAACACTGGCATAGTGATACAATTGGAGGACAGTTCCAGAGAAAAGGGAAAAGATGCGTAAGCAACAGAGTAGCAGACTCCAACTGAGAAGGAAATGGATCAGAGTCCTGGAGATAGGAGAAACAGGATATATAGATGCTACAAGGGAGATGAGAAATGCATGTGACCAGAGGATGTATACATGGGGTCATTGTAACAGGTGATTCTGATTCATAGATAAATTCAGAGTACATCTAGTAGATTGGCTATTTTCAGACTGTAGGTTGGGACCCAAAAGTGGGTCTTGATGCTTTCTCAAGAGGACTTTGCCATGAGGAATACAGCGAAGTGGGAGAAGAGGCTCTGGGAGGCTTGATTGTAAACTTAGGTTAACTTCTGGATAATGCACAAAATGGTCATGCAATGGCCTGTGGTTCAGTAATACTATATATTTATAAATAGTGAGCACAGAAAAAAAAAACCCAGCCCTCCTCTCACTGTTCACTGTTAACTATGTGTGAATCTTGTATTTTATGTTGTGGAGAAGGGAAACAACATGGAATTACTGTGTTCATGGGTCTTGATTCAAGTAAGTTTAGAAGTGGGTCCCCCACGTCAAAAAGTTTGAGGACCACTGTGGTAGATTCATTGATAGCTCATGTATTTGTTTCTTCCATTATAGATGAACTTTGTTAAGCCCTTTTCCTGTTCCTTCCAGCACTGAAACTGGTTAGCTCAGATCTTCTGTTTTACCAGAAAGCTGTATCCAGGGCTGCAGTCACACAAACTAAATAATCTACTTTCAATCCACTTTCAGTGCACTTTCCAACTGGATTTTTACTGTGTGATAGTGGATTGAAAGTGGGTTATTTAGTGTGTGTGACCGCAACCCAGCATAGCCAGGATCTGGAGGTTGCTAAGGCATCTGGAGAGCTGTCCAGTCAGCTTCAAGGAAAAAAGCAGGTTTAGGGCAGGCTTATCAAAGCAGTAGAGGAGCTCCCCAGGCTAACAGCTAGAGCTAAAGAGGCAAAAGAAGTGCCTGTGATCTAACAGCAGAGTCCAGTCCACTAGTGAAGTGCTATATGACAGGTTCTGACACCTTCCTGATGCATTAGTGCAGCTATACTTAATCCTCCCATTTGGCCAGTTAATCTCTCTGTCAGCATGAAGTACCTCACAGGGTTATTGTAAGGGAAGGTAGAACTGTGTGCATCATCTTGGTCTCTTTGGGGGAAGGGCAGAAAAGATACAGTCAATAGGCAGGTGTTTTCCTCACTGTTCCTGATCCTCACCGATATGGGGGTTCTTGCTGTGATGCATAGAGCCTGAAAGTCAGGGGTCATGACTGCCCTCCTTTGATACACATACTTGGCCACTAAAAAAAGTTAACATATAGCCAACATGGTTATGTAACACTTGTAATCTCTGCATGAGATATGTCAACTGGAAAACAAAGGAAGCCATGACAGTCCAGCACCCCAAAACTGCAAACAAACACAAAAACCCATCCTAGAACTGAAGAAACCATAACTTTGTGAGGAGGTTAAGAGGATTTGAATAGAAACACACCTGAACATAACATACACATATACAAATGTTAGGAAATTATCTAGAATAGATGTTATGATTGAGAAAAAGCTTGTTGGAGAAACTCAGGGACTGGGAAAGATAAAAGCAATGAGTCACATTTGAGACAGCTGGGGAAAGAAATACTGGAAAAGCTAACAGTAGCACCCAGAAGACCAAACAACTCCATCTGCAAGAAATGAAAGACAGATTTTCACCTAGAACTTCACTTTGAAAATAAGTTTCAAACACATGCCACTCCCCCCCCCACCAAAGCTTTTCTAATTTCACTTTTATGCTGCAAAAATATTTTAAGCAACTACACAAGGTCTTCTTTTGTTAATTAGACAGATTTATCAAATGCAAAAGCCATTCCTTATGGACACTTTGATTTCTTGAGGACTTCTCTTCACTGATGAGAAGCCCCAGGCACAACAGTGCAAGTTAATGAATAAATGTTTTCCATGCATGCCCCCCACAGTGGCTATTAAAAAGTCAAGATACATGGTGTGTGTTTATATAAAATGACAATTTCTATTGAAGTATATTGCATATAGTGAAAGTAACTAGACATCCTTTTTCAATTTTTGCAAAGCTTCATGGGTGAGCCATTCAACTGTCTGGGAATTCTACCAATATGCTCTTCTCCCTTTCCATTCTCAGAGAAAGACAAACTCTCCACTCCCACCCTTTCTTATTAACAAAAGCCCCAGGAACTATTGTGGGTTTTTCCCTTTACTATTGATCCCTAGAGTATTTGATCTGGCAGCTCCCATACAGAGAAGATGAAAATCCACCAGATATAAATAATCAGCAGAGTTCATGTCCCAGAGATATGCCTGCACTCAAGAGTGCATCCTGGTATCTGAACAGATCCTCAGAAATCAATATTACTATACTGTATTATGTATGTGTTATGATAAAAGTCAGAAACATTCTGTAGATCCATTCTGTTAAGGGACATGCTTTCCTCCAACAGAAGGAGCATCCTTCCAACATAAGAGGCTGGTTGCATCAGAGGAAGACTCCTTTTCCTGGAAGTAACTGCCTCCCCTAGTGAAACAGATCCAGAGAATTCAACCCTTTGTATTTCAGTGTATATTTACTGATAATAATGGAAGAAATAATGGAAATTTGGGAAATACCTTTGTTTACTGAGATAGGTTCACAAATGCCATATATCGGCCTTTGTACTGTACAATTCACATATTGTCTAAGAACTATTTTTTCAGTAGCAATTCCTGAAGATCTGAGGTGACATCTAAAAGAACCAGCCACATCAGTGGAAGCTGATAGGTCTTCTCCTTGGAAATGGTATTCTCACCGCCTTACTTCTTGTAGGCTTTTGATTTCATGATCAATGTATGTCTGTTAATTTCGGTCTGGCCAGTGTAGTGTAGTAGTTAGGCTAGGATCTGGGAGACCCAGGTTCAAATCCCCACTTTGCTATGGAAGTTTGCTGGGTGAACTTGGAATAGTCACACACTTGCAGACTAACCTACCTCACAACTTTGTTGTGATGATAAAATTGAGGAGAGAAGAATGGTATAAGCTTCCTTGGGTCCTCATTGGGAAGGTGTGGCATAAATCAACTAAGTGAATAAATGGTTGAGTCATTTTAACATAATGCCAGCTAGATTACAGAAAAAATCCAATCCCATGCAACTCAGGTAACATGAATAGCATCTACCCCTTAACCAAATCTGTTCTCATATATAATAGTAAATCTCAAGAACTGTCACATCCTAAAGACGAACAACCACATGACTTAGATAGTTCCATGTGGAAAAGGCAAATTTCAGTCTCATCACTCCAGTTATTTCCACTGGTTTTGCAACAGATATGCCCTCTCTCTTTCACAGCAGAAATTGTAAGAATTATGGCTGTACTAAATATTCCCCCATTTAAATTGTCAAGCAGAAACAAGCCCTTTTGGAGGGAGAAGGTTTTTTCTTTTATGCTGAAAGCCAGTTAATTGTAAAAAAAATAATGATTCTGTTCAGTGCTTCTTCAGTGGCACCCCCCCCCCCCCCAAACTCAGGGCTTATTTCACTTTTTTGTATTACCCACTTGGATAAACTCACTTGGGTAATCTCAGCCAACCACTGATCATGCAGTACAAGTGACAATGTAATGGTGCTGTAGAGTTGATATGCTGATGTCAGTGTAAGCAAAGTCAATTCAGGGTGAGGACATTTCTGTCTGAACAATAGAACATTTTTAAGCAATTACCAAAACACTATTAAAGGCAAGTGTCAAAGCATTAATGAAGGACAGTGAGTACTTTCAACTCAGAACCAAGTATCCTGTGAGCAAGACTGGAAGACAGATAAAAGTGGCTGTAATCATGGCCATTCACATCTGCTGTTTCCAGCTTTAGTAATTGGTCCCTGTCTTTTACAACACCAGGATCAGATGAACAAATTGGTAAAATAAATTGCATGTGTGGAGGATTCCATTTTTAAAATTTGTCATTTAACAATGGGAGGAAATAAATAGGATTAAAGCAAAAGAGTGTGTTTAAGTATTTCTTATCCAATTATTATTGATGATTGATTTACGATTATTTGTTTGCTCTTGTTTTGGTATTCACTTCTTCTTAGTAGTAGAAGAAGAGATTGGATTTATACCCCAGCCTTCATTACTTAAGGGAGTCTCAGAGTGGCTTACAAACTCCTTTCCCTTCTCCTCTCTACAACAGACACCCTGTGAGGTAGGTGGGGCTGAGAGAGCTCTGACAGAAGCTGCTGTTTTTCAAGAACAGCTGTGCCAGAGCTACATCTTGCCCAAGATCATCCAGCAGGTGCAAGTGGAGGAGTGGGGAATCAAACTCGGTTCTCCCAGATTAGAGTCCGTGCACTTAACCACAACACCATAGAATTGGAGTTCCCAAAGCATTTCATATGAGTTTACTCATTGATTCTTACTTTGTAAACCAGTGATCTCCAATAGGGTGCTTGTGGGCCTGCCAGTTGGTTTCCTGCTGTCCATTTGCTGCTTCAGCAAAACATGTCTTCTCCAAAGCCAAAAGCTAAAAAGCCAAATAGTTTCCCACCACTTTATTAGAGAAGATCTTAAGGAAAAAATCAGTGGGCAATCTCTTTGTGTCTGTAGGAACATCCTTTTGGAAACAGCTGTCATAGGAGGATGTTTGACTGGGAACTTCCCAACAGTTTGTGACTGCCCCAGAACCTCATGACAGCCATTTTGTATTGGTGCCCACTACCCATCCTCAAAATTCCCTCAAAAGTGTCCCCAGTCTCAGTGAGGTGCCCAGGGTTACATAATAGGTTTGTGATGAAGTGAGATTTTAACGGGATATTTTCCAGTTTCCAGTTGATTCTTTAGACATTATACTATGTCAGTTCTCAGTTACCCCCAAACAAATGATCACTGTGATTTATGGCTACTGTTTTATAGTTAATAAAAATACATATGGTACTTACATATTACATATATGACAGAAAAATATCACAAGTAATAATGTGATTGTATGACAAATTTAGAAAAGTCCCATCCTTGTAATATTGTAGAACAGCTTCTATAATAAGTTGTAATTAATGATGAGCACCTAAATGTAAGCCTGTTTTGTAGCTTATCTTCCTCAGAAGGTATTTTTAGTTAATCTTTCCCAAAAGTTACCTCCCTAGAATTAACCAAAAGCATTATAACACAAAGGACACTGTGCAGCTGAATGGAATCTTAGTATTATAAAGAAGCATATGTTGTGTTATTTAGACTTACCTCTTATTTAAAACTCAGTATTTACATAGCAAGCAAGCCAGTCCATTAGCTTTTCCTTAATCAGGTACAAAGCCTTTTTAAATAATATCCTTAGTAATACAATGTAACAATATCTCAAAATGCTACCTATCACAAATGCAATATAAATACATTACAAAGTGATCTTAAAGAAGTAGCTCCTATAAATAACATGACAGATCCAAATTTGTATTGAGTCCATAGGACATAAATGTTTTTAACCTATAAATCCAAGGTGCCCCATGACGGAGCAACATTTTTTGAACATTGAAATGATTGTATGCATGTGATACATGTTTGCTAAGTATAAAGAACCACAAAACCTCAGCAGAGTGTCCCTTTTCTATAAAATGTGCTACCAAAAGTGTTTCCATATTCTTTTGTGATCAAATTTTTTTTATTGAAGTCACCATTTTCATTAGACAGTACATTCATCTTATTTTTTACCGACCTCTTTTTATTTTTCCTCCTCCTCCCCCCTTCTAGGCTTCCAGCAGACCCCACACCTGTACTTAAACTTAGATTAACAGGTAAATTACTAATTAAAAAAGATTGAATATTTAGCTCTTTTTCTATAACATATGTACCTCTAATGTTTTTATATATTATTCCATTCCTAAAAATGTTAGATACATATACAGTTACTTCAGATTTTTCAATAGTTAGAAAATGTAAATATGTTTCCTTTTAATTCAATACACTTTTCTGTATGTTCTTGCAGATCTTTCCAGTCTTCTAAAAATATCATAGAATCTTGATTGTTCAGTTTCTTAGTCCATTTGTCCATTTCAGCCAAAAATACTAGTTTTCTGAGCCATTCCCAAAGCTCTGGAGTTCTTTCATTCTTCCAGTTTTGTGCATAAACCAATCTTGTGGTTGTCACCATATACCATATCATTGTCCGTTTACTGACATCTATATCTTCCAACTTAAGACCTAGCAAAAACAATTCTGGTGTTTTTTTAAAAGTACATTTCACAATTTTTTGCATTTCCTCATATATCATTGACCAATAGTTCCTCGCTTTTTCACAAGTCCACCACATATGATAAAAGGAACCTTCTTTTTGTTTACATTTCCAACACTTATTAGATACATGTTGACTAATAATTGCAATTTTTTTAGGTGTCATATACCATCTATACATCATTTTATAGCAATTTTCTTTAAGACTATAACATGTTGATATACTCATAGCTCTTTTCCATAAAAATTCCCATGATGACATCGGAATATCTCTATTAACATTAATTGCCCATTTTATCATCTGTTCTTTAACTAGTTCATATTCATTATCCCATTTCAACAATATTTTATACATTTTAGAAGCCATTTTCTTCTCACCTTCTAGCCATATCTGTTCTATTTCATTATTTTCACTTCTCAAGCCACCCACCCTCTTATCTGCCTTGAACAAATCATATATTTGTCTGTAACACCACCACCCATACCCAAAACTAACATCTTGTTCTTCTTTTAAGATATATTCACCTCTTACTTTTGTTACCAGTGCTTCATATTTCAACCAATCTTGACCTTCACAAATTGAAAAAGGCTTTATAACTTCCGCTGGAACAATCCACAATGGGTTTGTATCCGAAACCAAAAGCTTCCTATCTTCTAGTCGGATCCAGCTTTCTAACCACGTCAAACAAACCGCATCATGATATAACTGCAAATTTGGTAATTGAAATCCACCTCTTTCTTTCGCATCACACATTATCTTCATTTTTATTCTGGGCTTCCTTCCTGCCCATACAAACTTCGAAAGTTCTTTTTGCCAACCTTTAAACACCTTTGAGTCTTTTACTATGGGTATCGTTTGCAGCAGAAACAACAGTCTAGGCAAAATGTTCATTTTAACTACTGCAATCCTACCCATTAGTGATAGATTTAGTAAATTCCATTTCTTAATATCTTGGGTAATTTGTATCCAAAGTTTTTCATAGTTATTCTTAAACAAGTCAATATTCTTCACTGTTATGGGTGTTTCCATATTCTTATTGTGGATTCATGACCTGTGTTCTATAATGCATGTCTTTGTGGTGTGTATGTTCATCCCAATATACAGAAGCTGACATAAGTATATAAGCATTGTCCAGGTGAACTGGTCTGTGTTGTCTGGAGATCAACTGTAATCTCAGAAGAACTCCACCCACCATCTGGAGGTTGATAACCCTATCCCTAATAATTCCTTTTGTGAAATTGTTCTCATTAGCCCCAATCCTATAAAATAGGGTACAAATATGAATACATCAAATTTTCATAATCATGACACATCTTATTGGACATTCACAATGTTCATTATTGATGACAAACAACCTAGGGGCCCATGAAGAATCATAGCATGGGAAATAAGTCCTCCCCTTCCACAAAAGCAATCAGGAACTCAAGCAGACTAATTCCCACTTCCACCCATTTTTCTTTTAACAGACATGCACTTACTCTCAATATGATGTTCCCTCTGGAACATTTTCTGCCCTTCTCAGGCAATTCCTTATGTGTTTTTTTTTCATTTGGATAATTTACAAGTCCATTGTTTTGCATATTTGAGTGCCCCCCCAAAACAAAGCAATGTCCACCTTGTCTGTGAGCTTGTCCAGTTTTTCCTGCTTTCATCCTCTGCACAGGGCAAGGCTACTTTACTAATAGAGTGCAGTTACTGTCATCCACTTCTTACTGTAACTTGCATATCACCTATAGAATAAAAACAAAATTGAGAGCACTACATCCTAAAGGGGGAGGCTGCTGAATCCCACTCTCTTAGTACAGATTCTAGTCTTCCACAAATCCCCAAAGCAATTCCTGACCTGGGAGACATTTTTCAAGTCTGAATAGTTTCAATTTCCTTGTCCATATTTCCTTGTATTTTGCAATAGTATACACAGGCAGTCTCTTATCAGTGGCAAAGAAGAGCAGGCAGATACATTGTGCAATAGCAGCACGCTAATTGAAGTGACAGACAGCTGTCATCCTTATTTTGCTAACAAAGAAGTGAAGCACTAGAACAGCATACCTTAATGAGAGCCAGTTTGGTGTAGTGGTTAAGTGCATGGACTCTAATCTGGGAGAACCGGGTTTGATTCCCCACTCCTCCACTTGCACCTGCTGGATGACCTTGGGCAAGCCATAGCTCTGTACCAGCTGTTCTCTCAAGGCCAGTTGTCTCAGAGCTCTCTCAGCCCCACCTACCTCAGAGGGTGTCTGTTGTGGGGAGGGGAAGGGAAAGGAGTTTGTAAGCCACTCTGAGATTCCTTTGGGTAGTGAAGGGCAGGATATAAATCCAATCTCCTCCTCCTCCTCCTCCTTCTTCTTCTTCTTCATGACTAACAGCATAATCCTATGCAGAGTTACTTCAGTTTAAGCCCACTGATAGCTTGAGAAGGGACTGACTGCAGAGAATTGCACTGTGCATGAATCAAAACTCCAAAATTCCATTTAAATTTTCTCTGTCCTAAATTAGCTACTTAGGCAAGGCACTTGCCCTTAATCTTGCCCCTCCCCTAGGGTTGCCAACCCCCCTGGTGGAGGTGGGGCTCCCCGACCTCCATGCCCTATCCTCATCTGCTGATCAGGCAGAGGGGGACTTACCAGGAGAAAGGAGAAGAGCATTGTCTTTGGCATCACACAGGAAGTGATGTCATCATGACAATGATGTCTAGGTGATGCTCTGGTATTTGGGCAAAAATTCTATGGCAGAAGCCAGTTTTACCATAGAAATTTTGCACAAATACTGGAGCATCACCAGGATGCCACTGTCTTAATGAATGTAATTTCCTGTGTGATGCCGCAATGAGGCCTAGTCCTTTCTCTTTCTCCTTATAAGTCCCCCATCCCCTGTTAGTTGCCAAGAGGGACCTGGCAACCTACTCTCCCCATCTGAAGTATGGGAACAATAATACTGAGCTAGCTTTGCAGTGTTGTAAAGATTACAACAGAATGCTGTGTGTGTAGGGTTGCAAACTCTGGGTTGGGAAATTCCTGGAAATTTTGGGGTGGAGCCTGAAGAAGCATCTCATAGCAGCCATTTTATGTTGGTATCTACAACTCATCCTCTAAATTTCAAAAGTGTTCACAGTCTCAATGAGACTGGAGACCCTGGATGTAACATAGGGTTGCTAACTCCAGGGGATTTGGGGGTGGAACCTGGGGAGGGCAGGTTTTATGGACTTCAGTGGGGTATAATGCCAAAGTAGTCATTTTCTCCAGGGGTATTGATCCCAGTAGTCTGGAGATCAGCTGGTGGTGGAGGGCAAACTGGCCAGCCTACTCAGACTCTCCTGATTTGGACTTTTGGGGCTGGGGTGACCAGGGTTAACAAATTGCAGGAGGGGTTTTTTTGATGCCATTTGTAATGGATTCCCCACCATATTTGATGGTGCATTCGGGTGTTACAGGGGACCGAAAGTCACCCTGGACCTCAACCCCAAGGTCTGGCCTGTTCGCATGACCATGCAGCGGCCCCCGTTAGCACTCTGCCCCAGGATCAATGTGGAGCTGGACCACTTGGTGGCCCAGGGGGTACTTAGGGTTGCCAAGTCTGGGTTGGAAAATACCTGGAGACTTTGGGGGTGGAGCCAGGATAAGGTAGGGTTTGGGATGGGGAGGGGCTTCAGCACGGTACAATGCCATAGAGTCCACCCTTCAAAGCAGCCATTTTCTCCAGGGGAGCTGATCTCTGTCAGCTGGAGATCAGTTGTAAAACCAGGAGATCCCCAGGCCCCACCTGGGGGCTGGCAGCCCTAGGGGTACTGGAGCCTGTGCCTCACGACAAGTGGGAGACCCTGATTGTCACTCTGGTGAAACCCAATGGGGAAGTCTGCTTCTGCGTGGACTATAAGTGTATCCTTAACAAGGCTCTCCAGGACCATGCATACCTGGTACCCATGGTGAGCCATGTCTTAGCGGGGGTGAAGGTTTTTGGCAAGCTGGATCTGGCACAGGCCTACCAGCAACTGCCAGTAGATGAGGCTACCACAGAGGCCCAAACAATAGTCACCCATAGAGGGGTGTTCAGGGTGAAGTGTCTGCAATTTGGGGTTAGTGTCATCCCGGGAATATTCCAAAACCCAATGGACAGTTTACTTAATGGAATCCCAGGGATCCAGCCTTTCTTTGATGATGTTTTAATTGCAGCCCCAGACCCGGCAACCTTCACCTCTTGGCTGAGAGTCCTGCAATGCTTCGACGAGGCTGGCTTGAAGGTGAAGTGAGAGAAGTACTCGCTAGGCATCTCATCAATGGAGTTCCTCGGTTTCTGGGTCAATGCACAGGGCATCCATCCTACTCCAGGCAAGATCTGTGCCATCACTGAGCCCCCCCCCCCGTCGTCTAAGACAGAACTCAAAGCTTTCCTCTGCCTACTCAATTTCTATCATGCCTTCCTTCCCCAGAATGCTGTGGTAGCTGAGCCCCTACACTGCCTCCTGGACAAACATGCCCCCTGGGTCTGGGAACCCTGTCATGCAGCAGCTTTCCAGGTGGTTAAAGACTTTCTGATCTCCAATACAGTGTTGGCACATTTCGATGAGATCCTCCCTGTGGTCTTAGCATGCAATGCCTCTCCATACGGGGTGGGAGCAGTCCTGGGCCATCAGTTGGTGGATGGCAGGGTGGTCCCTGTTGCATATTATTCATGCACCTTGTCTGCAATCGAGTGCAACTACATGCAAATAGATTAAGAGGCCCTGACTAGTGTGGCTGGAACAAAAAAGTTCCACAATTATGAATATGGGTGACTGTTCACCATCCTGATGGACCACAAGCTGCTGCTCCTTGGTCTCCTTGCCCTGGACAGGCAGACCCAGCAGATGCTGTCACATAGAGTACTCTGCTGGTCCATCTTCCTGACGGGCTACAATTACTCACTGCTCCACTGTCCCAGCAAGGCCATGGGCCATGCTGACACCCTCAGCCATCTCCTGTTGCCGGACTGTGACCCCACCCCTGCCCACCATGTTGCACTGTTGGAAGACCTCCCTGACCAGCCAGTGCAGGTAGCAGAGGTGCCCCACCATACAGCCTGTGATCACATCCTCACCCGGGTCCTGGACTGGGTGGGGAGGGGGCAGCCCACTGTAGTGGGGCTGGACTTTGCCGCGTTCTTGTCTAGGAAAGACAAACTGTCAGCGCACAAGGGGTGACTCCTGTGGGGGAGTAGAGTTATTGTACCACCCCCCACTGTGCAAAAGGGTCCTGCACATCGGCCACCTCCAGAGGCGGGTGATTCCAGATGGTCCAGAGGAGTCAACTGACAAGTACGGGGGCAACAGGGAGGCCTTGCCAGATACAAGCATGGACGGTTTCAAAAGGGAATTAGATAAACATATGGAGCAGAGGTCCATCAGTGGCTATTAGCCACAAAGTATAGATAGGAACTCTCAGTCTGGGGCAAGTGATGCTTTGTATTCTTGGTGTTTTGGGGGGGCAACAGTAGGAGGGCTTCCTGCCCCCACTGCTGGACCTTCTGAGGGCACCTGGTCACTGTATGACAGAGTGTTGGACTGGATGGGCCATTGGCCTGATCCAACATTGGCTTCTCTTATGTTCTTATGTTCTTAAGCAGAGAACCCGACACGGACACACCAACCCAGGACAGCACACCTCTGGGGGAAACAGCTGTGCTCCCCCAAGACATTCCTCCCACAGCCCCAGTACCACAAACGGGCATCGAAGACACTCCCCAGACACAACCAGAGAGATCGGTTCCAGCTCCTGAGCTGGACACACCAGCTCCTGGGTTACGTAGGTCAACCCGAGAGTGAAAGCAAACCACATACCTCAGGGACTATGTGTGCCAGGGATCTTCAGAACTATAGGGGGAGGGGTGTTATGTTCTGGCCAAGGAAACGCACACGTGGTCAGCCAAACACATGGAGAGGCAAAGCCATTTGTTAGCCGAATTGCTTTAATTTACCTTTAGCAATCAGCAAAATACACGGGTTCTTGCCAACTATACCAGGGTCCCACCCCTCCCGGGAGATCTCAAGGAAAGAGGCACGTGAGGCGAGTTCCAAGTTCAATGTTGTTTACTGGATCATGTAATCAAGCATACAAAAATCGTAATCATACACACACTCTTACAGGACTAATAAAATAAAGAGAGAAAATAGCACGGTTGCATGAGCAGGTTTCGTTGGTGGGGAAAGCACGTTACCTTAGATGCGTTGTCCGATGTCAAGATGAGTTGGATTTGGAAAGAAAGGTATAAAAGCTATGGGGCCACGAGGCTTGAACCGGCAAGACCACGTGGTTCTCCTGGATCGCGAGTCCAGAGAGAGAAAAAGGGGTTTAAAGATGGAGGCAAGGGTTGGGGACAGAAAGCTGGACTGAAGGGTCAATAGGTAAGATAGAGGGCGATGGCTCAAGAGGCCGAGTGACTCTGGGTTTGGCCTTTTATTGGGGGTCTTGGGGCGGGCTCTGCAGACCACAACCCACTAACACACCTACTAGGCGGTCCGTCCCTGTTGGACCTTGCTATAGGTTAAAGGTGAACAAAGGGAGGAGGTCCAGGGGTTTGGTCAGTGTTGCAAAAGTATGACTTCACCAGGAAACAGACACTGAGTCTGGGGTCCGATGACTCACCTGGCCAACCTATTGTCAGTTGATGGTTTTAGCCAAGTATCTGATGGCTGGCACAGTAGGTGCTAGGCAGTCTTGTTAGCATAACTTATTCAGATGTATATTGAGGAATGGGGGTTAACCAGCGGATGTCTGACAGAAGGAGGCCTCATGGCAAGAGGAATCCTTTGTCCTTGTCTTGGGTGAACTGCTTGGGGTGTCAGCCTCCTGGCTTGGGCTGGAGCTGGCTCCTATGTGGAGAAGAAAGCGCAAGTCCCTTCCACTGCTGGCGACACAGAGTTCAAACTTATGGATAAAAATCCATAAGAGCACCCAAGGGTGCCTTGCTGGCCAACATTTCCCCCCCTCGGAGACCTGAAGGCGTCAGGTGAAGGTCTCCGAATATGAGCGATACGATGATGAAAACTGAGACAGACTGCATGATGGTGACCCTGGAAGAAAGAGTTGGCAAGGGACGGACCCAGAAGATGACAAAAATCTATCGCAATAAAAATGCCAAATTGTTGCTGGGGCGGACATAAAAACAAGGCTTTGTGCATTAGACCACCAAGGGAGCCTACGTAGAAATATTTCATTCTTTAATTAGAGAAACATCTTTAACTGAAATATAAAGAGTAATTCTAAAAATTGCTTACTTTAAATTCATTGTGAAAAGCCTTATAGAAGCATTATAAATTTCTTATAGTATCTATACATAAAGCATTTAATACTTATAGCGGAAGTGCACACATTTGTATCAATAAAAATACTCCACAAGGAATGTACAAGGAAATAAAATGGTTACAAACAATTCTTCGTCCATCTCTCCTGAGCGGCAAGGCTTTTCTGCTGGAACAGGGCAACTGGTGCTGTTTGAACAGGAGAGAGGCGCGCTTTACATTGTATCTAATGGAACACCAGGACTCGTATGTCTTCGGCTCTTCGGAAGCCACTCGGGTCTTAATCAATAGCTCATGAAGCTCTCGGCTACGCCCGTCCTTCCTCGGCACGGACACGAGTCAGTTCGGCCGGGAAGGAGGAGACCGGTTTGCATATTGAGGAGTCGCCCCCCCTTGCTATCTAAAAGCATCATGGGTATCTACTTAAATTAAGGAAAAAGGATATTAAAATAAAACATAGTTTAATGATCTCGCAAGCAGAGTGTCTAAAGGCATTCAAGAAATACGGAAAAGGTCAAAACAGGTCATACATCTGGAATCGTTGTATTATGAAAGACACATCATCTTGGGGTCCTGGCTGGAATAATCACAGGCAAGGTATTCACCCTTCGGGGTTGGCGGAGTCTCCGGGCACGCCTCCCGAACCCTGGGGAGCATTTGTGAGATGTGTGCCTGAGAGAAACAGACGCACACACACACAGGCGGGGCATGCAAAAGCTGGGTTCGGGAGTTGCGTCCGGTCGACTCTGACCTTTTTATCTGGAGCCGGGTGGCTCCGCGGGGACGCCATTAGCTGCGTACCCGTTTTAGCTTGGAGGGCTCCCTTCGGGGGGCCCTCCCCTAATACTGTACAAAAATAGAACAATCTTTCCCCCTTAAGCCTGATCCCAGTGGTACCGTCCCATATCCAATGAGGAGCGGACTGGGCAGCTAGTCACTAGGCAGAACCCCTCAAAGGTCGCGTGTTTTGGACTTGGCTGTATATGTTACGGCTGGAGGTCGTTGCGTATGCAAATGAGAGGATTGTTTGGGCATTCTGGGATACACAAACATTTCGAGAAAAATAAATTTATTACAAATCAAAAACAATCGAATTGGACACCAGTGTTGGAGCGAGGATACGTTTTAGCTTGCAGGCACTTCGGGGATAGAGCTGGCGAAAATCTCCCTTTAACTTAGAAAGATGTTAAAAAGAGGGGACAGGGGTCTTGGTCCGAGGTTCTGATCTAACCGGGGAGTCCTTCCCAGGCACTCTCCACTGCTTCGTGCAGGGAGAGCTTGCACGCCTGGTGAAAGAGAGCATGGGCCGGATTTAAATTCCGAACCCAACTTCTGCATGTCCTCCAGATCATTTCGGCTTGGAGGGGCCGCATGGCAGAGGGAGACAAAGGATTCGTTTGTCCTACTTCTTCCTCCTGAGCCGTCTCTCGGGCTTCCATGTCCTCCTTGTGCTTGTTGTCCTGCTCACTAATGACTCCCCACGGTTCGTCTGGGCCTCGGCCCTCCCAACACTGGTAAAGAATAGAAAAGCAAGCGCAGAGCAAAAGTGTTTTGGCAAGCAACCGGTTTTGTTTTGCAAACAGAAGACTTGGTTTGCAAACAAAACGGTTTATTTCTTGCCCGTAGAGTGCACAAAAACAAAGAGGCGGAGACAAAAACAAAACTGTGCACACAGTACAAAGTTTGTGGATGAGGCTACATGCTCATAAAAATAAATAAATAAATAAGGGAAAGTCCATATGAAGACTAAATAAGTTAATGATGATTGACGTATTATGCAGATTGGGCGTCAGTAAAGGCATGCTGGGAGAAAAGATATCATGAGCAAAATATATTTTAGAAACTCAAGGGTTGAATAAGAAGCTCACCCCGAGATGGCCGAGTGTTTTGGGGTTGAGGATCGCTTGGGCAGATAGTTAGGGAGGAGGTCACTCTAACATAAAGAGATGCAGAAATATGCGGCCGGGGAGGCTCTGGCTGGAGCGGGCTAACCTTGGGGCCTTTCCCCAGGCACCCGTCGCTGCCTCGAGTGGCGATCGGATTGCACGCCTGGTGGAGATGGGGCGAGAGAGGTGGAGGATCGGAGTAACTTCCGACCCCAACTTCTGTGCGCACCACCGGGAGAAGCCGCCTACTCAGCTTGACATTCGTGCTAGCCACAAATGCAACTACGGAGCTTTTGTCGACGGCATCTTTGAATGCGCCCTCGGCTCTTCTGATCTCCCATGAAGAAATGCTTTCGGTCCTCCCACCCCCTATCTCCCTTTTCTTTCTCTCATTGCTCCCTACGGTTCGTTAGGGCTTCGGCCCGCCCAATACTGGTTAAAGAATAGAAACAAAAAAAGGAAAATTCTTGGGAACAAGCAGAGGCTTGTGATAATCCCAAGATGTGGCTGGTTATGAACCGTAAAAAGGGTGTACTGACATTGGTGGGAGACTTTTTGCAAAAGTGAAACCAAAAATAAAGAAGTCCGGGGCACGGATTGGAACGGTCAAAAGATATACAACGTAATAGCACACATTTTGAGAGAACTAATTTTAAGATCCACGTGTCTGGGCGTATGCAAAATAGAGCTGCCGCAAAGCACGCTGGTTCTTAATTTCTGAAGGCCGGATTTTTGTTCAATAAGTTGTTATTTTGAAAACTGCCAATGTCACAATTAAAAATACTTTAGGAGGTTTCAAATTGGGAACCCAGGGGTAAAAGTGATTCAATATTTTTATGTCCTATAATCGAAAAAGTCCTTGCCAGAGGAGGGCTTGCACAAAAAGATCGGGGCTTGCCTTAACCTTTTTGAAAGGATTGCATTTCTCCCACTGGTTTTCCAGTAGGACCTGCACATTTGCACTCTCTTTCTTGGCCTGCTCCGTCGCGCTGGCCTCCAAACGTGACCATATTGCCACAATGGATCTCAGTCATCCTGAGAAAGCTCCACTGGCTTCTTGGCGGCCTGACAATATGGTTTTTTTGGTGCCAGCGATGCTACAGAGGAATCAAAAAGGCAGCAAGATTTAGGTCTTCTGAGTATGTGCAGGAGACTGAACCGCTTTCGGCTGCATTTGTAGTCTCGCTGATGTTCCCTTGGGTTCGATAGACTGCTGCTAAAGGCCAATTTTCCTACCTCATGGGTCTCGTCTAAGAGACCCACCCAATAACGGTTAAAGAATAGAAACACAAACATAAACACACATAAGGGTCTGGAAATGGAGGAAGACAGACCAACATAGGGAAAAGGGCAACAGTAAAGGTATGCCAGAGGCTGGAAAGGAGGGGCTAAGAATTCGAAACCTTAGATGCAACGTGCATCAAGGCTTGGAAGTCCGTGGCTTTACATTGAGTTTCCAATTTGTGGATTTGTCTTCTCACCCAACAAGTCATTGTAAGTAGCGCCACTATCAAAATAATTTGGAAGGCCAAAATGATGACTATGGGGTGGAGCATTAAATTTAAATATCCCGTCGTTGTCGGCGACCAACCAAGAAGAGATTCCCACCAGCTATGCTTGCCAGCCTCTTTTATTTCCACAGCCAGTTCCTTAATCCTGGCACCATTATGGGAAACGTTTAAGGCGGCTTTATCTCCCGCTTTCTTTAGCTGAGCCAGGCGTTCTTGGAGGTCTGGGTGAGAGAGCAATTTCCGTAGGGCTTCCAGTCCTAACCCCAAAGGCACTGGAGCAATAGAGTCATATAATTCAGGGGATAGGGCCATTTCTTGTTGTGTCCAAATGGGGGTTTCAAAATAAAAATCACACCCTCTTATGGAGGTAACATTACAAAAGCATCTGTTTATTCCAGGCAACATTTGTTGGTAATATAGCGTATTGAGGTGAATGTGTTCGCAGGTAGTTCTGAGACAGACACAAGCTTTGCCTATGTATATAATAGTGGATCCGGTCTCACTGACTGCGTCAAATTGACAGTGAGAGATGGCGTGTTTCTTGGGAACTAGGCATGGGTGATGTTTTTCTAGGGCTTCGTCATCACAGATGAAGCCTAAGTTTTCCTTATGGGTACATCCGTCTAGATTGATCATATGCCAGCTTGATGCGCTTACTTTAGCCCATCGGTCACTGTTCCTGGCATATAATACGGTGTCCGAATCAACTTGAATACCCAGTGGAACTACTGGATAGATGTGGAAGATTTCTTTCGCGGTCACTGTGGTTATAATCAAGTGCAAGGTCTGGGTTATTGCATCAAAAGAGGCGTTTGCCAACGACCACCAGTGCTCGAGAGAGATTTCACCGGCAGTTAGATTTCCTTTAATCAATTCCCTTATTTCTAAAGGTATAACCCCAGCCATAGCTTGTTTGATTATAGTCATGGCAGTGACTACATTAAGAGTTTGTGCTTGAGTGCAAGCAAGAGCCAATGAGATATTGTTTTGTAAAGACTGAATGTCATCAAGGAGATTGGTAAAATCTTTTTCCATGATTTGTTCCCAAGTAATCAGCACTGGATTGGTGGAGCGTTCCACGTGGGCAAGGGAATCCAATGATTGCGTGAGAGGGAGGCTCATTTGAGAGATGTCGAATGAAACCTTGGAGGCTTTATTCGCTATCACTTCTATGTTTGCAGCATCTATGGCTGCCATGCCCGCTCCTACGGGTGCGACCCAATCAGAAAGATCGCGTTTAGTCCTTCTAGAGAGCTCTCCTTTACGCCACATTAAGATCCAATTGTCCCAACCTTGCTGGGTCGTGTGTAAGTAAGAGTCACAGAGGGCATGGCTGAAAGAAGTGCCGAGCCCATTTAAGCTGACATTGACTCTTTTGACTGAAATTTGTGGTTGCATCAAGACTGTTTCTTGATGATTAAATTTTAAAGTGTGTGCCCCCACTACTGGGTAGTCCAATGAGGCCAGTGCATCTACATTTTGGATAAGTGGGTCCAAATTTAGTGTGTGATTTGTATCACCAATTATTAAAGTATACTTCCCTTCCTGATGAGTGAGCTGTAGAATTGTTGTTCCGATAGCTGTAAGGTTTACAGTATCGGTGGCATTGAGGCAGACAGACGTGTTTAAAAGTAGGGTCCAGTCTGGGGGACCTTGCTGCTTTAACGCAGAGCAGTTAAAATGCCAATTGAGCTTGCCCCATGCCAATGGCTCTAGGTCTATGTCTTCGCCAAGTGGGTCCGTGAGCGTTATTGGGACCTCTGTGTCGTTATGGAAGTGTCGGGAGCCAATGGAAATGATTACTTTTAAAGGATCGCCAATGTCCCATACGGCAGCTGATATTACAGCTATGTCTGTGTATAGGGAGATGGGGGTAGGAGCAGTATATTCAATGGTGGAGGTGTTGGTTTTGGCTTGTGACTGTTTACACAGGACCACTTCCATTTCATCCATAGAATATTTCCCGGAGGTGCATAGAGTCACCTTTTCTCCGGTGCGACTGTGGATGCAATGTGTGAGCTGCTGTGGTGGACATCGATCTATAGGTGTAAGTGTGACTGCTCTGTCATGCCGTCCTGTTACACAGGTAAAAATTCTAAAAGGCATGTTTATTCCCACGCATCTCCATTTGGTCAAGACTACCGTATGGTTGGCTATTTGTGTTGCTGAGGTATAACAAAACAAGGACAATCCAAATAAGAATACAAGTTTTAATGATCTTACCAATTTGTCTGCTGCTGGGGTGGAAGATCCTGGATGCATTCTGTAATATAATGTTTGAGGGGTGTGTGAGTGAAATTCCTGAACTTCCATACTGTGGTCGACATACCCAAGCAGTCACAGTATGGTTCCCTTTACCTAAGGCTGGGGGTGAGTGTAGTGGTTCCCATGTGTAAGCCCGGTGCGATTTTTACTGCACGCTCCCGCGGCTTCTCTTAAAAGGGAATACTGTTTATACACCATGGTCTCCCCCCCTTGCTTCCGAAAAGGCAACTAAAGCCGTGAGGAAGCATTTAAAAGGCAAGGCATGTCTCTCCAAGGGAGAAAAGAGGCACAAGATCAAAAACATCTGTGGGCAAGTGAGGTCCGAAGGTAACAGCGGCAACAGGCTGCGAAGTTCCCCCGGGATCCGGAGTGAGGTCAGGAGGTTGTGGAACTGGATTCCCCTTCCACAGCTTGAGCTGAGAGGAGTGGAAGAACTTGTACCACGTCTGACCATGCTTCCTGGGAATGGCAAGCTTGTAGACCGCAGGGCTTACGCGATCCACAATGGGGACCGGGCCAGCCCATTTGGCCATGAGAGCATGCTGACGCCTGCTAAATTTCCGGTATAGAACCTGCTGTCCGGGTTCCCAAAGCTGAGGATTGCGCACCCAGCCGAGCTTTTTATCCACTGCCAGTTGGCTTTGCCCTAATTCGTTAGCCACTTGGAGGTGAATGACCAGTAAGTCTCGGATAAGAGTCTTAACCCAGATATCGTGTGCCACTTGCGTTTCCAGATCGCCTGGCATGTCATGTTGGAGCCAAAAGGCTTCAGGCATGCGCATCTTTCTCCCGGTCATGACCATATGAGGGGAGTAACCATGTCTGGCTGTAGTCCCTCGTATTGCCATGAGAACTATGGGCAGTTTTTCGTCCCAGGTGCGACCTGTAGAAGTGACTATCTTGGCCAGAGCTTCCTTGAGGGTGCGGTTTGTGCGTTCAATTGCCCCTGAAGATTGAGGGTGAGCGGCAACGTGGAACCGCTGCTTAATGCCGAGAGCTTTACAGAGCTCCTGGGTGACCTCACCTAAAAAATGGGGTCCGCGGTCGGAATCGATGACCTTAGGGATACCCCAACGGGAAAAGAGGTTATTAAAAAGCAGTTGGGCCGTAGTGGAGGCCGTGTTATTGTGGCAGGGGAATGCTTCGACCCATTTCAAGAATGGATCAATCACAGTCAAACAATATTTGTTCCCTCTGCGAGTCTTAGGCAGAGGTCCGATAAAATCAATTTGAACCCGAGCCCAGGGTCCTTCTACCCTCTGGTGCTGGATGGGGGCTTTGGGACCTGAAGAGTCCGCGTTAACCATGGCACATGATAGGCAATTATCCACCCATTGTGCCACGTCTTTGCGGATGTTTGGCCACCAGCCCGCGTCCCTGACCCGTTCCAGAGTCGGTTCTTTACCCCGGTGTCCTTGCTCATGTATAAATTGAAGTAAATCAGCCCGGACTTCGACAGGGACAACCCAGTGTCGGGTCCCTGTGGTGTCAAAAGCCCAAATAACTCCCTCTTCTTCCCTGATGGTGTATCTCCCAGTGGGATCTTTGCCCTTGGAGAAGAGATCCTGAACATCGGCATCATTTGCTTGGAGTTCCCCGAGATCTATAAATACAGGGGGAATGGCAGGACGGTCGTGGAAGGTGTTTGCCTTGCTTCTAGTCACTACTGGGTTTACCGGGCAAGCGGGTTGATCTGAGGATGAGTTAAAACGTGCCGCTTCCTTGGCTAAGAGATCTGCTTGATCATTCCAGTAAGCTACTTCGGTGTCTGCCTTTTGGTGGCCTTTGACATGGGAAATTTGTGTCTCTGCTGAGCGTTTATGGAGGAGCCGCACGACTTCTCTCCACAATATTAAATGAGCTACTGGCTTTCCTTCCGCATTGACCCATTGCTGTCTTTCCCAGTGTGGGAGCCAGACGGTGGCGGCCTTGGCCGTCCAGTCCGAGTCCGTGAAGATGGCTACGGGGCAGTCTGAAGGTTCAAACTCAAGAACAGCCTTAAGGGCAGCGACCTCTGCGGCTTGACTAGAGTGGGGACGGACAGCCGCTTGCAGGGTGTAATTGTCGTGGACCCGGACTGCGCCATATCCTGTATGTGGGGTGCCAGCTATATGGAAGGATGAGCCATCACAGAACCAGCAATTAAACCCTTTTTGCTTGGCTTCTTCTAATGGCACCCCCCATATAGCGGGCCAAGGCAGATGTTCCACATCTGGAAGGGGGCATTCATGCTCGTCCCCAGTGATGAGCAGACCGTACGGGGCAGGTTGCTCCTTTTGTTCTTTCTTATATTCAATCCCCTTATTGACCAGGGCAAGCGTCCACTGGGCAATGCGGGCATTGGATACCTGACCGTCCTGGATCTTCCCTGAGAGGATATACTTAAGGGGAGTGTGTGTTGTTTGCACAATGACTTTGGCTCCCCCGATTATAAACTCCCAATGCGTAAGGCTCCAGACTAGGGCTAGACATATCTTTTCACACGGGGTGAACTTTATTTCGACGGAAGAAAGATTCCTGGAGGCATAGGCTACAATCCTGGGGGCCCCGGCATGATGCTGGATGAGCGTGGCCCCGATACTTTTCTCCGTGTGGGCTAACTGAATGTAAAAGGGCTTAGTTGGATCCGGGTGAGCTAAGGCAGGAGCTGAGGCAAGCGCTTGCTTCAGGCTGGCAAATGCATATTGTTGGTCAGGTCCCCAGACCCATGGAGCGTCCCTCTTAAGGAGAGCATAGAGTGGGCGGGCTTTGTCAGCGAACCCTTCCATGAAATCCCTGGAAAAATTGAAGGTTCCGAGGAGAGCACGGAGGGAAGGCACATCTGTTGGGGCGGGGAGCTTGGCGATTACGGCCATTCTCTGTGAGTCGGGCGTCCTGCCGTCGGGTCCTAGTGCTAGGCCGAGGTATTTTACGTTGGTTTGAACCAGCTGTGCTTTGTCCCTACTGGCCTTGAAGCCATCAGCTTTTAGAAGGTGGAGGACTTCTCTAGTGACTTCCATGGTTTCTTCTTCAGTGGGGGCGTGGACCAAGATGTCGTCCACATACGACAACACGTGTTCCTTGGAGGAGGGGCCGAGACGATCCCACATACGGACCACATGTGCGTGGCAAATGCTGGGACTAGAATGGAAGCCTTGTGGTGTTCTTTTGAATGCATATTGCTGGCCGCGAAAAGTGAACGCGAATTTATACCAGCAAGACTCGTGTAGCTCGATCGAGTGGAACGCGTTAGCCAAATCAATCACACTATAGTATCGAGATCCGGCGGCAATGGCTGCAAGGATCTCGTGGTATTTGGCTACTACAGGCGCTACTGGTGGGGTTACAGCATTCAGAGCTCGGAAGTCCACAGTCATTCTCCAGGTTACACCGTCAGCCTTTAGGACTGGCCACAGAGGGGCATTGCATATAGACTGCATGGGGAGGATTACGTCCCATTGTAAAAGGCCTTCTATGGTTTTGGCTATTCCATTTTCAGCTTCTGCAGGGTATTTATATTGTTTCTGAGGTGGAGGATCTTGGCCTTCTATGAGAACACAGGCATCTCTCACTGTCCCACATTCTGCCTTGTCTTTGATCCAGACCTCAGGAAAATCTCGGATCCAGGGATCACTAGGCTCAATTGGGGCCAGAGGGAGAGGAGCTTTGAGGGCAGCGCATCTATGGATTGCATTGATTTCGCGAGGGCCCTCTGGAATTTGCCAGAGGAAGCCGTTTGCTAGATCAATAGTCAAGCCATGTTCTTGGAAAAAGGGGACCCCTAGGATGCCAGCATCCTCACCTTGATTGTCGCAGGCAGACACGAGGGTAGAAAGAGTTCCTACAGTTAAAGGAACGTCTTTCCAGACCGTGGCTCTGTGTGCGCCTCCAGCAAAACCGGCGAGCATAATGGCCTCCTGAGTGGGTTGACCGTGGGCAGCTAGATATGGACTTAATACATTAAGAGCGGCTCCGGTGTCGATGAGAAGAGTAGCAGGTTTACTGTTCCCTGGAGTCCCGACCCCTGCTTTCACGGTCGGTCTCCCCCAGGTATCGGGCTTCAAGGGAGCCACAACGCCATTGGGGAGAGCTTGGGACTCCGGGCAGCCCTAGCTGTGCTTCGTGAGTTCCGACAGTTCCTTACTAAGCACTGGGTAGATGGGCTGACCTGGTGCCTGTGCCTTCTCCTCACTCTCCGCCAAGGCACGAAGCAAAACACTATTAGGCTGCTTGTGGAATCTTTCCATCTCGTATCCCCTTTCCCTAAGCTGCATCCATACCTGCCTCCTCAAGGTATCGGACGTTTCCGGAGGCTGATAGCTGGGGTTCGGTTCAGGTGCCGACGGCTGATACGCCTGTGGCTGGTTTGCTTGGCCTTGTGGCTGCCCGTATTGGCCTTGAGGGGGGCCCTGATAGTTTTGAGGAGGTGGTGCGGAAGGCTGGAGGTGTGCTTGGGCAGGATTGCTGCGGTAGTCTCGATACTCCCTTTTTCCTCTGAAATTTCCTCCTCCTCTCTGATAATTGTTCTGCCAAGGTTTGCCTCTCTCATACCGGTCCTGTCTAGGGTATCGGTCATTTTTGGGCTCATACTTTCCAGACGGTTGGAACTGCGAATGGGGCCCATGGTTGGCGTAAGTTATCGCCTGTATGGGTTCGTCATCCTCCCTATCCTTTAATTTCTTGCCTTTGTGGGGTTTTAGAGCTCCAGCACCTCGGAGAAGAGAGGCTATTCTTTTAATCTTTTTCTCCAGATCTGTCCAAGTAGTTGACGCACCATCTGCTATGTTTAAAGATAGTTGGGCTTGGGTTTGGAGGCCACTTACAAGTGCTTCCTTGAAATCGTCCTCCTCATAGTCAGGCGCACCAGTGGTAGGTTTTATAGCAACTTGGTCTGCTAGGACAGCTAATAGTTGTTTCCTAGCCATATATGTCTCTGGATCTTCATTGGGGCTCTGTCTTTCCAACACATAGAGAGCAAGTAGAGTAGTGTTGGGATTTAGATATTTAAGGACGTCCTGCATCCACTTCGTCTTTGAAGCTGCAGTTAAGTTGCCACTCGCAATGGCTGCATTGAGAGTTGGAAGCTGGGGAGCTGCTACGCACTGACGGGCCACCAATGTGAGGTCTTCTCCGCTAGCGGAGTTGTAAATCATATCTACATTAGCCATCCATTGTACGGAATTTTCCCTAGTAAGAGGGCCCAATTGTTCAGCTACTGCTTTAACCTCATCGGGTTTCCAGAGTCTGGTCTCGGTCACAACCTGTGTAGATGTATCATCGCCTTCTGTGATCACCGTATGTTTCGTGCTAATGGGGTGCATAGGGGCACTGGGTTCAATGGCCGAGATTTCGGAGAGGTTTATCATGCTTCCGGGGTGTACAGTGGAGATTACCGCATTCTGTATTCCCACTTGCTTCTTTAGGGTGGCAATTTCCCTTTGACAAGCCTCGTGGTTGGCTTGCTGTATTTTAATTTGGTTCTGTTCCACTAGGAATTTTGCCGCAGCCTTGGAAGTATTTATCTCTTCCCTCGCTTGAGTTAGTGCGCTCTCTGTCAGTTCTACTTTACGGTTTAGGCCCTCTATCTTTTTATTAGCATCTTGGACAGCAATAGTAAGACTCTGGTTTGCCAGAATTACATTTAGTTTCTCGGTCCTCAGCCTATGCTCCTCGTCCTCGTGGGCTACTTTCAGCTGGTTAATTTCTTGTTCTAGCTCATCTTGCTTATTGGCCATAAGTTCCTCATAATTTGTACGCTGGAACGTGAGATCCTGTTCATGTTTACTTTTAATACCACTCAGTTCCTCTTTAGCTTCTAAATATTTGGATTCCAATTTCTCAAACCGGTCTATTTCTCTAGTCAGGTCAGATTCACGTTGCCGGACTAATTCTTCTTGTTTCTCTACGTCCTCCTGAAGGCGTTTGATTACAGCAGCGGCGTCCCGCACAGCTGTATACAAAGCCCAACTGGCGGCTTGATCCTTAGCCGCGGAGCCTGGTTTTTGCTCCTTGCAATAGTCTTGGAAAGCGTTTTGTACCAAATTTAAGGGATCGGGGCCTTTGAAAGATCCTTCCTTCCAAGGCGACGCACCTTTCTTGATCAACCATTTCTCAAGTTTGGGCTCGTCACTCTTAGAGCGAAACATCTTTCAAGGAGTTCTCCTGCTTTCACTTACAACAGGGGCAAAGACTGGGAAGTTGTCTCTTCCGCTTCTCTTAGATTGTAAAGCTGCTTTTGTTAGCACAAGGAGGCTAACGTTACTATTAATTAGCACACTTTCTATGCAGTTTTTAGGGCCGGGGGACTCTCACCCCGCGACACTCAGGGATTACTTTTTAACCCAAAAACCTGGCGTTTGAAGCTGAGGAATATCCGTTCCTTCAGACTCCGGGTGTCTCCAACCCAAAGAGACTCCTTTGTCTCCGAGGTTCCTCTACCTCTTAACTTTGGGGTTTCGAGAATGGGGTGGCCAAGCCTCGCTTCTCTGACGGGATTACCTCCTAACCCGTATTATAAGGTTTCTAGGCTTCTCCTAGCCTCTCTGGATTACCTTTAACCACAGACCTGAGCTATGGCGGACTCAGTCTATAGTGAGCTATGGCGGACTCACTGAGCTATGGCGGGCTCAACACAACAACGAGCTATGGCGGACTCGGAAAATAGTGAGCTATGGCGGACTCACTGAGCACTGGACTTTCTCTAGCCAGTAGGGTTTCCAGACAATATGCCTCTCAGGGTAACCCCGAACCTAAATTAATTATTTCCACTTCGCTGAGCGAAGTAAGGCAAGGGAGAAGCAAGGGTGCGCTCAAAGATAGGTTCCTTTTTGGACTCAGCGGGAGTATGTAGTGTATGTAATGTTTGTGCAACTGGTCTAGCGCCCTACTCTGGTCTTCCTTGGATCCCTTCCCACAAAATAGACGCGCGGACGGTCACACAGTTTGACCTGGGGTTCAAAGAGAGAGAGAAAGGGGGGAAGCCACCCACGATAGGTTGCTCACTAGAGCCAGGCACGCAGACAGAAACCAATCATACAGCCTCTCCAAGAGCTCCGGAAGTGGTTTTTCCCTTACGTCTGTGGGTTAAAGACACGCCTGTCGACTATGGCGCGAAGTTTAACCCTCAGGGCAAATCCCGGACGAGCCCCCAATTCTGTTAGCCGAATTGCTTTAATTTACCTTTAGCAATCAGCAAAATACACGGGTTCTTGCCAACTATACCAGGGTCCCACCCCTCCCGGGAGATCTCAAGGAAAGAGGCACGTGAGGCGAGTTCCAAGTTCAATGTTGTTTACTGGATCATGTAATCAAGCATACAAAAATCGTAATCATACACACACTCTTACAGGACTAATAAAATAAAGAGAGAAAATAGCACGGTTGCATGAGCAGGTTTCGTTGGTGGGGAAAGCACGTTACCTTAGATGCGTTGTCCGATGTCAAGATGAGTTGGATTTGGAAAGAAAGGTATAAAAGCTATGGGGCCACGAGGCTTGAACCGGCAAGACCACGTGGTTCTCCTGGATCGCGAGTCCAGAGAGAGAAAAAGGGGTTTAAAGATGGAGGCAAGGGTTGGGGACAGAAAGCTGGACTGAAGGGTCAATAGGTAAGATAGAGGGCGATGGCTCAAGAGGCCGAGTGACTCTGGGTTTGGCCTTTTATTGGGGGTCTTGGGGCGGGCTCTGCAGACCACAACCCACTAACACACCTACTAGGCGGTCCGTCCCTGTTGGACCTTGCTATAGGTTAAAGGTGAACAAAGGGAGGAGGTCCAGGGGTTTGGTCAGTGTTGCAAAAGTATGACTTCACCAGGAAACAGACACTGAGTCTGGGGTCCGATGACTCACCTGGCCAACCTATTGTCAGTTGATGGTTTTAGCCAAGTATCTGATGGCTGGCACAGTAGGTGCTAGGCAGTCTTGTTAGCATAACTTATTCAGATGTATATTGAGGAATGGGGGTTAACCAGCGGATGTCTGACAGAAGGAGGCCTCATGGCAAGAGGAATCCTTTGTCCTTGTCTTGGGTGAACTGCTTGGGGTGTCAGCCTCCTGGCTTGGGCTGGAGCTGGCTCCTATGTGGAGAAGAAAGCGCAAGTCCCTTCCACTGCTGGCGACACAGAGTTCAAACTTATGGATAAAAATCCATAAGAGCACCCAAGGGTGCCTTGCTGGCCAACACATTGAACTTTGCTTCCAGAGATAATAGATCCCCCGGATCCTAAAAAAGACCAATGAGCAAGCCTGCATCCTAGAATAGACAAATAGGGTGCAGGGGCACTGTAAATAGTGAATCACAGGTGTTGGGTGTGTGCATGGGTGCGGTTGAGAACAGGGATAAAAATCGGACCTGCGAGTCCAGCTAACCAATCTTGTTCCGACCTCTTAATAAACTATGAACTGTTTTCACTCAACACATCTCCAACCACAGTACTATTCAAGCTTTAATTTTGAGATATCTCCAGGCTCCTCCTGAAGGCTGAAAACCTTAAGTAGAGATGCTAGCCTCCAGGTGGGGCCTGGGGATCCCCTGGAATTACAGCTCAGAGATCAATTCTGCTGGAGAAAATTGATGCTTTAGAGGGTGGACTCTATGGCATTGCACCCCACTAAGGTCCATGTTCTTCCCAGACTCCACCTCCATATCTCTAGGAATTTCTCAGTCTGGAGCTGGCAACCCTACCCCAACCCCAGCCGGTGGCCAAGGGGGACCTGGCAACCCTATATGTGAGTGAAATTATTTTAATGCTCAGAGGCACTTATTATCAGCAAATGCTGGACTTTTATGAAACAGCATGAAAAATACCCCTCACCTCTGAGGGCATTCAGGTTTCTGGTAATATAACTGGGGAAGATTTAGAAACAAGAACATATTCATATCCTTGCAAAGGTCCCAGGCTAATACACTGACCTTGTATTTTCCAGATATTCCTATGTGACTATTTGTATAGTCTAAGCAGCATATATAGTTATATGTTCTATGAACAGTAAAGTGTAGCTTTACAAGATCGTACCTTTACATGAATGCTGAATAAAATGCTGGTCTTCAGAGACTAAATTCACTTAGGCTTATCTAGAATTAACCCTACTTTTAAATTTCCTTTACAGTAATTTTGAGATGTTTACTTTTTATAGTGTTATTTGGAAGATGCATTGCTCATTGATTAATCCCAGCACGGGCTCATGGCTCATAGCCAAAGATACTGTATATTATCTATAATTTAATTTCACAGTGCAAGAGATTTTATAGATTCAACACTCCCAAACCAAATTCACTCAATCCAATTAAATATTGCTTAGAACCCCCATTATTCTTATTTCCTATTACACCTGAGATATATTGTTTTTTCACACTATGGCTCTTTGGCAGAGTTAAGTAATAAACTAGGCCTCATTTAAATGGAAGCTATTTTTTCCTTTGTCTCTTCATTTCAAACTGCGTGCATTAATAGTATGTGGGCCCAAAAGCTGTGCTGCATTTATAATTTTTATCTTTCAGCTGGATTCTTAAGGGGGGAAAAAAGGTTGTACAGAAGAAATGAATGAAAATGCCATATATTCTCAGAGCAGGGAAAGTCATGGAAGCATGAAGTGGGAATGTGAGGAAGGTAACATGCAGGCATCTCCCTGTGCCAGTGCCAGCCAGCCCAGCTACCACGCTGCTGCTGAGGGAGAACCGAGATGGCAGGCAGGCAGGGCAGTGGGCGGCAAGCAGAAAGAGGCTGCCCTGCCTGCCTCCTCGGTTTTCCTTCTCCCTCTCCATTCCTGGTGCTCAGGAGGCTCCTGAGCCTCCGTGAAAGGGGGGGGGAGAAGGAGATCCTGCCTCACTGCACCTGTGCCAGTCAGCCCAGCCACCATGCTGCTGCTGAGGGAGAGCCGAGGAGACAGGCAGGCAGGGCAGCAGACGGTGAGCAGAAAGAGGCTGCCCTGCCTGCCTGCCTGCCTGCCTCCTCGGGTCTCCTTCTCCCTCTCTTTTCCCAGCACACAGGAAGCTCCTGAGCCACCACAAACAGATAGGGAGAAGGAGAGCCCACCTACTGGACAATCACTTCCTTATGATGTAACAAGTGATGTCACCATGTCAGGGGCATGCCCCCCACGTCCACGTCCCCCCAATTACCTGGAGATTGGTGGGTGGTGCCTAGAGAGGGTGGAGTTTGGTGTCTAGAGAGGGTGGAGAGCAGGGGTGTGATGATATAGAATCCACCTTCTGAAACTGCCATTTCCTCCATGGGAACTGATCTCTGTAATCTAGAGATCAGTTGTAATTCAGGAGAACGCCAGGCCCTGCTCAGAGGTTGGTAATGCTATTGGAAACTCATTAGGACCTAGTACCAGTGTTCCCTCTAAGCTGAGTTAGTGTGAGCTAGCTCACAGTTTTTTAGCCTCCGGCTCACACATTTTTGTCTTAGCTCAGGAAGGATGGCTCCAGTGCAAACTAATTTATGCAGTAGCCCAATCACTCGCTCACAACTTTAATGCCAGGAGCTCACAAAGCAGAATTTTTGCTCACAAGACTCCACAGCTTAGAGGGAGCATTGTCAAGTACCCATCTGCATGTTCACAATGTTGAGTGTTTATGGGTTATTATGGTCACTATCAAAGCAATGACATATATTTGTTCATGATATTCCTATGATGTGTGAAACTCAACCCTTGTTTGCTATGTATTTTTTTCCTCTGTCTGCTCTGCTCTCTGTAACAATGCCATATTTCTATTCCACTGGGAATTGGGGGGGAGTGTGTGAGTGCATGGAGTTGCTTCGCTGGGAATAGCACTGGCTTGTAACTTCGTCTAAGTGGGGCCTCCCCATTGTGGGATGTATGTGTGCTTGACCTTGGGTACCAGACACTGGTAGATAATGTAACTGGATGCTTGCAGGTTTTGGAGGGCGCAGAGGGGTGCACTGTAGATTTTGGAGGGCTGGATGATGGGGTGTGATTGGACTGGACACTGGGGGGAGGGGCTTGGTTTGAATCAGATATTACAGCTAAGTGAGTGTTGTTGGGAGTGAGTTCTGTTCAAGATCTGACATGCTGCATTGTCAGAGTCCTGCTTGAGGTGGCTTACAATTAAAACAATGTCACTATATAAAAACAAGCCATTGGACATAAACAGCATAAAAACTATCCATAAAACAGAAGCGGGCCATTAAAAAGCTGATCAGGTAAAACCCTGTATTAAAAGCTAGTGTAGAGAGATGTGTTTTGGCCTGGTGCCAAAAAGAAAGCAAAGTAGGTGCCAAACAAGCCTCAAGGGGGAGGGCATTCCAGAAGCTAGGGCCACAACAGGAAAAGAAATAAATAAATCTAAATAATATTCCTTTCTAATCCCTTCCCCCCATGCCCAAACGCTTTCATAGCTCCCCCATTCTTGTCAACCATTGCTTAGGCTTCCATTCTGATGGTCCCTTCCAACTCTAAGATTAAATAACATTGCTACTGTTTTCTCATGTAACTATCCTCCCTCCAATCCCTTCCAGAAGTTCCATCATCTTAAAGGTAAAGGTTCCCTTGCTTGAAAGCCAGTCGAATCTGACTCAAGGGGGCGGTGCTCATCTCTGTTTCCAAGCCAAAAAGCCAGGGCTGTCTGAAGACGTTTCCATGGTCATGTGGTCGGCATGACTGTACGCTGAGGCACATGGAACACTGTTTACCTTCCCACCAAAGTGGTACCTATATATCTACTTGCAATTTCTTGCTTTCGAACTGCTAGGTTGGCAGGAACTGGGACCAGAGACGGGAGCTCACTCTGTCACACAGCACTCAGGTCTCGAACTGCCGAACTATCGACCTTCCAGTCTGCAATTTTGTGTCAGATCTACTGCCTATTGAACCTTTTGTTGTTGCTGTTGTCAAGTCACAGCTGACTTATGGCAACCCCATGGGGTTTTCAAGGCAAGAAATGGTCAGAGGTGGTTTGCCATTGCCTGCCTCTGTGTCATGACCCTAAACTTCTTTGGTCTCCCATCCACATACTAACCAGGGCTGACCCTGTTTAACTTCTGAGATCTGATAAAATCAAGCTAGCCTGGGCTATCCAGGTAAAGGCATACTGAAACTAATACCCCTTTAAACTACAGAGGGCTGATGCATCACTGCCTAGCAGGGACATGCTCACTTCTGTTTGCAGGCAGGCTGCAGAGCAGAAAGGCGTCCTCCCGGGATTCTGGGTATTTCTGATATTCATCAGAGGTGAATTACTGGAAACCAGGAAATGTTGGGAGTGCTTTTCATGCTATCTGTAGGGATGAGCATGAACTGGGAAAAATGTGGTTCATTTTGGTTTGTGGCATGCCCAGTTCATGACCCATGAACCATCACAAACTTTTAGGCGCCAAACAAACTGGTGAGTGTTGTGAGATTTTTGATGTGGTAGAACACCACCCCCAGCATGCTAAAGACACCAAACTTGCGGGAAATCTCCAGCTGACTCTTCTATACCTGCCCTCCAGGTTGGTGAGGACTGGACTTCCAAGGTCTGAGTTATGACCTTCCCCCAACGAAGGTGCTGGTTCAGGAGTGTATAGAATGACCCCTGAGAAGGCTAGAGACATCAAGTTCACAAGGATCCTTCCCCTGATGCTCCTCTACACGCCCTCCAAGTTATGTGCAGATTGGACTTAGGGGGTTCAAGTTATGCCCCCCCCTCAAAGAAGATGCCCCCACGAAACTGCGTTTGAGGAAAATGTCAGGTGCAGGTTCAAAAGTGTATAGAATGGCAAGCTACACACACCTAACACACAGGCTGGAGAATTCCACCCCCCCGCCAACTGCTTTGAAGTTTGATAAACATTTTGACTGAGTGGAGACAGTGTCTGGAAATGTCTACATTTATGAACTGCCATGAACTGCTTGAAAGTTTGTGCCGGTTGACTTGCCATGAATTTCATTTCACAAACAATAAACTGGACAAAATTCATCACAAACTTTAGTTAGTGAGACAGTTCACACCCATCCTTAGCTATCTGGCCCTGGGAACATTGGTCATTTTATTGGGTCAGCAATATTGTACAGCCCTAACATAAACATAAACATACATGAAAATCCTCATAAACAGACCTCCACTAACTTCACCCAC
Organism: Lepidodactylus listeri; assembly: GCA_029233225.1. Taxonomy (NCBI): domain Eukaryota; kingdom Metazoa; phylum Chordata; class Lepidosauria; order Squamata; family Gekkonidae; genus Lepidodactylus; species Lepidodactylus listeri. The sequence goes on along the minus strand of JARCFY010000002.1, from coordinate 115,337,404 downwards.
TTTATGGAAAAACATGACATGTCACTACGACACCAGAATATTTGGGCTACAGATTCACAACACTTACAAGTTTAAGAAAGTATTCATTAGATAGTCCATTTAGTGTGATATTTCAAGTGCTCAACGTTTAGGTATTGAAATAATTTGGAGCAGAAAAATTACTGGAAATTATGTCAGAAGTCCCTGAAAATTTAGAGTAGCAGCCCCATTAACTCCTGGCTATTTCACATGAATTTGAATAGACCCCATTTTTATTGCCCATATTGATTCCACCGGTGATCACTCACTGGCATCTGCACAAGCCCAGGGGTTAATGCACATTATCATATAACATCTGTCATTTATTACTTAAATAGCAGCACAATGTGGCAATCCTGCATCATCGTCACAAGGTGTACCAGGCTAAGTGCATGCATTATAACTGGCATGGTCCCTGGATCATGACAAATTACTGTACTTTGGAAGCAGTTGTTTAATGACATGATTTACAGTTCACTGAGAGGAGCAAAGGAGACAACAGAAAGGTGTCTCCAGAGCATACTGCAGAATTCAAAAGATACTGCGTACATGTTGGCACTTCTGAAATTGTAGCACTATTGTCCCTGACATCAGTAAAGTCAATATCAACCAGGAAACAAACATATATTTCTGGTTCACTGAACACCAGTAGATAAGACCCATTTGCTGTTGGTTTGGTATCCTTAGAGAATGCAGAAATATGGTTCTTTGTGGCACTTTGGCATTGTAAAGTTCTGTAGATTTCCTGACATAATCAAGAAAATCATTCTCTCACAAGGATAAATATATGAAATAAATTAAGCCACTAATGTTCCATTAAAATAAAACTTTAGGTCATCCATAACAGCAGTCTTCACATATTTTGGCTCGCCCACTGAGCCAGATGGACCCAGTGTGGTTTCAGATGGCTCTGTGGGAACCGATGCCCCCTGGCGACTTACTGGATGAGCTAGCAGAGGACTGGCATAGCCGACTTTCTGCAGCCATCAACAAGATCACTCTCCGGTGCCCTACCAATAGAATCTCTGTTCTGGAACTGGAATGACAGAGCACAGAGTGGAATGACAGCCCCTGGGAGTAGCAGCAGCATTCTGGGAATGGAATTCCACTCTGGGGGCCCTCATTCCAATCCCAGAACACTTCTGCTACTCCCAAAGACTGTCATTTCACTCTGGTGGCTGTCATTCCAGTCCCATTCCACATTTTCTTTGTTAGGTCAAATCTACATCTGACTTTCCTTCTGGAATCATTCTAGGTTTTTTTTTTAAAACCCATCTATACCTGTTTCTAGTTTCAAACCATACTTGTTCTAGTTTAAAAATTACTGTTTACATTCATTAATTGCCCTCCTGTGGTCAAGCTAGCATTTTACTGCTTTAAACAGATCCTGTTGCTTTGTACTCTTCAGACCCAGGGAGTGAAATTTTAAACCAGCGTGAAATGAGCATAGGACAAGACAGCAGTCAAACTACTTCAGAGGGGAGGTGTAAATTGGGCCTTACTTTGTGCTGCAATGTATTTCAATGGAGTGGAGCTCAAATAGTTTCACTTTCCAGTGTTTGTATAGTTGAAGCTGTTCCTTGATGGAGTTGTCTCCTTGCAAATACAGAGTTGGTGTTTTGAGCCAGCTTGTCTCAGCTGAATGGACCTGAGAACAGGTGCCTGAGTGAGTACTCTAACCTGGGAACCCACAGCCAAAGGGGGACTTTACACTGGAGAGCCACTGCCACTCTGAGTAGACCTAGGGCGGAGGGGAGAAGCTTGTAGTGTCCAGCCATTTTCTGTTCTTAGGCTCAGAGCATTTTATATTTTTAGTTTATATTTTTAGTTTCTGCTGTGATCCTTGTACTTTTCCTTGATGTTTTATTTTAAAAATTGTATTTAAAAATTGCTGAATCCCACTATATCCCCACCTTTCCATTTTAGGCAGGCATCTTTTAAGGGAGGGAGTTTGGGAGGTGTCAGTTATCAAAGACTGTTAAATAAATAAAATATCACAAGACTTTTAAGCATATTTGTATTTTAAGTAAACCCCCCCCCCAATATCTTTAATTGTGTTTTTATCTTTCATAAAGCTTATATCTCTGCTACCTGGTATTAAATTTTATGACCCCCATGGCCTGGCCTCACAAAGTCCCACTTATGTCAGATCCAGCCCTTGTAACAAATGAGTTCGATACCTCTGGTCTAGAGACCACAGGAGGAAGGCTGTAGGCCTAAATTGTCTGGAGGATTATAGATGTTTATAAGCAAATGCTAGAAGTGTCCCAGGTAAAATGGGGGAGCTGCTATATTTAGTGTCAGAGGAGAACATAGACATTGTGGACATTTCAGAGACTTGGTGGGATGAGGATAATCAGTGGGATACAGTGATTCCTGGATATAAATTATATTGGAAAGATAAGGAGAGAAGGGTCAAAGGTGGAGTGCTCTGTATGTCTAAGAGAAGTAGATTCGCTTACAGAAATGCTATGGGTGGAAATAGTGGGCCCAAAAGGAAGCTTAAGTCTGGGAGTTTGTTATTGCCCACCAGATCAAAGTTTAGAGGATGGTTTAAAAATAGCAAAAAGGGTTAAGGAAAGCAGCTAGAAAAAATAATTGTGTCATAATAGGGGATTTTAACTACCTACACATTGATTAGGTCAGTATGTACTCAAGTCAGGAGAAAGAGACAGGGTTTCTAGATACTCTCAATGACTGTACCATGGTGCAGATGGTCACAGAACCTACCAGGTGGGAGGTGATCTGGGACATGGTCCTAAGTAATACTCAAGACCTGATGAGAGATGGAAATGTGATAGCACCAGTTGGGAACAGTGACCATAATGCTATTGTTTAGCATTTATGTAAAGAGAGAGTTGCCCAAAAAGACAAACACAACCACATTTAACTTTAGAAGGTGTAACTTCTCTCATATGAAGGGGATTATGAAGAGGAAACTGAAAGGAAAGGTAAGGAAGGTCCAATCCCTTCAGGAAGCTTGGAGACTATTTAGAATTAAAATACTCGAAATTCAGATAAAAATGTATACTGCAGGTTGGGAAAGGTACGAATAGGTATAAAAAAGGCCTGTGTGGTTAGCAAGTGAAGTAATGGAAGCAGTAAAAGGTAATAAGGATTTCTTTAGGTGGTGGAAGGTTAGTCTGAGTGAGGTAAATAAAAGGGAACACAGGCTTTGGCAAATAAATTGCAAGTTGGTCATCAGACAGGCAAAAAGGGACTGTGAAGAATACATTGCAAAAAAACATAAAGACCAACAATAAAAATTTCTTCAAGTACATTAGAAGCAGAAAACCAGCCAGGGAGGCAATGGGGCCCTTGAATGACCAATGAGTGAAATGATTACTAAAGGATGAGAGGGAAATGGCAGAGAAGCTGAATACAATTTTTGCCTCTGTCTTCACTGTGGAAGATGGGAGGTGATTGTTTACTCCAGAACTGCTGATTTCAGGAGGAGTGTCAAAGGATCTGAGTCAGACTGAGGTAATGAGAGAAGCTGACATTTTCTCTAGAGGTATAGACAGGGGTCCGTTGGAGCGGGAGCGCACAGGAGCGCAGCTCCAGGAGTGAGGAGCCCAGGGGGTGGGCACATGACCAAGCCCCACCCCCTCCTTAGCTTCCCTGTGCAGAGGTGCAGCGCCCCGGGGAAAGCCCTGCTAGGGTCTTTATTGTTTTTAATGTTTTGTTTTAATATTGATAATTTTATCATTGTTCCTTTCATGACTGTGTGCTGCTTTTCCAGAGACTTGCTCAAGGTGGCATATAAATTTTCTAAGTATACCATTTTTTATCTGGGCACATGGCACATAAGTACTGGAGAAATTTCACCAACCTTCAGCAGCTTCCACCTTATCAGTTTGGTGTAGTGGTCAGGAGTTGGACTCTAATCTGGGAGAACCGGGTTTGATTCCCCACTCCTCCACATGCAGCTGCTGGTGTGACCTTGGGCCAGTCACAAGTTCTCTCAGAGCTGTTCTCTCATGAGCAGTTCTCAAAAGACCTCTCTCAGCCCCACCTACCTCACAGGGTGTCTTGTTGTGGGGAGGGGAAGGGATGGGTGGTGCACATGTCCTGGGTATCTCAAGTCTACTTGAAACCTGGTGGTTTCAAGGGAGCAGGAAGAGAATGAGGGTGTGTTCTTTACGCTTATTTTTATTGCACAAAGTATTGGATGGGGAAGGGAATGGAGGAAGAGCAGGTCAGTTTCACTCACCTGTGGAGTGGAGCCGGAGGGGTGGGTGTTGCCTTCTGACACACTTCCGGTATGTTAGGGGGTGTGGTATATGAAAATGAGTTATGCAAATGAGTTATGGTAATGAGCTCCAGCACCTCTTTTTCTATGAAATGACCCCTGGGTATAGATCCCTGTGGCATGGAGATGTAGGGATGCAAGGTGGCAGCCTGGCATCTCCAGGAGCTTCAGGGGTGGGGAAAGGAGCTGAAATGAAGTCAGGCTACATGCTGACATCACATCCAGGAAAAAACCAGGATGTGACATCAGTACATTGATGCTTTATAAACTGTATGGTAGACAAATGAAGCAATGGATTCCACAATAACTGTTGATCCAAGGGGGGAAAAAGGACTCTTCACCTACAACATGGCTGATGAAACAAAAATTGCAACAATCCACTAGGAACTTCTTCTGTACAGGAGAAAGGGCCTTTTGTGAGAACTGAACTCACTTCCTATGGGTTTTGTCTACCAGAATGGAAGTGTTCATGTTCTGTTCTTCCTCGGAAGCTTCTGCAGGCTGCCTACATGACATCAATGCATATAATGTATTTAGAACATATTCTGTTGAAATTAATTGAATACATAAAAATCAAAAAGTTGAGAAAAGGATGTTAAAGATTTATGAATGCTAGTGAAATGATTAGAGCACACAAAAGCTTTGAATCTCAAAGCGAGCCTTCCATCTTGTTCTTACATAGCCTCCTTTGATCATCCACCCTTCAAACTTTTACATGGCTTTTATGTGCTCTTATAATTGTTTCACTAATACTGTTGAAGATTAAAAGTATGAGTCAAATTCAAGCCTGAGATTTAAGGGGGAGAATCAGGCTTAATCCTGAGTAAACGTACACAGGTGTGGCCTTCCCAGTCTATTGTCTTTATATGTTGCTACTCTGAATTCAGTTTGTGGGTCAATTAATTGCTATGGTAAAGTCTGTGGAAGAGTTACCATTTTAGTTTCATCTTTTGTGTGGTTCACTTAAAAGTATGGTCACCTTGGAAGAGCCAAGGTGGTGTAGTGGTTAGGGTAAACAGTGGATGTCTGGGGGGGATAGGGAAATGGGGGGCACAATGGGGAAAACCTGGAAGTGATGTCAGGCTGGTTTTCTGAAGAAGTGATATAATGCAGTTGTGCCAATGTCAATTTTAATTTTTTGCTGGGGGTAGGGGCATGAGATCCCCTGCCTTCACCGGGAACCTGGCATCCCTGTTAGAGTATTAGACTAGGATCTGGGAGACTCAGGCTGAAATCACCATTCTTGCTGTGTGACTATGGGCTAGGCACTGTCTCATAGCCTGACCTACCTCACAGGGCTGTTCTGAAGATACAATGGAGAAGGGGAATATGATGTTATAACCTGCTTTGGGGAGAAAAGTGGCTTATAAATAAGAAAGCCAATTATAATTAAAATAAATAAGATTCCCCTTCCATATCACAAAATATGGTGAAAGGTTTTCAGAGCCACCATACGGGTGTTCAAACTAGGTGGGCCTGGAACATCTCAGGCCAGCCTTGGGCTAGGGTTGCCAAGTCCTCTTTGCTCTCTGGTGGGGGGTGGGAGGGAGCTCTCAGGGAGTGTGGGGGGCAGGGTGACATTGCTGCATGCAACATCCTCAGTGTGATGACAAGGAAGTGATGTTGTCATGCTGGGGAATGCCATGCAGCAACGCTGTAGTATTTTGGCCAAAACTCCATGATTACCATAGAGTTTTGGCCAGAATAGTAGATGGCCAGAATGGGGATGCCACACGGCATCCCCAGCATGATAATGTCACTTCCACGTGACATCATCATGCTGGGGACATGGTGTTGGGTGTGGGACATCCTCCTGCCAGCTAGCTGGCCAGCAGTGGATTGGAGCCCCCTGGGGGCTGGCAACCCTACCTTGGGCCGATCTTGCTATGCCTGTTTTAAAGTGCTGTAGACTTTGCTGCTCACCTGGGTTGAATAGCAGTTGCCTTGAGCCAACCACCTGGGAGGCGTGCTTCCCCTAAGAAGAAATCAGCCTGACATCACAGCACTACTAAGTAGCAGTGTGTAATTTTAAAAAGTCAGACTCACAGTGGGATCCTATGACATTCAAAAGACATGTCAGATTCTAATACTGAAATTGAAGATAAAAGTATTTGGGAATTAATTAGATAATAGTTTCCATCAGGTTCAATCAGAAACACATTTCTGGGCGTAAGTATCATTCCCCCCCAGTCTGGATGATGCCGTCAGGAGTCTACCTCCCTCATCCCAAGAAAGCCTCCCTCCCCGGTTTCAGGGAGATAGGAGGCATCTCTGTTCCATGGACAACTGGAACTCTTACTTTCAGAGCACGTACAGGGAGGCACAAATTGGCATGTGAATAACCTTTCCCCTCCTTTCCCAGGAGCCTCGCATAGTAGGTTGAGAGGCCCAGAGTTTTTGTTGCTGTTTTTTATAGAAATGAGCACATGGATGAAAGAAACTAACCCCCCCCCCCCCCCCCCCGTACTTCACCTTTTTAAGTATTTTTCTCTCAGCAAAGATTCCACTGAGATATGCTTCAGGTACTGGAGAAATTTTGCTTCAGTTTTTTGAGTGAGGCCCAGTTTAAGAGTGATGCTGGTGAGATGAAGAGATTCCTGGTGTGACTTTTCCACAGGCGGTGGGTGTCACTTAAAACTGTGCTGCATCCTTTGTTTGCATGCCTGAGGTATTGTGCTGGTGCACAAGCTAAGCCTGTGCTGCTACTTTGAATGGGTAGCTACCCACTTTGAATGGGATGTTGCTAAGTGAGTACCAGGAGCCACGGGAGAATCTTTCCACCTCTCCTGTGCCGCATTCAAATCAAACTTAAGATGTAGGATGGGGCAGTATTTTGTTCTCTTGATCCATACACTTTGGTTTTGTTTACAAACAGATTCCCCCACCCAACCCTCCCGCTGTCTTTTCATGTGAAACAGAGGGGCTGTCTGACTTTTCCCATCCTGGGGCTAATAGTAGTGGCAGAGGCTAAATCGGTATCAAGGAAAAGGTAGGGCCACTTGGTGCTGAGATAAAATTACAAACATTGAGAGAACTCTGACCTTTAATCGTCAGTCCTTTCTGTCATAGAGAGATGACCGGTTCCTTCTTTATCACCGATCTCTCACCTCATCTGTTGCCCTGAACCTCTGCAGTCTGTCAGACAGTTCATATGAGTTAAGCAACTTCTCATTTTGCCTGCATCACATCATTGCTGCCTGGCTGAGAAGAAGCCATAGCGTCCTCTGCTTCCCGTCTGCACTGACTCACATGGAAACAAGTGAAGCATTTCCCCTCTTTGCCTAGTAGGGGTGCCAGCCTCCAGGTGGCACCTGGGGACCCCCCAGAATTACAGCTCTTCTGCAGATGACAGAGATCAGTTCCCTTGGTGGAAATGGATGCTCTGGAGGGTGGACTCTATGGCATTGTCCTGATTGCTGGCACACAGCAGGCACACAGGGGCAGTTTTCTAGGCATTCGAGTTTGTAAAGCAAGTCCAGAACCAGGCCTCAAAATACAGTCCCAAGTTTCAGGCACAAGTTGGGCAACACTCACAGCTTCAAGTCCAAAGGGGAATCCAAGAACAAAAATACAAAGGTTTATACCAGGGTCAGAAATGAAGAGGTCAACCCAAAGCATAGGAAACAAGGTCAGTAGCTAACAGACAAGATGCTTCCACACAGTCAATCCCTTCTTTGTTGCTTTTAAGCACCATGCTGCTCAGCAGCCTGTTCTGAGCCATGCACCTGCTGGCTCCCTCAGCCCTGCTCCTGCAGGCGCTCATCCTCACTGTTGGTGCTGAACCAGTGCTGAGCACTGCACCTTCTGTCTTGAAGTTCTCTCCTCATCTTCCTCTGTGGTGTTCCCAAGGCTCTGGTGACCTGGGAGGGGGGTGAACTGACCAACAGCTGACACTCTGTTGCCAGTTTAGGGCTGCAGAGCTGAGGGGCCAGTGCACTGGTATTTGGCTGAGGATCTATGTCCGGCCCCTCAGAGACTGCCTCCTCCTCCAGTGTTCTCCCACTGGCTGTGGGTTGGGGTCAGGTCTGGTGGTTGCCTCTTCGTCAGAGGAGTCTTCAGCATCTCTTTGCTCTGCTGGGCTTGGCTGGTCCACAACAGTACCCAGCTGAAGTCCCTGTACTCCCCATGCTCAAATCTCTAGGAGTTTCCCAACCAGGATGTGGCAACCCTATCCCCCCATCCCCTGCCAGTGGCCATGGGCAACCCTATTGCCTAGCCTACCATGTGCGCAGTTGCAGGTAACAAAATAGTTCAAGCATCCATGACCTCTAGCTATATAGAATCAGCCACTGGGATGGAATGGTGCAAGTGCTGAGCATAAACATGCTAATCAGGATGTCACTGATTGGATGGCAGGCCTGTCAAATGCATTTTGATGATGATGAAGAAGAAGAGCCGCCACCCCCCCCCCCTCCAGTGGCTCCTGAATGTCAAAAATAACTGCATGGAATATCTAGCCTTCCTTGCCACTTTGACAGACAAAAAGGTCTTGGTGGGATGCCCCACCCATAGTCCTGTGCTGTGTAAACAAAACACCTGGTTCCCACTACCAATAGTCCAGGTATCTGTAATAGCCCCGCAGCAGCAGAGGAGCCTAGCTGGAGGCACCAGAGGCTGTGATGGAAAAGTGGAGGGAGAGAATTATGGGCAAGATCGTCTTCACCTGCTTAATATTTATTTCTAACATTGATTTATATGTTGCAAAATCAGTCCAAGAAATTCCTCACAAGATGGGTCCTGTGATAGTTTTGTGACATCTATGCAAGTGTGAGTGTGAGGTTTCAAATCAAAATGTAGCATGCAACATCTTGTATTTATTATTCAGTGCTTACTTGGGTTTATAGCCTAGCCTATCAAAAGGACACATAAAGGTTAATAACGCTTCCATTTGAAAAGATACTGACCTGTCCCTGAAGGGTCCACAATCTACAAAGACTGCTGGCTAACATGCCCATCAAAGCTGGGGATATGAATAAAGTGTTTCAAAAACCTGTCTGATATATCTGAAGAAGTGTGCATGCACATGAAAGCCTAGAGCCAGAATTAAACTTTGCTGGTCTTAAAAGGTGCCACTGGATTCAAACTTTGTTCCATTGCTTCAGACCAGGATGACTACTCACCTGAATCTATCAGATTGATAACATAATTTCTTTTTTTTAAATTCAAAGAGGCTCATGTTTCATGCAGACTGCTGATCTTTCTCCTTGCATGAACTGGTTTTGAGCTTCATTTTTGAAGGAAATTTCACACATACAGAGCACACTGCTGTCAGCTGGCCAGGAGAACATGGAATGGGAAAGAATCCTGAGGACTTTAGAAGGTGTTAAAAAGATAGGCTTGATGTAACCATTTACATTGGCCTCTGGCTCTAGGTATAGAAGGGGAGGAGAGAAATCTGTACTCAACTGGGTGGGCTGCTAAGATGCTTTGGAAAGGACCTCCTTTCTGAATCTTTCACAGGATGCGCAGATGTTCCATGTTCTCCAGGATACATTTGGTTCAGAATGAATGCTCATGTCATTTAAGCACATGTTATACTCCTCAATTTTTTATGAGGGCTTAACTATTGCCTCAAACTGTGTTGCTCTCATAAACCAGGAAGATGTTGAGAGAGAATCCCTACAGACTTTGCCAGGTGCCCGAGAGGCTGTGTCCTGCTTGGATGCATCTTAGCGGCTGAGCAGCTGGGAAGATTTTATATTGCTAAGAGGAATTTTTAATTAATTGCACAACTGCAGAATTGTCGTGAAACAGCTGAGCAGTCCTCTGGAGTCCTTGCTATGATTCTTAGAAAAAAACCCAGTGTCAGTGCCGAAGCAGCTTCTATGCTGTTTCACAGAGAAAGACATATGAATAACTGATGTTTCAGCTCAAGTTGTCCCTATGGGTTGTATGCATTTGAACACAACTTTCTTTACATAAATTTCAGGCTGCTTCTCAAATAATGGAGCATGAGACATTCTGCATTACATTTGGCTTTAGTCCTATATGCAGAATACTGTTTGTAATGTGATGACAGAGCTTTGCATATGCTTGCATAATTGCACATGAGGAGCTGAGCTTCACAAGGTAATGAAGCAGTTAGATCTCATGGCTGCAAAGAAAGATATGACAAAAGGAACGACAGCAAAGTAATTAATCTGCCTGTAATTGGGGGCAGGGCAAAATTGGCATCTTAGACATAGGAACAGATTTATCAAGGAATAAAAGAACCTCTACGTTCAGAAGCAGCATGCCTGGTTCCTGGATGTTGAGAGGAAACAACAGAGTATAGTGCCACCTTTGTGTATTACTTTTAGAAACTTCTAGTTGGCAATTGTTGCAAACAGAATGTGGGACTGGATGAACTTTTTATTTGATCCAGCAAGGCAATTTGTTTGTTCTTATAAACAGACCTGATCTACCCCAGTGGGGTGTATAATATTAAGAAGTCTATGCTGTTCCAGGGTACCAGAATCTGGAGCAGCTCAAGGCTAGGTTTTGTTGCTAATTTATTGCTCTGTATAGGCTGGACTTAGGCAAGCTACTATGAAGGACTCTGGTAGGCCTTGTTCGCCTTTCTTTTTCACACCGTTTTGAATAAATTCATAGTCCGTTTGCCTAATAAGAACCTCAGCTAGGGATCCCCTGGAACTATAGCTCATCTCCAGAACACAGAGATCAACTTCTGTGGAGAAAATGGATGCTTTGGAGGGTGGACTCTATGGCACTGAAGTCCCTGTTCTCCTCAGGTTCTGTCCCTAAATCTCCAGGAGTTTTCTAGCCTGGATCTGGCAATCCTACCCTGTCATCCCCTGCCAGTGGCCAAGAGGGACCTGGCAACCCTAACCTCAGTATATTCTTGAGCATCATACAGGATGTTAATTCTAAGTCCTAATGAGCAGTGTATGGCTGTTAATAACAACTTGATCATTGGAGAACACTGTACTTCAAACACAGGGATATAAGAATATGTGCTGTTTAATTTCATTTCCACGAATAATTTTTGTACACAGTCAGGAAAACCATTTTTATCCTGCCTATCTTTTTTTTGTAAATTTTTGCTTTTTGTTTGTTTTTTTTATAAGATTTAATACTATGTATATACAAAAGTGGACAATTTGTTAAACAGTAACATTCCTATTCAGTTTTGTTAATCTGGCCTGGAAAAAGGACGAGCACAGTATCATCTAAAGGGTGAAGAGACCATAGAGGAAAGCTGAACTTTGAACTGAACCAGAGCTGTTACTAATTTAGGAACATCCCTGTTAAAATTAAACCACCACTCTCCTTCTCATTTTCTGTTCCCCACCCTTGAAATCAGTGTTATAAGTCCGTAATAGGGAGAGAATGGAGAGTCTCAGCCATTCTACAACATGCCAACAGTACATGGCCCAACACAAGAGTACCTTATGACAAGGCACATAGTCCCATTGTCCCTGACCAAAAAACTGACTTGCTTTCCTTTTCTCTCTACATGCCCTGAAATATTCAAGTTTCGCTTTGCCAACAGTAAAGTGTCTTTTCATGTATTGCCAAAGAAATTAAGCCAAACATCTTTGCTGTTTCCAGAACATGAAATTATATTTGAACAGAATACAGATTGACAGGTAGAAAGGAATAAGAAATATGGCTTTTCATTTCCATGTACTTAAAGTCTCCCTATTCTCCAACCAACTCACATTGGAAAGCAGAGGGACATCCTTTCAGGGCCAAAATCCATGGATAAATATATACACACACAAACACATACAGGAAAACCAAACTTGGGTGACTGCAGTCTTGAAAAGAGAATGATTGGGGGATGGTTGGAGGAAGGCTTCATACATTTCCCCTAAAAACTTCTTGTAAGTCACAAGCTCAAAATGTCATCTCCTAAGTAAGAATGGGCATGAACCATATTTTTGCCATTTTGTTTGTGGTCCTTGGCTGAACCACAAATCAAACCACAAACCGATAAGCGGGTTAGTGAACCAAACTAGTTCATATTGGTTCATGAGCCATTTAAAGCTTAAACTCCTGCTTTCTGCTCCCCACAAAAAGCAGAGGTTTATAGCAGGGGTTTAAATAGCTCTGGGGCTTAAAATAGGGGTTTAAATGGCTGAGCTATTTAAACCAAGCAGCAGGGTGGTGGAGCTGTTTTTTGTGAAGTGCTGAAAACAGGGGTTTAAATGTCTCAAAGCCATTTCAACCCCTGCTTTCTGCTCTTCATGAACCACCATGAACTGCATCAAAATTCATGGAAATTCATGGAGGTTTTTCAGTTCATGAACATTGCTTTGCATGCCACAAACCACCCAAAACTTGTGATGAATTTTAGATCATGAACTGGTTTATGCCCATCCTTACTCCCAAGCTGCTTTTCTTTTGTCAGGGAAAAAAAACCATGGGATCTCTGTAACTTTTCCTTTATGGAGAAAAATAGCAACATGGAGCATATGTGCGATTTCATTCCTTTCTTCAAAATGTACTATAGCCAGGACTGTAGCCCCCATATCTTTTTGATATCATAAGCATACGGAGCATATTTGTTTCTTGTCTACAGCATGACTTTTGTTTATGCACATCTGCCACCATTTCACAGATAAAAATATGAGCATGCTTATTACAAACCAAATCTTATCTCACAGATCCTGCCCCCTGCCCAATATGCAGTAGTTCAGAACAGACACTTCCCACATATTGATTGAATCTGCAAAGAAGGAGTGTGGACACGAGAATCCTAGATCCACCCCCACATGTTCATCTGGTCATTTCAGGGTGTGACCATGCAAAGGAAATGGCTGTGCTAATGCTTCCTCCCCATGATCAGTGATGTTCAGAAAGCACCATTGCTGATCATGGGGAGGGGATATACAGATGGCCATTTTTGCCATGTGGTTGCACCCCACAGATGACCCCAAGATTACACAGAAGCAGGGCCAGCTTGCTTGTGCCCATTCTCCTTTCCCACATGTTCAGCCAATGTGTATGCGTGAATGTGGTCATCTGTTATTGTGATGTATGTATGTGTGTATCCCCTTGTAAAGCCAGGTTTGTTGCTTGGGAATGCTACTTGACGCAGCAGTCTCTTTTGAAAAACAAAACAAAACAAAAACAGATGGCTGTGGTGGTTCAGACTGCTTTTGCCCAGCTTCAGCTGGTAAATCAGCTGTGCTATTTCCTGGTTCAGTCTGATCTAGCCACAATGATCTACCTAGTCCCTAGGTTTAGGCAGGGGATCCCCTAATTTTGCAGGATCCTCCCTGCCACTAGACAGCTGGCAGGCAGGGGGAAGCCCCACCCCAACAGCCACGATGTACCTTTAAATCTCAGCAGGACATTTTGGAAGAAGCTTACAAACTGTTTGTGTTTAGGAATGTGTGTGTGCCTTAAAATCTCAGCAGAATGAAAGCTGCAGGGGATGTGTGCAGTCATGAGCCACATGTATAAAATGTTTGAAATGTGTGCTGGAAGAAGAGAACACAGTCCCTCTGTTTTGCATTTGTGTCAGAAATTGTGTGTATAGTACAATGGATGGTAAAGACTTAACTAGAACCTGATTATCGGATGGACTGCCCTCTTACTTTCATTTTTCTGTGTTAGTTTGAAGAAATTGGTTTAAATAATGCAGATTGTTACATTCAGCAACTCCTGTGAGTAAAGCAATTAATACCATTGCCCCAGTGAGATCACAAAAGTGTGGGCTTGCAAACTGTTTGTGTTAGGGAAAGGATTCATTGTTTATTTTGGCTGCTTTGTGAGTGTGTCTGTGTGTGTCCCTTAATAAAGTCATGCTTGGAAATACTATCGAAGCCTGACAAGGGACTTGTGGGGGTATGACAAATTACACTTTCATATAGTGGAAGTGCAGCTGCTGGGGAACATTAAAGCAATTATAGCTTCTGGTCCACTCCTGAGCCCAACTCAAGGTGTTGGTTTTGTCCTTTAAAGCCCTACATGGCTTGGGGAGTGGGATATCTGAAGGACCGTCTTCTCCCATATGTTCCTTCCCAGGCATTAAGATCACAGGGAGAGGCCCTCCTGACTGTCCCATCAACCAAATAAGCTTATTTGGTGGGTACATGGGAGAAGGCCTTTTCACTGGCAGCCTCACAATTATGGAACAACCTCCTCAGGAAGGTGGGCTTGGCCCCCTCAATTTTGAACTTTAGCAAAAAGTTGAAGGTGAAGGACTACGTTTGATTAATTTGGCAGCAGTCTTAAACTGTGGTTTTAAATTCTGGGTTTTACTATTATTATTTTATTTATATTGTAAGCTACCTTGAGTTCTGTAAGGCAGAAAGCTGGCTATTAAATGTTTTAAATAAATAAATACCTTTAAGTGAGCCCTCAAAAACTAGACTCGTGTTTCCTCCTTAAGGCCTGTATGGGAAAGGCCTCACTGAGCACTTTATGTTGGTGTTGGTTATGGTCTCATATTACTTATCTACACATTACAAAGTCCTGGTGTTGTTGGGGAACAACAAGCACTTTTAGCCTCTCTTCTCTCTTGCTGTTTTTGCATTTGCAAGCCTCCTGGTGGACTGCCTTTGTCAAACTTATGTGCAGTCACATCATTACCATGATTTTAACAATGGAGCCAACAGTGGCTCTGGTGGGTGGCTTGCAAATGCAAAAACAGTGAAGGGAGGGCCTGAAGCTGCTTCTCCCTGCCAGCTTTGATCTCAAGCAGAAAAGAGCCAGTGTGTGTGTGTGGGGGGGGGGGGGGAGCAGAAAACTCCTTTTGCATGTCTGATGCACAGTCCTGGTGTTTGCCAATAAATAAGAAGACTTAATGTTTAGAGGGACCATCAGCATGTTTATTAGTGTTCTCAGTCGGCAAGTATTTTCTCCCAGTTGGAAGAAGCCTATTGCTGTTTGTTTGTTTGTATGTTTTTTTAATTAATAAACCATTTATTTTAACAAACAAAGTTTACAATCATATAACAGTAATATAACAATAAGGAGCAATATCATTGAGCAGTACATAAAGTGCTAACCAATTACAGATATAACAAGTTTTTCATATAAATTTTCTTTAAACATACAATATATCAGCCATCTTTATTCATGAACAGTATTCATTTAGCAAACAATTTCTAAACTATTGAACATTACTTAATTAATTTTCAAAAGTACATAATTCCCCTATCATATGAGTTATTGGGCAAGACACCATTTTCTGTTAAGTATTGAATCACTGGATACCAGACCTCCACCAATTTTGAGGATGTATTTTCCAGTTTGTTTAAGATATTATGTTGTGTTATCTTTCCTAATACAAAATATTCCCACAGTTTTTGTTGTTGAAGCGACCAGAGTCTTCTGTGTCCTGGCTACAGGGCAGGACTAAAGGGTGGTCTGAAGCAGGATATGTAAACTCATTCCTACCCCCCCATCATAGACAATTAGGGTTGCCAGTCTCCAGGAAGTGGCTGGAGATCTCTCCAGGAACAGAGATCATTTCACCTAGAGACAATGGCCACTTTGGGAGATGGATTCTATGGTATTATACCCCACTGAAGTCCCTCCCCTCCCCAAACCCTGCCCTCTTCAGTCTCTCCCCCCCCCCCCAAAAAAAAATCTCCAAGTATTTCTCAACCCAGAACTGGCAATTCTAGGGACAACTCTAGAGCTGCAGGTTCCACTCCACTGCCATATCTCTTTACTCCGCAATAGTCCATCCCACACTGACTGAAAAGCTTCAGGAATATTTTTAGGGTTGCCAGCAAATTTGGGGTGGAGCCTGGGGAGGGTGGGGTTTTCAGAGGGAAGGGAACTCAGCATGACATAATGCCACAGAAACCATCCTCCAAAGCAGCCATTTTCTGCAGGGAACTGATCTTGGTCATCTAGAAATCAACTGTAATAACAGGACATCTCCATGTGCCACCTGGAGGTTGGCAATACTATTTGTTGTTCATATTAAAGACATACTGGAAAAACAGTTATTTTACACTGCTTCCACAGTTCAAAATAAATCTCATTCGTGTAACATGTGCAGGCAGCACAGCAAATATAGCCTCGCTGTTCACGTTTGTGCATAAGCATGTGTGCTAATGATGAGAAGGGACAGCTGTACCCCACTCAGAGATTTAATTTCCAGACTCCAAGAGAGGGGGATGCATATCAAAAAAAGACAACTGTAGCAACTTACACTAAGACCCTTTTCACAAAGTATCCCCAAAGGCAACAATAGAGACAAACACAGCCAGTGATTTACCAGAGACAAGTTGCAGAAAATAGGGATGGTTCCTGATAAATTGGCACAGTTATGCAGGATAATGTCAGACATAATTAGAAGAGCCATAATATTTGGAGACTGTGCCTTCTCACAATTATGCTGCAAGCCAGAATCTATGAAGTATTGTTTTTCCAGTGGTCTCATTCCATATGCAGGAGCTGAAAATGCAACAAAACCATAGGTACTTGTTGTTTCAAACTGAATCTGTGGGGCATACAGTGTTAAGACACAGAAGTAGATTCAACAGACCCTCCACGGGCTTTTTAAAATTCTATTCTTACTTGCTAAGGACAATGTTCATGGTCACCAGAAATCAGGCTGCATGCAATTTTGGGGTTTTCTGTCAGTATGGCCACAGCAGCTTTCAAATGACACACATATTTTGGAAAGAGAATAAATGCTGCATCATCTCAGGTTAGGGTTGCCAACCTCCAGGTGCTGCCTGGAGATCTCCTAGAATTACACTTGATCTCTAGACTACAGACATCCATTCTCCTGAAAAAATGGCTGCTTTGGAGGGTGGGTTCTATGTCAATCATACCCTGCTGTGGTTCCTCTCTGCAAACCCTGCTCTAACCCCCCCCCCCCCCCAATTCCAGGAATTTTCCAACCCAGAGTTGTCAACCCTATCTAATTTATACATGATTCCTGATCTAGGCGCAATGACAAGCACACCACCAGGCAGTGCAGTAGCCACAGACAAGGAGAGGGAATGACTTACAGCTAGCTTGGGCTTGCCCTTCGGTCTTTGCAGTGGGGATGCTTTCCTTTGACTGTTGCCTTAGCAATGATATGAAGATTACAGCTGCATTAGTGAGGACTTTGGTGGATTCTTTGAATGCTCTTGTGTCTACTGTTTGTCGATCTGACTGTTTTACTAGATTATCTTTACCTATGAAGGCTGCAGTCATTTTCCCATTTGCCACCATGAGGGCTTTGACAGAGCTTGGACACCAGGTTGAAATATGAAATAATTTTATATCCTTTCACATTACTTAACCTCCTTATAGTTGTGGTTTTTAAATACAATTATCTCCATGTATTTGTTGACTGATGGCACAAGTTCTAAATCTTTCCAGAAGAATCAGTACATTTAATAAAGTGTCCTCAGCTGTTAATTTCACAACACTGTAATTTTCACCTACTCCATTTTGTACAGTATGGTCACTCTGCTCTATTATTTTCCTTTGCTCTGAGACTTACTCCAACACATCCTCCCCTCGGGGCACATTGCATTATTGTTGCCAGTGCTAGAGTGGACAAGGACCCTGGAAAACTGTAATATTGTCATAGCCTGTGGTGTCTGGCTCATGATCTAAGTATACAACACATGTATGTGTCAATAGTGGAGCACCAACACCATATTCTTTTAAAAAAAGAAAAACAGTTATGGGAAGTGGATTTTGAGTTTGAATTGGAGATGGGGAAGAGCAACTGAGAATAGCAATGAATCTGACAAGCCCATTGTGAGGCAAGAGATACTGAAAAAGACAAGGAGCAATCTATGACTGGCTGGCAGAATCTTTGTTCAGAGGAGCTAACCTGAATACACTCATAAACCTCTTAGAACATCTTATCACAGGGTGCAGTTTTGAAAACAGCAGGGTGGACTAAGATATGCCGAAGCCCTGAACTATGTCAAGTTTGAGGCCTCGTAACATTAACCCTCACAAATGTGTATTATTATAATATTAAAATACTGAAATTCAGGTTATTTGGTTTTTTGCACAGGCCACTCATAAACTGAGGCTTTAAAATGTACCATACAAAACTTGTGGGTAAATCCAGCTCTGGGAAAAAAGGCATATCAACTATAGGCTATTGTAAAATTGCCCAACTTAGCAGGACTACAAATCTTTTAACAAAAGTGGTGCTAAAGCTACTTTCAGGCACAATTTCTTGGCTGTCTTTTGAGTCAGGAAGCAACGGGATCATCCACAATAACAACTGAGGTCTTGTGGAAATGTAACGGCTGGAAACTTAACTGCAAAAGTAGTATTTATCTGGAGTTCCATTTGTGTCTGCAACTGCAAAGAAACCTTTGGGTCTAGTCTGGCATTATTTGATGTGTGAAATTTTAATCAGTCGTATAATTAAAAACTGAATAATAATGCACAGACACATGGGACCAAGGTTAGGATTAAGTGTGAAACCCAAACATTGGCATTTCCTGAATTTTGAATGATTAACTCTACAAATGAGCAATTTTCTAGCACTGTATCTTTTTCTGTGAAGCACAATAGAAACAGTCAAAGAAAAGAATCTTTCTGTCTAGATCTCCTGCTTTGGAATTGCAGCGCAGACCCATGAGGACTATTCATCTGTTTTCATGACAATGCTTTAATCTTGCAATTAATTAAAATCCTTTTCCCAGTGAACTACTCTTCCTTCTTATGCTTTGACATGGTATGCTCGGAAGAAAACAAAAGTGGGGGAAGGAGCCTCCATATGTGAACAGTATTCTATGTTATCGAGTTTGTTTAAAGCCCTTAGAGGGAAAATTTCTTTAAAAAAGAACTTTGGGGGGTAATGTAGCCATTGGATAATCAGAGTTGCATAATAATTTGACAACTGTGGGGAATTGTGAGAGAAGATTTCAAAGACCCCTAGCCATTTGATGCCTTCTCCATCCTAATTACTGATATTCAGCAGCCATACCAGTCTTAATTGGCTTGATTGAAAACCCAGTGGCTTCCATAGACTTTATTGGATTTAAGATCAGACCCCATGCCCCGACTTTTCATTGCAGGCCATAAATACAGAACATATTTAGGCACAGTAGTCTCCTTAGTGCACAAATTTTAATGCACAAGCTTCTGCTGAGCTGGCTCTGTTTAATTGGAGGAAAGCAGCAGAAAGAGCAGTGGTCTCTTTTTCTACAGAGGGAAAACAATTTTCTGCCATTGCATTCCTTAAATTGCATCTTCATAAATTAATCTCTCTTTTTAAAAAAAAAATAGCTAAGTTTCTTGGAAATTTTGTGTGCCTCTTTCCTAAAACCACTTCTTTCTATGGAAGTGTACATATAGTGGTGCATTCAGGGCTGGACTTGGGGGTGGAAGTCTGAGACCACAGCTCATAGGCTCATCTACCCACTGCCCCACTGTAGGCTATAGCTAGCAAGTGCCATTGAGTACAGTGGGATTTACTTCTGAGTAAATTCCTCATAAGGCTTCAGGGCCAAAAATGGGCCGAGGACAGACTGGCAATGTGCCCCGCTCTGCCTCCGCTTCTAAAGCGGAGGCAGAGGGGGTGTTCACATTGCCGCATCTGTCCTCCGGCGTCGGCGCGGACTCACCCGTCCGCGAGGCGCCGTCCATCCGCTTCAGCCGGAGACCACTTCTAACAGGTCTCCGGCTGGAGAGCCACGCGTCCCTGCCGCTTCGCGGCAGTCTGGACGCGTCGGCAGTGCGCCGGAAGCGGGGGCGGAAGTCTGGACGCCCCCGTGTCAGCGCGCCTCCGCCCCGCCTCCGCCCCGGGGCAGCGCAGCCTGTGGGAACGGGCTGCGCCGGGCTGCTTTTCGCATGGGGCTTTTGGCCCCGCGTCTGTCCCGGGGCGGATCGGCAGTCTGTCCTCGGCCTTGGATGTTCACAGTAGCACAGAGAAGAAAACAAAAATTTCTAGTCTACTGTGGTACATCTCTTAGGGATATTGGCCCAAAACATTTTGAAGGTTGTGTCTTCATTAGTGACTGGGTCAGCCCTGTTAAGCTAACTCCTTATTAGGGTTGCCAGCTCTGGATTGGAAAATATCTGGAGATTTCAGGGAGCAGACTGGAGAGGGTGGGCTTGGAGAAGGGAGGGACCTCAATAGGGTATAATGCCCTAGAGTCCACCCTCTATCACCTGGAAGTTGGCAACCCTACTCCTTATACTCATTGTCAGTATCAATGAAAGGATAATATTGGTGGCTTGTTCATTGCTTTATGATTTTTTAAAAACTTTTTTAACTTCTGAGGTTTTTTATTCTTTTTCTAAATAAAATGATTGTATTCAGTCATGAGATAGACTTAGCAGTCATGGGATAAGAGGATGGGTTCTCTTATGGATTAAAAACTGGTTATATGATAAGAAGAAAAGAGTAGGAATAAATGCACAATTCTCACAATGGAGGGAAGTAAGCCGTGGTGTCTCACAAGGATCAGAATTGGGGCTGGTGCAATTTCATTCATTCATAAACAAACTGGAACTAGGAGTGTGTCAGGCCCATAGTTACGGTGAGCCCCCCCACTTCCTGCCATGCCCCCTGACTTCCTATCTAGTCCAGCCCCTCCCCCTAGTCTCTGGGCCACCCAGAGGACTCCCCACCACCACCCCTTGCCTGCCTTCCAGTAGCCCCACAGGCTCCACTGAAGCCGAGAGTTTTCTGCCCACCCTCAGCAAGGCTGAGCCTGGGTTTGGACTGCAATGCCAGGAACAGCAGAGGGAAGGGGAAGGATGCACTGTGGGTGCCCAAGTGCCTTCCCGCTGCCCACAGAACCTTGGGTGGGCATGGAGAGGACTGGATTGCTGAACCCATTGACTTGGTGCACTCCCCATGGTGGGCGCTCACTGCCCAAGCAGCCATGAGTGGGAAGTTCAACCAGTCTCCAGAGCAAGCCAAGCCATCCTAGTCTCCACTGCCCAGATCTGAGCCCAAAGCCCCAGGTGGCACTCTTGCTGGATCCTGGCCGCTAGACCAGAGGGACCTTTGGGCCAACCCACCAGGACTGTACTTATGTTTTCTGGCTTGGTGGGAAGCCTGTTTGGCCATCCTGGATGTACTGCCCTGTTCGCTTTACTGCCCTGGTTGCTGTTGGCTGATGGTGGTGGTGGGTAGCGCAAAAGTATCTTTCTGTTGCCCTGCTCTGACCTGTTTGTCAGGGTGTCACTTGGACTAGGATTGGGGATAGCCAGCTTTGAATCCCTGTGTAGAGTGAGTTACAGTAATCAAACCTGGAAGTGACCATTGCATGGGTCACTGTAGCCGAGTCCTAGGGAGCCAGCTACCTGATCCTCCAAAAATGATAAAAGGCAGACCTGGCAACTGTGGTGACCTGGGCCTTCATAGTAAGCAAGGCATCCAGGATCACCTCCAGGCCCTTCACCCTCTGGACTGGCACAAGTGGTGCACCATCTAAGGCGGGCAGCCTGATTCTCCTCTTTGTTGGATTAAGTTTCAGCTGGCTCTGCTGCAACCATCCAGCCATGGCCTCCAGCACCTTAGTCAGATTTTCTGGGATGGAACTTGGCAGCTGTCCAGCAACTGATAGAGCTGGATGTCATCTGCATATTGGTGGCATCCCAGCCCAACCCCCCAGACCAACTGGGCAAGGGTGTGCATATAGGTGTTAAACAACATTGGTGAGAGGATCACTGCCTGTGGTACTCCACAGTCAGGTGGGTATCACTGAGAGATCTCCCTGCCAAGCACCACCCTCTGTCCCCAAACATATAGAAAGGAGAAAACCATTGCAGGGCCATCTCCCAAACTCCTATGTCAGTGAGGAAGTGAGTCATAAGATCATAGTCAACCGTGTTGAAGTGTGTAAGGTGATGCACATTGGGACAAAAAAAATCACAACTTCAAATATAGGCTAATGGGGTCTGAACTTGCTGATACCAAGTGGGAAGAAGATCTTGGGGTCATAATGGATAGCTCAATGAAAGTGTCAACCCAGTGTGCTGCATCAGTGAAAAAGGCAAAATCTATGTTAGGGATTATTAGGAAAGGGATTGAACATAAAATGGCCAATATTAAGGAGCCTTCCTCCAACCTAAGTGACTCTTCTGTTAGAGAAAGAGCCACTTAAACTGGAGAAAGTCTACTTAGTCTGGAAGACGGACTCAGACTTTGCTTAGTGGTAATGTGATAGGTGTGATAAGTGCCATGTGTGATAGGTGCCATGGCGCCTGCCCACACCTTTCTTACTGCCCACCAAGTAGTTTTAGAAAGTAAGCAGGGGAGTGTGGGGCTTTTGCTCATCAAGGCCTCTGACTGGCCATTCCAGATTTGACTGTGCAGATTTGTTTTTGTTTTTTAAACTCCTTCAGCAGCAGATGCCACCACCGCACTAGGATCATCACTGTGTGAATGAAGAAGAGGAAGAGAAGAGATTGGATTTACACCCCACCCTTCACTACCCAAAGGAGTCTCAGAGCAGCTTACAATTCCTTTCCCTTCCCCTCCCCACAACAGACACCCTGTGAGGTAGGTGGGGCTGAGAGAGCCCTCTTGCGAACTGCCCTTGAGATAACAGCTCTGACAGACCCAAGGTCACACCGGCAGCTGCATGTGAAGGAGTGGGGAATCAAACCTGTTTCTCCAAGGTGAGAGTCTGCACTCCTTACCACTACACCAAACTGGCTCAGAAGGTAAGTAGTGTGTATGCAAGAAAATATTTTTAAACAATACATTCATTTTAAAAAGCATCCTACAGCACAGCTTCTACCTGAAATGTTGAAGAGTTACTTTTTGAGTTATGCCAGTGACAGGTGTAAGGCAACTTGTGTCAGAACTGGTGGATTTTGGTGCCAAGCCCACAGTTATAACCTTTTTAAAATACTCCCCATGCAATGGTCCAATCACGCCCATTATTCATCCTGCCAAGCAAATGCATGGTTCTTGTCCCTCCCCCCCCCCCATATGTTAGTATTACATCTGACTACTTATCACAGCGTTCCTGGCACCTAAAAGTTTCAAGGACACTTCATTTTCCCCTCATGGGGAGGTTGCTTGAGAAGAATTACATGAAGCTAGTGAAGTGCATTCCCACACATTCCTGTCTATATTCACCCCCCCCCCCCCAAGCCAGAGAAAGCACTGAGTGAGAACCACAGTAGACATGGTAAACGAAACATTGTGGGCGTTTTCAGACTGGCTTTTTCCCGGGGCTCACACCGGAGCTAGCACCGGAGCTTCTGGTCAGTTTCGCACCAGTTGCTCCATGCTCACAAACTCCTCCGGAGTTTCACCGCACTGCTCAGGAGTATCCCTGGAGCAAGAAAAACAGGTTTCTAGCAGTGTTTACTTGCTCCAGGGATACTCCTGAGCAGTGGAGCAACTGGTGCGAAACTGACCAGAAGCTCCGGTGCTAGCTCCGGTGTGAGCCCCGGGAAAAAGCCAGTCTGAAAACGCCCTCTGAGTTTGACAACCTCACTCCCTGACACTTTGAGGTTGGGTCTGTTTCCTGCATCAGCCATTTAGTGGTTGCACACACTAACCTGTCTCAGAATTCCAAAGGTGCACTCAGGTTCAAAAAGTTTGGGGACCATTGTCCTAGTTCATATCACTCCACAGCCAGGGCTTTGAGAAAGTCAGTGTGCAATCAACCTCCATCCTCCCCTGCATTTGTAATATAGGGGTAACAACACTGATATACAGGATTGTTGCAGAGTAACTGAGATCATTCATGGGGAATGCTAAGAGTTCTTAAAATGATATAAAATTCAATTCAGACCCTTGCACAAGCTGGAAAAAAAATGCTTTCTACAGTATCTAGTTGCTAAAATGGATGCCGGGAATAAATTATTTTAGGAGTGAAACCTGGGCATAAATTTAAATTAGATGGAAAATCTGAAGTATTAGAGATTAGACTTCAGCATCTTAATTTTATTACAAGATGATCTTTCTTATTTGGTGAGTCTGGACCGTTGGTCTATAAAGTTTAGTTTGCTATCCCTTGCCTTGAGATCAAAACAGGTAAAAGAGATACAGAAAATATATATCTTATTCATTATTCTTTCCAAGAACATTATCCTGGAAAGCACTGGGGGTGCACTTGAAGGACTAAAATGAGCAGCTTTTTTAAAAAAAGAGAAAATTCAGATAGCATGTAAAAAAAGAAAGGAGGAGGGCAGACATTATAAGAAACGCTAATGTAGTAGTTGTTCCAAATCATAATCTAGAAGCACTTCCATTGATAGAGCCAGATGTGCTGATGTGTCCCACTGCATGTAAGAGCCATGATTATTTTGCTGAACTTCTTTTTTAAGTAGTTTTGACACACACCCCTGACAAATATTCAGTCTAGACCAAGTTTTATCATGCACTGCTCCTTCAGGTTCTTTGATATCTGATCCTCCAGCGAGTCTGAGCTTGTAGTCATGTAGCTCTCACCCTGTCCCTCTCATCTCTCTTTCTCTGCTGCTCAATAAAAGCTCCTTCTGAGGTCCCAAGAATCACATATTTCCATTTGTTTAAAAAATACATGAAGTACAACCTGCCAAACCGCCTAAGTGATACCATAAAATATTCTGAAATCTATGGTTGTTAAATACATTTGAGATAGAATTGTTTTTGGTACACTACCTCCCTATAGAGACTTTTGTATTATGCATCCAGTAGATATTAAAACAGACTGCAGTCCCATTTGTACTTTGCTGGGAATAAGACTGACTGAACTCAGTGAGATTTACTTCTGAGTAAGCACACAGGAATTGATGTAATCTTGTTATCCTATGCACAGTTACTTGGGAATATAACCTTTGGAACACTGCGGGGACTACTTCTAAATATACAAGCAGCATTTCAAGCTGCAGTACTGGTAGTATTAAAGGGTACTGTCTTGATGAAATCCTATGCTAGGTTACTTTAGTTTAAACCAGATTGGATTGCTCTGTTAATGGACTTTGTATGTGATCTTGTTTTG
This sequence comes from Lepidodactylus listeri, assembly GCA_029233225.1. Taxonomy (NCBI): domain Eukaryota; kingdom Metazoa; phylum Chordata; class Lepidosauria; order Squamata; family Gekkonidae; genus Lepidodactylus; species Lepidodactylus listeri. The sequence continues at coordinate 115,312,300 of JARCFY010000002.1, read as the reverse complement.
AACTGTCTCATGTGCTTTTAAGGACCAGTAAGTGAGTGATATAAATATACTAACCTAAAGAATACACAGGAATGATGTAAAGAAGAGGGTAAATTATCTCACTGGGAGATGGTAAAAGGAAGTGGCAGTTTGAGGGTGAGAGAATGAAAGAGAATGAAAGGCTATTGTGAATTGAAGAGTAGGAATGTGTCTGAAATTCATCCCTGGATTTTTGCATTGCCTGGTCTTGTTTCTGAACTGTAACAGACATATAGGAATGTTTTGTGGTTTCACTTTTTTATTTCCAAAATTTGTAGAGAGTGTGGTACATATTATCTTTCAGCACTTTCAGTGGATTTCCGTCTTTAATCCCCTCTGTATCACAGGTGTGCAAGAGCACACTGATAAAACACAGCAGCAGATCAGTCTTGATTTGACCATCCATATCAAGGTTCTTTTTGTTTGGTGTTTCACATGTGCTCATCATTAAAGGACCATACAGAAACAATCTGGATGCAACGCATGCATTATGACATGGATATTTTTTTTCTTTTGCCAAGTTTTTCAGTGCACCATGCAAATTATTAACAGAGAGATACAACTGAACTAAAAGACATGTTCCAGCCCACTTAGGACCTCTCTGAGTTAAAACAGAAATACAGCACTGAGAGGAATTCTGGGACAATAAAGGCATGAAACATTGCTCATCCTTACTGCTGAGATGGGTAGGTGCAGAGTTTGCAAGAAGACCTAAGGAAAAGGAGGACAGGACTCCCAATAGTGATAATAGCTGAACTTTAGGAGACACTTCCTAATACAGTAGTAAGAGCAGTATGACAATGGAGACAGTTGCCCTGGAGGTGGGTTCTTTCTTGAAGTTCCAAACAGAGGGTGGACAACTGGTTAGGCTTTCATGCACTGAGAAGGGAGCTGATTTAGGTTACCTATAAGGCTCCTCCCAACTCTATGATTCCATGAGTTCCATCCTAATAACATTTTCCTTAATGTAGTTGCCAGTGAACAGACTTCACTAGGATTCTTAGACCAGCTTAAGACTGCTATTTCAGTCACAAAAGGATTTTGGCAGGGGCAGGTAATTGCCATGGAACGGGTGAGAAATTTTACACAGCAACTCCAAGTACCTGAACTTAATTTTCTTTTGTATCTCAATCACCTCTGAATTCCCGATGTCTGTTTTACAGAGACTGTAATCCTGTGGCTCTAGCATGCCTCTCGCTAGACTTCTTTCTTTCATTTTTACAGAAGGCTTAAAATAATTGATTGCAGCTCTTTGTGTAGGGAAGCTGGCTCCATTTATGTGAGCTACTAGTTTGCAAATGTGCAGTCTAGACATCCATAAACTGCAAGTATTCACTTGTGGGCCATTGGGATGCTGTTTGCTCTTCCTCATAAATGTCATAAGTGTCATAAATGGGTGTAGGCCTTAAGAGCTCTAAGTGACAGAAAAAATAGCCTTGCAGGGTAGGTTGCAGCTGCCTGAGTGTAATTAAACTTGTCTGAAATAAGGCCAAAGGCACCAGTGTATTTACGCCTTCTATTTGGCACTTTCCTTCCAAGATATTTTATTAACATAGGGTTGCCTTTAATTATGCAACACTACACACTGCATTATTGATATTCTATAAACATTAACTACTGGTGCCCCTAATGAAGCAAGAGGAAAACATGTTTTCCTGTTGTTTGTCAAGACTCACAAAACTCCACACGTGGGAGGTGCTGTCCCTCCGTTTTGTCAAATAATGGGGCATTTGAACCATTGACCAAATCAGCAATTGGCTAAGTCATTTTTTAAAAAATAACACATTGAGTTAGATGCATTGCAAAGCCGATTTAGTTTCTTGTAATGAGCTTCATTTTACCTGAAAGACTTTGGAACCTTGCTCATTGCCCTGATCTCAACCAGGAGAGCTCCTAGTTAATCACAAGCTCTTTAATAAGTCACACTTCTATCCTGCAACAGCCTTGGGAGAATAGATCAATACACTGCTCAACTTTAAATTAAAAGTCAAACCTGGTTGTATTCCAGCTTCCTGAACTCAAGCTACTTTACTATGTGAAGATTACTCACTAATCTCATCTACAGTTATATCTACAACTATAAGAAAGGGACTACTTTTTAGGCCTATTTCTCACTGAGGTGGCAGACCTGTGCTTGGGCTGTACCATGAGATGGCAGGAGGGGTTAGCCCACCTTATCCATATTGAACTCCATTTTACCATTTATCCAATTTAGAAAGATCCTCCTGTAGCTCTTCACAGTCTGCCTTGAATTTGGTACCATCTGGGAACTTGGCTACTACTCTGCTCAGCCCCAATTCCAAATCATTTATGGACAATTTAAATAGCTCTGGTCCCGATACCAATCCTTGTGGGACCCCAGTGCTCCCTTTCCTCCATCGTGAAAACTGTCCATTTATTCCTACTCTCTGCTTCCTTCCACTCGCATTCAAGGAAGGAAGGAAAGAGAATGCGTAGGCCCCTTCTGCACTGTCATTTTTGTCACTCGGTTGTCCCTATTGCTTCAGGTCCCCCCCTCATGTATTTTGCTCTCTCTAGTAGTCCCAGAGGGAGCAAAACACATGTGGAAAGGGGTGGGGGCAAAGCAACAGGGACAAAAGAGTGACAAAAATGACATTGCAGAGTTGTTTGTAGATAACATAAAGTTTACAAACACTGCCTGTATTTCCCTGCTCCAATAAGCAATCCCAGAAGAGACCTGGAAACCTCCATATACTGTATCCACATGAGTTACATGCTAGAAAAAGGTGACGAGGGACAGGGGGACAACTCTGTCATACTTGGCTGTTTTTCTTTTGCTGTGACTCTGATACAACATCTGTCAAGTATGCATTGAGCTCAGTTTGGCGCCTGTGTAAGCAACAAACACCAAGATTATATGTTTCTGCCATACAATGAAGAAGAAAATAGGGATGTTCTGCGAACATCAACTGATTGGACTTTTTCAACATATCATTGCTTTCTTAGATCCAAAGTGCTTTGTTAGGTCAATGAATACGAAAAGAAAGGGCTTTGTCAAATACATACAATTATAAGTTACCAGAGTTGATGTTTGGCCCTGAAGCCTTATGAGGAATTTGCACAGAAATACAACACTGAATCATGAGTCTGCAGTGCGTCAATGAAATGCTGCGGGGATACAAGACGACAACATAATCAAATGTGATGGGCCTTTGCAATGACATCTGCAGCCTGCAGAATTCAAATAGGCAGAACTTGCTGAAATCTGTCATTGGAACATGTTTCCAGTTAACTGCATATATTCTTCAGTTCTTTTTTTTTAAAAAAACTGTACTTTAAAAATGGAATCCTTTCTTTCTTGAGCTCTCTGCCCTCCCAGATCAATGTCTTCAGTGTTTCTATGGTAAAATTCCTTAGCTTTGCAAAGAACTGAAAAAACTTTCCATGTTTAGCTACTTGAAATCTGTGTAAAATACAGCACATGGGTACCCATGTTTCATCGATTCTATTTACATATGCATTTTATTCCAACAATGTGGTAAAAATAAATATCATTTCCTTGGTAAGTAATTATTAGCATGCATTTCTTTGATAGTCAAAAGACGAAAAGATATTATAAAGGTATGAGGACCAATTCAAATCTTATGGCCATAATATAGACACTGTCACATTTGAAAACTGTGCACCTCATGGCCTGTCCATACCAGTGGCCACGCATTCCTGATATCCACGGGCACTGATTGCCTTGCTTTTAGTGAGTTTGCACACCACTGGGAAAATCCACTTGCTCCCCACCTCAAGTCTACTAACATTTTTTCATAGGGCAGCTGTCTGAATTGACCACAGTACTATTAGCAAAAGAGATATGGTTTTTACAACAAAAACACAATGGCCCCTTTCAAACTGCCTTTGTATTCCATCGTAGTAACTGGTTGCTAATTGAACAAATTTAGAGTCCAGTGGCACCTTTAAGACCAACAAAGTTTTATTCAAGGAATGAGCTTTTGTGTGCAAGGCACACTTTTTCAAATGCATTGGAAGGAAGGTAGAGTTCTAATTTATAGACAAGGGCTGAACAGCAAATTAACATGTAACATGATGAAGATGTTTTAAGATATGCAAAAAGAAAACTAATGGATTTTTTTCTGTCATTTCAGACAGACCCATTTTGTTAACCAACTGCTAGTGGAATTTATTTACCTGTTCATACAAACCCGTTTGCATTGGGTTAGCAAAGCGTGGTTGAGCTGCTTTTGAAAGAAACTGCTTTCTTCCATTTTCAACCCCTTTGTTGCACTTCTGAATTGCTGTGGTGTGCTGTTTAAAATGTCCATAGTGCTTCCTACAATGCCACTTTTTTGCCATGTAATCTTCATCGGACTTTAAAAAAAAATGCTCTAAGTTGAGCCCTATAGCTCGTAACTTCAGTGCTATAGTGGCACCATTGAGATGCATTGACTCCATTGAGCTATAGTGGTTTAGCACTACAATACTCAACTTAGAACGTTAAAAAAGTCTGAGAAAGATTGTGTGGCAAAAAAGGGTGGGGAAAAAGTGGCACTGTTTGAAATGACCATAGCACTTCAGAGATGGCTCATTAATGGAAGGAAATTCGCTGTATGAAACTCCCATCCCCATATTGCCAACAACAAATAACATCTGGTTTAGAATGGTAACAAGTGGAGACCTGCAAGAAACTTGCAGGATAGTTATCCCATTCCTCACACCTTTGCTTCCTCCCTTCTCCCCCTACCTCTCTCACACTCTTTCTCCCTTCTGCCCCCCTTTCTTACTCTCTCGCTCTCCTCCATGTATGTTACTTCCTCTCTCTTTCTGACCTGTCATCATTCCCTTTGTTTTTCTGCCTCCCCACCTCATCACTCTTTCTCTCTCTTTCTGCCTCCCACCTCAAATCCCACCCTCCCCAGGCTCCACCTCTCAAATGTCTGGGAATTTCCCAACCTGGAGTTGGCAACCCTATTTCCTTCCCACCCAACAGCCAACCTACCTTTATCTGTCTTCCGCTTTCTATCTCCACCCCCCCCTTCCCTGCAGCCTCTACCTAGGAAAATTACAGTCTTTCTCCACAATGGGGACTAAAGCAGCTTACATTATTATTTCCTCTTTGTTATCTGCACAACTACCCAGTGAGGTTGGTTAGGCTGAAAGTATGTGACTGGTCCAAAATCTCCGAGTCAGCTTCCACTGCAAGATGGGGATCTGAACCTGGGTCTCGCAGATCCCAGTCTGAAGCTCAAACTGTTGCACCACAATGGCTTTCATACGGTGGCTGCTGATGAACTGTAGCAAAACAGCTGGGCCTAATTAAGTCATGCAAATCAAGTGGTATCAAGTCACACAGAGGGTGCTGCCTAGGGATGCCAGCCTCCAGATGGGACCTGGGGATCCCCTGGAGTTACTGCTCATCTCCAGACTACAGAGATAACTTTCCATGGAGAAAATGGATGCTTTGGAGGGGGGAGTTTATGGCATTGTACCTCACTGAGGTCCCTGTCCTCCCCAGGCTCCACCCCCAAATTTCCAGGAGTTTCCCAGCCTGGATCTGGATCCGCAGCTGGTGGCTGGGGGGATACTTGGCAACCCTAGACTGCTGCCAGTAAAATCCCTGCCCTTTGACTGACAGAAACAGTTGGAACCTCCCCCCCTCCCCCGAACATTCTAATCTCCTCACAGTTGACGCCTGGAGCTGAGGCCATTTCAAAAGGTATTTTGGGGGATTCTATGGTCCCTGAAGGTTTTTTTTTTAACTTTTCGGATTTTTCTGCACATGGCGGGAGTGCCCCCTGTGTGTAGGAAAACCTCTCCCCCCCCCCAAGGGCCCCCTAGCTCGGATTTAGATATCCGCACAGGGGGGCTCCCCTTCGCTATTAGATATATAGATGTGAAAAGGGCCTATGTGTAAGTGATGTGATTCTCACTGGGGGTAGGGCTGGAAAAACTACAGGTGAAGAACAAAACTACCCCTTTTCCACACAAAATGCCTCCTCTCAGCAACCGTTTGCAGCGTAGGAGTGTAAGCAGAGTATGGTTTGGCCATTGTTATCCATCCACAGAATGTCAGTTCAAGTACTCAGAAAGCATACATGTAGATGCAGCTGCTATTGTAAACCATAACATGCTTCCCTCTGTTTCAGTGTGATCATTATTTAAACTGCGGGTCCTTTAACCACCACACAGTCTTTAGTGTCATTTATGCCTTGGAGTGTTGTGTTGTGTTGTGTTGTGTCATGTAAAGTATTAATAGACTTCTCTATGGAATGTGTTTGATGCAAATGATTTTCTGCTTTACTTTTCAGACTCTAAGGCTGTGTATTTATTTTGAAATAATCTTTGTTCAAAATTTTTCAATATTATTTGTACATTGATAAATCAGCATTATATATGTATATATATTACATTATACATCTAAACAGCATACACTAGACACAGAAATACCATATGAATGTCTTATAAAAACATTTAAATGCATGCACAATATACATATATCTACCAATCCACTACTGCAAAGCAGAGAACCAAAACTGTTGACAAAAATGTAAAAGAATACAACCCCCCCCCCAAAAAAATATTGTATACTCATTCCTAGCTCTAGCCTTTTGTGTCCAGAGCTAAGCATATGAAGGATTTTTAAAATTATATTTTACATTTATATGATGTCTGTCATGTATATGTTAATGCACAGCAAGCCTTGAAATATAGCAAGATGGAGCAGAGGTTCATCAGGGGCTATTAGCCACAAGGTATAGATAGGAACTCTCAGTCTGGGGCAAGTGATGTACTGTATTCTTGGTGCTTGGGGAGCAACAATGGGAGGGCTTCTAGTGTCCTGGCCCCACTGCTGGACCTTCTGAGGGCACCTGGTGTTTTTGGCCACTGTGTGACAGAGTGTTGGACTGGATGGGCCACTGGCCTGATCCAGCATTGGCTTCTCTTATGTTCTTATAACAACTTAAATAAATGAAATAGCAATGAAATACTTGGTTGTGTTTAGCAAATGGTTAGGTGGTTCCACCTGATAAATGAGTCTTCTTTACCAGGCTGCTTTTATTTCTTACTTGGAATGTCATGCACAGGTGGGCACAAAGAGAGTGAGCATAAGAACATAAGAAGAGCCCTGCTGGATTAGACCAGTGCATAGGCATCAACTATGGGGGGGGGGGCTCGGGGGCTCAGGCCATGCCTGAAATTTTCCAGGGGGGACTGAGCCCCCCAGGTGAATCGCCCACTGCCGCACCTCCCTGCCCTCCAGGGCCCCTGGCCCAAGAAGAAGAAGCGACTGCTCCCCTGCACACCCCTCCCCTCCAGGGCCCCTGGCCCAAGAAGAAGAAGAAGCTGCTGCTGCTGCCACTGGTCTCCCACACACCTGTCTCCTCCCTCCCTCCGGGGCCGACTGCCCAGTGTGATGATGTCACCCAGAAGTTACATCATCACCCTGGGCACGTTGCCAAGGTGACACTCTGGCAATCACCTAGAAATTCTATGGCACCATAGAGTTTCGAGGTGATTGCCAGAGCATCACCCCGGCAAAGTGCCCAGCATGATGATGTCACTTCCGGGTGACATCATCACACTGGGCAGTTGGCCCAGGAGGGAGGGAGGGAGGGGAGAGGTATGTGGGGGAGCAGTGGCGGCGGCAGACTTCATCCTGGCGCGTGCATGCGCAAGGGGGGAAAAGGTAAATTTGCCCCCCCTGGCCCAGCCCCCATGGGAAATAGGAAAGTCTACACCCATGGACCAGTGATCCAGCATCTTATTTCTCACAGCAGCCAACCAGTTGCTTGTAGAGCCAACAAACATTGCCCAGAGGGTCTTCCACTGATGTTGCTGCCTAGAACTATGTTTCAGAGCCTCTAAATGTAGAGGTTCCCTTTACTTACCATGTAGCTAGTAGCCATTGATGGACTTGTCTTCCATAAATCTATCTAATTCCCTTTTAAAGCTATCTGTGCTCAAGCCCATCATGGTCTCTACTGGCAGTGAATCCCACCATTTCATTATTTAGTGGTTAAAGAATTATTTCCTTCTGCCTGTCCTGTACCTATTGCTCACTTTACTGAGTGGATCCATATTCTAGTATTGTGAAAGAAAAAGGGGGGGGGGGCATTTCTATCCATTTTCTCTACCACGTGCATAATTTTGTCAACTTCTATTATTCCCCACCCCTAGCCTTCTTTTTTTCTAGACTGAAATGTCCCAGATCTTCAGCCTTTCCTCATAGCAAAGGTGGCTCAGTCCCTTGATCATCTTGGTTGGCCTCTTCTTTAATTTTTCCAGCTTTGCAATATCCCTTTTAAGATATGGCAAGCAGAACTGCATGCAGTATTCCAAATTAGGCTACTCCATGGCTCTGTACAAGGGTATAATATTTGTTGTTTTATTCTCAATGACTTTCCTTATAACCCCCAGCATGGAGTTTACCTTTTCCACCACTGACCCACACTGAGTTGACATTTTCATTGAGTTACCTACTATAACCCCAAGATCTATTTCAGTCTTCATCTCAGAGTAAAAGAACCAGTGATGCCAGCAATGTTGGCCCATGAATAAGAGGTCCCTATCCTAGTTTGGCTGCTTATGACTGCTAGCAACCAATCCATTGTGCCAGGGGCCAGGCTGGCAGGATGATATATCATAAGAAGAGAGCAATATGCAAGGAGGAGCCTTGGTTAATGAAACAACTTGCCCAGACAGCATTAAAGGCTCTGGGTTAGGACACAGATCAAAATTAGCCATAAGATATTACAGCCATAAAACTGAAGTTGCTTTCATACATTATGCCCATCCATATTTTACATTATGTCCACCCATATTTTACAGGAATGACTTTATAACATGGTGTCATAAAAATGCTTTAATCATGTGCTGTGCCTGTCCACAGCTGGAGAATATCTTGCTTGTGCTTGAAAAGGCTCCAAATCTGCAGTTGTTGTCAATGCTGTCACATAGTCAGCTCTTATCTCAGTTACTCAAAATGTGCATGAAATGTGTCAAGATAAGAGGCAAATTGACACATCTTGTTGTGTGCAACCATACAGCTGAGCTCATAGCATGTCTGAGAAAGCATTGTGCGGCCTCAGGCTTGAGTCAGGAGGTAGACAGCTTTAGGTTCTACTGCAGGGTTAGGGTGTGTCAGCACCAACCTTTCCTTGATGGGTTTCACTTCCAATCTTTGCATGTTTCCTGCATATATATGGGCTTGGGTTTTAAGGGTTTTTTTTTTTTTTGCACTATGGTACTTGTGCACCTAGCCATGCTTCAATAATTTCGTACCCTTCCATATGGGAGGACTGCCTCCTCCCATTCTGAACAAGCCACCAGCTAAGACCTTCCTCACAAGCCCTGCTCTCTGTGGCCCATCACACACAAACATCTTACTGCAGATTTTCAGAGCAGTAAGCCTTTAATCTTGACTTTGGATTCTATACCTGCCTTAGGCACCATTCTTTCCCCTCTGGTATATTTATTCTGCAGCTACAATTTATAAAATGAACTTTTCTAAATCGGGGTGGAACATCACTTTTATAAAATGTATGCAATTGCCCTATCACAGCTGCATAGTGACACTGAGTAAATGCCTTCCATTTAAATCCTCATGGTTCAGATTTTGCACATGTATTTGAGCTTAGTTCATTAAATAAAAAGGAGCAGAAAGGAACACAGGCAAAGGGGGGCACTGTTGAAACTGACCAGTTTTTTAAAAACTGATAAGCAGCTGTGAAGCGCCGTTTTCCTTATTGCTGAGCACTAGGAGATTCTCTGCTGTGTTATAGGTCACTGTGAAAAATGGGAAAGAGTCACACAATCTCATAATATAGGGAAATATGTTGAGTGTACAGAATGCATGGTAGAACCAACTGACATTGGCATTGCAAGCAGTGATCATTGGCAATGTCTGTGTGCGTGTGCATGTGCATGCCTGTGCAAAGTCAGCCGCAACTCCACCAGATGGATCGGTACCAAGCGATTCTTAAATTTGGCAGTTCACAGAAAGTCCATGTGGCTCAGCTACCATTTTAATGTTAGGCTTCCAGAGACTGCCAAAATGCCCCCCCCCAGCTTTGTTCACAAAAGCATTAACAGGAAATATGTTTTCAAAGCTTTAGGCTTCCCATCCCAGTGTCTGTCTCTCTTTACATCTCATGTCAGTTTCATTCCATGTTGACAATCCCCCCCTTTATTTTGTTTGCATGCAGCACAGAAATCCTTTTTTTTTTTGCATGGGCATGCTGCACTTTGCCTCCTCTCTGATCCCCCTTTCAAATCAATACCAGCAGGGAACTAAACCTTGTGCAGCTCCTTTTAAACTCCCCCCTTGTTTTATTTATTTATTGATTGATTGATTTGGCAATCTGAGCCTAGGGTAGGGCTGCCAAGTCCAACTTGGGAAATATCTGGGGACTTTGGGGGTGGAGCCAGGAGACTTTGGGGGTGGAGCCAGGAGAAAGGAAGTGACATCATTTTGTGATGTCACATCCTGTGATGTTGCTTCCACATGCTTCCACATGAACTCATGAAGTTTCCTAATACTGAATCAGGCCATTGGTCCATCATGGTCAGTACTGACTACTCAGACTGGTAGTGGCTCTCCAGGGTCTCAGGCTGAGATCTTTAATATCACCTATTACCTGATCCTTTTTTAGCTGAAGAGGCTGATACCTCCTGCATGTCAAGCAGATGCTCTATCACTGAGCAACGGCCCTACTGAATCCTTCCTCATCTCGGCAGAATATGATTTTCATATCATAAGGACAGGAAAGAAGCCACAGTGGATCGGCCCATCCAGTACAGCCCATCCAGTACAACACTCTGTGTCACAACAGTGGCCAAAAATACCAGGTGCCCTTAGGAGGTCCAGCAGCGGGGCCAGAACTCCAGAAGCCCTCCCACTGTTGCCCCCCAAGCACCAAGAATGCAGAGCATCACTGCCCCAGACAAAGTGTTCCATTTAGACCTTGTGGCTAATAATAGCCACTGACAGACCTCTGCTGGATGGGGACAGAGAGAGAGAGAGAGACAGACAGACAGACAGAAAAAAGAAAGAAGGAGAGAGAGAGAAGGAAAAGAGCTGGCACAGGCACTTACTTCCATTTAGACCTTGTGGCTAATAATAGCCACTGATAGACCTCTGCTGGATGGGGACAGAGAGAGAGAGAGAGACAGAAAAAAGAAAGAAAGGGGGAGGGGGAGAGAGAGAGAAGGAAAAGAGCTGGCAGATGGACTTACCCCAGGCCCAGCGGCAGCAACCTTTCAATCTTACACCAGCCGCATGCAAAAGCAGGCCCTTCAGTAAGAGCTTAGTCCCTCGTTAATCTCTGGGCGGGGCTCTCTTGCTAACTCTTAAAGGGGAAATGTCTGGTGAGGCTTTTCACTGCAGGCTCTTCAGACATTTCCCTTTAAGAGGCCTGGAAGGGAGAGGGCCCGGCAGGCTCCGACGTTCCCCTCCTGTTGGCAGCCATTGCCTCCCCCCGGTGGCCAGTTTTGAAAAAGCGGGGGGGGGGGGAAGCATGAAAAATCGGTGTTTCCCCCCCCCTACCGGAGGATTGGCAGCCCTAGCCTAGGGATAGTCTCATATCACTAGACTCATGCCACTTGTAAAAAAAATTAAAAATGTTAAAAGGGGGCGGAATTAAGCTTGTACACTGATGAAGTGGGGAGGATGGTGGAAGGTGCAGAGTGGGTGGAACAACCTTGATGTTGGGGTGGGGGGAGTGACCTTCAAGGGGTGGCAAAAGGGTGTGGGGAAAATCTAAGGGAATCTGTATGCTTTTGAATTACCTTTGGCTTGGAAGTAAAACAAGGGAAAAATTGGCACAAAGGCATTCTCAGGAAACCTGGGAAAACAATGACCAGAAAGCAAACTGAGTGCTGAAGGGAGGAAAATCAATGCAGAATGATGATGACAACAACAGCAGCAACAACAACAAAAACCCTTACAGACATTCACGGTGAAAGCGAGGAGAAACATCTGTGCATAATAGGCTCAAATCCCCATCTCCCCTTCAGAGGAGAGACAGGTGACAACCAGAGACAGCTTTTTCAGTGGAGGCACCTTGCCTATGGAATGCCCTCCCCTTTGAAACTTGTCTTATGTCTGCCTTCATCTCTTTTAGGCTCCAGGCCCAAACTGTTTTTTTTAAAGTAAAGGACTGATGTTTTAAACATCATTTTTATCGGGTACTCCTAGCCTGGGAACTGCTTTTTTTAAAAGCTGTTCTGTATATTAACACCTTTTAAATGTTCAGGCTAGATTTTTAATGTTGGGCTTTTAAAGCTGTTCTTTAGTTTTAACAACTTTTATGATAATTTGCATTTTATTGAGTACTGGGTGGTGGCATAAGCTACCATCACTTTTACTCTGTTTGTCTCCTCTTCTTACATGGGATGGGGAGAATAGTATTCTGCACAGCAACGTTCAAATGCTTGTAATGCTGTAGACAGTCATTGTGCTGTTTCAAATTGTGCGGTTGTACTATTATTGTTCAATTGCACTACTACTGCTGGAAGTACCTTTTGCCCTCAGATTCCTCTCTGTAAAATGGGAATAAAAAAGAATGACAGAATTGGGTGGGGGGGATGTTCTAAAGATTTTTAAGTGCTTTAGAGATGAAAACTACGATATAAATGAAAATGGTGATATAAATGATAATCAGTAGTCTGTCATTATTTTCTGGACTGAGCTTTACCTTTGAAACCAAAATGTCATCTCAAGTTCAATCATTTAGCAACCCTGCCAAAGATGCAGAAAGACATTCGGTGATTAAAAGGAACAGCTCCGTTAAGCCTAACAAAGAATCAGGCTTGCAAGAATAAGGGAGCCCTTTGTGTTTGGAAAGTCAGTCATGTGGGCAAGAAGGAGGCATCAGCCTCCTCTGCTTCTGTTATTCATTTTGCTCAATCACCTGTGAAAAGGGCCTTAATCTGTTATTGTTTTGTGCCAAAATGTATTACAGTATGTTGATGTCCTTCAGTCTTTGCCTGTGTAGCAGTCAGTCACTTTGTCTTGGGCAATCGGTGCCTGTGGAAAGCAGCAGAGAAATCTCCATCTTCACATGAATGCAAAAGTCCTTCTCAAGAACTCCCTCTGGGGATGTGCACAATAATATCAGGACATGAACTAGCTTGCAGTCACCAGCACTGACAGTCACTGCCTGTGGGGATAGTGGAAATGGCAAAGGCATTTCTGACAAATACACTACTTGACTTTCTTCCCCTTCTTTTTTCACAGCGCAAGTGTCGCACAAGGGATTACAAAGTCAATGGCTAGTTCCTATTTAAATATCACATGTATTTGGAATGAGTCCCACAATGGTACAAATCAATCATGTACTAATGCTCTGTGACTCGTCAGGTGCAAGCCAGCCAGCTCCACTCTGTCTTGAGAAATGCAGAGCACCACAAAGAGTCATTTTTACATAAAACGAAGCTGGCTATTTAGGATATACCACACAGAGATGACAGGCTACATGGGCTCAACAATGGGGAGCTATTATATCTGCTTAGCACTGACTGTGCAGGGATTTGGGAGAAACAACAGTGGGAGAACGGACAGGGAGAGACTATTTTTTCTTATTAATCATTTTATTGAGATTTGCAATATAAGAAACTCAAAAATAAAACAAAACACCACAGAAGAATAACCTTTTTGACCCACTCCACTACAAAATGGCCACTCAATTGTCAGCAAATACATGGCCCAAGGATCAATGTGGTGCAGAGTGTCTGATTCCAGATTTTTTTTTCAAAAGTGGTAAAGCTTTTGTAAGCATTCTGCTTTCCATAAGCCAAATTCACTCTCTCTGTCAAGAGGTTTAGATTTAAAGTGTTGGAGGTGGTAGTAGTAGTCAATGGCTTTTCACGTTTCTCTTAGTAATCGGCCAGGAACTTGGAAGTATTGGCTTCAGCTCTCCCTTCCCAGGAAAGCAGGCAAGTCTGACCTGATGAAGTCAAGAAACAGATTAACAAAGCAACCCAGAGAAAACCTGTTGCAAGACAGGCCCCAAAGAGACAATAACAGAACACCACTAGTGGTCACATATGATTCTCAACTCAAAACAGTTCAATGCATCAGTGACTTACATCCTCTACTGGACAATGATACAAGTACAGGAGGGGCAAACCTTTTATTGTGCACAGACAGACCCCCAATCTAAAACAACTCCTCACTCTCAGTAATACAACATCTAATTTGAACATGGACACTGGTACCAGAACTTGCAATAAACCCAGATGCAGCTGCCACATACACTCAGACAACACCATCACTGGACCTAAAAACATCAACTATACCATTTCAGGCTCATTCACTTGCTCAGCTTCTAACATTGTAAATGTAATTAAATGCCAGCAATGCCCTTTGGTTCTTTACATAGGGCAAACAGGTCAAATCCCACACCAAAGGATAAATGGACATAAATCTGGCATCAGGAATCACAAAATTGAGAAACCTGTAGGATAACATTTTAACCTCTCAGGGCCCTCAATGGGGGACCTCAAAGTAGTTGTTTTATTGCAAAGGAATTTCAGAAACAGACTGGAATGTGGGATTGCTGAATTACAAGTTATTGCAACACTCAGGACAATAGAACCCCCATGGCTTAACAGAGCTATTGAGTTCTTATCTCACTGCACATGCAAAATTTGTGGTAGGGTATGAGGTTTCATGAGTCACTGCTCACTTCACTCGATACTTCTTCAGGCATCTTCAGATATCTGAAGAAGTGAGCAGTGACTTATGAAAATTCATACCCTACCACAAATTTTGTTAGTCTTTAAGGTGCTACTGGACTTTTATTCTTTTCTGCTGCTACAGACAGACTAACATGTCTACCCAACTTGATCTATGCACATGCAAAGTCACTCATTTGTCACTTATATCCAGAACTAAACATGTTTGGTCTTAAAGGTGCCACTGGACTCAAACTTAGTTCTCACACCTGCTTAACTCTTTTATTTGTATGCTAATTTGCTGCTATTCACAGGTCCTACCAACTGCTTTAATCCAATCTTAGTTATACTTACTGCTCAGTTACTTATGCATCTTGACTCTAATTACCCCCCCCCCATCTAAATGTAATGCTTGAGGAAGTCTGTTTTAATGTTTCTGAAGAAGTGTGCATCTATACAAGCTAAGTCACTCAGTTCTCACTTATACCCAGACTTAAACTTGGTTAGTCTTAAAGGTGTCACTAGACTCAAACTTTGTCCTGCCGCTTCCTCTCAGTTTATCAGAGAGACAGGAACTCAGCCCTTTTTTCAGCTTCTACCCTCATGATACAAAGTAGGCAAGTAGACAGAAAACAGGAACCAGGCCTAAATCTGCATCTGATGAATGGTATAAGGATATTCACTGGGCTTAGATCCCAGAGGCAGCAGCAAAGTAATTTCATTACAGGATTACTCATGACTGCTAAAAAAACTAATTTGATATAAGGTAGCTTCATATGTACTTCCTTAAGGTGCCACCACTTTTGACCTCAAACAAAAATATGGAAATTTCTGGTCAGACGAATGAGCCAACAAAAACAAAAAAAGAGATACGGTTGGTAGCAATTTCTTAGCAAGGGGTCCACGTATCATGGTGGTGTCTTTGAAGAAGAATGGACGTGACAAGGAGCCTTACTTTTTATATTTTAGTCTCATTAAAGAATTTAACATATTTGGAAGAACCACACTGATTATTCACTGTCCTGTGGTTAGTTAAAATAAGGTGTCACTATCATGTACAATCTGAGTCAGTTTATCTAATAAAATCTGTTTCTAGTAAGAATGAAGGTTTGTTTCTTTTTCTTTTCTTTCTTCTTTTTTTGACAATACAAATTTTCTTTCTTTTAAGCACATGCTGATAGGTAATAGATTTGACACATTAGTGTTTCAATTACCTTCCTGGCATTTAAATGGGCAATTTTATTAAGCTGTTAAATATACAATCCCTAAACAATAGTTATTTTTTTACAAAGTTTGAGACACATTTCTTTGAAAAGACTGAAGTATTTTCATCCGTACAGTTCATATTGGTAGCTAAATGCACTGTTGCTTTGACAAGTGAAGACATTAACGGACTCCTTTTGCCCTAAGACTCACCTATTTTCTCAATTTTGTCCTGTTTACAAACCAAGATTGGATGAACTGCAAAATAGCCTGTGGCTACTAATGCATGTGCTTAGAGCATTCCAGAACTAAGGCACCATTTCCAATGGCAGTTTTCATATTGCACACTGGAGCATTTGTTTTTACAGAAAGCAATCACATAATCAAGAGCACTTGCAAATACTAATTTAAATGTTTGCACTCTAATCTCAAAAAAATTCCATAGGCCTCTAGTACGGCCCCGATATTCATAGTAGGGTTGTTCCACGTGTTCTGTTTCATGTTGATCCAAAGGGCATCTGTCTTCCAGCAAGGTAGTAGATTGCACTGTGCGTGTTTAAAATACTCCAAGCATACAGATGCAAATGCAGTTGTACTTCCTCCTACCAATGCCCCTGTAGATAGATACCATCCAGTGTGATATTTCCTCATTCATTTCATTGATGAAGATATATCTTCTCGTCCCTCCCTCAATGTGCTTGGGCAGGCATGCCAGTTAACCAGACTCTGTTTCCTGAATTGTACTCCTGTTAAGTTGTGCTCAGTGCCAGACTGTCACTGGACTGGACTACGATCTGAGGTTATCTTGTTTGACTGATTATAAGGAAAGACATCATTTCAGAGATTTCTTTGTGCCTTTGTAAATACTGTAACAGAAATAATTTAAAATGGTAGACTACATACTTCTGGTGTTTGTTCAGGAAATTCTGGTGCTTGTTTAGGAAATTTTACATTTATTCTGTTAAGAAACACAGTGAGAGGTGTGTGTTTTTTTAAAAAAACAAACAAACAAATGTTATTATTTTTCTACTTATTCAAAGTTTTACATAGTTACTTTAAAAATATTATCATCATTAACCAATTTTCTAAACAACTATGTATTCCAGTTACAATTCAAAACCTTTAGGGCTTCCCGCCTCACCTATACCATTGTACAGTGAGAGGTGTTTTGATGAACTTACCAAGGTATTATTTCTTTGAAATTTCTTATTTGTATACTTTATTTGGAAGGACCCTCTTGTTTTTCTGTTGACATACACAAAACACAGAGTACATTGTATAATAAATAAGTGAAATTCGGAGAACATGAGAGTTCAGAGTAGCAAGTTTAGGGAAGGACTGAAAAACTGTCTTGATTTCAGTGAAATGTACTCTAGATTATCCATTATGGTTTCTCAGTAAGGAGTTTTGAGAAATAGTCATCTCTTCAGGTGTGCATTTGTGTGTTTGATTTTGATTTACTTACCAGCTTTCCAGTTTCTGTGGGGAAGAAAAATTCAATGTGACCTGAAAGCAGTGTACAAAGATCCACTTACTGGGGTATTTGGTTAATATAGCAGAGTTTGCCCAATCGCAGAAGTGTTATAATGAGTGCAGTAAATAAATTTCCCAAGAAGTATATTGCAAAAAAAAGATAAACTTAAATTTATTGAAGTAGATTCAGTTCACATTCAAGTTGCAGTCAAAAGAAGAGAAAGCAGCCTAATCTAAAGAATACTTTCTCCATCACAAATGGCCAGCTTGTATCTACAGGAGAGATCTGCAGAGACATGTGTCTCTGTGGAAGGATATGTGGTGAGTGAGGACAAAGAGAGAGAGAGGAGGGGTCAGCGTGCAGCTCCCAGGTTAAGACAAAGAGAGGCATCCCATTCAAGGAGATAACACTTATACACACTTAGAGTGAGGTAGCACCTTCCAATATCCAGGCATGCTAACTCTAACAATACTATGAGCCATCCCACTCTAAAATGAGCAGGTGATTCTGTTGGCATCTCTACATTACCAGATTTTTTAAAAATGATGGTTGTGGAGAACCATGGAGATATTTCCACCTACAATGCCAATCAGGGACCTCTTAATCTCTATTAACATTCCACCATTAGTAATCAGTGCAGATGCCCATGTCATTGGCAGTGAGTACACTGGCTCCCAATTCAGTAGTGGATAAAGCAAGATAAAGCATGAAAAAAAAAAAAAACAATGCCAGTGTCTACCTCACTTGCCTATCTCCTCTCTCAATAATAGCCAACTTGACCATATTTTAGGATCTAGCATTCTGTCTCAGCCTTGAAGTTCTCATTATTGTATTATGCTCTTGGTTTAGTTCTAGTTGTACTCTGGTCAAAATGCTCACATCCTGGCATGGATTGCACACCGCTGTTATTAATTGTCCATTAGCATTCTTGCTTAGATCTTTATCCATAATTTCAATTTGTGATCTTGTCATTAATTGACCTGTTAGCTCTTAATACAAGGACAAGAACTGGCACAGGGCTTTCAGGACATTGCTTTGTTCATGCCAAGGATATAATCAAACACTGAAGTACAAGAGTAACCTTCCCAGTACTTTTGATATAATGCAGAGGTCATTTCATAGAAAAAGAGGTGCAGGAGCTCATTAGCATAACTTATTAGCATAACTTATTTGCATATACCACACTCCCTTATTTGCATATGCCACACCAGAAGTGTGTCAGTGGGCAACACCCACCTCTGCTCTCTGCCTTCACTTCTCTAGATGACATGGGGTAGCTGGAGAAGGGCAGGCAGGGAGCCCATGCATGTTTAAAATGCCTTTCTTTAAAATGCATTTAAATCCCCACCACCTCCCTGCATTTCTCCACAAAAGCAAAGAGGCTCAGGGAAGAAAGGGGGCATGTCTCCCTGCCTTCCCTGACTGATCTCCGCCGCTTCAGCGGGCAGGCCAGGGACGGCAGGGGGGGCTCTGCAGGCCTTCCCTGGCCTGCCTGGGGAAGGCATGGGGAGGCATTTAAATGTGTCCCCTCTCCTTGCAGGGCCTTGGTGGGGGGGGCAGGGAAGGTGGGGGCTCTCCAGGCCCTCCCCAGCTTGCCCCCTACACACCCAGGGTCCCACAAACTTAACTTGCTGCTTCTTGCTTTTCGTGGCCTTACTGCTGGGAGCTGGGGGTGGGGCTTGCTGCATCTGCCTGCTCCTCAGCTCCTTACTGCCAGAACGCCATCCTGGTGCATTCCAGCTGGAAATGACCCCCTGATACAATGTATAATTTGTTTTCTCATTATCTTCTGTAATTGTGGAACCAGCTCTTATATTTACAGTGATAAATCAAGATGGATTGCTGGGTAAGTCTGTCTGTAGCAGTCGAAAAGAGCAAGAATCCAGTAGCACCTTAAAGACTAACACAATTTTGGCAGGGTATGAGCTGTCATGAGTCTGAAGAAGTGAGCAGTGACTCACGAAAGCTCATACTCTGTCACAAATTTTGGTAGTCTTTAAGGTGCTACTGGACTCTTGCTCTTTTCTGCTATAACAGTCCTAAGCACAGTTTTTATCTTTCTAAGCTTATTGACTTCACCAGACTAAGAGAGTTATAGCTGTGTTTATGATTACCCTGTTAGACCCTGCTGCTATTGGGGCTATCCAAAAGTTATGCTATCCAAAAGTTTAGCCATTTCATCCTAGTGTCTTTGTTTGCTATCCATAAACTTAAGTTCATAAAAGCATTTATTCCAGATGCCTGCTTCCTTTCAGATGATATAATTTTAGTTACCTCTCACTTTGAAGGACTGGTTTAATCTGTGAAAATGAAATTTTATGATATCTCTGGTGAAAGGCTGAGAGCACAGAAATTGGCAGGATATAAACATGCTTGTTCTCTACACATATCTTTGGAGTTGCACACACAATTGATTTACAGCTGTGTCACATCCAGGGGTCATTTCGAGCAGGAGCTTGGGGGAGCTCAGCTCCAGGAGTTGGTGCCAGCCCCCCGGGGGAATGCCTGCTTGTGTCATGGCTGGAGCAAAATGACCCCGTCCCCTGGAAAGGTCCTTGTTCCTCTGACCAGCCTTCTGAAGGCTTCAGCCACCACTGAAGCTATCCTCCCAGAACAGTGGTATTTCTGAGGATTAGTAGCTGTCTCCTCTCTGCCAACTCTTTCTGTCTGTCTGTCCTTTCTTTCTTGCCTTTTGACCTACTTCCGGTGATGTCAGGTGGTGCAGCATATGCAAATAAGTTATGCTGATGAGTTATGCTAATGAGCTCCTGGGCCTCTTTTTCTACAAAATGACCCCTGATCACATCCAAGCATGATCCAAATTGTCATAGTTCCTTTGTGGTGCCTTATTCTGCTTCCCTCTTCCAAGCTCAATCAAATAGCCCTGTGTGGTGTTGTTTTTCTGGAGTACATATTTGCTTCTGTCCATCTTTGCCAATATATACAAGCCAACCTTGATTATTTTCTTCATTGCTCAGAACAAACTCAAGCTAGAACAAGAATGGAGATTACTGTGCTTTGGAAAACTGGCTAACTTCCTTCGTTCAGACAACACACAACAATATGGTTAATGTGATTGGTCATATGTGAGCCTTGTACAAACTATTGTTCGTCCAGTGGCCCACACTGGGCCAATCTATGATTAGTCAAGGTACATAAAACCCAGATCTGAATTCATGGTTTGAATTTTGTTTTAGGTATGCTATGATTTTTTCAGTGAACTGGCTCAGCATTCAGGCTTAACTGTGAACTGATCTGTGGTATTTTAAGACTGCATTGAACAACAGCTATCAAATAAGATTACAGTTTCCTCTTTGTCAGGAGGTGACTCACTGCTGAAGGGAAGTAATCTGGGAGTCAAGTTCTAATTCACCACCACCCCTGAAAAACAGCAACATGGTGAAGTTACAGAAGAAAAAGGAGAAAGAGCTTGTTTTTCTTTCCTTCCCTCCATGCTGAAGGCAGAATCAATGTTTTTAATGTATGCATTGCAAAAAAAGGAGGGGAGAAAGAGTTCCTTTCTTTCCCACTTCCAAGCTGTGAGTAGAAGCAAGGCTTCTGAGGTCCCCATTTCAAAAGGGAGGAGAGAAAGAGCTCATTATTTCCTTTTCTTTGCAGCCCAAGCTGACAGCTTGGAGTAGGGAGAAGAGAAGGAAATCAGCTGGATTTATGACACCCCCTTCCACTGAATTTTCTATATCTCAGCAAGGTAGGAAAGCAGAAAAGTTTCCAGGATAGGAGATCAGAAAAAACCCACTTCTAGTTGACCCCCCCCCCCAAAAAAAACCCTCTGCTAGGTCAGAGCAAAATTTCCCCTGCAGGAGATTAGAAGCTTTGCATGGCTGCACATAACTTGTTCCAGCAAATACACACAAATAGGTTGCAAACAACTGAACAGCCCACCAAGTAATTTGCTGTCTAATTACCACTGGAATATTGGAATTGACCTGAACTGCAGGTGTTCAAGCATCCCTAGATGGTTTATCAACCATACTTAGTCTAAGTATAGCTTTCCATTACATATGTACGAAGACATCCTATCTTGTTCCCCAGTAACCTTGCTGCATTGTGGTCCATTGGATACAAATTGGGATTCTGTGGGGAGCATTAGAAGAAGGAACAAGATCTGCAATCTGGATCTTGATTTCACAACTATAGCTAAAATAAGCTATGGCTTTGCATTAGGTCTCAATTGACCTATTGTCATACATGCTGTCTAAAAGCTCAACCTATTTCTAATAATCTCTAATAACTTTCCTTGCTCTTAGGAAGCCTAATTATTTAGATGATACTTGAAGGCTACATAAATGGCTGTCTTTCATAACAATACACCCTCGTGCTATGGAAGAAAGAACACTGCATTGGTCAATATCTTTTTCATACAACCTTGTATGTGCCAACATCTTTCCTCCTGCACCACTAGCATTCCCACTCTGAAGTTGTAGTATGCCACTGAACTGGTATTCCTTGTTTTAATTTATGCATGCCTTTGTACATTGTTTTTCTCCTGCAGTTCTCAAAGAGTTTTATAGCCCATTATTGAGTGACTAAAATGGGTGCAGATTTTGCAAGTCTCTGCCAGAAGATGTTTATTACTCTCATCATTCTTCTGAAAATCATGTTCCAGCAGGTTCAGGCAGTGTGCAGAACATGGCACATGTGTGAATTAGCTGTTCCACACCATTCTTACAATATTATCACCACTAATAAAACCAAGGGGAAGACCTTGGGGGGAAGGCTGCGCATTAATTTGGTCGCACAGCTTTGAAAAGCGATCTTTGTTAAGCCTGGAGATAAGAGGAACCATTATGCTAGTTTTTCTAAAGTTACTGCCAATTGTTGAGGGAGACAGAGCGCTGAAGTACTTTTGCAATCAAGTGTTGGTCCAGTTGTCTGCATGCTGGCTTTTTAATATGAATACATTTCCAATGTCTCTCCAGGGTTGTTTTATTAAACCTCAGACAGTACTTTAAAAATGTTTGATGTAGCACAGACATAGATGCACATATACTCTAGATGGTGTTTTAAACTCTGTTCGTATCATAGGAAAACATACTGATAAGTGCAAGTACTGCTAAACGGAAACTGTATAACCTGTTACTTGGGTTTGCCTCCCATTCTTTTTATTGCTGGTACCTCTTTCCTTCTTTTGGTCCTTGGGCTGCTTTATTTTTCATCTTATTGTAGTGACCAATTTTATCAATGATGTTTTAAAGCTACATTTGGTGTGGAGACATCTCATATGCTTGTAAGCAGAATCAAATGGATTACCAGAGCCAATGAAACTAGACAATGGTGTGGATAATGAGGGCAAATAACTAAGAAAATTGCACTGAGAAGACATAGCAGCCAAAAAGAGTAAAGGAACTCTAAACAGCATTGAAATGCCACTATTAAATTAAATGATCCCTTTCTAGTAATTTTTCAGCAGCAGAAAATCTGCCACTTTTGAAATTAGACAGTATTGGGACAGCTATTACTGCACAGGGATTGGTTTTCTTGATGTAAACACTGCTAGTTTACAGAGAATATACTGTATATTTCCTTCTTTGTATTTACGGCACTACCACTGTATATTATTTTTACTGTCTCTTCAAAAAGAAATTTCCTTTTTTATTTGTTTTTATTTTCAGGGATCAAATGTCATACTACTTCCAGAATTTCTTAAATTTCCATCATCGTTTGCTGTATGCCTGTTTATTTATATCTTTTATATATTTTTATACCTCACTGTCCCCAAAAACTGAGAATAAATTACGGCACATAATACTAGCCTTACAGAAATCACATGCACTTTTCAGATGCTATATCCATACGTACTGGGAGCCTGGCAGCCTCTCTTATCAGGAGCACATGCTACCCATAGTGTTCATGATACATGCAGTCACCACACTGTCTGAACATGGCAATGTGAATTTTGCCTGAATATCCAGGTTAGGTCAGCACAAACTGAACAGTGGATTTTCTGCTTCAGTTGCACCAAAACTGTATAAACATGGAAAATATGTGTGTTGCCCTATCTGAACAATATGATGACTATACTTATCAGGATTATGTGTCGTGTGTGCTCCTGATACATGCCATTTCTGGGTGTCTGATATGTGTGGACATAACACTGAAAGAGGTCTACACAAATTGTACACATGCAATCTACTTCTTTTATATTATGTAATGTGGCCGCAAAAATTCAGTACTCACTGTTAGTGTTTCCTCTAAGCAGAGTTAGTGTGAGCTAGTTCAGTTTTTTAGCCTCCAGTTCACACATTTTTGTCTTAGCTCAGAAAGGATGGCTCCAGAGCAAACTAACTTATGCAGTAGCCAAATTGTTCACTCACAACTTTAATGCCAGTAGCTCACAAAGTAGAATTTTTGCTCACAAGACTCCACAGCTTAGAGGGAGCATTGCTCATTGTGGGGCTGTTGTCTGAGCCAGTTCCCTCCAAGTGGTGGAGGGGTGGTCCTAGTAATATGATAAGGCAAAGTAAAGATACAGCACTGCAAGGTGAAGCAGATCTGTGAAGGGCAGTAGTCACTGAGTTTCCTTGTTGGCCATATTACACAACAGAACTTGGTTTTTATAGGGATTAGGCCTCTCAACACTCTCAACCTCTCAACCTTCTTTGCACTGTCATCATTGCCCCAAAGTCCCCTCCTTTGGTGCACAGACAGACTCTCCTCCTTGTTCATTGCCCGCTACAGGACTGAGGATGGGCATCTATGCACATAGCTTGATGGGCCATGTAAACTGATTTAGACAGACAATAGTGGGTAAGAAAGCTGCAATCAGGGTACGCTCAGAACTACCATACCTTTGTTGTACACCTATGACAAAGATATGTATTTCAGTAACAACAAATAACAAGGTAAATTCAAATGGTTCCCAGGATCAGCCTTCAAAGACACATGTCTGGAAACATGATATTGGAATGAGGAGAGGTGTACAAGAATAATCTGTGGAGAAGACAGCCTGAACTGTATGCCTTGGCAGTAATCAAGATAATGTCTTGGCTATGCGAGAGCTGTTTTTTTGGGCAGTTCCATGCTGCTGGACTCTTTGTACGAGTAAGGAAAGCATGTGGGTGGGGCTTTTTCCTGTGGAATTGATATCTCATTGGGGAAGAAGGTGCTGCTTCCCTGAGACAACAAGACCCATCTGATTGACTCCATCCACATGGTTGCATCATTCACTCACTTGCAGCTTCCAGCTGCATGGGATCACAGAAAAACAGGTCTCACCTGGCTGTGGCTTCATAAGAAAGGAATACACAAGAATAAAAAAGCATCCTGTGCATGCCTCTAAGGAGATTTTCAAAAGCAATTTGCCAATGTCATTTAGTTATTAGGAATCTGTACCAGTTAAATATTTTGCAGATATCACTGTTCTATTTATTCTAAATGTATAGCCTATTGGCAAGCTAAAAATGAGTCAGTTGCAAACCTTGGAGTAGCTGAAAGCCTTACCTTTGCTATGACCCACCAAAACTGTAAACTAATTGTAATCTGTTTTAATTGCTGCATGTATGTGCTAGATGATATCTGCTTAGATTGCATGATCTTTCCCCTCCTGATCATGCCAGACGAACCTGGAAAAAGTGTTTTCAGGGGGTGAGGGTGCCCAGGAGCATCATGCTGGATCCTCTCACCACAGTGGTATTATTTTAGCACAAGGAGCTGGAAGGAGGCAGAGAGTTACTGCAGCTAATGGCTATGGATGGTCCGAAGATCTGGTGCAAGGCTATATCTCACAGGCTAGCAGTGGATCGGACTCTCATTTTTACAGCTCCCACCTGATTCACACAGCTTGCCTCTGCATGTTCCTGTCTGCCATCCTCAAAGTACCATTTCATTTCACAGATTTACAGGGGGGCACTAACAATTCTGCTATGCTCTCTCCTGTGGCCCTCTCCATTCCAATTCTTGTTTGTCTTGTCAGATTCTATGAGCGTGCTTTACGTCCTTATGCTATTCCCTCACCCTTCATCCATCTTGTCAAACTGCAGGACAGGGGCAGACAGTTTTGAAGCATGCCTTCAGTATGGCAGCCTTTTGTGCCATCATTCTTAACTGCTCCGTCTCGTGCTTGCTCTCTCTGCTCTTTGCTCTGAGCAACCAGTCCTCCAGATACTATTCATATTTGCTAGCAGCCGTGAACTGCTGGCACTTGCTTGGGATCAGAGGACATCTAGCTAACCTCCTCTTTGAGGAGCTTAAACAAAATTGTGTCAGTCGAAAGATCTCACCTTCCAGTTCAAGCCCTCCCAACTTGTTTGAATTAGCACTCAAGTTGGAGATGGAGAGAGGGGAGCAGAGAGTTTTTTAAAAATGCCTGGAAGGTTAAACATTATGCATTTAAAATTGTAGCTCTGCAATGCATGAGAATGTATGTGTCGGGGGGGGGGGGGGAGAGACTGGTCTCTGAACCCAATCAGAATGATGCAGCTAATACATTTTAAAGAATTTTTGGATTTTTCCAGCTTTTTCTGATCATCTACTTTGCAGGTTGCCTGCAGGGGAGGTGACAGTCTTCTAACCTCTGCAGCTAGCTCAGTGGAAGGGAATGAAGGAAGAACACAGAAGTAGAAATTTCAACTTGTGTTACTGTCTTTGAAGGAACTTCATGAATACAACTCTCTAAAGGGCACCCCATAGGTGCTACATGCTCTGCATTTTGGAGTCAGGTTCAGTGTAACAAATGCATTTCAGACTGCAAAGAGTAAGGACAGACTTTCTTGCTTTTATGTTAGTGTGTCTTTCTACTCCATCATTTCAATTTCTTTTTGGAGAACCATATTTAGATTGATAGCCTTGGAAAATCTGAATTAACTTCCACAGAGACTACCATAATTGCTAGCAACTCTGCCTAGTGTCTCAGGTAGATGACTTCTAAGCTTTGCTACCAAAGGTGGTTTCACTGCAGATATTGGGGATCAAATCGATCCCTACACTTGGACTAAGAATGAACTATTCAAAGGACGATGTTTGCACATTTCTTGCATAGGGAATATTCTTAAATGTATTGACAAGTTAAGCCACTTAGGAAGACCAGTTTGGTTTCCCTGATGATATTCCAGGCATATAAGAGACTGCAAACCTTTGATCAGTACTTTGATATAGCAGTGCTATAGTGGCATTAGAAAGAATCCCTGAGAGATATTGACAGAAACCACCTGGCACTTTAAAGCATAACAAGCTTCCATGAACTTGTGATCAATCTGGACTCCTGGTCTAGGTTTTAATTTACAAAAAATTATGTCAGCAAAAAAAAAAAATTCTTGTTAATCTTTCAGGGCACTCAAGACCTGTTTTTTTTGCAGTACCCATAGCATAGCTTCCTCTCTGAGTGAAATTGCTAGTCTTATTGAGCATCTTTTTGCTTACCTTAAAATATTTCAGTTTTTTCCCCAAGTAGCTACTTCCAATTCCAGGTCTTATATTTGTCCACTATATGGACAAATTGTCTCACTGTTTTCTGTGGTGAAGTTGTTTCACATATCTGAAGGGCTACCTCACCCTGCATGTTCCTGTGTGGCAGCACTGCTCCCCCACCCCCCGCGAGGTCTATTGTCAGGACCCTTAAAGTCTAAGGATGTTCTGCAACTGCCCAGGCTTTTCTAGTGGTTGCCCCATGATTGTGGAACAGCTTCTTGAAATTGGGCAACAACATGCACAAATGGTAAAAGAGATCTTGATATGATAAAAGGAGGCAGCTGCTCCACATATCTTGAAAGGAATACTGAGAATCTAGATAGAGTGAAATAAAATACACATTCCCTCCAGGGAATAATTAGAAAACTCAAGCAGTCATGGAATACTATAATGCCCCCATTCAGATACAAACATTTCAGATATACACAGCCACTGTGTCACTCAAGAGTAGGAGGCTAATGGCCAAAGAGTAAAACAAAAGGGTAAATCAGAGATGATCTCAATTGATCTATGCAGATCCCACAGGATCTGGCTCTCTAAGCAGAGTTTCAGATGTCCAGGCAGCAAAAGAATCCACAAATAAGAGGTGTAGGAACAAAGCCTCACTGTGCTTCCAAAGTAGCTAGAGAAATAGAACAGTACATGTAGAACAGGGAAGCCCCCCCATATACACTGAGGAGAAGCCACGAGGAGCTCACAGGGACTTAATTTTGGAGTAAGATTCTGTCTTCATTTATGGGGTTAGAGGGCTGAATTGAAACAAACAAACAAACAGAAGACTGGTTTCTTTCCCAGCTTGAAATATGGGGAGCGGGCAAAGTGCACTAATAGGAATGCTCACTAATTGGCTGAAGGTAAGAAAGGGGAAGTACAGTGTCTTTAGAATATTTGCAAATGGAGGAGATGTTGCTTGACAGAGAGAAGGTGTGTTAGAAGCCATAATAGCATAATAACTTCTTCTTAGCAAGAAATTCAAACCAGTCCAAACATGCAAAGTGGCTATTGGGAGAAGTGGCTATTGTAAGGCTTTCCCCTGACATGCCTGATGTAAGTTTGCCATGTCTGTTTTCAGCCATGCAGCTCCCCCAAATGGATTCTGAGGTAGTACAACTGTATTAGAAATTTATATTGTATTGGTTTTGGCATATCCTGATTAGGCTTATGTGAAGCTATAGTACGTGGCACAGCTTTGCCCCTTTCTACTTATGCTTCTGTCTGTAAAAATTCACACACTAAAAAAAATGTGTGTGAAGATGCTCCATGCAGTTCCTTGAAGCTTAAATGATTGCTGTAATTTCTCTCAACCACAGGACTACAGTCAAAGAGAAAGAAAAGTTACCTTCCCAATCTGGCAAGCTTGTAATATTAATAAAACAGGCATGAGACAAGGGAAATGAAGCAGCACATAACCAAATAGTTGTTGTGTTTGGTTGATTTAGGTCCTGGAAATTCCTCGTGGTGTTCAGATTTCAATTTGCATGTACTTTAGCAGTAAACTATCATTCATTCAATGTAAACCTTTGCTTAGTGCCAGTCACGGTGAACTCCTATGATTGCATATTTCAGCAGGAGCAGAGCAAATGTGGAGCTGGGCCCTGCCAGGTTTCCCTTCTTACAAAGTGAGCTGGGATTTTTCATTTCATACATCATTTACAGCTTGCCACAGTGATTTCTGAGAACCAGGATGTATTTTCAACACAAGAAAAAATAAGGAAAGGGGAAAAGATGTATTATCTGTTACAATAGTCTGGCACATTGTGCTGAAATTTAATTATGCCATAACATCAAAAATGGCATTAGGAGTGGGGAGGAAAGTCAATGGTCCTTAACCCAGAGTAAAAGATAGAATCTTTTTGCACATCTAAAAGTTCCAAAGAGGGCAGTAATTTCAGAGCTTTGACACATCGTAGGTTATAACAACAGCCAGGATGATGCACACGCTTAATACAGGAGCAATGCCAGCTCCATAAATTTGAAAGTTTCAAACTGCAGCACACTTCCGAAGTCCTCTCTGCAAACTTGCTGCTTTAACTATCCTGGTTATTGCTATAAAGTGCCTAGCTTGTTCCTTCAGGTACTGCTGAGCATACAGACTCCTGCTGGGCAGAACAATGCATTTGAATATGGATTCTCAGCAGGAATCTGGCACACTCCACAGGACCTCAGTGACCTTATAGGAAAGGGGGCATCTGCATTTTCTCTTTTATCCCTTCCTCTGGGTTGCTGCTATGCCTCACTGCTGACCTGGAGAAATGGAAGGGGGAGCAGAATGTTATTGTTAATAAATAATATTGCATATATACATGGAGATTGGGCTTGCATGTTGCTGGGGATTTCCTGTTTGCATTATGCTCAAACAGTAGCCCCTCAAAAGGCAGAGGCAAAATAGATATGGTCCATGTCCCATATCTTCTTTTATGTGAATGGAATTGGTTGCCACTTAAGGGGCACATGCCTTTAGATCACTCGTAGTAATTTCTGCTCAAATGGGCAGAATGCCACAAGTCACTCAGGCTGACTTTCCAGAAGTGGCTTTACTAAGATAAAGTAGAGAATACATGGAACTGAAGAAGATAGCAGCTTTGAACCTTATACACTGGAGGCAAAATGAGTCACCAGAGACAAACCTGAGAATCCAGCTGAAATGTTACTTTTGAACATAACTGCTGCTCTTCCATTGATAGCTCTAATTTTCCATTAGTAGCATCTGAAGTTCTGTATCATGCAGGTTGCTTGAATCACATGAATACCAACCATGCTAGTATCTCCGCCATTCCATTACATCACTGATACTGGTGTAGGAAATACCCAGGTTATTCAGTAGGCCTACTTGCTGTACAATTCCAGTTGTTATTAATGCATTCCATTATTGGCTACTGGAGACTATTGTGGTCAGCCAGGCCAGCTTACAGAGTTCCAGTGGCCCTCCCAGATGTAAACCTGGCCCAACTCTGGGGCCTTCAAAGGATGGTTATGGGTCAGCTAGAGGAGACCAGGCAGGGCAGGGCAGCAGCAGAGGCAGGAGGAGGCAAAAGACTGCCTGTGAGAAGAGGGAATAGGTACAGGGGAACACACAACAACTCCATGGAGGCCACCAATAGAGGTAGACCACCAAAGGCTTCCGAGAGCCCAGGATGAGCCTGGGAATAGATTTCATTCAGCAAATTACGTACCGCACTAACTTCAGTCCATTTTCAAGCAATGCAGTCAGCAATGCTTGAAGACCATTATACCAACATGCCTGTTGCCCAGCGTCTCTGCCCTTGTGGAGGTTCAGCGCCAGAAGACCTGTGCCATTACTTGCTATTCTGCTCACTCTATCAATCCCCTAGGAAGAAACTTCTAGGCCCAATTTTGGCCACCTTAGGCACTAGAACAGAAACAGAAAAAAAAATCTAGTTTTACTAGCAAACGTGGAGGCTGAGATTTCACACAAGGTGGTCTTCTTTGCCCTCACTGCAGAGAAAATTTGGGGGGAAATAGTAACAGTACCATAGCTTGATTACCAACAGAGGTCAAGACGGAAGAGTTGGAATCACTAAAATGTTTTATTGTGTCCTAACATAGTTTTCATTCTTCTGGTTTTAGTAGTCTACATAGATGTTATTGTTTTATTGTTCTGTCATTGTAATGGCCTATGGCCAAAGGCAATAAAAACTGAACCTGAACCTGAATAGTGAAGCAAGGATGGCCAGCAGTGGCCTGGCTGGACCAAGGGGTATTATTGGGCAGTGGGTTCAATGGGAGGTGCCAAAGAAGCTGCAGGGGGTGGGTGAATCCAGGAGTAGGAAGGACCCAGGGCTTGGATTGCAGACTGAGCCACTGTCAAGCTTACAAGTGGGGGAATGGGAGGCAAGAGACAGATCAAGGGCACAGATGTGTGATTGATCCACTCAGTGCTGTTGGGGAGAGTCTAGGAGCCAGGCCAAGGAACCCATGGGGACCCCCACCCCAAGAATGGAGGCTGGGGGCCAGGTCTGAGGCTACCCCAGAGAGTGACAAGTATAAAGCACTATTTTAACTATTCCTGTGAACTGCTGAGCAGACCCTGATGTCAGACGTTCTAACAGATATGTCAGAGGTGGAAGACACTGTGAAAGACACTGTGGGAAGCCTCAGAAGGAAAGAGTAGACGCAGAGCAGGACAATGGACAACTAGAGCCAACAATTATATAGAGGATGCAGGAACAAGGACTTACCAGTCATTATCAAACATGTTGGCCATCTCTTCAATCTATATATGGGCACCACATATATATGGGTTCACCACATATGGGCACCATGCCTGTGCAAGGAGGGTATACATGTGCAGTTTCCATCTCTGACTGGCAGCAATAGGGAATGAATGTGCCCAGTGAGAAGGATAGTGCCTCGGTGTGCACAGCTTCTCTGTCTATAAGCATTCTACTCATATGTAGCAAAGAACAGAAGAGGGCAGGGTACAAAGTTTTCCAAAGGGATGACCTTACCTAACTTCCTTTCCTCCTGTTTCATATCTTCCCACAGTTAGGGTGGCTACACACAACAACAACAAACAAACAACCATAACAAACAACAACAACAAAAGAAACCTCTCTCTCTCTATTATAACTTCAGTCATCATTGGCCCGGGTAAGGACAACGAAACTCCAGAAAAATACATAACCTGTGTAATGAATTGCACTTTTCTTTGAGCATGCTACATCCCATTCTTCCAGTTTTGCTCTAGTGCATAAACTGGAAAGTGACAGAAATTTCCCATGCAGTCAAACTCTTACAAAGCAATGCTAAGTAGGTCTACTCAGAAGTAAGTCCTTACTCCCATAAAAAGTGTTCTCAGGATTCTAGCCTTAGTTGTGTTTGGGTTCTTATACTTAGTCATACTCTCATCCCAAGTCTCAGAATTTATTTTCTTGAATGGAAGCCCCTTTGCTTTTAATGGAAGTTGCTTTTTATGTACTGGTTTGGATACAACTTGTCCATTTCACTGATGTCAGTGCATTCTGGATTTCATCACACAGGAAGTTTCAGTAATGGCTTCCTTACCAAGCCCAGCATTTGAACCAATGAAGTTTAACTTGCCACAATTCATTCTGTTGCTTAACTGTGTATTATATTGACCAGGTTCGAGTACAGTAGTACCTGAGAGACCAACATGGGGGGGGGGGGGCGTAATGAGCTTTCAGAAGCCAAAGCTCCCTTTATCAGATATGCTTTGACTCTCAAAGGCTCATCCCCTGAAAATCTTGTTGGTCTCTGAGCTGCTACTAGACTCAGATCTGCAGACCAACACGTCTACCTTCTAAAACTGTATATTATATTGTCTCCATGGTCAATGATATAAAACCATTATAATCTTTGCAATGCTGAATAAAATTGCAAAACACTTCTACTCTATTCAAATAAGATGGATCTTCTATCTTCTGTGTTCAGTGCACACACACCCCCCAACATTTTTTCCAGTGTAAACAAAAGCTGATTACTAGATTATTGAAGTGGTTAACCTTCTTCCGGAGTGTTCCAGACAGAAGGCTAATAAACAGTTGTGAAAGGGGTGGGGGGAGAGAAATGTGCACTTATAATAACAAATAATAATCAGGCAGCACTCCGGCATACAAAGTGCTTTGCAAATCAGAATTTTAATTTGATTCAGCACAAAAACAATAAGACAGGCTGTGAGGGAGGGAGTAGCATTAACAGGTTAATCCATTGGATTGGCAGTTTATGTCACTTCTGGTGAGCACTTTTACTGATGTGCCTTTGGCATCATTCTGTAAGTGGAGTGAAGAGGCAGAGGTAAATATACGCATCTGGCCTTGACTTCATCTCTTTATTAGAGAGGCTGGTCTGTTGCTTTTGTTTCTTTCCATATTCATTTGTCAAAATGTATAAGGTCGCTGTGGATTTACGTACTTGACTTGAGAAGATGAATAGATGCAATTAGTAACATTACACATATTTTCATACCATCATTTTGATTTAAAATGTTGTTGGCTTAAAAAGACCTCTAGTTCTAGGGCAAATTACCTAATTGTTCATTTTGTGTTGCCTACTTGAGTTTAACTATTTTTGGATAATTAGTAATTAGTAATTTAATTTTTCCTTTCTGATTAATTGAATTAATAATGTTTGCTGAGAAATTTAACACCATATATCAGAATACATTCTAGGCCATTTAAACATTACCAAATCTGTGTAAGCACTTAAGAACATAAGAGAAGCCATGTTGCTACAGGCCAATGGCCCATTCATTCCAACACTATGTGTTACACCATGGCAAAAACCCAGGTGCCATGCTTGTAGCTGCCACCACCTCCTGTGGCAGTGAATTCCATGTGTTAATCACTTTGGGTGAAGAAGTACTTCCTTTTATCCATTCTAACCTGACTGCTAAGCTATTTCATTGAGTGCCCACAAGTTCTTGTATTGTGAGAAAGGGAGAAAAGTACCTCTTTCTCTACTTGCTCTATCCCATGCGTAATCTTGTAAACCTCTATCATGTTACCCCTCAGCCATCATTTCTTCAAGCTAAAGAGCCCCGAGCACTTTAACCTTTCTTCATAGGGAAAGTGTTCCAACCGTTTTATCATTCTAGTTGCCTTTTTCTGCACTTTTTCCAATGCTATAATATCCTTTTTGAGGTGTGGTGACCAGAACTGTACACAGTATTCCAAATGAGGTCGCACCATTGATTTATACAAAGGCACTGTGATACTGGCTGATTTGTTTTCAGTTCCCTTCCTAATTCCCTTTCCAGCATCACATTGGCCTTTTTTTTATTGCAGTTGCACACTGTCTTGACATTTTCAGTGAGTTATCTAGTACGACTCCAAGATCTCTCTCTTGGTCAGTCTCCACCAGTTCAGACCCCATCAATGTGTATTTATAGTTAGGATTTTTGGCCCCAATGTGCATCACTTTGCACTTGGCCATATTTAACTCCATTTGCCATGTTGATGCCCACTCGCCCATCCTCAACAGATTCCTTTGGAGTGCCTCACAATCCTCCCTAGCTCTCACCACCCTGAACAATTTCATGTCATCTGCAGATCTAGCCACTTCACTGATTACTTCCAACTCCAAATCATTAATGAACAGTTAAAAAGCATCGGACCTAGTACGGAGCCCTGCAATACCCCACTGCTTACCATCCTCCATTGAGAAAACTGCCCATTTATGCTCACTCTCAGTTTCCTATTAATTAGCCAGTTATTGATTCAGCAATAAATTAAGATAAAATAATAAACTAACAAATTGCAAGTCACTTGCATGGTGGTGTGAGTCAGAGAAGCTGCCCCGACACCCAGTTATTAATCCACAAGAGGACTTGTCCTTTTATCCCATGACTATTGAGCTTATTTAGGAGCCTTTGATGAGGAACTTTATCAAAAGATTTCTGAAAGTCATGGTAAACATCATCTTGTCCACATGTTTGTTCACCCCCCTCAAAGAACACTAACACATTAGTGAGACAAGATCTTCACTTAAGAACCCATGCTGAGTCTGCCTCAATAGTTTTTGTTCATCAATGTGCCTACTAATTCTCTCTTTAATAACAGTTTCCACCAACTTACCCAGTATTAACGTCAGACTGACTGGCCTGTAATTTCCCGGATCTCCTCTGGAACCCCTTTTAAAGATGGGGGTGACGTTAGCTACCTTCCAGTCCTCAGGAATTGAGGCAGATTTTAAGGAAAGATTACATATTTTTGTCAGGAGAGCCACAAGTTCACATTTGAGTTCTTCCAGAACTCTTGGATGCATGCCATCCAGGCCTGGTGATTTATCAGTTTTTAAGTTGTGTGTCAGTCATAGGAACTCTTCTCTCATTACCTCAATCTGACTCAGGTCTTTCAACACCCCTCCCAAAATCAGTGGTTCTGCACTTCTCATCTTCCACAGTGAAGACAGAGGCAAAAAATGCATCCAGCTTCTCAGCCATCCCTCAGTAATCCTTTTATGTTATGTAATCCAATTCCCTCTTGAAACTTTCTATGCTTGTAGCAGCCACCACTTCCTGCAGCAGTGAATTCCACATGTTAAATACTCTGTGGGTGAAGAAGTACTTTTCCTTTGACTTTTTCTAAGTCTACTGCTCATTCATTTCACTGAGTGCCCACGAGTTCTTGCATTGTGATAAAGGGAGAAAAGTACTTCTTTCTTGACCTTCTCTATCCCATAGATAAGGCTGATGGACCCCTGTTTGGCCCCTGAAGCTTCAGTTTTACAATATCTGGCCCACCTTAGAAAATGTGGCCTCACCCCAAGGACCATGGGTATACAGCTATCTGCCATTTTCTTCTATAGTAAGCCTCTGGGATTCAGTGATCCCACAACTCCTTTCTTGCTCAGTGAACCATTGAGGGCTGGAGAAGGGCATAGCCTCGAGAGCCTGATGTTTGCAGGCCCATTACTTTGCGTATACTAGAAAAGTTTATGTGGCAGCTCTCTCACATACATGTTTTCACTTTCAGGGCCACTTTTTTCAGGCAGCGTTTACTTTGGCCTTTTGGGGGGCTTTTGCAGCAGTGATACCTGGCTCTTTGGGGCATTTCCTTACAGGGCTCTAAGCTGCATATTTGGCTGTGCAAGTCCAAGATGGACCAATGAGGCCGGGGGACCTCTGTCCTTCTTCATTTCACTCCTGTGGTCCAGCCCTGCCCAGTATGCTGCACATCTAAATGCCTCTCTGTCTGGCCTGCCACCTCTGGGACTTTTATTGTGTATGCCAATAGCTCATGCTTGTCTCATTTCAAATTTGCCAGCATCTTGCATGCATGCATCACAGCTCAAGGCCTCTCCCCTGGGACTTGGGCATGCGCTCTTTTCAGATCTGGATGGGGTTTCCTCTCAGATCAGATCTGGGCCATTGGCTGTTGGCACTTTTCAGCATATAAAGTATACATATGCTCTCATCCATGATTTTGTTTCTCTGGTGTACTTATTATCAGTCCCTGTAGGTTCTGTAAAAACAGGGTGGATTGTCAGGCACAGTATTATGTTCTGGGCAGGTGATTACACAGCTTGCTCAGGGTGAGATTACAACCTGGGTCTTGGTGACCAACTTCACATCACCTGTATTGGACATAGAGGGAAGAGATAATCTACACTTCTCTCTACTATATCAAATGGGTTTTTTCTTTGGAGCACACTGAACACCATTGTTTTTCAGCTTGGTGAGAATGACTTTCCCATGCAGAAAGGGGTCATCCTAGCATGAACCATGGCTGCTGATCTTGAGACACTGCATTTCAGACTATATAGAACACTGCTGCTGTGGTTGTGTCTGCTGGGGCACTATGAGTGGCACGAGGCAATCTAACCAGACAAAGTGTACTTAGCCAGACTAAAAGTTTGCAAAGTTGTATTGCAAGTCATAGAGACTCTTGGTGGGAGGGTGATTGGGCACCTAGATGTTACATTCAGGCAAGATGACCTTTTTAGGTCTGATGGTGTTCACCTCTCAGAGTGGGGCATGGATATTTGGCTACATGGGATTTATAATGCTTTGCTGGATTGGTTACAGGCATAGGGGCATTGGTGATAGTGGGGCTTATAGTTGCCCTGCTCTGTGGTGGTTTTGGGCATTGGGACAGATCCTTGGTGAGAGGAGGCTGTGCCTGCATGTCTGCCTCCCCCAGTTTTGGGGCCTCCCTTAAGAAGTCTCCTGGGTGTAGCCACTCAGCCGCATATCCAGGTGAGGGCTGCCAGCTGGCTTCTACTATCAGGAGGCAAGGGGACCATGCAGTGGCCGACATCCACATGGATACTGGGTCTTGCCACTCCACAGTCTTATCCCACAGCAGGCAGGCTGGGGCTGCAGTTAACAGACTGCAGGTGGGTTGCCTGACACTAAATACATCCCCATGCTTTCCCAATGCTCCTTCAGCTGTATTCAATAAAAACTGTGGTCATGTTTTCACCAAAAAGTTATGCTTCTGTGTGTTCTTCCCTTCCACTGCTTCACCCATTATCCTCCTTGAGCCCTGCAATTTGCCCTCTGCACATGATTGGAAGAATGCATCAGTAAAGAGCATTTCCATGTATTCCATGTGATATGCTGCTATGGGAAAGAAATTTCAGCCTCTTGGGAGCAGGACATCTAAACTAATCCTCAGAGACTTCTGAAAAGGCTTGCCTTTTATGTAGCACATGAATGTTCTGTAATAGGAAAAAGAATACCCTGGGACTTTTTCAAAGATTTGTTTGTGAAAATATGAAAGCTGAAATGTTCTGTCAATATGACCACTAAAACACAACAAGGATTATTTGGTAAGGTATAGCTGTTGACACTGTGTATGTCCATAGACTGAGAAGTCAACATCCTAGCACACTATGGGACAAACCTGAAATCAGAAAACACCAGAGTAACCATTAAGCAAAACTGATTAATACAATGCTGGAGATTAATCCAGAAAAAATGTTAAGCAACTGCTACTTCCTAGTATAAGGAGAATCATAGGAGAGAAGTTTTTCCCCCCAAAAAACCAATGAAATAAAGAGACTGAGCATGGGATAAAAGTAGTATTTTGACCAATGTGCAAAGAGAAGTGATGCCTTCATTGCTGCTATTCATCAGAAGATGCAAACCCATCCATATATTGTTTTCATCTTGAAAACCATAGAGATGTTTTGAGCTTTCCTGTTGAATGCTCAAAAACATGACTTTTGTGAGCATTCAAAGGAAAACTCATAAGAACCTCAATTGGTAAAGTGTTTTTCGTCTATGACAATTCTCCCTACTCTCATTACAACAAACAATACTGACTTTTGAGATTGTAGAAGGTGTAGCTATTGGCCATGATGGCTCATTAAACACAGATCCCACAGTGCCTGGTCTCTGGAAATGATTCTCTGATTATATTAACATAAGAACATAAGAGAAGCCAATGTTGGATCAGGCCAATGGCCCATCCAGTCCAACACTCTGTCACACAGTGGCCAAAAACACCAGATGCCATCAGGAGGTCCAGCAGTGGGGCCAGGATACTAGTAGCCCTCCCACTGTTGTCCCCTCAAGCACCAAGAATACAGTGCATCACTTGCTCCAGACTGAGAGTTCCTATCTATACCTTGTGGCTAATAGCCACTGATGGACCTCTGCTCCATATGTTTATCTAATTCCGTCTTGAAGCCATCCATGCTTGTAGCCGCCACCTCCCCCTGCGGCAATAAGTTCATCCTGGACTTGGATCTTAACTTGAGTTTGGATCTAGTGATGTACAAGTGGAAACATAAACAAACATGGTGCAATTCTGCTTGCGCAGGATCTTCTGCAACACCTAATGCATACATATTACAGGGGCCAGAAATTGGTTGAAGAAGATCTTGTGCAAGTGCAAACCCAGAGTATAGTGTTTGAGGGTGGATGGGTGTACTGGGCATTCTAGAAGAGGGTAGGAAGGAAAGTTCTGTTCCTACACTCACAGTATCTTGGATCCAAACCATATTTGCATATAACAATGGCATTTGTAGTTTGCCTCCTGGATTGGAGGGGAGAAAGAGACAACACTCCTCTGCAATTATTTCCTGGCTTGCAAAGGTTTTTGAGTTGAGTTGACATCACTACACATCAGTATCTGAGGATCTTTTCATATTGAAAGCTCAGCAGTCAGTATGATCAATGGTTTATAGAAAGATGTTTATTTTATTGATGCAGATTAAATTGCTCAGAAGTTTGAAGTAACAAACAGTAATTAAAAATACACATAAAATCTATAAATCCTGTCAAGCACTGAAATATCTGTCTAAACTCTCTGAACTCTGCTTACTAGAAGATAGTTGGAATGGAGAGTCTTCCAACACTTCAACGTTATATATAAAATTGTGCTTTTCAGAAGGTGGATACATAATTATGGTATAGCCAATGAAGGCTATTTTGCATGGCCACTTGAATCTGTGATGCTCGAGATTTTTATCAGCATGCACATCTGTTAAGATGTGAGCCCTTCACTGTCACCCACCATAGAGGAGACCTCTTGAGTAGACCCCAGATCCACTTGTTGGCTTTGCACTTCAATTGTATCTTTCAGAGTACAAGATAGGCCCATGCAGAAACCCTCAATGAATTTACCCAGGAGATTCTGAATGTTTAGGTGTTATTACTTCACTGTAAGAAAAGAATGGAACCTTTCAAGACCACTTCCATGCATGCCAGTGATACCTTCTAGATGCTGATAACTTTTGACAAAGCAGAACTAGCTGCATTGGCTTAGCAATCCCTTCCCTGTGGTCCTATTTTGCATTAATACTTTAATAATGGGACATTTAATGTACATTTCAAATGTTGCCTCTATATGTGCTGAAGTGAGACTTTGCACTATGGGCTTTTGCTGGAATATGTGCTATGGCAAAATGTAGTCTTTTCACTGAGGTCTACTGTTGTTGTTGCAGACAGTGCAGTAAATACAATTATTATGTTGGAACAGTAAGAACAGGAAGTCTTGGCACACCAAACAAGAACTGGATGTTGCCCAGCAGAAGAACAATGTGAGAAAATGCAAAAGAATGACAAAAGGAAGCTCTGTGTTGTTAACACAAAGCTCTCCTCCCCTTGAAACAAGTCTCTGGAGGAAAGGTTCCCATCAAAACACCTCCATTCAAAGAGTAGCTCATCTAACTTTCAACTCAGTCACTGCATTGCATGTCACCATGCTTCTCAGCAGACAATATTAGCTCAATTAAACAACAGAGATTCAAAATAAATTACTTCATCCTAATTATACCCCAACCCTCGCTCAATAAATTCAAATGGGCCGCAAAAGCAATTGTATAATTCACTCTGAAATTATGATTTTCACACCATTTGCAGCCTAAATCAAAGCCATCATAATAAAATAAGCCCAATACTACTAATTACACCCATGTATCTTCTGAAGTCAAACACATAAATTTGGGGTGACATTATGTGCTTTGTTGAGATTTATAAGGAGAGAAAGAAAACCAAAGTATATAAAATATATCAAATGGCAAGAGAAGGGCTGAAATCCAGTTGTATTACAGCATGCTTAACAACCTGTCCTAGAAATAAAAACTTTAAAAAAACAGGCCTCTTCAGGTTTGGCAACCAGAGACGAAAAGAGAAAGGGATTTGATACTGGGATATCAACAACATCCAATTTTTCTTCTTTCAGTTTTCTGTAAATGAATGGAACTTCCTCTTAAATATAATAGGGTTGTTTGCCAAGATAAAATAGCACTGCAACAAAAACAGCAGCCTAAACTATACTAAGCAGTGTCTCTTTTAGTTTGAAAGGGAAGATCAACTCAATAATTTCAGACCTAATAACAAGGCTATTTCCACATTTGTTCAATCTGGTTATTTGTTTCAATTTTTTTTAGGAAGTGGGTTTTTCCTAACTTCCTCACAGCATTATGGTCCTTTTGTGTACCACTCCAGTTTTCCTTGACTTTTCTGTCATCTTTTCGGAACAACTTTGCTGAAATGTTGTTTTTTTTTGGAGGGGGAGTCAGAAATGCTTGGGGGGGGGGGCCTGCCATTTGTATGTGAAGATTTGCATTTTTCTAGTCTCATCCATACAACAGCCATTTTTGTTGCCCTTGTCCCTGTGGCAGCCACTCCCATATGCCAACTGGGAGCTTTTTGAGGGTTTTCTAAAAATCAGCAATTGACACATTGATACCATGGTATCATGGACTTGGTTTTATGCTTATGTTTTTTATGCTTTTAGAACTCTGTACATTACCTAGAGCCCCACAGCTGTGGGGATAGGCAATTAATAAATGGAATTAAATAATACATACATACATACATAATGTCAGTTACCAGCTTGGAAAACTCAGGGATGCGGAGTGCAGGGGTGGGGAGGCTCAATGGTCATAGTTCAGTGGTAGAGCATCTGTTTGGTATGTAGAAACCCTGGCATCTCCAGTTAAAGGGTCTGGCATTAAATAATGTGAAAGTCCTCAGCTTATGTAGGAAAGCCCTCTGCCTGAGACCCTGAAGAGCCACTGCTAGTCTGAGTATCTAATACTAACTTTGATGGACCAAAGTTCTGATTCAGGCTGCGGTCACACACATGAAATAATCCACTTTCAATCCATTTTCAGTGTACTTTCCAACTGGAGTTTGCCAGTTCACACAGTAAAAGCCAGTTGGAAAGTGCACTGAAAGTGGATTATTTTGTATGTGTGACCGTAGCTTAAGTATGAAGCAGATTCAAGTGTTCATGAATGGCCACCATGGGGACTGGGACCAGAAAAATGGGGGGAAACCCACTATCTGGAATGCCTAAATAATTCCTTACAGCCATTGCATAGGTCAGTGGCCAGATTGAGGGCATGTTTAACAGAGGGGTAAAACCTAAATCAGAACCTCTTAGGACTGACAAGCATATGAGAGCCATATTCACACTGATCTATGTTTACTGTGCACATACCTTCCTGATGGCACATAATGGCAAAGAAAACATTTTTTTTTAAAAAAACCCTGTTCTCCAGCAATATCAACATTAAGCTACCTTGAAAAAGGCAGAAAGGATCAGTTTTAACAATCATCCTAAGGACCATAAAAGAGGGTGCCTTGTGGGGGATAGCATTCCATAAACTTGGTGCCACAAATAACTGAGCAGCTACATTCTGGACCAACTAAAATTATAGAGAACTTTTTGTAGATGGTCACTTATAGAGTACAGTACAACAGTTTAATAATGAACTTATCAGAGCATGTGTAACTTGGTCTAGTAAGCCTTCTCCAGGTAGGATTGCAATAATCCAGAAAGCACTGCTCCTTTCCAAATGCTATGGAATGAATGGGAATTGTACAGGAGCAATGTTCCATGTATTGTGCCCAAGCTCAGCTCAATGGTCCCAGTAAAAGAATGTAATGTTTCCATATGCACAAACCAACACCAACCATGTTTCAGCAATAAGCCTTCCTCAGTGGTGTAATGCAAACTGAGCATTCCATTTATTAAGGATGTACACAAAACTAATCATACACAGAATGGACCTTACACTGAGATATTCACCCATGGAGTAAGTGGTGTCAAATATTCTTGAGATACAACATGGGCAACTCATCAAGCTGTGAATTATTTCATTTGCCCATGGATCTTCTTGGGTCCAATCTGCAATGCTTAAAGCTCCAATGGAGTAGTGCATTTGCCCCTGGATCTTCTTAGGTTCAAACTGCAATGCTTAAAGCTCCAATGGAGTAGTGCATTTGCCCCTGGATCTTCTTGGGTCCAATCTGCAACACTCAAAGCTCCAATGGAGTGATACACCATTGGAGCTTTGAGCATTGCAGATTGGACCTAAGGAGATCCATGGGCAACTGAAACATTTCACAGCTCAGTGAGTTGCCCATGCTGTATCTCAAGAATATTTGACAGCACTTACACCATGGGTGAACATCTCAGTGTGAGTAAAGTCCATTCTTTGTATGATTAGTTTTGTGTATATCTTTAATTAATGGAGTGCTCAGATTGAATCCCTGAGGAAGGCTTATTGCTGAAACACATTTGGTATTGGGTTTTGCATATGCAGACATTATGTACCCTTTAAACTGTATTTATATAAATGGACATTTGTCTTTATTTTATTTTTTTTTGCTTAAATATTTTTTTATTTAGTTTGATTGTTTACTTAAACAAGGTTCATATTTATACATTTATATACTTGAAGCCATCTATTTACTCTAACCAATCATATAACTTGGACCAGACTGCCCGCGTGTCAATCTTGGCCTGTATATTCAGTAAATAGCCTAGCTTGTCCATTTCTGCCCAATTAAGTAACAAGTTCACGATTTCTTCTTTTCTGGGTAGAATTGCTGATTTCCACATTTTTGCCCTCAAAATACGGGCTGCAGTTATAATACATAACAATAACTT
Source organism: Lepidodactylus listeri (assembly GCA_029233225.1). Classification (NCBI taxonomy): domain Eukaryota; kingdom Metazoa; phylum Chordata; class Lepidosauria; order Squamata; family Gekkonidae; genus Lepidodactylus; species Lepidodactylus listeri. The sequence continues at coordinate 115,269,700 of JARCFY010000002.1, read as the reverse complement.
CTGGTTCTCTTTTGCAAATTCTTTCGGGGAAATGTTCAACAGAAAAATGGCAGGGTCCGTTGGTAAATCCAATTCCATCATTTCACATATCATTTTTTTCACCATTGACCAATACTCTTTCATATTTTTACAACTCCACCACATGTGGAAGTATGTACCAACACATTTACCACACAGCCAACACTTATCAGACACCTTATCAAAACATTTATGTAATTTATCAGGTGACCAGTGCCACCTATAAAACATTTTATAAATATTTTCCTTATAATTGACTACCTTTAGGAATTTAACCGATTTCCAAATTTTTGCCCATCTGTCCAATTCTATGTTACCACCTAGGTCTTTCATCCATTTTATCATTGTGGGCTTTATTGTTTCTTCTAACATTACATAATTTAATAGAAACTGTACCTATCATATAATAAGAGGCAGCTTGTACAAGAGAACAAAAAATGCTCGATTGTGTAATATTCGGAGCCTCAAAATGACCCTACAGTTTCTAACAAAATCTCATGTCAAAAGATCTGACCTCCTCCAAATACAAGTCATGGGAGTATACCCTTCTACACCAATGCCTCACAAAACAATCAATAAAAATTCACTCACAGCAGGATTCAGGGCAAGAGCTTATTGCAAACCATCTAAAACTGAATTTCAGCCAAGGAATTATACATCAAGGAAAATGCTATGCTAAGATCTGATGTGAAACAACACAATTCAGTATGCTGTGTCGACCTGAGAGATAGCTCTGTTGCTACTGACTGCTAATGTCACAGAACACTAACTTCCAATTATTTTTTTCTTAAACACACACACACTCACTCACTCACTCACTATGGAGTTATAGTAACTCACAGAAAAATGTAACAGGCAAGTTTCTGTTTCATTTAGGGAGGGATACATGAATGTCTAACTTGTCTGGAAAAGAAAGATCCTTAGAACAAAGCTCAAACTGGGCTAGAATAATAAACAATGATGTATGTTCAAGTTCCTGAATTTAGACCGGCTGTAGGCCAGCCAGGATCAGCATTCACTTATTCTTCTGTGTCATGCTCTGTGCCAAAATGAAGACAAAGAGCAGACGCATCTTAGACTCTGAAACTCTCATAACCTCTTGGAAACTGAGCCGACAGACAGGTAGAGAGATCATGTAGTTCCTCTACTGTACCGTGACTGAATTTGACATAGGGCAAATGTGGGTTTATGGGGTCTTTATGTTCTATGAATCCTTAAAAAACCCACTCCCAGCTGTCTGTCCATTCTGAAAAAAATGAAGCATCTGTTCAAAGATGCGCCCAGCTGCAGCATAAACACAGATTGCTTAAAGTTGGTACCACTTTGACCTCTACCAACACAGCATAGTCTTGAATCTATTTTAAATGGCACAAATAAAGCCATACTTTCTTTTTTTTTTTTGCAAGAAGCAGTTTCTTTAAGGGTTTATCTGAAATAGCTCGCCATGCAGCATTCTGTCTGCTTTTTCCATGGTGCAATCAATGAACCTAATTACCCCAAATGGGGCACCCAATAGAAAAATTATGTACTGCGTAAAAGCTAAAAATCAATGAAATGATTTTCTGTGTGTATATATAATCTATGTGGCAGGTAACATTTCTTCTGCCTCTGAAACACTGATAAGGGAACACTATTTCTGGTATATGTATGCTTTTGTTTGAGATTCTTAAGAGCTCAGGAACTGACCATTTTAAAGGCTGACTATTCTTTGGCCACTGCAGGTCCCTGCGCAATGCTATAATTCACGCCAGGTTACTTTGGGGTCCTTTACATTACCTTAAAAATCCACTTGCATCACCCAATGTAAAAATGTTTTTTTCTTGCGTTCACATAACTTCGTAAACATCCCAGAACTCTCATATCTTCCCTGTTTTTTCCCTGTTCCTAATAAAACTGGTTTCTCCTGCACTTCTTTGAGGAAAGCAAAATATCTTCACAACAAAGCCTCTGCTTTGTAATCTGAACTAAGTTTTTTTGCATTGGTGGCTTCTAGCAAACCTACCACCTCAGCAAAACACACCCAGGAAGGGCAGGCTAGTGTGAGTGGTTTTTGCATCTCAACGGTGGCCACTTCCACATGCTCTCTTTTGTCACTTGTTTGTCCCTATTGCTTTGCTTGTTTGTCCCTTCTACTTGTGTTTTGCTCCCTCTTGGACTACTGCTGAGAGCAAAACATATTAGGGGGGAAACCCTGAAGCAATAGGGACAAACGAGTGACAAAAATGACAGTGCTGAAGTGGCTTGCAAAATGCTTCAGCCATCAAAGGCACCTGCATTGGGGCAGCTTCCTCTTTGCTCTGCCTTGCGATCACGAGTGTGCCCCTCTCTCTCTCTCTACCTATCTCTCCAGCCTGAGCCAGGATCATGTCCCCCTCTTCAATACCAAACAAAGTTGCTTGTGTTGGGGCAACTTTCTCTTGGCTCTGCCTTGTGAGCACGCGAGTGTGTGTCTCTCTCAGTCTGGTCCGGTCTCTGCCTCTTTCTCCAGCCTAAGCTGGGATCATGTCCCCCTCTTCAATACCAAAGCCAATAAAGGTGCAAATAAATCTTTTATGCTTCATCTACTGTGCTTTACACAACAGTAAATGGGGCTACTCTCATGTAAAGAAGGCAGAGTGAACCAGGCTGCAGAAATGCTCCAATGCTTCAATGCATGTACAAAAAATCCACACACCAAAAAATGCAAAAAACAAAAATAAAAACCCACCCTGGAACAGATGGAACTCCTGAGGGGAATTCTGAATGGATCACACTGATGGTGTGATAATCAGAAGGAGCACAACATGCTCAAAAACATGAAAGGCAGTTGCAGTCTGAAAAACCCCAATGTTGTATAAATAATGCTGATAGAATTCCAAGCTACATGTTAGCTTAAACAGTGTACCTCCTCACATCTCCTGTACATCTCTCAATAATATTTAACTAAAATGGACTCCTGATGTCATATTATTACAGACAATATTTCTTCATCCTTTTACAAGTGGCAGCCAATCAAGTTGACTGGAGGATTGAGAAACATTCTGTGTAATGTCATGTTATGTGTCTGCTTCAGCTGAACAATACCAGGAGATGTGGGATGGCAGGAGCTATACAGTCAAGGTTGTCTGGTCCTAAGAGAGTAATTGTGCAATCCTGTGAAGAGCTACTCCAATCTGAGCCCCTTGAACTGGAATTCTCCAGTTTAAATCTAGCCTGAGCCATGAAGGCCACTCTTCTGGCTCAGAACCCATTATATTGGAATAAAAAAATCTGATCTACCTTAGAGCATTGCAAGCATTACTGCAACAATGTATGTAGGGTGCTTTGAACTAGGGATGCTGTGAGTTTTGCTGTGAACACATACAATGGACTCACTTACTGTGTTTGAAGGCAGCAATCAAATGTGAGCCCATCACTTGGTTTGTTTGGTTCATGTTGAGCAGCTGCGAAAGCATTCTGAACTGTTTGCACTGGGTTTTCTCAAAACTGCACATGCACAAGGACCAGGGCTTTTTTTCAGGGGGAATGTACCAGAACAGAGTTCCGGAACCTCTTTGACAAAATTATTTTTAAAATGTTTAAAAGTTCACAAGTTTTCAGCGTACAGATTGAAAACTTCATTTCCCTCTTGAGAGGTCCAGCATGTTTAATAATAATAATAATAATTAAATGTTTTGTTGAATTTGTTGAAGCATAAGCTTTTGTTGAAGCATAACATTAATTGATTTGTGAGTGATCTGAACCAGTTTGCACTGGATTTTCCCAAAACTGCACATACAAAAAGATGCTGTTGATTCAAACTGATCAACACCACTGGTGTCAATATGGAATACTTGGATGAACAGCAAAGTTTTATTGAAACACAGCATCTATTGATTATTTATTTATATAACTTGTGAATGATCTATTTAACAATTGCCTGCTGCAAGGATGGAGAGTTGTACACAGATAACTAAGTGTTTTGTTGATTCTACTCAACCCCTCCTACCATAAAACGAATGATAAGCTGTTCATCAGTGCATGGTGCCTTAGGGGGCTTGCCAATTACTATTCCACACAATGTAGTTATGGCCTAACCATCCCAAAGACCAGGCCTAATCTTCTTATCTTCTTGAGACAATGTGAAGCAGGTAAAAAAGTACCTATCACAGGAGACCCTGAGCATTTCTGCTCAGCCCAGAACCAACTGGCTATTCCCATGTTGTCCCTGAGGAGGGTGGCTGATCAACAGCAAATGCTGGCATTGATAAAGTGGAGAGCATTATGTTCTTCCTTTGGCCACCCCTCCATGGCTGGGAAATTAAATGCCCTTGTGAACCTATAATTTGTGCCTTATATGAATGGGGGCAACAACATCCCTGGTCCCAGTGACCACAACTTAATTTCAACAAGCAAAGTGGGAAGGGAATAAGGTAGGGGGGAGGAAGAGGACGGTGGCTTAAAGCACCCAAAGTAGTGAGTGCAGAGAAACTAGCCACTAAAATGCAAACCTTAAAACTTAATAACTATAAAGAAACAGGAGACAAAGCAGCCGGCAGAAGAAAGAGCGTAGGACTGAAGAAGATGAAGCAAATCTTTTGAAAGCTACTGCCATTCCCAAAGGCTCGACTGTAGAACAAAGTTGCTTAAAGCAAAACACAACTAGACTGAAAGCTCCTTCCCATCCTTGAGCCTGTCAAAGGGCTGAAAAATAGTCAGTGGACAGAGTGATGCAATATCTATCATATTTTTATCCTGCCCTTTCTTCAAGGACCTTAAGATAGCACACCTGAATTACTTTTTTGTTTTTTTGTCCTTACAACAACCTTGTGAAGAACATTCGGCTATGGGAGACTGACTGGTCCAAGGTCACTTGCTGTACTGAAAAGCAAGCAAGGGAGAATACAAAACAGTGAATTAAAATTTGGCCAGAAAGGTCTGGCCTGCCCTGACTGGCGGAGCAGATGAATGGCACCCCAATCAATTGGCTGGAGCATGCTTCACCATTCCAAATTGGCATCAGAAAATATGTGGACTACATTGCTTGCGGAATGACCTTCTGTTCCAGTAACACCCACCTTCTTCCCTCAAGTAGTACATGAAGCAATGGCAGGGAGACAGAGCATAATTGCCTTCTACCATGGCCAATGTTATCAGAGCGAGTGGTACCATTGAGCTCTACATCATCTCTGCATTGTAATTCAGACATCACAGTATAATGATAAGCATAACCAAATCATAGGGCAAGGATTGTTAGAGTTTATTAAGATTATTATGACACAATAGAACTGGAATATATTAGCATAATTTGGACACTCTTATCTCTCATTTCCAATTTTGAAAACTGTTTTTTCTGCTCTATCTTTGGCTTGTAGCTCTAGTTGCAATTTGTTAATAGTTAATCTTTGCTTAATTTTTATTTATGTTTGACCGGCTTTATTGCATGCACAAACAAGAGTTTCTTTTTTATTTTTTTATAAAGTGGAAAACAAAGCAAATCTAATTGCCACTTCCATGTGATGCTACAATGTCTTCCTTAGAGCCTTGGAGCAGAACAGAGCTAATTCATTCAGGGCAGGGTGGCGAAGGTACAGATGGGCTCATTATTGGGCATCCCTGCTGACTGGTTCCATGCAGTGCTAACTGTTTCCAAGGAATCTGTCTACCCTCTTAGCTTCAAGGGTGTGCTATGAAGCAGCTCCTGATGGAGAGGGCAGGGAGATGGTGCATATATGGGGAAATAGCAGTCAAGTGGGAAAGCTGTGAGATAATGATGGAGGTTTTGGTTAGCTCCCATGGGTCTCTTGCTAACTACAAAGACTGTGAAGTACACCTGTTGTTTAGAAAATTAGGCACCTTGCACCTCTTTAGAGTGAGTGTCCCAAGTGTTGTTTGTCAGAGGCAAGAACATGCAGTTCATATAGTTTCAATGTGCCATGACACACATGTAAACCCTTGGCTATTAAACCTGGGGTGCATCATTCCCTAGGCACCATTGTCCACAGTGTGGCTCACTGGTTTCTACTCTGTCTCATTTTTTCCTTTACCTCCTGTGGATGACATGTTTTTCACCAGCTGGGTCTTTTCCACAAAGTGGTTCCCTTATCTGCTGACAGAGGTCCTAGGGGAGTCCAGGTCTGTAACCCACACTTTCAAGCCCTTAGTTCTTGTTGTAGTTTATGTGGCTTGTTCCTTCTTTCTTCCTTTATTCAGTGTAATGTTATGGTCTTTGTAGAATCCTACAGACCCAAAGATGTGTTACTGTGGGAATAAAATTGTCAATGGAGTACCTAAAATTATGTGGAAAATACAACATCAAATACAGAAGCACATTGCATGGACAGGTCTTGGTTCTATGTATGTATGCAAATGAGCCATTGATAGACAATGGTAGTAGATGTAGACCTTTAGAAGAAGAGTTGAAAAAGAAGACCTGGTTTTTATACACTGCTGTTCTTTACCCTAAGGGGACTCAAAGCAGCTTACAATTGCCTTCTCTTCTCCCCTCCCCACAACAGTCACCTTGTGAGGAAGGTGGGGCTGAAAGAGTTCTGAGAGAACTGTGACTGGCCCAAGATCACCCAGCAAGCTACATGTGGAGGAGTGGGGAATCAAATCCACTTCTCCAGATTAGAGGCAGCCACTATTAACCACTATACCATGCTGGGTCTCAAGGGCATTACCCTTCTCTCTGTGTGTTGTTTGGTAAATTTAGATTCTATACCCCTTGGAGATAAAGTCCTTCCCATTTTTGCCTATTAAGCCCTAGTAGACACCCTTGAGGTTGATGGTGCTGTGTAAATAAATGTTATTATTGCTATTATTATTCAAATATAAAGATGATATGTGGATATTTTCAGTAACATTAAATCAGAAAACCAAAAGTTGGGTGAAAAGCTTGCCAAACATGTTTTTTTTAAAAAAAAATTTTTTAAAAAGTATTATCATGTAAGTTGGCAAGGCATCATTTTGGATTCAGTATGTTTTTCCATTGATCGCACATTGGTTTTCATCAGAATGCGGATCCAAATGCAGGTATCCATCAGCTTTGCAATTTTCTCAGTGGAACGGGCATTCTCATCCACAGTTAGTTCAACTAGAGCCAGTTTGAGGCCAAGCTCAAGGTATGACAAAGAACAATATTTTCAGGAGCCTATAGCTGAGCACTTCCTCAGATAGTTGATGCTTACATGTTCACACTTTGCTCTGTTTCTCCTCCCAAGCTGCATATTCATAAAGGCACAAGGCACCAAAAGGGAATGGAAATAGTGGGGGAGTGTTCAAGTGTGGGTTGCTTTGATGAGTTTATAATGTGAATGAAGGCTTGTTTTATGTAAGCTGGTATTAACACACACTTTTAAGAAATAAAAGGATTTTTTTTTAAAACAATAGTTTTATTTACAAACATACAACCCCCTACATATTAGCAGCTGTTAACATTATCTGCATAAATATACAACCTCAACCATCAAGCACAAAACTATGTACAGAAACAACCAATTCCCCCAAAAGGCCCCTAAACATCTAACATTTGAACAGCCCCCACCAATTACTGCTGCTGTTCCTGAATCAGTTGCCTTTCTAGTTATACCTGCTTCCCCCCTCCCCAGTCTGGGGCACTGTCCTCAGCATCTTCCATTGGCAGTTCTCCATGGCAGTGAGGCAGCAATTAATTGATTTCACTGTGGGGTTTAAGGTAAAGGTGGTTAGATGTGCCTCGATTGAACTGTCTTACAGGTGTCTATATACTGCATTTAGAGAGACTGCATGGACTCCATGATTGACTCCATTACAGCCCTGGCTGCAGGCCCATTGTCTCCTTTGGCCTCCATGATGGATTGGTGGGATGGATGATGGGAGGCTGTAGCTCTTCAGAAGCTCCAGATTAGGAGTGTCAAACATAAGATCTGGGGGCCAGAACCAGCCCGTCCAGGGCTCTTATGTGGCCTGCGAGCAACTGGTGCAAGGGATTGAGTGTGTGCTGGGGAGGGAGTGGGCAGAGCCACTCCATTGTGGCTTCAGCACGGCCGAACAACCTCATCTGCAGCAGTCAAGCATTGTGGGAGCATCTGCCCAGCACTACACTGCTGCCTCTCCAGCCCACCTATGGGGGTTTTCCTTTGCACCCCCTCCCAGCCCATGGGGCCTTGCAGTGAGGATACACCAACTCGGAGCTTACCAGCTGCTGTCCTTTATGCAGGTTCTATCATCAGTACTTGGCGTTACGTTTTATGGCACACATGGCCCAGCCCAACAAAATGACATTTATTTCAGATCTGGCCCTTGTTAACAAATGAGTTTGACACCTCTGCCCCAGATGGTCCTGCAGCAGAAACACATTTACATTTTTAATGAAGCACATAACACAAAACCAACTCTTTAGCATAGTTGCAAAAATGAAGCAGTTACTTACCTGCTACTGGGGAAGCTGGTGGGCTCGCTTCTTCCTCAGCTACGATTGTTCCATCAGCATGCTCCTGTTCTGCCTCCCTCTTATTTTTCTCTTCTCCCTCTTCCACCTCCACTGCTGGTGTTTCTGGCATGGCACACACAGATGCTGCTATGGGAGGATAAACAGGAGGGTTTATTTACTCCAAGGCAAATGTATAGTATGCTTAACAAACTAGTATGCATTAAAGGAAAAAAGCAGCCACCTCTATGAGCAGCCTTCACTCTTAAAGCTGAAGGAGCCAAATGGCAAAGGAAGGCACCAATGTGAACTACTGGATGGTCCTTCCTTGGGGGATGGGGCGGAACATATATCCAAGTTCTGGCTATGCATTCCGATTCCCTGGTATGTGGGTGTGTGGTGAATGCAAAGGGTTTCTAAATGCTAATGGAGCACAAGGAAAGCTGTCTGATGAACAGAGGTCCAGCCTCTCTGTCTCTCCTGCCTTTTAGGGTTGTTGTCACCAGTCTTCCCAACATGGTCTTCCAGCTGCCTCACACAACCTCATCATTGTGGCATGGAATGAGGTTTGTCTCCTTTCTCAGAGGATGTCCTGCCAGGCTTCCAGGGCAGCCATGAATTCCCCTTTCATCACCTTAAATTTGAATCATCACTGCTTGAGGTTTTTGTTGTAACCCCACGTGCAGAGCTGCTTTGCCATTTTCTCATGGATCCCTATATTTTATAGGTGGGTGTTCGCAAACCCACAAGTCTGGAGTAAAGAATTATCTCTAGCAGGTGGGTGACCTTGTCCTACTGCCAAAGCACACTTCGCTCCTTGGTGACATTTTCAGACATATATCAATGGATGGAACCATAGGCGTCAACTTCAGGGGGGCTGGGGAGCTATAGCTCCCCCCCCGAACTTTTCCAGGACATGCTGAGCCTCCCACGGAGACAATGGCCTGTAATGTATCTGGCCCAGCCCCCGCCCCCTCCCCCCCGGGAAATTGGAAAGTCTACACCCTTGGATGGAACACAAGACCATGAGTTTATACAGGAATGCTGAGGTGTCTTAAATCAAATTGGCCTATGGTGTCCCCTCCCACAACCATTATTACTTTGAATTTTAACTCATAAGTGTATGTGGAACTGCAGTTTACACATTATGTATTTGTACACCGCCCTGAGTACAACATCTGTTGTACATTGCCCTGAGCCTGCCTCGTGCAGGGGGTGGTATAAAAATCTAATATTATATTTGTTGTTGTTGTTGTTATTCCCACTTCTCCAGAGTGCTAATGTATTGGAGCAGCAATGTAGCATTGTCAGTTTAAGTGATCAATTTGCTTACAGATAATCCCTTAATTAAAAGTTTGGGTAAATGGAAATATTTTGGCCTGACACCTAAAAGAGAATAGCATAGGCAGGCACCAGGTAAACTTCAAGAGGAAAGGCATTCCTTAGGCAAAATGCCACTACTGAAAAAATTCTGCCTCTTGTTGCCACCTGTTTCACCTCTGAAGGCAGGGGCCTGGAGACCAGGGCTGGTGGGAAAGATCTTAGATTGCAGCATGGATAATAGAAAAGAAGGCAGTCCTAACAATTTCCCTGGCCCAAGCCATGTGGGTCTTTAAAAATAAAAGCCAACACACTGAATTGTTTCCAGAAACAAGTGGGCTGCCAGGATTGTCAAGTTGCACTGGTGCAAAGAGTAATCCTGTGGTTAACAAGTGGACCATTTTAATGACCCTGACCCTGGGGAATACGGCTCATCACTGAGCTGTTCTCCTGTGATGGAGAAGATTTTGTCCACTGTCTGTGCAAAGCACAAATGCAGCCCAAAAGTACAACACACAAGTTAGAAAAAGTGTCTTACTTTCCTAAACAGACCTGGCAATGATCCTCTAGCGTACAGCAGATACTGCAGGGCACAAAGCTGCTTGCTATAATTGTCAAGGTCCATTTCAAGTAAGAACATGGAGGTGATCCAGTGAGTGGGGCTCAGTTGCATGTGTATAAGGAGTTTGATTATGGTAAGTTGGACCTGTGATTGTATTCACATCAGAGTTCTCAGGATCCCCATACAGGATTCAGAAATGACCCCCAAAGTCAACCAATTACATTTCTGATCACTCTGTGAGCAGTGGCATTAGTTTATTTGTTGGCTGAGTAGCAAGAAGGGTGATGTATATCCAAATGACAACACACTTGGATGTGAATAACACTGGTCTCCACAACAGCAACAGCAAGAATAACAGCTGGTCTCCACAACAGCAACAGCAAGTGGGAGCTACCAGGCATTCATTTGTACCTGCAGACACCTGCAAACTGCATCAATTAAGTTCATGAGGGGCTCCTGGAAGGCCGCACTCCACTGCTGTGAATTCCTCCTTAATAATTCCATTAACTCAAGGAATGAGCTGTGTGTGTGAGGGTGACGATTAAGTTGATGCTACTGGAAATTGAACTTCTGGAAAGAAACCTAAATTAGAATGATCTAAATGACTCCCACAATTATGAGTACTTGACTTACTTGTGTTTGTACATTGCAGGCAGCAATTTACCCGGTGTTTTCCCAATTCATTTAAATGGGAGATGGCAGGGGGTTCGCAATTCTCATCCCACAAAATCATAGATGCTTTAAGCAGCTGGCAATAAACAGTAATTTATATTTATAAACTATATTTACTCAGAAGAAAGTACTTTTGAAATTATAGAACATTGTTTTCCATTTAACTTGCATTGGAAGCTTTTGGCCATGGGCTAGGTAAAGGCGCAGTTTATAGTAATTTATCCATGGCTCTGCAAAATACTGTAACTTTTATAACTATATTGTATTAACATGGGGGGGGGGCAGACTGAGATGTAATTCCCTTGGCAATGTTAGTAAAGTAGCATAGCATCATTATGTTTATACAAGATTTTCCATTTGATTCTTTCTACAGAACTATGTGATGCTCCTTTACAATTTATAAATATTTTACTGTCTCAGGATGCAGTCCAGTTTGGACAAAATTTACAGTGAGGTGGAGTTGAGCAGGAGACATGGGAGGGTAGCCATCAGCCATAGTATGATGTCACTTCCTCTCTAGAAATCACTGCTAACTCTTTGGTTTCTGGAGAATCCCAGAGAGGTGTGACATCACTTCTAGGTTTTTCCTGGAAGTGACATAATGCTGTTGCTGAAAACATTTATTTTTTCCCTCCCACTGGACATTGGAGTGCTGGCTGGCACTGTTTGCTGGAGGGGGAGGGGGTTCTCCTGCCCTCAGTAGGCACATGGCAGTCCTAGCTGAAACACAAAAAAGTCAGAAGCAGTCTCTGCAGAACTACAGAAAGATCATAGAGAACAACCATTGCTCATATGAATGCTAACATAGAGATTTTGTTCTGAAGTCAGTTTCAGGCTCCACCTCTCAGCTTAGATGTGAGGATCTTCAAGGAGTAAGTGCTTCCCTTAGAACCTAATACTCTGCTGACATCTGGTTGCTTCTGCAGAGGTTCACTGACATCTCTGGTGAGAAGAGCCAGGAGGGAACGTGAGGGGTTTTTTGTTCTGTTTTTTACAGGGCACAGTACTGCCTCGAGGGATTCCTCTTTGGAGGATTCTGGCATAGAGAGCTGGGCTTGTCCTCTGGATTTGCATCCATAGCTGGTTGCTCTGCAGACAGTGCAGAGTCCCAACACAGGCTTTGGGGTGTCTTTCCTGACCTTGGTGTCCATGTCACTGCTCAAGGCCTGGGTGATGACATTGGGGGTGGCATTTATGTTCAGAGAAATTTGAGAAGAGCTCAGGCTGTGTGTGAAAAGAAGAAATTCTGAATTGCAAATATTAGTTCATGCATTGTTAGAAAGCTTCAGAAGTTCCATGAGGTCTTTGACTTTCATCTACCCCACGCCCGTCTTCTTCAGCTGCTTTGGTTTTATACAAATGTGTGGGTGATCAGGACTGCAAATCAAACTGGTGGACATACTGCTTGGCAAGGTGATTCCTACTTCAGTGGCTATGAGTTCAGCATGAACGGATAGGTCCAGCACAGCCTATGTCCTTCTAAAGCTGTAGTGGTAACAGTAAACCTTGGGAACAAGTGGCATCTCTTAGATGACAGTTTTGTGCACTTCCTTTTGACTAGTTCCTCTTGCTCATTAGCATAACACACAAAGGCACTCTAATGACTCTTAAAAGAAAATGTTGCAATACTTTTAGTCCTGTTTTGCTGACCAGCAGCATGGCTATCTTCCATTACTTCCTCAAAGTTGTTCTTTGGCTTGGTACTTTTGGGGGGGGAAAGGACAAAGATTATACAGCTCAGTAGGCTGATTCTTCATGTTCCTTAGTATCACCTCATTCTTTCATGTGCCTCTCCTTTTTGTTCCTTGTGCATGCAATGGAATCATCCTTTGTCCAGTTTTTATACATGGTGAAAATAGCTCCTGGGATTGTGCAACCCAGTTTCTATATGGCCATGCAGCTGAGGATTTATATTTTGGCTTGGGTCCTACACCTTCCTTTTGTTTATACAGTGCCGTCACATGAAACTGACTTATACTGAGTCAGAACCTGGGATCATCAAAGTCAGTATTATCTACTGAGACTGGCAGAGGCTCTCCAGGGCCTTAGGCAGAGGTCTTTCACATCACTTACTGCCAGATATTTTAACTGAAGATGCCAAGGATTGAACCTGGGACCTTCTGCATGCCAAGCAGAGCCAGTTTGGTGTAGTGGTTCAGTGCGTGGACTCTAATCTGGGAGAACCGGGTTTGATTCCCCATGCCTCCACTTACAGCTGCTGGATGACCTTGGGCAAGCCATAGTTCTATCACAACTGTTCGCTCAAGGACAGTTCTGAAAAGAGCTCTCTCAGCCCCACCTACCTCACAGGGTGTCTGTTGTGGGGAGGGGAAGGGAAAGGAGTTTGTAAGCCACTCTGAGACTCCGAGTGAAGGGTGGGGTATAAATCCAATCTCCTCCTCCTCCTTCTCCTTCTTCTTCTTCCACTGAGCCACAGCCCCTCCTCAAGTCTTCCATTATGGAGGTGGTTTCCATTGCAGAGCACATTTATTTAGAGGGAGATGTTTTCTGTTTAAGCAAGACCAGTATCTTGCATGGACAGAAAGCACTAGAAGAATGTGCTCCACAATGAAATCTCACCTATGCAGTGGAGCATAGTGCTGCACAAGGGGAAGGAAGATGTAAGATTTGTTGTTCTCTCTCTCTCTCTCTCTCTGTCTGCTTGCCTGGGATTGTATTCTGATTAATGGGTCACCATTCACCAACTGTGTGAGTCAATTTTAGGGAAACATTCTGCATCATTCACATATTCATAAATGCATGTTAGTATATGTTAAACAGCACCAAACTTTCCAGAGCACATGAAAGGTTTTATAATTTGATGCAGAGAACACCCTCCCAAATCCTTTCTTGATTTACTGTCACTGTTATACTCAGTGGGCCACTGTGGCTTTCTTCAGTACTTTCAAGATGGAGCAATGGGGCTTTTGACAACACTCTTTCTCCACTGTAGCTATGCTAAGTGGCCAGGACAGTGGAGGAATTTTGTGTGTGGCTTGCTGCAGCTGTGAAAACATCAAAGTGCTCCTAGATTTTTGGGTTTTTAAGTAGATAGAACATCCGAGGGAATGAATGGATGCAAAGGAGATCGGTGAGATCTGAGCCACCTGCAGTGTCCAAAGAGATGAAAGTGACACAGCGCAGTTCACAGCAACCCAGAGCAGACAATTTCGTCTTGAATGGGAATATTTTTGCATATATAGATGCCAGCATATGTCTCGGTTGCTTCTTGCAGTCCCATAACAAATGGAACATCATCATCATGCATGTTTTGATCATGTGATGTGAGGAAGGCAAATTGCTGGGGGAAAGAAAAACTCTGCCACTGTGTATAATGCCAAAATACGTAAAGCAATAAAAGCCATCTCGAAGTGGGATTTATGTTCTCTTCAGTACTACCTGATGAGATGTCTGTGCAGCTGTTATTATCAGTTCGCCTCAACCACCTGCGCAGAGAAGCTAAATTGCTGTAATGGCAAAGTGTCACAATCACTGAAGAATTCAATTGCTCTTGCCTCTATACTGCAAGAAGAATTGCTAAGCGTTGATACATATGTTACGGCTTATTTACATATGTAGGCCTCAACAATGCAGTGGGATGCTTGTCTCCTATTACCAGTACTGGGCAAAATAAACCAGCTGCTGCTCTCTCAGCACTAGGAACCTTAGAATAGTCCCCCACAGCTCAGTGTCACTATTGCAGAGTCAGGCTGTAGCCTAGCAGAATTCAGTGCCACTGATTATAATAGGCTTAAGCATACCTAACTCACCGCTTAATTGTAGTCAGTGGTAATGCTGTTTGAAAGACTCATGCTGCGATCACATAACATAGAAGTGAATGCCGGGCAGATTTAACCTGAGCGATCAGACCTGAACATCTGGGAAATATCCCACAGCCAGCAGCAACTTGTGTTGCTCCACTGCAGAAGTGAAGTAAACAGACATTGGGGAAAGTCTGGTAGCAAATGGGTTGCTATGGGCCATAGACGGACTTCCCCTGTCTGATCACTCCAGCGTGCTCTCATGGCATCAGGATGGTCTGATCAGGTCATCATGCCGTTGTTTTTTCTTCTTCTCAGTATGCACATCATTGCACGCTCCATCGGGAGCCCTCAGGGCTGAGGTGTGAATCATCGATCCCTTGTTTAAGCACATCGGGAACAAACAGCAAAAAATCCCAAACCTAACTCACCTGCGGTTGTATCTGATTGCATAGTGGCAGGCTGTACCCGCAGCTTCAAAAGACTGTGTGATCATGTAACTGGGGGTCAACTTCCACTGGAGGAAATAGCCTCTCTTCTGCCCCACTTTATCTTGCATGTGTGACTGCAACCTCAATAGCATGGCCTTTGGGGGGGGGCAGCAATTTCCACTGATTCTCTCCTTCCATTGTAGATCCTCACTTTGAATTTACCTTGTCTGTGATGCCCATTTTCTCTTGAGTTTTCATTTTCCAGCTCAGAATGTGTTTGAGAGATTTTATCAGCCCCCCCCCCAAATTTTTTTGCAAAAGCATTACAACTGATTTCTTGTTGTTCAGACAATAGAGGCTCAGTTTTAGGAGTCAGCAGATGTCTAGATAACATACAGCTGGGATGGTTGTGAATTAGCTGATGTAATGAAGGCAGAGAAATAACATTTCTTTGTTGATATCATCACTGTTTCATTGGTCACCCAATGAGCTCTATAACATGCTCTGTGGGATTCAGCACATTTCCCACCTGTGCAGCTCTTAGATATCTGCTGGCTCTCTTCAGGTCACCCAGCTCCAATGGTAAACCATTGGCTGGAGTTCTACCCCAAGGACAGGAGAGGCTGACAGGGGGCAACCTTATTGATAGTTTCCTAGGAACTTCATATTCCAAGCTTCCACTGCAGCCTCAGCAGAGTATTCATTTGGAATTCTTAAAATAACAACAACCCAGAGCATTCTGGAATGCACTAAGACTCATGAGTCTCACGGTTTGTTGGATTGCTGGGACTACATATGTGCCAGGGTTATCAGTTAAGATCAGATACATTTCAAGTGTGTGCACTGCAAATCAGCACCATTCTTCATAATGATGCACACTCAGAATTTACCGGACTGATGCGCAGCATGCTCAGGAGAACCAAGGAACACATCTCTTTAATAAGAGGGTTTTTTTTTTACTTGACAGGTGGGTAGTCCAAATGGCAGATGGGCAATGATGATCAGCACAGATGTACTACATCCATGCACAACATATTTTCAGGTGCTTGCTAGGGTGGGTAGGACATCCTCATTGCATCCTCATTGCCCATGTAAGCTTTCCTACGTCTTGAACCTGCAGCTTACAATGTGATCACCATTTGTTGTTGGAGCACAGGAGTAGGGTTGCCAGGTCTATTGAACCACCTGGTGGGGGATGGGGTGAACTTACCGAGAGCGGGGAGGGAAGAAGCTGGAAATAAATGTGATGTGCCTACATCACCTGGAAGTGATGTAGGCATGTTGGGGACATCAGGGGTGATGCTCTGGTTTGTGGGCAAAATCTCTATGGTAGAATTAGCTTCTAACATAGAGTTTTGTCCAAAAAACAGAGTGTTGCCTCCAACATCACCAATGTGCATACATTACTTCTGGGGTGATATAGGCATGTTATTTCCAGCTTTTTGCCTGGTTGGGGGGGTACTTGAGGGCAGAACACTCCCACTGGGGGGAGGGTCTGCCATCTCTACACAGGAATGATCTCAATTTACTTATGTAATTGGCAATAAACGTGCCCTAATCCTTCACCACCGTAGCAAGTGTAGAGATCTGGATCCTCACATTGTGGTAGGTGTTCACTTTGCGCATGATTTTCTGTTTTCATCAAATGAAATTTAAAGACTGCTTAATGTGTTGATATTTGCTGATTTTTGATCGTAATGAATCAAATTGAATTGATTTGATACTACACTTGATCTTAGCCAAAAGGTTGAGAAGGCTGAGAAGCGATTACTTTATGTGTTGATATCTATTATTGCTCTAGCCTATCCTTGTGCTGAACATAGCCTTAGAAAAGTACAAAAAGAGATTCCTTACAGAGCAATTTACCCCTTCTCAGTTTAGCAATGCTTTTTGATGTCTTAGTTGAACTATATAACACTTCTCAACATGCTTCATGGCATACAAAATCTGTTTGTCAGCAACTTGTTTCAATGAATCATAAGCTGTTTATTAGTATGAAACATGATACCATTAAGGCTGCATACTTACTTGGAAGCCTAACTGAAATCAACAGACTTACTTATGAATAAATATACTGAGGATTGTATACATATGAAATACATAGGTTTAGCCTTCCTGCATTAGAAGGATACAGTACAAATGTAATTTGTTTAAAATTGTTTAAAAATTATTTTCTTAATACCACCAACACTTGAACCATCAGTTTTATATTTTTAGTTTACACCTGCATTTGCAAAAAGCTAGCTGCAATAGCATTGTAAACTGCAGGCATAACATAAAGTAAGACAAGGTCAGAAATCAATAGCTGTGCTAGCAGAAACATATATAAGTCACCTTGCTCCCCAAGATATCTGTGCTTTCAGAAGGGTGCTATTGGGAGAACTGGTGTTCTATCCTAGTATGTATCAGTGCTGCTGCAAAGAAGTGAATATATGTGTGTTTTTTTCCCTTTACATTTCTATCTGAGTTTATATCCTTGGGCATTATTTAATCAAGAGCGGGCAGCCCTAAAAGAAGTCAACCCATGGAGCACAAAATAATGCAAAAAAGGAGTAAAAGAAATCAGAGGAAACAAGAAAAAATCCAATATTAAAATGTCATAAGAGTAGTATGCTAGGCTAAAGTTAAAAATTGGTTATTAATGTCCACAGACAGATTTATTATGTTTTCCTGACTATTATAAAATGTCTGCTTTAAACAAATGGCCTCCATAGAAAGGTCAAAAACATGAATCAGGGTGAGTATCTCTGAAACTGATTCTGATGACAATTATGCAAGTTATCAACACTGAGATAGCTCATTCCAGATGTAGGCCTTGGAATTCACATGTAGGAAGGAGACTCTTATTCATCATGTAGATGGTACTTTCAGTATGTCAATAGGGTTAGGGTTTGATATGCTTCTGGCAAGGACAGACCATAAAAGTCAAAAATATATCCTGGAAAAACAAACCATTCCTGTGCAGAGTAGAGAAATGTAGATAGTATTCAGGGGGGAAAGCCATTCACAAAAGCACTCTGTAGACATTCATTTAGTTTAGATTAGAGTATTTACTTAGAACAACAAGACAACCCATTCTCTCTCTCTCTCTCTCTCTCTCACACACACACACACACACACACACAGAGAGTCAGGTGATTGATCTGCTGAAGTAAGTTCTCATATCTATGCTATTCAGGGCTCATTTCATAGCAGGAACTCCTTTGCATAGGCATTAACTATGGGGGGGGGGGTCCAGGGCTTGAGCCCCCCCGAAATTTCTGGGGGGGGCTCAGTCTCCCCTGGCAAAAGGGAGCATCTAACAGGCCCGCTTGCTTGCCTGCCTGCCCGCTTGCCCACCTGCCTGCCAGCCCACTGGCCGGCTGGCCAGCAGCTGCTGTCTCTCCCCCCCGGGCCTGGCCGGGCCACCCCTACCTCCATGGAGCCAGCTGGGCAAATGCCCAGCGTGCTGGGGTCACCCAGAAGTGACACCAGCACGCTGGGCACGTTGCCGGGGTGACACTCTAGCAATCGCCCCAAAACTCTATGGCACCATAGAGTTTCAGGGCGATTGCCAGAGCGTCACCCCGGCAACGTGCCCAGCGTGCTGCTGTCACTTCTGGGTGACGCCAGCACACTGGGCATTTGCCCAGCTGGCCCCATGGAGGCAGGAGTGGCCAGGCCAGGCCTGGCGGGGAGAGACAGCAGGGACATGGTCCCGGTGTGCGCACACATGAAGCATGCGCGCACATAAGAGCCCCCGCCCCCTGGGATTTCTAAAAGTCAACACTTCTGCTCCTTTGCATATTAGGCCACACACCCCTGATGTAGCCAATCTTCCAAGAGCTTACAGTAGCCCCTGTAAGAAGAGCTCTGTAAGATTTTGGAGGACTGGCTACATGAGGGGTGTGTGGCCTAATATGCAAAAGAGCTCCTGCTACGAAATGAGCCCTGATGCTATTCCCAAATGCTACTTACTTACCTTGCTGCTAAGATGGTTGCTGCTGAAGTTAATACAGCAGTGGGTTCTCTCTTCCTTGCTGCTGTGGGTGTGGATGATGTAGTGATGATGAATGGACAGATGGATGGACAGATGGATGGACAGATGGATGGACAGATGGATGGACGAACGGATAGACAGACAAGGCTGTCCCTGCCTCCCTCCCCACTCCAGTGTTTTAGACATTGCTCAGGCAATATCCCCTATATCTTGAACGCTCTCTAAAAAGCATTTGAGACACCAGAGGAGAAGTACAAGGAGGCAGAGAGTCCCTTTCATCTCTTTTCCTGACTAACCAGTTGAATAACTGGCACTGTGGTCATAGCTTCAGCAGCTGAAGTTAGAAAAGTGAAGTTGGAAAGAGGAAGAAGGTAGAAAATGACAGAAAAGAACTTGGGATATTTTGTATTGAAATGCAAGCATTTGTAACAATTATGGTTCTTTGTATGTGTGTGTGAGAGAGAGAGCTTAGGGTAGCATTCCTTCTAAGTGCTCTAGACATCAGGTTACCTAGCAAGATAAGAGATCACTCACCTAACAGTCCTGTTTCTGTGTGATTTCTGAAGTAAGAACAATGTGTGTTCTTACCTAGGTAAAGGTAAAGATTTCCCTTGCTTGAAAGCCAGTCAAATACGACTCTAAAGATGTGGTGCTCATCTCTGTTTCCAAGCCGAAGAGCTATCTCCATGGTCATGTAGCCGGCATGACTGGATGCCGAGGTGCATGGAACGCTGTTACCTTCCCACCAAAGTGGTACCTATTTATATACTTTCAGTTTCTTGCTTTTGAACTGCTAGGTTGGCAAGAGCTGGGACCAGAGCTGGGAGCTCACTTCGTCATGCAGCACTCAAGTCTTGAACTACTGAACTACCAACCTTCTGGTCTGCAGTTCAGCATCTTAAACACTTGAGTCACTGCAGCCCCTGTATTCTAACCTACAACCCAGCTAAATATGCATTCTTGAAACACTTTCAGTTGAAAACTGAGGTAAAAATGTGAGTTTAAGCTTTCCATAAAAAGGTACATGTGGGGATCAATTTGTTGGAATAGCAGTAACAATGGATCACACATTGCAGAAGTGGAGAGGTATTTAAAGGGTTAATTCAGTTGTACAGTGATTCAGTAGAGGAGCATGATGTTGCCTAGTAACTAATTAGGACCTAAAAGTTTCTTCTAGTATCCTTTTCTTGTTCCTTCCCTCCGTGTTTGAGTAAAGATTTTACTGCTTGAAAGAATCTTTAGCATCATTCTTATTTGCAAAAGTACAATATCTATCAGGTTATGGGCCCAGATGAAATGTTGCAACTAAAGAGAATTGATGAAACACTGCAACTAAAAAGAGAAAAACTTAAACTAGGAATAACAGTGCTGAACAGTAGAAACTACTGGAACTCTGGAAATGCTTCTTTTAGACAAACTGGGATAAAAGGAACAGGAAAGCAAAAGCTGTTATCAGTGGGTGCTTGTTCACACAGCCACAGCTGGCTCCCGTCCCCAGCTGTCACTTACCAGACCAAATGCCATCTCAAACCATCGCATTTCAGAGACCAGGTCCTCTGGTGGTCTCAGCCTTCCTCTTCCAGCTCCAGCCACCTTTTCCTTGTCTAAATGCGGAGCCGTCGCTGAGCTACTTCCGAGTCTTAAAGTAACGTTTTTTCCCACCATAGAGAACAATGGAGGGGATGGGGCAACCTGTTTGAGGCCTCGTAGAATTGGACCCCGTGGTCCAATCTTCTTGAAACTTGGTGGGTATTTTGGGGAGAGGTCCCAGAAAGTACCCTGCAAGTTTGGAGCCTCTCCCTCAAACCCCTTCTCCTCCAGCCCTTTATATACCCTATGTGTTTTTGCCATTGATTTCAATGGCCCATAGGGTATAATAGGGCTGAAACTGACATTTGGCCGGTTATGCTAATGAGTTATGCTAATAGGTATGCTAATGAGCTCCTGCACCTCTTTTTTTACAAAAGGACCCCTGAATACTTTATAACATTAATTGATGGCCATTTGTCCAGATTTATCACAATGTACTGTATAAAGTAAAAGAGTGAAACACTGGATTTTTTATTTAAAAAATTGTAGCAATACTCAGTAATAGGGATGTGCATTTGGATAGTTCTGGTCCAAATATATATCCCAAAAATCCTTATCAGTATTTTCCCAGATATATTTAGGTCTCTGGATGGTATCCAGGATTTTTTTGGGGTACTTGGAAATGGGACCTGAAAAATCCTGGAAATATTCAAGAGCAACTGGGAATACTGGGAGCCAATGTTTTAAGACTCCCAGGTCAGGTTTTTCTTTAATTTTACTGTATGTCTGTGTCTTGCCAGGGCTTGGTATGGGCTGCCATGTTGGTGTGGCTTTGATTCTGTCCTTTGAAATTGGTTTTGTTTTCCTTTTCACATTGTGTTCTTTTCTCAACTTGGAGCATGTAGAATAGCATTAGGTGGAAGTCCCTTGTGAGTTTGATACCTCTAGCTTGCACAGGGTCTGTTTTATGTACTCCTGAACCTGTCATTTCATCGGGGTACCTTCATTGGGTGTGTGTGTGCAACTTGGACCTCATAAACTCAATCCTCACCAAACCTGGAGGACAGGTAGAGGAGAGTCATCCAGAGATCCCCTGTCAGTTTAATACCTCTAGCTTGCACAGGGTCTGTTCTATACACTCCTGAACTTGCGCCTGTCATTTCCCCAGAAAGCATTTTCATGGGGGCACCTTTGTTGAGGGGGGTGGGCGTAACTTGGAGTCCATACATTCAATCCTCACCAAACTTAGTGGACAGGTAGAGGAGAGTCAGCTAGATATCCCCTGTGAGTTTGGTGCCTATAGCATGCTGTGGGGGGTATTCTGCTGCATCCCAAACCTCACATATTGATACTGAACTGGTTTGTTCAGCATCAAAAAGTTTGTGACACCACAAACCAAACTGCATTTTCCCAGTTTGTGTCCATCCCTACCTAGGGAACATTACACACTACCTGAGGATTCAAATTGAGAGAAATGAAGAAGGGAGTTTCTTCCTCATCCAAAACCAAAAGATCATTGAGATGCTGGAACACTTCGAAATGATGGAAGCAGAGGAAGCAAGAACCCCCATGGCAACAGATCATTTAAATAATTGACATGAGATCAATGAACTGCAAAGCAATGCCAAATATCGTAAAGCAGTAGGAAAACTTCTGTATACTGCCACAGTCACCAGACCGGACATTGCATCAGCAATAGGAGTTTTAGGTAGAAAAGTTGAGCAACCAGCCCAGCATGACTGGACAGGAGTGAAGAAGGTCATGTAGTACTTAAAGGGCCCTATTGAAATAAAGTTAAAAGTACCATATAACTCAAACTCTTTAGGGTCTCAGACCTTCTAGCAAAGACCTCTTTGGTTATGCATACACAGAAGGGGCAAATGACACTATAGACCATCTCCACTACTGGGTTTTTTTTCCTGCATGGGGGAAGGGGCAATCTTCTGGACCAGCAGAATACAGTAATTCTCTCATCTACAGAGGCTGAATATGTGGCTGCAGCACGTGCAAGTCAAGAAGGTATCTGGATAGGTCAACTGTTTGCTGGCACGGGACTAAACAACACGCCAACACCACTAATGGAAGACAATCAGGGTGCATAAAGGGAGAATAGATCCACACTGATGTGGATAGATCCATATTGATGTGATCTGTATTGGTGTGAATCATCATCTGTTGAGACAATCATGTGAAAAAGAGTCATTGAACCTCCATCAGAGGAGATGGTTGCAGATGAGCCTGCAGAACTCCACCACCATTTTGTAAAGGCAATGGGATTCATGGAATGATCCATATGCCAACGAGAAAAGATATTAGAATAGCAATAGCAATGGATCATGCACTGCAGAAGTGGAGAGGAATTTAAAGGGTTAATTCACTTGTAAAGAGTAGGGTGGTGTTACCTAGTAACTAATTGGGGCTTAGAAAATTCTTCCGGTTTTCACTTTGCTTGTTCTTTCCCTTGGTACTTGCTGGATCTGCTACAGACCGGGAGACAGGTCTGCACTGTACCTACAAAGTTATTTGTTCTGTGTGTCTGAAAGTTGAGTAAAGGTTTTCCTTTGTGAAATAATCTTCAGCGTAGACTCATTCTTATTTGCAAAACTGCAACATCTGTCACAATTTAATCCTGAAAATATGTTTTTATTTGCTGAGGTGACTTTTGTAGCCTTTAGTACCTATAGTCATCCCGCCAAATAGCCAGCATAGCTGAATACGAGATGTGCCTGTTGCTTCATCCTCAGCATGGTAGCCCCTCATAGTGACAGTGGAGCTCTGAGCATGATTCAAACAAAGCAAAATGAATGTGTCTAAAACCTGAACTTCTAAACATTGTCCCAGGGTTGGCTAAATTTTTTTGCACTTTTTGAAAGGAGTTTTGTTTGCGAGGCTTGATGTAAACAGAAACCAGTGCCTGGCTTGTATTAATGAGGTAGCTCTTTACACTTACATTGTATATTGTGATTGGCTCATGACTGGCTATGGCAGCCTGGGGGCCTGATATCTCTTAAGCTACCAAAGTTCTATAACATTCATTATTCTGTGTCAAGCTAAAATTACCTTGTAGGAGCATTGCATAATGTCTAGTATATTAATCATTAGAGATATTTTTGAAGCACTCAATTACATTATGAAGGCTGGGTTATGTTCTTATCTTTCTAATGGTCACATGTAAAGCACCAAAGCCCCTATTACTTTGTAATAAGAAATGCATACCCGGCAGAATAATACATTATGCACATCCTTGTCTATAGGACAGAAAAGGTCAGCTTGCAACTTGAATATTTTTGTCCTCTAGATCAATTTCACTTAAAAGAGTTCATTAGAAAGAATGGCTTTATCTTTTCAATATGTCCTAACAGCATGCTATCACTTTACAGAACCAGATTCTGACTATTTTATTCCATTGAAAGCAGAATGAATTACACCAATCTGGTTGATGCCCATTCAGTTTGGGGTTATCATCTTAAAAGTGTTATAGGATACATTTAAACTGGCCCTTTGTTGCCAAGAAGTGTGTGTGTGTGTGTGTGTGTGTGTGTGTGTGTGTGTGTGTGTGTGTGAAAGCTAAAATCTACAACCCACTCACTTTGGAAAAATCCCACTGGCTGCAATGAAAAACTCTGAAATATGTGAGCTACACATTGCAGTTTTAGTGATTCCTATTCCTTATCTAATAATGGCAAACTTTTGCTTTCATTTGCAGATTCTGGCATTTCTAGCAGGTGTTGAATTTATCCATGTTCACATTCAAGTCTTTGCTTTCATAAAGCAGGAACCCCGCTGAAAGAGTTAGCAACTAACAAAAGCTACCCTATTTCAATAACATTACATTATAACATCAGACATTTAAAAAAATCATTGAGAATGCATTTATTTAAAGTTTTAATGTCTCAACCAGGTCATTTGCCCTCTTTTTACAATGGTAAGCTCTCAACTTAATTCAGAATGTAGTGATCCTGAGAGAGGAAAATGGATATTTTTTTTAAATCTATAGAGTGAACAATGTGCTTCAAAAGTGACCAAGTTTTCAGTATTTTTCTTGTGGGAGGGACAGCACCAAATCCAGGTGGGTACTTTACAGTTAACAGATGATAGATGCTCAAATAACACTGCTGGTAAATTATTTAATTTGTTTATATACTACTTCTCTCCTCAACAGGGACACAAAGTGGCTTACAACATGTTTCCATTCTCCTTTTTATACTCACAACAACCCTGTGAGGTAGGATAGGATAAGGGTATGTGATTGGCCCAAGGTCTCCCAGGAAGCTTCTGTGGCAGAGTGGAGATTTGAACTTGAGCCTCCTGGATCCTTACAGAGACTAAGACCAATGCAGTGATGGTACTGAGCATCTATTGGAGGACCTTCTTCCACTTGCTAACAAATCTCTGGATTGGCCTGCTGGGAGTGAGAAGTTTCAGGATTTAGTCCAGACTTATACTGTATTACAGCTCCTGTCATAGCACTGAGCAGGAGACGATGCTTGGACAGACTTTTAGGAGAGTCTGCTTCTTTTGCTTACAGCAGGCGGCTTTCCAGATGTTGAAAAAGTTGGACACATCCATTAAAAAAGCTGCCCAGATGGCAATCTCTTTGCCACAATATTGGCACTGATAACCTAAATTCCTGGAGTGTGGGTATGGAGGGCAGTAAAGCTTTCAGAAATGGTCATAATTAATGTCATTTGAAACTGCAGAAGCCTTTTAAAATACTTTCGAGTGCTTTAAAAATCTTAGTGAGTCAACACTTCCACCTATTTAGCCATTCTGAAAATGTATAGATCCCAAAACACCTCCCCCCGCATTTGTCCTAGAAAAAGTTAACATTCAAAGCAAGTGTCTGGAACACGTCTTATTTTTGTATGGTGGAAGCGGTGCTGCACATTGCCTCTCCTACCTACGAGCCTGGTAATATGTTTCATTTAGTACTTGCTGCCTTGCTGCCAAGGATGCTGCCTTGGGGCTAGCTCTGGCTATGCTGATTGCTTCTCCCTCTTTTCTATTAATTCATTTTCAACCTCTAAATGCATAAACAGTTTCACAAGGGTACGCTAAGGTTCCTGCACTCCTTCTTCTGAAGGAAAATGACCATTGACATATCCTTCTGAATTTTGCACACTTTGGGAACCCGGGAGCAATGCAACTGAGTCACATTATGCAAGGAAGGCGAGCCTTTCGATTTGTCTATCTGGGTTCAGGAAGAGAAAGCCGGCGTGACACCTGTTGCAAATATTCCTATCAGTTAGTTTACTACTGAGTGAATTTGCTCCATTCTGTCCCTTAATTCTGAGGATTCCCTTTGGGCTGAGTTTTACTCCTTAATTTCTAAAATTGATTTTGTTATTGGAGCCTGCATGCTTGCCATAGCTTGGGGGGGGGGGGGGGAAGGATTTGTGTTTTTTTCCCAACTCTACATTGGACCATGGTGCATATGTACAGTGATAGATAGACAGACAGATAGACAGACAGACAGGTAGGTAGATAAGTTTTATTCACGGTCATTGACCAAAACATAACTCTATGTACAGTGATAGAAAACTGCAAGAAAAGCCATCTAGACGCCCTCACACATGTACTTGCCTCAGGAAACATTTTCATACTGGTGTGAAAAACAATGGTAAACATTGGTAAAAGAAACAACAACAATCACAAGATGATTGTTATACTATTTTACACATATTGCTGTCAAGCTTGCTCCTTTGCAGTCCCCCCCACCTTATCCATATGTACATCAGGGAAAAGGGGGAGAAATATTAAAAGGAAATAACTAAAAAAGTTTAGGCTTTACCTAAAAATCTGCATGCCCTTATACAATTCTCTGTACAGAATGTGGATTTTTTTTTTAAAAAAATGTGAGTATTGATTCAGTAAACAACTAATTCAGAACTATAAAATCAGACTTCCGGTGGTGGGCACGGTAATGGTGGCCACATCTTCCCGCGCTGCGGGAGAAGTGTGCTGCTCTCGGTGGGAGGGAAGGGGCTACGGATTGGTGCCGAGCCCCCAAGGATCCTAGTGAAGGGAACCTGTCTGGGGTGCCTGGAGTTTGCCTCTCCCGGCGGTGGCGACCGCGGGATCGAGGCATCTCTTTACCCCTATAGATTCCCCCCACCGGAGAAGCCTTCGGGCTTCAAAGCGCTGCCATGAAGCTGCAAGAGGGACTACTCGGAGAGGCGATGACTAAATAGCTACGCAATGGACTAAAGCGTGAGTCTCCGTTTAATTTCGGAATTAAAGAGACAGGGGTGAGGGATGGAGGATTCATTCCCCACCTACACTCTATCGGCGTTGTTTACCTTAAGACGGATGACTTTCCCATGGTCTTGCTGTGAAAGTAAAAGTGCTTAGGCGGTGTTGAATTGCTGGATCGTGCAGAGGAAAAAGAGAGCTCCCAGATGATGTGCATTTGAAGAATAGACATTGTTTTTTCAAGGGCTCCCTTATCTAACTGTAAACAATAAGACGAAACGAAAGAAAATGATGGGGAGACGCCCCTCACCCAGAGTCGGAGGAAACCTTCCGGGGACAAAGAGCGAAACCACTGAGTCGAACGTGGCATTCTCAGCACTATTGCGACCCCTAGTGGACCAACTAGCTGCAATCAACACTAAGCTGGATTCCATGCAAAAGGAAATAACTGTGTCAAATAAGAATTCACAGGAGCTGAAACAGGAATTTTTGGACTTTAAAGCTGTTGTTCATAAGCATGATTCAAGATTGGCAAAATTGGAGAAAGAGAAAGCCATACAAGGAGACTGTGTTCTAAAACTTCAGATGGAACGTTCTAACTTTTTCTTGAGGTTTCAAAATGTACCAGAGCGAAAAGGAGAGAATCTACATAAGCTGTTGAGTGAAGCATTGGCCCCAGTGGCAGGTTTGGAAGCAGAAAAAAAACAAAGCGATATGGATGTGGCCTACCGGACATATCCAGATTTTATTAAGAAGAAAAACCTGCCAGGGGAAGTAATGGTTAGATTCTCTAAAAGATCAACCAGAGATATGGTGTTAAAAGCCACCAACAGAACATCTTTGAAAATTCAAGAAGAGGAAATTAAAGTGTTGAAAGACATTCCGTTTGAAATTAGAAAGAGAAGAAAGGCATACAGAAATTTGACTTTGTGGTTACAATCTGAATCAATTTCTTATCGTTGGCAAATTCCGGAAGGCCTGCAGTTCGGCTATATATAAGGAGAGTATGTATGGCTTTGATGACTCTGGAAGTGGTCAAACATCGAGCGGAGACTCTGACTCTGAAAAAGGGGTGGCTGCCCCAAAAGTTCCAAGTAAAAGGCAGAAGAAAAGAAGAGAACCAAAGAAAAAATAATGTTGTAACTGTATTAACTTTATTTACACATCATATATTAATATAAACGTTTTGTAAAAATCTTTTTATCTGTTAGCGAGACAGGAATTTCAACATGTTATAATTGTATCAGCACAATTTTTTAAGAGTAGATACCAAGGAGTAAAATCGCTTTTTAGACATTTTAACTTCATATATTTTGTAACAAATTATCCATCTTGTATACCTTAGGGTAGTTAGTTTTTTGTAGTTTTTAGTGTAGGTGTAGGGAAAAAATCAATAAAATACTTAAAAAAAAGAACTATAAAATCAGAGGAGAAATTTAGATGAGGGAAAATTTGGAAGCATCCCTACATGATCTTTGTGTCTGTACGAGGGCTGTACAAAGAGCAGCAGACAACTGCTGAGACCCTCATGGAGGGGAGTACAGAGGCTGCTGGGTTCCATAACTATGGGGTGGGCAGAGAAACATGGAGAAGCTTTGTTGCAGGCTACTGAACTCATCAGCATTTTGCAGTACTTTCCAATATGAAAGTGAGCAGTACCACCACAAATTCCTCAGAATGTATATCCAAATCAGAGTATCCATCCAACCCAGAGATTCCCTTCCTCCCTTTTTTGTCTTCTTCTACTCTACCCAGCCTCACTGCTGCTTGGTCAGATTGTTGGTGCTGGCTGGCCAGGCAGTTAGGCTCATGGTTGACCAGCCAATGGGCAGGTGACCACATTTCTCTTGATCCCTCTTCCTTCTCTCTCTTCTGTGGTGCACCCGGTGATGGATGGCCACTTAATGTCAGGAGCTGGGAAATTCAGCACTGCCAAAACAAAATTTCAGTGCAGGGAAACCAGGGAGAAGGAGAGGTTGTTTGGGGGGGGGGGAACAAACTAGAAAGAGCAGCTCTCTGTCTGCCTGTCAGCTAGCTAGACTCTCAGCTGCTGACCTGCACCGGGCAGGTCACGTGGGTAGGGGGTACTGAAAACCGGGTGCCGGAGCATTTTGTGTTTGTGCAGCGGCTGCCCTAGCAATGAGTTCGGGATGGTACCGGGTGGGTAGGGGAAGCGTGCCAAGTTGGGGGGGGGACAAACTAGAAAGAGCAGCTCTCTGTCTGCCTGTCAGCCAGCTAGACTCTCAGCTGCTGACCTGCAGCAACCACCATCATCACCACATCTAATAGGGCAGCTTTAACTACTTATTGCCTGGTTGGTGAGCTGAGCTGCCACCATCACCACCACACAAGCTGAGAGTGTTGCTGTAACCAAAGGTACAGTGCTAAGTGTGTGTGAGTGGGTAAGGATTGGGGCAGTTAGGGAGTTCTCCTTAGTCACTTCACCAATCCTTTAAAATTTGAACTGGGGAGCATTCATTAGTCTGGGTAGGTTATGGCACTGCTGTAGGTTGAGGATTGTACAAGACTATCCAGAAAATTTGCAGTGTTGCTATCCATCTTGCATCCTGTTTAGATTAGGCAATGAGCAACTCCTGTTGCATCAAGGCTTGGTACAGTACAGCCCATTCTGCATCTAGCATTCGCTCTGTTGTTTTACCAAACCCACACTGGAATAGAAAAAGATGCTGCTCAAAACCACAATTAAATACCCTGGTCCAATGCTGTACAGACTGCAGAGCCACCCTTGAATGGCCATAGTATGATCATAAATCTATGCAGACAGTACCATAAAACTGAGAGATCAAAGGAAGTGAAACCTGCATGCAGAGTGGAGACTTCCATAAAATCCCACAATCAAAAAAGTGACAGTGGCATGCAATGTAGAGGGGAATTTCTGTTCCAATGTGGGTTTGGTAAAACACCGGAGCAAATGCTAGATGCAGAATGGGCCTATGTTGGCTTACATTTAATTTTTTTAAATCTGGATCCCTTGTGGTTGTTTTCTTTTGCAGCCTCCTTGCACAGCTGAATGCAGGGCAGGAATGTCAAGATTTCTCTGGAGCAACAGAAATTTTCATCCATACTAGACCTGGATGCTCATGTTGAATTATGTGGTTAGAAAACAACCAAGAGGCTTCTGTGATGCTTTGGGTGCTGCATCCAGTATGCAAGCTGTTCAACAGACTTCTACACCATAGAAAGTGTGTTCTGCATCCCTTGCGTAATGTCAGTATGACCATATCTGCAAACGTAAATGAGTGACATTCAATTATGTTCATAGGCAATGCAAAAAGCCACTGAGGAAGCAATTTACTGCTCTAGCACAGTATGCAATTCTTCACTTGAAATCAATTTTTCATTATATGGAGGAATAGTATGTTGAGTTGATATATTTGTTCTTGTAATTTGATAGAGTAGCTGGTAATGTGTAAAGCTTGTCTCTATCAGGAAAATGACATTTGACAAACCAGGGAAATGTGTAAGAATTTCTGCTAATAAAATCACATCATGTTTTCTGATGGAATTTCTGAGTTAATGACAAAAGGTTCCACACCCAGACGTAAGTGAAAATGTCCAAACTGTTTTAGTCTGCCCTTTTCCTAGTGTAATTGGTGATGTTGCATCTGAAGAACAACGGACAGATGACTTCAAGATATGACCTTTCGCCTTCAACGCCTGCCACCTGGTTTCCATTACTGTAATGCATGTGGAGTATTCTGTGGTTGCCAGGTTGTTTGTTCTAAAAGAAAAGAAAAGAAAAAAATCCCTCAATGTTTATTCAAACATTCTGAATAATGATAATGAATATATTGTGTATTAGGAACTATAGACAATGTTGGCTTGTGTTAAAGCAATAACTAAACTAAGAACACTTTGCTAATAACATTGTGTGATTTTCTTCCTATTTATTGATAGTCTAATTGAATTAAACAAATAGTGATGGAAGTTTATGTGACCCTCTTTAGGGTGGTGTACAACTTCCTATACGGTACCAATCCAGCTGAAAACCAATTAGACAGCAAAGAAGCCACGATTTATGGAACACTATATAAAACCTTGAATTCTTACTAATAGTCAATTTCACTGTGATGTAAAAAATAAACATGAACAAAATCAGAAAAGGGGGGGAGAAATTCTTTTAATTATGGCAGAAGAAAAAAGTGAACCAATGGGGGGGGGGAAGTTCCTTTATTCTTCCTAACTCTGTAGAAGAGAAAAAAAGCAGCAGTGAATGATCTGTGCCTTAACAGCTGCACATATTAAAGCTCTCATTTCAACACCACTATTAAAGAGGAAGCCAGTGTGGTGAAGTGCTAAGGGTATGGATTAGGATTAGGGAGACCTGAGTTCAAATCCAGACTCAGCCCTAAAGATCACTAAATGACCTTAGGCTTTACAATAAATGGCTACTAGCCATGTTGACTAATGGCAGCCTCCACTTCCAGAGGTAGTTAACATCTGAATACCAATGCTAGGAGGCAGCATCAAGGGAAGACCTTTGGGCAACTTGTTGGTCAGTGTGTGAAACTGGATCCTGGGCTAGATGGACCACAGATCTAATCCAGCATTTTATGATCTGATGAATGTGGAAGCCTGTGCATTTTATGTACTCTTGGAGTCTGCAAAGCTCTGGGATGAGCTGTGTGTGTGCCTCTACACATGCTGCACAGTGAATCCTACATGCTATTTACCTGTAAATGAGATAGATAATGGTCATATTAGTTTCCACACAGTTATTGTGTAGAAGCGAGAAAAATACCATTCAAGTATCTCTTACAGTGCAGGATGTGATATGGAATTTGGCACTTAGTGTAGAGTCTGGTAATGGATGCATAAACTTGAGAAACTTAAGGCAGTAAGGAATGAGTTGATATGGCTTTTTCATTTCTTTTTGATTTTCTGTGTTGTTATTGTTAGTGCTTTTGGACTACCTCATTTCCATTGCTGTTGTTGACAATTTTTTTATTTCAGGAAAATTCAGCATGAAGATACAGAACATAATGGTTTGTTTTCTTATAAGGGAGAAGCAAAATTGAAATAGAGATCTTCAGATTAAACCAGAAAACTTGAAAAAAGGCAGTGGGGAAATCTAATTAAATTATAGCTGAAAATCAACAATAGTTTTTAAGGGAAGTGAAATAAGTTTAACAGAGGCACCACTGTTCATGGTTTGTATGCATAGGCACGCACACAAACACATTCCTACCTGCACCATTTACACTGCAGCCCTGAACAGAGTTACACCCTTCTAAGGTCAAATTTACATCTGACTTTCCCACTAGAATCATTCTAGTTTCAAAAAAACCTGTCTATACCTGTTTCTAGTTTCAAACCATACTTGTTCTAGTTTATAAATTAATGTTTACATTAGTTAATTGCCCTCCTGTGGTCAAGCTAGCATTATACTGCTTTAAACAAATGCTGTTGCTTAGTACTCTTCAGACCCCCTGGAGAGAAATTTGAAACCAGCTTGAAATGAGCTTGGGAAAAGACAGCAGTCAAACTACTTCAGAGGGGAGGTGTAAATTGGGCCTAAATCCATTCATGTCCCTTGGGTGAGGGAGTGACATGATCCTTCAGACATTCAAGCCAATTGCATAGTTTGGCAGAAAAGTTACACTTGGCAACATGTTTTCCCTGTTGGAACTAATGGAAGTTACGATTTGATTCTCTAAGACAACTAACTTCAATTCCAGTGTAAAAGAATTCAGACACAAATTTGAAAAATAACAAATGATCCACCTTCACCTTTCCCCCCTGCACACCTCTAATGCCGTATCATCATTTCATGCTTTTCATGTGTAAGTGCAAAGCTTTTTTCTGTATTAATCAAAAAAATTCTTTTAGCTCTGGTATTTTAAAGAGTTGGAACACATTTGAAATGTTCAAAATTAGCATGAGAAATGTACAAAATAGCACAATTAACATAAAATTGCATTAAGCATCAGATTAGCATATCTTGCCATTGAGTTTTCTACATAAAATACTGGCAGCCCTTCACCTTGTATCGTCTAATACTCTGTTTTTAATACATTGTATTCAGAGTCTGCAGCTTTTCAGTGAACACATTTGCTATAGTTTTCTTCTTCATCCAAAGGAAGCCTCTCTAGATTGTAGGTTATAAAAGCTGGTAGAGATGAGAGTTCACTCTTTCCCCTACTGAAGTACCTGCTCTCTCTCTCTCTCTCTCTCTCTCTCTCTCACACACACACACACACACACAGTGTTTAACATTCCTACTGAAACTGAAGGAATTGCTAATTATCTTAAACCTATCAGAATTATGTCTGTCAGAAAACTGGAGGGAGACATGATCAAATTTTAAAAAAACACTTGAAGGTCTGTCACATGGAAAACTTGTTCTGGTGCTCCAGAGATCAAGATCAGAGATCTAGTAGGCTTCAGATGCAGGAGGGAAAGTTTTGTTTGAACATTAGAAGAAACGTCCTAATAGTGAGAATGGCTCAGCTATGGAAGTCATTACTGAGAGAAGGGCTATAACTCTGGAGGTTTTCCAGGACAGGCTGAATCACCATCTATTGGGAATGCTCTAGCTTTGTGGTTCCTGCAATGAGAGAAAAAATTGGTCTAGATCGCCTGTGAAACCTCTTCCTGCACTTGGAGTCTATACCAGGCAAATGAAATTCAGGGGGTGCAACTTGCTCTATTTGCTTTTTTGGTGGCTTAAATATTAGCAGTGTTTTTAATGGTGGGAAGTATGTCATCAGAAAAGCTGGTTGTTGCCTTCAAGGATCATACAACCTAAAATGCATAGGCATAGAAGTGGTTTATAGTTCAGATCCATAAGGACAATATGCAATGTAAATAATGGCAACATAGGGTAGGTCTCTCTCTCATTCAGGTCAAGCAGTATTTTGAGGATTCATACTGATTTTGTATTGGAGCAGATATTGGCATTCAGCATTATTTTAAAAAGCTAGCTTAGCTTGGAAGCCACTGTGGGTCTAGGCTCACAATTTATGGCATTACAGAAATTATGTATGGTTTCAGATTATAATCTGGGTATACCTGATCTAATGGCTACATTTTAATGGTAAGCGCTGCTTTTGCATCTGCAGAGCAAATGATAGTCGTCATGTTGTCATATGCTTAAAGTTTACCAGTGCAAACTACTACTGCAGAGAGTTCTGCAATAACATGCAAAGTATTTGTGAACCCATTTAAAATACTTGGTGAATGCATATGGTGTGGGAGTCAGGCAGAGCAGGCAATTTGGCAAGCCTAGAAGACTAGATAGACAACCCACACAGCTGCCTCCTCCCTTGCCACCAGGAACAAGAAAAAACTAAGTATTTTTTTTCCATTTCAGGTGATATGAACATAGGGCAGATGCAAGACAAGTAGGGATGGGCACAAACTGAACTATAAGCAAAATTTGTCATGGATGTTGTCCTGTTCGTGATGGATGTATTGTCATGAACTTCATGAACTTTTAAAGCAGTTTGTGGTAGTTCATAGCAATTCATGGAGAGAGTGGAAATCAGGGGTTTAAAGGGACTCTGAGTTCCTTTAAACCTCTGCTTTCTGTTCCCAGTGAAAGCCGCAAAAACAGCTGCTCAGCTGTTTCAGGCAGTCTTGTGCAGTCCCTTTAAAGTTTAAAGGGACTGCACAAGACAGGCTGAAAAACAGCTGAGCGGTGGGGAGCTGCACATGACAGCCCGAAACAGCTGACCAGTGGGGAGCAGGCACTCCCCACTGCTCAGCTGTTTTTCAGGCTTTCTTGTGCACTTCCTTTAAAGGGACTTCAGTCCCTTTCAATGAGGTTTCTCGGGCTGTTAGCCGAATTGCTTTAATTTACGTTTAGCAATCAGCAAAATACACGGGTTCTTGCCAACTATACCAGGGTCCCACCCCTCCTGGGAGTTCTACAGGAAACAGGCACGTGAGGCAGATGGCAAATTAAATGCTGTTTACTGAATGATGTTGTTCAAGCACACAAAAACAGATTCTCACACACATACACACAGGTCTAGGGAAATAAAGATAGAAAATAGCACTGTTGCAATTTGCAGGAGTTCATTGGTGGGGAAGCAATACGTTACCTATCCTGGAGATGGTTCCTTGTTCCAACAGAAGATTAGAGGGATTGGAAAGGCAAGCTGGAGTTAAGGGGGAGGGGGGGTAAAACAGATAGGGGACGATGGCTCAAGAGACCGAATGCCTCTGCTCAGGGTCTTTTATTAGGTGGTCTTGGGGCGGGCTACACAGACCACTTCCCACTAACACACCTACTAGGCGGTCTGTCCCTCTTGGACCCTTCCATAGGTTAAAGGTGGACAAAAGGAGGAGGGCAAGGGGATGGACAATATTGCAAAATTATGATCTCACCAGGAAGTGGACTTTGGACAGGGGTCCGATGACTCACCTGGCCACATCTATTGTTAGTCAATGACTTTGGCTGACTGGCTGATGGCCCGAACATTAGTTGCTAGGCAACTGCGTTAGCATAACTATGCAGGTACATTGGAGGGGGCAGGGGTTAACCAGTGTGCTGAAACAGAGAGAGAAACCTCATGGCAAGAGGAGTCCTTTGTCTCTGTCCCAGGTGAACTGTCTAGGGTGTCAGCCTCCTGGCATGGGCTGGAGCTGGCTCCTATCATGAAGAAAGCACATGGCCCTTCCATTACGGGCAACCCAAAGTTCAGGCTTATGAATATCACAATCCATAAGAGCACTAGCAGTGCCTTGCTGGCCAACAGGGCCACAAACCAATTCAGTTCACAAATGAACTTCCCGGTTCTATTTGTGGTTTGGTTCAACATTTTTCTGGTTT
The DNA here is from genome assembly GCA_029233225.1 of Lepidodactylus listeri. Classification (NCBI taxonomy): domain Eukaryota; kingdom Metazoa; phylum Chordata; class Lepidosauria; order Squamata; family Gekkonidae; genus Lepidodactylus; species Lepidodactylus listeri. The sequence goes on along the minus strand of JARCFY010000002.1, from coordinate 115,234,070 downwards.
GTGCTCATCCCTAGAGACAAGTGACAGCCACAGGAAAGTAGTGCAAGAAGGCACATTTTCATACAATTCTGCCCAATTTGTAGTGTTCAATCACATAATTTTTGTGAAAGTTAGAGAGGGTCCGCTTTGACAACCATCTTTACATTTTTGTTAAAGTGCAGACTTTAGGCTTACAAAAGGTAAATAATACATGACAAAAATCTACTGAAGTTATGGAACCTCTGACTGGTATTTTTTCTTTAAATATTAAACATTATTTTTGAAGTTGTTTGAACTGTGCTCAGTTGCATACAACTGTTTCTCTGTTAGAAGAGAAATGTGCCAGACTCAGCCTTTTCCTCCCTCTTTGATGTCCATGCATACTAATGTTGGTTAGAACTTCTTATTAATGAATGAAGTATAGTACAAACCATACACAATTCCTGAACCAATAATTTAATTTTAATTTTGAGGTAAAAAGTTTTTGTAGGACTGGGTTTGCAAATTTTCTGTGTGGGCCACCATAACAGATACATAATATTACCATTTGGAATGATTCCATACACAGTCCATTGGTAATTTTCCTTTGCAGGCCTCACTGAAATGAATAAGAGCTGCTGAAGCTTTCATTTGTGTTAATGGGTGCTGAACATCTCAGTGGACTGTATGGTTGCCATATGATTGCTGGGGGCAAGAGAAGTCCTGCCTCAGTGGGCCCTTCTCTCTGCTGCTCATCTGGGTAGTAGGAAAAATGGGAGGTGGGTGCCAGTCTCATGACATGCTTACTTCACTTCTGGAGCAACTGGTAGTGACGGCAGCATGTTGATGATGATACTCCAGCAGTTAATTGAAACTCTTTGGTTACTAGTCAGTTTTGATTAATGCAACACCACTGGAGACACATTGACATCACTTCTGGTTGTGGGTGGAAGTGATGTCAGTGTGTCACTGACTATGTCATGATGTCACTGTTGAAGCTCCACTGTGGGAGGCAGCTGTCCCAATGGTTGCCAGCCTTGTGCCCTTCAGTAAAAAAGTAACAAATTCAAATACAAGTCAGACATAGCAATGGTCTTATTTATCCCCAAATAATCTGAGAACATTATATTTTAAATCTGATCCAAATACCCAAAGCAAAGATTAGATTTATTTTGGGTACAGCAGCTACATTTTGTTGTATTCAATTCTCTGCTGCAGGGTTTGAGCCACACAAAAGTTTGAACAGTTTTGTGAAAAGCAGAGTTCAAAATATCTGCTGTAAAGAAATTATTTAAAAGCACATAACTTAGTGAAGGTTGACTTCTTAGTAAAGTAGTACTGCATGACCCAGTTACAGAGGTCAGCAGATCAGAGGTAGCTAACTAAGATCCTGCAGATGGCAGAAGCATTTTTGTTATAAAGTTTTTTTCATATATATTCAGGATGATGAAAAGGGGAAGGGCAGGGTTATTGACTTTTTAATGTGGTAGAATGATGGCAGTGTAGGCCAAATCCTTCTTCAACTGTTTTCAGACGAATTGCCTATTTTGGAAAGCTTTGGGGAAAACAAATGCTGCAAACAAAATTTGAAGATGCACTTTAGGGAGCCATGCTTGTTCATGAAATTTATAATGATATATTTATCTTGTGTACAGAACCAGACTTGTAGATAAAACTGAAGTGGGAGGAAGGAAATTACTGATGTGGCTCCGAGGTTTGAGCTGAAATAGCAGAAAAGGTGTGAGTAAAAAGAAGATTCAGTGGGAGAACTGTGCTTTGAAACCGAAGGATTTAAATGAAAAAAAGAAAGAAATGTTATTGAATAATGGATAAAGATGCAGCACCACGGGATATTTGATGGAGTTGCCAACTGCTGCTCTACTCCCTATGGAAGTCTTCATCTGCTAATACTTTCAAATAGTGTTCATTTTTCTAGTGACCTTTTGGGGCCGCTGTGTATTTGTAGGGCTTTTTTCCCAGTTTGTGCAGTTTTCAGCCAGATTATTGGCCTGGATCTGAAGTAGTAAGAAAATGGGTAATAGTAAACTTCATCTTACGGTTGCCCAGAGGGTTACCAGGTCCCCCCAGGCCAATGACAGGAGATGAGGAGTAGGACTGCCAGATCCAGGCTGGAAAACTCCTGGAGATTTGGCGGTGGAGCCTGGGGAGGACAGGAAAGTCAATAGGGTAAATACCATAGAGTCCACCCTCTAAAGCATCCATTTTTTTCTCCAGGGGAACTGATCTCTGTAGTCTAGAGATAATCTGTAAGGAGGCTGGCATCCCTAATTACTCAGCACTGGCAACTGCTTATTGCCTCGTTTACTCAGTTTTGAAAGTGCTGGGCACTGAGACAGACTCTCAGTCCATACATTTATTCTGTGGTCATAGGCTTTCCAGGGTACAAAAAGGATGCCGGCACCACACATGCTGCTGATGAATCTAAAGTAATTTATTATGAGGGTATTGAAGGGCTGCCAGATCCCCCGGGGTGTGTGTGGGGGGGATTTGCCCACTCTTAGGGTTCCTGATCTGTCAGCCTGAATTCGGCTGGCAGGGGGAACCCCACCCCCAGAGTCCTAGGACTGTGCAAACATGCCCAGTGTGAAGACATCACCTGGAGGTGACGTCATCACACCAGGCATGTCGCCAGGGGGATCCTCTAGCCCTTTGCCAAAAAACTCTATGGTACCAGAAGATCCAGACTAGGAGCCAGGAGTCCCCTACTGGCAGAAGGTAGGGACCTGGCAACCCTAGGGCAGGGGTGGCCAAACTTGCTTAACATAAGAGCCGCATAGAATAAACATCACATGTTTGAGAGCTACAAGACATGAACAAATATTACCTGCTTTTATTGGAAAATAAGCAAATTTGCTTTTTATTAACATTAAATGAGACTGCCAAAATAATAACCAAAGGGGTAAAAGCAGATATTGATAATGATATTAATTTGTCCAATGATATTTGTTTGCTAATGATATTTAGCTTCCCCAGCCACCCTGCCGGGAGCCACATAATATATGTGAAAGAGCCGCATGCAGCTCCCGAACCACAGTTTGCCCACCCCTGCCCTAGGGTATTGTAATGGGAATTTAGGTTTCTCCTGGTTCCCCAAAGAACTGATACCAGCCACTTGTGAAGGAACACAACAAGTTTACTGGACTTGGGCCTAGAGGCCCTAACTGTAATCACTCCAGCAGTTAACAACTTCTTCTTACCAGACACCACAAGGAAGCAGATGGCTTTTCAATTAAACATTAATTATTTCTTAACTTTATTATCTCTTGTAACTTTTTACCAGTGAAGATTTTCCATGCAGGGTTTTCCATAGGGTTGCCAAGTCACTTACCTCCAGGAGCGGGGGAGTCCCACTCCTGTTCCGGGAGCCGCGCGTGTGCAGCAGCATGATGCCTCCCTGTACCACCCCTGCCTTTCCCAGCTTGCTCACCTGGCAAACGAGCTAGGAAAGGCAGCCGGGGGGGGGGGGGGAAGCCTCTGCTGGGCTTCTTCTGCTTGCCCGCTTTGGCGAGCGGGCAGAGGAAGCCAGAGGGAGGCATTGAAATGCCTCCCTCCACCCCCCCCCCCCCCATGCCTTTCCTTGCTCGCTTGCCTGGCAAATGAGCTAGGAAAGGTGGGGGAGAGCCTCTGTCTGGCTTCTTCTACTCGTCCGCTTCTGCAAGCAGACAGAGGAAGCCAAATGCCTCCCTTCACCCCCCCATGCCGGATTGGGCTGCTTTGGGGGTGGGATCCCCCCGCTGGCCAAATCCGGACCGGCGGATTGGGCACCCCTTTAGCGGGGGATTCCCCGCCCCCCGGGGGGACTTGGCAGCCCTAGTTTTCCATTATCTTTGCTACAGCAGCAGCAGAAATGTGGAGTGGGAAGTGCCATCTTGTTGTGCGCAAAAGTCACATTATGACATTAGGAATTCCCCAAATCTCTATAGTTTTATCATAGAGACTGTGAAATTCCTAGAATCTTGTGACGTTGCTTCCCAGTACTACCAGAAGTCTTAGTGCAACATTGCACCATTTCATCTCCCCTTTATTTTTGCTTCTGCTGGAGTAAAGAGGCTGGCAGACCAACTTCTCCACCACAGGGTATCTGTCACCACCCAGAAAACCTCTGAACTGGGCCCTTATTATTAAAATAATACTCAAATTCCTCAATTTTCATCCTTAAATCATAGAAGCAAATACCTTGGGTTATTTTTTTCTCTAAATCAGCTAAAGATTGGCAACCATACTTACAGCAGCTTAGTAATTTGTGGGTTTTTTTTAGCAGCTTTGCAAGCAGGGTTCCAGGCACACCATCTGGCAGGAGTCTGGGAGGGCAGGGACATGGGGGGTGCTGTTGGTGACAGTGTGATGTCACTTCCAGGAAAAAACTTGGAAATGATGTCACACATCTCTAGGAATTACCGAAAACACTATGGCAATAGAGGGGACTGATTACTCATTTGGGTTTTGGAAGTGACACTTTGGCCCAGCAGTGATCTTATTGTTTTTCTCTTGCCGCCGCTCAACTTCTGGGTTTTCCCCACGGCTGCTCAGAGGGTTGCCAGCGGGATGTCTCCCACCTTAGCAGGAAGCCTGGAAACCCTATTTGCAACAGTTTTCAACCCTAACTCAGCAGATAGACTGCTTTCAGTTTCAACCTCTTCTGCTACAATCATCTGCAAGATTCATAAATCTAAGCCATTCACCAGGGCTGGATATAGATAAGTGTTTAGCATATTATAGTCATCATGTTTGGGAATGTCGAGCTATATGTTCTGGGTGTGTTATGTGTGATCCTCCAAATATTTATGGTCCCCATTTTGTCTGAATAGGGCACTATGATTACTTTCAGCTTCACTACATTCTACGCAAAACCCTGGCTTCCTGTAGAGTATAATAAGGTAGAAAATATGTACAGTGTGCTGCTCAGAAGAAATAGCAACTACACATATTGGAAAGTTTGTGATTAGCATGTATTTCATGAATGCACAACTGAACACCCTGAACAATAACAATGAAAAGGGCTGCAGTTTTATGGTGGATACATTTGTCCCGGATCTTGCAGGCAGATAGATTTGGGGTCAAATAAATAGTCCATAGAGAAGCACTGAAGTGTGTTGGTGCTGTTCTCACCTTTGCACTTTAAGATACACCTGCTGAAATTCTCTCTTTTAAATTTTAAATGAAGCTATAATAAAATAAGCCTCCTTCTTACAAAGACAACATTCCCAAGCTAATGCATGCGGTTGTCACAATTTTTTTCTGTACACATTTAAAACTGATGTCAGTGGAAAGCAGTTCTCTAATTCTCCCTTGCATTCATTCCTCATTAGCTGGCTTTTTATCCCCCTCAGTGTCTCATTGGCCTAGAAATGCCCCGCTCCATTCCTCTGGTTGCTTCTGTTCTGTTGAGTAGTGCATTCTCCATTTCTCCTGTGAGGTCTCTTCACAGTTCTCTTCATAACCAGTTCAATTATCACATGCACAGAAGTCTTTGTTTCTTTAGTGGCTTTTCTAATTTCAAACCTTAAAGTTCCTCCCCAGCCAGTCAGTAATGGTTAGCTGTGCACACTACTCTGAAAGTGCAGGTTTTGCTGATTTATTTTCTGGAGAAATGAAAGACAATTTTCAATTCAAAGCTCTTCCTTTACTTATGCCTGATATCAAACACTCCAGTATTTCATTCTGGCAAATATACACTTATTTTACAGGAACTGAGGGGCTAGGATTTTTAGAACAAACAAAATGGTGAGATCTAGAAATTCATATTGAATATATCAACCAATGGCTTAGAGCAGTGTTTTTCAACCTTTTTCGAGCTAAGGCACATTTCTTTCATTGAAAAAATCCTGCGGCACACCTGACAATATCTCATGGCACAGTGGTTGAAAAACATTGAAATACAAGATAAATGGGTCATTAGTTGCCTCAGCTCAAGTATTAACTATGACAGTATTACAAATACACGTAATAGCCACTCAACTTGAAATCGTAAGTTACAGATCCAAAGTGCAATGGCTCCTTCCCATAACATTGACCTGAGTTTCAGAAGAAATATAATGTGGATGTATTTTAACGCGTCCTGGAAGGTCAGCCTGGAAGGCACATTTCTTTCATTGAAAAAATCCCGCGGCACACCTGACAGTATCTCGCGGCACACCAGTGTGCCCCGGCATAGTGGTTGAAAAACACTGGCTTAGAGCATGTGGTTCTGTTCTGCTAATGAGGGGAAAGCCTCTTGCATGAGAGGAAGGCACTTTGTGTTGGAGGAAATTACTAGGGATGCCATGATCTCTGCCATAAATGAGTTCACCAGGAGAAATTACCATAATCAAAGGCAACACATCTGGTGAGCTGATTGCAGGATTAGTTCATTAGTATAGCAAAGGTCCAGTCTCCTTGGGACATTGCTGCTGGCAAACAGCACTTACAGCACCAGCTGATTTCCTGAGGTGAGGACTGTGCTCTCAGTCCCCAAAGTCTGGAATGAAGAAGAGTTGGTTTTTATATCACACTTTCTCTACCCAAAGGAGTTTCAGAGCAGCTTACAATTGCTTTCCCTTCCTCTCCCTACAACAGTCAGCTTGCGAGGTAAGTGAGGCTGAGACTGGCTCAAGTTCACCCAGCAGGTTTCATGTGGAGAAGTGGGGAATCAACCCCCATTCTCCAAATTAGAGACTGCCACTTGTAACCACTACACCATGCTGGCCCTCATGCTGGAATGACAGGACCCAGACTGTAATCGCGGCCACTGGGATTAGAATGAGTGCTTTTCCAGGGCTGTTTTGGCCCCTCAGACCACCACCTAAGCTGATTTACTCAGTTGTAAGTCCCCTTTTATTCAGTAAGCTTACTCTCAAGAAGAAGAATTGCATGCTCATTTTGCTTGCAGAGACTATATTAAACTAATTCCCATGTTTTTCTTGGGAATTATCCTCAAGTAAGCACATACAGATTTGCAGTGGGCAACTTTTATTAGCAAAGTTTATTAGTATTATGTGTAGCAAAGCAAGAGAGAGATGCCTAACTGGGTGGTATGACTTAGTGGTTGTAGGGTTGGTATCCTGTCTCCTTCCTCCAGCCAATGAACATGGAATCGTGGCTGGGAGGTAGGTGAAACCTTTCCAGGAGTGTTTGGGCCTCCCAGTCCATTTTTAATGAGGTCTACTCAGATGTAGGACCCAGTCTCATTCTAATTGCAGAGGTTGTATTAAACCCACTCCCTTGTTCTTCAAAACCCATTCCTCGTTTTATGAGTAACTGCAACCTGTATGCTGAGCACCTTTAAAAAACAGCTAAGTTGTAAGCAGTAAAACCATGCTAGTCGTCTATACACAGGATTCATTAATGGAAATAACAAAAGGTAGAATCTACTTTAAAACTAATTCATTTTTAAAGACTGATTTAAACATGCCTTCAGATAAAATAATTATGTCTGCGCAGTAGTAGTGCCATTGGGGCGTAAGGGACAATATGCATGTCCGAAAGCTGTGTGTGAGTGCTGTTGCGCAGCCACCCCCTTCCCTAGTGAACTCCGGAGAATGGTTCAACAATTGGTCAATCAGATCATTAATAAATGGGTGACATATTCACACCTGGTGATCACAAGGTGATCTGAACCTGCAGGAGTTCAAGCATCCCTAGAAAGTACCACCATTAGTGTGTGTGTGTGTGTGTGTGCGGGGGGGGAAATCTACAGGATCTAATGGTACAGGAATCAAATTCAGCCCATTTACAAAGCAGCTGAGGCTGATGATGCTAAGGAATTTTACAAGCTTTATGATTCAGTTTTAATAACCCCAATTGTACATCTGCCTTGTGCAAATGTACGACATCATTTTCTATTCCTTTGCGCTGAATTATTCTGAGGAATGTATTTTTCAATATGTAATACAGACAAACGACACTCATTGTATGTGTAATTTAAAGTTTTGTTTAAAAGTATTCATTGATATCAGCAACTAAAATGGCTGGACCAGAAACATTCACAATAGCAATATATGTCAGCAAAAAGAAACAAAAACAGCATACCTGTTCTATGAAAACCATTAAATTTCACCTAAAGCCCAAAATGAATTTTGAGGGCATGCTAGGCTAAATATCTGAAGGAATTTCAAGAAAGTTAAACTTTAAATGTGTGTTTATGTGTGCACAGACACCACAAGCAATATTTTTAGGTGTGTAGAAGGGGTAACAAATCTCTAGAGACCATGTACAAAATCTATTGGCTAGGTACCCTTGAGGGATATATAATTTCTCACTCCATTTCCCTTAGTTTTACCTTCTGAAGCAGGGACATTGCTTCTGATGATGCACCTTCATAGCTTGTAAGGTTACTAATGAGCCATGCTCTAGAATCTCCTGTGTTTTGAACGAAAGAATGTGCTGTGCTGTCATAATCTCACCGGGTAATTCAGTGGCTTTTTCTGGATAGGAGGTATCTTTCTCTGATGTTTGCTCTACCAAGGGCTTTAAGTAGACAGTTCCTCTGTATAAAGGTAACTGTCATCCTAAGTTAAATCACACTGAAGACTCTGGGAGCCAGTTTGGTGTAGTGGTTAAGAGCAGCAGACTCTAATCTGGAGAACCAGGTTTGATTCCCCACACCTCCACGTGAAGCCAGCTGGGTGACCTTGGGTCAGTCACAGCTCTCTCAGGCCTCTTGTTAGCTGAATTGCTTTGATTTACGTTTAGCAATTGGCAAAATACATGAGTTCTTGCCAACTATACCAGGGTCCCACCCCTCCCGGGAGTTCTCAAGGAAAGAGGCACGTGAGGCAGATAGCAAGTTCAATACCGTTTACTGTTCAAGCACACCAAAAACATAATCACACACACAATCACACAGGCCTAAGGAAATAAAGCTAGAAAGTAGCACATTTGCATGAGCAGGATTTCGATGAGGGGGAAGCAATACGTTACCTTCCTAGATATGAGTTGTCTGACCGATGGAAGAATTGGATGGGGAAGGAAAATATAGAAAAATATGGGACACGAGGCTCGAACCTGCAAGACCACATGGTTCTCTCTGATCGCGAATACAGAGATTTAAAGATGGAGGCAAGGGTATGGGTATAGCAAGCTGGGCATAAGGGGTAGTAAAGCAGATAGGGGACGATGGCTCAAGAGACCGAATGCCTCTGTGCAGGGTCTTTTATTAGGTGGTCTTGGGGTGGGCTGCACAGACCACATCCCACTAACACACCTTCTAGGCGGTCCGTCTCTCTCTGGCCCTTCCATAGGTTAAAGGTGAACAAAAGGAGGAGGGCAGGAGGATGGACACTATTGCAGAAACTGAAACTAAACAGGAACTATACACCTGGGTGAGGTCCGATGACTCACCTGGCCATTTCTATTGTTAGTTAATGGCTCTGGCCAACTGGGTGATGGCCCGAACATTAGTTGCTAGGCAGCTACATTAGCATAATCATTCAGGTAAGTTGGAGGGGGCAGGGGTTGACTAGCGTGGTGTGACAGAAAGAAACCTCATGGCAGAAGGAGTCTTTTGTCTTTGTTGAACTATCCAGGGTGTCAGCCTCCTGGCATGGGCTGGAGCTTTCCCCTATAATGGAGAATGCACATGGCCCTTCCAATATTAGCAACCCAAGTTCAAGCTTATGAATATCAAAATTCATAAGAGCACTAAAAGTGCCTTGCTGGCCAACACTCTCTCAGCCCCACCTACATCACAGGGTGTCCATTGTGAGGAGAGGAAGGGAAGGTGATTGTAAGCCGCTCCGAGACTCCTTTGGTTAGTGAAGGGTGGGGTATAAAACCAACTCTTCTTTTATTCTTTGTTCTTCTGAAGGCAAGTAGTTGCTGTAGCAACATAATCTATTTTATTGGGTAATGAAATAGAAGAGTAATGAAAGAGCACAATAGATGTGCACCTTGATAGACACCCAAATAGTATAGCAGCATCTTTACCGGCAATTCAAAATTGCTATTCCCAATGACTTTTTAAAATTTCAGAAACAAAGAAACAGGAAAATGCCTCTGCTTAGAGGAGTGTTTTACTTCAACCAGGATTGCATTCCCCCATCCTTTTGGGTGAAGGTTCAAATGTACATTAACAAAAAGACAGACTTATGCAGAAGATGTGAATCTGACATTAAAAATCACTATATTCAGCAACCAGTGGGGGAACATTTTAATCTTCCAAGGCATACTGTTGTTGATCTAGAGATTACGGTGCTCCTACAAAACTAACTAACTAACACAGAGACAGAAAAACCTTTGCAAGTTCCCTGCTAACACAGAGACAGAAAAACCTTTGCAAGTTCCCTGCTCTGGGGGAGATTCGTCTGTTTCCTTCTGGTGTCTTTTGCCAGCAGGTGAAGACCTTTTTGTTTCATCTGACATACCCCCAATAACGGTTATTGGCCCTTCTTCTAGTGTTCTTTGTTTTTAATTGAATTTTACAATTTTAATTGTATTCTTAATTGTTTCAATGTTCATACGTTCACTGCCTTATGGATCCTGATTGGGTGAAAAGGTGGCATAAAATGTTTTAAATAAATAGTTTAAGACCTTTTCCTCACATTAGAGTTACTCCTGATTTTCTTGGGAGTCAGTCCACAAGCATTGGAATCACTTTGATCAGGGTTCTTCTGCACATCTGTCTTCCCTGTGCATTTCTACAGTTGTGGAGTCAGTTTATCTTCTTCTGCACTTGGCTTAAATAATTAGAATTTTCAAGAGAGGGTACTGTCATCATCAGTGTCCTTATTATCATTGTTACAGCACCCTCCTTATTTTTTTTTAAAAAGGCTTTAAAATAGCAATATAACACTGTAATGTTGTAATGATAGTTTAACCAGATTCTCTGAATTCCCAGCTTTTATTTTTTTAAAAGTAAGTCTCTAGCACCCTCCCTGGCAAGGATATGTTTTTTCCCCCTTCATATCTATACCAACATAGGGGATAGAGACATACTTAAATTAATAGCTGCCACAGTGAACTGCTCCTATACCTTTAGCTCAAATAACAGTGTACCCAGGGGGGTGTCCTCTGCCTCTTTTTATATGCTTCCTTATAAGGCTCCATGGTGAAATGATCATTTGCACCCTGCCTCTATTCAGGAGCTCCCCATGGTTTACCTGTCTAGATCTCCCTACTCATTCACTAAACAGAAATGTCATAGATTTAAAACTAGATTTTGGAAAATTTGTAGACAGGGTGAATCTATGTTCTTGTTGCTACCCCTGTTAAAGCCCTGTCAAAGGGCTTTTTGATAGTTGCTGCTACAACAATACTAATGATGCAGTTAAACATAAGAATGGATGAACAAATTTTGAGTCCAGTGGCACCTTTAAGACCAACAAAAGTTTATTCAAGGTTTGGGCTTTTGTGTGCATGCACACAAAAGCTCATACCTTGAACAAACTTTTGTTGGTCTTAAAGGTGCCACTGGACTAAAAATTAGTTCTGTTGCTTCAGATAAACATGGCTGCCCCCCTGGATCTATAAGAATGGATGGTTAATCTACCAGTTAATCTACCAGAGAGCCAGTTTGGTGTAGTGGTTAAGTGTGCGGACTCTGATCTGGGAGAACCGGGTTTGACTCCCCACTCCTCCACTTGTACCTGCTGGATGACCTTGGGCAAGCCATAGCTCTGTACCAGCTGTTCTCTCAAGGACAGTTGTCTCAGAGCTCTCTCAGCCCTACCTACCTCACAGGGTGTCTGTTGTAGGGTGGGGAAGGGAAAGGAGTTTTTAAGCCGCTCTGAGACTACAAGTGAAGGACAGGGTATAAATCCAATCTCTTCTTCTTCTCTTCTTCTTCTTCCATGCTAAGGAGGCATGAATGGTACAATTAATCAGTTCTAAAAGTACAACCACCATAAAAAAGCAACTGGCCTTTATGAATAGTCTGATTATTTCCTGAATATAATGAAGAAAAACTAATTGTCAGGGTATTGCATATATTTTCCATTGCAATCTAAAGACAAGCAATGTGTGGATAGGCATTGAAAAGGTACTGTAAGAATGTATGGATTTCTGAAGATTTAGAAGGTTCTTCATTTCCTGTTGCAGTGTCTTGGATACAGTGAATGGAAGGAGCAAGCAAGTTTTGTTGAACCACCCCCCTGCCCCCCAAATGCAGACCTCCATCTCCTTTCAAAGGTGTTTCCAGGGTCCTTTTTCTACCAGGAGCAGTATTTGGGGGCATTTTGGTCTTCAGCAACAGGTGGAGGGTGAACAGAAACTCCTTCCATCCATGAAAATCTCTGGTGGATCCAAGCTAATAATTCCAAAATCCTGGGATACTATCCACAATGAGTCACAGAAAGCCTTATGGATAGGAAGCAGTAACAAAGACAGAGAGTCCAGTAGCACCTTAAGGATGAATGAAATTTGTGACAGGGGAGCTTTCGTGAGCCACACAGCTCACTTCTTCAGAAAAACTCTTGCTCTTTTCTACTGTTATATACAGACTAACATGACAACCCATCTAGATAGGAAGCAGTGTTTCTTACACTGACCACTATGGGATGCATGATTTTTGCAGCAGCAGGGATACCAGAAGCCTTGGCCTGAATACAAACATAATCCCACTAGTAGGTCCCCTCAGAAAAAGGAGGGGGGGACCGCTTTCTTGTGGTACAATTTAGAAAATGAATTCTAGCTGGGTTTTGACATTGTACTTTGTCTTTCCTCTAATTAAGCAAGTTAACTACAATGCAGCAATTTATAAACTCAGGGCAGATGTTAAAGGGTGGAGAAAAACTATCACTTATTTGCCTTAGAAATAGGAGACCATCTGTACACCAAGCAACAGCATATTTAACTCATTTTAGCACCAACAAAGTGAATACAGTATTCAGAGTTTGAACTGTAGCTCATTCAGTACTTGAAATAGTTATGTTCTTGGTTTTAATGTTAAAACCATGTTGAGAATATTTCCACAATTCACACCCTCCTACATGTTCACAGGCAAACCATGGCACATCCTTGTTTTTCACTAAACCTTTATATTTGATGTTGGATAGGGAAAAAAATCAAGGCAATAATAATTTAAACACAATATAAGATGACAAGTCCATGGGGAAAAAAACACAAGCTAGTTAAAGGAATGTTGAATAACTTTGATACTACTTAGATGCAGCTACTAAGTCAGTCATCATGAAATTGAAATGAAATAACATTACTCAAAGAAGCTCATCTACTAATTTTGAAATAACATATGCAAATGGTACTTGCTGATTGATATATCTTCCAAATTTATATTTTTGGAAAACAAAGAACTTTATGTTAAACTTTTACTTATATGTTTTTGAGTTTGTTTATGGGGGTGGGGTTCTCAGTTGATGTGTCATTTTTGTCACTATTAGTTGTTCTCCGACACTTTCATACCAATTCTTTAATGATAGCAAAGGGTGATAGTAAAGGATCTTCTTCTGCGATGGATTTTCTAACCATGAGATGGTATTTGCCAAATGGTGATGGGTGAAAGCGATTACTGAAATGGGCTGAAGTCTGAGGAAAGAGCTTTTTATATAAGAAATTATTAGGTGCAGTTGTTTTCCTTTTTCAGAAATAGAATTGAAGTACTATTTTCTTCATTGTGTTACATAGAGTGAAAGGGTTTTTTTGAGTTCCAGTAATTTTTGAAATAACCATAATATTGAAAGGATAAAAACTGACTGGCAGGGATGATTCTCAGTTTCTCTGGAGGCTATTGCCACCATTCTCATGTCTAGCTGTTTTTAATGGGCTCAATGAATGTGTCCCCCCCCCCACTAATCTCAACAGTTGTCAAAGATATATCCTTTCACACTGAATCTGCAAAGTGAAAAGAACAGACAGTAGTCACACTAGGGTAAGGTAATTCAGCTAAACCTCAGTTGTAAGGGACAACTGTGGACTGTGAAAATTAAACACTAGGAGCCACTTTATACATTCACATTAATCTGTGGATCTGTTAATGGGACGGTTGTTTGTGTAAATATGTTGTCACATATTAGTTTTAAAACTGTAGTTGAAATATCCACAGATCTCTGCTTTCCCTCAATATACCATCTTTTGGATAGGATTTGTGTATTTTTTCCAAATACATATTGTTTACCCACAAGGTTTCTGTTTGAATTATGGAAAAACTGCTTTTCTGAGTCTGCCTTTAAGACAGTATAAGAACATAAGAAGAACCCTACTGGATCAAACCAACAATCCATCTAGTCCAGCATTCTGTCTCACGCAGTGGCTAACCAGTTCCTCTGGACAGCCAACAACAGTACACAAAGGCTGAGGCCTTCCTCTAATGTTGCCTTCTGTCTCTGGGACTGATTTCCCACGGGGCGTTGCTCTGGCATTGTTCTTTTCTTTGCCCAGATTGCGTGCTTGAATTTCCCACTATTTGCCCCATGCTGCATTTTGACCCGCGGCTTCACCCGAATTCCCTCGTGGCTTCAGCGATCCTCAAAAAACAGGATCATTGAAGCTGCGGGGGAATTCAGGCGAAGCCGTGGGTCAAAATGCAGCATGGGGCAAATAGTGGGAAATTCAAGCATGCAATCGGGGAAAAGAGAAGAATGATGCTGGAGCAGCACCTCGTGGGAAATCGGTCTGAGACTCAGAGGATTAGTGCCTCTGAATGAGGAGGTTCCCCTCAGTCACCATTTCTAGTAGCCATTGATAGACTTATCCTTCACAAATCCATCTAATCCCTTTTTAAAGCTGTTTATTCCTGTGACCATCACTACATCCTCTGGCAGTGAATTCCACATTTTAATCACTCTCTGTATAAAGTAGTATTTCCTTTTGTCCATCCTAATAGTTTATCAGTTTCATTGAATGTCCTTGAGTTCTAGTATTTTGGGAGAGGAAGAGAAGGTTCTCTTTGTCTACTCTCTCCACCCAATGCATAATTCTAATAAACCTCTATCATGTCTTAGTCATCTCTTTTCTAAACTGAAAAGTCCCAAATTCTTAAGCCTTTCCTCATAGGTATAACAGTAAAGGTAAAGGTTTTCCTTGCTTGTAAGCCAGTCGAATCTGAGTCTAGAGGGCGGTGCTCTTCTCTGTTTCGAAGCTGAAGGGCCAGCGCTGTCCAAATACTTTTTCCATGGTCATGTGGCTGGCATGACTAAACACCAAGGCTATGGAATGCTGTTACTTTCCCACCAAAGTGGTACCTATTTATCTACTTGCTTTCCAACTGCTAGATTGGCAGGAGCTGGGGCCAGAGTTGGGAGTTCACTTTGTCACATGGCACTCGGGTCTCTAATTGCCAAGCTACTGACCTTCCGATCTGCAGTTCAGCATCTTAACATCTGACCCACTGTGGCCTCATAGGTATAGACTTCCTTAAATGGAAAAGGGAAGAGAAAAGTGTGAATCCAAGGAAGGCTTAAAACCTGAGAGGATCAATGAAAGAGAAAGTGGAGGTGGATCCTGACTGTCAGGAAATGAGGAAGAATCACAATAAGACTGAACGAAATCATGTAAACAAACAGCCACATCCAATAGAATTGATAATTGTGAACATAACTGTAACAAAGGTAGAACAAAGTCTGAGTCCAGTGGCACCTTTAAGACCAACAAAATGAGCTGACCTGGATAGCCCAGGCAAGCCCGATCTTATCAAATCTCAGAAGCTAAGCAGGGCTGACCCTGGCAAGTACTTGGAAGGGCAACCTCCATAGGAATACCAGGGCAAGGATGCAGAGGCAGGTAATATCAAGTCACCTCTCTGAAATCTCCTAGCCCCACTAGGGGTCACCAGAAGTCACCATGCCTTCCGGGCTCACACACACATGCACACACACAAAATACTCATCAAAAATAAAAAAAAAATAAACAAAGTTTTATTCAAGGTATGAACTTTTGTGCGCATGCACACTTCCTCAGATACATTGAAATGAAAGTTAATAGTCCATACATATAGGCAGAGGGTGAACAGCAAATTAGCATACAGCATAATGAAGGTATTTCAAAGATGCAAAGACCAAACAGGAATAATATTATATAGTCACCATTTGTTCGGATTTAATTACGGGGGGAAACACAGTGGAGCAAATACATATGTCAAAATATGAGACTAATGTGTAAATGTATTCTTAATTGTGGAATGCTAAGAGTAAATAACTGAGGTTATGTTGTTATACATGTTGTTATACATTTGCCTCCTCTCAAGCATGGAGATAACTAACGGCATACTTTTTTTTTTAGGTGGGGTGAATGGTTGTGCAGTGCTACGTCTCCTCCGCCACCTGATCAGAGAAATACATCCCAATATTCATTGCATTACATTACAATCACTATTCCAGTCTACTATTCCAAATAAGAAGTACACTAAAATAAAGAGGATGTATAACCCCTCTACGAGCAAAAAAGTAACGTAAGGTGAATGTGCAAAGTGACTTTTTCCAAGAGTTTAGTCTACAAAGACAAAGAGGAATGTGGACAAGGAAAAGCAGTAGTTGACGAACTAGTTCAGTAGGTTAAAGAAGATGGAAATAGGATTTATTTTACAACATTTATACCCTTTCCTTCTGCCCTCATAAGGACCACCAACCCCAATAACAAATTAAAGACATATATAATCACATCTTAAAAATAATTTAAACCAACAAATACCTGTTAAAGCAGGCATACAGCAGGGCCAAACCTCCAAAGGAAGTTTATAAAACTGATAGAGGGCCAAAAGTTAAAAACGTAATTTAAGTGTACAAAACAGTGTTTATTACAAGGACATATAAAAACCTAGTAGGGGCCCAAGTAAATCCTCATAAAATGTTCTAAGTTACATACATACACAAAAGGACAGTGTGTGATCTATAAAATGTTCAAAGTTACATACACACACAAAAGGACAATGTATGACCTGCTGTGTTTGGGCTCACAAGAGCCTTCTTCAGAGGTCAATTATTGCAAAATACAACACGCAACATGTAACCCATGTAAGATATCAGGTCTTAGATCACGGTCAGTTTTTTATTGGCTGAACCTATTAGGCAAGTATAATAGCAGGAATCTATAGATGTTGCTATTAGGCAGTTGCTGGTCATAAAACAGTAAAGACTTCTGAAGCATTTTAATAGCTAAAACATAGTATTCACTGTGACTTGAGAAGGGCCACTTTCACAATCACTATCAACCCGAAGCGTCACATTTACTTCCATCCCTGGCAGAAGGCATGTACCTCAGAGAGGCTCATACCTTACCCATTTCTCCAGTGGTGGCTGTTTCAAAGTGGAAACCACCTGCCACCTAGAAGTCCCACCAAGGAAGGGCCTTGCCCACATTCCTGAAATGTGAGGTTAGTGCCCCATTGAGGAACAGTGCTCAGAAGACCCACAAGTGACATGTCATAGAGACATGTGTAAGCTTGCCAACATCTGCGTGGGGCCTGGAGATCTCCTGGAACTGCAACTGATGTTCAGATGACAGAGATTAGTTCCGCTGACGAAAACGGTTGCTTTGGAGGGTAGGCTCTATGACATTATACACTGATGATGTATGTTCCCTCCACAAATCCTGCCCTACCCAGGATCCACTGCAAATCTCTGGGAATTTCCCAACCCAGAGTGAGCAGCCCTACACATGTGGCTCATAAACCACTGACTGAATATCACTGGGCTAACACTTTTAATGTTTCATGAACTTTCATAGGTTGCATACTACTACTTTTGAAACATGGAGCGGTACAAAAAGATGGAAAGTAGGACATTCATGGATACAGAGGTATTTTTAAAATTAAAAAACAGTGTGAATGTTAGGACTAAAATATCATCTGTGGAGACATCTGGATGTATCTGTTCTGTACTTTCAACCTTTGGTGGTCTGGAAATTGCCTGCTCTTCCTGATCTTGAGTTTGTTTGTGCTGTTATTGAATTGGAACATGCCCTTCTTTGTCTTTAGGCTCTGTTGGGTATGTGTGTATTCTGAAGTGTACTCATGAAATAAGTTGGAATCTGTGCTGATGTGCAGCTACGTGTGATCATTTCAGAGGGAAGTCTGCATACACAGAACTCATAGCTCTTTGATTGTTGCTTTCACTCAATCTCTGTCCTCACATGATCAGTCTTCTTCTTAAGAATAATATGAGAGTATGGCTGAGCCTATAAACATCCAAAACTGATTCTTGGGAATCAGCCCTAAATGCTTCTTTTGGCAGGCACCTCAAAGCCACCACTGAACTTCTTATATCATTCTTGAAGCCTCATGCTAGCTGGGTGGCTGGTCCTATTTCATTGGAAATTGTTCCGGCAGCTTGTAATTGCCAGTACATTTCTGTGCTCCATCTTTGTCCTTCTCTGAGCCATGGCCCACAGTGAGTGATGTGGCTCCAGCTAATGCTAAAAAAATGCATCTCTCAAAAATGCTGAAGGAAAATTAAGTGGTTTAAAAGGAGCCAGACAGGACTGAGAAGGAGTTTCTTTCTAATATTATGGCTTCCAGGAACATGGCAATAGCTCAAATGCACTGCAGTGAAGTGCTCCATTGGATGTGGGGAGACGGGGAAGGATAACACTGGCTGATTCCTAATGGTTTGGATTATTTCTGTTGCCAGAGAAAAAGAAAGATCACACTTCTGTTATATTTATTTAATACAGTAAGCAAGCCTGTTGTCCTTCTGGGTAAATAATTATGTAAAATCCTATAATATGCACTTGACATTTTTCAAGGTTTTACTGCAGAGCACACTATCCCAAATCCTGCATGGTAGAAAACAAATCAGTGAGAATTGTGCTATTGAAGCTAAGTCCGTATGCAAAAGCCTGTTTATTTCCTAAAACAGTTAAATGCTTAGCCTTGCTAAATTCACAAGCATTAAAAAAAAATCCTTTTTCTCCGCATCATCTCATATTGCCATTCCTGCTGCTCCTCATTACCCAGATTGCACTCTTGTGTTTGATGCTGGAGAGATCCATGACCTCACCAAAACAATTTTTGTTAACTCAAACCATTATCTTGCAACACAAAGGCCTGAGACCCATCTGTCAACAACTGCTCTGCCAAGTCACCCCACAAGTATTTGATTATGATTTCATAAACAGAAACATTTCTCCAAAGATCTTTGACAAATCTTTGAGTGGGCAGGAGAAGAGCATGAAGACAGCTGAATTAAACAAAAGACGTTCTGCTGCAATGCAAACCATTTTTGCCTCCCTTGGTGAATTAAGCAGCTCGAGAAATACCAAACCCTTAAGGGTCATTAAGAACAGAACAATGTTTTTTTAAAAATCCAGTTCTTCCTTCTGCTGAAGTATTACAGTCAGTAAAACAACACAGCTGATTAAGATACATTTCTAAAGGTATACTTCAGTGATTAAAGAAGTGGATTAGATACATTTCAGAGACATTTTAGGCACTCTGAAATTCCCTTGAAATGATGGTATTTCAGACGATAGAACTTAAGCTTCACTGCCTTCTTGGAGACAAGGTGTCTTTTTCAGTGCACACAGCACAGCGAGATAGCTGGGTTTGCCCCCAATGTGCATTCAACAGGAAGCAGCAGCCAATCCCAGTACTCTGGAAATGAATGTATTGGATCCAAGCTCATACAAACAGAAGGAATTTGTTGAGGTGGATCTTCCCACACATTTGATTTCCAAAGCAGCCCTTTGCACTCTGAAATCCTACTGTGGTTGATTACAGCCTCTCCTGAACATAGCACCCTGTGGCATGGGGTGGGGGTCAAGAAGAATGGAGAATCAGCCCAATTGCTCATTGGCTGTTTTCATGGCATCTGCTACAGGCAGCAAGGAGATGGCAATTCTTACCTTTTGCTTTAGTACCTACACATTGTGGCATGTTGTTCAGCAAAAAAACAAAAAAAACCCCAAACCCTCAGCACTGGCTTTTTGCAATAGCACAGAAGAGTGTTGGGGAAATGGGAAGTGGAGACAATCAGTTTCTACGGACTTCTTTGATCCATAGAGTTTGAATTCAACTCAGGGGCTGAAGCCCTGTGGGCTGTGTCAAGCAAAAGCACAGTGGTGAGAACTGCAAGATCTCCAACAGCAAGAAGCTTGCTGTCAGTTTAAGAATGAAAGGAACTTTGTAGATACACTTTTTCCTGAACTGCTGCCTGTACCTGTGTCCTTTCCTTTCTTCAAAATATTTCTTTCCAGTCCAAAGTGGCTTACCTGTATGTTTGCATTTTAGTCTTAGCCATTTTTGCCTACTTTAGGCGTTTGATGTCTCTGACCAGCCCAAGTCATAATTGGCACTGACTATTTCCACCACCAAATTTGTACGAGATATCTTTTAATTTCCCATGAGAAAACAAACCCTTTATTGTGGAGCAAAAGCACATTTTGTGCTTCATATTTTCTGGATACATAACCTTTGCGAAGAATGGATTCAAGATATTGCTCTATAGTATGTTGAATTTGACGAGGAGATGTAAACATAAAACTCAGCTGCAAGGCTTACACAATCCATTACTCTGAAACTCTGTGACACTCACATACTTCATTCCACACATGGGATTGTATGCATTTTTTTTTTTTTAAAAAAACCAAGCTTTTTTCAAGACTTGGGTCACCCTTGGTTTTTTTAAGCACAGTTTGTGGTATGGTGCAAAGGAGAAATACATACATGTCTCCCAATTTATTGGTAAGGTTGGGGATTATACTTCCTAAAGTACTTTGACTATTTATCTGAGAGCTTTATAACCCTAAAAATTGGGTGCTCATGTCTGTGTATTTGCGTGCAAGACAAGGTTTTTACAACAATAACAAAAAATGTGGAAGGCAGAAACCTCAGCAGCGGCTGAATTATTTACTCTCTGTGTGTCTGAACTTCCACAATATTTTTAGTTGTGTCTCCTTTCTTTGTCTTTTGCAAGGCTGTAACCTACAATATTTAGCACTTACAAAATGACTTCAGTGGCAGGGTCCCCCCCCCCCCCCATTCATGAATTTCTTCTTTCTATGTAGAACATTTTTACACCAGTCAGCACACTGGAGCTGTAACTGAGGGTATAACCATTGTTTATAGGTTTTCTGTAGATTTTTATTACAGCTGTGACATTAGATTGATGGACTATTTCCATCTTGTTCCCTGCCAATTGCCCACTGAATGGATACATGACGGCATGATGGATGTGTGACGGGGCCATGGTGGGGAGACAGCTGTTGCAATAACAATAGCTGCGATCGTGAAATGGTGTTAACCTCTTACTGTTGCTGCTAATTTCCTTTAATCTAACATTTAACAAAATCTAGAGGAATGGAGGGAGAAAAGAAGGCTTGTAAAAAGGACAGTGAGGGAGATGACAATCATCCTTTCTGGTCCAATTAAGGCAATTCCCTGCTCTATAGGAAGAAGTCCTCAAGGAACCTTTCAAAGGAGAATACTGCTATGTTCTAGACAGAGCCAAAGGTTAGCGTGGCTAGAAAAGAGATTTACTTTCCACTGAGGGAAGAAGGGAAGAAATGTCTGCAATTTCACAGCAGGGAATACCCAGGTCTTGCCTGAGGAGAAGCATGAACTTGCCAAGAAGCAACCATTTGGAGGTTTGTGTCAGGGAAAAAATGTTCTGAGATAAGTCATCACTTCCTTTGAACACTTAAAAGTGTGAGGTTTATTTACTGTTTCAAAGAGCTACTGGTGTTCTCTCTGGAGAGATATTAGAAACTGAGGCAGAATATCTCTAGCCCAGTTTTAACATTTGAAATGCTGTCATTGGCTTCATTTCACAGCAAATCCATAGCCCAAAGAGGGAAGGAGACTGGCTTTCCCCTGTCAAGGTTAACTACAGAAGTGCTGTCATGGTTGTTCAATTGTTGGGATAGTAAAATGGGATCCAGGTATTGCAGAACTGTCCTGCACCATAGTTTGTTCATCATGATGAAGCACTCATTAGAAAAAGAGGTGTCCATCATATACAAGTGTATCTTCTGCAACTGGGTTTATTTCTTGGCAAGCTTTTTAAAAAGTGACCACTGTGACCTCAAAGTGACCTCATCATTCTCACACCCTCACTCTGTAGCTGAGGTACTGTGGTGCAATTGGTAAGACTGGTGGCTGGGAAGGCCTGAGTTCAAATTCACTTTAATCAATAACTTACAAGGTAAGCTACTTTAAATAATTTTATTTTTTTCACAGCTCAGTCCTCCACCTGTAAGCCAAGAATAATAACATTTACTTTCATTACAAGCCTGTTGTAAGCTAAGATTTCAGTGAATTTAAGCCTGTTTGATCCACCTGAGAACAAAACATGTTAGCTACAACCCAGTGTATAATTAAGTGTGCTTAAACCCATTGATTTTGGGTAGTTTAACTGCACTTCTCTGTGTGCTCTATTTTTGTCATTTTGAATCCAGAAGATGTCATTCATATCATTGCCTGTGATCCCACAATATTAGCACTAATACATTTCAAATTCCAAAGGTCTCTGTTGGTAAACTGACTTTTACTCCTATGCCCCAGCGATGTTGCTTTTTAAGGAATCGCTTCCCCTTATTATATTATTTGGACTTCCAAGTGCCATGCGTGCTACCAAAGGAAGCTTCCTATCAGGAATAGAAATGTATCCCCCACAATCTAAATGCTTTAATAATTGCTATAGGCTTTTTTGTGCACAGTCTGCAACCTAATATTATTTTATTTGTTGAATAATTAATATTTTAATTGCACTATTTTTAATTATATAAAAAGAAATAGATTAAATAATTAAGAATATATTTTATTCTGTTTGCTGAATATGTTTTGCAGTTGGACTGTCTGTGCTTCAAATACCAGTTTAGAGAAAACAAAACTTGCTGGTGAACTTTCATTTTAATACTACTTGCAGAATCAAATAACAGCAGAGGTCTGCACAGGAGCCTGGTTTAGGCCTCAGAAGAATTATTTTCTTTCTAAATGTTGGAGTGAGTGACTCAGCATGCCTGGACATTGGGGGGTCACTACATTACTCTAAGTGTACATATAAGTGTTATCTCCTTGAATGGGATGTCTGTCTCTGTCTAAACCTGGGAGCTGCCCTCTATCCTCTCCCTCCAACTCACATGGCCTTCCACACAGACACATGTCTCTGCAAATCTCTCCTGTAGATACAATGCCCTCATACTCCCACACACATGATGCCAGACAAGCTGGCCATTTGTGATTGGCAAAGTCCTCTTTAGATTAGGCTTCTTTCTCTTCTGTTGATGACAGCTTGAATGTGAACTGGATCTACCTGAATAAATGTAAGTTTAAGTTTTTTTGCAATATACTTTTTAAAAAACAATCTATTTTAATATATAATTTTTAAAATACAAATGCCAACATCAAAACATGACAACACAAAGCCATCTGATAACCTCATATCCAATATAAGAGATGATACCATCATGTTATGGTGATGGAGTTCCAACCAGAAAAACCAAACAAAAATATATAAGCCAGTATGAGAAAAAGCATGAATAGATAAAAAGGAAGAAAGGAGAAAATGGGGGGTAGGGTGCTTCCATCCAAGTTGGCTGAGACTTTACATAGTTTTCATTGATTCCGTTTCTGAGAAATAGTATCCTCTAATATAAATATCCAATGCCTTATTCAGATTTTCAGGTAAGGGTGCCCATCCATTAAAGACATTTCAAAAGGAAACCCCAAGCCATCCTGTCTAACAGTGGTGGTGAGTACATATTGTCAGAATCTGCTGATTCAGACAAAGTATTTCTAGTTCTTACAGTTATGCATTCTGTCTAATTTTCAATTCTGTCATATTATACCCTATTGCCTTGTATGTATTACAGATATATGCTTTTAGATACCATGTTTTAGTGCCTAGCCAGGCCTGGGTTTTGTAAGTATTAGAGCGGGAGGGTGACACCTGCAATGTATGGGAACAATGGGCCTCTCACACTGCTGCCTCCGCATTCCATCGGTCCCGGCTGGGACTTCAAGGGAGGATGCGTCTCATCTCTTATCAACATGCAAAAGCCTTGAGGCCATTGATTGTTATGTGAACTGGTAACATCTGAAGGGTCTGGTTGGGAAGGGAATTTACAGCTTAACACCTCACTTTCTTTCCTGTGGGAAGCAAACGGCCAGAGCCCCTTTTTGCCCGCCGTTTTTCCCCTGTAGTGATTGGCTACCTATGGGTAATTCAAACTCCTTGGAAAGGTATAATAGACCTGCCTGTATCATCTGTGTTATCTCTGACAATAATCTGAGAAGCTGTACTAATGTAGAGATTGGAAATAAAGAACTGTGGTTTACCAACAAAGATCTGATCCTTGACTACTTTGAGCAGAACTCTCACAGATTGTCAGAGATCTGTGACTGGGACTTGGCTGTTCCTGACCATGTCGGACGACGGCACTATTCCCACCCCTACTACCCCCGAAGATACACCGACCACCCCGGGGGACCAGGGGGCCGGTGGTGGAGGCGGCGGAGGGGAACCCGAAGTACCGGTGACTACGATTCAAGGGGCTCCCTACATCCCGCGCCTACCTCCTCTTCAGAGCGTGACCCCGAAGTACTCCTGGAGCCATTTCGGTCGCGGGACCGTAGACTCCTGGGTGCACGATCGGAAAGGGGCACGGGTCTCGTTCCCGGGAGATCAACTCGACCGCGGGAAGCCGAGTTTCCTGGGAGAAGAGCGTGAGCCGATCTATGCGGGAGATTCGCGTCTCCAGGCCATGGAAGGAGAGAGGACCGGACCGTATGGGCCCGATCCATACCGAGACGACCAGATGCAAGCCCTCGACCGGATGATGGGAGATTTGCGGTTCCAGCTTACCACCGAGTTGCGAGAGCTGGCCCTCGACCTCCAGTACCAGTTCCGGGACGCCATGAGGGCTATGCAAGAGGCTCTACCAGCCCCCGCGGTCGGAGTCCAACAACCGCCGGTGCCTCCCGGAGGAGTCCCGGCTCAGATGCCGCCACCGGTACAGCCGCGGGCGCCGCAGCAGGGTCCGCCGGTCGTCCCTCAACCGGTGCCGGCACCCATCCCTGCGCCGGCCCCGGTGCCGGCAGGGCCGGTCATTCGCCCGGCCCCTGCCGACCCGTTGACGGCTACTTTTGATGGGGACCCCGAGAAGCTGCGGTTTTTCCTGCTGGAGATCGAGCGGTTCCTAGACAGTTGGGGACACCTCTACCCCACCGAGAGGGAGCGGATTGGCTACATAGGGTCCAAGCTGAAGGACACCGCCAGCGATTGGTATGTGAGCCTGCACGACGCCCCCGGTCCTGAGCTACGTTCGCTGAACAACTTCATGTGGGCCCTCCGACACCAGTACGAAGATCCCTTGGGGGAAGAAAAAGCCCGGAACCACCTGCGGAAACTGACCCAAGGGCGGTCAACGGTGAGGGACTACACCGACAAGTTCCGGCGCATCTCTGCCAAAATCCGCGGCTGGCCCCAAGATCTCTTCATGGAAAAGTATCGAGAGGGTCTCAACCCCGAGGTGTACGAGGCCGTCCTACTAGGGGGAAGACCGGGATCGCTGGCCACCTGGATGAGGGTGAACCGTTCTTCCACGTCTGCGGCCGCCCTCATCCAGGCTCATAAAGACCCCGGCGCGCCACTCAAACCGAACGGCATCACCAGGTATTCGAACTGCCCCAACGGTGTATTAAAGGCGGTCTTGAATTCATCCCCCTCCCTTATGCGCACCCAGAAATAAGCATCTCGGAGATCCAGCTTTGTGAACACTTTTCCCTTGGCCGCCTCCGTCAGCAAGGAGACCACCAGGAGTCAAAGTAAACGAGTTACCGTGGAAGCCGAGTCATGCAAGAAATTTGGGATGCCCGTTTTAAACAGGGGCTATGCATGCGATGTGGGGGAAGTGGCCACTTCGCCTCAGCGTGCCCCAGAGGAGGAGGAAAGGGGCCGAAGACCTCCACCCCGGTGGCCGGGAGCACTCCCAGCAGAGGAAAACCCCCGTTCAAACCCCGGGCGCTGCAGCTGGAAGGGGCGGCGAGCGAGCAAGGAGAGCTGGAGCTAACAGAAGCACAGATGTCGGGAAACTCCAACGGCCTGCAGTGAGCGGCGCAGAACTGCAGGTCCCCGGCCAAGATGTGCCATCTCCGGTGAGCATCCCTGGCCCCTTGTTATATATGGTAGTGACTGTGATGACCCTGGGGACGGGGACCCATGTCCGGGTCCGCGCCCTAATTGACTCTGGGTGCGCTCGGGACTTAATTAGCCCTTTAGTAGTGGAAGGGCTGGGACCGAAGGTCACCCCGTTGGGCGAGCTGCTCAAGTTCACGCAAATGGATGGTTCGGAAATGAAAGAAGCGTGCGTGGCTGAGACTGAGGGACTAATTGTGGGAACGGGGGAGCATTGGGAAAAGCGAGCTTTTGTCATCACCCCAAATACTCAATTCCCCATGGTGTTGGGGAGTCCCTGGCTGAGCTCTCATGATCCCTACATCAAATGGAGTGAGGGGAAGATCTCCTGGGTGGATGAGAAGTGCCAGAATCACAAGTGGGACATGGAGTGGGGACCGGGACCACCGGCGCCCCTCTGGGCAGCAGCCCTCACCCTCGCACCCTCAGCCGTTCCCAGGGAGTATAGGGATCTGATGGGAGTCTTCAGTGAGACCGAGGCAGACGAGCTTCCCCCCCACAGACTGTCGGATTGTGCCATAGAGCTGATCCCAGGCGAGAAACTTCAAAAGGGGAGCTTTTGAAGCTTATGGATATAGAGCCTGCCCTGAGCTCAGGTTACCACCCAGAGACCGATGGACAGTCCGAACGAACTAATCAGATCCTTGAACAGTTTTTAAGGTGCTACACCAATTACCACCAAGACAATTGGGTGGACTTGTTGCCATTCGCAGAATATAGCTACAATAATGCAGTGCACTCCTCTACCGGCGTCTCCCCCTTCATGGCAGTGGGAGGTTTCGAGGGAAAGCCTCTGCCTACAATCGAAAATGCCTCCGATGCTTCCCCCACAGACTTTAAACGATGGTGGGCGACCTTACAGGAATCGTGGCCACTAATAGCCAAGACTTTAGACCAAGCCAAAGAGGATTACAAAAAATATGCAGATCGTGGTCGAGCTGAGGGTTGGGATCTCCAACCTGGGGACTCTGTTTATCTTTCCACAAAAAATATACACGGCTTGCAACCCAGCAGGAAATTGGGATGGAAATATGTGGGACCCTATAAGGTGTTGCGCAAAATGTCAGATGTGTCATTTGAACTAGAATTGCCCAAATCACTGAGTTCTGTGCATCCTGTTTTTCATTTCAGCTTGCTGAAGAAGGATCCTGGGCCGAATGCGTGGCATCCAGTTCCTCTGGTACCTCCTCCACTGATGAAGGGGGAGGCACCCCATTTTGAAATATCAGATATTCTTGATTCTAAGATGCGTAGGGGCCGCTTATATTATCTAGTTAGATGGCTTGACTTTGGCCCAGAGCACAATGAGTGGGTTCGTTCTGAACATGTGCATGCTCCTAAATTAGTTAGAGCTTTTCATAAAAGGTCTCCTGACAAGCCCGGGTAGGGTTGTTTATCGGGGGGCCAGTGTGTCAGAATCTGCTGATTCAGACAAAGTATTTCTAGTTCTTACAGTTATGCATTCTGTCTAATTTTCAATTCTGTCATATTATACCCTATTGCCTTGTATGTATTACAGATATATGCTTTTAGATACCATGTTTTAGTGCCTAGCCAGGCCTGGGTTTTGTAAGTATTAGAGCGGGAGGGTGACACCTGCAATGTATGGGAACAATGGGCCTCTCACACTGCTGCCTCCGCATTCCATCGGTCCCGGCTGGGACTTCAAGGGAGGATGCGTCTCATCTCTTATCAACATGCAAAAGCCTTGAGGCCATTGATTGTTATGTGAACTGGTAACATCTGAAGGGTCTGGTTGGGAAGGGAATTTACAGCTTAACACCTCACTTTCTTTCCTGTGGGAAGCAAATGGCCAGAGCCCCTTTTTGCCCGCCGTTTTTCCCCTGTAGTGATTGGCTACCTATGGGTAATTCAAACTCCTTGGAAAGGTATAATAGACCTGCCTGTATCATCTGTGTTATCTCTGACAATAATCCGAGAAGCTGTACTAATGTAGAGATTGGAAATAAAGAACTGTGGTTTACCAACCAAGATCTGATCCTTGACTACTTTGAGCAGAACTCTCACACATATACAGATCAGTGCAAGCATTTCAAAGGGAACATAGAATACAACACAGACTTACTGTACCTTACACAGCAGAACCGAATGGGATTGCTGAGCACAAGGTTTGCTCTATAATGGACATGGTCAGATGCATGCTAATTGACTCAGGCCTTCCCTACAGGCACTGGGGAGAAGCTGCACTGACCACAGTTTACTTGCAAAACTGATTGCCAACCACAGTCACAGAGAAAACTCCTTATAAGTTATGGCATAACAGAAAGCCATATGTAGAACACATAAGGGTATTTTGATCCAAGGCCAATGCTCATACACCAAAGGAAAAGAAATCCAAACTAGAACCCAGAGCTGAAGAAGGCATCTTCGTAAACTATTCTCCAGACAGCAAGGGATACAGAATTCTAGACCCAACCACTAAACAAATTACTACAATCAGTGTAGTGCTGTTTTGCAGAAGAAGTCCTTCTGCTGAAGTATGGGGTAGACTCCAAGATATCTTGTGGGGGCAATTTTCTGTTCAAATCTGGGATGTAATGTCGACCTTCCCTGCCCTGATTTCCTGTTGATACTTACCTTGATTATATGTCTCTGTTTTTATGAATTTTACTGTAAAAGTTTACTCCACACCCCAAAATATTTTTCCCTTTTCTTTTTTGTGGTGTGATATATATGTAGAATTTATTAAATAAACTTATAATTTTTAAAAAATGCATCAAAAAATCAGTGTAGTGCAGTTTAATGAATGACCAAGGAACAACTGGACTGCTGCTACAGATGACTGTCCAGAAAGAGATGGTGAGAACAACCAGCTGCTGGTATATTGCCCAGAGCCAATGAATGCAGTCACTACACAGGCACAAAGAGATGCTCAACCAGAAGAGGAGATGAAGGTAAAAGTCCCTGAACCACAGGTGAACCAGAGGAACAAGAGACTGCTGCAGAGGCAGACAAGACCCTGGACCTCAGATGCTCATCATGGGCCAATGAGGGAGTTTCAGCTGAGAAACTAACCTACCTCACAAGAACATTGCTACCACATGAACCAACATCATGGGCTGAATTATACAAAATGCCTGAACCAGAAGCAAGCAAATGGTGGAAAGCAGCACAAGAAGAAATGGATGCACTGCATAAGAACAATACATGGACTCTCACTGAACTACCTTGGAGTAAGAATGTCATTAGGTGCAACTGGATCTTTAAGGCTAAGCAGGATGCAAATAGTGATGATGAGAGATATAAAGCCAAAGTGGCAAAATGATTGTCTCAGATTTATGGACCAAACAGTTGCACCAGTTGTAAAATATTCCAAAATTCATAGAATCATAGAATTGGAAGGGACCTCCAGGTCATCTAGTCTAACCCCCTGCACAATGCAGGAAATTCACAAATATCCCCCTCCACACACACACTCCCACTAATCACTGTTCCATGCCCAGAAGATGACCAAAAAACCTTCATGATCTCCAGCCAAACTGGCCTGGAGAAAAATTGCTTCCTGGCCCCAAAGTGGCAATCAGCATTTCCCTGGGCATGTAAGAAATGACCATAAGAACTAAGCACTGATGCAACCCTTCCTGTCCTCCCTCTCATGATCTGCCTAATGTGAACTCTATCTACTTGAATACATGCAATATTTTTAAAAAGTATTTTTTGCAATATACTTTTTGGAAGATTTATTTACTGTACTCAGCACCATGCTTCTATGGCTAGGCAAAATTTTGCTATATTAACCAAATGTCCCAGTAATAAAGCTATTGTTTTAGGTCCTCCAATAACAATGATCATCTTATGCAATATATTATGGCAAGTACAGAATTGGTAGATGGTTTTACAATCAAGTCTGCTGTCTGGAAATCATGGAAGGGATGAAAGCAGCTGGATTTAAACAAGGCAGGAAGAAATTATCAGGGATCAGCAGCAGGTAAGAGTCAGGCAACAGAAGGAAGCAGATCAGAAGGAATAACTGATAGGCAATGCTGGTATTAACCATGAAATAAATTGGGACAGCAGACTCCTGACTGGTGCCTGTTTTGGACCTGCAATCTCTGCCTTCCAGTATCATTCATATAATGATCCCCAATCCATTAATATGTTTTTGACTTTTGCCTCAAATAATGACTAGGCAATTAGTTTTAAGAATTATGAAAATCAGGGAACCGACTGAGAAAGGGAGCTCTAATGGGGAAGGGGGGAATCACTCAGATGTGCATTTCTACAGGAGTGTTTTGAGTAGGTTGAAGGCTGAAACTGACATTTCTAGATCCATAAGGCCTCAACACAGCCAGGAAGTCAGTCTTGCACTGATCAGTGCCTTGCAATGAGCTTGCTTCTACCTCATATGGCTGGTAGAATGGTTAAACAAAGAACCTTGGGGGGGGGGGTTGTATTATGTGGTCCTTAAAAGTACCTGCTGGAGGGAGGAGCACATTCTGGATCAGGGCCACAGCACAGGGCAAAGGGGTTAATTTTTTTCCTACCTGTTACATTTTCTTAGAAATAGTGGGGCTTGCAGCAGCCTGGGAAGCCTTTCTTCTCAGGGAAGTTGTCTTTTGGGGTGGGGGGACACAATAATCTACCCTTCCCCTAGGCTGCAGCCCATCCTATCTGAGCCAGTTTGGTGTAGTGGTTAAGTGTATGAACTCTAATCTGGGAGAAATGGGTTTGATTCCCCACTCTTCCACTTGCACCTGCTGGATGACCTTGGGCAAGCCATAGTTCTGGCACAGCTGTTCTTGAAAAACTTCACAGGGTGTCTGTTGTGGGGAGGGGAAGGGAAAGGAGTTTGTAAGCTGCTCTGAGACTCCTTTGGGTAGTGAAGAGTGGGGTATAAATCCAATCTCTTCTTCTTCATCATCATCTTGTGCATCCCAAAGCCTCATTTTAAGGTCAGATAATCTGTCTGAAGTTCTAATCATGGAAGTTCAGAATAGTTTGGCATTTAGATGCATACTCTGCTATGGAATCCCACCCCACCCCGAAAGCAGGGCTAAATCAGCATAGTATCGAAATGAGAATTGCTGTTATGAAGTTATGAGAATTGCTGTTATGAAGTTATGAGAATTGCTGTTATGAAGTTATGAAGAAAACATGTGATTCTGATAAATCAACTAACAGCTGATACAAAGAGATATTTTGGAGTTCTATGCCTCCCTGGCACAGATTGGGTTCATGGCTCAGAGGGAAGGGGGGTTTAAGTCTCCCCCAGCACACCATTTTACCACCTTGAAAGGGGACTTTGGAGGCACTATTGCCCGATTGGGGAAAGTTATTTTTTCTCCAGAGGGGCAAATGGCTCCCTAGAGCCACTTCAGGTTAAGCCCCCTTCCTCTGTACAGCATAGTCCCAATCCAAATCAGGCCCATGTGTACCTGGAAGGCATGGATTGCCAAAGTCCCCCCTACCCCACTGGTTGCCAGGATGGACCTGACAACCCTAGCATAAAATATGCTTCAAAATGATCATGGTGTAAAGATAAAATTCTTGTAAAAATTGTGTGCTCTCAAAGGGTCAGATATTTTCTAGGGCCAGTAACTTTCCCCCAATATCTTCTTTCTTTTTGTTCTTGAAGTCATGGAGCTGGATCTAAAGGTTCTGTTTCATTAATGGTGGAGCCTTCAACTTTTCTGCTGGGTCAGGACCCTGTGCACTCTTTGTGTCAAAGGAGAGCTGCATTATTAACAGAATGTAATCTTTGAACCTAACCCATTCATTTTATTAACTCTTATGGATTTATGCCATTGACATGGTAGTTAAACTATATCAGAAGAGAGTTGTGAATTCCCTTCAGATGGATATTGTGAAAAGACATGTTTGAGATTTTACGTAGCACTTTAAAAGGTCCCACATATTTCCAGCCCAGTTTCCGGTTCAGCTGTAAGCCTTGTATATTCTTGGTTGACACATAAATAGAATCTCCCAGCTCAAGATCCCATCCCGGGGTTCTCCCCTTGTCCGCATATTTTTTGTAATCCATTTTCACTTTATCCAGTGTTTTTGCAATGAGAGGCCAGGAATCACAGAGAAAATTCCACCAGTCCCCAAATGAGCCAGACTTCGAGGATGCCTGGCTCAATGCCGGGAGAGGAACCCCCTCAAATCCCCCCACCACCATAAAAGGAGACACACCAGTGGAGGAGTGAACTGCATTGTTGTAGCTGTACTCTGCAAAGGAGAGGAGCTCCACCCAGTTGTCCTGATTAAAGTTAGTGTAGCAACGGAGGAACTGTTCCAGGATTTGATTAACCCTTTCCATTTGTCCATCCATCTCTGGATGATAAGCGGAACTTAGAGCAGGCTCCACCCCGAAAATGTCCAGGAGTTCCCTCCAGAAGTTGGCAACATATTGAGATCCCCTGTCAGATACCACCTTCTTTGGGATACTGTGTAATTTGACTATATGAGACAGAAATGCCAGTCAGCAGAACCTTTATTGGCATAGATCAGAATCATAAACAGTCACCATTCAATTCATGGAATTAACACACATCTTCCTCATTATATGGCAATTACAAAACTTAGCAACCGCTTCAATAACCGCTATGTTTTGTGAAGCCAGTAAACAATACATCATTTTGTCATTGGATTGTGCTGCAACTTTCTTAAGAATGGCTTCTAAATAGTGCCTGGATATCATCATACAAACTGTAATAGAGGAATACATGTTCGATTGTTTCAATCTCATCTGAATCACAGTCACAAAGCCTAGCAGAGTAGGGGATTTTCTTAAATCTCCCTGCTAAAACCACAGAGGGGAGCACGTTAAAGCGGGCCAACATAAATGCTCTATGCAGCTGTGGGGAAGTCAGGTCGAATAAGTATTGTGGTGGAGCGTTGATCAGAAAACATACCCATCTTAAAGGGGAACATCTACCAGAGGCCAAGGCTCTAAGCTCTTGCATCTCAATATCAATTAATCTCTGTTTGAGCAGAGCAAAAATGTGTGTTTCAGATAAGGACATCATATCATTCAGGCGTAAACCTATTGAAGCGATTTTCTTTTCTATAACGGTGAACCACTCAGAACAATGAGATTCTTTCAGTAAATATGTAATAAGGCTATTGGGGCAGCACCTAAAATTTAAGTGTAGCCAAAATCTGAAAGAGATTATCCAAGCCCTTGTTTCTAAACGTATCAAATTGGATTCCAAACAAATGGCGGCATAGGAAGCACACAAAGGCAGCCTTTGAGACAGAAATGCTTTGGCCAACCCCTTGGCTATGGGCAACTGCTTGAATGGGATGAAGTGTGCTTGCTTGGAAAATAAATCAACAGCCACCCACACCCCAGTCTTTCCCTTGCTTTGCGGGAGATTAGTGATAAAGTCCATAGAAATGGCTTCCCAGGACGGGGAAGTGGTAGGGAGGGGTTGTAGCAGCCTGGGAGGCCCCCCCCCCCGCTTTTCACACATTAAGTAAGTTTGACAAGAAGAGACATAATCGGACACATCTCCACGCATGCACGGCCACCAGAACTGCCTCTGAAGTAGATGCAATGTTTTTAAGTAACCAAAATGGCCCAACAACTTAGATTCATGGCTCACATGCATCACTGCTTGGTGCAAAGATTCCAGAACAATGAGTTTCCCCTCCCGATACCAGCACCCATCTGATTCTTTAATGGCCAATGTCTCTGAGTCAAATAAATCCTGCTCCTTCTGCGAATATTCTGTGGCACATTTGCTTACCCACTCGTTGGGGGTAACTGACGGTGCGTTTCAAGCTTGGCTACAGGTCACCACTCCCCCCCCCCAATTGAGCTGGAAAAAACATTGAATCAATCACCTCTTCCCATTTTGAGTTGTGCTGTGGGAAGCGGGAAAGAGCATCAGCGAGTGAGTTGGAAGCCCCGGGAAAGTGGTGCAGTGTAAAGTTAAACTTGGAAAAGAAATCTGCCCACCAGAGCTGTTTGGCATTAAGGGCTCTCCAGGTGCGCAGCGCCTTGAGGTTTTTGTTGTCAGTCCACACCTCGAACGGCTTCTGTGCCCCCTCCAACCAATGTCTCCAGGTGGTCAGAGCCAATCTGATGGTGGCTGCCTCTTTGTCCCAGACGGACCAGTTCCTTTCTGCCTTGCTGGATTTCTTTGAGATAAACGCCAACGGATGCAACCACCCATCCTCCCCCCTTTGTAAAATCGCCCCCCCATGGCGACATCCGATGCATTGACATGAATAGTAAACTGCTTGGACTCATTGGGGTGGGCCAGGATGGATTCTGAAGTGAATAGGGACTTGAGTTTCTCGAATGCTCTTTGACACTCGGGAGTCCAGGGCAGCTATGCCCCTGGCTAAATAGCCTCAGGATCCTGCCCTTTAGTCTTTAACAAGTCTGTGAGGGGTAAACTGACTTTGGCAAAGTCCTTGATGAAAATTCTGTAAAAATTGGAGAATCCGATGAAACTCTGAAGTTGTCTACGGGTGTGAGGGGCTTCCCAAGAGACCACCACCTCAATTTTAGCAGGGTCCATCTCCAAACCCTTAGGAGAGATACGGTACCCCAAAAAGTCGATTTCTGTCTTGTGGAACTCACATTTGGATAGCTTAGCATACAGTTTGTGTACTTTCAAGGTAGAGAGGACCTCTCTGACTAGTTTAACATGGGATGGCATGTCCTGTGAGTACAGAATAATGTCATCTAGTTAACATAATGCCCCTTTGAATAAATGCTTGTGTAACACCTCATTTATTAGGCTCATAAAAACTCCAGGACCCCACTTAAGCCAAAGGGCATAATGAGGTATTCGAATTTGCCCAAAGGGGTATTAAAAGCAGTCTTGTATTCATCCCCCTCTTTTATGCGCACTTGGAAATATGCATCATGCAAATCCAATTTCAAAAAGATTTTCCCTTTGGCGGGCTCTGCCAACAGGTCTTTGATCAACAGAAGGGGATAGGCATTGGAAGACGACACCACATTAAGCCCCCTATAGTCTGTGCACAGTCTCAAGCCCCCGTCCCTTTTTTTCCAGAACAGAACAGGAGCAGCAAACGGAGAGGTAGCTGGCCTAGTGCCAGATTCTTATCCAGGAATTTGCAAAGCTCTGCATGCTCAGCTGGCCCCATAGAGTATAATTTCCCCTTGGGTAGTTTCTGCCCAGGCAACAATTCAATAGTACAGTCAGTGGCCCTATGGGGAGGGAGTCATCTGCTTCTGTCTTTCTGAACACCTGGCTCAAGTCCCAATATACCTAGGGGATCAAATCTAACTCCTCCTAAACTAAATACGCCCATGGTGCCTCTGGGGGACCCAATCCCCATCCTGGATCCCACCGGTGTTGGGAGCACTGGGGGTTAATCCAGGCAATCTTCCTCTTGCTCCATTTAATGTACTCAACCAGGGCACTCAACCAGGGGCTGCCAAGCACCATGTGGAACTGTACATGAGGGGTAACTACAAATGTTCTTTTTCCCCAATGTTCCCCAGAGCCCCAAATGAGGGGTTCAGTCTCTGCTACACATGGCTTCCTCATTTCTGAGCTGTCCATTTGAGTAAACCAGAGCGGCTCCCCCAGAGGGACCAAGGTTGCCCCTAACCCCTCAGTCACAAAGGGGCTAATTAAGTCATGGGCACAGCCAGAGTCTATTAAAGCCCGTATTCAAACGTGTGTTCCATTTTTGGGATCTACAACAGTCACTACCATATAAAGTAGAGGTCCAGGGGAGCTCACCACTGGTGGCGCTGGCAACAGTGGGACCTGCGGCAGTGTGCCTCCTATTGCAGGTCCTTGAAGTTTTCCGATGGTTGCTCCAGGATGACCTCCACCATGTTGGTGTCGCTTGTTGTCCCTTCCAGCTGTAATACCCGGGGTTTGTAGATGCCTTTCTGGGGTCTTGGTGTCCCAGCCGGCATGCTCGGGGTGACTCTCAGGGTCTTTGGGGCAGCCACTGGACAGCTGGAGGTGAAGTGGCCAGCTTCCCCGCACCTCATGTAGAGCCCCTGCTTCATGCGCATCTCCCGTATTTCCTGGAAAGTGGATTTCATTTTGGCCTTGGGAGGTCCCTTGGCGGCAGGTTGAGAAGCATGGGGCCCCAAACGAATCAGGGTGAATAGCTCCTCGACATCGGCTGCCGCCCGCATCCAAGCCACGAGGAGCTGGGTCATTCATTTCTCAACACAGTCTCGTAAATCTCCCGGTTTAGTCCCTCCCTGAATTGTTCAATAAATACCGCTTCAGGCCACGCATGCACCCTGGCTGCACCCCGCCTGAATTGCTCGGTGTACTCACGCACAGAGTTGTGCCCTTGCACCAGCCGCTGCAGTTGGTTTTGCACCTTTTCCCCCATGGGATCCTCGTACTGTTGCTGTAATGCCCACATGAAATTATTCACAGATTGCAGTTCAGGCCTGGGAGGGGTGTGGAGGCTCACATACCAGTCATTTGCAGTGTCCTGTAACCATGAGCCAATATAACCCACCTTCTCACGATCGGTGGGGTAGACGTGGCCCCACGAGTCCAGGAACCGTCCAATCTCAATGACAAAAAAACATAGTTTATCTGGATTCCCATCAAAAGTAGCTGAAAGAGGTTCTGCTGGTACTTGATGGTAAATCCTCTCCCCCGCGCCGACTGCACAGGGACTTGGGACATCAGGTCCCGGGGTGGCTGGGGAAGGCCAGCAGGCAGTTGGGGAACAAGTGCCAGCGAATCCTGTTACGGTTGCTGCTGCTGCTGCTGCGCTCTGCCATCCGCTCCCAGGGCCGCATCTCTACCGGCCACTGCTTGCAGTGGGACCCCCCTCAGGAGGCCCTTCACCTCCTCCAGTGCCTCTCACGTGCCACTCAGCGTGAGCTGTGACCACTGACCTGGATGGGGCTTCGGTTACACGCGGGACACTCAATCGCCAGTCTCCAAGGCATTCATCTTCGAATCGCAGACTGGAGCCTCGCCGCTTGGCAGTCCAGGTCTCCTTGGTAGTGCCTCCGAACGCAGTCCAGGAATACTTGGGCTTGACCGGTCTCTCGAAGATGATACCCCGTATTGAAGGGGGTGTCACCAAGTTCATTTCTGTGATCATTACCACAGTAGCCATGGAAGCCGGTACTTCCTTCAAAGTGGTGGTCGGAACGAGGGTCCCATTGTCCGACATGATTGGGCATGGGTTGCTCTCCTCCCATTAGTGAAAGATCACTAACACTCTGGCCGATTTCGCACTAGCATTTGCCCCAGTTTTGCCCTCATGCTTGCACCGGAGCTTCTGGTTGATTTCACACCAGTTGCTCCGGGCTCACGTTTTGCTTTGGAGCATCACCCTGCTGCACCAGAGTTTCCCTGGAGCAAACAAATCCTGTTTTTAGAGGATTTTCCTGTTTGCTCCAGGGGAGAACCCAAAATGAAAACACGCCCACTCGCCCGCCTTTCATCAGGGCCGCCTTATTGTGGGAGTTTCTAATTTTTTTTGGAGAAAACCCTTCATCACGCTATATCAAAAGGGCTGAGGTTCCAAGTGGGAAAATGAAGAAAATACTCCAGAGGAAACTGGGAGGGGAAATTCCGGAGAGAATGAGAGGCAACTGGCCAGTGCGAAATCGGCCTCTGTGAGAACCCTTACAGAGCCAATAAGCCAGGCCTTCTGGAATTAAAAGTCCTTTTTATTCTTAATGGTCCATAGTAGGTAACACATTTTGTGTTAGTGATACAGAGCAAAGGGCTGTAGGTAAATTATTCAAAAGTGAAGGGGGAGGAGGGGCACCAATCAGGTTAGTCAGAAATGGCGCCACATTACATGTCCGTTTAGCTTCCCAAGGAAAACACGTTCAAATGTGTGATTGTTCATCCCACATTCCTTCCCACCTCCCACCGAAACCTCCCCAGCAATTCCCAGGCTGCAGTTAGAGAGGCACCTGGAGAGCAGAGACAGCAAGCCAAGGTCATATTCATCAATAAAGCAGATAACAGTTCCAACAGCAGTTATAAGCCCTCATGGGGGAGCGGGTGACGTAGACTGGGTCAGGGAAACCAACTCCCGCTTGGGAAATGTCAGATTCTGACAGATATATGCTCAGATTTTTTTTAATGGCTACCTTATTCTTTATATTTAGAACCCCACACACATGCTGACCAACATTTTTTAAAAAAAATTCTGGCATGATTCTACTCAGCAATTACCAGCACATTCTCTTAGATGTGCTCAAGGTGATGAAGTGTTAATTGTGAAGATAGGAGACTTAAGTACGAAGTCTCTAGTCAGAGAGAAAATTAACTAGCAAAATGATTTGAAATTCATAAAGATAAAATGAGTTGAGCATGACCATTAGACAAATAATATGACAAGGATCCTAAAATGAGGAACATCTGAATTCAAGATGGATTCAATATAATTTGATTTAGGTAGAAAGGAAGTTCTCATGGGTAAACCAGGAGAGAGGGATTGCACAGAATGTATTCTCAAAGGGAAAACCGTGGTTCTTTCCCTCTGCCATTTCTCATGCTCCTGAACACTGCCAGAAGACTGTAATTGCTACAATTATTCTACAAAGCAAGCTTGCAAATCTTCACTTAATGTAAAGATTATTTTTTTAGATCTTGTGTTGAATTTCTGGAAAATGTATTGTGTGCTAATGTTTATTTAATTGTCGTCCCCCCTCCCCCATAAGACAATACTAGTCAGGAGACACTATCAAGTGAGGAAAGGGATGCCCATACAAGTGCATGCATACACAGATGCCTGGTTTCTCACCAGCACGTTCTAGGATCTTATTCTAGAACTACTGATATGTGTTTGGTCTTTTTACTTAGTTTTGGTTTCACAATTGAATATCAAGCATGTGGGGATTTTTTATGTATGCTAGAGTCACATAGGAAGACAGAGAAGGTAAAGTTCCATACCTCTGTCTGCCTTTTGGCACTGAAGTTCAAATATCAATGCTCCTTAAAAGCAAACACTGCTTTTGTACATTTTACTTTAACAGTGCAAACAAGTTGGGTGTGCATGCTTGACTTGCATTTTAAGATTTGCTGAACACTGCTAACTATTGTTCCTGGTTAGTTTATTCAGAAAACAGCAGCTCTAACACAGGTGACGATGATGGCAGACTGTGTTGTATTATTTTGTGTGAGCTTAATGAAGGGTTTTAGGTGGCAATTGTTTTTTGGATTCAGCAACTCTGTAAGTGGCTCAAGGTGAGTTAATATGACTGATTATTAGTGTGGGGACTGCTGAAGAACTTGCTTTGGCTTCTACCTATTTGATCTTTGAATTCAATGCATTTTTAAAGAAAGAATTCTCTTGTGGTGCTATAAGGATGCTGGCACAGAGAAAGGGTTGTGAAACTTTAGGGAATGTGCTTTGCATGATGTTAGAGAGGTGTTTTTTCCCCGTTTCTCCTGTACTGCACGTTTTCAAAATAACTCTGCTCCATTCTGAACATTAAAGTAAAAAAAACAGATTTTGTAAAGTGATGAAGATCCAGCAGCCCTTGTTTTCTCTGTATTATAAGAACTGTCTTGATCCTGGGATGGTCGTACTGGTTGACCTACCAGACCTTTGAGTTGGATCCAGCTGGCTTTTCTTCTGGTGAAAAAGGGAGGGGGAAAATACCCTTTGGCCACCCAAAAAGCCTTCACTGGCAATCATGGGACCTGTATTTACAAAAAGCCATGAGGAATAGGGGTTTGTAGTAATGAGGGAAATAGGGTGGGTGAGATTGTGTAAAAAAGCTGGCTGGATCCAACCCAAAAATCCATTTAATTCAGTATTCTCTTCTAATAATGTCCAGCCAGTCCTGTTCAATACCTTTTGCTTGCTACAGCTGGAGACAGACTGAGAGTGAGAACAAAAAAGCACAGGAGTTGTGAAAATGAGATTATAATTACATTAAATAAATAACAACAATAATAGAAATCCAGTTGCTTACAACATTATCATTCAGTTGTTAGGGGTGCTCAAATGCCAGCCAGTTCAATCCACATCCTATTTGTCAGTTGCAAATGGGAGCTGATTGTTTGAGGATTGTTTTGACTGTTCATTGCCCTGTTTGTGGCTGTTCGGCAGGTTGCTTCACTGTATTCCGTCCTAACTGTACAGGACAGTACAATCGTTTTTTTGTGCATGCACATTCTTATGCAGCCCGATTCACTTATATCCCCCCCCCGACAGTTGAATAAAGATACAATTAAATCAGTCACAATTCATATAAATGCATGCTGTGTTTTAATAACATTCTGTCCTATGGTGTTCATCTGAGTATTCTCTAGTGATGCTAATGGCTGTTCATTGGTTTGAATCAGCAAAGCAGTATCTTTGCACTTGTGCAGTTCTGCAAATTCAATGCAAACCTTTTTGGCCGGTGTTCATAGCTGTTCAGCATAAACTGAACAGACCAAGTGATTGTCTCATGTCTGATCAACAATTTCAGACACAGTAAGATTGATTATCCAACATGCTTGTAGTGAAATCTGCAGTCCCTATCAATTGTCCATGTTCTTCTTGCAATAGTATGTGTAACATTTGTATAGCACTTAAAGTGATAGACATTCCAACAATCCTTTAAGGTTCCAACAATCCTTTAAGGTAGGCAAGTATTATCCCCTTATTGCAGATCAGAAGCTGAGAGGAAATGTGTTGCCTAAGATCAAGTAATGGGTTTGTGATGGAGGTGAAATTTGAACTGAGGCCCTCTGGATCACAGTTTATACTCTTACAACTGTACCACACCAGCTTCTGGGAAGCTTAAGTCTCTTTCTCAAGTTCCATATTTCTTAATACCAGGCTTCATTGGCTTTCAGTGTAGTGCACCAGCTATATTAGCCATTGTATCTAAATTTATCATAATTTCTGGATTTGAATCCTCTACATAATGTTGCAGATATTCACAATAATGATTTCCTGGTAAAAGCCCAACTATCATGGATATTCCCATAATGACAATTTAACACAGAGAGAAATCCTGTAACGCTGCCTTGAGAGGATGAACTTTCTAAATCCTTTCTAGCCCTACTTTATTTCTCTGACTGACATCTGGAAGTGCCATATGGTTAAACTGATCCATCATATTTCTTCATGCTAAGCACAGGGACTGTCTTCAGAATATTAGTTTGTGATCTAATGTTATATTTAGTTTATCTATTCTCAGGACCAAAGCTCTGTTGATTTGGAGTTAAGTTTGAAAGACTCATCTGTTTGCTTTGGGCACATCTTCAAATTGTACACATGGCACACTTTCTCTCTTCAGATCACTGTGCTACCTTTATTTATTTCCCATGCTAACTCTGCAATATTCTTGTTAGCCTTGCAGAATTATGGCAAAGGGAGTAGGAGGTAGATGTTG
The DNA here is from genome assembly GCA_029233225.1 of Lepidodactylus listeri. Lineage (NCBI taxonomy): Eukaryota > Metazoa > Chordata > Lepidosauria > Squamata > Gekkonidae > Lepidodactylus > Lepidodactylus listeri. Next base: position 115,192,805 of record JARCFY010000002.1, on the reverse strand, counting down.
TAACTTGCTTAAATTTTCTCCTCATGGATCATCCCCAGATTCAGGAGTAATCTCAATATCCTTTCAAATGTCTGATTCCAGGTCGGATCCAATTCCCTTCATGCTACAGCCTGTCAGTAAACTGATTGGATGGGACATGCTGGTCCCTAGAGTACATGATCACACTCTCATCATTCAGCCATGTTGACCCAGTGCAGATCTGGGCTAGGAAAACATTATATTAAAGAATTCTACTTTTGTATCTTTCATGTAGAACGTATTCTCAAAATATACAATAAATATTGAGCATTTAGTATTTCAGTAAAAAAAAAATCAATAACAATACTATTAATAATACACAGCATCCAAGTCCTTCCTATATATCACCTGTAAACTACCTTAATGATCATTAGAACAATCTTGTAAAGTAGATCTGTTATCTCTGTACTTTGGAAGGGTGGGTGGTCTCTGTAGCTTCCATAAAGTCATTTGGTGAGTCCATGACTACTTACTGTCAGCAGAAGGCATCTTGTTTTTTAGATTTTTCTGAATTTCCCAGGCAGTGGCATTTCTTTCTTCCAATCAGATCCTTGCAAGGGATCTGGAGGTGAGTGCTCCCCATCAATCATCTTTGGAGACAAACCCCAGAAAACGAATTTCCTTGAAGGAGTCTGTCTGTGCTGGTCTGTGAGTGTTCAGACTACTCCACATACATAAAGCTCCAGATTTATGCAAATAATTTCCCACTGGTGTTCTTTGGATCAAGGAAAAAGCTTGTGGGAAGCAAAAGCCCCCTCTACCACCCATGCTGACCTGTGTCAGCAAAACCAGCTCCTGTAGCTTTTAAACAACATTAGAACTGATGTGTGACTCTGATCAAAACAGAGATCCTGGAGACAATTTGTAAACAAACACACCATGTATCTTAACCCTCAGACTGCCCAACATCACACCCACTGCCACCTCCTCCTTCTCTAGGAACCCCTTAAATAATAGTAGTACTAATTACTATTTAAAGTACTAATTACTATTTAAGACATGAATCTCAAAAGCATCGAATGATTTGATTCATCGCATGCCATCATGCACACAGAGACAAATGTTCTGCTTTTCTTTTCTTTTTTAAACTGAACTATTTCCACAGATTGGATGGATGGGGGAGGGGTCTTCAAAAGTAGCCCTTGTGAAATGAAACAATGGACCACAATGAGGAAGGAGGGCAAATGCTGAGTTTTCAGTGGAAATGTCAACACAAAAATATTATCAGTTAGTCACAACAAGATTATGTTACAAAAATGGATTCAGACAGGATTTTTTTAAACAACAGCAACAACAATACCAACAATGCCAGTGGCTGGTACAATCTCCTCTCCCCCCTCAATGGGAATCAGTGGAGAGAAGTGTCTCTGCAGTGAAAGGTACCTGCTTTGGGGGTCTGTAAAAGCAAATCCTTTTGTTTGTTCTGTTTGAAACTTAGTGGATCTTTAGACTTGAGGGGATGATGGTCTGTGAAAATTTACCTGATCTGAAATTATAATTAATTTTTCCCTGGTGCACACCCCTATAATGGAATCTCTGTAGGAGGAAAACTGTTGCACTTTTTTAATGTGCAGCTGCTGGAGATACCACGGCTTTGATAAAGCAATGCCTCCAATCAAAACATTACACACTCACACAACGACCCTCGAATTGGACTAGTGTTTCAAACTAGCCAAATAAGGTAAGTGGTTTGTCATTGCAGCCATAAATATTTACATCTAGTGGTGACAATAAAGAGTCTGGAATGGCTATGTAATTGTAGTTGCTTTCCACAAGCATGTCAGTAGTTCTCTTTATCTCCTGAAGGCTTGCAATGAATAACTCTTGCCAGCTGAATAAGAGCACACACTTCAGCTGTTGTCTTTGGTCTAATTGGCTATTACTAAGGTATTACTTACCTGTGGGGTCTGGCTAGATTCCCATGCCACAACTCTTTAAAAGCTCCCTTTTCTTGGCATACATTCCGTCTGTAGAATGTGGATTAAAATGCTACTGAATTTGTTCTGATTCAGACCCTAATTGAGAAAACAGCAGGATGGCAGGCAACTTACACTGTACTCTTCAGTTGTCTCAAGATTTGATGTCCTTGGTAGGCGCTTCTTACTCTCATAGGAGTCTATGGTGAAAGTAAGGAATTGACTCTTTGCCTTCCTGGTTCAACTGGAGTTCATCTGTGATATAGTTTGGTTCCAGTTCCAGCCAAAAAAAGGCTCATTGACACACTGAATTCCAGTTCATGTGGAAAAAGCTGTAACTGGGAGATAGTGGGACCTCAGAAGGGGCAAGAGTCTTGCCCAGATGCAGAAAGTAGGTAGTTCAGAAACAGTACCATGTCCACTCTACCACTAGCTGCTCTTCATTGGCTAAATTTATAGGCTTCTCACAGAGTATTCTGTCTCAACTCTTGTGGCCTGGTGATTTGACAGAGTCTGCTAGGAGTGCTGCTCCAGAGGAATGTGTAGCGTCTTGAAAGAACCTACCATACTGGGAGGCTGCAAAACTCTTGTCTAGTATTTCACATACATTAAACCTCCCATGTACCTGCTGGGGGATTGCCAGCCCCAGCCCCAGTTTCCCTCCTTTGAGGAACTGAGAAAAAATGGTCTCTACATAGTAACACATCAGGAGTCTGGATTGTCACCTGGTCCTCAGGCACCACCCCCATTTGCCAAGGCAGTGTTGGGAACCCTAACCAGCATAGATGCAGATGTTCTATATGGCAAGAAATGCAAACTGCTGAGGCCATCTGTGGTGTTTTCTCTTCAGGCCACAGGAGTGAGAGAGTAATGTACTTTACTTCCTTCTATCTAGATCTTCTCGAAAATACAGTCCAAACAGATGTACCAGTTTTGGTACTAACATATTGCCCGCATTTACAGTGTAGATAATGAAGCAACCAGGGAAATATTACTTGCTCATCAAGAAAAGTTATTTATCTTTAAGAGTGAATTGGCAAACACAACAGATTAAAACAACTATGCTATTTATGTTCTGCTTGAAATGCATTAAGGATGGTTGCTCAGCTTAGCTTTGCAGTAGTTTCACAGCATTTGCTTGCAAAAGCCAGCTGTTGTACTTTATATAATATTGGCTATTCATTTGCAAAGAGACACTCCTGGCCAACAAACAAACAAAAAAAGCTTAGTATGCTCTTTCATATATATTTCTGATTTTTTTTAAAAAAATGTACAATCTAAGTCATTTTCATTTCTTCAGATAAAATATATTTAATTATGAGATCGGTTAAGCCCTATTATCTTCTTGGTCGTATAGCACTTAATCAATAACTGGTGGAATCTCTCATAGAAATCTAAGTGTCAGGGAACAAAAATAGCAGTTGGAATATTGTCTTTCACTCTCTTTCCCCCCCTGCTATCACCTCATTATTCACATTGTGTTTTGGGCTGTTTCTAGAAGAACTTGGTTGGGCATGTTGCCTCTACATTGTGTTCTCTAGTGTTTTTTAGCACAGTCACAAAACTTTTCAGTACAACCTCCTCCATTCAAGATGTGATCCATCAGGATCATGTGTAAACAGCAAGACTGGTACAGCCTGCCTTTTAGAAGTTAAGTTTAGTTCTGTTCTGATCACTCTTTGCAAACTACATCTTGAATAGGCTGTGATATGTTGTAAAAGAGCCAGTGTGGCGTAGTTTGTGGTCAGAGTATCAGACTGGGAAATGGGAGATCCAGAATTGAATCCCTATTATGCCACGGAAATGCATTGGGTGACTTTGGACAAGTCACAGACCTCACAGGGTTGTAGGCTGCTTTGGATCCCTATTGGAGAGAAAGGTGGAGTACAAATGAAGCAAATGATAGGAATGCTTTGTTGTTCCTGGGATATTTTTAGCTTCCTTTGACAAATCTATGAAAATAACAGCTACTCTTCTCACCTCTGTTTAAAATAATGCTGGTATGCTTTCCTTGCCTGGGAAGTCTGAAGAGATGCTGAAAATAATGCATGCCTGAAAATTCTCCTCTACACTTTTTGATGTGAAACATCTTTCAGATATTCTCCAAATCTTTGAATAGTTGATGCATAGTAATGATTTTAATAAACGTGTTTAGCATTTGGCAGTTTTATACCTGACACACAATGGCATTTTTATATGTAGTAGAATAAATGTTGATGCCAACATTCATATTCACTTGTGTCCGAATATGAACTTTTAACTGTTTGCAATGCTCACCTCTTCCAAATCAATCTTATTTCACCATTTCCGTCTTTGTCTCTGCCTGTTGCCTGAAATGCTTTTGGCAGCATTCCCTGCAAATGCCACCCCCCAAAAAAAACTTATGTTGCATTACTGCTTCAGACTTCACTGTAATCACTTCTGTAGCTACTCAGTGTGCTGGCGCCCAATATATACCTGATGTGGGATGGGCCCCATCTCCCAGCCATGTCAGGCCTTGCCTAATTGGCCATGGGGGATTAAAGGGGAGGCCATGTTGCGACAGCAACCTCCTAGTAGACCCACTGCACTGAGGACCATCGTCCCACCTCTTGCCTCCCATGGGCCTGCAAACTCAACTCTGGGTAAGTCTGGGATCCATGCTTTTCTACAAAGTAACTCAATTTTTCAAAACTGATTCTGAATTCTGAATCTAGCGCATCATGATGTGATATCAGGTTTTGACATCTAGCATTTGATAATAGTTAGGATTTCACATTATTGGTACCTGAAAGCCTGCCAAACTTACACAATCTCAAGATGACAAGAATTTTAAAGAACTCCAATTTTAGTTTGTAAAACAAAACTTCATATTCAACATGTTAATGTACATTTTTATTTAAAATTTCACATTTCAAAACTTTATTTACATTCAAATTTTTATTCAGAATGTCACAGCCAGTCAAATATTATTTGTTTGTTTGTTTGTTTATTTAGATTTATATCCCGCCTAGCCAGCGAGCCGGCTCTAGGCGGCTAACAACATGATTATAAATATACAAAGTTAAAACACATAAAATTCCATTAGATCACATTAAAATACAGCTAAGCAATCAGATCACAGATGGCAGCAGATACTAGACCAACACCAGTAGCCTACTTTCATTCCCGCCAGGAGACTCCCACCCCACCCCAGGTGTTCTAGTGGCGATTCACCCCACCGCCTACTAAGGGCCATTTCCTCCGGTGGCGGCCCCAAAAGCCTGGCGGAAGAGCTCCGCTTTACAGGGCCTGCAGAACTGCAAAAGATCCCGCAGGGCCCTGATGTTCTCCGGGAGCTCATTCCACCAGTAGGGGGCCGCCACTGAGAAGGCCCTGCTCCTGGTAGTTGTCAACCTGGCCTCCCTCAGGCCCAGAAGGGTCAGGCGATTTTGAGTGCCTGACCGCAGCGCTCTCTGGGGTATATATGGGGAAAGGCGGTCCCTTAGGTAGGCAGGCCCCAGGCCATATAGGGCTTTAAAAGTTAAAACAAGCACCTTGAACTGGGTCCGGTACGCTATAGGCAGCCAGTGCAGCACCCTCAACACAGGCCGGACGTGGTCCCTCACCGAGAGGCCCATCAACAGCCTGGCCACAACATTCTGCACTAGCTGCAGCCTCCGGAGCTGGGTCAAGGGCAGCCCCATGTAGAGAGCGTTACAGTAGTCTATCCTCAAGGTGACCATAGCATGGATCACTGTCGCCAGGTCGTTGTGTTCGAGGAAGGGAACCAGCTGCCTAATCAGCCGTAGATGGTAAAAGGCTGCGCTGGCAGTGGCTGCTACCTGGGCCTCCATGTGGCTGCTACCTGGGCCTCCATGGTTAAGGAGGCATCCAGGAGCACTCCCAAGCTCCAGACCCTCAGCATTGGCACCAGTGGCGCCCCCCAAAGGCCGGTAGTGGGATCCCTACCCCCGGTCTACTCCGACTCAGGCACAGGACCTCCGTCTTCGTTGGATTCAGTTTCAGTCGACTCAGCCTGAGCCAGTCCGCCACGTCCTGAAGTGCCCATTCCAGGTCATTCAGGGTGGCCCTGGACTGGCCATCCATCAGCAGATACAACTGGGTGTCATCAGCATACTGATGGCAGCCCAGCTTGTGCCTCCAGGCAATCTGGGTGAGAGGGCGCATATAGATGTTAAACAACATGGGAGCACGCCACATACCAGCGGGCGCCTCTGGGACAGCTGCTCTCCCAGCACCACTCTCTGTCCCTGACCTTGGAGGAAGGAGACAAGCCACTGTAAGGCAAGCCCCTGAACCCCTATGTCAGCGAGGTGGTGGATCAGTAACTGGTGGTCGACCATATCAAACGCGGCCGAAAGATCTAACAACACCAGCACCGCCATTCCGCCCCAATCCAGATGCCGTCAGAGGTCGTCCGTGAGGGCGACCAGTACCGTTTCCATCCCATGACCCAGCCGGAAGCCGGACTGAAACAGGTCTAGCACAGAGGTTTCATCCAGGAAACTCTGCAACTGAATCGCCACTGCCCTCTCCAAGATCTTGCCCAAATAGGGCAAGTTGGACACCGACCGGTAGTTGGCCAATTCAGCCGGGTCCAATGATGGTTTTTTCAGGAGGGGGTGGACCATCACTTCCTTGAGTGCCCCAGGGAACCGTCCCTCCTGGAAGGACTTGTTGACAATCTCCCTAAGGGCACCTCGTAACCCCAGTAACTGGTGGTCGACCATATCAAACGCGGCCGACAGATCTAACAACACCAGCACCGCCATTCCGCCCCGATCCAGATGCCGTCGGAGGTCGTCCGTGAGGGCGACCAGTACCGTTTCCATCCCATGACCCAGCCAGAAGCTGGACTGAAACGGGTCTAGCACAGAGGTGTCATACAGGAAACTCTGCAACTGAATCGCCACTGCCCTCTCCAAGATCTTGCCCAAACAGGGCAAGTTGGACACCGGCCGGTAGTTGGCCAATTCGGCCGGGTCCAATGATGGTTTTTTCAGGAGGGGGCGGACCATCGCTTCCTTGAGTGCCCCAGGGAACCGTCCCTCCTGGAAGGACTTGTTGACAATCTCCCTAAGGGCACCTCGTAACCCCTCACGGCCAGCTTTTATCAGCCATGAAGGGCACGGATCAAGGCTGCATGAGGTTGGGCGTACAGCAGAGAGTAAACTGTCAACCTCCTCAAGGCTGAGTGGACCGAATGAATCCAGAATGGAACTAGAAGACGTGCATGGAGCCTCGAGTTCGCTCACTGTCTCAACTGTGGCAGGGAGGTCACAGCGGAGCAACAAGATTTTATCTGCAAAGTAGCTCGCAAAAGCCTCACAGCCTATGTCCAATTCCCTAACATTTAAGCCGCCATGTGGCAGTTCTGTTAAAGATCGAATGGTTCTAAATAATTGTGCCAGGCGTGAGCTTGCAGATGCAATCGTAGCCGCATAGAACTGTCTCTTTGCAGCCTTGACAGCCATCTCATAGGATCTCATAAACGTCCTATAAGATGTTCTTGATGCTTCGTCGCGGGCTCGCCGCCACCGTCTTTCTAATCGTCTAAGCTCTCGTTTCATCTGCCGCAGCTCCCCGGTGTACCAGGGAGCCCACTTAGAACGAGGGCGAAGAGGACACCTGGGGGCGATCTTGTCGATGGCCGCCCGAAGCCGGCCATGCCAGTCCTCGACCAGTTCATCTAACGAGCCGCCGGGGGGCATGGGGTCCCACAGGGCCATCTGAAACCACTGAGGGTCCATCTGGCTCCGCAGGCAAGCCAAAATACGCTCGCCGCCCACACGGGGTCTGAGCAGGACATTCAGATGGGCCTTCAGAGCATGGTGATCCGACCATGGTACCGACAAAGCAGTAATCGGACCCAACCCAACCCCTGCTGCAAAAATCAAGTCGAGCGTATGCCCGGCCTGGTGCATAGGCACTGTTACAAGTTGGGTGAGTCCTAGTGCCGCCATGGTCGACACCAGGTCCATCGCCAGCCCAGAGGCTGCATCATCAGCATGGACGTTGAAGTCACCCAGGACTATAAGTCGTGGGTGCTCCAATGCCCAGCCCGACACGGCCTCAGCCAGAGATGGCAGGCTAATGGGTGGTGCATTGGGTGGTCAGTACACCACCCAAATAGCCAAATTCTCCCCAGTATCCAACACCAGGCCAGAGCATTCTATGCCCTCAAGCTTAAGTGGCGGGAGTGCTCTGTAGGAGTAAGCCTCCCGAATGAACAGTGCCACTTCACCCCTCCGCCCCTCAGTCTGTGATTGGTGTAGGATCGAGAACCCAGGCGGAGCCATCTGGGAGAGAGCCACTGTCTCTCCCTCTTGCACCCAGGTTTCGGTCACGCATGCCAGGTCAAAAAACAGACACATTTCAAATGCATGTGAATATTCATTTTTGCTCTAATTTTATGCATGTTTTAGGTTTAATGGCCTTACTCCTGAGTAGAGATGTGGAGAACCTTACAACAAATTCAAGCCACAGAGAAACTTATTCATTTGAAATTCCCATTTTGGGGGGAGCCAAACCTCCTATTTGATCACCTCATAGATTTATTCACAATTCAAAATGAACACTATTGTAAGAATTTTTGTATTACTTGGCTTGGTAGCTGGCTGGGTAAGTTGCTGCTTATTCAGGCATGATTACTATACCCAAACTGGTCATGAGATGTCTCTCTTAGAGGAAGCTAGGTTTGGCTGATTGTGCTGCTTTTCCACCAGTGCAGTTGGTAGAATTCACAAGTCAGCATTCTGCCATCTCTGCATCTTCCTTCAGTGTTCCCTCTAAGCTGAGTTAGTGTGAGCTAGCTCACAGTTTTTTAGCCTCTGGCTCACACATTTTTGTCTTAGCTCAGGAAGGATGGCTCTAGAGCAAACTAATGTATGCAGTAGCCCAATTGCTTGCTCATAACTTTAATGCCAGTAGCTCACAAAGTAGAATTTTTGCTCACAAGACTCCACAGCTTAGAGGGAGCATTGGTCTCCATAGATAGGAAGCTTTCCTTTTTGTTCTTTTGGGACTCTTATGTTTCTCATGTTGGCAGAGTTCAGGAAATAATCCAATTCATGCTTTGGAGTTTGCTTTCAATGAATTTTCTGCAACAAAGACAACAAAGATTCTGCAGGAAAGACAATAACTGACTGTAAGCCACTAATGCAGCAGAGGCCTTCAGAGCACAAGCACTAACCCAAATTAACACATAGCAGAGAGAAAACAAGAGGTAGGCTGAACTGCAAGAAAAAAACATTCAGTAAACACTAAACACTAGAGAATGCTCCACAGTTCTCCCTAGGGTACAAGTGGACTAAACTACTCTTTCAGCAGTACTTACAGTAACTACACTCTTAGCAGGCTGTCGCTTCTCCAACATCTCAAAGTTGTACACCTCCATGGCTTTAACTGCAGATTAATAGTAGGAGGGATGCTGACTACTTCTCTTTGGGTTGTAAAACTGAACTGTAAGACCATACCTGCTGAGTACAAACTCTAGCCAGGACAAGCAGGAAATGTTACTTATAGTTGGTCAGTTTCAGGCTCCTCTGTGAGGACATCATCATCACTGGAGTTCCTGGGATGGTCTTACAGAGGCTTACCTCTTTCCTCTGAGGTCAGGGACAGAGGGGGGCATTAGGGGGAAGGGTGTCAACTAAGTTCCCCTTAATATGTGGGGCTCCTCAGCGGGGAATTCTCTCCCTGATGTTGTTTAACATCTACATGCACACCCTTGCCCAGCTGGCATGGAGTTTCAAGCTTTGCTGTCATCAGTACACTAATGACACCCAGCTATATCTGTTGTTGGGTGGCTGCCCAGAATCTCTCCGCAAAATCTGGCCAAGGGACTGGAGGCTGTGATGGGATGGTTGAGGAAGAGTCAGTTGAAACTGAATCCTACTAAGACAGAGGTTTTGTGGCTGGGTCAGGGAGACTCAGGATTGGGGTCCCAGTTTCCCATTCTTGATGGTACACCTGTAATACCAGCACAAACCATCAAGAGTTCGGGTGTGGTCCTGGATTCCTCCTTATCCATGGAGATCCAGATCACAAATGTTGCCATGTTGGCATCCTACCAGCTCTGCCAGGCTAGGCAGCTGGCCTCTTTCCTGTCTCACCCTGACATAGCCACAGGAATCTATGCAACAGTCACCTCCAGATTGGATTACTGTAACTCACTCTATGCTGGCCTGTCCCTGAGACTGATCTGGAAGCTCCAGCTGGTCCAGAATGCAGTGGCATGGGTCCTGACTGGACATCATGGACTGCACACATACAACTTGTGCTGCTCCAGCTGCATTGGCTCCTAGTGGAGTATTGGTTCAGTTTCAAGGTTTTGGTACTGACCTTTAAGGCACCTATTTGTCTTCAGGACTGCTTCCTCTGGTATGTCCCCCACTCTGTGCTCCACTGGAAATAATCTACTGGTGATCTCTAACCCTAAAGATTTCTAGTTGTCCTCAACCCGGTGGAACTCTCTGCCAAATAACAAGCATCCCCTGTGGGACCTTATGCAGTTCCGCAGGGCATGTCAGGTCAAGGACAGCAATGGGTACAGCAATGGACAGCAATGGGTACAACCTTATCTGGCACTCCCTCCCCCACACTTTGCTTTCTCCCACTTGCGTGATAGTAGTGCATACTGTATTTATTTTGATGCCATCAAATGTTCTTTAATTTTAACTTGACTATTTTCAGTTTTATATTGTATTTCTGTTGTTGTTAACCCCTCCAAACCCTATGAACTTAGAGAAGGGTGGTATATAAATTGAAATTATAAATAAATAAATTATCAATACCAGCTACCATCTATACCTACTGGACTACAGTAACTTTTTACTTCTTGTAAAAGAATTATTCTAATTGAGCAATTCAAGGAGATGCCATACTTCTATAAGTACATATGTTTGTCTGTTGAAACTCTTTAGGGTAAATTGTACCAGTCTGTTCCCTTGGCTCCAGCGTAGTCCTCTGGCGGAAGAAGCCTTATGGTGATGTAAAAAATTATTTTGCCACTGGTGGAGGCCCTTCCACCGGGAAAAGGCCCCTTGTGTTGGAGGAACAGATCAGTGCCAGTAGAATGAATGGGTAGAATCCAGCACACAGCCAGTTAGGTATTTTCAGTGGCATCATAGAATAGGAGGCTTGCACTCAGCTTGTTGGCATAGACTTAATTATTTTGAATGACATATGGGGCACCTTGTGCATGAAAAGCACATTCTTACCTTCCAAGACAGTGCCATGTAACTGAGCTTGTCCTCCAAGGATATTCTTACTATTAAGATTCTGGTTTTGTGAATTCCTGGGCTTAGTGAGAAGACATGACTAATGATTCAGAATTAAATATAACCCTTGGAGCTGACAATGACAGATGTATTTGAAGCACAAAGACTAGTCAGATAGTGATAATACTGGATCCTGTTCTTCCTGTCACCAGCTTTTAATTGACATTCAACTTTTTTTGTTTTGTTTTCTAAAGGCATAGCTATCTCAGAATCACACAGTTGTTTTGGAATGAGTACCTCCCTGTTGTTGTTGTGCACCACATATTTTGTACAGCATTCTGTTTTCTACCAAACCAAATTACATACTTTAAATCTCAGCTGTCAGGAAGATAATATTTTGGCAGCCTGTTAAGTGCAAAGGAAAAAGAGCTATGACTTCAAAGATTATTGTTGTGATATTGCTTCCCCTTGCCTGGTTTTCCTGAGGAAGTGATGGTTCTTCTGAAGAGGAGGGGCATCTAAATCATAAAGTACTTTTGTTTTTCAAACACTTTTAAAAGCCTGACCTTGCTTTTCCTATGTTATCTTCTGTCCTTCTTATAAAGCATAATAATAATTACAACAGCAATAATGATCAATGACTTTCAAGCAGAAATGAAATTTTGTCACAAAGGATAAAGTATCGGGGGGGGGGGGACTGAATTTGGAAGATAGACTTTTATATGCAACCTTGAGCAACGTGTCCCTGGGAAAGCATGCTGTCTCTTTAGAAGAGGCAATCTCTGGACAGCTTTGAATGTGCATATGAAGTTGCTTTACACGGAGTCAGGCATTGGTTCATATAGCTCAGTATTTTCTACTCTGATGGGCAACAGGTGTCCAATGTCTCATATAGAGAAAGGTCTTTCTCAACAGCTGCTATCTGAAATCCTTTGAGCTGGATAAGGTGGAGTTCTGGGACTTTACATGTACAAATCATGTGCTGTACTACTAGGCAACAGCCATTCCACCGAAAATGTTCTCCCTCATGCATCCGTCGCACTGCAGGAGAGATGTATGAATGCCTTCTTCAGATGTTAATGGTTCTTTCTCTTCTCCCACATCTGCGAACAATTCAATAATGCACCGAGGGCTAGTTTAAATAAGATGCTGGATGCTCAAAAAGCACTGTTTCATGCCAGGTTCCATGTGGTTGTGCATTTCATTTAAAGTGTTCTTCATCTGTGCACAGTGTTTGTACAGCAGTAGCCAATGCTCTGTAAGAAAGTAGGCTGGTTTGTGAATGCTGCGCACATATGGGCTCATGCTCAGGTTTAAAATCCTTTACATAAAATGACAGGCTTGGAACCCTGTATGTGTGTACACTTTTGTTCCCAGTATCTTGTTTAAATTAGTCCTCAGTGATTGCAGAACTGGTTCTTAAAAATCCTGGAGAGACTAAGCTGAATGCCTAATTATATCATAGAATCATAGATTTGGAAGGGACCTCCTGGTTCATCTACATGTTATGGTTTTCTCCAGGTCTGTGCAATCAAATATGTATTGGGAGTTCTGGGCTTGGAACTTAATCCCAGGCCAGTATGGGCCCAGTTTGGATCAGGACCAGGGCACACTTCAGCTTCTCCTTTGCACCATTTTTTTTCCAATCTGAAATGGCCCTAGGGGGTTCTTATTTGCTGTGTTAGTGGCTGAATGTATTCTGATGGAAGATACTTAAATATCCCCAGTGGGGCAAACAACACTCCCTTGGACCTGTTTCTGACCAGGAAAATAGCATAGTGGGAAGGCTTACACCCCCGCTCCTCAAGTGTCATACCCCTGATCCAGGCCTGTGATAAGTTCCAAGCATGGAACTTGCAGTAATACACATTGAGCAGGCAGAAACTGCAACATGTACCTACACCCTAGAGTCTGATATTAGAGAAAGAAATAAGGCTTTTGGTGGATACAGAATCTGCTTATGGACTGGTAATAAAACACGTTTGATTCAAGATTTGTCTTATTTTTTTCTCAATTAGCATGTAACAAATCATAACATAGTATAAGGATTGGGATATATACTAAAATCCGATTAGAAGAAAGACTGCTGTGAAGATGAGGGAAAAGAAATGAAGCACCCAGAAGCGTATAGCTAATTGAAGCTCTCATGTGGTGCTGCAAAATTTTGTGAAAGACTCACACAAGTCATGACCTGCACATGGAGGTAGCAATTTATGATGACAGTTGTGATCAGCAGAATGCAGATAAACTCCCAAATGTTGTTGGATTGCAAGTACTTAAAACTTTTTGTTAATAGTGAAGCAAGGCTGAGGGTCTGCTTGCTCGAGCACTCTTCTCTTGATGACGATACCCATAAGCAGTGACTTGTGTGTATGAATGAACCATGTCACTTCACATACCATACAGAACTTTTGTATCACCTCACCTCAACCCCAAAGCTTTCTCAGGGTACTCAGATCAAACCTGTCCACATCTTGATTCACTACATGAGGAGGAAAAGAGGTCATGAGCGCCAAGTCATCTGCATGGTGTGCATGTGTGGAACAAGTGCCCATGCACATGTCTTCTCCCCATGATTAGCAACATTTTGAAAGCAACGATGCTGGTCACAGGGAGAGGGCATACACAAAGGCACTGTGCTGGGGACTCAGAGGTGGGGACAGGGCCAGCATACTCATTCCTGCTCTCCCTCCCCATGCAGGGAAGAAGAAGAAAAAAATATTGGATTTATACCCCACCCTTCACTACCCAAAGGAGTCTCAGAGTGGCTTACAATCTCCTTTCCCTTCCCCTCCCCACAACAGACAGCGTGTGAGGTAGCTGGGGTTGAGATAGCTCTGGGGTTGAGAGAGCCAGTTTGGTGTAGTGGTTAAGTGCGTGGACTCCAATCTGGGAGAACCGGGTTTGATTCCCCACTCCTCCACTTGCATCTGGCTGGATGACCTTGGGCAAGCCATAGCTCTGTACCAGCTGTTCTCTCAAGGACAGCTTGGGAAAGCGCTCTCTCAGCCCCATCTACCTCATATGGTGTCTGTTGTGGGGAGGGGAAGGGAAAGGAGTTTGTAAGCTGCTCTGAGACTCCAAGTGAGTGAAGGGCGGGGTATAAATCCAATCTCTTCTTCTTCTTCTTCTCTTTTGAGAACTGCCCTTGAGAGAACAGCTCTGAAAAAGCTTGTGACTGACCCAAGTTGACACCAGCAGCTGGCTGTCTCAATGCAATGATGGGTTGTCTGCGCAGAGCTTTCCTGTAATCTTATCAAGTGAGGACACATCAAGGGACATGCATATCTAGACCAGCTATTAGAAGACAAGCCACAATAAAGTTCATTAAAAGATGGAAGGGAGGTTTTTTGTACACCAGAGACAACTAATATATCGAAAGAAATAGATGGGCACAAGAGGATTCATAGGGAAAGATAGTTTAGATGATGTTAAACAGACCAGAAGTTTATGAGCCAGAAGTGCAACTATGGACATATTCTGTCATACAAAACCTGGGTTGTGACTGAAATGAGAAATCCCAAGTTGCAGAGACTCTCATGGGAGATCTGGATCTGAGTTTAGATCAAGTATAGCAAAGGAAGTCACCATACCTGGCAGCAATGTGTGTGTGGCCTGCCATGCTCTCTTTAAAAAGACAAGGGAGGAAGTGACTGTTGCCTGATTTTTATATACAATTTATATATCATATGCCAGTTTAATGCCATGTCTATGCAAATGACACAAAACAAGCATCAGTTTTAGCAGCAGCATTTATACTGGATTTTGTTTATGTGGCCAGGAAAAAGGATGAACACAGTTTTGTCCTCTGTGTGGAGAAACCCTAAAGGAAAAGTGCTCTTCCAAAGTGAGCCAAAGTTGTAAAGAAATCTGGCAACATCCTTAATGTTTCGATACCTGAAATCCCAATCTGTGCATGGATATACCAACATGTCTATCAAACATTAGCATCTTTTGTTCCAAGGACCATGATATGGTTTAACCTGCCCTTGCTGGCATGACAGAGTTCATAATACAAATAACTATGACATTTCAAGCAGACCCAAACTATTGCTTGTATGCTTTCCCCTCTTCTGAGAGCTTAGCCAAAGAGGTTCCAGTTCACGGCACCGCATCAGGGAAAGGAGAAATACTTAGAAACAATTTCAGAATATCTAATCCCCTTCTGTGGATGAGCAAGGACAGAATGGGAATTATCCTTCACTTCAAATACAGTCTGGCCTGATGCCTCCTAAAACTGGTCAAAGAAAATATAGAAAGCAAGAGGCAACAGTAGACATCAGCAAAGTAAAGGTCAAAGTCAGAGAAATCATTAACCAGCCATTGAAAAGGAAAACTTGTTTGGATGGCACAGGTGACTGGAATCATGTGTATTGCACCAGGAGCTGTCATTTTATTTCTCATATCCCACACTGCCCATACAGTTGACCCAGAAAAAGATGGCATAAAAGACCCATGCCTGGTTCTTATTATAATAGCCTTTCTTTGAGTTCCTCCCAGTTTCACTTCTCTAGCAAACCCAGATGACTTCTACAATTGTATCCCAAAAATAATTTTTTGTCAATGCCATTTGCTGCATTTCAAGGTTTATGATCTCAGACCTTAGAGATATCATGAAAAAAACATGATGATGATAAATCTGTATATTTGGCATTTTCTTCATAAATCCCAAGCCACATTATAAAAGAAAGATGAGAGGAGAGTGGCAGGAACCAGTAGGAATGAATTAGCAGAAACTCTATGGACATCTGGGGGGAAACCATCACTGAGCCAAGAGTACCAGCAAAGGAGATGGGAGTGCAGAGATACACTGAGCCCCCAGGTAAGACGATTAAGTTACTTTCACTCCTGCTCTAACCATACACAGTAACAGGAGGGCTCAGTGGAGAATCACCATTAGGTCCTAGATGCTGATGCAAGCATACTCAGCTATGTGTTCATCTGTCAGGAAGTATGGGAAATGTAGTTCCTGGATGACGGCACTCATTTTATAGAAGCATCTCATACCAAATGAAGTCCAATGCATGAATTGTTGCTGCTGCCAGCATCAGACAAGTTTGGATCAGGGAGACTGAAAAGAAGCAGTAAGAGATACAGGACCCAAACAGACCCAAAGGGACTTATCCCGGTTCAAAATGGTGTCAGTGGTCTTTAAAGTATCAACTGTTTCCAATTTTCTCCCCTTTTTAGTGACTATGTCATGGGCTTTTTCTACACATATGGTATTACCATTTGTATTTAATGTACTGTCATTGTAGATAATTGCTGGAATGTGTGGCATTTTGAACACAAAAACTGACCTTTTATGAAAGGCATTGAGAGATTATTACATTTCTGCTGTTCAGGAAAATACTTTGTAATCCACGTTTCCAGGTGGTAGTTTTATTGGAGCTACTATTCCATTAAGCTCTTGAAAGGACTGATGAAGATACTCTCTAACAGTGCAAATCTATGCATAGTTACTTCACAGTTCAAGACAATTAATATCAAGAAGCTTAGCCTGGAATAATTACTCTGCATAGAGCTGCATGGTAAAGCTCAGACTTTAGATGTCTAGTTAAGTTCCAAATTACCCAGGAACTTCCTTTCTTTCTCTCCAGATGGAGAGAAAGAGCAAAACAAATGCTGAGCCACCACTCAGTTAGTTTATTAATGAACAACTTTTCTGCTTTAGTTTGATGAAATTAGGAACTCGCTGCTGCTGGCTCCAAACTCTGGGAGAATAAAATATTGTCTGGAGTCATGTAAACTAATAAATCCTCCCCTGACAATTAAACAGGTTGGCAGAAGGGATAGAATTACCTTTCATAAAACTGTTGTGCAGATGGTGAAGCCACGGGAATTAAGAGTGGATCAAAATTCTCTGAAAACATCAAATCATGGAAATCATGGGAGAAATTGATTAATATGCTTTGAAATTGTTCCTGCTTTAAGATACTCTGAGGGCTTGTTCGGCTGTTTGTTATATGGTCTCCAAACTGCCTGGTGGTTTCCAAGTTGTGTCATATTTTAAGATGTATAGAAAATTTTAATACCCAAGCCTGAAGAGCAACACTGCTCGGATAATACAGGGTATCATCTTGTAATTTATTCTGCAGTGTTACTGTATCACTACATCTCTGGTTATTTTGTCAGATTTCAGCTTTCTGGAAATGTCTCAGATTGATCACACTGAAGTCCAGGTCTTATATATGCAAGTACTTAGATCCAAATCTAAATGCTTTACGGGATCTAGCTTTTGTCTCAATACTCAAGTTGCTAATAGGACTTAATCTGAGTACATCAAAAAGGCAAGATCCCTTTGCTTTTAACAAACAAATAAAAGGAAATCAAATATAATTCCCAGCAGTGCAATACTTCTCCTGGGATGTAGAGAGTAATTTTCAAAGCACCAGTGACACAGAGGAAAAAGATTTAAAGACACTGACAGACAACATTATTCTTGAAATCTGTCTCAGAGGCCTTCACTCAGCATGATAGTGCCCTTGTCATTTTTTCCAGCAAAGTACCTAGAAGCAATGCTATTCTCTGGAAACTTTCAACTTTTATTTTTGAGGCAGACAAAAGTACAAGCTTAGAGCATGGTATGACTACATTCAGAAGCTAATAGAAGTCTATGGTCAGCTGAGCCCTGTTAGAGAACTTCCCCAGAAAATTTGATTGGATGCCTTAAACACATTGAGTGCCAAGCTAGATAGATAATTGGTCTTACTCAGTGTAACAAGAAGAGTATTCTTACACCACTTTGGTTCTTCTTTCCTGTTTTTCCCTCCTCCTCAGGTATTTTAAAGAGCTATTAGACTCTATCTCTGATTCAAGACCAAATTTAGGGTAAACATATATTACATTTTTACTTCACATCATTGGATTTCACATTGCCACTTGGCAAAATGATCCCCTGCAGGACTTTTCAAGGTTGCTTTTCTTACCAGTCATCTGTTCCATCCTGCAAGTGGTGAATGAGATTTTACCACACCTTTGGTATAGATATATGGTAGAATGGGGGCACAGGCACATATTCCAAGTGTAGTTATATGGACATTGTAATAAATAACCACTTAGTAAACCAATAATATTCAGCGGCTTGGAAGCCAATTGTGGCACTTTTAGCATGTCACTTATGCCTTTTCTGAGTACTGTTTTCCAATCTGGCACCTGCCCCATGTTTCAAAAAAGTGGGAAAAGCCCTTGCTTGGTGGGTCTTGTGATTGTCAAGCTGTTCCCATCTTGAAACAGCTGCTACCAGAGGAATTGATAAGCTGAGAACCTCTCTGAGGTGCAGACCTCATGCTAGTGATAGAAGTATGTGTGACTATTTTGGATAATGACAACTGCAAATATGGCTCCCAGTAAGGTGTGAAGTTAGTAACACTGTAGTAAATGGCCTTATGCATTCAGCCACAGTATGATTCTGCCATGTGATGGAGACAATTGTATCACACAACAAGATGAGTCCAGATGTTTGGTAAAATACTAATTTGTATTTAGCATTAGCCTGTCCTCTTGCTGGGTCCAGTACTTGTTGGAAGTGTTAGGGAAAGTTTCCTTCCTTTCGGCTTCTCCCTCACTCCTCACACAATGCTTGTTTTCTCTATCTTGGCAACATAAGAGCAGGGTGTCTTTCCTGCATCTCCATCCATCTAGCTAGTTAGACTAGATTAAATAATCTAGATCTCCTCTATCCTATCTAGAATGGAGTTCCTTAAATAAAAGGACTCATATTAGTTTGCAAGTATAAAGAGGCTCCATATGTAAGTTTGTTTCTTTCTTGCACACACACTGTGCCAGATGGCTCTGCTGTACTTGTGAGCCTTTGTGCATGCTGCTATCGATATAATCCATCAGGTTATGTGCCCAGCCAGCTTCAGGCTGTGAGGCTCCAGACCAGCAATTCTGTTAGCTGAATTGCTCTGAATTTAAGATTAGCAATTGGCAAATAACCGGTTTACAGCAAACTATACCAAGGTCCCGCCCCTTCCAGGAGTACCCAGATAATAGGCACTGAGGCAGAGGTCAGTTTAAATGATGTTTACTATAAAATGTTCTCAAGCATACAAAAACAGAATCACACACACAAATACACAGCCCCTAAGAAACTTAGATAGAGAAGTAGCACTTTTGCATGAGCAGGAGAAACATTGGTTGGGAGATACTTTACCTGTCCTGGAGGTGGGTTGTCTGTTCCAAAAGAAGAATTGAGGGATTGAAAAGAAAATGGGGGACGTGTTCTGAACTGGCAGAAGCACGCTTGACTTTGGTCGCAAATCCAGAGATCAAAGATGGAGGAAGGGTATTGGGACAGCAAGCTGGACTTGAGAGGAGTAAAAGCAGATAGGGGTCATGGAAGCTCAAGAGACCGATTGCATGGAATGCAACCTCTTTTATTAGGTGATTTTGGGGATGGGCAGCACTGACCACATCCCACTAACACATCTTCCAGGTAGTCTGTCCCTACAAACGCTACCATTGGTTAAAGGAAAAATAGGAGGGGATGCGGAGGGGTGGTCAGTATTGCAACACTAGAGGCTAGACAGGAACTGACACCTGGGCAAGCTTGCGATGAGTCACTGAGCCATTCCATTGTTCCTTGATGGCCCTAGCCTGGCCAGTTGATGGGCGGAAGATTAGTTGCCAGGTAACTTCATTTAGCATAATCCATGTAGGTATGTTGGAGGGGGTTGGGGTTGCCTAGCGTGAGTTAACAGGAGAACCCTTTTGCAATGGGGTCCTTGTATCTGTCTTTGTGTGAACCATAGCGGGTGTGTGCTTCCTGGAATAGACTGGAACCTCTTACAGCAACAAAGAGTGCATGTAGTCCTTCAGAGCATAACAACCCAAAGTTCAAACTTATGGACATTAAAAAGTCCATAAGAGCACATGATATGCCTTGCTAGGCAACAATTACAGAGTTAAATCTGCTTTTAGTGGTTGGCTAGAAGAGCCGGCTAAAGGAACTATGAACTTCATACTTGATTCAGGCATTTCCATGCATATTTGTAATAAGAGAGACTTTTTCACTGAACTGTTTAATATTCGAAGAGAATCTGTTTACCTAGGAAATGGGACAAAAATGAATGCTTTTCAGAAGGGAGATGGAGTGCTTTATTGCAAACTTCCTTCAGAGTACCTTTGTTAATTCGTAGTTAAAAATATTTTGTTTATCCCAGAGTTTTCCAGCTGTCTGTTGTCCCTGTCAGAGTCAGATAAAGAAGGGTTTGAATTTTTTTTTTGTGAAAGATGTACATTGTGAAAGATGTACACAAAATGGAGAAGTTTATATAATGAGTTCAAAATGCAAGGGACTTTGTAATTTAGAAGAGGATGCTGTGACTGTAATTGACAATATGAATCTTGCTGAATCATGTAATGTAATGCCAGAAGAAGTAAACCTTACAAATCATGTTCTCATGAAAAATGCCTATGTCTTTGTCACAGAAGGTTAAGCCACAAGAATTATCAAGCCATTCAAGATATGGAAAGGAAAGGTTTGGCCAATGGGATTAATCTTGTACATGTTGTACTAGCTGTACATATGAGAGGAAAACCAGGAGACCTATGGAGCTGATTCACAGTGACATGTTAGGGCCTCTGTCGACTCCATCAGTAGGTAACTACAAATATTTTCTGGCCTTTATTGATGACTATTCCAGATATTCAGTTGCATTTCTGCTTAGTGAAAGATCATAGGTGCTGGAGAAACTGAAAGACTAGAAGGCACTTGTCACCAACAAATTTGGAAGAAAACCACAGGTCCTAGGAAAAGACAATGGAGGTTGATACATGGCAGGTAATACACAGTAGTTCATGAGAGACCAAGGTATTGAGCACCAGACAACAGTTCCTTACAATCCTCAACAGAATGGCATAGTAGAAAGAAAGAACAGAAATGTACATGGTAGGGTGCATGTTTAAGGATGCAGTCCTTCCAGACAAGTTCTGAGGCGAATGCATCATGATAGCGACATACGTACAAAACAGACTACCCATGAAGGCAATAGACACTACACTATATGGACTTTGACATGGTGATAAGCCTAGTATGCAACATTTACATGTATTTGGAAGCAAGGTTTATATGTACATTCCAAAAGAGAAAAGGTCTAAATTAGATTATAAGATCTCAGAAGGCATTATGGTAGGATAGTCAACCAAATGCAAAGTCTATAGAAGTCTTGATCTGCTCACCAACAATATAACCATCAGCAGAGCAGTTTTCTTTGATGAAAGTGAGAGACCACCACTTTCAGAGGGTGCCTAAGCTGAAGTGAACAGCCAGGTCATGTATCCTAATGTGAAAAGTCCTAAGAAGAAAGAGACTACAGACCCTGACACCATCCTACTTGATGGAAAAATCTCCAGTGCTCCATCAGATGATCCTGACCAAGAAAGTGAGACCACAGAGGTTGCACTGAGGTGATCAATGCACTCAAACAAAGATGTTCCACTCAAGCAACTGTCCTACTAGAACCTGTTTCATGGGAAGAAATATCCAGTCTACCACCACAAGAGGCACAGAAGTGGAAGCAAGCTGCACAAGAGGAGCTTGAAGCTCTGTACAAGATCAACACATGGACACTTACAGAGCTACCTCCAAAGAGGCAAGCTATAGGTGGCAAATGGGTTTTCACACTGAAACACGATGCTGAAGGCGAGATCCAATGCTACAAAGCCAGACTAGTAGCTAAAGGATGCTCACAGAAATATGGTGAGGACTATGATGAGGCTTTTGCACCAGTTGCAAACACTACTAAGCACTGCACTGAGCAAGGGATGCAAGTTGAACACCTAGGCGTGAAGACTGCATTCTTGCATGGAGATCTAGAAGAGGACATTTACATGCAATAACCACCTGGATTCAAAGAAAAGGGTAAAGAGAGACTTGTATGCAAACTTCAGAAAATTATCTATGGACTAAAACAGCTAGAGCTTGGAACATGAGACTGAATGAAATGCTACTTCAAGCAAACTTCAAGTGACGTGAATCTGATCCTTGGCTATACACCAAACATGAAGATGGGAAATGGACTTACATTTTGGCTTACACTGATAATCTGATCCTAGTTTATGAAAATTCAGATGACAGCAAAGAAATAGTGCATCCTCTGAATCAACAAGTAGAAGTCAAGCAACTGGGAAACATCATGCACTATTTAGGCATTCAAGTACAAAGAGAGAAAGATGGGAGCTTACTTATCAACTGGGAGCAAAGATCAAAGAACTGATAAAATACTGGAAATGGAAGGGGCCTACCCTGCATCAACTCCCATGAAAGTAAGCTGCATGAAACAACATGATGACATCAAAGAACTACCTGGAAATAACAGATATTGTGAAGCACTAGGTAAGCTTCTCTATATTAATACACTAACTAGGCTACATATTAGCACTGCAGTAGGATTACTATGTAGACAGACTGCAACACCAACAAACAAAGACTAGAATGCAATTAAGAGACTTGTAAAATATCTAAAGGGTTCTGCATGCTTTAAATTTAAACTACCAGCCAATGACAGCCTTAGGCTACTGGCATATCTAGACGCTAACTGGGAAGGAGTCCTAGAAAAAAAAGGAAATCCACCAGTGGTCACATGTTTTTCTTTGGAGAAGGAGTTGTAAGCTGGTCATTTAAGAAGCAAGATATAACTGCAGTTTTTACCAGTTTTTACCAGTGAAGCTGATTATGTATCTACTGCACAAGGTTGTCAAGAAATACAATGGCTGTGTCAGCTACTGACAAATCTAGGTATAGATGTACCGGAATAGTTGCTTCTTTTCCCAAACAGATAGGGTTCCGCTTCCGGCTGGCTGGAGACTGGGGAGGTTTTTCAACACTGCTACAATAAGTCATTTCTTCAGATGCTTTCTGACTATATCCCTTGCAAACTATGAAAGTTTATCTTATGGGTGAGTGAGCTTTCCTCGGACTTGAATGTGAAACAACTCCCACTTAATTGGATAATTGGTTGGCGTCTCCGGTGTTTTTGCCTCAGAGCCTGGAACTTGGATGGCTTTCACAAAGGGAATTTAGACCTTGTTGATTGTTTTGGAATTGTGGAAGGACTTTGCTTTTGCTATCACTATCATTACTATTTCCACTATTTAGCTGTCCATAAACTTTGTGAGGCCCCAGCTGCAAGAGAAATGAGACCCTCCAAACGGGGGAGGGATGTAGAGGAAGCCTTACCACCTGTTGCCAAACAATCTAAAATTGGAGACTTTTTTTCTCTAACTGAGACAGAACTATGCTCTGCCCCTCCAATACCTTTAGCAAACCGTTATCAACTGTTGGCAGAATCTCTGGCCGAGCCATCCACTTTGGCTGAGGATATAGTGAAAGACTTAAACGACCAAGTGGAGGTTGCTTCCCCCATCCAGCCAAGAAAGGCTACTAATATAAATGCTGATACGCCAGCGAATTTACTTCTTCTTGTGGCAGATTCAATGAATTTCATCTGCAACAGTCTCCAGTCTCTTCACCTTAAAATAGAGGACAATATTAAACTGCTGACTAATATATACAGCAACGCGACTGGTGCCTTGCCCAGATCAACTGACAACAGTAATTTTGCTGCAGCCCATGCCACTCACCTGGTTCCAACTCCAACGCCACATAGTGATTACAGGCAGCACAAATATCAAGAGGTAACCAAGCAGAGTGCCTTATGGCAATTAACTTGGCAAACACATAGAGTATGTTTGAATGTCTGCAGATATAGAGGGATTTACCTCCCATGGGATAAGACCTTTCTGGCCAAAAGCCATCTGAGAGAGCTATTTGGCCATCGCATTGGCACGGTGGATTTAAAGTCTGTGGAACGTTTGGACAATCATCTGCAAACCCAGCGAGTTATACTTACGTTCAATAGCGCAAGAATTCCTAAATTCCTGTTAAGGCAGAAAACTTTTTTAAAGGGCAAAGGGATTTTTCCATCTCGAGTTTTTGCCAACTCAGTCCTACTACCTCTGGCACCTAGTGGCACTGGTTCTAATGACCCACAGAAGAATATGAGTTTACATCAGCTGGCACCAATGTTCAACAAGGTAACATCTATGGAAGTTGGAACTCTGAATACGGAGGTTTTGAACTCTACCATCAATCTCATGAGTTCTGAACAACTAATCTCTTTAAATCAACCAGAGGACGCTAAAACAAGCTTGGGTGGAAATTGCTCAGGCATACCCTGCTGTGATTTCTCCCTCCTTCAGGTCGATACAACCACCCCAGCAGTTTTTAAGTTGACCAATGGGGAATATCCAGTGATTCCAGCCCAAGCAGAAATCCATCTGCCTCCAACAACTGCTGCAAACCCCCTTCTGTGTAACCAGGGCGAGACTGTCTGGCCCAATAGGAGCCAAACAATTAAGAACATATCATGCGGCTTGGCAAATGGGTGCGTGTTCCTCAACCCCAATGGAGTCCTAGAAGAACTATCTAAAGGGGATTGACTTATAGCATCTTCCTTGCCCTCTCCACTTAAGCTTCCTTCTGCTACAGACATCAAAGTCATCTCATGGAATGTGGCAGGCTGGCAGAATAAAGTCCAAGATGCCGAGTTCATAAGTTTCCTCAGAGGGTTTGACATTATTCTCCTCCAAGAAACCTGGTCCTCAGGGCAGATTCACATTCAAGGCTATAAGTCCTACAATGTACCTGCCTTCAGGTCCAAGTCAAGGGGACGCTTTCAAGCTGGTCTGTCAATACTTGTGTCATCCCACTTAAATTCCAATGACATTCCGCTACAGTCCAATAGTCACATGGAACAGTCTATCAAGCTTTTTTCTGATAATTTACAATTGATTTTTTGTTAACATATACGTACCTTCTGCTTTGGGAAATGAATCCCTTCAGCAATGCTGGGAGCATATGGCCACGCTTTTCGAGGATCTAGAAAGGCGCTATCCATCTACTGAAATAATTTTAGCGGGTGATTTTAATGCAAGGGTGGGCATGAACTGCAGCATGCTTCCCCAAGCTATTGGATTTGACCCAGATGCCACTCTTCCTTTTACTTTTTTCTTACCCAAGACAATCTAAGGACCGACTTCTCAACTCAGCGGGCATTTGTCTTGCCAAATTCTGTGTGCATCACAATAGATTTTGGTTAAATGGCTTGACCGACTTTCCCAATTCCGGAGAGTTCACTTTTGTGTCCAAGCGGGGCTGTAGCGTGATTGATTATGTTTTAATCTCTCCATCTCTGAAGCCTTATGTTAAAGACTTTTTCTGTGGGTGACCCTATTACCAGTGACCACCTTCCTTTACCCTTGACCCTGCAAGTCAGTCTTCCTCCCGACCTTTTTTGCAATCTGACTCCTCATCCCCCAGAGGTTAACCTATTACCTAGAATACTATGGAATGAGTGTACTGAACGGAAAACTCTGCAGCTGTTCCAAGCTGGACCTGTTGCGGAGCTTAGACTCGTTTTATCCAATGTTTCAGACCCTACTGTAGCCTTGTCAGCTTATGACTCTTTAATTTTGCACATCTCTGAATCACTGGGTGTAAGGCCAGGGCGCCCAGATAGGGGGGTCACTAACTCTAGAAGCCCCTCATGGTTTGATAAAGAATGCAGGCAAATTAAAACATTATTACGTAATGTTTATAGCCACTACCGCGAGTTGAGAGCCCCAACTCTCCCAATAGAATATTTTAATCTTAAAAACCAGTTGTGTCAACTTATTAAGAAAAAGAGATCTGATTATTTTCAAATGCGGTGGGATGAGTTATACCATGCCACAACTTTAAAGAACTCTAAAAAATTTTGGGCTATTGTCTCCGGTGCATTTAGAGCCAATGATCCCTCTATGTCTGCCATTTCCTCTCAAGTCTGGTTTCAGTATTTTTCAACTTTACTCTATCAAGATCCACCTCGTACTGAGTCTCTAGCACCTTCTGCCGATGATCTCCCTGATTGG
This sequence comes from Lepidodactylus listeri, assembly GCA_029233225.1. Taxonomy (NCBI): domain Eukaryota; kingdom Metazoa; phylum Chordata; class Lepidosauria; order Squamata; family Gekkonidae; genus Lepidodactylus; species Lepidodactylus listeri. The sequence continues at coordinate 115,166,752 of JARCFY010000002.1, read as the reverse complement.
CCCCCTGTGCTATCAGCCGAAGTCAAAGAACTTATTGGCCAACTGAAACCAGGGAAAGCCCCTGGCCCGGATGCTATCCCTCCAGAAATTTTAAAACTTGACCCTGACTGGTGGGCTCCCCTTCTTGCATCCCTGTTTACAATGGTGGACAGAACAGGTATTATTCCTTCAGCATGGCTGAATGCAATAGTAGTTCCACTCTACAAAAAAGTTGATCATACAAATCCGAGCAATTATAGGCCAATTAGCCTATTATCCATCATAGGCAAATTATATTCCAAACATCTTTTGGCTAAGCTAAACGCTTGGATGGTACAAGAAAAAATCTTAGGACCTGAACAGCTGGGGTTCTGCAAAGGGAAGTCCACCCTAGATCATTGTATCACCCTATCTCACCTTGTTGATACCCATACTGTACGGAACAATCGGAAACTCTTTGCAGCCTTTCTGGATCTGAAGGGAGCTTTTGATTCAGTGGACAGGGACCTTCTCTGGGCCAAACTGAACCAGCTAAACATGGATAAGAGACTCCTTTTTCTCATTAAACAACTTTATACACTCAATACATGCCAGATTAAATGTTCACCATTAGGCAACTTGACATCTAAGATTGCCACAAATAAGGGTGTTAAACAGGGTTGTATCTTAGCCCCCTTTTTATTCAATATTTTTCTTAACGACCTTGCAGGCCAGCTCTCTGACCCTGACTGCCATAGACCTAAACTGGGAAAAATACATGTTCACCTATTACTCTATGCTGATGACACTGTGTTGTTATCTCACACCCAAGTTGGTCTGAGATGGTTGCTGTCCCGCTGTATTGCCTTTTTTTACTAACCACAAGCTTCAGCTTAACTATGATAAGTCCAAAATCCTGGTGTTCTCCAAAAAATGGAGATTATACCATTGGTCCATCAATGGTAAAACGATAGAACAAGTTAAAGACTATAAATACCTAGGTATGTATTTTCAATATAACGCTAGGTGATCTACTCATCGTAAATGTGTGGCGAAGGTTGCCAGTGCTAGTGCATCGGCTATAGCTCGATTCTTTTACTGCAGGGGCAACCAATTTGTGCCAGCCGCAATTAAAATCTTCAGGTCCAAAGTTAGCTCCCAGCTATTGTATGGTATCCCAATTTGGATTAGAGCCTTCGACCTCGCCATTGAACGTGTTCAATCCAAATTTTTGCGGAAAATTATGGCCCTACCTAATTGTGTACCGAACGCTGTTATATACTTGGAAACTGGTTCATCTCAGATAGAGACTTTGGCGTGGCTTTTAACTCTCAAATATTGGCTCCGCCTCCATTATAACTTTGAACAGGGGAGCCTTATACACCATATGCTCCCCGAGCTTAACCTTTCTAATTGGTCAGCGTACATTGAAGGGAAAATCAATGAACTGGGTCTCTCCTTGGAAACCCTGTCCATGATGCCTTTTGCTGCAGCATTTCATCAAATTAAAACCAGGCTGTTAGATTCGGAGCGACAAAATTTATATAGCATAGCTAATAGAACTTGCTCCCCTCTGAATTTTGAGATTCCCCTTCCAATAGGGCCGATAGCCTCATACCTAACATCTCTGCAGGTACCCCAGCAACGCAGAGCATTTACCCTGGCCAGATGCAATGCTATGCCATCAGCCATCTTATATGGCAGATTTAACAAGGTTTCGCATTTGGCCAGTTATTGCCCATGCAGAAAGAGCTGTGTGGAATCAATTACTCATGTGCTTTTGCACTGTGACTTGTATGTAGATCTAAGGAGCACACATTTACATTCTCTGTTAACTAGTATGGGTGCTTGTTCTGATGCACTCAAGGTGCATAGACTTCTAAGAGATTCCAGTCCGGACACCACGGAGAAGGTGGCCAAGTTTCTTTGTCTGGTCTTAAAGTTGCGCCAAAGGTTCTTTTAGAATTTTTATATATGTGTTTATAACGGGTTTTAACATGCAGAAATTGTTTTTCTAATTTATGCCAATAAAGGCTGACTTGACTTGACTTGACTATAGATGTACCACAACCCATACAAATATATAAAAACAACCAAAGCTTCATCCAACTTTCTAAACAAGAAGATGTGAACATGTGCACCAAGCACATAAAGTATCACCTAGTGAGAAAGTTGCTAAAAGAAGACATCATCAAGCTAACATATTGTCCAACAGGAGAAATGATTGTAGATGTTCTCATTAAGCCACTCCCTAGAATTTGCTTTGAATGTCTAAGAGAGAAGATAAATCTTGTGAGCTGAGTCACAAGCCATTGAGAGGGGGTGTTGGAAGTGAAGGACATTTTACACTGTTCTTTAGTCTCAGATTACAGAGGAGACTACAAGAGAGTCAGAGTTAGATAGGCAGGACATAACCATCCTTTCTTTTACAGCTCTGTGATATGATACCTTTGATGTTCAGATTGCTACTCTTAGGGAAAATTTCCTTCAGGCTTTTCCCTCACTCTCCACACAATATCTCTCTTCTCCATCTTGGCAACATGAGAGCAGGGTGTCTTTCTTGCATCTCTATCCATCTAGCTAGTTACACTAGAGACCCTTATCTCTCCTCTATCCTATCTAGAACGGAGTTCCTTAAATAAAAGGACTCATATTAGTTTGTAAATATAAAGACGCTCTATGTATAACTTTGTTTCTTTCTCTCACACACACTGTGCCAGATGGCTCTGCTACACTTGTGAGCCTTTGTACACTCTTCTATCAATATAATCCATCAGTACTAACTACTAGAGTATATAAACAAAATGGGAATGTATTGGGCATTTCTCTCCTGTACCTCTTTCTTTGTATATCTATAAATCCTTGACCATTCCTGGGCCACATAGATGTGGGCAAGAGGAAAAACAGATGCTTAAGTAAGAAGATGAAGAGGAGGAGGAGGAAGAGGAGAAGGAGGAGATTGGATTTATACCCTGCTCTTCACTACCTGAAGGAATCTCAGAGTGGCTTACAAACTCCTTTCCCTTCCCCTCCCCACAACAGACACTCTGTGAGGTAGGTGGGGCTGAGAGAGCTCTGAGACAACTGTCCTTGAGAGAACAGCTGTGGCTTGCCCAAGGACATCCAGCAGGTGCAAGGAGGGGGAGTAGGGAATCAAACCCGGTTATCCCAGATTAGAGTCCACACACTTAACCACTACACCAAACTGGATAAAATAAGACTACCCAATGTCCAATTGATGGAACTAGTGAAAGATAAACATGACAGTTATACAGTATAATCAGAATTAATTTTAGCAACAGTTTTCCTGGCAATCATTTTGAAGGGATACATGGTGTTTGTTCCTATTTTTCCCCACTGTATCACATCAAAACAACTCATGGAGACCTACTTTTTAGCCCATAATTTTAATCTTAAAGCAAACTCAAATGCACAGATTTGTTCCATTTCTTTTCTGTGATTCTGCAATTGTCTGAATGCTGAACCTGTACATGGAAAACCCAGAACCTTGAATTCCATTTATTGGTAGCTGGCAACAATTCACTTTCTCACAGCTTAAACTGTCTAATCAGTTATGAATGTTGGACTGTATCCATTGACTTGCTTCATCCAGCAGAGGAGCTATGATAAAAGACTTCCTTGGTCTAAGGAAGGTTTCATCTGTCATAGAAATGTCATTTTACTAGCTGGGGGGAATAGAATCTAACCAATTGGTTGTAGGAACAACAATTACAATCTAAATCACCTCTGTGTTTAACAAGGTATTATACATTTACAAAACTATATAGATGATCCAGGTCAACACTTATATTAGTGCAATCAAACAAGAATAACTTACCTTATTCCTGCTGGTGTTTGGGGCCTGTGCTCTGCTGTGAGCTTTAGATGAAACCCGTAACTGAAGACTCCTGAAAGCAATATACATGCTGATTTACAAAGCTGCTGTAAAGCTGCCATAATCACACTGCTGAAAAATCCACTAAGACCACAACTATGAACATTAAAATGCCTCTTGGTCCCTTGGAGAAAGAGCCAGCAGGTACAATGGTTATAAATAATGTCTGTGAAACATTGTGTCTTCTCTGAAGGATTTGAATTGTCCGATGTGGCAAATATTTCTCATATTAGAATCAGATTAAGAGTACCTTACCTCCCACTGTGCTTAACTAGGACTTGAATCTTTTCAAGCATTTTGGTGCTGCTTTACTGATGCCTGAACAGTCTGTAGTTGTTTTCTTTCAGAACAATATTGCAAAGGTATTGCAAGGTGTTTTTCTTTTTCTTTTTTTTTTTTAAAAAAACCCCTGATTTTGTGGAAAACAATTGGCCATCTCTCCTGCTGATTTTATTCTGTGATATGGTATTTTCAGAAGACTGTTAACATTGTTAACATCTAAAGCCATCGACATTGACTCACATTGTTGCAGTGATGCAGTTGGCCCAGAAGGTGGAGCTTGAGTGGTAGCTCCACGACCTTTAGCAAGGTACAGGAGAATCTCAGTGAATTGTGAAATTGAACCAATCTCTTGTAGGGATGTTCGTTTGGTGTTTCTTAGCCAAATTAAAGCCTTTTCAGCATAATTCAGGTATTAGTTAAACTGAATCAGATTCTTTGATCTGATTCAGCTTACCAATAAGAGAATCCAGAATTAATTTGGGATTCCTGAATTTTTCGGCTCCATTATACACTATGGAACCATTATAGTCAATGGCAAATCTTCTAAGGTATATTCAGTGGGCTGGGGAGAAGGGATTTGAGTTAGAGGCACCAAATTTGCAGTGTGGCTGCTGGAGCCCCTTGTCAAAAGAAACCCAAAATTTCAACAAGTTTGGACAAGGGGGTCCATTCTATAGGCACCCAAAGAGCATATCCCCACCCTCCATTGTCTCCAATGGTGGGGAAAATAGCAAGGCAATACAACCTCAGCAGAATGTCTCAGAGAATCTCTGCAGCTGAAAGTAAAGTGTGTGTGGGGGGGGGAGGGGGACATTTTTGCAATGCCAGCAGCAGAACCAGTGCAATGGGCCCAGCAGAACTAGTGCCACTGTGATAGTGCCAAAACCCAACAACACTAAGATCAGATCTGAGAATCTTTGACGTAAGGGCATTTCTGTAAGGACAGCAGAACCAGTGCAATGTACTAGTGCCCAGCAGCAGAACCCAATGACAACCTACTGGTGCCCAGCAGCAGAGCCCAGCAACAGAAACCAGTGCCATTGTGGTAAATGCCAGGCCAGCTCAACTGGTCTGATGTAGAGCACAGAATCCAAGCTAGGGGGAGGGGGGCTGCAGGACAGCAAAACCAATGCAGCAGCACCCTGTGGCAATGTGGCAAATGCCAGCTCAAGAGGACTAATGTCAAACACAGAATCAGAATGCAAGCAAGGGGGAGGGGGTAGCAGGACAGCAGAACCAGTGGCTGCCCAACAGCAGAACCCAGTGCCAACTTACTATTGCCCAACAGCAGAACTCAGTGCCATTATGGCAAATGACAGCTGAACATTACTGGGCTTCTGTGTATTGGGCTGACCTTGGTTCAGGTGGGCTAGCAAAAGTGCCTGCCCACCCTGCACTTTTGAGTGTTCTGCTGGGTTTCTACTGCTCTTGTTCCTGTCAATTTTTTTAAACCCCTGCTGGAATTCTCTAGTGTGACATTGATTACTTCTGTTGCTGCCACATTGGCACTGGTTTCTGCTGCTGGGCACCAGTAGGTTGGCATTGGGTTCTGCTGCTGGGCACTAGTACATTGCACTGGTCCTGCTGACCTTGCAGAAATGCCCCCCTTACTTCAGAGGTTCTCAGATCTGACCTTAGTCCTGTTGGGTTTTGGTGCAGCCACAGTGCACTGGTTCTGCTGATAGCCTTGCAAACCCACCCCCCATCTCAATTCCTACTTCAGAGACTTTCTGAGAGAATCTGCTAGGTTTGTTGTATGCCTGCCTTGATTTTTTCCCACCATTGGAAGCAATAGAGGATAGGGGCACCCTCTTTGGGTATTTGGGATTCCTGAATTTTACCCAAAATCCAATACAATACTGATATTGGGATTTGGGTTTTCAAGGCAATACCAAATTTTTAAGGGTCCCAAACCCCCAAGTCTGAAAAATACTGATTTTGTTTGCATATCCCTCCTCTCTTGGCAGCCACGCCAACCCAACTTTGTGTTGAGCTCGTTGCCGACTGAGCTTCATCCAACATCTACCTTGCCACAGCATGGTCACATCTCCCCAACTGGGTCCACCTGCTCTGAGCCCCCATCCATGCTGGTGCCATCCTTAGCCAGAGGCTTCCAAGTTTACACTGACCCACTCAAGGCTGCTTGCCTATTTGTGAGGAGAACTACTCTTCATGAGAGGCTTGGGTAGAACATAATTGGCTCCCATTGCCCACTCAGCTGGAAATGTCAGGGCCTTGGATGCAGATGTGCACTGTGGCACTTAAATTGCTACTGTTTGACTTGTGGCTTCCTTGTGGTTCTGTCAGTTAGCTTCCTTGGCCCCCTCACATCTCTTCCAGTCCAGGAAGGCCCAGAGCTGTGTCAGGCAGCCATCACAGGGCACGAATTTCACTGGAACATGTAGTCTCCCTCCTGACCACCCCAAGGTTGCCAGGTAAGTGCAGGAGAGGAGGGGTCACCCCCAGACAGTACAAGTGATGCACTGTATTCTTGGTGCTTGGGGGGGACAACAGTGGGAGAGCTTCTAGTGTCCTGGCCCCACTGGTGAACCTCCTGATGGCACTTGCTATTTTTGGCCACTGTATGACAGAATGTTGGACTGGATGGGCTGTTGGCCTAATCCAACATTGGCTTTTCTTATGTTCTTATGTTCTTATATGTGTCTGAAGAAGCTCTGATTCAAGAAAGCTTATGCTGAAATAACATTTTTACTCATTAAGAAGCCATTGGACTTCTCATTTATTTTGCCACCTAGGTTAGTAATCATCATATTATTGGCTGAGGAAAACATCTGCATCTCAACACATATTCCCAGAGATCTGACAGCATATTCTGGAGATGTGGTCCCTCTTCCTCCAACGCAAGTGCCATGGGGGGAGGGATAGCAGCCAAGCATCATTTGACTATGTGTTGCTTGCTTGCTTGCTTGATTTGATTTATATCCTACCCTCCCCTGCAAGTGGGCTCAGGGTGAGTCACAGCATGTCAGTTGAACACATAATATATTAAAACATTAGAAGCAAGCAAACAACAATTTAAATAAAGCAACAATAAAATGACCTATAAGATCCAAGTTCAGTCAGATCACAATGAGATGGCAATTATTCAGACAGTTCATGGTGCCACCTGGAAGATGCTAGACTGGATGGTAATTAATATCAACCTATTTACCGGTAATGCTTTGTTGATCTCTAAGTGAGCGAGTCACAATGAGCACTATAAGCACTTCCAAGTAGCACAAGCAGTGCAAGTAGGAGAAGCTGAGATGGATCAGACGTCCACTGCTTCAAACAAAAGGCCTGGCAGAACAGCTTCATTTTACAGGCCCTGAATCTTTTGGACCAGGGACTACCAGAAGGTGTTGCTCAACTGAGCATAAAGCTCTTCAGGTCACATATGGCAAGAGTCAGTCCCATAGGTATGTTGGTCCCTGGCCACATAGAGCTTTGAAGGTCATTACCAAAACCTTGAACTGGATCCAGTACTCATTTGGCAGCCAGAGCAATGGGCACAACACCGGGTGACTGTGTACCTGCACAGCCACTGACATCAGCAGGTGTGCTGCTGCCTTTGGGTCTAGCTGCAGCTTCTGGGTCAGGTTCAAGGGCAGCCCCATATAGAGCGACTTATAGTAATCCAACCTGGAAGTGACCATTGCATGGATCACTGTAGCCAAATCCTGGGAGGTGAGATAGAGAACCAATTGCCTGACCAGCCATAGATGGTAAGGGCTGATCTGGCAACAGTGGTGACCTTCTCCATGGAGAACGAGGCATCCAGGATCACCCATAGGCTTCTCACTCTTGGCACTGGCATCAACAGTGCCCCACCAAGGGTTGGGAGACAGATTCCCAATTCCAGACAGATTCCCAATTCCAGGCTCAGGTACAGGACTTCTGTCTTCACTGGATTGAATTTCAGCTGGCTCCGCAATAACCATCCAGCCATAGCCTCCAGTGTCCTGTCCAAAACATCTGGGGCTGAGTCTGATCAGCCATCCATCAATAGATAGAGCTGGGTGTCATCAGCATATTAGTGACAACCCAGCTGAAACCCCTGGACTAGCTGGGTGAGAAGATGCATAAAGATGTTAAACAACACCAGTGAGAGGATCATCCCTTGTGGTACAGTGCACTCCAGTGGGTATTGCAGCAAAATTCTCTCCCCCAGGGCCACCTTCTGTTCCCAACCATGGAGAAAGGAGGAAAACCATTGTAAACAGGGGTCCTTTCATAGAAAAAGAGGTGCAGGAGCTCATTAGCATAACTCATTAGCATATGCCACATCCCCTGACATCACCGGAAGTGTGTCAGAAAGGGAATGTCAGTTTCAGCCCCATTATACCCTATGGGCCATTGAAATCAATGGCAAAAACTCATAGGGTATATGAGGGGCTGGGGGAAAGGAGGTTTGAGGGAGAGGCTCCAAACTTGTAGGGTAGCTGCTGGGGCCTTTCCTCAAAATACCCACCAAGTTTCAAGAAGATTGGACCCCGGGGTCCAATTTTATGGGCCCCCAAACAGGTTGTCCCATTCCCTCCATTGTTCTCTATCCTGGGAAAAAGTGTTACTTTTTTCCTACCATAGAGAACAAGGGAGGGAATTGAGGTAACCTGTTTGGGGGCCCGTAGAATTGGACCCTCTGGTCCAATCTTCTTGAAACTTGGTGGGTATTTTGAGGAGCTACCCCAGCAGCTCCCCTGCAAGTTTGGAGCCTCTCCCTCAACCCTCTCCCCTCCAGTCGCTTTTAAAGTTGCCGCCGAATTTCAGCAGCAATTTGGCAGTGGGCCAAATCAGATCAGAGAATCTGAATTGGCCGGTGGCTGCCCTAGTGGTCACTCCTGAGCTGGTGGAACTTTGCTCCGCCTCACTCCACCTCGCTCCGCCTCGCTCTGACCCCAAAGGACCCCTGATTGTAAAGCAATCCCCCATATCCCTACATCAGTGAGGCAGAAGGTCAGAAGATCATAATCGACCATGTTGAATGCTGCTGTAAGTTCAAGAAGCAACAGCAGCACCAACCTGCCTTGATCCAGGTGTGTCCAGAGGTTATCTGTGATAGTGATTAACATGCTCTGTGTCCCATAGCCAGGGTGGAAACCAGACTGGAATGGGTCCAGGATAGAAGTGACATCCAAGAAAGCCTGGAGCCATTCAGCCACCACTCAGAGCAGAAGGTTTGATACTGGGCAGTAATTGGCAAGGACCGCAAGTTCCAGTGATTTTTTTTCAAGAGCACACACACCACTCTTTCAGATCCAATGGGGATATCCCTAAACACAGGGATAGATTGATTATATTTCCCAGAGGGGCCCAAACTTCATTTCCACATGCCTTGACCAGCCAAGATGGGCACCAGTCAAAAAGTCAAGAGGTGGGCTTTACAGCTGCCGAGATCTTGACAACCTTCTCCTGGGAGAGCCAGCTGAAGTGGTCCAAAACTGGACCAGAAGACGGACAAGGGGCTTCCAGTTCCCTTACTGTATCAATTGTGGCAGAGAGGTCCTTGCGGAGTGACAAGACCATGTCTGCAAGAAAAACTCACAAATGCCTCACAGCCAATATCCAATTCCTTATAATTTTGTTCGCCCTGTGGCAAAGAAGTTAAAGAATGAATTGTCCTAAATAATTGGGACAGGTGAGAGCTAGCAGACGCAATGGAGACTGGATAGAAATTCTTAGCAGCCTTCTTTCATAAACATTCTATTGTTGGAAAATTTGGTAAAAATAGTTAGATATTCAGAGCTTGCAATGGATCTTCGTTCACTGTAGAGGAGGCATATTCTTTCTATCTAAAAATTTTTATTTCTAAAGGAAAAGGTACACAGGAAATCTACAAAATAACAAACACGATTACTTCCTTACTATTACAAATACAACAGCAGACAGACTGACCACACAGTTGGTAATGGAGAGTCTTCTTTCTTCTCGACCCAAGAAGGAAATCACCTGAATACATTAACCAATGATAGACTCCAGTTTCCCAGGCTTTCTCCCCATTGGCTTTGTGCCAGGTTGCCTTCCAGCTCAGTCTAAACAATAACTCACAAGGTAAACACATTAGCCCTGCAGTGACTGAATTTAGACCTTGAAGCACATGTATTTCAACACGTATAAGGTATTATTGTAGCTTCTTCAGGGGCACACTGCCACCCTCGCTCCAGTCATCTTAGTTCTCGCTTCATGCTCCATAACTCTGGGGTGTACCACAGGGCTAGTTTGGTACAAGAACAAAGAAAGTGCTGGGCATAGTTCCCTCTAAGTTGCACTAGGGGGTGCTGGCACACAAAATTTTAGATGCCAGCTCAGAGGATTCTGCTTCTTCACACAAAGTCCCCCCCCCCTCAATTGGAAACAATGGAGGATGGGGCACCTCATTCTGGAGCCCATAGAATTGGATCCCCTGGTCCAATCTTTTTGAAACTTGGGAAGGTTTTGGAGGAGAGGCACCAGCAGCTATGCTGCAAATTTGGTCCCTTTTCCTAAAAAAAACGCCCCCCCAGAGCCCCAGATACCCTCAGATTGATTATTATAGCCTATGGGGCCTATTGACTATAATGGTTCCCATGGGCTATAATGGAGCAGGGGAAAATTGATTATTATTTTTTTGCAGAACCCTATTGTGATTTTCAGTATGATTTGTAAGCTGTCTTAAGTCACAGATAAAAGTGGGATATAAATATTTGAATAAATTAGTTTGGGCAGGTTGATAACTTTTAAGCAACTTTCTGTTTGGTAGATTAGGCAGGGTTCTGACAGCTATTGTTCCTCCTCTGTTATACTTGACCTGTAATGCTGGTTCTCATATTTCACTTAAAAAACAAAAAACAAAGTAGACTGCACACCCCCCCCACACACACACATGCTGCTATGTTTTCTAAGGCTCAGCGCAAGGTGATGGTCCAAGGCCAAGTCTACCAATATAGTTGACTGGCTTGGGTAGACCTGTTCTCTGGAGGCCAGGTCTACTAATACAGTGGAAAGAGGTGGATATACCTGTTTTCCAGAGGCCAGGTCTACCAATATAGTGGAAAGGGCTGGGTAGACCTGTTCTCTAGAGGCCAAGTCTGCCAATACAGTAGAAAGGGATGGGTAGACCTGTTCCCTGTAGGCTAGGTCTACCAATATAGTCGAAAGTGGTGGGTAAACCTCTTCTCTGGAAACTGGTGGGTAAAAGTTGATTTGATTCTGTTTTCTTTTATAATGTGTAAGTTATTTTTAAAATATAGTTTAAATATAATTTAAAAGAATTTATTCTGAGATTTTTACAAGGTTATGGAGGTAATCTAAAAAAAACTAATTGATGTGATAGTCAAATGTAGACTCACTCACAACTTTAATGTTAATAGGGGTTTTTTTGCTCACAAGATAGAACATTGGCACTGGGGGCAACTATGTCAATGGCTTCAGAGAGCTGGCCATGCCAGTCCTCCACCAGCTCATCCAACAAACTGCCAGAGGGCATCAGATCCCACAGACCATTCTGGAACCTACTGAGTTCCATTGGTCTCCACAGGTGAGCATAAATCTGCTCACTGTTTAAACAAGGAGGGTTAGGCATACTCAGTTGGGCCTTCAGGGAGAAATAGTCTGACCATGGCACTGCATCATCAGTTTCCAGATCCGCATTTATCCCAATGCCAAATATAAAATCCAGCATGTGGCCTGCTTGATGTATGGGAGCCAAAACAAATTGAGAGATCCCCAGTACTGCCATGGATGCACTAGGTTCCTGGCTTGAGAGGAAGCTGCATCATCAACATGGACAACTGAGAATTCACAGCACAACTGAGATTCCATCACAACTGAGAATTCTCTTCACAAGAAATATTTTATGTTGCATTTTAATCATTATTTGTGTTATATTCTGAAACCTGGGAACCATCTTCTCACTGAAAAGCAGGGTTAAAGTAAAAATCAATAAGCATTCCCCAAGTGTTCTGTCAAGCAAGGAAAGTTCATTGTGCATCCAATTGAATTCCCATGTGTACAGGCTGTGTATAGGCTGTTAGCAAAGGACTTGTTCCAGTAACTCCAAGATGTTCAAACATATGAAACTTTCTTATACTGTGTCAAATCACTGGTCTGTACTGGTTACCCTTCAACCAGACTTCCAGTCTCTGAAACCCACAAAACAACACCAGCCATCTTGTTACATGACTCAGTACAGTAAATAAGCAAACATACCTTCTGTAGACTGAATAAATGATGTAGTATTACAGTTTTTCAAATGTATGCTGTTGTTACTGATACAAATTCATTTTTTTTTTAAATTACTCAATTCATAGTAGCTTTTTGTCATTATGTATTTTCTCAATCAATGGATATTAATAATATATCTACTACCACATGGGGGAGTCTGCAAAAAATAATTATGTTAAAAGGGGTCTTCATATTCAAAAAGGTTGGGAAACATTGGCCTGGAAAAAGATGTGAATATGTGAGTTAAGATTCATTATGATCAAAACCCTGCTTGCTTAGTACATGTCCTACTCGCTGGTCATGAACAAGGAGCCAGTCTGGTAAGCCATCTGGATAAGGCTGAATGAACTTGGATATGTCCATTTGCATTCTTTCAACGCTTTCTTCACATAATTGGACAGCTTTTTTTTAGCAACTTACTGCCTAGTGTCCCTGTGTGCCTTTGATGTCTGTCCATGAACCCAGTGCTAAGTTCTTGCCACCACTTTTTAAATGAATGCTACTAACTGTGCAAGTGCAAAGAGTAGACAATGTAACCTGACAAATGTTATTTGCTTGAAAGATATATCCAATTGTGCAAGTACAAATAGGGGATGAACAAACAATTCTCTTTGTTACAAAGTCACCCAGTGTAATGATCTGATGACACCTATGGATACGGCATCTTCTCTGATAAATATTTTCATTCTTGCACTCGAGGAAAACACAACTTTTTAACCCAGGCTTTCAATTAGGGAAGTTATCAGTTTTTTAATGGTCTGCTTCTGCTTTATGGATAGTTTTCCTGCAACTTAATGGCTTATTTTTTGATGGCTTGTTTTAATGGCTTTTTAAATACTGTAGTTTTTAATTGTAAGCTGCCTCAAGCAGGATGCTGAAGAGGCGGCATAGAAATAGTCTAAATAGATAAACTGTATCTCTACATTGTTTTATGCACACACACACAAACACACACACACACAAGTACGTGGGAACCCACAAGGATTAGTAGGAGATATCTCATCCCCCCATTATTTGCTCTTTTGCTTTTCTGAAAACTCTCAGAGTCTCCCCTCCCTCTCAGTGCTTATCTCTTTCTAGGGTTGCCAACCTCCAGGTAAGGCCTGGAGATCTCTTGGAATTACAAGAGATCTGTAACTAAAGTGATTAGTTCCCCCATTAGGGTTTCCAGCCTCAGGTTCGGAAATTCTTGCAGATTTGGTGGTGGAGCCTTGGGAAGGCAAGGTTTGGGGAGAGAAGCAACTTAAGCTGGGTATAATGTCACAGAGTCCACCAACCAAAGCAGCCTCTTTCTCCGGGGGAACTGATCTCTGTCACCTGGAGAACAGTTGTAATTCTGGGTGATCTCTAGTCCCCATCCAGCAGTTGGCAACCTTTGTTCCTCTACAGGAAATGGCTGTTTTGGAGGGTGGTGTCTATGACATTATAACCTTCTGAGGTCCCTCCTGTGCCCAAATCCCACACTTTCCAGGCTCCACTCCCCCAAATTTCTAGGACTTTCCTAACCTGGAGTTCGCAACCCTATCTCCTTCCCACTGAACAGCCAATCTACCTTTATCTGCCCCTCTGTCTTAAGTTTTCCCTCCTCACTCTGGCAAGCTCTCTCTAGGAAAACTGTGGTCCAGTTGTATGGCACCAGCTACTAGACCAGGCTCACTTGTATGGTAGGGAAGCCTCAAGAGCTGGTGGGGGGGCACCTCACTTTCCCTTGTACCCCACTCTCCACACTATTTCCTCTTTCTCTCCTCCTGGCAACCCCCAAATCCTCTTTCCCTGACTCATTCTCTCCTTCTCAGCCATTCAACCTTTTATCCTTCTAGCCTTCTCAACCTTTTATCTGCCTCTTATCTTCCACTGTATTTATTATTTATTTATATCATTTGTGCCCCAACTTTCCACACAGTGGGGACCAAAGCAGCTTACATTATTCTTATATCCTCCTTTTTATCTACATAACAACCCTCTGAGATAGCCTAGGCTGAAAGTATGTGACAGGTCCAAAATCATCCAGTGAACTTCCACAGCAAGATGGGGATTTGAACCTGGGTCTCCCAGACCCTTCTCTGAAGCTCTAACCACTACACCACACTGGTTTTCAAAAGGTGTCTACTGTTGTACAAGAGCAAACAACCAGGCCCAGTTGTGTCATGCAAGACAGGTGTATCACGTCACCCAGAGGTTGCTGCCAGGCCTAGAGTTGCCAATCTCCAGGTGGGATCTGGAGATTTCCTAGAATTACAAATGAAGTTCAGACAACAGAGACCAGCTCCCCTGGAGAAGATGGCTGCTTTGGAGGGTGGACTCTATGACATTATATCCAGCAGAGGCCTGTCTGCTCCCCAAAACCTGTTCTCCTCAGACTCCATCACAAAATCTCCAGGAATTTCCAATCTGTTGCTGGCAGCCCTAGTCAGACCTGGCCCCAATGTATTGTCCCTCAATAGTCAAATCAGCACTGAAAAGGACCCTGCCCCCTCCCCTTGCCTTTCTATTTATATAAACCCAACCTGTTGTACTGTGGTTGCTTAACAACAGCCAGTGAGAGAATTCGTGGCTTAAAGCTACAGGCACTCCTTTTATCATTTTTGCGTTTTTAAGCCCCCCTCCCCATTTTTATTTTTATTTTATTTTTAGATTTCACAGGTTTCTGCACACCTGAGTCCCTTTTCAGATTCGCAGAAAGATCTGTCTTGCCCATTCACAGCTCCATTCACTGGATTTAAGTATCCAAAGATTTGGTCAATAATATATAGAACAATGTAGGGTCCTAATTTATCAGCTCTTCTTTGACAACAGTTGTCCTGGGTTTTTTCTAAAATTGGAAGGCATTGGACCAATCCTAGACAGATGCAACTGAAAGCAATAGAAGGTGGCATTGACATTTAAAATGCATACCTTCAAGTTTGATTGGTTTTGATTGACCATTTTCTTGCCTCATTTGGTCTGTCTGGTTGGTTTAGGCTTAAATATATACAAAGATCACCTTCTGTTAAGTGGAATGCATAAAAACAAAAAACAGAATATTTTAGTACTGTTCATGTTACAGTTAATGCATAGACAACCTGCATGTATATACATACATCTGTTTGTAAAAAAGAACCAATGAGTGTTCACTTTACAAATAACATCAGAGACCAGTGCCTGGATAAATGCACGGTTTTAATCACATGTTCAGCTGTACATGCATTGAAAGTGATGCAAAAATTACTCAGTACACATATACCAAACAATCAGGTGTATGTGCACCTGATATGCACATATGTTCACTGTAAATTGTGAACAGGGCTACAAAGTTTAATGTTTCCTTACCTTAACATTGTGAATGAATACACAGTTTTAAACATTTTTTGCAAACAGGGCTGCTAGAAAGCACGTCATTTATATATTTGGACTAGTAATAAGGCCCGTTGTGGAAAGAAATGCAACAGGCTCTAGGAAGAAGGCCTGGGAGAGTCTTCCAGCCTGCAGCAGTTGGCCATATCCCCCCCCCCCCCGGCAGCTCTGCCTGAGTGGCATGGCCAGACCACTGCTGGATGGGAGCTGTGCTGAGGTGACCGCTGCTGTGGGTGGGAGGCCAGGCCTCGCTCTGGGTGGGATGGTGGGTCTGCCAGCCCCATTTGCCAGAAGCCACTCACCCTGGATGCCAGGCTGAACTGGGCCCTGTGCGCCACCACAGCACTCTATCCTGCACCCTCTACCACTGCATGCAGGGCCCAGAGCCACCACAGAGCCACCCTGTCCAGGCTAATGGTGAGGGAGGGAGGGGTGTGGCACCACCACGAAGGGCTGGGCAGATCACACTTCCTCTGTCACTGCTCCCTTGCCACTGGATACTGTGCAGGACCAGAGCAGCTGCCTGTCAAGGCAGGCACTTCGCTGGAGTGGGTAGCCGGGGAGGGAAGTGGAGGCCAGGCCTGAGCAGATGGGGGAAGCTGGGTGGCCAGCCATGGGGTCTCGAGGCCACAGGCCTCAATGACAGAGCAGGAGAAGGGTGGGCACTGAGGCAGGACAGTGGGGCCTGTGGGCCCCCTTCCCCGTGAGGGAGGCCGGCATGGGCTGATGGGGGTGGCATGGTCCCAGTTTTCTTTATTTTTCTGCGCTTTTGCTCCACTCCCCCCTTTCTCCCAGTCAGCCTGCTTGCCCTCCACTCGCCAGAGTGTCTGTCCCATATGTCAGCTCCCAGCACACTGAGCCCAAGACGTTGACTGCTGCTTCTGTGAACAGGACTCAGGCAACGCATCCAGCCAACGCAGCCAGTGCCTTCTGATTGGCAGCTGAGGGAGACAACTGATTTGGGAGCACATGGAACATTGCCACTTGAAAACAGAATTATATATAAGGAGAGATGGTCCTACATTTCTGCATACTATTTGATGGTTAATATTTGCCCTATTTTTGCCACAGATACAGCCCCAGCTTCAGTTGTATCAGTGCCTGAATAGAAAAGCATCTGCAGCATCTTCTTCATGTACAAGGACCAAAGGGTCAGGGATCTTACTATGGATGATCAATGAGAAGCAGGATAGACTATGGCAACATGATAGCCAATGCAAATTTTATTTTAACAGTAATTTGCAAAATATACCCACTATGCTCAGTGAAAGCTATGTATGGCTTTCATGGATTTGAGACCGGCATTCAATTAAATTCCTAGGGTGTTTATGGCAAAACTGAGGAAAACCACAACTGATCAAAGATTGCTGTGATTGATACTGATGCTTTATGACAATCTAACAATTCAGGTTAGATGTGGGCTAGAGGGGCAAATGACAGGAAAATTTACTATGAAATCTGGAGTCAAACAGGGATGTCTGATGACTCCACCACTTTTTAATCTGTTTTAAATGTTTCTAGCACCTGCTCTTAAATGAGACAAATTTTGCTTGCCAAAACTTAGGCCCCTTGAAATACCCATTTTATTATATGCTGATTGTGTTATTATCATGATCTCCTATCGGGCTACAAAGATTAATATGGTTCTCTAGCTACTATCAGGAACAAGGTCTGACAATTCTGTTAAGTCGAAGGTGTTGGTTTTCACAAAAGTCAGCAGAGATCCAAGATATAAATGGATTTTAGGCGTAAATGAATTAGAGCAGATTAGGTCTTTTAAATATCTCAGGGTAATTTCAATGTACATTTAATTTGGAAACTTCAAAGTAAGGCTGTGATGGCATCAGCAGTCTGCTCTAGTGCAGCGATAATGTGCTTTTTCTACAGGAAAGGTGGACACTACCTTCCAGCTGTGATTACAACTTTCAATGCAAAGTATTCTGCCATCTACTATATGTAGCAGCAATCTGGGTCCACATGATAAATGAAACTATTGATTGGACACTAATACAGTTCTTGTGTTGGATCTGTGTGATCCTGAAATATGTGGCTGGTTCTGCCCTTAGACTGGCACTTGACCAGCATTCCATTGAATATAGGGCTCGGATACTGGCATTAAATCTGAAACTCAAAATAATGCTCTCTGAGAATAATAGCTTATTATATGAAACAAGATAATTTCTCCAGTCCATGGAATCAGGCTATAACAGAAAAATCAAATATCATATGATGCCCAGAGAAAGCGGATTTTGGTTTAGGGTGGCCCCTAGCTCGTAAGACTGTCAAGAAGTTGATTATGAAGACTGATATCAATAGGACCATCTGCCAGGTTAGGTGTGTTTGCTCTTCTCTCCATATGGGAATTTCACCACTCTTTACAATCCCCAAATACTTGTTTAGCCTTACAGTTCCAAGATACAGGTGAGCAATTATGCTCACAAGATTAAATGTGCTATCATCTGTAATATCTGGAGGCCATATATTAGGTATACCATTTTCAGATAGATATTGTGGTTGTGACTTAGGGATCATAGAAACTATGAAGCATGTTTTATTTGAATGTCCATGGTATAAGGAGGCTAGAGAGAAATGTATCAAGCCACTTATGTGCCAGTGAAACAAGCCTCCCCTAGATATTTTAGTTACTAAAATTTTAATGAATCCTAAGCCAGCAAATACCCCCCTCCCTTTTAGCTGAATTCCTTGTTCAGGCTATGAGAGCTCAGGGAGCTTGTGACAGGACATCTTCTCTAATATAGTATAGCCTGTCTTCTCTGGCTTGAATTATTCCATTCTTACTTTTATTCTTCACTGGGATAGATTTATAGTACTCAAAACTAGGGGTATGCATTCGGGGCTACTCAAGCCAAAAATTTACCCAAAAAATACTCTACTGGGTAAAAAAAAAATACCCTACCAGGATCAATGTGCTCTATGCAGTACAGCAACTCCTGAGACTCACTTCTCCTGCAGCCCAGTTTAAACCAGACTGCAGGAAAAGCAAGCCCAGTCAGGATCGGCTGTGCTCACGGGGAGCAGATTGTTCCCCACCAAATTGTTGTTTTCTTCTTGGGTCTATTGGATCGGGGGGGGGGGGGGGGGTCCAAAAAAATCCCAGACCTAAATACTATACTGGTACTGGAATCCAGGATTTTTTGAAAATCCTGAAAATGTTTTGGTTCCAATAGACACAAACTGAAAAATACCAGTTAAAAAATTATTGCACATTAGGGGTACACAAAAAAAAAGGTTGGTATTTTTTGGCTTCAGTATATCAGACACAAAAAATATTGGTAAATGCAAAATTTCCCCAGTCCAATACCAATAAAGCATTGGGATTGGGGAAATATTCAGTATTGCCAAATATATTTGGGTCTGATATACCCAACAGGAGGGATGGGAAACATGTTAAAATGCTTTCTTTCTCTCTGGAAGCCCCTGCAACTTTCCTTGTCAATTTCACTCCCCACCAGTCAGCTATTAGGTTTAAGCCATTTAAACCTAAGGGCAGATAGGCCAGGGAAGTGAAACTGACAAGGGAAAGCCTCCTCTCTCTGCCTTCCCTTCTCTAGCTGACCCAGAGTAGCAGGAGAAGGGAAGCCAGGGAGCTCAGGCATGTTCCCATGCCCGCCCTTGGCTTCCCTAGCCAGCCCAAGATCAGGGAGGGAAATAAAGGCATTAAATAGAATCACAGAGTTGGAAGGGGCCATACACGCCATGTAGTCCAACCCCCTGCTCAATGCAGGATCAGCCTAGAGTATCCCTGGCATGCCTCCTCTGACTTTCCCTTCCCTCCCTGAGTTTCTCCACAGCAGCGGACAGGCTCAGGGAGCGGAAACATGTTTCCATGCCCTCCCTTGGCTTCCCCAGCCGACCCCCAGCAACAGCTGGCTGAGGAAGCCAAGGTAAGGCATGAAAACATGGGCTCCCTGCATGCTCTTCTCCAGCTGCCTCACAGCCATGAGGCAGCTAGAAAAGGGCAGGCAGACAGGGCAGACATGTTTAAATGCCTTTCTTTCCCTCCCTGAACTGGGAGAAGGAAAGAAGGACATTTAAACATGGCTGGGCTCTCTGCCTGTGCTTCTCCAGCAGCTCTGGGACAGCTGGAGAAGGGAGGAGGCTTTCTCCAGTCAGTTTCACTCTCATAGCTGACTGGCCGGGAGTGAAATTGACTAGGGAAGCTACAGGGGGAGGGAAGTCGGCATTCAGCTACCTGAAAGCTGAAAAAGCCAAATAAATTCAGGAAACTGCATTTGGTAGCCTAAAAGTTCCCTGAATTTGCAATTGGCTTTCAGAATACCAAATAAATACTGATAACGGTATTCAGTATTTTTTTTTCAGTTTGGGGAAGCTGAATGCACATCCCTATTGCATACCCCTACTCAAGACCTGTATGTCAAAGAAGGGAAGGAAGGGAGGAAGGGAGGAAGGGAGGGAGGGAGGGAGGGATTTGCTCTTCAATGGGAATTCCAGGGATTGTGGTTCTGGATGGTCTCTGTTTGTGTTGAGGGTAAGCTAAGGATCTGTATCAGAAACTTATGAGCACATAATGAATTTCAGTTCCTAGATGTTTTTGGTGAAGCTAAGTAACTTATAATAATTTTGATCTCTCTATATATATTACAACCTTACATCTCTCTATATTACAACCTTATATTGAAAGATGGCTTCCCACAGCATATAAAATACACAAAGGTCACTTGTCACATCATACTTTAACCATATTGGATTGGGGAAGGGGATATTTCCCTGTCAGTTTGTAGAATGGAAAGTATAGTTTCTGATTAGGAGGGGATTTGTTTCTGTATCAACTGTCAAGTAAATTCTATGGCAATAATGATGGCTCTGGGCTCATATCTAAACAAGTTCCTTCATTGTGGAGCAGGCCATGCTCCTTGAAAGAGGCAGTGCACCATAATGATGTATAGGAACAGTCTCATAGTGTGATATTTTTCCTGTCATCAATGGAATCATAGGTTTTAAGTAGAAATTGGAAGGACTGAATCATTTTTGGGAAAAGTGAGCGAAACAAGTTTCTAACAGTGTAATCCTAAACATATATATTCAATGGGATATCACAGCTTATGGTAATATCATTATTTGGCCAAGAAATCTAAATGATGCCTGTATATTACAATAACCAGAATATGTGCGCTATCCTGCTATCCTGTCCTGGAGCTGAGGATCTCTAATATATATTAATTGACTGTGATACATCAAGAATAACCAACATTGGTATCAATCACCTTGCTTTCTCATCTCAGGCTGCTCAGACTGTCTCTGTGTTACCAGCTGCTTCATTTCTCATTCTCTTTGAACAGTCTGCACTCCTTCTTGGCATTCTAGGGTCTTAGTTAGCAGTTGCAATGGGCATCATTACTTCTTTGCAGTCTATATGACCTCTGTTTTGACGTCCCACTCCCTCCCCAGGAATACTATGTTATGGTTTAGAGGTATATGTGTGTGTGTGTGTGTTTGTGTGTGTTTGGAGAGGGGGATATCTATACAGGAATAAAATTTACATCAAATAATCAGGGTTTTTTGGACTGTGTGAAACACTAAGAGCTTATTCAAGTTGTCATGGAATAAAAACACGTAAATGCTGACAGCCCTGAAATGTCAGATGTGATAACTTAGTACACTTTTGCCTACAATTCCTATGGAACTGGGGAGGAGGCATATTTTATGAATGCACAGCAAAGATGAGATTCATATATATTTTCTGTCTCAACATGGAACTATTTGGGAGCAGATCAAGAGGTGGTTTTCAGAGGTCTCCTTTTCTTGAATTATGATAGGATCTGAAATTTGAAATCTTGAAATATTCTTCATAAACTATTTTTGGCTGCATGGATGTAGTTGGTGATACTAGCTGAATCAGCTCCAGGTGAAGAACACATCATGATATCTAAGGGTTTTATTCTCTTAAACATGTTTATGATCTGCATCTGGCCCAAGTGTCATGGGATCTACAGTATTTTAGATGGCTTAATGTGTTTTTTATGCTGTTATGCCACAGCTGTTTCAAGGACATTGGCTGTTTTCTTTCACTTTTAAGGCAACCTGTTTTAATGGTGTTGACTTTAAGGTTTTGTTCTTAATAGCTTATTTAATGGTTTTTGTTTTATTGTCTTAATTGTAAGCCGTCTTGAGCAGGGAATTGGAGAGGTGGTATAATTTTCTCCACAAACAAATAAATGATATGTGCTAGGATACCAGAACTCAGGTACAACTAGGGTATAAGCTTGGCCTCTCCCTTTCTCTTCCTCTTGAGCAATGCTGCAAATTTTGAAATGAACACAATCAACAATCAAGCTTACTGTGATTGAACTTTTCATTTACATGAGAAGTAAGTCTCTCACTGAACTGTCTTGATGTGTTTGTTTAAAGTTTGAGAAGTAGCCTCTTCTACATGTTTTCCTATATAAGTTGCTACAGGAGCATGGACACGTAAAGCCAACCATTTGCTGGGAAGCATTTTGTTTGTTTCATCATCAGACAGCTAGTGCTTGGTGATCTACCACAAAGTATGACTGAATATATGTAAGCTATCAGAACACAGATTAACAGTACTGAAAATACTGATTGAAAATGATACAGCCAATATTATAATGCCCCTGTATAGATTTATGGTGCAACCTCATTTGGAAATCTGTGCGTAGTTCTGGTTGCTTTATCTCAAAAAGGACATTGCAGAGCTGGTAAAAGTACAGAAGAAGGCAACTAAAGATGATTAAGGGGTTGGAGCACCTTTTTGATGAGGAAAGACTGAACCATCTGTGTGAGGCAAACTACCCTAATTTTCCTTAAGGGTTAACATAGATATTAAAAGGCGTAGTCTGCTTGCAGGTGTTTATGATCTGACCCTTCTTGCAATTACCATAATTATCTCCTTCAAGGTTGGATGCAGGAATGTAGTAATTCGACCCAAGAGTGAGAAACTGTACTCAGTTGTGTAAATGTACTTGAGGGGGGAATAAGGAGCAGTTGCAAATGTCCTCTGGATAGTTCGTCAAAAGAAGGTCCCAAATTGGACCAGAAAGACCACCTGATGCCATAGCATAGAAAACAATAATAAGGGTATAGGCCAGAGGGATAGTTATGCAAATGCCATGTTAGTATGCTTAGCTTTGTTATGCAGCAAGAAAGAGAACACACAAAGCTGTGTATGGATGCTAAGCAAACTATTACTGGCCAATTGTATACAAATATTGTATAACATAACATGTACAGCGAAATTACTGGATAATATATTCATTTCATGAGTCTTCTTCTAAACAGGACGGATGTATAGTTTCAAACTAACAAAACAAATTCACATGGAGTTACAGGTATATGGCTTTCAAATAATTTTAAATAGCTTTAAACAATTTTAAGAGTTTTGCTATTTTTATATGTTATTTAAATTACATAATAAAATTACCTACAAAAATCATTTTTTCTGTTTGTTGAACAAGTCTGTATACAGTTAATAAATCTATAAAAATAGAATAAACATTAATATAATGTATTAAATACAAATAGCATGGAACATATACAAACAGTCAAAACACTCACCAAGAGCAGAGCCCTGTTGGGGCCGGGGCACGCCGGGGTGCTGCTCTGGGAGAGAGGAGGCCAGGGAGCAGGCACATAACCAAGCCCCGCCCCCCAGCTCGCTTTCCCCGGCCCGTGCTTTGGCACGGAGCCAGAGGAAAGCCTCCCCCCCGCAGCTTGCTCTCTCTGGCCCGCATTTTGGCATGGAGCCGGAGGAAAGCCTCCCCCCTGCTCACCCTTCCTGGGCTGCAGCAGGCTGCTGGCCTGGGGAGAAGCCCCCATCCCTCCCTGCTCACCATTCCTGGGGGTGGGGAGGGGGGAGTGAGGGAAAAGCTGGGCCCCAGTGCCCAAGCAAGGGGGGGGAAGGGAGGGAAACACCAAGGGGGGGAGAGAGAAGCGCCTTGTCTCTTTCCTTCCTTCCTTCCTTCCTTCCTTCCTTCCTTCCTTCCTTCCTTCCTTCCTTCTTTCCTTTCTTTTCTACTCTCTCTCTCTCCCCCACCTACCTACCTACCTTCCTGTTCCTTCCTTCCTGTTCCTTCCTTCCTCTTTCTTTCTTCCTTCCTTCCTTCCTTCCTTCCTTCCTTCCTTCCTTCCTTCCTTCCTTCCTTTCTTCTCTCTATCCCCCACCTACCTACCTACCTTCCTTCCTTCCTGTTCCTTTCCTTCCTTCCCCCCTCCCTCCCTTTTTCTTTCTTTCTTTCTTTCTTTCTCTCTCTCTTTCTTTCTTTCTCTCTCTTTCTTTCTGTCCTTCCTTCTTTCCTTCTTTCCTTCTTTACTTCTTTCTTTCTTTCTTTCTTCTGATACACTTCCGGTGATGTCAGGGGTATGTGGCCTTCTGACACTTCTGGTGACATCAGGGGGTGTGGCATATGCAAATAAGTTATGCTAATGAGCTCCTGCACCTCTTTTTTAATGAAAGGACCCCTGACCACGAGTCTTCATACAAGAAGAACAAATTCTTATGTGACCTTGGACTTGGTTCTGAGCTGGCCTCAAGACCTGGTGAGAGATGCAGAGATTGTTACACTAGTTGGGAACAGTGACTTCAATGCTATTAAGCTCAGCATTCACATCAATGGAAAGTTTTCCCTAAATTCTATAACTGTAATGTTCCATTTCAAAAGAGGAAACTTTACAAAAATGAGGGGAATACTAAAAAGGAAGTTGAAGATGAAAGCTGTGTAAAACCACCCTAATTGAAGCCAAGATAGAATGCATTCCACAGGTAAAGAAAGGCACTGCCATGTCTAAAAGACGGCCTATGTGGGGAACAACACAAGCCAAGGAAGCTACAAAAAGTAAAGAGGTTTCTTTTAAAAAGTGGAAGGCTTACCCCAATGAATTGAACAGGAGACACCACAGGTTCTGGCAAAAGAAATGTAAGTCAATAATTAGGCATGCAAAAAGAGATTTTGAGGAGTGGGTTGCTAAAAGCATCAAGATAAACAATAAACATTTTTTAAAAATATATCCAGAGCAGGAAACCAGCCAGAGATGCAATGGAGCCTTTGTATGACAAAGGAATCAAGGAATTGCTAAAGGAAGATGGGGGAATAGCAGAAAAACTCAGGCTATGATCATATGCACAATTAGACTCAACATAGGCACGAATGTCGGGCGGATTTAAAGAGAGCGATCAGACAACACCTGGGAAGTGCCCCACAGCCATCAGCAATCCATTTGGCTCCACCACAGAAGTGGTGTTAAAAGACACCAGGAAAAAACTGGTAGTAAACACGTTGCGACAGGCCATGGATGAATTTTCCTGTGTCTGATCACTTCACCATGCTCTCATGGCATTGGGATGGTCTGATCAGGCCATCCCAACTCTGTGCCATTGTTTTCCCCCCTTCACAGTATCTGCATCATCGCAAACTTCATAGGGAGCCCTCAGTGCGGAGGTGCAATTCATCGATCCCTCATTTAAGTGCTTGGGGGGGAAATGGGACAAAACCCCCCGACTCACCCACAGTTGCGTCTGATCACACACTGACAGACTGCTCTTGCAGCTTCAAAGGGAGGTGTGATTGTGCAACTGTGGGTCAAATTCTGCTGGAGGAAATAGCCTCACTCCCCCCCCAGTTGGCACATGTGACCACAACCTCAATGACTTTTTTGCTTCTGTATTCACTATGGAAATTATGGGGAACATACCCATGCCACAGCCTCTATTTTTAGTAAGGGTGTCTGAAGAACTGAGTCAAATTGAGGTGGTTGATCAAGTATCCCCATCAGGAGTATCAACATTGTTAGAGGAATTCAACATCGTCTAGAAATCGGTTGTGCAAAGATAGTGCAAGACACCTTGAGAACTCAAACAATCTAAAACCAACAACAAAATCCCTGAATAATGAAATTACTAGTAAACCATCATTATCATTGGCTGAGGACAGACTGGCAGTCTGGCCCGCTCTGCCTCCACTTTAAAAGCCGAGGCAGAGCGGCCGTCCAGACTGCCACATCTGCCCCCCGGAGGCGTCCCGGACTCACCAGGTCCAGCAGTGCGCTCCTTCTGCAGCAGCCAGGCACCACTTCCTAGTGGTGTCCCGGCGGCTGTGCGCATGTTCCACCTGCTTCTGGCGGGTGTGAACGTGCGCAGGCAGAGCCACGCTGCGTTCTGCTGCCACTGCCAGAAGCTGCCTGCAGTGTGGATGCTGCGGGCGGCTTCCTTGCAGTGGCATCTGAACACCACGCTGCGGGGCAGTTTGTCCCGGCTTGTTCTGCTGCGCTCCTATAGCACGGCAGAACTTCAATCTGTCCTCGGCCATTATTTCAACAGTGAGAATATCTAGAATAAGAAGACACTACATTCATCATGGAGACTTTAAGGATACCAGGTGCTTGTTTATTAAAGTTAGTTTCATATATTTTTGTTAGCTAACTCAATAAATGTTCAAGAATATGGCACACCTGCAAATCCCAGCATCATCTCATGGGGAGATGTGCATGTCATTTGAGATAATTAAGCCTTCCAAAACTTGGATTTTCTGTTAGAGCATGCACTTGTTTTGAATTCCATCATATTTTCAGGTGATCCTAGCTACTAGGTAGTTATATGTCCCAACAAAAACCCCCCCGCTAAGCTTTAAAAAAAAGTTTACAAATCTTTGTTTTATTTTCAGTCCCTTCAATCATAGGTTGATGGAATTGTGGATAAAATGAAAACAAAGCAGATCAATAAAACAATAAAGACTAAAATAATTTAAAAACATATGCAAGAAATCTAGCAACAGCTTCCAGCTAGCCCGCATCATCATTTGAAAACAACAATTTCAGAATAATATAATTAATAGAGCACTGGACATCAGAGTTGACAAGAGATCACAATGTATCATGCTTAGCTTCAATAAACAAAGCACATGTAAGATAGTTTCCATTGCTCCAGATGCACATGAACAATTTCTTTCAATCCATTTAAACCAGGGGTGTCAAACTCATTTGTTAAGAGGGCTGGATGTGACATAAATGAGACCTTGTTGGGCCGGGTCATGTGTGTCATAAAATGTAATGCCAGGTAGCAGAGATATAGGCTGAGGACAGACTGGCAGTATAAAGCGCAAGGGAGGCGGGGCAAAAAGACCCGGCCAAGTTGTGGCAGGGATTCCCAGTTGCACTGCTCCGACAGATGTGGCAGCATGCCAGGGAGGAGGCAGAATAGAGCGGTCACACTGCATGGCTTTGGTCAGCTCCACCAACCTGCACGTAGTCACATGGGTGCATAAGCACATAGGTGCAGCATTATTGGGTGGTTGAGCGCACATGGACGATTATTCGCATTTCTGCAGGATCAGTGGGTTCACATTACCAGCACCTCCTGATTGCGACTTTTTTTAACATCCACACTTCCAGGAAGCAGGATCAATGCACCCTCCACGGCTTGCCATGGCTTTCACCTGATACTTTTTAAAAGTGGGAGCAAATTGTTAAAGGACGGGGTGAGTATGGCAGGGGAATGCTAGACAGCTGTGGCTGTATGAACTGGCCCACTTAATCCTCTTGAGAAAGGTGCCTATATCAGGCCAAACTGCCAGTCTGAACTCAGCCATAAACTTTACAAAGGACTCAGCCATAAACTTTACAAAGGACACGGCCAGTTCTTTACCAGACACTCTCAACCAGACAGGAGAGGTTTGCCTGTCTGTGTCTCCTGTGTGATTGAGAGAGACTGGTAAAGCAAGCTGTGATGTGGCAGTAGCAAGAGAACTAGAAAAGGAAGTAGGAAACAGCCAGGGCCTTGGGAGCCAGATTGGAGCCCTTCAAGGTCCTGATCCGGCCCCCGGGCTGCATGTTTGACACCCCTGATTTAAACCATCCCGTGTATTCAGCTGTTAGGAGTGAATTACATCTTGCCAAAAGAATTAAATGTCTGTGTTTGGGATTTTTTATAGTAACCAAATAAATAGTGACTGTAAAGGAAGTTGTAGGGGTATAGCCATAACACAATGGAGAACACTTCCTGTATGAATCAGTAAGTAACCCAGACCAATCATGTGATAAAATTGCTCCTGTTCTTGTTTTCAACAGGTGATCAGAATAGTAATTAAATAGATTATCATCAAATGTAAATCCCAGTTCACACAATTTGTCACTTGAGAATAAAAATTAGCACTTGATGATAAAAATAAGTCTTGCCTCATTAGATGTATTAGTTGACTCGGGGGTTCTAATAAGAGTATTTTAACCACATTTTAATGGCATATTTCCAGGTGATTGATTGTAAGGAGCACAGTCCAATTTCTGATCATATTACTGAGCTGGAGATACAACTTGGGAATTCCCAAGATGGTTTGGAAGAAGCTAGTTTGCAGCTTATGATATTTAGCAATTGCATGCTGCCATAATGGCGCCCCATATAGGGTTGCAGGTAAGATCTTGGAAATGTGTAATTTGAGCAGATCTGGAAAAGATTGTCTGCCTTTTGTAAAATAAAATTTCTTCAAAGTTATTTACAGAAACTGAAAGCTAGTTATGATATGTTTTAGATGACTTTTACATGTAATTAGAGTGTCAAAATGGATGCACAGATATTTGTAAGAATGAACTTGTTCAAACTCTATCCCTTGCAACATCCAAGGACGCCCTGTCTTCCTAGGGTCTCCAAACAGCAGTATTTTACGTTCGTTTTGGTTTATGCTAAGTTGCTCCATTTCACAATAATTAATAAATTGACTGATTCAGTTTATTAAAATCTGCCTAGTCAATTATAGTAGTAAGACATCATCAGCAAAAAGTATTATGTTAATTTGATGCCCCCTAACAATGGAGCCATTACATACACTTTTGACAAGAAGGGACTCAGATAATTTAAATAGAGTGCCAAAAGTGTTGGAGTCAAAATGCAACCCTACTGCATTCCTTTTACTACACATATACTATCTGTTAATAGACCGTTCCTCGACCACCTGACCTGTAGAGTTGTGCTAGAGTACAGTAATTGAATTAAATACAATAAGTGTTTTGACACTGCATACTGTTGTAGTTTGGGCCACAACTTTTCTCTACTTATAATATCATATGCGAATTTTAAGTCAAAAAAGGCGTCATATAGGCCATTCGTCTTTAAATATTTCTCAGCCAAATGTGACAAGATTATCTCATTATACATTATAGAACAGCCCTTCCTGAAGCCAAATTGTTCAGGTCCCAAAATATTGCAATCATCCATTTAAGACTTTAATTTGAGTTCCGAAGGAATGGCATACAGTTTGCCCAGAACAAAAAGCAAATTAATAGGCCTATAATTCGTGGGATCTAAGCAAGTACTCTTCTTTGCCCCCCAAGCTGTAATAAAGAGAAAGACACCAGTGTTGGGTTGACTAAAGGGTCACTTTATTAACTATTAACAATAACTGGAAAATGGCAAGGGTTAAAATGCTTGTGGAATGGTCAAGTCCAGAGGTCACCAAGACCCCTCCCTTGCCATGTAAAGTAGGGCGAGCCGCCCTTCCCCAGGGCCCCAGGGTGCCCTGGCTCACATCTGGTCAGCACAGCAATCAGGTAATCACTCTGGAACGCCATCCTCCAAGCTTCAAGGCTTCAAGGGAGGATCTGTCCCAGGTGATCCTGTAGGCAGTCTGCTTTCCCTTCCCCAGGCTGCAGGGCCCTAGGCCTGTACTCACAAGACCCCTAGACACCAAAGAGGGAGTGTCAGCTGGTGTTCACCAGACTACAGTCTGTATCCAAATAAAACCCTGCCAACCCATAAAGTGACCAACCTATTTAACACAGCCACACCCAAGCCAATTTCCCAATCCACTGCCACAGTACAAGGTAGGCAAAAACAACCCTACCAAAGAGCCAATTTAGGAATTACTACCTGCCCCCCAAATGGGGCAACCAGCCAAAAAGCCTGTACTGCCTACAGAGTGGGAAGGTGGGCCGAGAAGAAGGGCGAAGACTGGATTCAGGTGGCAAGGCCGGCCCAGTAGACCTCCAGCCCCGCCCCCTTCACAAACCCAGGATACAGCCTCCAAAAAGAACTGCTTCTCCTCCTTGCAGAGAGGCAAAGGTGGCAGCCTGACCACATGGCCGCAAGTGTCGGATTTTGTAGATGGGTACCACAATTTATGACTGCCAATCTGCAGGGATTCACCTGTTTGATCTAACACAGTGGAAAAAACATCCAGAAGAGAAGCCCATCATGTGGGGCTTAAGAGGAACAGCTCAGATGGGATGCCATCTGGACCTGCAGCCTTACCAGGTTTTAGGTCATTGATCAGCCTAAGAATCTCATCAGATTCAACTTCCTCCCATATTTCTGTTACTGAGGCTACACTACATTTCAACTCAGAGATCTTATCACTGGCCTCAGTACATCCTCTCTCATGTAGAAAATAGTTCATTCATATTTCTGGAGAAATTTCCCCTTCACTTTCAAGATTTCTCTGTTGCCTATTGAAATAATTAAGGGTTTTCCAAAACAACTGAGGGTGTTTTGATTGGGCACAGTTATCCAATTTTAGCCACATCAGTCTTGTATGTCTTTGCTTTTTCATACACAATAGCCTCCTATAAACTTGTTTCTGATCAATATAACCTGAGATAATGGAATATACAACAAGTTTTCAGTCTTCAATAGTCCCTCTTTGATTGAACTTTCTAACATTCACTATCATACCATTCCATCTTTCCCACCCTTCTTCCAGTTGGAACATGTTTCAGAAATAAGGTTTGAATCTCTCCCAATAATTTAGCCAGGAACTGACTAAGTTGTGCCCTCTTGTGTAATTGATAATTTCTCTTTTGATGTCATTTATACTTTCCTGATCCATCAACTTCCTAGCTTTATCAGCAATATAGGGGTTTCACTTGTTATACCTGCAATATAATGGCCTACCAATTTGATAAGAATTGGAATGAACTTTTAGTTCAAATGTTATGGGGAGATGATAACTACAAAGATTTCCATCACAGTGAATTTAGCTATTCTTGGAAGTAATTTACCTGCTAAAAGAATATAGTCTAAAACACTGGCTCCTTGGGTGGAGATATAAGTAAAGTTAACTATCAGATCAGATGACATTAATTTCTGGTGTTTATTTAAAATTTCCAAGTTAATTTTTTTCTGTTAAGTTCAACAAATAGGTGCCAGCAACACTGATGTCCCCTACTGAAAGATATTCTACTGTTGCTCAGTTTAGAGAAGGCCAAGCCCTTTTCAAACCTAAATTTCAGAAAATCTGGATTACTAGCACTGAGTCTTACATTCATATCACCCATGAGAATAATCTGTGCTGTTGGATATCTGATAACCAGTTTTTCAACATATTTATCAAAAGCTAACCAGAATTTTGTAATAAGAACTAAAACTTTTAAGCAAGGAACATACATATTAATTATCAAAAAGTTTCACCTAATAGCATAATTAAGAGAATTATTGCAATATGGTACAAAAATCTGTTTGAATTATGATTAAATTTAAATCCTTTCTCACCCAGGTTAAAGGCTACCCTTTGGGCACCCTCTATTAGTCACACTACAAGTGGCTTGTAGATTAAAAGTTTCAAAGCCATCTAGTTTAATTGGGGTTTTAGCCCAAGTCTCTTGTAAACAAATTATGTGGAAATCCTTCAATATTTCTATCACTTCCAGTCCCCTTGTTTACTGTGCCAACCGTGAATATTCCATGGAAGTAATTTATTCATATTGTTCCATAAGGGCATCTGTCATTGTTTGCAAGTAATCTTATTTGTATCTGGATCAATAACAGCAACATTGGATCCATGACCAGCAGGCTTAGACAAAATAATGTCCCCTTTCTAAGATAAGTGGGAACCAACTGACAATAACTTTCCCTCACTTGGTTGCTTATGAATTATCAGGACAGATCCCTCTGTGATTGTGATTAGTTTCGACCCAGTTGCTACAGGAACAGCTTGTTTGTTACTTTGCTCTTGTGGTATTGCTATGTTTTATGAGGAATCTTTAAGATCAATCGGGTCCATGGTCTGACCACTTCTTGCAATTTTGAGTTTGGAGCAACTGTGTTATGTATTGTGTGATGCAGTAAGATCATATTCATCAGCTGAAATGCAAACAAGTTTCACCTTTAACTTTTCAAATCTTATAAGCAGGGCTATTTTGGGGCAGGAACACACAGGAACAGAGTTCTGGCTGGCTTCTGAGCTGGCCACGCCTACAGCCAATACCTTTGAGCATGCATGGCTACAGAGCACGCTGCCCTTCCTACACACAGGAGGGAAAGGCAGCATGTTAAAATGCCATCTTTCCCTCTGAGGAGCCCTTGGGATTTTCCTTGTCAGTTTCACTCCCCAACAGTCACCTGAGAGTGAAATTGACAAGGAAAAGCCTCTCTCTGCCTTCCCATCCAGAGTGGTGGAGAATGGGGGGGGGGGCAAGCTTCCATGCCTGCCCTGTGCTTTCCCAGCCCCTGCCTAATATACTAATAAGCTGTGCTGTCAGGGGTGTGGCCTATTATGCTAATGAGTTCCAGCTGGGCTTTTTCTACAAAAAAAGCCCTGCTTATAAGCATATCTTTCTGTTCTGCTCCAGGAAGAAGTCTAAAAGATTCACACAGCATTTCTTCATCTGCATCTTCCTGGGGAATCGCCTTAGAATTAACAAGTAGATTATTAAAGTGAGCTGTCCTTGGGCTCATTGCCCTCTTGTGCAAAAACACCTGCTGATCTCACTTCCCTGATCCCCTCTTTTTTTCTAGAGATTGGGGGGATTGGTGTTTTGATTTCTAAAAACCCTAGCAGGGTAAATACCAAAGTCAGACAACATTAGAGCCCTTCGCATTAAAAGATTCAGAATCATAGAAGTTCTAAAATAACACTCCAAGTTTGAAAAGTTTTCCTCAAAACCATATGATCCATCAAATTAGTTCTATTCATAGTAATTGTAGTAACCTGGCCAGATGAGACTTAATCTGGTACCTAGATCCCCAGGTTGGAAGTATACCTCTATAAGGAGTGATTAGTAGGCTGACCATATGTGGCTAAGCTGGGATGAATACTTATAGTCCTTGATGGAATGAAATATCGGTTTTGATTCTAAGCCTTGGGAAGAAAGATTCTTTGGTTCCCCATTGTGCCTCCAGCTGCTCTCCATTTTATACAGTTTCCATCTTGTGAGTTTTTAATTCCCACTCTGCATGAATTTCCCCCCAAATCTCCAATTTCACATAAATCTTGCTCACAGTATCTCCAATTAGCAGGGCTTGAGAAGTTAACAAGGCTAAGACAATACCCTCTTGTCCAGAAGAAATTTCATTTCCACCCAGATTATCCAGATGTTGCTCCTCTTGAAGAGAGTCACTTAAAAGTCTTGACATCTTGTATCTGTTCTTAGGAGGAGTGTCATGCAATGGAGAATTAACTCTTGAGAAGTAACTATCCAATCTTAGTTGCTTAGGGGAAGGTAGCTCGTAAATCAGGGTATTCCTTAATCTCTTCTTTGACGGCACCATTGTGCATACTGTATATATCCACGGGGTCACAGCTGGTGTCAGTGCTTCTCAGTGTTAACAACCAACAGGTGAGCACTCAAAGATCAGAAACCAAAGTGCAAAGAGGTTTGGAGTTTCCTTCAAACCTGGAGTGCTTTAGTTGTTTCATTCTTTCACTCTTCTTTCACTCTTTAGTCCCACAGCTGACTTATCATGAACAGTTAAGGAGTGTAGCTGTTATCACTCCTAATTTGCCTTGTTTCAAAAGAAACTCCAGTTTGCTGCTTCTCACAAGCAATGTGCTAGGAGTCAGGAATCCTGGAGTTCAAAGGGACGTCCAAACTCTCCAAAGTACTTCTTGTAGCCAAAGAGGCAGTCTGCAGCAGTCTGTAAACTGGATTTGAATTGTTATTCACCACTAAAGAAAAAAAGGCCAGAGGAGCTTAACATGAAGTGTCTGTTCAGGTTGCCATCTTGCCTCTCCCAAAGCAAATGTCTCCAGTTTGAAGCATGGCTTCTTGTTGTCCAATTGTAACTTTTTCAATATGCCTTTGAATCCACTCCCCCCAGGGCTCAGAATGGAAAACTGGTGTCTTAGAGGCTTCTGTCCCTCCTTTCATTTTCTAGGCACACAGTTTCAATATAGCTAGCTCTTCTCTTGAAGCTCTTTCCTACATTACTACAATCCCATCTGGATAAAAGTATTTTCAAAACTTTTGCTTATTGCAGACTTTCCAAGTGTTTAGCTCTTTCTTTCCCCTCTCCTCCCTAACTACCCAAACTCCAAGAAAATTTTTTCATGTCATTTCAGTTTTGTCCTGTTCAAATTTGATTGTTTTTACCTACCTGCTTCTGAGGCTATTAAGCAGTTTGCAGTCTGGATGTTTTGAAAAGGAAGTAATCAGTGTAGTATGATGTTATTGAATACAGATGCCCCAAAGTGAAATTTTCCAATTAACAATAGCCAATATTGTCCCATTTGGTATGGATGGGGGGTGGGAACAGAGTCAAAGACATTTTTCAGAGAAAGACCTTAGCAGCAGGGGGTTTCTTATTCTCAGCTGTCAAGATGCGAAGAAAGGGATTTGCCAGTATGACTTCTAAATTGTTGTGAACTTGGTGAAACAAAATTACCACCCACAGAGAGAGGGCAGCAAAGAAGACTGCCTTACACACAGAAAACTGGGGAGAGACTCAAATGCTAAATGGATGGACAAAAAGAGGCACCAAGCAGAGAGGAATGAAGATATTTAATATGTCACCACTAAATAGCCATCAAAAGACAATAGGTGCTCAGGCCTCCTGGTGGTGATTCAGCAAAGAGTTCTGCTCGTAAGAAAAGGAGTTGCTGTCATCCTCGGCTCTTTCATTTTAGGTTTGTTGTTCAAATCCCCATTAAACATGATTCTTACTCACTGATCCAGCTTATGTATTTTCTTTCCAGAATAGGTGACAGCAGAGGGCATGAAGAGAGTGAATTCTTATACATGGGGGAGGGGGGATAAACCTTCTCCAATGTGTTTTCATGGCAAGCGCTGGGTGGTTGTTGACCTGCATTTGCCTTTGTGCTTCCTTCATTCTTTCCCAGCCATTGTACCATATGGCAGGAATTGAGCTTTCAAGCAGAAAACCTTGGATTGCTGCTCCAAAAAGCACTGTAGACTATATCTGTCAGGCCACTCTATGCTGATACACATATGGACTGGGAAGTCACTGTAGGCATTGTTTCATGCCGTCCTTCCAAAAGCAGGGCTACATACATAACACTTGTTAAACTCTGGTTGGAAGCAGACAAAAGTTTTCTCCAGAGACCTGAACAGCAGTGGCTCATGAGGTGTGTCTAAGGGAATGTCCCACTCCCTACCCCCTAGGTGCCACTGAAGGGGAAGGGAACCTGGTACCTTTATGAGAAGGTGTCAGGAGGCAGCAACAGAGCTGTTGGGGGCACAGCTGCAGCTATGTGCCAAGCATAGTCTCTGAGCAGCTAGTAGATACCAGCAATGGCAAGTGAAATCATTACCCAGTGTGCCATTTTCTGCTGGCCAATCAGTAGCTGCATGCCTGCAAAGTGTTGTAGCGGTGGCCCTGGCTACCTCACCACATATTCTAGTGATGTGCTGTGCCACATCTTCTTTCAGTGGCACTGATGTTGGAGATGGGATATTCCCTGTAATGCCCCCAGCAATCCACTGCTAGATCTGAAAGAGGTATGATAAAAGACATCATTGTCTCTCAACATAAAACCATCCTGCTACAGAGTTACAGTCTGAAGACACCTGATGGAACAATCTTGCCAAAGCTAAGCTGGTGTAGGTCTGGTCAGTGTCTGGATGTGAGACTGCCTGGGAACCCTATGCATGTTGTCTTGAGTTCCTTGATGGAAGAAGTAATGAAATAGTAATAAAATAAACAAAGCTAATGTCTTAGATCCAATGATCTGCAAGTGGCACTCTGCTTGTGGAATGGAACCTTTCTGGCTCCCCTATAACAGCAAATGCTGGGTATGAAATTGTGGTCTGCAGCTGAAAAGACACACAGATGAAAATTGTCCTTCTGCACCGGTGGAAGTGACTTTGTGCTCGCAGAAAATAACTACAGGATCCATTCTGGATCAGTGAAAGTTTTGCTCCAGAAACCATCCAGACTTACATCTTAACCTAATCAATATGCAATCCCAGGGGTCCGTTGGAGTGGGAGCGCACAGGAGCGCAGCTCCGGGAGTGAGGAGCCCAGGGGGCGGGCACATGACCAAGCCCCACCTCCTCCTCGGCTTCCCCGAGCAGTGCAGAGGTGCAGCACTCCAGGGAAAGCCTTGCTAGGGTCTTTATTGTTTTTAATGTTTTGTTTTAATATTGATAATTTTATCATTGTTCCTTTTATGACTGTGTGCTGCTTTTCCAGAGACTTGCTCAAGGTGGCATATAAATTTTCTAAGTATACCATTTTTTATCTGGGCACATGGTACATAAGTACTGGAGAAATTTCACCAGCCCTTCAGCAGCTTCCACCTTATCAGTTTGGTGTAGTGGTCAGGAGTTGGACTCTAATCTGGGAGAACCAGGTTTAATTCTCCACTCCTCCACATGCAGCTGCTGGTGTGACCTTGGACCAGTCTCAAGTTCTCTCAGAGCTGTTCTCTCATGAGCAGTTCTCAAAAGACCTCTCTCAGCCCCACCTACCTCACAGGGTGTCTTGTTGTGGGGAGGGGAAGGAGAAGAGATGAGTGATGCACATGTCCTGGGTATCTCAAGTCTACTTGAAACCTGGTGGTTTCAAGGGAGCAGGAAGAGAATGAGGGTGTGTTCTTTACGCTTATTTTTATTGCATAAAGTATTGGATAGGGGAGGGAATGGAGGAAGAGCAGGTCAGTTTCACTCACCTGTGGAGTGGAGTCTGAGGGGTGGGTGTTGCCTTTTGACACACTTCTGGTATGTTAGGGGGTGTGGTATATGCAAATGAGTTATGCAAATGAGTTATGCTAATGAGCTCATGCACCTCTTTTTCTACAAAATGACCCCTGTGCAATCCTATATATAGCACTGAATACACGGGACTTACTTCTGACTAAATATGTTTAGGATTGTACTGCACAGCTAAAGAGCATCTCTTGTATTGCATCTTAAGACTGTTACAAACTGCAGCCTATTGGACTTTTCTACACTGTGTGAAATATCTTTTATCCTAGTCCACTCATTTCAGATTTTTTGTTTTACTGAAAATCCTACCTGGAGCATTCTGAAGAATTCTGAAGTTTGTGTATTACCATGAGATGCTTTAGTTTCACTATGAAAAGTAATGACTCTGTCATTCCACGTCAACTCTCCTAACATTATTGACTGTTTCCATTTTATTTAGCATTATGATATAACTAGGAATAAAACCCATTGTGGAAATAAATAACAACGGGCTCTAGAAAGGCTCTGCGGGAGTGCCAAGGCCTTGGGCACTCAACTACAATTTGCTGTGGCAACCTCAGCAGGGTATAAGGACACAGAGTTCACCATTTTCTCCATGGGAACTGATGAATGCCATCTGGAGAGCAATTGTAATTCTGAGTGATCTCCAGCCCTCACCTGGAGATTGGCAATAGTGATTCCCCAACATGGAATAGCTGGTTTGGAGGGCAGAGTCCATGGCATTCTACCTGTCTGAGGCCTCACCCCTCCTCAAATCTCACCCTCTTCAGGCTCCATTCCTCAAATCTCCAGGAATTCCCCACTTGGAGTTGGCAACCCTATCTCCTTCCCAGCCAAGCATCAACCTACTTTTATTTCCCCCTCACTGTTCAGCTTTCCATCTCCCCCCCTCCCTGCAGCCTCTACTGTGCTCTGAAGCCCTGTCTGCCACGTCACATTGGCTGTCCTGGGGGGCATCTCAGCAGGGTATAAGGACACAGAGTCCACCGTTTTCCCCATGGGAAGTGATCAATGCCATCTGGAGAGCAGTTGTAATTCTGAGTGATACCCAGCCCTCACCTGGAGATTGGCAACAATGGTTTCCTCGGCCAAGAGGGCGGGATAGAAATTTAAATAAATAAATTTCCCAGGAGGAAAAGTAGTCCTTCTGTGCAAGGGGGACCAAAGCAGCTTACATCATTCTCCTCTCCCCCTTTTGACTTGCACAACAATCCTGTGAGGTAGGTTAGGCTGAACGTCTGTGACTGGTTCAAAATCACCCACTCAACTTCTACAGCAAGAACCTGGATCTAGCAGATCCTGCTCTGAAGCACTGATTGCCATGCCTAGGGTACCCAACCTCCAGGTAGAGCCTGAAGATCGCCAGGTATCACAACTGAACTCCAGACAACAGGTCTCTCCTGTCCAGTGAAAATAACTGCTTTGGAAGGTGGACTTGATGGCATCCTGTTCAGCTGAGGCCTCTCCCTTCCCCAAACCCTGGCTTCCATAGACTGTACCAGAAAATCTTTAGGAATCTCCCTACTTGGAGCTGGCAAACCTAATCAGAACTGGTCCCAATGAGTTCTTTACAAAGGCCTGCAAAGGGTTTCCTTCCTTTGTCTGAGCCAAGCTTGGTTGCCTACTGTTGCAAAACGGGCTCCAGTTTGCAACTCAGCGGTTGGCCTCCCTCCCCCGTCCTGTGGGCATATCTCACTCCTTAAGTTCCTTGCCATCAGTCACTGAACTGTCACTGCCTTTTTAGAGGGTCCCTGTGGCAAAATCTCCCTATTTGAAGATGGAATCCTCAATCTTTGGGGGATCCCTGGAAAGTTGGCAACCTAAGGGTCTGGCCTTTCCTTGCTTCCCTGGGCTACCCCCCTCCCTTTGGTATTGTGCAGAGCAGGGGAGACTATGCACAACACAAATTATTCATCCAAATAAAATAATTAATTTTATTATTTACACAATTATGGAGTGCATACACACAGACACACTAAATGAATAAGGCACAACTGTAGGAGTAAGCACATCCTATGAACCAACAGGGCATAAATCAACAGGGGTTAAACACAATCCTCCCTGGATGGGCTGGAGTCTGTATTGATGGTGCCTCACCTCTTGGGACAGTCCCTCTTTTCCAGCACTTTTTGGCCTTGGGGCCGCTGGGAACTGTAGTCCAACAGATGAGGAAGCCTCATTCAACCCAGTTAGTGATACCCCTGCCGCCCCCTCTCTGAAACTACAGCTCATTTGAACCTTATGGCGGAAGATTTTAAACAAACCGCAGACAGCAGCCATCTTACAAACACAGGTAACTGCCATTTCTTTACACCTACCACCTGGAGTTTGGCAATCCTAGGGGGAAAGTCAGCCGCACAGCAGAGGGTTTAAGGGAATGGTTTGATGGTTGCTGGCCCACCTCATTAGCCAGCCAGCCAGCCATGGTGGTGCTTAGAAGGAGAGAGGGCCGTTTTCTGAGAGTTTATTCTTACAGAAAAGTCAGTGGGTAGGGGTGAGGGGGTTATGCTGTTAGTTCATTGTCTTTTCACTGACAGAAGCAGGCCACTGAGGGGACAGTTAGACCCACCTGGCAGTGGGCAGAGGAGAAGAGTGGACCGAGCTCCCAGTCGGTCCTTCCCCTTCGTTGGCTCCCTCCAGACTGAGGTCACGACGTTGGCCGGTGGCTCTGTGGGCAGGACTGAGGCAAAGCAGGGAGAGAATGCAGCCAATGGCCAGGGTCCCCTTTTTGAGAGGCAGTCCGTCCAGCCTACTGATTTTGGCGCCCCATGGAATCTTGCCCCTTGGAATGTTAAAATGGTTTTATATAAGAGGAAAGATTATTCTTAGTAGCATACTGCATTATTTTACCTCCCAGTCACCACTTGGACGGAAGTTTGACACGGTTCCAAGTTAAACTCAGCCACTACATTTTTTTCCTTTGTGGCTATGACTGAACAAAGCAACATGGATGTCTTGGAGACAGCCCTGTCCACACTGAAGAGGGATGTTTTGAAGTTTCCACTCAGGTCATGCATACTGCTGAAGAGACAAGGGCCTTGTTTGTTTGAATCTCAAATGGAAATGTGGGTTGTCTCTTCAATGTGTGGAAATGTCAGTAAACATCTTTGCCCACCCACCCCTTGAATGAAACATATACACAAGTACTGGGTTAAACTGGGTATTTATTTATTTATGAATAAGCTGATCTGCTTCAATTATATCAAATTAAGCACAAGTTACCTCATGCCTGCAAAGCGGGCTTCCTTAAGGCAAACCCACCCCGGCGCAGAGCCAGGCTCAGAATCCTTCCTTACCACACTCATCACAGCCTACATGTCACATGTGTAGAGGAGATATGACAGCACACCCCAGCCCATAACTGCTAAACCTTAAGGCTTGACGTATGCTCTCCCATCCCAAATAACAAATAACAAAATGCTCTCCCATCCCAAATAACAAATAAACCCCTGCCTTCAACCCATGCTTTTCCACCTACCCAGAATGGGCCTAACCAGGTTACCAGGCCTATTTATGCCCTGCCCCCCCCCCCCAGATCATGTGAAGCAGGCAAAAAAAGATCTCCTCCTGGCCAATCAGAGGGAGCCCAAAAAATTCCTGCATAGCCCCGACACCGGTGACTGGCTAATCCCACATGGTCTGACAGAGAAGGCGGCTGGGTGGGGAGCTTTTCCTTGGCTAGAATGGCTGCTGCCTTGCTGGGGCTCCCTACTATATCCAGCCAGTCCCTTCTGATAGCACTCCTGCGCTGGGCCCTCATGGGCTCTGCCGCTCCCTTTGTTTTCATTCAAGGATGGGGGTGGGGCAAAAGCCTGTGCTTGTACATGTGCAAGCACCGGTCATGTTTAGCTTTTTAAGAGATTATTTTCCTGGGCTAATGGGTTATTTGAAACTACACCAAGGATAACTGCTGAACCCCAGATCTCTTTTTTAAAAATTATTAGTCTGTAGGAACAACAGGGGTCCTTTGGGGCCAGAGCGAGGCGGAGCAAAGCTCCGCCAGCTCAGGAGTGGCCACTAGGGCAGCCACAGGCCGAATCAGATTCTCTGATCTGATTCGGCCCGTTGCCGAATTGCCGCCGAAATTCGGCGGCAACTTTAAAAGCAACTGGAGGGGAGGGGGTTTGAGGGAGAGGCTCCAAACTTGCAGGGGAGCTGCTGGGGCCTCTCCTAAAAATACCCACCAAGTTTCAAGAAGATTGGACCAGGGAGTCCAATTCTACAGGCTCCCAAACAGGTTGCCCCCATTCCCTCCATTGTTCTCTATGGTAGGAAAAAAGTAACACTTTCTCCCAGCATAGAGAACGATGGAGGGGACAATACAACCTGTTTTGGGGCCCATAGAATTGGACCCCGTGGTCCAATCTTCTTGAAACTTGGTGGGTATTTCAAGAAGAGGCCCCGGCAGCTACCCTGCAAGTTTGGAGCCTCTCCCTCAAACCCTCTTTCCTCCAGCCCCTCATATACCCTATGAGTTTTTGCCACTGATTTCAATGGCCCATAGGATATAATGGGGATGAAACTGACATTCCCTTTCTGACACACTTTCGGTGATGTCAGGGGATGTGGTATATGCTAATGAGTTATGCTAATGAGTTATGCTAATGAGCTCCTGCACCTCTTTTTCTATGAAAGGACCCCTGAGGAACAATATTAAAAAGGGTGGAAGTTTGGATATACATTGGTTCCCCACACCTCCATTACAGAGAAGTTCTATTACTGAGGTTTGAAAGATACAGAAAATAAAGACGGGTGTGGGTGGAACTATTGCATGGTAGTTTTATATTACACAGTTCCTTCTGTGAAGGGGAATGCATTGCTTTTCTACAAGTACCTTTCAATGGAGGGTAAATCTAAATCACCTAGCTTTTGAAAATAAGCTACATTTGTAAAAAATCAAGTGGTAAAGAAAATGTATTTAGGAGTGCTATGGGATTGAGGCTGCAATGCTATGCATGCTTACTTGAGAAAAAAAAAACCTGTTCAAAGGACTAGACATTCCTTCTGACTGAGCATTCATTGAATCAAGCTGCATGGCACCACCAACAGTTTGATGTAGACAGTGGTTAGGAGTGCGGACTCTAATCTGGGAGACCTGGGTTTGATTCCCTACTCCTCTACATGCAGCTGATGGTGTGACCCTGGGTCAGTCACAAGTTCTTTCAGAGTTGTTCTCTCATGAGCAGTTCTTGAAAGAGCTCTCTCAGCCCCACCTCACAGGTTGTGTGGGGAGGGGAAGGGAAAGGAGATTGTAAACTGCTCTGAGTCGCCGTCGGGTAGTGAAGGGTGGGGTATAAATCCAATCTCCTCTTCTTTCTGGAGGAATTATTCTTTCTGTAAAAGTCTAATTCTCTACTTATCTTCTTCCCCTTCCCTTTATACTGTTTTAAACACAGACCAGGTAGGATTACCAACCAACCAGAAAGAAAAATGTCCTCATCTTCTAATTTCTTTTTAATAGAGATCTGATAACATCAGAAATCAGTAGGCGAAACTTTTCATGCTGTATCATTGAACCATGCCATATGAATTTCTGCACAACAAACTGAATCTTAAAAGACAGCAACAAGGTCAGTTCAAAAGCTGGCAACCCTAACAGTACAATTCTAAACAGAGTTCCACCCATCCAAATCCATTAAGTTAATAGGCATAGAAGGGAGGCCATATCGGCTTCTAAAAATGGGTTTCTCCTATGACTAATATTCTGGCAGAGCAGTTTTAAGGTGTTTTCCATCTTCTGACCATCTTGCAGCTGAGTGCATGACAGTGCAGTCCTAACCAGAGTTACATCTTTCCAAGTCCATTGAAGTCAATGGGCTTCAAGGAGTATACCTCTATTTAGGATTGCACTGTTACCAGAGTTACATCTAACTCTAACCAGTTACAACTCTAACCAGAGTTACATCTTTCCAAGTCCATTGAAGTCAATGGGCTTCAAAGAGTATACCTCTATTTAGGATTGCACTGTTACTTTCTTAAGCTACCTTGGGATCCCTCTTGCCTGAAGTTATTTTCAATGTACATTTAAAATAATCATCTCCAGTTCACCCCATATCAATAACCTATGCTGCTTGCCACCTAATCTTTTAATTTAAAAAAAAAAGATTGAATTTTAAGTGTAACAGTAATTTACAAAATGGTAGACAGTAGAGATTATAAATATTGCAGCATAAAACATACTATCAGCTGTCTGTTTGTCATATTTATTTTTTCAAAAATGAATAAAGGAAGGTATGGACCATGAGTCTTACATAGTTAAGTATTGCTTAGTACCTGCATGTTTAAAATTGCTTAACTTTAGTTTAATCTTTCCATTTCCAAAAAAGAAGCAACACCAAAGAATGTTTTATGCAATTGACAGTGGAATGCAATGTATATAATTGCATGCTACAAATCACTTTATCATATCAAGCTCATTTAAGAAAATATTTTACAAGGTTTTATATATAATTTTATCAACAATATGGACTAAAATCAACATGGTCAGGTATTGATTTTTAAATAAAGATATTTTATTTAAAAAAAAAACACCAGGGACTATCTATGACAAATTATTTTATACCAAAAATCAGCATTCAGGCAATAAAGATAATGTTGGTATTGTGCAGGTAGGGCAGATGTTGTTCATAAAAAAAAGTCTGCCAGGAAATAGCATTTTTCCCAGAGCTGACTTAAAGCTATACAGAGGTGTTCTGTGGAATGTGAGCTTGATTTGGAACTCTTAGTAATCGATTTGCAAACATGTGGATTTGAATTGCAAACTTTTGCCTTGAAGTAGGGAGATTAAATCCTCTCATGAGGAAAAATGTCTGTGGATTTTGGAATGAACTTTAAGTTAAATACAGGAACATAGGTATCAGAGTTAAATTCTTGGCAGGCAGGAAACTTGTTTTGCTGAATCTCTGGCTGAGGACAGACTGGCAATCTAAAGCGGAGGCAAAGCGGAGGGAACTGGTGCGGGGGGAAAACCCCACGGAGCTGGCCGTTCACACTGGCCAGAGCAATGCGGACCAGTGGCGATACGGAGCGTTCAGACTGCCACGGAGCATTCAGACTGCTGCATAGCCAGCGCGCACGGCTCTCGCACGCTGCGGCGCTTTTTTTGGTTTTCCTTTTATGTGTTTCGCATGTGCGCATAACTTTGTGCGGCGCGTTCACACTGCCGCCTCCGGATGCCTCCCGCTTCTTCCGGTTCACACTGTTTGGAAGCGGGAGGCATGCGGAGGACGGCCCCTGAACACCGGTTTTACCCGGTGTCCTGGTAAAGCGGAAGGAAAGCGACTGGGAGACGGGTAAGTACGAAACGGAGCCGACGGACAGATGCGCATGTCTGAACGTGCTCCTTTCTTCCGTTTCCGAAGCGTGCCTGCCCCGCTTTAGATTGCCAGTCTGTTCTCAGCCTCTCTATTGTATAGCCAGCATTATTGCCATTCTGCTTCTAGGGGATGATATGGCTTAAAAATATTCACTGGACCGTAGTTCTCTGTAAGGTCAGATTCTTTGGACCATTCCACATTTGTGACTGTTGGTGATCTGTGTCTCCCTGGTAACATTTCATCAGAGATAAAGAAGAGGCATAATATTGTGGCACACCACACATCTTCTTTAATTAAAAATTTCTGGGAGGAGAAGGCATATGTCAACGGAAACCTCATGTTTCTTGTAACATGTGATTTGTTCCTTATCACTGGTAAATGTGCTCCTTACACAGCCTTATCTCTTCAGATTATTATTTATTTACTTATTCGAAAGAGAAAACACCAAAGAAGGGCACTCATAATATTCCTGTTCCTCTTCTCTTGCTAAAAATTGGGTGTTGTTTTCTTTTTGCTATCAAAGAGTAGAAATGGCTTTGCGTGTTCCTCTGCTGTCACAGAAGGAACTCATGCCCTATGAACAATTATTTGGTAAGCTAGCTATGTATCCATACCACTTTTAAATTATTTCAGTGGAATCACCTTTTAATTGCCTTGTGGAGGGCAGAAGGGATCACTGTCTCCATGCCATTTGACATCTGGACTAACATTGGCATTTGCTTTGTTGCATTCGTTCAACACGAATGTTGTGTTCAATTGGCTTGAAGGGACCATTGCACCACTTTGCTGCCTCAGGGCTGTCACCACCTGTGCTTTCTTTCTGTACCCTTCTGATAATATCAGAACCTGTTCACATGCCAGTTCAAGTGGGCATAGGTTAGGTGTCCCAGGGGCTTGTTCCCATGTTACTTCACAAATACATGAATGAAGAACCACATAAATGGGACCATTGCAGTGGTTCCTTTTCAAAGGCAG
Source organism: Lepidodactylus listeri (assembly GCA_029233225.1). Lineage (NCBI taxonomy): Eukaryota > Metazoa > Chordata > Lepidosauria > Squamata > Gekkonidae > Lepidodactylus > Lepidodactylus listeri. The sequence goes on along the minus strand of JARCFY010000002.1, from coordinate 115,121,929 downwards.
CCTGAAAGTGCTTGAATGTTGTCAGAGTTAGTAAGCATATCATCAGTTTCTCCTGCTTGATCTGAATTATTGTATATTACAGGACTACCTAAATTAAATAATGGTACTCATATAGCCATACCTCATGTGGAGATGGTGGTTCATACAAATAGCACTTTCTCATGAACCCAGCCAAGATGTGATCCTTTCTATGATCATGTGCTCCAGGAGCTGACTACATGGACCTTCCATACTATATAAATCCTATTTCAGCAGTGTGACATTGCTGTTGTATATATAAGATAATGGTGGAATTCACTGATGTAGCCCTGTGCACATCAACCAGGCTTACTCACAGAGGAAATGGCAAAGAACCTAAGGAAGGCAAATTGACAACAGCAATGGGGTGTCCATCCCGCTGTTTTAGGGGAAAATTATTTTTAAGTCAATTGGCTTAGGGCCTTATACATAATGCAGTGGACCACATGGGACCACTTCTGTTATTACATGGGTATGAACAGGATCACAGCTGGGCAGAGTTCACATGGAGGTGATACTTCTATAAACTGCTGTCCCCACACAACGGTTCTACACATGATCCCCTTGATTCCCACCGCTGTGATGGTCCCTTCCAAGTCAATGTGATTGCATCATGCAGCAGCTGCTTGTATAGTTCCCTGTGGAATACCAGTTCATGCAAATGACTCCTCCACATGAGCCCAGCCAGTCTAGGAGCCCCGCATCAGATCTGCACATTCTTGGAATTCATTTTATCACACTGTTATGCAAAAACAAGCTCAAACCTTCCAGCTAAGATTGTTTGTACAAATGATGCCAAATCAGTTTTTGCACTATCATTTATATTTCTATTGGCTATAATAATAACAAGTCAAGTTGAAAGTGGTTGTTCTGCTTTCTGTTTGTCTTAATGCCATTCATAAATGTCTTATTCCAGAACAAAAGGTTTTTCAGCGTCATTCATAAAAAAAAAACATTTTAAAGATTTGGTTAAAAAATGCAAGTTGTTGTTGTTGTTGTTATTATAATTACGCCTTCCCTGCAGAGTGGGCTCAGAGCGGTATACAGTGTTTAACATCAAGAAACATTAAAAACGTATACAAATAAAATACAGAAATCATAAAAACTGACAGATGATACACAAGAAGCATAAAGCCTATATGGTGTCACAGTACAAATCTGAGCCCCGATGTTGGGCCTTAAAGGTCAAAACCAGAACCTTGAACCTGATCTGGTACTCAATCTGGAGCCAGTACAGGGGGCAGAGCACATAAATGTAAGATAAACTGTGCTTTAATTGTTTCATTCCTTTGAATATATATATTTGAATATTCTTATTTTGAATATTCTTACTTTGCCTTAAAAATACTTTCTTGATAACCACTATTTTATAGAATGAAAGTATTCTGTGTGATTTAAGGAGTGATGGGTCAATTCTCCCTATTTCATCATTTTTAATATTCATTTATATTTTTGTCACCAATTTTTGTTCTCCATTTTTAACTGCTGGTTTCATAGATTTATAAATGCTTCATGGTTTTTATATCCAATTTGTATGGTATTTCTCTGTACAATATATGTAATTTATCCATATATACTGTATTGATGCAGAAATAGTGTTTAAAATGTGTGTATTTTACAGAGGGGAAATGGTAAGAGGAAACAGACAATGATGAAAAACTGAAGAATCAACATTTGGTTCAAATAAACCTGAAGAAAAATGAAAAGAGGAGTTATTGAATCAAACAGGATGGGGAAAGTTAAAAAGACAGCAACGGTGAGAAACTGAAAATCAACCTCTTGATTGAGGTAATAATCTTTTTAAAGGACACACAGCATCTTCGGAACACCACAGCCTTAGTTTAATAACAGCTTTGATTCTGAAATGTAGATATGCATAAGGAACTTGAGATCTGATTCCCCCCCCCCCCTTTTTGGGTTCAGAAAATTGTAACAGCCACAGCAATGAAAAGTAGCATGCAATATTTGAAAGAGATTGTTTACTTTGGGCAGAACATAAGGAGAGCTTTGGAAACCAGAGTTATAATGGATCACTGCCTTCAACTACCAGGTAACTACTGCTACTCCATAATCAAGAAATGATTAACTGCATTGGTTGGGTGCAGGCTACCTGTGAGCATATGGGTGAGTACCTGTCAGCTTGCAACCAGTATGCTTACCTTCCGCCATAAACACACAAACCAGTTATGTGCCTGCAATTTTTTTTAAAAAAAGCAACCCAATAAAGATGCCAAATAGATTCTTGCTAAAATCCTAGACCTATTTTCTGTCATATGGCTGCCAGTTACTATCAGCCTTCTCCCATTTGACAGCCAGGATTTGTAACACTGTATTCAGTGCCACTTTGTCATGTATTGTCTTTAAGACAAACATGGGAAAGGAGAAGCTAGACCTTTCTGAGTCTTTGCTTATCATTCTGCTGCCACATTTAATTTCTTTTTAAAGCGATTAACATGATCATGAGCTACCAACCTCTTTGTTTTGCTTTGTTTTGTTTTCAGGCAAGCTCAGTGCTTTCATTCTCTCCAGTTTATTTGGGGAAATTAGCTGATCGTGTTTCTGACACACTGGCTCAAATCAAAATGAGAAAAGTGAAGCTGAACACATTTCTTGTTCAAAAGTTATTTATCTTTTTTTCCCTTAAAAAGAGAGAGGTTCAGGGGCATAATCCCCCCTGGAAACTCTGATGTCTGGAAGTTGTGCTTCCTTAACCAGTTATTTGGAGGCTTAGCGTGGTTGGGTCCAGAGGTCAACGAAGTCAGACATTTGTGAAGGATTCAGAATTACTGAAGGGGTCACCACCCCAGCACAGCTTCTAGTCTTAACTGGCATAAGGTATGAAAGAGAGAATTTTTAGTTTGTGCACCCCATGTTGGGATTTAAAAAAATTACTTATCAAAAGGACCCCAAAATTCTGCAGGGCCTGTAAGCAGTGTTCTCTCTAAGCTGAGTTAGTGTGAGCTAGCTCACAATTTTTTAACTTCTGGCTCACACATTTTTGTCTTTGTTCAGAAAGGATGGCTCCAGAACAAACTGATTTATCCAGTAGCCAAATCACTCACTCACAACTTTAATGCCAGTAGCTCACAAAGTAGAATTTTTGCTCAGAAGACTCCATGGCTTAGAGGGAGCAATGCCTGTAAGGCAGAGCTCTTCTGCCAAGCATTTGAGATGTCACACTAAATGATTTACCATCTACACCCTACTATCCACTCTTAGCCATCAGCTTAATATTTATGCCCATTTGAAAGAACTCAACCCCTAAGGAGCCCGACATCAGCTGCTGTTTTCCCTATGGTGGATGTTAAGACAGTTTTGCTATCTTACGTGAGTTGTATTTTAAATGGTCTATTGATTTTAAATTGTTAAATTATCATATTGTTTAATTGTTTTATCTCTCCTTATATATAATTGAGTAGTGGGGTGGCACTTTCTTTCTAAATCAGTCGGCTCCATGATGTGTCAGTCAGAAGCTGTCCCTATCCACTAGCTGTGTTACCTGAGTCCTGCCCACAGAAGCAGTGCCCACCAAAACTTTCTTCAGAAGACGGTTGCTTCACTCTGGTGAACACAGCTACTGTCTTCACTCTCCTCACCAGACGATGATTGATTACCTCAGGGGACAAAACCCACTATCTTTAGCTTCCAAGCCAAAGTTGCTGAGGCAACACTTTCCAGAATGGGGGGGGACCACCAAGTAAACAGTTGTCAGCGTAGTGTAGGCTTGGGGGATTATTTTAAACAAGCCAGTGAATACACACACAAGCAGAGATAGAGGAGGAGGCCAGACACACAGAAAACAGGAATGGCTGAATTTCCCCCAGGATTGCCAATCTCCAGGTGGGACCTGGAGATCTCCTGCTGTTACAGTTGATCTCCAGATGACTGAGAAAATGTTTCCCCTGGAGAAAATGGCTGCTTTGGAGGGTAGACCCTATGACATTATACCCTGCTGAGTCCCCCCCCCCCAATGCTGCCCTCCCTTTCTCACAACACAAGAACTCGTGGGCACTCCATGAAATTGCTGAGCAGTTGGGTTAGAACAGATAAAAGGAAGTACTTCTTCACCCAAAGAGTGATTAACACGTGGAATTCAGTGCCACAGGAGGTGGTGGTGGCTACAAGCATGGACGGCTTCAAGAGGGAATTAGATAAACATATGGAGCAGAAGTCCATCAGTGGTTATTAGCCACAAAGTATAGATAGGAACTTTCAGGCTGGGGCAAGTGATGCTCTGTATTCTTGGTGTTTGGGGGGCAACAGTGGGAGGGCTTCTTGCCCCCACTGCTGGACCTTCTGAGGGCACCTGGTGTTTCTGGCCACTGTGTGACAGAGTGTTGGATTGGATGGGCCACTGGCCTGATCCAACATAGGCTTCTCTTGTGTTCTTATGATCCACCCCCCAAATCTCCAGGTATTTCCCTACTTAGAGCTGGCAATTCCTCTGGAGAAAATGATGGACTCTGTATCATTATACTCTGCTGAGGTCGCCACAGCAAATTGACACTGGCTGAGGACAGACTGGCAGCTTGCCGCAATATAGTGCCGCCCAGTCAGTGTAGATAGGGTTCTTCGTCAAGCAAGATCTAACATACTAGCTTCCAGCATCTGAGGAGGGGAAACAGGGCTGGATCCCATCTTTCCTTCTACTCCCTGTTCTCTGTCAAATAGCTGATCAGTGAGATTTTAGGTTTTTACAAAGAGGTTCAGTGTATTCAGTCACAGCTGCCCCCCATCTCCACTGTTGGGTTGGGTCACTTAGGACTATTTGTGTTCAAACGGTAACCTATATTCCCTGTCTGGACAGCTGGTGTGGGATGGATTCTGGCAAGATTTATACTCTGTTCCTCTTTCCCTGGAAGTCCCAGCACAAATCATTCTGTGTTGGAAGGGAATCTTATTTCACCATAGATTGAAACCTCGTGGGAAGCAGGTTTCTGAACATATACACCGTTTCATAAATGCAGACTGACGGCCATGAATGATTGATGCAATTGACATACGCATTGCCAAGCGTCTAGCTGGTATGAAGCCTAGGACATGCAAGGCTCTCATAAAATAAAGCTCCAATCTTTGCTTTAAAGCTCATTAATGTTTATTTACCAATACCTGGTAAATAAATTTTATTTATTAAGTTTGTCAGTAAGCTCTGCTTTGCATATGCTCATGTTTGCTCATGCATACTTTATGAATATAGAAATTAGTATCTCATTAACTTGATAATTAGGCCAATGATAAACAGCTGTTGAATTGCCATGTGGGGCAAGATTTCTACTGTAGTTCCTTACCTTCTATGGATTGTTGCCTCTTTGCTTTTTAAATATCTTCCCAGGACTGCAGATCCTACGCAGGTCCCTCTGACCATTTCAACATTTACTCTCAATGAAATTGTGGAGGAACATTCTAAATCCATTTTAAAGGGGGAAAATGTGGATTTACAGCCATGTGTTCTGTATTTCCAAGTAATTTAATTATTCACAATAGAAGGATTTACTGGAGCTGTGCAAAAAAAAAAATTTTTTTTTTAAAAAAAATCAGGCTTTAAAAGCCCAGCCTTAGCTGGATTACTACCTACACAGTGCAACTTTTTGTTCCAATTTGAATTATGTCACTCTGTGATCATTAAACACTCACTGGCTTAGAGAAGGGTTTTCACAGCTTCCACTCTGAGATCAGTTCATGCCCCTTTGGCTTGCCTCCAGTAAACTCCAGTATCTTAATTACTGTGATCTCAGCACATGCTGGGATATTAGCCATATGGAGGAGACTGGGATAAGCAAGAATGTGGCACGGCATGGCAGAATTGCTGGTGAGATACAGGTAGAAGCTTCTTTTTCATATGTTTTCAGAAACAACCTGTGAAGTTCCATGTCAAAAGTGAAAGGCAGACTCGGGGCTGTGGCCACACATGTGAGATAAAGCAGGGGGGAAGCTAGGCTATTTGGGCCAGAGCAATTTGACCCACAGTTGCGCGATCACACGGGTCTGCGAAGCTGCGGGCGCAACTCGCAACTGTATGATTAGAAGCAACCACGGGCGAGTTGGTTTTTTTTTTTTGGTCGTTCATTACTGATTCATTTAAAGGGGGGATCAATGAATCACATCTCCACCCTAAGGGCTTCCAATGGCGGTATGCGATGATGCGCATACTAAGAAAGGGGGGGGGGGAACAATGGCATGGCGTCAGGATAGCCTGATCAGACTATCCCCGATGCCACAAGTCCGTGCTGGAGCGATCACATGGGGAAAGTCCACCTGTGGCCTGCAGCAACCCATATGATACTGGAGTTTCCCCAGTGTTTTTTTACTCCGCTTCTCCGGTGGAGCAAAATGGCTTGCCGATGGGTGTGGGATGCTTCACAGACATGCTCTTGTGATCCTGCCCTTAAAATCTGGCTGGGAGTCATGCCTATCACGTGGCTAATTCTGCGTGTGATCGGGCCCCCGAAGTAGTTTTTGCTGCTTATCACTTTGTTTCCAGCTAGAGGTCTTGCAGTCAAATACCCAGTTGATGATTTCAAGTCCATCATGTTTACACTGGGTCTTTCCAAGCCCTTTTGGGGAAATCTCATTTAAAAAATGAAACAACCTCAGACTTTCCCCAAGACTCCTGCAAAGGTTAGAAATATCTAGGCAAGGAGAACTCTGCCACCCTTGCCATCTTTCTTGCCTACCAGTTTTCCTCAATTTGCCCTTTCTCTTTTACCAACTTATTAGTTTTCTAAAGGAGAGCAGGAGGAGAATGTAAAATGGCAGCTGAGGGAGCTAATGAAAACTGCACTCTGTTTCTAAAATGTTCTTTTCTGACTGCAACAAAGATTTCTGAAAACACCATTATAAGGAGAACCAAAATTTAGAGAGGAACTGGCTTCCCTTGTATTAGCTCAGGGGTCTTTGGACTGGGGGATTTTTTTTTTGATGTCTGCAATTCTTCTCTGCTGCTGATCCATATGTGAATGTCAGCTTTCACCTCTGCAGTTCCTGATCATTGGTACTGTTCTGCCAGAGGCCATTTTCTTGCCTGAGGCAGGGTTCTTTGTAATGGATTTGGGTGGTCAAAGGACACTCAACAAGGCAAGGTACTATGGTAACATAAATACTTTAATTGCAGAAAATAAAACGAACTATAATATAGATAAAGAAGGACCTTCACATCCCTTCAGTTGCTGGGGGCTTCTTACAGCACCAACAGTTTCCAGAAGCTCTAGGTCTCCAACAAAGCCCTAATGAAGCCCCCTTGCCACTGGGCGATTCTGCATCTAGCATTCTCTCCATCTTTTCTCAACTGGGAGGAAAAAGTGCACCTTGGGGCAATGCCATACTGACTGCAAAGTCACCCCTGAACAGCCATATATCTATGCAGAAGGTACCATAAAACCCGATGATCAAAGGAAGCAAAAGAGGCATGTAGTGTGGAGGGTATCATAAAATCCAATGATCAAAGAAAGTGAAAGCGGCATGGAGTGTGGAGGCTACAATTAAATCCTATGATCAAAGAAAGTGAAAGCAGCATGCAGTGCAGAGGGAAATTTCTGTTCCAGCATGGGTTTCATAAAACAATGGAGGGGGGGAGGGAAAAGCCAATGCAGAATCGCACACTGTTTCCTCTGTTTTAGGTGCAGCCTCCTAGCATGGGTATTGTTTGAAAGGCATGCTAACTCAGGTCCTAGTGATTGTACCTGGCATTTCCTTATTAGGAAGGGAAAGTGACCCTGCAGCCACTTGGGTGGAACCTAGCTGCCAATATGCTTTAAGCTCAGATAAGGTTCCCTGACAACACCATTCCCTCCTCCTCCTCGGGTTCTTCTGCAGTGGCCCTACAGGTACTTTTCTGTTCATGCCATATAAGGTGCGTGAGTTTCTGTACATCTCACATGTACTCCATATACTATACAATTTGTGATCAAAGTCCAGACAATTATTTATGTTGCTTATGTTATGTGGGGAAACGTCTGTAAATAAAAATGCTCCTGATTGTCACTGGGAGGAAGGAAACTTGGTGCATACTGGTACAAAAGCAATTTCAGAGCAAGACCAGCCTGTTCCCCTCACCCAGTGGGTTTGAGTTCTTTCTGCAAATGTTATATGCACTACAAGGAAACTGTTTTTCACCATGCTCTAACCATCCCAGATGTCATGATGGCATGCCAGCTGAACTTCTAGAACATCCTAGTGTTAGCAGTCAGGTCCCTCCTGCAGATGGGTAGTTAGCATCCAGAGAGAAAACAAGACCAGACACCCTTCATATAAGTATCACGCCAAAATCTTTTGTACAGGGCACTGCCTGGCATAAAAAATGGAATCAAAATGGTTCTGAAACACCCAAAATGGACACTGCCAAGCAAGAGCCTGAGAAACTATTTTGGAAGGTGAATGATCATGGATGACTACCTGACATCCTCCTCCCAACTTCACAGGAAGACAATGGGTTTCCCAAGGAAGCAGAACTTCAGATCTTGACACCTTTCACCCAAATGGTAATATCTCATCATGCGCTCAATAAGCATTCACACATAGATTACTCCTAAAAGGGTTTCTGTTATGTCCAGCATCACATCAAAGATTTCCCAGGATCACATCAAAGGTATCTCTGGAAAAGACATTTGGTCATTGGTTTTGGATAAAACATGTAGGCATGTTCTAACGTATCATTCTTGGGTATAAAGGTAGCACTCAACTATGGATCTCTCTATGTGTTACCATACACCCCCTCTCTGTGGGCCCGTCCTCTCCTCTTTTCCATGAAATGCAGTCCGATTTGCTCTCTCTCCATGAACCTTCCTCTACAAGATTTGGTAATATAGCCCTTCCCTAAAAAGCTTTTCTTTTCTCACCCTTTGTTTCCTCTTAGTTAGATCTTGGGTGTGTTTTTCAGTGTGCATGTATGTGTGTTTTTGCTCTTTTATTACTTTTCAATAAAACACTTCCAGTTGAACATCTGACTCATTTATTTAGAAAGTTTCTCTGAGGAACAATCCTGATATACGTAACAATAACATAGGAACATAAGAGAAGCTAATGTTGGATCAGGCCAATGGCCCATTCAGACCAACACTCTGTGTCACACAGGTGCCATCAGGAGGTCGACCAGTGGGGCCAGAACACTAGAAGCCCTCCCACTGTTGCCCTCCCCCAAGCACCAAGAATACAGAGCATCACTTGCCCCAGACCGAGAGTTTCTATCTATTGTTGTTGTTGTTCAGTCGCACAGCTGAGTCCAACTCTTCACGACCCCATGGACCACATCATGCCAGGCCCTCCTGTCTTCTGTCGTCCTCCGGAGTTTGCTTTATTTCATGTTTGTTGCATTGATGACACTGTCTAACCATCTCATCCTTTGCCGTCCCCTTCTTCTTTTACCTTCAATCTTTCCCAGCATCAGGCTCTTCTCCAGTGAGTGCTCCCTTCTCATTTGGTGGCCAAAGTATTTGAGCTTCAACTTCAGTATCTGGGCTTCCAGGAAACAGTCAGGGTTGATTTCTTTTAGGATTGACTGATTTGATCTCCCTGCAGTCCAAGGGACTCTCAAGCATCTTCTCCAGCACCATAATTCAAAAGCATCTATTCTTCGGTGCTCGGCCTTTCTTATAGTCAAACTCTTGCAGCCATACTTCACTACTGGGAATACCATGGTTTTGACCATACGGACTTTTGTTGGCAGGGTGATGTCTTTACTTTTTATTATACTGTCTAGGTCTGCCATCACTTTTCTTCCAAGGAGTAGGCATCTTTTTATTTCGTGGCTGCAGTCACTGTCTGCAATGATCTTGGATCCCAGGAAGGTGAAGTCTGTCACTACTTCCACAACTTCCCCTTCTATTTGCCAAGGAGTGATGGGGCCGGATGCCATGATCTTAGTTTTTTTGATGTTGAGTTTCAAGCCAACTTTTGCGCTCTCCTCTTTTACTCTTAGCAAGAGGCTCTTTAGGTCCTCTTCACTTTCTGCCATTAGAGTGGTATCATCTGCATATCTGAGGTTATTGATGTTTTCCCCAGCAATCTTAATTCCAGTTCGTGATTCATCCAGGCCGGCATTTCGCATGATGTACTTGGCATATAAATTAAATAAGCAAGGTGACAATATACATCCTTGTCGTAAACCAATCAGTTGTTCCATATCCAGTTCTAACTGTTGCTTCTTGACCCTTATACAGGTTTCTCAAGAGACAAGTGAGGTGGTCTGGTACTCCCATCTCTTTAAGGACTTGCCATAGTTTCTTGTGATCCACACAATCAAAGGCTTTAGCATAGTCAATGAAGCAGAAATAGATGTTTTTCTGATACTCTCTTGCTTTCTTCATAATCCAGCAAATGTTAGTAATTTGATCTCTAGTTCCTCTACCTCTTCGAAACCCAGCTTGTACTTCTGGTAGTTCTCTATCCATGTACTGCTGAAGCCTAGCTTGTAGGATCTTGAACATGACCTTGCTAGCATGTGAAATGACTGCAATTGTGCAATAGTTTGAACATTCCTTGGCATTGCCCTTCTTTGGGATTGGAATGTAAACTGACCTTTTCCAATCCTGTGGCTAATAGCCACGGATGGACCTCTGTTCCATATGTTTATCCAGTTTCCTCTTGAAGCCGTCCATGCTTGTAGCTGCCACCACTTCCTGTGGCAAAGAATTCCATGTGTTAATCATTCTTTGGGTGAAGAAGTACTTCCTTTTATCCATTTATCCTTCACATAGGTGAAGATTCCTGTGTTACCTGCCTCTCACTAAGCTAATTTCCCCCACTAAATAATAAATAACCAATCTGAGTAACACTGGGACATCTCCAAGGTGCTAAAACAGGTTACCTGAAATAAAATGGCAGTTTTCTCCACAATCACAAACATCTAGAGCTCAAGGTACATACGGTAGTACATAGAAATCCTACTCCATATGCACCAATTAGAACACACACACACAAGCTATCTAGGTTTCTGTTCACAAGGCCAGAAAGAGTTACAAAGTTACTCTGGCTTACACAATTCACCTTGGAACCTAGCTTCTGTTTCCTTACTACTTTCCTTTCTTTCCACCCCTGAACTTCCCTGGGGAAGATCAAGTGCAGATTAGAAATCTAAAGCTGCAGCTATTTTGCAATATCATTGTAATGGTTGCACTATGAAAACAAAGGTCTTCATTCTGCACTGCAGTTTCCTGTGCAAATAACATCATATTCCTCAACCCTGGACATAAGCTAAGACTTGTGGTTGTGGACAACAATAATTTCTTGGAGGTGAATTAAGAAATCTTTTTATCTTATTAGATTTTATACATTAGCCATGAAATGTCACTGGTACAGCTGTGGGAACTCTCAGGAATTGCATTTCTCGTATGGAGCAGAGATGGAGAGGTGGTGCCATTCTCAACGGCACAGCACATTTTTTTTGAATGCAGAAGCTTCTGTGGTCAGTCCCTGGTGTCTCCAATCAAATGATCTCGGGTTGCTGGTACTGGAAAAGGCCTCTCTGTACCTGAAGCCCTAGAGAACCATAGGCACAATACTATATGGACAAATGGTGATAGTATAGAACAATTTGCTATATGTTCCTAATATAACTGGAAGATCCAAGAAGATGACAATGGGTGTCTGAAAATTCAGGATTATTATTAGGATTACATTTCCCCTCTACACCTACTCAAAGTCACCATTGAATGGTAGTGTACAGGATAAGAGAACTAAATTGATAGCATTCTTACTTAAGATCTCATGTGATTGTCTAATTCTGGGAATTATTTTAAATTGCTTTTTTCCCATTATAAAAAACTGAGAATATTCTCTGCATTTGAAAATCTGAAATCTCATCATTCCAAATGGGAGACTTTCAGGACAGAATGCAACATACAAAGAATACAAGTGAATAATAGGGCTGACTATGAGTTTTGTAATGAACGACTCTTCACAGCCTTTACCAAAAGTTTCAGACAGGTAAAGTAAAACGGTCTACTTCATGGGTTTCACACTTGTGCACTCTATACAAGATCCAATGCTCAAAATGAAGTAAATGTTCTTAGATGTCTTTTTCGTACTTGATGAAATTACTGGGAGAAATAAGTGTTGTTTAATAGTTCACCCTTCAGACTTCAGAAGTCTGTTGGTGTGATATGCTGAGTGTGTCAAATAGCCAGTACTAGTGGGAGTCTGACATAAAATATGACAGGTATTCTTGTTGCCCAATGTGTGATTGTTACTGATTACTAACTAGGCATTTTACGTCAGCTATAGAAATGGAAAATGCCACTATGTGCATCTCTCCCCCGAACACAGGAAAATGGAACACCCTGTTAGGTGGAAAGTTTTTCTGGGTTTTCATCAGTGTCTCTTGAAAAATACATATGATCACACCATGGCTCCTTCTGAAAGCCATATCTGAAGATAAGGGAATGAATTACAGAAAGCTTTAAGATGTGAAGAGTCAGGAAGAACACATGTATTTGAGTCCATTTCTTCCCTTAAATGATAGTCGTACCTTCTGAAGCAGAAACTGTAATGACAGTATCTAGCCGAAAAACAGTTCAGTAAGGGAAGCTGGATATTTTTATTCCAAATGAAACTGGCATTGAAACTAGGTATTTTCTCCCTAATTCTTTGAAGTTATGGCTAAAAGTGTCAAAATAAAAACTGGAAAGTAACTATGTTTATATGGATTTTAAATCTTTAAAAAAAATTAGACCAACTATATGTGATATCTACAGTGAAGTCAACCCCTTTTCTTTTGTTGGGATCTGGTCTCTGAAAAGTCCCCTAAATACTAAGCAAAATGTGGCAATTTAAACTGCTATTTAGGAAGGAAGTTGAACCCATACCATCTGTCATCAAAATCTGTTTTCAAGACATTTTCTGTCAGTAGGTTGCCATGACCAAAAATAACCCTTTAAACTTAAAGGGACTGCACAAGAAAGCAGGGAAATGGGTAGCAGCCTGTCCGAGGTTGGGTGCTGCTTCAACAGGGGAAGCCCCATCTGTCACCCAGTGATCCAGGAGAGCCTGTGGTTGTGGTAAAAGGTTCTCACGTCACTTGGGGAATGGAAGAAGGCTGAATATTTAGGTTTGACATCTGGGCCAATTGAAAAACTTCACATCCCTGCAATAAAACAGAAACATCTGTTTGATACATTCAATTGTACCATGTACCAAAAGGACCAGAGCTCCTCTTCTAGCAAGGATACCTGTTCCACAAGTGGCCTTGATGGACTATTTCTACCTGCTGATTAATGCTCTGCTTCAGAGTCCTAAACTGCAGGAACCTTGTCCCTTCTGCTCTAATCTCCAAGCAGGCACACTCATGAGCACTATTAATAATTACTGGTTACATGCTTGCTCAGCTGCTGATGGAAAGACAAACCAAGACACCCATTACAACCCTAGAGAGCAATTTAGCTCCAAGGTGACCTGACCTCAAACAGGCAGCTACATCAAATGGAAAAGCCTGGGTATGTATGAGTATTTCTATAACCTTTGTAAAATTATTCATATAGTTAACCTATAATAAAATCTAACAAATGTAACATTAGAAATGTGAAACCTTTGCTAGAGAATGAGAACTTTGTGGAGACACAGAAGCTCGCCTGTGGATAGCACAGGAATATGAACAGATTAGCCTGCAGCCTCCTTGAAGGGAAGAATATATTATATTCCTTGTGCAACAAATCAGAAAGAATAAGTAGTTACAAGGGATGTCTCCCTTTTCCCTATTTCAGGACTGCCCCCCCCTTCAACCAACATGAAATAAGACTAAACAGAAATACTGGTCTGACTGCTGTAGAAGGAAGAACAATACTGATATTTGGGGACAGAGCAAGAATAACACCACTGTAGTTAGAGATCCATCAGTCGAAAAGGGCAGATATTTAGGCAGAGGTGGGACAGTACTACTCAGGTAAAAGAGGGGTAGGTAGGTAGCTCATAGAGAACAAATACAGTCCTGAGAGGAATGTGACCCCCATCTTTTCTTTCAAATCTTTCTCAAGAGCCCTCATCCATAAGAACACTAAAGCAGCCTTGCTAGATCAGACCAGCTGTCCATCTCTTCCAGTATCCTGTTTCTTACAGGGCGTGTTCAGACAACTCTTTTGAGCCATGCCAGGCACAAGTGCCTGGTGGATTTAAAGGACATGTCCAGACAGCAACATCTGGGAAACGTGCCACTTCCGTGATCAGCCTGTTGATTCCCGTTGGGGGGCTGTACTTAAAAGATAGTGGTGAAAGTCTGGTTCTAAACTTGCCAATGGCGTACTTTCCCCCATCTGGTCATTCCATCAGTGTGCAATCAGCCTGTAGGGATGGTTTCCAGACCATCCCAAATGGCCACCATTTTAAAAAAGTCTTAGCAATGCACGCATAACCGCTTAAACATGCGACGTCCGCAGAGCTCCACTCAAATGATCCGGACAATTTAATGTTTCTGAAGGTCCCGTGATATTTATGAACTTTGTTAACTGAAATGGTACCTAGAGGAAGGTACCGCTGGTGGTGCTTTTATCATTTAAGTCCATGCATGCGCAGAAAAAACAACTAGACGGCGAGGCACATATGCACATGCACAAACAGGATTTTTTTTTTAAAAAAAAAAACACAGCCGACCGCACGGCTCCTTAAGGTGGATGCTGTCTAGACAATCCACCATGGAGTCACACATGGTAAAGCGATTCACAGGGGAGCTGTCTGGTCATGCAATGCTGGATAAAAAAGATCTAGATCAAATTAGAGCTGGGCCAATGGCAGGATTAGCTGCCCATCTGAATGCACCCACAGTGGTCAACGATATATCCCTAGAAATCCTACAATTGGTATGGAAACCAAGCCCCTTCCCCCAATAGCCCAGTGATGTTTATTTTTAAATTGGAGATTATCTCCGTGTAGGAAATACAATAGAAAGGAACTTTCTTTCCTACACCTCACTATAAATCCCATCAAGGTCCAGGCAATTCAACTATTTTCATCTGCAAGACATCATCCTACACTGAGGTTACCATACTTTGGTCACATTAAGAAAAGGCAAGAGTCACTAGAAAAGACAATAATGCTAGGAAAAGTTGAAGGCAGCAGGAAAAGAGGAAGACCCAACATAATCAGTAAAGGAAGCCACAGACTTCAGTTTGCAACACTTCAGCAAGGCTGTTAATGATAGGAAGTTTTGGAGGTCATTAATTCATAGGGTCACCATGAGTCAGGAGCAATTTGTGTTGGAGTGAGTGACTCAGCATGCCATTGTAGGGACCCCTCCTCACTTTCTCTGCTGTCCTCTCACTCTCCTTCCATATGGCCTTCTATGGAGACACATATCTCTGCAGGTCTCTCCTGTAGATACAACGCCCTCATACCCCCACACACACGATGCCGGGAACTGAGCTCCCGGATGCCCAGCTCCGCCGATGGTGCCCGGGTGCTGCTTTGCCGCACCGCGGGAGGGCGGGGCAGCAACAGGGAGGACGCTGTGCGTCCTGCAGCCAGTGGGGGCGGGGCCGGCCTGTTAAAAGGCTGAGCCCCGCTCTAGCTCAGCCTCTTCGCTTGGTCCACATGCTCGGCAGGCGTACTTTGACGGCGGCATGCCCCAGCAGTGGCGACAGACGCCCCTCGGCGGCAGACCTTCGCGGGGAGACCCGACAGCGGCAGGCCTCAGCAGCAGCAGCAGAAGTCCCTTAGCGGCAAACGGCCCCTTGGGCAGCAGTTTCGGTGGCAGGGGGACTCGAGGGAGACAGGTCTCAGTGGCGGCGGCACCAAGGAGCGCGTGGCGGTTGGTGCGGGGTCGCGGGGGCTTGTTGCAGCGACGGCCCTTGTGCAGGCGCGAGCCTGCCATCCGCGGGGGAGGTTGGGGTGACGGAAGGGGTGCTCCACCTCCTTCCTGCCTTGGGCCCGACGGGGGGTGGTGCTTCCTTCCCCCTCCCTCTTCCACATTTGGCCGGCAGCGGCCGGTTTGGAGCGGCAGCCCGCGGTCCGGGTGCTTCCTTCCCTTCCCTCATGCACAACTCGAGGGGGGACAGGCCGCAGCGGCGGCGGCTCCAAAGAGCGTGTGGCGATTTGTCCGGGGTCGCGGGGCTTGTTGCTGGGGCGGCCCTCTTGCAGGCGCGAGCCTGCCATCCACGGGGGAGGTTGGGGTGACGGAGGGGTGCTCCACTTCCTTCTCGCTTCGGCACAACGGGGGGGTCTTCATTTTCTCTCCCTCTTGCATGCTAGGCCGCCAGTGGCCGGTTTGGAGTGGCGGCCTGTGGGGCAGGTGCTTCCTTCCCTTCCCTCTTGCACGGCGGGGGGGACGCTCTGGCATAATAGGCTGGCGGGAACTTCCTGGCGGCATCGGGCCTACACTCTGTGGGGGGGTTGTGTGAGGGGGCTTATTCCTCCCTCTTTGCCCACTTCCGAGAGCCAGTGGGTAGCGGCTAAGTGCGTGAAGGAGCTCTCTCAGCCCCACCTACGTCACAGGGTGTCTGTGGTGGGGAGGAGAAGGGAAAGGCGTTTGTATGCCCTCTGAGCCTCCAAGTAAGGGAAGGGTGGGATATAAATCCAATTTCTTCTTCTTTTTTTCTTCTCTCCGATAAGGCTGGCCAGGCCCTCCAAGGGGTGGTTTAGGCCAAGGGGGTACGTTTTTCCCCTCCACTTTACCAATCCCATAGTGCCAACGGTGGCCTGCTTGGAGGCAGGGGCCCCCTCAGATTAGGCCATTCACATTCCCTAAGAGTCAGTTTGGTGGAGTGGAATCTGGGAGCATCCGGGTTTGATTCCCCACTCCTCCACTTGCACCTGGCTGGATAACCTTGGGCAAGCCATAGCTCTGTACCAGCTGTTCTCTCAAGGACAGCTTGGGGAAGAGCTCGCTCAGCACCACCTACCCCACAGGGGTCTGTTGTGGGGAGGGGAAGGGAAAGAGTTTGTAAGCCGCTCTGAGACTCCCAAGTGAGTGAAGGGTGGGATATAAATCCAATCTCCTCCTCTTATTCTTATTCTTCTAACAGCCTGGTTCTGTGTGTTTGTTGTTGCTTTTGTTTTGTTTTGGTTAACAGTTCATTGCCACTTCACGTGTCTGGATACCATGGCTTCGAAAAAGGGGCAAGACAAGCCTAAGGGCAAGCAGCCCGCTCCCAAACCTAAGGGAAAACGGCCAGCTCCAAGACGGCCCCCGGTGCGTCCGGCTCCGCCACCACCCTATGAGGAGGAGGATGATCCAGTTAACATGGCAATTCTCCGGCACCTGGAGGCCCTGGAAAGGGAAAGGGGTACACCACTGAAGGGGGGTGGTAGTAAAAGGGCTAGGACGGATTCTAATGCTTCTTTTCAAGCACAGGTGTTAGCCCGCTTGGCGTTCTTGGAGGACGGCGGGGGGCCCGCACCGGTGGAGGATGTGGAGAAGGCACCGTTTGGTTCACACAATCAGGGCTTGAATGACCAACAGGTGGAGGTGTACAAGAGGCCACCGATGCAGGGAGGTAAGGCAGACAGCTGGGGAAACCCAGGGTTAGGCTGGCCTTGGGGCCCCTACTCTCAGGGTGCTCTTGGGTCGCAACCAACACCAGTCAGTGGCCCATCGGGTGCACATGTGGCCCCACCTTCACACCAGGGACCTTGGCCCGGGTGGGGTTCTCCCAGTGCTGCGTCTTATGATTCAGTGCACGCAGGTGCGATACCAAGCGGGGATGCAGCTCTCCCCCTGGGGGATCACTTGTCCACCGCTACTAAGGAGAAGATCCTTAGGGGTGAGTTCGTGGACGTGTTCTCATTACTGTACAGGGAGCTAGAAAAGAAGGACAGGGAGGACCTTGATTGTAACGCCCTCTACATGGGGCTGCCCTTGTGCCAAATCCGGAAGCTGCAGCTAGTGCAGAATGCTGCGGTGCGGCTGCTGCTGGGCCTCCCGAGGGGGGAGCATATACAGTCCGCCTTAAAGGCTCTGCACTGGCTGCCAATAGCATACCGGATAAGGTTCAAGGTGCTGGTGCTTACCTATAAAGCCCTATATGGCGTGGGACCTGTCTACATGAAGGACCGTCTCTCCCCATATGCTCCCCAGCGAGCACTACGGTCTGGGACCCAACACCGTCTGACCATCCCCGGACTGAAGGAGGCATGGCTGGCTACAACACGGGCCAGGGCTTTTTCAGTGGCGGCTCCGTACTGGTGGAATGAGCTCCCAGAGAACATCAGGGCCCTGCGGGATCTGATGCAGTTCCGCAGGGCCTGCAAAACGGTGCTCTTCCACCAGGCCTTTGGGTAGGGGCCGCCCAAGGCAAACATCTTAGCCCTGGCCCAGTCCCACCTTGCCAGCCCGTCTACCGGTACTCCATCTGCCTGCCCGTCTGTGGCACCATCATCTGCACACAGAGACGTATGGGAATGCTTCTCGGACCCACCTGTGGGTTGATTTTTATTCTGCCGCCAATGTTGTATGGATTGTATTTTAATGTCTGATGTATGATTTTAATGTTGATATGTTATTTTAAAAATGATGTGAGCCGCTCTGAGCCTGCCTCTGGTGGGGAGAGCGGGATATAAATTTAAGAAATAAAATAAAATAAATTGATGAACGTGAAAAGAAGCGTTTAAAAAGGAGAGTAGTGGATAGAAACTGGGCAAACTGGTACCCAGGATTTTTAATATATGCAGCAGTGATTGTTAGGTACCACCCGTGGAGGGCTTCTGCGATGCTCCAGTATATGGACATCATTTATAAGGCATTTACCGATTTCCCAAGCCCGGCATGGTCACAATATGACAAGGAATTTCGCATGCATCAGGTTTAAGGCCAGGCACGTTCCGGGGGTCAGTAACGGGGTCACTGACGCTCTGTCTCGCAAACAGATGATAAAATTGGAGATTGGCAGATGGCAGATTGGAGGGCTGAGGCCGACAGGGCGATGTATTTGGCCCTCGCCCCTTCCATACGAAGAGCTTACATGAGGGCGGGTGCTACTGGCTGTGATGAAGGGCAAGGCCCTTGTGGTGCCGGCGGAGGCCGACCTTGTGAGGAAAAGAGCAAGGTAGCCCAGCGTGCAGATTGTTTGGTCAGCCATCCTACCTCGCAAAGTGTGGAGGAACTTGGGTGACCCCGGGTGTATTGACCATGCTAGGCAGAAGGTCAACAGGAAAATGCGGAAGGCCATGGAATCCGGGTTGGGTGTCTTTTACAGCACCCCAATATACGGGTTGAATTCTCAGACCTATATAGGCCGGACGGGGTGCATTTGTCAGACAAGGGCAATAAAATATTGTTAAGGGATTTGCAGCACGGGATTCGGTTAGTGCTTGGTCACTGAATGGGGAGCAAAGGCCAAAGCAGAGGCTTGGCCTTGGCTATGGCAGGTTTGTGCAAGCAAGTAAACGGAACTGGCGAGCACCTCATGGCATATCCCGTTAGGGAACAGGGGGTCGTCAGGAACTGCCTTCGGGTTTTTAAGGTCCAGGGCAGGAAATGATGATCACCTCTGGGAATCTCTTAGGTTGGTGCCTCTCTGCAAGTTTGAAGGCTTCAGGGGTAGGCGCTCCTAGGTGGCAACCAGCTTGCCAGGCTGCCGGGCACGAGATAAATCACTGGCTCAAGACCGGAGCTGGGGTGACCCGCCCGACAAGGGCAAGGAGGCAGGTCAGGGAATGACGCCTGCCTTGCCTGTTCCAGGCTTGCTTAGGTTTTGTTTTGTCCCGTTGCTGCAATGTTTTGTAAGTCAATAAAGTGGCCCTTGTTTAATTCCAAGACTGTTGTCTGTCTCATTATTCCTGCTGGGGTGGCAAAGTACTGTTTAGATTAGGCTTTTCTCTCTCCTTTCAACTGCAACCTGAACTGGATCTACTTGAATAAATGTAAGTTTATCTTTTTTGCAATATACTGCTTGGGAGATTTGTTACTGCATTCAGTATCACGCTTCTATGACTACAGAAAACTCTGCTATATTAACCAAATATCCCGATAAGTTGATGTCACTTAATATACACACACAGAGGATATCACCATAAAGGACCTACAACATAGTCATCCCCCCCAATTCAAGTTAAGTCTTACAGCAGAACTGTTACTATCTCTGTGATTTGTTTTAGGAGAAGGTAAAAAATAGTGTGTGTGTGTGGGGGGGGTTTGTGTGTGTCTGTGTGTGAGAGAGGAGACAATTTAAGCATGATGCTGGTGGGCAGCAGCTTTCCTTGAGATAGTGCATACACCTGGACTCCCATTTAAACTGGATTTTTACCTAGTGGTGTAATGTTAGAATGCCAGCCTGAGTTATGGTTCTGTGGGATGCCAATGTTGATCACATATTGTGACTGCAGGTCAATTTAAACAAGATGCTGAGCACATACAACATCACACAAGTAAGGTTTTTGCTGCCAAATTCATGTTTTAGTTGGCCTTGAGTGTGTAAGTTGTTTGTGCATGCATGAAAAAGAGAGAAAGCGTGTAATGGGTGGGGGAAGAGAAGCATAGATGGTAAAAGCATTTAGTAATTGATTCTCTGTTCTTGGTTAAAGATCAGTCTTGGATTTGAAAAGCTGAACCGTGAGGGCAGGGTTCCTGCTCTTCATTCCCAGAAAGGCTCATTTTCTCTTGCTGTCAGGGCATGGCTGGGCATTGTGATCTTTTGTCTAACCAGTTTAACTTCACAATGAGACAAAACTTGGAGGGCAGCCTGAATGTGCACGGGAGACTGGCCGGGCAGACAATGACGCTATGCAAACAGCAGCTTGAAATGCAGGTTATTAGTGAGTGAGGACAGAGGACTTTGACCTGGAGTCAGAAGAGAGAAGCTGATTCCAGAAAAGCACAGGAACCCTGGCCAAAAACAATCTCTGGGAGCAACAGTGGTATAGTCCGTACCTTAGGAGGTGAATCTTGGTCCAAAGGCAAGCACAGCAGGTGAGATGGAAGGAAATTCAGAAACTGGTAGTGTGTGTGTTTTTAGACAGCTTGACTTTGAAGGAAGCAGTAATTTATGTGCAATCATGAGGAAAGCAGTGAAAAGCCTCTGCTGGAAACAGGAAAATTGGGACATTTTCATTGCCAGTCAATCTGCTGCTTTAAAAAGCAGCATTTTGCATTCCTTTGGGAGCTGTGAAGTTCTCCTCCAAAATAAACAAAAGCTCCAGCCGGTTTTGCAGATCAGTATTTACCTGAGAAAGGGCTTTCGCTTCCCTTCAGTTCATACAAATTAAAACTTTCCAATCTAAACTTTCCAGCTGGTAGGCAAGATGAATATGATCAAAGCAACTGTGTTGCTGGGAAGCAGTTGTCCCCATGCAATGTCTTGGTATGGCCAGTTGATAGAATGCAGAACTTAGAAGCGGTGTGTGTGTGTGTGTGTGCAGGGGGTGATCATGGATGCCTCTGGCCTCTTCTCTCTAACTCTGCCCCCCATGGTATCGGTAGCTGCTCTCCTTTACTCATCAGCCAGTGAGCAGAGGTGAATAGAGCTATGGTCAAAGAGAAGCTCTCGATATCTTGTTGTTTTTCTTCTAACAATCCTCATGACAATTTTAGCCAAGTCTGTGGATGGCTGCTGAGGAACTTGTTATGAAAAATGTTGCCCCAGCCTGTTCTCTAGTTCAGCTGAGGCACAGGGGCAGAATGGCAGGGTAGACTGGTATGTCCAGCCAATTGTAGGAGTACTGCCAGGTGGGCTAATAAAGTGGATCTCCTTTCCTCCCATGCTGGAGAAGAAGAAGAAGAAATTGGATTTATATCCTGCCCTTCACTCAGACTCTCAAAGTGGCTTACAAACTCCTTTCCCTTCCCCTCCCTACAACAGACACTCTGTGAGGTTGGTGGGGCTGAGAGAGCTCTGACAGAAATTGCTCTTTTTCAAGAACAGTTCTGACAGAACTATGGCTTGCCCAAGGTCATCCAGCAGGTGCAAGTGGACGAGTGGGGAATCAAACCTGGTTCTCCCAGATTAGAGTCCATGCACTTAACCACTATACCAAACTGGCAATAAAAACAATAAGGGCCTAGGAATCCTAGGATGGGTGTTAAACAAAAATTTGTAAACTGGCTTCTCAATTAGCCCCATAGTTAAAGCTTCATCAAGCATACCTTTGATGATGTTGGAGATATGCTTAGTGGGGTCTGATGTAAGAGGGTGATAACTGGTATAATCATCCAATTGTCTCCTCAGTTCTATCACGTAATCAGATTTATTTTGAATTAAAATGGCCTCACCTTTATCAGCTTGTTTTACTACAATTGAGCTTTCTTTAGACAAGTTACTTAATGCCAAATGATCATCTTTAGTAATGTTTTGCCATCTCATCCTAAAATTACTTTCAGCCCTTTCTACATCATTAAGGACCAACTGTTCAAAGGTGGCAATGGAAGGTTCACTGATATTAGGTACATAGTAGATTTAGGGTGAGTTTCCTAATGGATGTATGCATTTTATATCTTGTATTGTTGTATACTGGTGGCCTGAATTTGTGTTACTGTAGATTAATTCTATTTGGTTGAGGTATCTGTTCCTGAAGAAAACACTGTGGAAATGGGATTTTTACTGGTACCCTGTTAACAGGATCACTTTGGCTCCATCAACATCGGATTTTATCATTTCACTGGGAAGGACTGCTTCAGATAGGAATTTTGTTAGGACTTTGAGGTCTTTAAAAATTGTCCAAGTTTGGAGCCAGGATGGATCTGCCACCAAAAGCAGCCATTGGCAAGCTGTTGAGCACAGCATTTATAATATATAAATTGCAAGTCATGCTGGCAATGACTCTCCTACTGTCCCATTGGCCACTGGGGAAGCTGCCTTGGTGTCCTATTGGCCCATCCCACCAGTTCCTCCATTCTTACACCCTCACTTTTGACACATTCCACTTTGAGAGTTGTAGTTCTCAGCTGGTCTTACTGCAACTATAGCAAAGGGAATTAGAACTATAGCTCCCAAGTTGGGAGTCCCAAGAGGCCATGGGGCATTATCAGGGAGTCAGTTGAAGTGTTAATTGGTTAAACTGTTAACCGAGTGTTGAGGAGAAAGGAAAGGCCTGGACACGTCCCTGAATTACAATTGATCTCCAGACTACAGAAATCAGTCCCCACAGAGAACATGGTTTCTTTGGAGGGTGAATTCCATGGCAGTATACCTCACTGAAGTGATTCAACAAACTTGGCCCTCCCCTAAGTATTGCCAGCCCTCAGGTGGCAGCTGGAGATCTCTAGCTATTACAACTGATCTCCAGATGACCAAGATCAGTTCTCCTGGAGACCATGGCTGCTTTGGGCAGTGGACTCTATGGCATTGTACACTGCTGAGGTCCCTCCCCACCCCAAACACTGCCTTCCCCAGGCTCTACCCCTCAAATCTACAGGCATTTCCCAACCCAGAGTTGGCAACCCTATAACTGGCTATGGAACTGCTTTCCAGACCCTTGGAACCCAGAAAACATGGCATAGGAGGAGGTGCTTTTCTAGCTTAGCTGCCACGTCATAGCCCTAAATCAACACAAGTCAGGGGTGGAGGGAACTATACCAGTTACCATGCGGCTCCCCTCCCATACCACCCACTTGGAGCAGCAAAAGGACTTGAGACAGCCCTGCCTTATAGCTAAGCAGAAGGAAATAAACATGGCTCACTTCCCTCTATATTCCCCTTCCCTCCACCACCCCACCAACCACAGCTGGGACACTCACCTGGAGCCTCTTTCTACAGCCTGTTGTATTTCTTCCCACAACGGGCCTTACTCCTAGTATTTTAATAAATTACTAAGCATATTTTCATAAATTATGACATAGACCAGCCAATTAAATGAATTAGTTAAACCCATACTGTTGTTTTGCGTCTTCGTTTGAGGGTGGGTACCAGGGATAACATTCCTTACAGCAAGCAGGCTGACCCCTAGACATCAGCCCCATACCTACTAAGTTCTCCTGGAAAACACCTTGCTAGAGAAATGGGGTTCATTTCTTGGCCAAACTTACTGGTCAAGCCATTATCTGAATGCTGATAGTTTCCACTGATATGAAATTATGAGTCATTTACTTTATCACAACAGATGATAGAACAAATACAGTGTTCAACCCCTTATAAGTGCTATAGGTATTGTGCCATTTTCTCTCCAAATATGGTTCCCCCATGGTTGCATCTCTTACATTGAAGGTATTTTAATTAATAATTTTATTGTGCTACTATTTGCTTCATGAAATCCAGGCTATTATGGATTCTTGGGAACCACTGACTGAAAGAGAAAAAAAAAACCAGGCTTGCCTGCTTCTTGCTGTGGTATTCTTTGCTTATTCCTTGTTTGTAAGGGTGCCTTTCTGTTCCTTTGAGAGGCCATTCAGCTTTGGCAAGGGCACGCTAATGGACTCTCCTATTTCACCGGGTGTCCTTGACCCACTCCATCAGCACCTTTCTGCAAAGGATTATAGAAGACAGCCAGGAGACCCTTTGTTTATGCAATTTCCTTTGCTGTTTTATTCTTAATGCTGATGACAAGATGTGTTATTGCTTGTTGCATAAGAAAATGCTAGGATTATACTATAAAATAAAATAGAGAAAAGAAAGAATGCACCTACATGTGAAGTCCAGCTTTCCATAGTAGCTATAACATCTTTAGTGTAATTAGAGAAGACATTATGACAGACCTTTCTAGAATCACTTTTTACAGACACCTCTGGCATATATATGTTCCTAATGTCTTAAACTATCCAGCTTAAAATTGGTAATAATCCGAATCAAGCCAGCCACTTTTAATTTCTTTCTACTTTTCACATATCTTTTTTTTTTTTTTTACAGTAGCTGCTGGTTATACCAAACCTATACGAGTAACCATGAAAAACATTGCAAATATTCTGAGGCCATTTTATACTGTTTTCGATGTGCGAAGTGCTACTAGATCATTATGACTCCTGCCTGGTTTTAATGCATGACAACCTTATGCTTTCCAAGCCAATGCATGCTTCTGGGGGAATAAATCCCACTGATTTTAATGGAGTTCACTCAGAGCAAGCTCCGTTACAATAAAGGAGGCCATCCCAATAAGCATGTACAGGATTGTGGTATAAGGGAAGATGACAACACCAGGCCACGCAGGGAGTCTCCAGCAAAGCTCAGCTCAGGTCTTCCAGGGCAAAGTCTGTCAAACTGGCTCTTCTCAGATGCTGACTCCAATGAGATGCTAATGGTTTTTTCTGCAGAACGCAGAAGCTGGTTGTACAAGAAAAGAAGCAGCATTGTTATTCTTGGAAAAGAGCCCTGGTCCTTCCTAAAGGTATAATTGAGAGTGGGAATGGGGGTAAAGGGCTATTTTAGTTCTTCTTAAGGTAAAATGCAGCACAAATGAAAGGAGAGTATTACTATTATTAGAGTCTTCTTACAATCCCAGCATTGAATTGTCTTTTTTTTTAAATCCATTTTTGCAGTTATTTTCAGCCCCAAACAAAAACAGCTGCTTTTCTGCAAAGATGTGACAAGATTGTGGACTGTAAAACATTACTTACTTTTTTAGTTTTTTTTTTCCTTCCTAAGGAATGTTTCAAGGTTTGAGTCTAAAAACAGGGTACAGGATATTGTTACTGCTGCCAGTGGTGGAAAGAAATAAAAAGAGAAGTTACTTTTTTCCTCTTGAATCTTGGGATCTTTTTGTGGGAAATGCATTTAATTAATTGCTGGTAAGGATACCACTGGAATCAACAAGGCTACCCAGTCTGAAAATCTTTGCCAAACCATACTTGACACAGGAAAACAAACTCAACAGACATTACAGCTGAACTACATCATGCAAACTGCATATTTTTGTACATATTTGTATAACTTATTCCAACTGAAAAAAAGTTGGGTGCTTTACAAAATGTGGATGTTTTGTCAGAAACTGAGATACAAGACAGTGTGATAAAATGGATGGGGGAATTGTGTATATAAGACAAGGAAACAGGGATTTGGATACTGCAGAAGAGGGGACTGTACTGAAGAAAAAGAATGCAAAAGGCAGCCAGCCTGGATCTAGCAGCACTGGCTGAAGATCCCCTCCTCCTGGATTCTGACTGCTATTGCTGATGGGGATCCTAGGACAGGGGAATGGGGGAGGTAGTAACCAGGTGCCCTTAACAATACAACTCTAAACAGAGTTATACTCTTCCAAGCCCACCGAGTTTAATGGGTTTAGAAGGAAAAGGAATACACTGTATGTGTAGATGGATCCAGGTCTGAGTTCTTCCTTCCAGCTTCCAGCCACCATCAACGGCAGCCATTGGAGGAAGGGCAGGGGATAGCCAAACATCTCTCCATCATGTCTGAATCTGCTGAGGAGACCCTTCCTCCAGCTTTCTGCTGCCATTGCTGAGGCTAATACAGGGGGGAGAGGGGGGAGGGGAGAGAGGGTGAGAGGAGGAGAGGGGGAGGGGGAGAGAGGGAGGTGGGACGGAGGGCGCAGCTAATGTCTTTCCTTTGTCTGGTTCTAATCAGGACTTTTGGGATGTTTTATATCATTTTAATTCCTTCACATGGTTTATTGAGCCAGTTTGGTGTAGTGGTTAAGTGCACGGACTCTAATCTGGGAGAACCAAGTTTGATTCCCCCCCACTCCTCCACTTGCACCTGCTGGATGACCTTGGGCAAGCCATAGCTCTGGCACAGCTGTTCTCTCAAGGACAGTTGTCTCAGAACTCTCTCAGCCCCACCTACCTCACAGGGTGTCTGTTGTGGGGAGGGGAAGGGAAAGGCGTTTTTAAGCCACTCTGAGACTCCAAGTGAAGGGTGGGGTATAAATCCAATCTCTTCTTCTCTTCTTTTTCTTCTATTTAGCATGTTTATAACCCTCCTCTCTTGATAACAGGAAAAAAGAAACAAAACAAAAAATAATGCAAAATTTAAAACAATGAATCAATGAAAAACAATTTAATAAAAACAATCTGTGTTCCAAAACCCGCAGTCAATATAAACCAGCAGCATAAAACAATCCTGAACATAAAAGGAAGCCATAAAATTGCTTTGAGAATGCTTGTGATGAAAAACAGTATAAAAATTGACTGAATACAGAAATAAAGCAAATGAAGAGTTTCTCTTATGTAAACCCCCCAACGTCCTGCAAGACCAAAGCTAATGGTCCAGGAAGGGTTGTCAACATGAAGGTTCTGAGAGCCACAGAGGGAGAAGGGGCAGCAACAAGTAAAAATATTGCCAATGCAAGCCAAGGTTAGGAATATCAAAGTGATAAGTGCAAACAATAGAAGAAGGAAAAAACCTGAACTGATACCACAAGCATATCATTAAACAAACCTGGGAAAGCAGGGATCTGAGGCAAAAGGAGATGAAAACACAATAGAAAGTACCAAGAAAGAACCTGGCAGTACCACCAGCCCAGATCAGGTGTTTCTCTGGCAGAGACGTAGAATCGCCCTGACAGAAAACAATCAATCTTTAGCCATGGCAATGAAGTGAATCATGTAAAGCCAGGAGAAAGCACACAGACTTGCTGAACACTTGTAAATATCAGTGATTATAGTCCAGAAACAGCCACCTGTTTTTGGATCCAAGGATGGTAAGTATATATGTTGATACCTAATCAAAATCGTCTCCCAATAATGTCAGTGTGGAGAAACGCCATTTTGTGGATGGTGGGCTGGATGGGAGGGGGCCATCAAACTTGAGGCAGGCCTTGGCCTAGTCTCCTCCTCATTCCCCCCTCCCCTCCTGTCTCCAACCAGCAATCTGAGGGCAGCTCCCGAGAGAGGACGGGAAGTCCATCAGGGCTATGAGGAGATCAGCCCCAGACTGCTGCAGGAGGGAGAGCCAGTTCCTGGGCGGGAAGAGAGTCTGTCAGAAGGGAAATCAGTCTGTGGAAAAGTCTGAAGCCTGTCAGACGGTTTTGGTTGGAGTCTGCAGCAGGCAGAGAGGCCATGTTGGGAGAGATGTGGATCTAAACTTCTCCCCTGCAATGAAGTGGTGTGCCTGCCCTGCTGACCATCTAGACAGGGCATGAGTATAGCGAAGGAAAAGAGGGAGCGTTCTTTTTCACATTTATTTTTTGATTCTTCAGTTCACTGCATGCCTGTAAATAGTTGAGTTTTTTAAAAAATAAATTCTTCCAATGACAAAGGAGTGAGATCCCTCTGTACCACCTAGTCCCCCTTAGCCACTTGGACATGCCAGGAGTGGGTCGGGAAATCCCCAAGGAGGAGAGAAGGTGCAAAATGGCCAGTTGCCAACTCTCCAGGGGAACCCCAAAGATGCCCAGGAAGCCCCAGGGTGGGTTCCTGGCGACTGTGGAGAGGCAGGTTAGGAGTCTGTCCCGCTTAACCAGAGCCCCAGAGACAGACAGTGGTGGCAGCCATACCCGGAGCAGTAGAGAAGAACTGCCCCTTCAAGTGCCAGATCAAGCAAAGGAGGGGTGGGCAGAGCGGGGCCTTCCAGCTGACGCAGGCCCGTTCCGCCGCAGTCAGTTATTTAATATAGGTAATTAAATAATTCAATTGCAATAATTTCTGCCATACAGTAATGAAAGAAAACATTTGGGCTTAGATTCTAAGCCTTGCTCCAGCTTCTGGTTGCCTCTGCAACATCACTCCTCTGCTCTGAAGTGTGTTCCTCTGGCGCTAGGAGCTTCTTCTCATGCAAGACCAGCATCTTTCAATGAGCCACTAAGCAGCTAGTGGCAAAGTGCTGTACAGCAGAGGAGCACCTCTGCAATGGACAAAGAGGGGTGCAAATAGAGGCAAGGCTTAGGATCGAAGCCATGGGTCTCAGTCTGACTATTATGATGGCGACTTCCCTTCTGGCTTCAGTTAACTGGGCAGCAGAGGAGGCATTCAAGGAGATTCAGCAGCTATGGCTCTATCATAAAAGTCAGCAGAAATTCCTACAGTGATGCACATGATCATTCTCAGTGGGATTTCTGTACAGTGTTTCCGCTTTCTGCCCATCATTATACTCTCTTAGGTTTTGAGAGAGATTTATGATTCCATGTGAACTCGGGCAGGTCCTGTGTGTTTGTGCTGCTCTGTTACATGGGATGGCACTTGCTAGGTTTGGCTGTTTTTGCTGTCAGGCAAAACTGCACAGACCAGGGGCGGGGGGGGGGGGGGGTTGGGGGGGGGTTAGAGGCAAAGACCCAGACTTTCCCCCTTTCCCCTATGATTGGCAGTGTTCTTGTCCTACAAGGGACAATGGAGACATTTTGTTTGCAGCAGCTGATGGGGCTCTGGTGACTACTCGGGGTCTTTGCCCCTCTCTCTTGCCCTTCCTGATTGGCAAAGTCCTGCCTGTCAGCAAAATGTTTGCATCTCCCAGCAAAAGGCTGCTTGGTTCCTTTGCAGGCTGCAAGAAGGTGGCTTTGCCCTCCCCTTCAATAGGCACATCCCCTATGACGAAGGAAATAAATATGCAATGACATGAGGAGGAGAGCACCATGTATGTCACCTTGAGAATTTCAAAGGAAAGGCGGGATATACATGTGTGAACTATTCAGCAAAGTTAATGATATGTGTTGAGAATGTATATGCTGGACGATATAGAAAAGAGGGGACCAGGTCACATTTAGTGATGGACTGACTGATATGTGTTGGGCTTTGGGTAAAGTGTGCAAAGGGAAGTGGGAAGGTAATTTTAAAAAACTGTATAGAAAAATGAACCCAAAAAGAAACAACTGATATATTGTACTGGCAATATATATTATGCCCAAAGGATCCCCTCCTTCTTGTTGGGCTTTCTGTAGCTATTGCATGAGCTACTTCTCTTTCCAAGGCTGACTTTCTGGGCTGCCGCTCAAGTGCCAGGCTTCCTTCAGCTCTTTGCATTTTCATAATAATGTGCCCTGGGAACATATCCTACTCCCCAAAGTAATACTCTGTAATTAATGGGCTGTTCGAAATATGCGGTCTCCTCCTGCCAGTCCAGACCTGTTAATTGAAACTGAATGGGGAAAAATTAGGTCTAAAAAAATGTGGTTGTACTTTGTTCAGTTCAGCTAAGACACTGAGACGCAGACTCCCCCTTGCCCCCCACAAATGATTTTCAACTGGATGACATCAGCAATGTGGTTCTATTTCTTCCATGATGGATATCCTGATAAAACAGTGCTTCTCATGTTAGATTCTCCCATGGAGGCAGCCCTTCTGAATCAGTGGCTCTAACAAGTACCATATTTCACAACCTGCCCAATTTTTCCTATCACTGGAGTATTTTAGTGAGCCAGGATCATGGCTATAAAATCATGGCACTGGAAATTTGTATTTGTGCAGCAATAGGGTTGTACCAAATGTTTTTCTGTTTCCCACACATCATTACTTCTACAGCCAATAACCAGCTGGCATGTGTGAACTCCTTTCATTCTTAGATGAACACATATATGAACACACATGAAGCTGCCTTATACTGAATCAGACCACTGGTCCATTAAACTCAGTACTGTTTACTCAGACCAGCAGCAGCTCTCCAAAGGTCTCAGGCAGAGGTCTTTCACATCTCCCACTGTCTGGTCCTTTCAACTAGAGAAGCTGGGGACTGAACCTAGAACCTTTTGCATGCCAAACAGATGCTCTAACACTGAGCCACTGCCCCCCACCCCACCTGAAGGTGGTTGCCAGATCTTCACTGCCTATCAGAACTTAGCATGCACATCTCTGGCCTCTTAGTTCATGCCTTAGCTGTTTTAACCAATTCTATTTAACTAACTCAAAAGACCCACCCACATCCAACAGTATGGCACAGGGAAAGGAGAGGGTCCCATTGTAGCCAGTTTGATGGGTCCTCAAAAAATTCCTGCTCAGCCCTGAAATAACCAGTTAGTCCCATATAAGCAATATTAAGGTAGGAAAATGGGAAACATCAACCAGAAGCTTAGTGGAAGAAGTGGAGCAGGCAAATAAGCCCTCTCATTGGCCAGGATGAAAAGGTGCCCCTCAACCATTGCTCCCAACAGGCCTCATCCATTCATTCTTTTGAAGTAGGTTGATGCCATAGATGTCCCCATGTCCAGTTTAGGTTGGAAGATGGGCTTTGCTGGCTTAGTCATCCAAGGGGAATCCTATCATCTGCCTTGATTTTCCCTGTCCCACCCCATTACCTGCCCACACTGGGCTCTTCTCAGTGTGCTGCTTCACCCACCATTAAAAAGCTTTCCCTTTCACCCACCACTACACACAGCCATGCACATGCTGCATGCCAGACATGTATTTTCTATTTTAATGCCACATTTTACATTCATACTGCCATTCTAAATGCACTTGAAGGAAAGGAGTCTAAATTTCAGATGCTGATAGGCTCTCTTCCTTCTAGGGTTGCCAGCTCCCCCCCCCTCCCCCCGGCCACTAGCGGGGGATGAAGGATATGGTTGCCAGATCCAGGTTGGGAAACTCTTGTAGATTTGGAGATGGAGCCTGGGGGGGGGGGGATCAGGGACCTCACTGGGATACATGGCCATATAATCCACCCTCCAAAGCATCCATTTTCTGGAAATTAGCTGTAATTCCAGAGGGTTCCAAGGTCCCACCTGGAGGCTGGCATCCCTACTTCCATCCATTTCTGGAACAACCTCCTTCCCTTTTTGGATTTCTACCGTAATGAGGAAGAGGTAAATGGAAGAAAGTCATAGGCATCTAATAAAAACAGAGAAGAGGAGGAAACCATAGGCCTTGAGTGAGTGAATTTAATGTGTGCATAGGGTCCTATTTGTCCAGCTTCTTGGAGGCCCTGTAGGTACAAGCACAGCCGTGATGGAAGTCATCTGTGTCTAGTTTTATGTGGTTTATCTGAAACCAGGCCAAACATCATCCTTTCAGCTGAGTTTCATGGAGCGTTCTCAGTTTTGTTGAAACCTGGACTGTAAACAAAATTCAGAGGAGACACTGGACATTTTTTACAGTGGTTTTCACAAGCCCATTGCAAACGGAACCCATTAAGCTTTGCACAGCATTGCTGGCTAGCTAGTGCTGATATTCTTAATGAAGCATGGAAAGTGAGAGTGGCAGGCTTCTTGTGCATGAGAAAAATGAAACCAAAGAGGTCTCAGTGGCAGAACCCACTGAATGTTTTCCTATTTTTCCACCCGACATTCGGATGAGCAAGCGCCTTGTCCCCCAATCTCCAGAATTTGTTTTACCCACAGTGGTTCATTCTCCTTCCGACCTATAGCTCTGCATCCCATACAGACCAGAATGCCTTCCACATCAAAGGAGCCCCTTGTGAGCCTGCAGTATTACAGGAACTGGCATGATTATATATAAAAAGCATGCAATACTTCTTGACAAAATAACCTTCTCTTACAGCACACCAAGGTTTTGTTTATCATTCTCCACCACCACTGTGAGTAAGATAAATACAAGAAATCAGCAAAATATTATAGGAGAGAACACAGACACTGACAAATGACAAAGACTCATTCAATTACAAACAGGGAAAACAAACAACCTTCTGAAACACAGCCCAAGCAGGAGAAGGGGGGGGGGGGGTGCATGGAGAAGTCTTTCTCCTCTATGAGTAAAGTCTCCCCCCCCCCCCCAGTATCAAAATGAATGCAGCAGCAGACAGGTTATACATAAATGCCTCTGGCGGTGGAGATGACAGTGGCAGAAGCAGCATTTGGGAAAGAAAACAAATAGCATCATCAACAACAAGAAAGAGAAATTTCAATTTGCAATATGCTCGGTGTGTTTTTGTGTAAATAAGTAATTCTGTTCCAGGGTGGGATCCTTTCAGTGTGGTTGTGTACATTAGCTCCTTACTGAGCTCATGCTGATACCAGTTCTTTGCAATAGGTCCAGCTTAGCATTTGGTTAAAAAATACAGGTGCCTGTTCTGCAGCTGGGACCCACCTAGATTTTATCCTGCTGTGTCTTGCCAGTTCGTTAGATCCAAAAGAGAAGGAAACAATTTTGAAATTGACAGTGCTGGAAAAGTTAAATCTGATATCAGTTCAGGTTCCAGTAGATAATAACAGAAACCCCACCCCCCCACTAAGGTATGTGTGTATTATGTAGATCTGGGCGAAAATCCTGGGGAAGAGGAAGTGTAATCCCCCCCCCCCCCCCGACCTCTTCCCAAGTAAAATCCTTCCCCTACATGAAGACATTACTTTTTGCTTGGTGAAAAACATGATGATTCCATTTTTGCAAATAAAACTCTAGAAAAATCAAACACCCCCTGCTTGCAATGACTGTTTTTCTCTCAAGCGGAGCATTTCATACTGATGTTTCACGATTTAAAACAAGTAATATTTTGATTACTTTTACATCTGTGCAGTTGGCATTACTCAGTATGAAAACTGGCTGGTAGCCACCATTGACGCATGCTCACAATTTACCAGATTGCTTCGACTATGTATGTATGCCCCTGATAATCACTGCCAGGTCATGTATCTTTTAAATGAGCTGAATTTTAATCGTATGCTCTGCTTTTGCAAATGTGTTGTTGTATTCACCTGTTGGCGGAGGTCATTAGGAATGTGTACTTCAAAAAAAAATGTGTGATTATTTCAGATCTGGATTTTGTGTATGCAATGTTTTCATTGTGTGTCCCCCCCCCCCCCCAGTAGTGTTTATGTTTTGGGAATTTTCCCTATGCTTTTTTTTAGGGGGGTCCTGAAAATTTGTGACTTTTATTTTTGTCCCCCTCCCAGGTAGCAGGAATGGGGAGAGAAAGAGGGGGCCAACCCCAGACTTACCATGTTGCCATTGTTCCTGCTGGAGGCTTCTCCCTGCCACTGGCACTGAAGGCAGAAAAGCCCACAGCCAGAAAATGGCAGGAAAACTGGTAAGCTCCTGGACTGCAGCAGCCACTCCCCCCACCACCACAGAGGGCTTTGTCTTCTTAAAAAGTAACAGTTGAATAGCATTATATCCATCTGGTACTACAGCAGTAGGTGTACCTTTTTCTCTGAGTTCCAAGCTTTCATTTTTTAAGTCATTCTGTAGCTCCTCCCATTATTGAAATATAAAGGACCAGGTGTATCCATTGTGGTGGAATGTGCCTGCTCTGGCCTGGAGGCCCTATTCCACCCTTCCCCCCTAGGTTTTTCTCAACACCTGGAGAGGCTTTACTTCCACTCTCAGGTAGCCTGCCACCACCACCTGACCTTTGTAAGGAATTGCCCACTGGGAGGGTCAGGACTCCCAGCTTCCTTTCCACATTCTGAGGCTTTGCCTCTGTGTCTCCCACTGTACAGTGTCTGGTTACCACGGGGACAATTTACTACACCCCTGAAGGAAGAGCTGCTTGCCAACTGCCTGCCTTCCCCTGGCATTCCTTTTAAAAATAGCGTGCCTGAGATGGTGGAGGTCTATGTGGTACAGAGAACCACTGCCAGCATCAAAAGTTATAATATTTATTAAAAAGAAAATGTTCACAAGCATACTATTCACACAGCACCAGATTGACAAGGGATCCAAAAGAAACGGGTAAAACAGAAATCCTGTGTCCCTCTCTCTATACATGCCCTATCAGATGTTAAAATATAGGACAGTCTCTTTAGCTTAGGAGTTCTAGATCTCGACAGAGTTCCATTACCTCAAAGCTTGTTCCAGCTCTTTAGGCGAGCATTTGGTCAATGGCTGCCTTCCCAGTGGAGAGGTCTGTGTGCTCTCATGGACTCAGCACCCAAGGAAAAAAGACCTCCTCCTTACTGCAAGGAGTTTTTATTAGATCTGTTTCTTTACCCCCCCCCCCCCCCCCGACCAGGTTGTGCCAGGTCAAAGAGGCTTTCCCTGGAGATCTCAAGGAATCTCTTTCCTGAAGACTCTCTAGTATTCTCTTCCTCCAAATCTCTGTTCTCTGCTTGGGGAAAGCAGGAGATCTTGACCCACCCATTATCTCTACTGCTAGATCTGTTAGCATTTATATGAAGGTGGGCTGAGGTACGTCTGGAAAGCAACTGCACTGACTTCCCTCTCTCCTGCCTGTTTTTTGCCCAGAAGGGTGTGTGTGAACTTTTAAAATGCACAGTGGAGGTTTTGTTCATCTCAAACTTCCCAGAGAAAAAAAAATATTTCTTTACATGTCTATAACAGAGGGAACCAGAGACATACGAAGGAAGGAAGGAAGGAAGGAAGGAAGGAAGGAAGGAAGGAAGGGAGGGAGGGAGGGAGGGAGGGAGGGAGGGAGGGGGGAGGGAGGGAGGGAGGGAAGGGAGGGGGGAGGGAAGGGGGAGGGAAGGGGGGAGGGAAGGGAAGGGAGTTGGGAATTCAGAGAACCTGATACCCATATTGATAGGCAGTAATAGCAACATAACACTATTTAATTGCCAATTAAAAACAAATAAAAACACCTCAGTGGTGGGGGAGGAAATAGCCATTGTGACGGCCAAGCTTCATAGGAGTCCAGGAGCCTGCCAACTCACCCACCATTTTCTAGCTGGAGGATGGGCTCTGCTGCCTCCAGTGCCAGCAGCAGAGAGAACCCTCCAGCAGGGATGATACTGGTATAGTAAGTCCAGGGGCAGTTTGGTCTTTTCCTCTTTAAAATATAAAGGACCATGGATGTAAATACTGACTAACAGCTGTTGTCCATCTGGCTTCCTCTCTTTCTATCCCCACTCTTGCACCTCCTGGAAACCTTAAAACACTCTAGAAATTCTGGGTGACAAAAGTTTGTTGCTCCCAGAATTCTGGTAGTGTTTTTCATCATTACAAGTGTACCCAAGCCCAAGACGGCTGGGGGGGGGGAGCAGGGGGGGAACAAGCATCCAGGTTCCCAAGTCAGTTCCAGGGCCCCTGAAACCAGCATAATGCTGTATTTATAGACGAGTTTAATTTTAATGCAGTTCTGACTGCAACCACTAGAGGCGCAGGGAAGGCAGAGCACAGTAAAAAGAAGCATCTGACTCTGCTAGCTTGGTCTTCTGCAAAGTTTACTACTAGGCTGAGGGGGACCCTTGCTGCTCAGGTCCTGGTAAACCCATCGTCTAAGCCAGCACTGGAGCAAGGCAAGACCAGCCAGGACAAGCTGCTGTAATTTCAGGATGCAACCTCCTAAGAAGGTCTATCCCCACTTCTACCCCCCCCCTTCTTATTTTTCAGACTCAACTCCTCACCCATCCTGGTTGGAAACTTAGAGTGCATTTAATAGTGGTACAGCAACAAACTGATAGTATTTTGAACAAAAGTGGGGAGTTAATATTTCCCCATAATCTATCAAAGTATTAAAAAGATCCCCCCCCCCCTTTGCATGCATGATAATAAATGTTAATCTGCCTTAGTGGTTAAAAAAAAAAATGAGGAAGTCCTGTTATCATTTTTTTTAAAATCATATCTGCGCATGCACATATGTGCCTCACCATATGCTTTTTTATCCATGCATGCATGGACTAAAGTGGTAAAAGCTCCACCAATGGCACCTTCCTCTAAGTACCCTTTCAGTTTATAAAGTTAATAAAGTTCAGGGGACCATCAAAACATTAAATTGTTCGGATCGCTTGAGCGGAGATCTGGGGACGTCATGTGTTTAAGTGGTTATGCATGCATCACTAAGAGTTTTTTTTTTTTTAAAAATGGCAGCTGTTCAGGATGGTCTAGGCTGATTGAACGCTGGAGGTACAACCTGATGGTGGAAAGTCTGGCATTGGCCTGTTGGCCACCTTTAGACCAGACTTTCACCACTGTCTTTTAAGTACGGATCTCCAACGGGGATCGACGGGCTACTGATGGAAGCGGCACAATTCCCAGATGTTGTGATCTGGATGTGCGCTTTAAATCCACCAGGCACTCGTGCCTGGCGCAGCTCAAAAGAGCCATATGAACACACCCTTTTATTATTATATATGCGTGGTAAGAGCCAGCCAAGTAATTCCTTTTGTTATGATATTTGGTTTGGCTCAGGGTCATATGGGGAGGGTGCCAGATGGAATCTTTGTCTGGAGGCCCCTTCATGCCCCTTCGCAGTCCTGCCCAAGCCAACCTGGAAGAGCCGATTTCAGGTATAATTTCAGTTCCAAATGCACACTCCTAGATGGCATTGTGTGATGGCATGTACTCAGAACATGCTGGATTGAAATAGTTCCCAAGTAGTTAGATTCAGGTGGGTAGCCACATTAGTCACAAGCAGCAGAACAAAGTTTGAGTCAAGTGGCACCTTCGGGACCAATGAAGTTTTATTCAAAGTGTAAGCTGTAGTGTAACCCAAAACCTTATACTTTAAACAAAACTTTGTTGGTCTCAAAAGTGCCACTTGACTCAAACTTTGTTCCCAAGAAGTGTGAGAGATTACCAAGTACTTAGTGTACTAGATCAAATGCAATACTAAGAACACTTTCTTTGGAGTAAACCCCATTTAATATATCTGTGTAGGATTTGATGCCACCTCCAACATCCAACACACATACAGCTGTGGCATCAAAATATATATATTTAGGCCTTTGTATATTATATAGCTATGAGATCAATGACAATTTTTGGTGTCATGATCAGCTTTCTAGAATCCAAAGAAAGGTATGCATATACCACTGGGGGCAGAAAGCTTGTCTTTGACACCTAGTTGGATATCACAAGTACCTCTGTCATACAAGAAAAAGGGAAGGGGAACAGATGTTCAAAATGACTTGGACAGTGGGGATTTCCATGAGACAAAACTTTGAAAAATGAGTACAGTTGGAGAGCAACAAGAACCAGTTCTGGAGAATTAAATCTATGGCAGCAGCCATTGTATAAGAGTTGCACAGTGTTAAATAAAGTCTGTCCCACATTTCAGTCTCTCAGGAATTGTTTTTTTAAAACTTGAAGAAGCCAACATTTCATAGTACCAGTTGAGAAATGGAAAATAAAATGGGGGGGGGGGGATCAGACAAAGTAAGGTATCTGGGAAAGTTGGAGTCTGAAGGAAACACGGCCAAAAACTGAAGAAGGTGGAAAGAATTTTTTTTTTTTTTTGCAATACATTGTGTGTGAAACAGATAAGACAGATGAGAAACTTCAGGAAGAACTATTTCTTCAGGTGGCAAATGAAGATGCAACAGAGGTACTTAATACTTTTCAGGCTGATGACAATGCAGATAAGGAAAAATTAAAGTTTTCATTGTGTTTGAAGTACATAGGTTACTGATGTAAAACTGTCACCCAAACCTGTGAAATTGGAGTGCTATGTGAATTGCTTATTAACAATCACATGAGTGGCACAAAGACTGAATGAGAGCCAGCCCTATTACAAAAAGACTTAATCCTGGAGAATGCAGTACAGATAAAGGGATTGCATATTAATTGAAAGCTCTGGGGGTAGTAGAAAAAACAAATGAATGCCTTCCAGCACTCAAGTACTTTTGAAAACCTAGGCTGATTCTGTACCCCTCTGTTTCCTTGCAGTTTTTCCACAACCACATCGTCGGGAGGTTAATCTCCTTCTACATTGCATGCTGCTTTCACTTTCTTTGTTCATTGGGTTTTATGGTACCTTCTGCATAGATTTCTGGCCATTCAGGGGTGACCACAGTTAGTACAGCATAGCCTCAGAGTACCTGAATATGGTTTGCACCTTTTCCTTCCTCCACTTCTGATTTGAAGGGAGCAATAAGTAGACAACTTGACATGGCTTCATTGATCTCCATCAGTTCCCCTGCCCATTTCCCTGCTCTGTATTTATCACCTCGCCATGAATTATTTGGCTCAGGTGGCTAATGGCTTCTTAGGCAAGTACTGACACAGGAAAATCTGCAAACCAATGCAGCAGCAAACATTCAAAACAGAATAGATGGCAAGCTGACACTAGCCAATGAAGAAACCAGGATCCGAGGCAATGCAATGAAAAAAGATATTCCGAGGCAAGGGGGAACCATGTTGAGTGCGGAGAAAATGTGGAGCAAATGCCAGATGCAGAATGGACCTGAAACCATCAACCAGCCTCCAAGCAAAGGAAGCCTTAGCAGTAACAAATGCCCCATGCAGGAGTACTACGAAGGCCTTTGATGGGAAAGAATGCAGAAAAGGAAGCAAATGTTCTTTTTCTTAAACGTGTGAAATTATACAAATGAAATCTCAAGGCTCAAACATATCATTCCCCCCACACCCAACTGGAATACTGAATTTCTCAGTTTTAGAAGTGCCATAAGTTCTGGATTTAATCATAAATAGTAAATTTTAAAACTGATGTTTGGACACAAGCTCATGGTACATTTAAAAAAAATACTTGAACAATCATAGAAAGATGAATCACTTCAATATTCAAATGCCAGACATCTAACCCAAAACTTTGGTGCAGCTAAAATGGTCACCAAACCTGAAAAGTCCAAAGAACAAAACCACACAGACTGCAAGGACCAGCCAGTTGTCTAACCAATATTATTTTAAAAACACCAGCAATGACTAGCCTATTAACATTCCCATCCTGAACAGAGTTACACCCTATCTAAAACCGTTGCTTTCAATGGACTCAGAATGGTATAACACTGCTTAGGATGGGACAGTTTTAGTACCCAGACAACTAAAACAATAGCTAAACTCTTATGAAAAGACAAAATCTCATGCTAATTTGTTATCTACTTACAAACTTCGTTTGTACTCTGCCTTTCTCCGCAATGAAGACCAAAAACAGTTTTCTCCTCTCATCCATTTTGTCCTCAGAGCTACCTCATGAGGTAGGTAAGGCACAGTGTGTGTGACTGCCCCAAGGTCTCCCAGCAATTTTCTGTGTTAGAGTGGTGATTCAAACCTGGGTCTTCCAGATCCTAGCCTGGTACTCTAACCACTACACAAGCCCTGTAGAGCATGCACAGCTTGCCACACTGTTTTTGTATAGTTTGAGGAACTGGAGATGAGGAACATTAGCTGAGCTTCTGTCTCCTGTAGGGTTGCCAGGTCTCCCTATTGCTTTGGGGGGGGGGGGGGGGTTGGGCATTCCGGGATGCCCCCAATGTGATGACATCATCCAGAAGTGACATTATCACACCAGAGATGTTGAATGGGGACGCTCTGGTTGAAGATTAAAACACTATGGTAAAGCTGGCTTAAAACCATAGAGTTTTGCTCTTAAACCAGAGCATCCCCCTGACATCCCTAGTGTGATAATGTCACTTCTGGATGATGTCATCAAGTCTGGGAAGTCACACAGGGATGTGGTTGTTTGTGGGTGGAGTTTCCCTGCTGGCCAGCTGGCCAGGGGTAGGGAGAAGCCCCTAAAACCAGGGGAACCCCCACCCTGACCTGGGGACTGGCAAGTCTAGTCTCTTAGGTACAAGTTGAAACACAAGCAGAGGCAGAGGGAAAAAGCAGGGGTGGCAGAGAGGAACCCACTGCCTGAATAGTCTACCTGAACAGACCACTTCATTTTGCCTTGTGGATGAACCAGTCCCGTGATGGTCAATATGATTTTTTTTTTTTGCACCAACATTCATTTTGTGTGGGATTTTCTTGATGCACGTATAGGCTCCTGATTCATTGGCAAAACACCACACAAAAATTAATCATAATTTTTAAAAATTGATTTGTCTTGTGCATGTTACTGATGAGAAGGCAGAGACAAGACATGGACATAGGCACATAAAACTGTGTCAAGCTATGCATTTACAAGTCTGGAAATTTAAAAAAAGGAAAGGAAACAGAAAAGGGGGGGGGACCTGATAGATTGGTTGCAATTAGGAAGCAAGGTCAGTAAACTCCAAATCGCAGAATCAGGGCCAAATCTTGATGGTATTCCAAGTGTCAGTAGCAGTCAAGCTTGAACACCTGGTGGTTTGACTCATATCCTCCTTGTTGGTCATTAACAGGGAGCTCGTTAAGGAGAACTGTGGAAACCGACCACAAACCATTGGAGGTTTTGAATTTTGTATCTTGAAGAATCCAGAAACGGACACGGAGGACTGATTTAAAAGGAATGCTGGTAGGCAAGAGTAAGAATCACATCACTTGCACATTCTTAGCATTTAATTTAAGCTCTACATGTGCAAAATACCTAGCATGTCAGAGCAACATGTGCCCAGGCTACTTACCTTCGGTTTGCTAATACTACACTTATGCCATTTAAATTTCCATATATATATATCAACTGGAAGTGGCATATGGCTGAGGCAAAGAGTTAGATTGGAGGAAGAGTTACATATTAAGCACAGTTTGTTTGTTTCACATTCAGTCCCATGAGGCATCATTTTGCAAGGTCTGCAGCAGCAAGTATTACAAAGACAATTGTTCCTGTGTGTGAAACCGGCATTGCTAGAGGGGCACAGTAACCTGTGAAGAAGATCATTTGTTGCTTATTCGGTATTGCTTATTCTTAATTAAAAGCAGGGATAGATGGGAGAAGGTGGCTCGTTTCTCTTCTTCACACTAATATGATATTTGGTGTTAGGTTCTTTATCTCCCCCCCCCCCCCCCCCCCAATGCTGAGGATCTATTCAGATTCTTGACAAGCTTTTTGCTCACCATTTTAAGACTCCTTAAAGCAAGCTGTGGGCATAATGTGTACCTTTGGCTTGTTTGTCCTTGAGCCAGGAACTAGAATGCATGATGTTATAACTACTGCTTAACATGAGTTTTGTACCAGCAGCATCCCAGTAATATGCTGAATATAGAAGTGATAGGTGTCCTGCACAGAAGACTGACAAATCAAATCTACAACAGATGGACAGAATAAGTATGGTGCTGGAACTGACAAATGAGTCCTGACAGGTGAACCATTTGTCCTTGTTTTAGACTTCTTTCATACAAAATGGCTGCCATGATTTGGAGAGAGCCTTGGCTCTGTGGCACAAAACATTCTTTGTCAGGTCCTAGGTTCACTCCTTGGAATCTTCAAAGAGCCTGGAAGTGTTGAGAACTTGGCCAGTAAATATAGGGCTAGATATACTATTATGTTGACTCAGGACCTTGCATACTATGCACATCTGTATTTATTTATTTATTTGAAATGTTTTTTTTTCTCACTTTCACAACACAAGAATAAAACTAATACACTACTAATTCAGATGTATCACAGAAAGTAAAAAAAAATGTGTGTTTAAAATACTATTAATGCACCTTTTTGCTGCATGAATATTCAAAACAGCTTATAATAATCGTTAAACATGAAAAGAATAACAATATTAAACAGAGCAGCAGCAGAGTTTAAAAATAAAATTTCCAACAGCAGTACAAATTAAAATCCAGGAATCTGCAGTAGATGAAACAAAACACACTCCTCACCAAAGGCTCATAGGAACAACATAGATTTCATCTGGTTCTTAAAAGAAGACAAATGTGGTGCCAGGCAAGCATTGCTCATGAGGGAGTTACACAAATGGATTGCAGTTACAGAAAAGTCCTTCTCTTTGGTAGATTCCTCCTTCAGTAGGTCACTGGAGAGGTGGCATACATATTTTCTTAATCAATCAATCAATCAATCATACCATCCTAAGTTTTAAAAGTGGGCATACATGGTTGACAATCTCAACTGAGGGGGAAATTTTATATAGAAGGAGGTGCTTCAAATTGTCATTGTTTCCAGACTATTTATGGCTTAAAAGATACTAGTAGCATGTTGAATTGTGACCAGAAACAAACTAGAAACCAGTGAGTACCAAGTTCTCATTAAGAACCTAGCCATCATATTCTGGATCAAATGAAGTTTCTTTGGATTAAGCCTGTGTTTGTCATGGTGTCTTTGAGGGCCTGAAACTTGCCAATTAATGCAGCCTTAACATGAATACTGATAAGGTTTTTTGTATATATAGGCATACTCAAAATAGCTGAATGTACAGCCCTATTCCAGCCCAAGTGAGATGCCACGTGGATGTGTCCAGCCCAGTAGAGCCAAGCACAGCATGCAAAGGCCATGCCCTGGGCCTGAGCTGGGCAAAGTGTGGGCCTGGCTTGTTCTTCCTCCTCTCTCACCTTTCTTGGGGTGGGGCCTGTGTGGGCCAGAGGGTGGGGCCCTTGTCCAGGACCATTTTTTCTTCCCAGTCCATCCCTGCATTTAGGGTTTGAAAGGTAATAGCAAGCAATCCAGAAGTCAATCTGCAATCAGTGCAGGTGAGATGTGTTACTTTTTTAGCCAATGCCAGTAAAGTATCTTGCTACTGTGCTTTGTCCAAGTTATAACTTCCAGTCTTCCAAGGCAATCACACATGGAACATATAACTGTAATCTAA
Organism: Lepidodactylus listeri; assembly: GCA_029233225.1. Taxonomy (NCBI): domain Eukaryota; kingdom Metazoa; phylum Chordata; class Lepidosauria; order Squamata; family Gekkonidae; genus Lepidodactylus; species Lepidodactylus listeri. Next base: position 115,078,987 of record JARCFY010000002.1, on the reverse strand, counting down.
ACCAGAGGTAATAAGCACATGAATCAACAGGCACATGAATTGCCAGGACCAGATCATTCTTCTCAAGGTCATGGCTAATATACCAGACAAAACTGGTGAAAGGTGTCTTTCTGAAGAAGTGGATCTAATAGCCCCTCCAAGGTGCAAATACGAAGTGTTAGAGAGAATGCAAGTTCCTCCAGGTCAGGCTAAGATTTCAATATCTGATTAGCCATATTGTTATCCAGAAGAAAATAAAAGGGCCACACCAGTCACAGGTGTTAGAAAGTAAGGCCAAGGTCAGTGGTACATAATCAGGCAGTTACTCAGTTAAAATTCCCCAAGAATTCCCTATGCATTTCATCAACAGGCTTCATCAGGGGAATCTGTAATATTTAAGATACAATTACACCACTGAGTTCACATAAATAACAGTATAGTTAAAATTATATAAATAAATGTTATATTAAAGGTCAAAACCCAGGTTGTAACGTATCAGTCACATACAAAACTGCTAGAGCATGGGACCCTGGAAGAACATATAGCTCAAGTTCCATAGACCACCACCATCATCATTGCCATCACTATCATCATTATCTTTTGGGATCAAATGATAGCCCTGGTTGGGCAAAAAGATGAGGCATAAGTTTTATAAATAATTGTAATAACCATCAACCAAATAGGAACAGAACCACTGCAGTGTGGTGTTCCTGATACTTATCACAGCTCACCAGTACAGAAGAATACCATGCTTTAGAGCAGGGGTGTCGAACTCATTTGTTATGAGGGCTGGATCTGACATAAATGAGACCTTGTTGGGCTGGACTATATGTGTCATAACTTGTAATGCCAGGTAGCAGAGATATTAACTTTATAAAGGATGCAAAGATTTTTTTTTTACTTAAAAACCTGCTTAAAACATTAGCACTCTTACAATATTTTGTTTATTTAACAGTCTCTGATAACTGACACCTCTTGCTCTGAATTATTGCATCAAAATGTCTGTGCTGTTGAATGTTGAGTTTGCTGTTCAAGTGTATATCTGTAAGCTGGAAACCTACGTTTGATTTATTGACATTAACCACAGAAATCTCATCTCAGAGTTCTGAGTCTAGGACTCAGGTTAAAACATGAAATGGCAGAGTGAGTGAGAGAGTCTGGTGAAGCAAGCTATGATGCAGCTGCAGCAGCAGAACTGGAAACAGGAGATGGCCAGTTCCACTGTGGGCCTGATAGAAGCCCTCCAAGGGCCTGATCCGGCCCCCGGCCACATGTTTGACACCCCTGCTTTAGAGCACTGAAAGCTACCAAAAGGTCCAAGAGAAGAAAAAGATTATATATCTCCATCCTTGGAAAGTTATCACGTTGAACAAGGCGATTCCAGAACAAGACATACTGAAAAGGATCCAGCTAATCCATCTCATCAACGAGAAAACTGTAGAGTCACCGACAACTCAATTTCCTTACCCAGTGAGGGAATATTTGGTTATCAGCTTAGAATTGTTGAAATTATTTGGTTCTAGAGATAATCATTTCAGGAGGAGTTTCACAACTGCTTATATTTGTATAGTTTGGCACTTTGCACTTTTTTTAGGGAAGCATTTGGTATTCTTTGGACCCCACTGGAATGGGTAATCCATTCCAGCTAGATGCAATAAGCTACAAAGAGCAAAGCTTAAGCACTGGCATAGTGGCAGGACCTTATGCTCATCCTCAGACCTTACCCACATCCTCAGACCACAGTAACTGATATTTATCCAAGCAAATACGAGTGATACAGTGCCTGGCACTCTGATAGAGTGATACAGTGATGGGGTGATACAGTGCCTGGCACTGACTTACAAATTGTTCCAAGCTTACTTAACAGGCAAAAGAACAAAGTTTGAGTCCAATGGCACCTTTAAGACCAACAAAAATGTCAAACTCGCTTGTTATGAGGGCTGGATCTGACATAAAAGCTATTTTGTCAGACCAGGGGATGTCTGCCATGAAATGAAATGCCAGGTACCAGAGATCCAATAATGTCTGATGGAAGACCATCTTAATGGGTATCCTACCCCGGCAGAGGTTCCAAATAATCATCAGTCTGCACATCACCAAGTAATGTTCACTTGGGAAAATCATAAATGGATTATACAAATTGCTCCCAGTATAAAACCAGAGAATCTTGAGTGTACATATAGCAGTCCTTGACCAAAAAGAGCCTTGAAGGACAAAACAGATGGGCCTTTACGTGGGCCTGGAGCACAACAGTATTCTTTCTAGTTGCTACATGACTGGTTGAAGATGATCTTTAAGGGGCTTTCAAGAGATATGCCCCAATATTCTGTAGCATTTTGAAGGATTTTCAGTAGGCATCCCAGGTAGTGTTGTATTCCATACTGATAGCTGACTGGGTACACCATATATGCTATCAAACTTTGGAACCATCCAGATTATTGAAAAAGAACATGAAAAAACTGATAATAAGAAAGGAAAACAATCTTTCATGCTTAGGCACATGATGTTTATATGCAGTATAGCTGTTTAACTGAAAGGAACTCTGTGAATTATATACAGAATGAAAAAAGATCCAATTCACCCCCATCACAACTTAAAGGAGATGGAAGCATTTTGTCATGTTGACCACTGTTTAAATGATTTCATGTTAATCCATACCCCAAATGTGATCGGTTACTTATGTCTAATGAAATAGCCATGGGAAAAGCTAACCACATTTTGTCACTCTCTTTTGGAGATCCATTATGATATATGGTGTTGAAGAGAACATTTCAACATGTCTGAGGGTTTAGTGAAAATATGGAGGATGAAACTGAAAATAACTTGCTGCAAAAGAAGTAGTTACCAAGTGTTGTATAGTGCTCTATAGTAAGTATGCAGAATCATTGCTGACGTGTGTGAAGAAGGTGATGACACTTGGACTTTGAATGGAAAACAGATTCTTTTCCCTCATTCCCCAGTCTGGTAAAAGAATAAGGAAAGGCACAAGTATCAGCTACTGTGTGAAAACCACATTTTAAGCAGCACATAAATCTTCCTTTTCTGTCCCACTCCCTACTCCTACTGACAGGAGAGTGAAGCAACCACTCATTGTTCCAGAGGAGTACTTTACAGGTGACCTGTGCTAGTCCACAATGTGTAGCTGGCCTCCTTCATTCACTTGCCAGGGCTTCGAAAACCCACTTTTAATGCCTGGCTGAGGAGAATATGTTTATGTGTGTTCAAAACTAAATTAGTAGATATTCAGATAGACATTTTTACAATGTTTGTCTGCTTGTTAGTTGGCAAGTACTTTTTGAAATGGACAAAAATTATTCCATCATTTTCGTATGCTAACATTTTGATGACATGCCTTGTATTTTGCTAATTACTAATAAATATCTTTCGAATTCAGATATTTTAAAGCATGATGAGAGTCTTCAGTTACAGGCTACGGTTTCAGAAAGGTGTGGTTTCTGTAAATAGGATGTCTGTGTTTTGCCCAGATGAAAAACATCCCTGCTTTTAATTTTTATAGCTTCAGCAACTAGTAGTTGCTATAGAATTAGGGATGATCTCCAGTTTATCATGCCTCTTCTTTCAACCCAAAAATCTTTGTTTCAATTTAGGTTCTGCCTTGTGTAAGCTGAAACCATAAGGTTAAATTCTGTCACTCCACACAGCTAATCATATTTTCTTCCTCCTAAACAAGGAGACTCTTCCCAATGCAACAGATCCTTCCAGTGGAAGAAAAGTCTTTTGTATTGGAGAAGGAGCTTTGATTTAGGAGATGGTGATACCGTGAATGGGTGTAGGATGCAGCCCCTGATTCATTATTTTTGCATCATTTTTGTGTTTCATTGTATCAGAAATTCCCCATAAAATGCAGTACATGCATGTATAAATGCATGTATGAAGGGCATACAAATACCATATAAATTGCATATTAAAACTGTACAACATGTGCATACAATGGAAACGGATCTACAAAAGCTACAGGGAAAAGGAGAGACCTGAAACTGTTGACAAACATGTGAAGTAATAGTATAAAAAGAAATGAAAGAAAGAAGATTCACTCATCCCTACACAGTTTGTGATTTCATTACAAGAACTCTTCAGGGTACTGCGAGAAAAGAGATTAACCCCTCACTAAAAAAGCTGTGTGTGTCATTTACTAGACATCAAAGTGCTTGTGCAAAAAGAATCTCTACGATTCTTTTGGATTGCCTTGGCTGAAATCTTTACAAAGAATTCCTCCAAGTTAGTGAGCTGTGAACCCCGCTCTCTACCGCCCAGCCTTATACCCATACTGTCAATCCTTAATCAAGCTGTGCTTCTTCAACTGTTTCCCCACTTGATATTCTAGGACTTTCTCCACACAGTTTATCCAGCTAACGGGTCTCTGGTTTCCTGTTATGTCTCCAGGCACTTTTTAAATAACTTTGTTATGTTCACCACTTTTCAGTCCCCAAGGGTCTCTTCTAAGTTAAATGAACTTGTGAATATCTGTTAATTTTCTTGGTTGCTGTCCTCTTCCTTTAGCACATTTGGATATTTGTATAGCCTTGAGTTTTAAGAGACTGTAACCATTTTAATTGATTTGGAATTACTCCTTACCTTGTCTGGAAATCTGGCTGTTATTTAAGCAAATACTCTGCTTTGGGATAAAGAAACACAAAACAAATGTTGCATTGTCCTTTTGTTCATGCATCTGCAATCTCCCCCCTACTCACATTTCACTTTATCATTTCAATCCTGGAAACTTTGAAAAAAGTCATGTCAGTGTAAGGGTGTGACTTCATGCATCCAAAAATGAATGTGGATTTAGATTTAAATCTCACAACAGAGCGATGTGAGAGATGTCCGAGAAATTTCACCAATATTAACAAATATTAATATTTCATATTAAAATATTAAACAAAATAACCAACTTTAACAAAATATTTTTATGAACTGTTCAGTTTTCTTTACTGACAGTTTTATCTTAGATGAAATTTGAGGGCAGCTCATAGGAACATCAAACATAGGTTGTGTCTTACTGCTATTTCATTGACAGATACACATCAATCCCCTCCTTCCATGTAGCCTCCCGTATCTGCACCAAAGGCATTTCTGGGGGAAGGGCTACCTCACAGACAAAAGGCTATACATATCCAGGTACTGTAGTGAGGAAACAAAGCAGTGGAACAGTGGTAGAGGGGAGGAAACCATGCAAATCCTATTCAAAATAATTTTAAATTCCAACAAAATTCATATAATTTGTCTTACAGGGAATTAAAGGAAAGACTACTTACAACTTTCTTGAGACCAGTAGAATCAGTATTGGATCTAGAACTTGGAGACCGAGGTTGAATTCTCAATTTGGCCTTAGACTGCATTCAAAGATGTTACAGTAAACTGTGGTTTGCTTAAATAATAGGGTGCTTAAATTATAGGGTTGAACAATTTCTCCACTGGTGATGCAAAAAGTCTATGTTTGGGATCATGGGACCTGCACGAACAAAAGACACGTGGAAAGGTAAATGAAATAAGGAAGGAAATGAGCTGAGAATGAGATTAAAAAACCCTGGCTGGATCCAGTCCATGGTCCATGCAACAAATTCTAGGAGGCCCACTGGGTGTAACAAATCCTGTTTTGGGTATGAACCCCAGTTTGTCTGCTGCTTGTCTATTTTCAGTCTCAGTAAAATTTATTTATTTATTTATTTATTTATTTGAATTTATATCCCACCTAGCCAGCACAAAGCGGAGCTCAGGTACAGCTTCCCAAAACAGGTTCCCCCCAAAAGGTGCTCTCTGAAGAAATCACAGCTGCAGGTTCAGGAGTGTGCTGAATGGACCACCTGCAAGCTAGAGGCATTGAATTCACAGAGGACCTCCCTGGGATGTCCCTCTACCTGCCCTCCAAATTTGGTGAGGATTGGCTGAGGGGACCGAGTAGGGCCCCCCCAAGCAGGTGCCCCCATGAAAGTGCTCTCTGGTGAAATCACAGTGGCAGCTTCAGGAGGAATTGTCAAATGCCCCCCCCCCATCCTGCACTGCGCTCTTCTGCTCCACCAGACATGCAATCATTGCATAGGTGGAGTTCTAGTGGGTGGGCATGTCCTGTCTGAGTCGGTGTTCATCTTCCCCCCTCCACTAGCCACCTGTGCAGCTGGTGGGCAGAATTGATGCTGCAAGAAAAAAAGTGGCAGCCAGGTGTCATCAGGTCTCCAACAAGAAGCACATCTCAAGTTTGGCTGCATCCCAGGTGGGCTTGATACTGCTCCCCAGCTTGAGAGCATCCCTCACCACCAGGTGCAGGGTGTGCACCAGGCAGAGAATGCCCTTGAGGTGCACAGTCTTCACCACTGCCAGCATGTTGGTGCTGGTGCTCATGACCATGTAGTCATGGACGATGTCACCCATGATCACCCAGTCCCTCAGGCTAGCCTGGATTACAGAAGTGATGTTCTTCACCACGTGGTCTACATCCACCCCTTGTGCATGGAGCAGAACCACTTTGTAGCCAGGCAGCAGGACTGTCCCTTCCTCCTGGGGCCCCGGAGGCCCTATGGTTCCCACCAGTGGACTGTGAGGGAAAGGCTGCTCCAGAGGTCTGCCATGAACTGCATAGTCTGCCCTCATACTCTGGACAGCAGAGTGGTGCATGGAGGGCAAGACTAACCAGCTCAGAGTCCTCCATGAGGGAATAGAATACCATGAAGCAATGTAGTACAGCTGCTGGCAAAAGGCCACATCCTCTGGTATGGACAACAGTTAGCCATCCATGGCAACCATCTCACTGATGAGGTGAGTGAGTGCCTCCTGGGCCTTCCCCCTAGTCCTTTTGCTTGGCAGCACTAGTGTCTCCATGGGAATGACCTCCTGGAGGGAGGCCTGCCTGGAGGTTCCACTCCCACCCACAGTACCTTCAATGTGAGTCTTTTTGCTTGGAGGGAATTCCCACTCCCCCTTGGAGGGAATTCCCACTGCTGAGTCAAAGCAGGCCTATTCTTCCTGCTGCTGGGTGCCACTCTTTGCTCTGGAGGCAACAGACTTAGGTGCACCCTTTACCAGTGTCTGCAGAGGGTGGAGGATGATAAGTGGTGGGGGATCTGAGCCCCTCCACATCTGGACATTTCACACCAGGCAATCTGCCACATAGGGGTCATTGCAGAGGGTGCAGAAATGTTTCCAAACCGTGGACTGGAAAGGGGACCCAAAATTGGGGCAGGTGGGAGGCACAGCTGCTGTGGTGTGGGGCTGGGCTGGGAGGACTGATGGAGGGGTGGACTCAAGGTGGGAGCATCCCCAAGGAGTTGTGATGTGGAGGAGCTAGATGCTAATTCACCACTCTCAAATACTTCCTCTGCAAACAGTTTTAGCAACTGCTGTGGTTTTGGCAGTGCTAACAGATTTTCTCTCTCTGAGTCCATCCCAAGAACAACACTGAGAAAAAGAAGCTTTGCCTCTGAGACCCCTGCTGACATCCCAGTACAGCTGGACACCAGTAGACTGGCAGGACAGGCTGTTCCACAGGAATGGGAACCTGTGGGACAGGGGTGGGTATCTTCCCCCATGACAAGCACACCTGTCCCCCACTCTCACCCTCATGGCACAGAGGGGAGGGTAGACCCACTGAATGAGCCTTTCTGCTTATCTTGATCTGAAGGACAGGTGGTGGCTTAGAACCCTCAGCCCACCGGACACCGCCCCAGACACCGCCTCAGTGTTCAAAAATCCCACTAAGGGGGAGTGGGGGGTCTTCAGCCAAGGAATCCACTAGCTGAGCCCTCTGCTTGGCTCCAGCTGAAAGACATGTGCCTCAGAGCCCCGAGTAAACACCAAACACCCCCAACCCCATAGTTTTCACACCTCAGAATGACTTCCAGTTCCCTTTCCTCTCTACTTCTAAGCACTAACTCTCTCTCTCTCTCTCTGGCTACCTGCCTGCTGCCAAGTAAAAACAACTGCATGTGAGCTGAGGATATGTATTCATTCTGCTCCCATAAAGCAGAATGGAAGCTCTCTTATTGGCAACCAGCACTGCCTGTTGAGCTTTGGAGGGTCACTATTGGTGTTTCCAGGGCTGCAGAAGGGCTGTAGAAGTCCATCCCTCCTGTAGCTTTGACGATTAATTGATCAGTGTTAGTGGGTCTGCCTCATGAACCACCAACACAAACCACATGAACCTCCATTAAAAACATGGTGGTTTGTGGGAGATGTGATTGCACGAACCTTGGCTCACAAACCCTGAACTGGGTGATTTTTGTGATGAACTTAGATTCATGATGAGGTTCATGCTCATCCTTACACAGGTATGTTGTCTGTTGAATAGGTTCATTGAAAAATATGCTGCAGCCCTAGTAAGCAATCCCATGTAGGTAAAATGAGGTCTGAAATGAAGTTTGTTAACGGGAATAATGCTTGTGGTTTGTTTGGAGAATTCATGAATTCAGGCAAAATAATATCAACCATGCAGCAAAATACCTAACACTCAAATGCCCATGTTAGGTACCAATACCCCCCCCACACACACCCACATGATTTAAATAGTCTATGGGGGGGGCAAAAAGCCTAAGATGTAGAGAGATAAAGTTAATGTTTATAATACCTATGCATCAGGTTTCTGGAAGATGTCAAATCCCAAAGCAAAGATCCAGGTGTTTAGTTAATAAACACGCCAATCAATAAATCTAAGGGCAGTGAAAAAGGCAACAATACTAGAAACAGGACTTTTCACTCAACAGACAATGGTAGCCAACAGACAATTTGTGTAAAAATGCAGCAGACCTGGTCATTGTTGAGCATTGTTCCTCAGGGTACATAGCAAATGCAGAGAAGAAACAAAACCATGGAGACTAAAAGTTGATTATGGAGGCAGATTCTGGTTTCAGTTATAGGGCCAAATGCTTTTGCAATTTTTTATAAAATTCTGTTTTCTCTTGGCTTAGAATGCAAGGAGGCATCCCCTCTGACTGGCTGAAGTTGAGCTGGAGGAAGTTCCAGCATTCTGGGACTATTTCTAAATAGGGAATGTAGGGGTGAATTCTGGGTGGAGAGGAGGCATGTTGGAGGCATTCTTACTCTGTTAAACTGGGATTTCATTGAGAAATACTAATGTGATCATAGGTATTTATTGCATACATTTAGTTTCACAGGAATCCTTTGTATGCATCTTTGGATTAATAGCATGAAAAACCTTCAGTAATAATTTGATTACTTGATGGTAGGCAGGTTTATTGATTTCTCTTTGTTGTTCATGTTATTCTTTGTTTGTTTGTTTATTATTTCTGAAAAATAAAACTTTTTTATTACAAAAAAAACAGTAGGAAGGTCTTGACTTCTGTTTCTGGAATGCTCTTATTCCTCTGTAATGAGAATAATCAGTGTCCCACTCTCTCTGCTTCTTAGCCCCATGTGTAACTAACAAAGAAGCTGGAGAAACAAAGAGAAAGGCCAGCAAAAATACTGGGTTGATGGCAATAGCAGGTGGCCATGAGGTGCGGTGCTATTCAACAAGGTATGGTTTGTGAATTCAGCCACTAGCACATATCACAATTAATGCAAACTGTAATTAATAATTATAATTAATAATAAGCTTCCTACAAACTTTAGTTTGAAATCCCAGTTCAGCACCAACCAACAAACCTCACTATGTTGGATCATCTACATTCAGACACCACAAATGGAATTTGATTAAATCACGATTTAAGAAGGAAGGTTTACTACAATGTTTAAATGCAGCCAATAGTCTTGAGCAAGTCAGACTCAGCTCCTGCCACTTGTAGAAAGGGAGAAGAGGGACCTAAAATAAATACTGTAAGGCAAATTCTGTAAGCACATTACAATGCTGTATAGATGATAACTAATATGAGAAAATGGTTTATGGGTGGGTACTTCATAGCACTGAATGCATTTTTATTTCTGTTTCCTCCTTGTTACATTCCCATTTCTTTTTCAACTTGCATAATTTCCCAGTTCCACATTTTAAAATGGCATTTATCTCTTTGTTCTATATTCTAAAGTGGGGGGAGGATGTTTCCTTATTTTACATTTCACTTCTCTTTCTAAAAAACACATGAGCACACATGTTTTATGTGCTTTATTCCCCCACAGAACAAATAGAGCTCATTTTGTCCAAAGTTATGCCCTTTTTACTCTGTAAAAATACCATTTAATAATACCTATGAAGAACAAAGCTTTTACCATGGTAGAAGAAACAGACTTTTTTTCTTCTTCTAGGAAAAAATTGTTAAGAGTAAAAATACCTATTGTCAATGAAGCACAAAGTACAGAAAGTTACGTTTTTCTCAGTCTCAGTACAAAGGAAGAACATAATATTAACTGCTGTTGTTAAGACTGCAAGAATCTTAACAATCAGTGATAGTTCTAGAAAGGAATTTCACACATCCATTAGAAATAACCTCGGATTATCTTTGTGATCTTTCTGTTTTCAGTGTGTCTCTCCAACTTTACGTTCACATTGACTTCCATTCTACTCTCTACTAGCTGAAAAGAAGCAGTTCTACTGTGCTTCATATAATTTGAAAATATCATTAATGGGGTATAATATTGTTTGTATAAGAGAGAAAGAGAGAGTGAGAGTGAGAGTGAGTGAGAGAGAGAGAATGAAAGTGGTGATGATAAGCAACTCTTCGGTATGGGAATCCATGCCAACTGTGCTACAGTACCAACCACAAGCACCCATGTCCACAAAATGGTGGGTGGACTTCAATGGTGGGTGAACTTTTCTGTGTTTCATTTATAGTTTGATTATAAAACATGAGCTGCATCTTTGACATCAAAGAAGGCTTGCACTTAAGCCCCTGCTCTTGGAAGTGCTCTACAAGAGCCAGAGTGGGGTAGTGGCTGCGGTGTCAGACTAGGATCTGGGAGACCCAGGTTTGACTCCCTGCTCTGCCATGAAAGTTTGTTGGGTGACCTTGGGCCAGTCACACACACTCAGCCTGACCTACCTCACAGGGTTGTTATGAGAATAAAACAGAGGAGAAGAGAATATTATAAGCCACTTTTTGGTCCTCATTGGGGTAAAAAGTGGGATATAAATAAAGTAACTAAATAAATAAAAATTGCAAATGTTTGGCACTTGCAAGTTTTTGCAAAAACAAATTCCCTGTAGTTGTCCCCCTGCCTTCTCCCCAATATTATTTATTTACAGAATTTGTATCCTACCCTTCCACCTTTACAAGGGCCACCATGGCAGCTAACAATTTAAAGCTTGCACAATAACATTACATTTTTAAAAAACCAAAACACATATCATAAAACAATTTTTAAAGAGTTAAAATATATACAAAACATTAAAAAATGATCAGGAAGGAGGGTTCATGGAAGAAATGCCAAACAAAATAAAACAAAAAGTCTTTAATCAGTGGTAGAAGATGGCAACAGAAAGGGACAGACAAATTTCCTTGGGAAGACAGTTCCAGAGCTTTGGTGCATGACTGAGAAGGACTTCTCCTGGGTTGCTATTAATCCATCCAATCCGCCAGATAGAAAAGTCTTAATTTACCATCTAAAGTCCACCCCGTCTCTAAACCCAGAGGTTGCTATGAGCTGGGATCTATGGGATTCACTCCAAATGCACTGGTGTCACTGGAAGAGTGGACCACCCAAGGCCTGATGCCATCATCCAAGAAGGACTGGCTGAAGGTGTGGAACCCAGCACCACATCCACCCTTGTCCTGGGAAATGGTTCAAAGGCCGGGGGTAAGGATATCACAAGTTGCAGCATTCCAAATGGGATTCTCTTAAGAACCCAAACACAAGGCAGCCCTCACCACCAGATGAAGGAGGTTGGCTATGTAGTAAATGTACTTCAGATCCACAACCTGTGCTGCACTAATATTTGTGCTACCTAAGTCAACATGTTGCCCATGCAGACATCCCTGTGTACCCATTCCACTAAAGACTTCTTGATAGTGGCTGGTGTGTACTGCCTCTTTAATAGGTTATCCCCATAGTCCTCATCACAAGCAGAAGAGTAGGCGGGATTCAGTACTTCTCAGTCTCCCTATTAGCAGCCTGCATGAGTGCAGGGCCTACTTAGAAACTGCAGAATGGCCTAGAGCTCTAGAAACAGCTTAGTTAAGTATTGTTATCAGTGCTCTTTTTGTAGAAAAGGCCCAGCAGGAACTCATTAGCATAATATGCCACACCCAACAACAGAAACTCATTAGCATATTAGGCCACATCCCTGACAGCATAGCTCATTGGCATATTAGGCCACACCCCCACATTACCAGAAGTGTGGTCATCGCCTTACACACAGCCATGTCGTATCTGATGCACTCCCACACCAAATACTCTCCTCTAGGGTTACCATATTTTGAAAGCAAAAAAGAGGACATATCTCCTGACTGACTACTTCGCTATCCACGACAGCATGGATTGTAACCTTCAAATATTGGCTGCACCTTCATTTTAGAAGTAGCCCAAATAGTCTTGTGAGCCAGTTTGGTGTAGTGGTTAAGTGCGCGGACTCTAATCTGGGAGAACCGGGTTTGATTCCCCACTCCTCCACTTGCACCTGGCTGGATGACCTTGGGCAAGCCATAGCTCTGTACCAGCTGTTCCCTCAAGGACAAGCTTGGGAAAGAGCTCTCTCAGCCCCACCTACCTCACAGGGTGTCTGTTGTGGGGAGGGGAAGGGAAAAAGGAGTTTGTAAGCCGCTCTGAGACTCCCTTGGGGAGTGGAGGGCGGGGTATAAATCCAATCTCTTCTCTTCTCTTCTTATTGTTAACAGAATCTCATCTAGTAATTTGGCTGACCAACATAAAGAAAAAAATCTCTGCAATGGGCTGCAAGTTTGATGATCTGTTACCCTTGCCTGAGCAGAAAGCTTTCTATTTACTTAAACAAAGACTCCTGGAGATAGAGGGGCAAGAGCTCAGAAGGCTTGCGCATAGACATTGTTCCCCTTTGAGTTTGGGACTTTCCTTTAGTCACATCTCTACAGGTTACCTGACTACCTTGTTTCAGCCCCACCTCCGTAGGGCTTTTATGCTAGCTCGGTTTGATGTCTTGCCCTCAGCTGTACTTTTGGGAAGATTCAAAAAAATCCCCTACAGAGAGAGATTTTGCCCATGTGGGATGGGGGAAATCGAATCTATTGGTCATGTGCTTTTACACTGTAGTTTTCATATCGATATTCGTCTCGCTTATATTGAAGCAGTGATCGCCCCCCTCCGTGATCAATCCGAGGAGTTCATTATTGATACCTTGTTGTCATCTCAGAGAGCTGAGATTCTTGAGACTGTAGCAAGTTTTTTATATGAGGTCTCTAGGAGGAGAGCTTTGTATTACGTTGGACTGGAAATCTTGCTTTACCTGGCTATTTACCTGGCTGGGTGCATTGTATCGTTTTTATGCCAATAAAGGTATTGTTATTGTATTGACTACTTCGAACAAGGGATCAGTATGGCAGATCACATTTTAAATACCCTACTATTTAAGCTGTCATGAGTACCTATGAGGATCTGCCTCCTGTGGATCTAAGTGAGGTGGAAGATCAGCTCCCAGCTCCAGAGGAGCCTCCACCTGAGCCAGATGAGACTCAAACAAGCACCTCCCAGGGTTTTGTCCCAGCAGCAGCAGCAGCTGAGCCACAGCTAAGCTCAAGCCCACCTGATTCACCTCCTCAGGTGGAACGTCTAAGGGCCCAATGCAGGCAAGACTTAGCTGCAAGAAGGAAAGAGGCACGCATGCGTGGTCGCAGATCACTCAGTCCTAGAAGGAGCCGGGACCTCACTGACAGCTGCTAACAAGCACAGGAAGTGGCTGGGTATTTAGGCACAGCACAGAGACTAACACCTTGTGTTAGCAACAAGTCTTCTTGGCTAAGCTCTGCACCTGTCTGGCTTGTGATCACTGACTTGATTCTGGAACCTCTGGATTGTGACTCCGGCTTTGTTTGACTTCGGCTTTGTTGACTCCCTGGACTGGTTTACTCGTGAGTTTCCCTCTTTGACTCCGGCTTGGACTGACTCTGTTTTTGGATTAGTGTTTTGGACTTGGCAACTCGTTCCTGATTTGGCTTGACCTCGGACTGTCCCAGACTTCTGCTGGGCTCCTGTCCTATTGACAGCCAGCTCGTGACATTAAGCTGTGATCATTGCTGCTCACAAGGAATATTCCTTATCTTCCAACCCCAAAAGAGAATATTTTCATCAGTGTTTTAAGAGCTCAAAAGAGGAGGGCCACCTCCCCACCATGCAGAGAACACATTTACAGTGAAAGCCCTGGCCCTAATCTCATAAGAACATAAGAGAAGCCATGTTGGATCAGGCCAATGGCCCTTCCAATCCAACACTCTGGCTGAGGACTGACTGGCAATCTGGGGCGGGAGAGCTCCGCTTCAGAAGCGGGGGAAGGGAGCCAGTTCAAACAGCCGCAGCTGTTCCCCAGCTCCCTTCCGTACTCACCCACTTGGGAGCCACTTCCCTTTCACCTCAGAGGGACACTGGCAGAAAGTGGTGTCCAGGGGCCATCTGCCGCTTGGATCCCGCTTCCCGGCTGTGTGGACAGGAAGAGGCGGGATTCAAGTGGAGGCGGCAGTGTGAATGTGCCATCACGGAGATATGCGCATGAGCACTTATGTACTCATGTGCACAAGCAGCCCCAATGCAGAAAGTGGGGAGATTTTAAATTTCTAGACTGCTGCTGCGGCCATGTGCCTATGCGCATAGGCACCCATGTGCATATTGCCAAAATGGTCCTGCCATGAACTGCAGAGGCCGGCTCACCCAGGGCTGCTCCGCAGCAGTCTGAATGCTTCATTCCGGCATGCTCCCACCAGAGTCTGGCCAGTATGAACGGCCAACCCTGGAGCAGTTTCCCCCTGCGGCTTTTGCCCCGCTTTCCTTTCACTTCAGAATCTCAGTCTGTCCTCAGCCTCTGTGACACACAGTGGCCATAACCCAGGTGTCATCAGGAGGCCCATCAGTGGGGCCAGAACTCCAGAAGCCCTCCCACTGTTGCTCCACCAAGCACCAAGAAGATAGAGCATCACTGCCCCAAACATAAGAACATAAGAGAAGCCATGTTGGATCAGGCCAGTCGCCCATCCAGTCAAACACTCTGTGCCATGCAGTGGCCAAAAATACCAGGTGCCATCAGGAGGTCCAGCAGTGGGGCCAGGACACTAGAACACTAGGACACTAGAAGCCCTCTCACTGTTGCCTCCTGAGCACCAAGAATACAGAGCATCACTTGCCCTGTTTTTTTGAGGATCTAGAAGCTGTGGGGGAAATTAGACAAAGCCCGCAGGTCAAAATGTGTCATGCAGCAAAGAGTGGAAAATTGAAACACACAATCGGGGAAAAGGGAAGAGTGATGGCAGAGCAGCGAGGCAAGGTGGGAAGCAGGTGCACCCACTCTGCAGACAAACAAGACCAGCTGCTGCCAAACCACTTGCGCTCACTTGCTCACCATCACTGCCTTGTTCCGGGTTGCTGTCCTCTGCCACTGCCGCCATCTGCATCTCCCTTTGATGTCCCTGCGACATGGGGAATGGAGGGGGAGGAGGTGGCATGGCAGGGGGCTCCCAGCTGCCAGGCCACCAATTGCCATTACTACCGGGCCACCCTTGCTCTCTTCTTGGCGGGCAAGGCGGCGTGCCTGCGACTGTCACGTGGCTCGGCACTGCTGACCCTGTGCTTGCAGCAACCACTGAACAAAGCGTAGCTGGGCCTCACTCTTTTTCAGAGATTTTGGCAAAGCAGGGCCAGAGAGGGGCAGGGCGAGCTCAGAAGGCAGCCAGAATACTGTTCCAGTGTGTTCCAGCCCCAAAATAGCCCTGATTTTTATTCCTTATTCCAAATGCTGTTACCTCTCCTACTGTTGTTGTTAATAAGGAGACCTTCAGCCAAATGGAACTGGGTGTTTGTTGTTTGCTCCACTTCTAAAAAGAAAAAGAAAGATTTACCCCTCAAAAACATAGTAAGCTGTTAGACGCTTCAGAGACATAGATAAGAGACATGGGAGGTAAGCCAGATGCTGGTCATCCCATTTGGCCTGGTAGCTCCAAGGACATGAGATAGGGAAGGGTACATTCCATCTTGTTAGATCATGGGTGGGAGGAAGGGTTTTTTTTTTTTTTTTTTAGATAAATTTTTTTATTTGTATAACTATAACATTATTCAACAATAAACATAGTAGTATCTTGACATATCAATCAGAACAAAGCAACTAAACATTAATAAATATTTCTTCATATCTACCTTATTTGCTTTTGAATTAAACAACACAATTAAGTTCTTTAAACTCATTAGTCTACCTATACAAGGTTATAAATATCCTTAGAACTTTTCTTACCAATCAGGTTGGAGTCATTACTTCCGTTCTAACCAATCATAAAAATTTTCCCATACTTTTAGATGAAGTGTTCTATCTTTTTGTTTAATTATGTGGCCAACCTTATCTAGTTCTGCAATGTCCATCAGTCTGTCTGTAATTGTTTCTATATTTGGGGATAGTTCATTTTTCCATAGTTTAGCCCAACTTAATCGTGCTGCGGTGAGTATATGTATCAGTAATTTAGCTTCTTCCTTAATTATATTTTCCGGAGTCATATTTAGTAAGAATATCTCGGGTGTTAACGGTAATTTCAGTTTTAGTATTCCCAATATAAGTTTTTGTATTTTTTTCCAAAATTTTTGAGCTTTCCTACAACGCCACCACATGTGATAAAATGTACCGACATTTTTTTTACATTTCCAGCATGCATTGGAGCAATTGGGGTAGCACCTAGAAATCTTATCAGGAGTCCAGTGCCACCTATGAAACATTTTATATATATTTTCTTTATGAGCTACTGCTGGGGAAAATTTTAATGTTTTCCATATTTTTTCCCAACTTTCTGTTTCTATTGTATAGTCAAAATCTATCATCCAATCTATCATACATTTTTTAATAGTTTCATCCTGCAAATCATCAGTTAGCAACACTTTATATAGTTTTCTAATATTTTTTTTCCTTTGTATTGAGCCATGCCTTATCCATCTCTGTATTAATTTCCATAAATCCAATTTTCTTATCTGTTTCATAGATAGACACCAGTTGATGTTTTTCCCACCAAGATAGGTTCAAATTTTCTCTCAGTTTTAATTTATCATACTTATCTAACAACATCCTGTAATCTACTTTATTATGTTCTGTAATTAGAGTTGGTTTAACGTATGCTTCTAAAGGTGAAATCCATTTGGGTGTTTTAGGATAAAATGTGGTTTTAATTTCCTGCCAGACTTTTATTAAGGCACCTCTTATTATATGATGTTGAAAGTTGGAGTGTATTTTTTCCTTATTATACCATAGATATGCGTGCCATCCCATGAATAAATCATGGCCCTCTAATGCTAATTCTCTAGTATTTTCTAATTGTACCCAGTCTTTAATCCATAACATGGCAGCGGCACGGTAGTATAATCTCCAGTTTGGTAAATCAAATCCTCCTCTCTCTTTCCTGTCCTGTAAGATTTTTAATTTTATCCTTGCTTTTTCAGGGTACCAAATAAAAAATCTAGTTATCTTATCAAGATCTTTAAAGAATTTCTCCCTTTTCAAAATTGGAATGTTCTGAGCTAGAAAGAGAAATCTCGGCAGGATATTCATTTTAATGGTTGCTATTCTACCCATTAGCAATAGCTGTATGTTTTTCCATTTATCTAAATCTTTTTGGATTTCCTTTAGGAAGACCATGTAATTATTTTCTAAGAGGGCATTATTATTACTTGTAAACCAAATACCTAGATATTTCACTTTTTTAATTACTTCTATTTTAGCAATTTCTTGGATTTCATTAATTAGGTCTTCTGGGCAGTTTTTGACAAGGATTTTAGTTTTTCTGTAGTTGATTTTTAAGCCTGCTACACTTCCGTATTCTATGATATTTTTTATTAGTGGCGGTATTGACTTTAAGGGATTCTCCAGTATAAATAGAAGATCATCAGCATAGGCTCTTACCTTAAATTCATATGATCTAATTTTTAACCCTATAATTTGTTTATTTTCTCTTATTTGGTCATTTAAGGATTCCAGAGCAAAAATGAATAGCAGGGGTGATAATGGACATCCCTGTCTCGTTCCTTTTTGTATCGTTATGTCTTGAGTTAAATCTCCGTTGATTATAATTTTAGTCTGTTGATTTTTGTAAACTGCCTTTATCATATTATAAAAAAATGCACCTGAGTTACTGCTTTCCAATTTATGTAATAAAAAAGACCAGGACAGATTATCAAACGCCTTTTCCGCGTCAAGAAATATAAATGCTGCTTGTTTATCTGGATGATTTTCATAGCATTCAATAGCATCAATAAGAATTCTTGTGTTATTTTTCAATTGTCTTTTTGGTAAAAAGCCAACTTGATCTCGGTGTATATATTCTGAGAGGACCCTCTTAAATCTTGTTGCCAGGATATTAGCAAAGATCTTATAATCTGAGTTTAGAAGCGAAATTGGTCTGTAGTTATTAATCAGTGTTTTGTCTCCCTCTGCCTTAGGAATTAAAGTAATGACCGCCTGCTTCCATGTATCGGGTACATCTCCTGTTTTATCAATTTCTTCAATCAATGTTTTGAATGGGAGACAGATCTGATTCTCAAGAATTTTATATATCTCATTCGGCAAGCAATCTGGGCCTGGAGCTTTTTTACTTTTTTGGTTTTTAATAGCATCTACTATTTCGTGCGTTGTAATCCTTTGGTCCATTATTTGTTGTTGAAATTTTGAAAATTGGATTCCTTTTTTCTCTAATAAATATTTTTCTATTTGAATAATGTTTTCAGTGTCTTGATTATAGAGCTTTTTATAATATTTTTCCGCAATTTCTTTTAATTCATGCAATAAATATTTTTCCTCTCCCTTATCGTTTTTTAAGGCCAGAATTGTTCTTTTTTCTTTTTCTTTTTTTAATTTATAGGCCAGCCATCTGGTTGGCTTATTAGCATTTTCGAATAAATATTGTTTTGTAAATTCAATTTTTTTTTGCTATTTCTTGGGACAACATTAAATTTAACTTATGCTGTAAAATTTTTATTTTTGCTCTGCTTTTTTCCTGATTTTTAACCTTCTTTGAAGTTTCTTCTTCCAATTTAATTTTATTACAGAGATATTCATACTCGGACTTACTCTGCTTCCATTTCCATGCCTGATGACTAATTAAAATCCCTCTTAAAAAAGCTTTATAAGTGTCCCAAATTATTCTCATAGATGTTTCCTGTTGGGTGTTTATTTTAAAAAATTCTTTTGTTTCAATTTTAATTTTTTCAACTAATTTTGAGTCATTTAACAAACTAGGATTAAATGACCATCTACTTTACTTTTTAGTTTCTTTTAACGAAAATGAAATTGGGTTATGGTCTGCAAAGGTGGCAGGGAGTATTTCTGCATCAGTTGTTTCCTTTACTAATGGTACTGACATCCAAGCCATATCAATCCTAGACCATGTCTGATGTCTTGGCGAGTAATAAGTGAAGTCTTTTTTGTTTGGGTTTCTCAGTCTCCATATGTCAACTAGATTAAACTCCTCTGCAATTTCAAGAAATTTTTTGGGTAGAATCAAACCTCTGCTCTTATTTTTCCTGTAGTGGCTTCTATCAACCTTTATGTCAAAAATGGCGTTATAGTCGCCCATTATACATAAGTTATCAAAATGCTGTCTAGTCATGATTTTATGTAGCTCCATAAAGAAGGCTTCTTGATTTTGGTTTGGCGCGTAAATGTTAATTACTAAGGTTTCTTTACCTTGTCTTATAATTTTAATCGCTATGACTCTACCATCTTCAGACGCATAAAATAATTGTGGGTTTAAATGTTCTTTAGCATAAATTACTACTCCTTTTTTCTTTTTTCCCCATCTGCTGCTACAAAGGGTTCCCCTAGTTTTTTAACTCTTAAATATTTTATATCTTTTTTTCTAATATGAGTTTCTTGCATACAGACAATATCAGCATGTAATTTTACGGTTTGATGAAAGATTTTCCTCCTTTTTTGTGGGCTATTCAGCCCATTTACATTAATTGAAAAAATTTTAAGATTCTTGTTGTGAGCCATCTTTTCTCTTCTCTTCCTCCGCCTTGTTTTTGTATTGGAAATGCATCAACATTTGCGATGCTTTGATTTCAGCTCTTTTTCCCCCTTTTTTCCTCTCCTCTTTTTTTTCCCTTTCTTGTTCTGCCTTATCATCTTCACTTTCTTTCTCTTCATTCCTTTCTTCTTCCTCTTCTTCTTCATCTCTTTGCCATCCTAGGTCTTCTCCATAAGTATCTAGAAAGTTTTCTATTTTAAAGATTGAGTTAATTTTATGCCTTCTATTTTGGAGTTCAAAGAAGATACCTTCTGGATACAGCCATTTATACGTTATATTTTTGTTCCTCAATAACTCCGTTATGTCCTGATATTTGAAGTGACGCTCTCGAACACTCCAGGGTACTTCCTTAAGGAATCTGATTTCTTCCCCCTGAATCTGGACTCTGTTTTCGTTCGCGGCTCTCAATATTTTCTCCTTCATCTCTCTTTTAAAGAATTTAACATGGACTTCACGGGGAACGTATTTTCTGGCGTATGATGAGTTTCTCCTATAAACAGCATCGATCTCTCTTGAAAGTTCATCTTTGGAAGTTACTGCTAGTTGTTCAGTTAGACTTTCCACAATTTCTTCTTTTAGATTTGTACCAATCTTCTCTGGTATGTTTTGCAAGCGTAGAATTAGTGACGCTTTGTCTAGTTCAAAGTTGATCAGTGTCTCTTCCATTCTTTCATTTTTTGCTTTTAATTCTTGGACTTCTAATTCTACTTCAGTGACTCTTCTACTTGTTTTCTTTTGATTGGTAATGATTATTTGTTGATTGGAGGCAATTTTTTGTATTTCCTGTTTATTATCAAGAATTTGTTGTCTAAATTCTTCCGTTTCCACTTGGACTTGTCTGGATATTTCTTCCATCTGTGCTTGTAAAAGTTGAATTGGTTCCATTTCCTTCTTTATTAACACAGGCAGCGTATTCTCGATGGTCTGTTTGATAACCGCTGAGACAGATTCCTCGATCATAGCCTTTAGATCTTTTGTTGACATCTGTGGGAGGCCAGAAGGTGTTGGTTTTAGTTGACTCATGCCTTTGACTATATTTGGTGATGGGATAGAAGATTTCCTGTTGCCGCTTCCTCCTCCTGATGCCATACAGTTACGTTTCTTAATTTGAGCTTTAAATTTATTAATTAATTACTTTTAGCCCAATATTGTATTTTATTCAGGAGAAAAGCAAGATTGTTTCTAAATGCCTCTTTTTATAAGTCAATTAATTAAGTAATTAGATGTGTTAATAATTAATTAATTTTAATTATCTCTCTAAATAATTTATTTATTTCCTAGAGAAATTAATTTGGAAGTAAATTAGTATGTAAATAAAAATTTATAGAGTTTATGGCATAGTGGTCTTTACTAAAGAGTCTATTTATTAATTAATTTGTTTATTTATTTATTTTTTAACGTTTACAGATATGAATATCTTTATAATTTATTTTTTTTATAATTATAATTTATTTATTTATTTATTTTTAAGCAGTTATTATATGAAGGATCCCTAGTTAATATAATTTAATAGTTGTTCTGCTTTGGTTAATTATATTAATCCTTCACCACCCTGAAATCTTTATATATTATTTCTATAAACACAACAGCTACAACAGATACAACTGCTACAATTGTAACTAAACTCTCTTATAACATCAAAAATATCAACAACAGTTTTCCCTAGCACTCCAGGAATACTTCCCACTGTCTCCCAAGACTATCTATCCTTATAATTCTTATAACTCTTATTTATTTTATTTATATATTACTTTGTAAAGGTATGTCCCTTTAAGTCCCTTTAGTCTCTTTCAAAAGTTTTTCAAAAGTTTTTTATTTATTAGTTCAGTTCAACCTTTACGTGATTTCCTTTCCCTCTTCTTATCTTACGTCAACTCCGTTCTTTCAGTGCTGTTCTTTACGTTGTTTGCGGTTCTTTACGTTGTTTGTGTTTCTTTACGTTGTTTGCGGTTCTCCTACGTGTTCTCCGTCGGTGCTGTCTTTTCACGTCACTCTGTCTGCGTCTTTCGCCGCTCCTGGGACTTCCCGTCTATGTTTCTTACGCTGCTCACAGATCTCCCTCTGTCGCTCCACCGGCACCTCTTTTCCACGTCAGCAATTCTGTAGATAGACCCCAAGCCGCCTCAGCTGCGCCGATGACTCAGTTGCTCCAGATACTCCCAGCTGTGTGCCGCACCTCTTAAAGGTAACTTCTCCTTTTATCTCCTCCTGCAACTGCCGGAAAAAAGAAAAAAAAGCTTCTGCAGTATCTTATTTCTAGACAGGCAGCTTCTTTCGCTTATTTTGCCTTTTCTTTTATAGACCTCCCCCTCCTGTTTGACTGTTAAATTAGCCACTTGTTCTGGGGGAAAACTCCTTTACCGGTCCTCTCGGGCGCTCTAAGTTAAATCTACTAAGACGCCCTTCCCACCCCCAAATCCCAAATAGTTTTAGACCTTATTATATTTTTGGTTAGAAAATTCCTTATACTTAGCTTTTAGACTGTTTTCTTTTACCAATCTCTGCTGGACTCCTATAATTCATGGCTTGCTCTTCGCAGCGAGTCCTCCGTTGACGCCCTTTGCTATTCCCTGTTTCGGGGCACACTATGGTTTAGGGGGTTGCCTTTCCCCTCTCACCGGTGTTTCTAAGCCCCTTACCACCTGTCTCCCTACAAGAGAAGGGCGAGGCAGTTTTTCAGAGCCTAAAAGAATACAAAGTTTAAGCAGACGTGGTCAGAGCAGTCCCACACACGTCTGCTCTCGAGCTAGCCGGAACCGGAACCAGGAAGGTGTTTGTTCAGTTGAACCTGACACAGCTGCAGAACATATGGTTAACTGACAAGCCCCTCTAATTGGTCAGATCACCCCCTTAGCAACAGGTCTGGTAGTTAGGTTAAATCATTTGCCCTACACCTGATTGGATAATTAGAATCAGGCCAACCAGGGGTCATTTCATAGAAAAAGAGGTGCAAGAGCTCATTAGCATAACTCATTTGCATAACTCATTTGCATATGCCACACCCCCTAACATGCAGAAAGTGTGTCAGAAGGCAGCGCCCACCCCTCAGACTCCACTCCACAGGTGAGTGAAACTGACCTGCTCTTCCTCCATTCCCTCCCCTATCCAATACTTTATGCAATAAAAATAAGCGTAAGGAACACACCCTCATTCTCTTCCTGCTCCCTTGAAACCACCAGGTTTCAAGTAGACTTGAGATACCCAGAATATATGCCCCACCCATCCCTTTCCCTTCCCCTCCCCACAACAAGACACCCTGTGAGGTAGGTGGGGCTGAGAGAGGTTTTTTGAGAACTGCTCATGAGAGAACAGCTCTGAGAGAACTTGTGACTGGCCCAAGGTCACACCAGCAGCTGCATGTGGAGGAGTGGGGAATCAAACCTGGTTCTCCCAGATTAGAGTACAACTCCTGACCACTACGCCAAACTGATGGGGTGGAAGCTGCTGAAGGGTTGGTGAAATTTCTCCAGTACTTATGTACCATGTGCCCAGATAAAAAATGGTATACTTAGAAAATGTATATGCCACCTTGAGCAAGTCTCTGGAAAAGCAGCACATGGTCATAAAAGGAACAATGATAAAATTATCAATATTAAAACAAAACATTAAAAACAATAAAGACCCTAGCAGGGCTTACCCCGAGGCGCTGCATCTCTGCACTGCTCTGGGAAGCCGAGGAGGGGGTGGGGCTTGGTCATGTGCCCCTGTGAGCTGTGCTCCTGTGCTCCTGTGTGCTCCTGCTCCAATGGACCGCTGAGACCAACACTCATCTTCGGGCATAAAGTAAAGGTTTTTCATTTCAGCTTTGCTCTTTGCATGCAGCAGACTTCTGTTCTTAGCTATCATGTATTTTTATTTATTTATACATACATTAGATTTGTGAATTGCCCAATCCCTGAGTACACAGGGCTCTGGGTGATGTACAACAAAGTTAAAAGCATTAACATGGCTCTTGAAGCTTTATTGCAGGCATGCCACCAAACTCGTTCAAGTTGTCTGAGTTCCCATTCATCCTCAAGTTCCATAATATACCAGGGGAATGACCTTTGACAGGAACTGAGAGAATGCTGGGGAGCAACTACATCAATGGCTTCAGAAATACGGGAATTCCAGTCTTCTATCAGCTCATCCAATGAGTCTCTGGAAGGTATCAGATTCTGCAGAACATTCTGGAACCCATTTGGGTGAGTATAAATTAGCTTGCTGCCTAGATGGGGGTGGGGTTGAACTGCCCAACTGGGCCTTCAGAACCAAGTTATCTGACCTTGGCACTTCCATCCCCATACCAAAGATCAAATCCAGTGTGTGGCCTGCACAATGTGTGGGACCTGATACAAATTGGGAGAGTCCTAGCGCTGCCATGGAGGACACTAAGGGTCATTTTACACCTCCCCTCTAAGTAGTTTGACTGCTGTCTTTTCCTGTGCTGATTTCACAGTGGTGTGAAATTTCACTCCAGGGGGTCTAAGTGCACTAATCAACAGCAGTTGTTTAAAGCAGAATGAAGCCGGTTGCATACTAGCTTGACCACAGGAGGGCAATTAGTAGATGTGGACATTTCAGTGGCAGCACGGTTTCACACTGCACAGAAGTATGGGCAGGGTTTTTTGGAACTAGAATGATTCCAGCGGGAAAGTCAGATATAAAAACAGCCTAAGTCTGAGGCTTGAGTGGATGCAGAAGCTTCATCAGCATGGACATTTAAGTCCTCTAGAATTAACAACCTTGGAAGCTCCAAGGCCCATCAAGCTACCATCTCCAACAGACTCAGCAAGCTATCACCTGGTTCACTAGGCGGTTGATACACCAGACATACAGCCAAGCTCTCCTCAGTGTCCTACACTAGGCTGACACAATCAGTATTGGTGATCTTTGCGATGGGGAGTGGTCTGAAGAAGAAATACTCTTGGATGAGTATTGCAACCCCACCCCCAAGTTTGAGACTGGTGAAGGACCAAGAAACCTGGGGGTAGCTCCTGTAAGGTGACTGTTTCGCCCTCCCAAGTCCAGGTCTCAGTCATGCAAGCCAGGTCCACATTCCCCGCTACAAAGTATTCTGGTCTTCTTATTAATGGACCTGGTGTTGCACAGCATCAGTGTGAAAGGAATTTTTAGTCCTAGCCTTCACACCAACATATCTCAGGATGGGGTGAAGGTTGGAAGAAGACTGAGCACATCTGTATCTCCATCTTCTTTCATTTCAAGACCTTCTCCCGCTGCCATACACCCCTCTTCCCCTGATCACTGGGATCCCTAGCCCGGTGCTGGCACCCTGTGGGATGTCATCCAACTCCATCCACTCGTTCCCTCCTTACCCTCATGTATCGTGGTAAAGCCATTGCTACAAGCTATCATGTTGACCATTGTGTTGGGCTGCAGGTAACTGCCTCAGGCATTTGTTTTTGCCTGGCCCTGTGTTTGGGTAAGCCTGGGTACTGTATTGTTTGGTGGGTCTTACTGACAGGAAACCTTGTCTTAAACTTTGAAGCTTGGAACCTTAAAGACCTCAGTCTGCTGTTGGGTAGTATCTGAAACCTTGAACCATTGTCTGCAAAAATGCTTAGTTAGACTTTTAGCTTTTTATTTTATCCTCACTGTTCACTGCTCTGCTTTGATTATTTCTGCACAATTTTAAATAAATCACTTTAATTATACTCTTGTGGAATTTTTGAATTCAGGAGGCTTCAATCTGAATCTAGCACTTTAGCCCTCATTGGCTACAGCTACCAGAATAATTGTGAAACTTGCTTTGAATGTGCTCTACCTTGCTAGGGTTACTTTCTTGACTTTAGTTCCAGGAAGGCCTGAGACTTTGTCCCTTGATCTCTGGCTTTCTGGATAGTAGAAGGGGGCTGGGGGCAGAACTACCCTGAGGTGTTAGGACTTGCGCTTCAGCCTTTTTTAGTTGTTTGTCTCACTTAGATTCCTGCCCTGGTCTGGCAGTTTCGGCTTTAAGTCTTTTGACATACATAATAGATAAACAGAAATATAATAAATTAACATACTGATTTGAAATAACTTTCCACTGAAAACTTTGTGCTCCACTCAATTACATCAATTGAGAAACTCTTGAAAAAAAAAAGATTTGCCAGACTAAATTCAATTGAGAATATAGTTCCATCTTTTTAAGAATGCCATTCTTCTATTGGTGGATTATTGTCTGACTTCCAATATCTCAGGAAGGTAATTCTAGCTGTTGATCATATGAAAGAGCACATTTTGAAATTCTTTCAGAAACATTGTTGTATAGCTTAACAAGATGACTTCAGTGGAATTAGGAAAATCCATATTTAATCCACATTTTGTAAAGTCTGCAACTGATAACCAGTATTTTTGGCCTGTCTGCACATCCACCGAATATGCAAATGGTCTGCATTTGGTACTTTGCAATGCTAACATGTGTCATATGACTTTTTTTGCTAATGTGGTGTCAAATGCCATTGATACAGCATCTTTATTAAATTTTCTTGAAATTTGAAAGAAATAGAAAAGGATAAACTATGTACAAAAATAAATTTCCATTTTTCCTCCAGAATTTCATACAATGTCATGTATTGGTAGATGTCCGTCCCTCAGTGGAGGTGGACATCTGTTGCTTGCCGCAGGCTGTCTTTGTGCCTTTGATATTTCAGTTTTTGTTTTGAGTTGTGACCCTCTTTTGCATAGAATTT
The DNA here is from genome assembly GCA_029233225.1 of Lepidodactylus listeri. Classification (NCBI taxonomy): domain Eukaryota; kingdom Metazoa; phylum Chordata; class Lepidosauria; order Squamata; family Gekkonidae; genus Lepidodactylus; species Lepidodactylus listeri. The sequence goes on along the minus strand of JARCFY010000002.1, from coordinate 115,052,268 downwards.
CACAGATTTTAGAAAACAGTCATTCTTGTTTCTGACATATAGTTTCTTCAAATTTGGTTAATTTTCTTATTCCTAAACCTCTATGTATACTTTTATTCAGGAAGCTCTTAAGTTGTAAGAAATCAAACCATTTTATATTGCCATTACTTAGCTGATTAATTTCCTGAAAGTCCAAGGTAGTACTCTTTTTAATGAATTTCATTTACATATCAATAACACAAAATTCCCAATTTGCTAATAAGTTAAAGTTAAAATTTGGCAATTTATCAAGATCTCTCACTGCCAGTGGAGATGTCAGGCAACAATTTTTTTCCCCTTATAACTATCCCAAATCCTCAATAATAATTCAGTTTTCTTTATTCCACACTCATTTCCATACATTTTTGTGTATTCACAAAAAGGTCTTCAGTGGTATCTTTACAGAATACTGTTTGATACCTATTTCTGAAGCATTATGACATCCATTTATTCATTCCATCATCCATACCAGCCTGTGTGCTCTTGTTCGGAGAAAAGGCCAATAAAAATGAATAATTATTATTGATAACAATGTGTGTAGTATAGCCAGGACTCAGGAGATCTGAAGATTGTCTGGCAGCCTAAAGTTTTAGTCCTTTAGTGAAAGAACTGTGACTGACCCAAGGTCACCCAGCTGGCTTCATGTGGAGGAGTGTTGAACTGAACCCAGTTATCCAGATTAGAGTTTGTCGCTCATAACCACTATACCATGCTGGCAATGGGGAGTGGACTGTTTGACTGCCAGTTCCACATGCCTCCTAAGCAGACACGTGGAATTGACAGTGAGACAAACAACCCATCCCCACAGCCCTTTTCTGCTAGTGAAAGAGCATGAGGTGAAAGGGAGGGAATAATGAAGCCCCCTCTGTTGCCATGATGTGCTCGGGAGACAATTCCCCCCCCCCCCCCACACACACACACATTATTTTTAAGGTAAATCCCAGGTTGCATGTTAAACACAAGTTGGGCTGGGATTTCTTCCAACCCAAACTGCATTTAACATATCATTTATCATACCTTGGAAGTATAATCCTTGGTACACTGCTGTGTTCTTGACCTGATTCAAAGGATCTATCATTTTTTAAAGCAAATAATGTTATGATTTTTAACATATAACAAATATGGCAATCAACAGGAAAACAAATTAAAGTAATATTTTAAATAGAGGGTGAAAAGAGAAGTAGTTTGCGGGTCCAGAAATTCATCTCACAGGCTTTTTGAACAAAGTTTGACATTGTTCTTTGACTAGTGTGACACACACAAACATTATATCCGTATACTTGACTGGTATATGTTAAAACACTCTGGCCTCCATGTGTATTGTACTGCAAAGATGGGAAAATGCAGATTTTTGAGAACAATGCATGATAATTCAATAACCATGAAAAATGAGTTTGGGAGAACATTAATAGGAATTGGACACATAAGACAATTGGGCTTTATTCTCAAAACTCTTTCAGCTTGTAGTAACTTGTAATAGTAAATCTGTGTCCACCTTGGATATCACACTCAGAGCTAGACATAGAAGTGAAGATTGTGAACAACACACTTCCTGTTTATTGTTTTCTACTTTCAAATGTTACTCTTGCAATGTCATACAGAAAGCCCATTTGTGTTACTTTTCTGTCCATTCTTGGCATTCACAAAACTACTTCAGTACTTGCATCCTCAATTAGATCTTAACTTTGACTGAATATTAAGTTATGCATTTAAATACCCCAGTATGTACATTTTTGGTTATTTTATATTTCTTTTAAGTTTGAAGTCTACATTCTTACCTCCTTATTACTTCTAATATTTTTTCTGGGCAGATTTGTTTAAGGATGTTTTCAGTGGCAAATGATGTGTGCTTTGCCCCTTTGCTAGCTATTGTTCTCATCCAGCTACTTGTCCAAACCTATGAGTTATCTCAGCTGTTGCTTTAGCTGTTAACAGATCAATTCCTATATTTGAGCATATGTTTTGTCTTTGAGAGTGTGGATTTTATTTTCCTTTGAGGGAAAGAGAGCACTGGAGTCTTATGGCATTTTATAATATTTATTTATTAGCAAATATACAAGTTGAGCTCAGCTCACAGCAAGCTTTGCCTGCCTGTTTCTTTGTCTGTTCCAAACTAAACCCTTTCTCTTTTCTTCTGCTCTCCATGCTCCTATGTTTAAGAAATCTATCCAGGTTATCTCCTAGCAATACCCATTGTAGAAACATGAACTGAACAGTTTAAATCAGCAGCATAACAAAGTCTGCAAAAATAGCTGTTTAAACACCAAACTCTGAACAAGTGATCTATACTGATATCTATTTTACTATTGTTAATCCATTTGGGAAACAAGATAATCTACCACAGCTTCTGCTCACAAGTTAAATGAACACATATAAATCACCAAGGTTTGAACCCAAAATTCAACTCCCCAAATTCAGATGCATGAGTTTATTCATGTCAGTTGGTATCATGTAACTACTAACAGTAGATCAAACACATTTTATAATCTCTGCATTAGCATGGGCTCATCTAATTATTGCCTTTATACTACTAATCTAGGCCTTAAACAAGGCACAGGAGTTCTGGGTGAGATGGGAACAGCTAAGGGCTAAATAGATGACCCTAAAGGCTTAGAAAGCTTAACTACCTACAAATCTAGAAGATGAAGAAGGTATTTTGGATGTAGCATTTTAGGAACAAATAAATATGTATAAATTAGTCATAGATAACAGTTATTATACATAGTGTGGGGCTTCTCCTGCCCCTGACTCACCACTTGCCCCTTGGTCATGACTGTTCTTACCACTAGAGGGCCCATTAGCTCTCAGTGAGAAGAGGGAAGGGGGGGAGGGTTGCGACACCAGGATCCTCTTGCTCGCCACTGACCTCTGGTCCCCAGTGCTCTGAGCAGGATCAGCTATAATATCCTTGGTCTGTGTCTGGGCTCTCTAAATAACCAGTGGGATGCCAGGCCCGGTTGGCCATTTCCAATCCACCCATGTGATCTGGAAGTCCTGGGAACTGAAGGATAGTTCCTGTCTCCTGATTAGCTCAGTTAGAATCCCCCCCCCCCACTCCTGCTGGGAACTGTTCATTATTGACTCCCTCCTAGCTAGTTAGACAGATTCTTTCTTTCTTTCTTTCTTTCTTTCTTTCTTTCTTTCTTTCTTTCTGTCTTTCTGTCTTTCTGTCTTTCTGTCTTTCTGTCTTTCTGTCTTTCTGTCTGTCTTTCTGTCTGTCTTTCTTTCTGTCTGTCTTTCTGTCTTTCTGTCTTTCTGTCTTTCTGTCTTTCTGTCTCCCTCCCTTTCTCTCTCCCTCCCTCCCTCTTCTCTTCCTGACAAAGTTTTTTCTCTTCTTAATAAATCAAGTTAATTCTTTTAAGAGTTTGTGCTCCCTTTTACTGCATAACTACACTCCGCCAACAGGGTTCTGGGCGCAGCCTGAGCACTTCAGCTGTGAAAAGAAAAAAAAAAGATAGGTAGATTGGTAGGCAAAAGAAGAAAGAACAAAGATAGCGACTTCCTGCAGCATTCAGCACAGTTACCAGAGCCAGTTTGGTGTAGTGGTTAAGTGCGTGGACTCTAATCTGAGAGAACCGGGTTTGATCCCCCACTCCTCCACTTGCAGCTGCTGGATGACCTTGAGCAAGCCATAGTTCTGTCAGAACTGTTCTCTCAAGGACAGCTCTGGAAAGAGATCTCTCAGGCCCTCCACCTCACAGGGTGTCTGTTGTGGGGAGGGGGAGGGAAAGGAGTTTTTAAGCCACTCTGAGACTGCGAGTGAAGGGCGAGATATAAATCCAACTATTCTTCTTCTTCTATCTAGGTTTACAGAAGGCAACTACCTGGTACGGAAGGAGAGAATGAAGAGTCACCTGCTTGAGACAGGACTGTGGCATGCCATTCAAAACCCTTGACTGGGAGATGATGAACCAGCAAAGCAGAACGCCACCACTGAAGCTATCCTCCCAGAATAGTGGGATTTCTGAGGCTTGGATTAGTAACTGTCCCCTCCCTGCCAGCTTTCTTTCTTTCTCTCTCTCTCTGTCTCTCACTTTCTGACATACTTCTGGTGATGTCAGGTGGTTTAGCATATGCAAATAAGTTATGCTAATGAGCTCCTGCACCTCTTTTTCTACGAAATGACCCCTGGTTGCTGGCCCACCTCATTAGCCAGCCAGCCATGATGGAGCTTAGAAGGAGAGAGAGCCATTTTCTGATAGTTTATTCTGACAGAAAAGTCAGTGGGCGGGGGTGAGGGGGTTATGCTGATAGTGCATTGCAGGGGTCCTCAAACTTTTTAAACAGGGGGCCAGTTCACTGTCCCTCAGACGGTTGGAGGGCCGGACTATGGTTTTTAAAAAAACCCACTGTGAACAAATTCCTATGCACACTGCACATATCTTCTTTTGAAGTAAAAAAACAAAATGGGAACAAATACAATATTTAAAATGAAGAACAAGTAAAGTTAAATCAACAAACTTACCAGTATTTCAATGGGAACTATGGGCCTGCTTTTGGCTAATGAGATGGTCAATGTCCGGCTCCATATTTGTCACTGCTAGTCGTAACAAGTGATGCAAGTGTGCATCAGTTAGTCTAGATCTGGTTGAAGATTTTAGATGTTATTTTGCAGGTAGGGAAGGCGCACGGGGATGGGGGGGGGAGGTGCGCAAAAAGGCACCCTTGACGGGGCTGTTTTCTTTCCCTCTCTGAAGAAACAAAGAACTCGGCAACCTCACAAACTTTTTAAGGCAGCAAGCCCCCAGCTGCTTCTCCCTGAAAATCCACTACTGCAGGCATCATGATGGGAAAGAGAAACCTCTCTCTCTCTCTCTCTCTCTCCCCCCCCTCCGATTCCCAGCAGCACAAAAAGCCTTGAAAAAGACCCCCACCCAGCTCTTGGGACTGGCGCAGGTCTCCTAGCTAGGAGACTTGGGGCCAGCCTGAGCACCTGCCACCCCACACTTACCCTCTTCCAGTCTTCCTTTTGCCTCCTCCTGTCTGACTGGAAGCAGGGGGGTGGGGCTTTGTCATGTGGCCCGGGACAAGTCGGCTACAATTTTTCCGCTGCTTTGTGTGCTGATGGTAATTGGAGGACAGGCAGCGGCACACCCGGCGGGCCAGAAAAATGACCTCGGCGGGCCGCATGTGGCCCGCGGGCTGTAGTTTGAGGACCCCTGATCCATTGTCTTTTCACTGACAGATGCAGGCCACTGAGGGGACAGTTAGACCCACCTGGCAGTGTGCGGAGGAGAAGAGTGGACCCAGTACCCAGTCAGTTCTTCCCCTTCGCTGGCTCCCTCCAGACTGAGGCCGGGACGCTGGCTGGTGGTTCTGTGGGCGGAACTGAGGCAAAGCAGGGAAAGGATGCAGCCAATGGCCAGGGTCCCCCTTTTGAGAGGCAGTCCATCCAGCCTACTGATTTTGGTGCCCCATGGAATCTTGCCCCTTGGAATGTTAAAACGGCTTTATATAATAGGAAAGATGCCTTTCTTCCCCACCTGTCTGCAAGGCTGCCTCTTACTTCAGAAGATAGCCCCACCCTCACCAGAAGCCTGTTATGTTGTTTCTTTCCTCAGAAGCCTTCCCTGAAGCCTGCCTACAGCTCCAACTCCTGAATGCCCTCTCTGGTTGTTCTGTGGCTTGGGTGGATGGCACCAGGCCAGACTCACATCAATCAACTTAGAAGGGTGCAGCACTGCTTCGGATTGCACTGTTAGTATTATAAGAAATGCTGGTAGTCAGTAGTTTTTAGTTTGTGGGGTACCCTTGAGAACACAGAATAACTGCATTCTACTATCCCGTCAGCAGTGTTCCTGCTAAGCTGAGTTAGTGTGAGCTAGCTTACAGTTTAGTAGCCTCCAGCTCACACATTTTTGTCTTAGCTCAGGAAGGATAGCCCCAGAACAAACTAATCTGTGCAGTAGCCAAATCGCTTGCTCAGAACCTTAATATTGGTAGCTCACAAAGTAGAATTTTTGCTCACAAGACTCCACAGCTTAGACCAGGGGTGTCGAACTCATTTGTTATGAGGGCCAGATCTGACATAAATGAGACCTTGTTGGACCAGGCCATATGTGTCATAAAATGTAATGCCAGGTAGTGGAGATATAAACTTTATAAAGGGCACAAACACAAAGGTTTTTTTTTACTTAAAATAAAAACATGCTTAAAACATTAGCACTCTTGCAATATTTTGTTTATTTAACAGTATCTGATAACTGACACCTCTTGCTCTGAATTACTGCATCAAAATGTCTGTGCAGTTGCAATCTTGAGTATGCTGTTCAGGTGTGTATCTGTAAGCTGCAGGCCTACTTTTGATTTATTGACATTCACCACAGAAATCTCATCTCAGAGTTCGGAGTCTAGGACCCAGGGGAAAACATGAAATGGCTGAGCGATTGAGAGAGTCTGGTGAAGCAAGCTATGATGCAGCAGCAGCAGCAACAGAACTGGAAGCAGGAAGTGGCCAGTTCCAGTGTGGGCCTGATAGAAGCCCTCCAAGGGCCTGATCCGGCTCACGGGCTGCATGTTTGACACCCCTGGCTTAGAGGGAGCATTACCTGTCAGTCTGGAATTTCAGAAGAAGAGAGCTGATGCTGTTTGCTTTCCTGAAGGGATCAGACGGATTGTTATTTCTGTTCTAATGTTCTGTACTCTTCTGTTGACTACTACCCCAGTTCACAAATCCTTGCAAACAGCAGAAATGTAAAAATGATTTCTAATTTAAATAAATGGATGAGGCTATGACTGATGGTAGATTCACAAATGTATATTCATTCCAACACCTAGTGATGGGAATTACTGGATACTTTTGCAATACAATATGAATAACAGAATTTTATTTTAATGAAATTATGAAACCATCACCTATTTCTACAAGCTATTGTCTAGCCAGTGTTTCAATTTAGACCCAGAAATCTGTAGCTATAATAGAGGCCTCCTTGTTTCAGAACCTGCTTTAAAGCCCATTATAATCACAAAGCATCTTATTGATGTTCACATGTCTCCAGTCAGCTTGTCTTAATTTTTTCTGTAGTACTAGGCCTCAGCTAATTAGACAGTTATTGATTTAGTTTATAGATGGCTCATAGTTTGGCCTCAATCCCTAACCCTGATCTTTTAAGCTAATGATTCTGCTCCATATTTGATTGATGGTTTGCATACAAAAGTCTAGATGTTTATTTATTCCAGGCTCATTAATCTTGATTCAGAAGACCTGCAAGTAACTCCAGAATGGCCTATCAACTCCTCACTTGCGTCAAAACCCTAGGAGAAAATATATTTTGTCCTCTCTTCAGCAAAATGTACATTTTCCATAGGTTATCCTTGAATTGTTATTTCATTTTACAGTTAAATGGCAAAGTTCTTTGAATCAAACACTTATGCAATTTTACATACTTTATTTCAAATAAATACATGAAACTACCTCTACTGAATCAGACCATTGGCCCATCAAGGTCAGAAATACTTACTCTGATTGGCAGCAGCTCTCCAGGTTCTCAATCAGAGGTCTTTCACATCACCTACTACCTGATCCTTTTAAATGGAGATGCTGGGGGATTGAAACTGGGACCTTCTGCATGCTAAGCAGATGCTCTACTACTGAGCACATACTACTGAGTTCTACTACTGAGTACACATGAACACATGAAACTGCCCTATACTGAATCAGACCCTTGGTTCATCAAAGTCAGTATTCTCTACTCAGACTGGCAGCAGTTCTCCGAGCAGCAGTCTTTCATATCACTGGCTACCTGATCTTTAACAGGAGATGCTGGGGGTTGAATCTGGGACTTTCTGCATGCCAAGCAGATGCTATACCACTGAGCCACAACCCCCTTCTATGCTTCTCATAGGACCAGTATATATATATACCAAATTCTCAAGAGTCCCTTCTGCATACAGATACTTATTTCCACAGATAGGGGGCACACTCTCCCCAACAGGTTTTTTTTAAGACTTAGGGGACTCCATGGGTCACCCAAAACCTTTTAAAAAACCTTGGGGAGGGTTGAATCCCCTCCAATATCTTTTGAAATGGCTGCCATAGAGATCTACTCCAGGTCCTGCCACATCAACAGTAAGAGATGGACTGGCTGATACCCAGAGAAAGAGAAACAAAAGGTGAGGAAGTAAAAAGCAGAACTGGAGCTGGGATTGGGGAGGATTCCTCCTGCAGTGTGAATGGCTAAATTGCAGGGGGTTTGGAGTCAGGCCTGAGAGTAGGATTGCCCACTATAGGTTGAGATATTCCTGGAGAGTCTGTGGTGAAGTCTGAGGAATGCAGAATTTGGGGAGGTGAGAGGACTCAGCTAGATATAATGCCACAGAGTCCACCCATTTTCTCCAGGGGAACAGATCTCTATTGTCTGGGGTTCAGTTGCCATTTTGGGGGATCTCCAAGTCCCACCTGAAGGCTGGCAAACCTAGCCCTAGCAGCACCCTCTGGGTACTTGTACCACCTGACTTGCATGACTCAACTAAGTCTGGCTGCTTGCTACTCTTCAACAGCAGCCACCATATGAAAGTCAATGTAGTATAATGGTCAAAACTTCAGAGTAGGGTTTGCGAGACCCAGGTTTAGATCCCCATCTTACTGTGGAAGCTCACTGGGTGATGTTGGACCAGTCACATCCTTTCAGCCTAATCTACCTCATAGGGTTGTTGTGTGGATAAAAAGGAGGAGAGAATAATGTAAACTGCTTTAATCCCCACTGTGGGGAACGTCCATAGTTTTCCTCAGTAGAAGCTGCAGGGGGAAAGGAGATGGAAAGCTGAAGACAGAGGGGCAGATAAAGGTAGGTTGGCTTTTGGGTAGGAAGGAGTTAAGGATGCCAACTCCAGGTTGGGAAATTCCTGGATATTTGGGGGGTGGAGCCTAGGGATGGTGGGGAGGGACTTCAGGCGGGGAGGGACTTCAGACAAATATAATGTCATAGATGCCACCCTCCAAAGCAGTCATTTCCTTCAGGGGAACTAATGTTGCCAACCTCCAGGTGAGGGTTGGAGATCTCTTGGAATTATAATTGATCTCCAGATGACAGAGATCAGTTTCCCCGGAGAAAACGACTGCTTTGAAGGGTGGACTTTATGCTATTATATCCTGCTGAGGTCACTTCCAAGCTCAAACCTCATCCTTCCAAGGCTCCACCCCTATCTCTCCAGGAATTTCCCAACATGGAGCTGGCAACCCTAAGAGGAACTTATCTCTGTATTTGGGCAATCTATTGTGATATCTGGAGAGCAGCTGCTGCCAATGCTGCCATGGGGGAGAAAGTAGGTGGGAGGCCAGGAGAGTGATGGGGTTATGGGGTAGGGGCAGAAAGGCAGTGACAGGCATGGAGGGGGGGTGAGAGAAAAGGGGTGGCAAGAAGGAGAAAGAGTGTGAGAGAAGTAGGGAAAGTGGGGGAATAGGATAGCCACTCCTGCAAGTGTCTTGCAGGTTCCCACTTGTTTTATAAGATTTCCAGCTGAAATATACTGGGTTCAGACACACAGAGTGATCAGCTCATAGTTTATTAAGTGAGTTAAGCCAGAACAAGACAACACTAGCAGGGCCGAAACTCTGCTTATATGCATGCAACACACTCTACCCCCCCACACACACACACTCCCTGTGATAGGCTATTTACAAAACATTACTATTTGATTGGTTTACTCCAGACTCCTGGTCTGCTATTGTTCTTGTGCTCCAAGCTCAGCCAGTCTCCCAATACATAACATCAGCTTTCACTGTTAGACATCTCTGGAGTAAGAAATCATTTGTTTCCCCCATATTGTATGGGATTTTTCTCCCAAGTAAAGCACTCTTCATTTTTCAACACACTAGCAATATTGATTATCATATATCTGAAATGTTCTTCCCCTTGATGACTTTTTTTTTTAAAAAAATCTACAGAATATTCATGGGGATTGGTTGGGCAAAGCCCTTTTTTGCTCAACATTTGCATGAAAAATGCCACTGAGGTTGTGCTAATATAAATGCTGGGCCTGAATGTACAGTTGCACAAGGTATCCAGTCAATTACAAGCTGAAAAGTTTGAATATTGTTGGCCAGTACTAGATAGAACAGATGCAGAAAGATACAGAGGCAAAAAGATAGAATAATCTGAAAATAGCTTACTAACAGAAAGGTAAATATAGTTGAATAAGATATTAGGTATGAATAATTTACTTTGTATATATACCAGTGGCTGATTGGAGTGGGTGATTTTGTCTGAAATTGGTATTGATTTTTGTACGTATGGAGAAACTTCAATTAATGTTTCTTTGCCTTTTCTTTTATAAAGGATATAAGATGATGTGGTTTACTTTTTCCGATTGCATGTAATTCTATTTTTTCTTTTTCCTATTGTATGTTATTGCACGTTTATTATCCACTTCCTGTAATGTTCTCTGCTTAAACCTCAGTCCAGTTTACACCGGTGCAGTCCAATGGTCACATGAACCTCACAAACCTCCTGGCTTGTTGCCTCTCTGCATGGCAAAAATGGCAGAGGAATGTCTGACTGTTTAGAGAATTTGAAGGACCTGGGACAGGAGCTAAAATTACTCCATACAGGGAGCAAACATACTTAATTTAATCTATTCCAAAGTGTATGCAAATCAACGCTTTAAGCCTTGAATTAGAATTTATGCTGTTTCACACATAAGTAAATACAAAATTGATTAAATCGTGGTTGAGGATGGGGGCCATTATGTCTCCATTACTTGTTGAGATCCAGTGTCTAATATACAGTTCCTTCATTTTTATGAAAAATCCCAGCAAAATATCAAGAATTTTGGTAAACAATGTGATAGAGCAGGGGCAGGATTTCAAGCAGTGGGCCCTTTGCTTTGTGGGGAGAACAGAGCAAATTGCCCCAGCTACCCACCTTCTGCGCAGCTCTGGAGGAATGGAGAGTGTACCCCAGTCAATAAAGCATGTTTTGCTATGTGGCTGGCAGACTATATTCTGTTTGATGGATCTGAAATATAATAGGCTTGGACTTCCGGCAAGACTTGCGAGCATGGCGGACGTGCTCCTCCGCATCTGCGGAGAGCGCGATCCGTACCCGGCAGGAAGAAGGGGCTCTGGACTGGTGCCGAGCCCCCAGAGATCCCAGTGAGGGGGCTCTGCCTGGGGTGGCCCGAAGGGGATCTCTCCCTACGGTGGCGACCGAGGGATAGAGATCCCTTTTCATCACCCCCATAGGTTCCCCCGCCGTGGGAGCCGTATGGCTGAAAGCGCAAATCCGAGAAGCAGCAGAGAGTGTGAAGCAATGAGGCTGGAACTGACAGTTACGCATGGAGAAAACGTGAGTCTGAAGTAAGAAAAGCAGAACACAGCGGGAAGACGGCGGGAGGAGTGAACCCCCCCCCTCTCCGGGACTAGCGTACTTACGAGACTCTTTACGTGGCGTTACTGCAGGAATAAAAGCCCATCCGCCTTGCTAGATGGCAGCATCGCTCACTTGGAGATATAAACTTTAGAAGGACATAAGCGCTGTTTGAAAATTTGCTCCTTTTGTTCATCTTATCTATCTATAAACAAAGAGCGAAGTCTCAGTAATGACGGGGAAACCGAAACCTTCCCCCAAACTAGGAAGTACAGCTCCGAGTTCAAAGGTTGATACCACGGAGATGAGTGCGGTGTTCTCCTCGTTATTGTGACCTCTAGTGGACCAAATGACAGCTCTCAACGTTAAAATGGACAAAATGCAGCTAGAACTAAAAGAGTCAAATAAATCCACAGAAAAGCTGCAGCGAGAACTTCTGGAAGTAAAAACTTCAGTAAAAAACTAAGACGCAAGACTACAAAAGGCAGAGAAGGAAAAGGCCTTCCACCACGATCAGCTTTTGAAATTACAAATGGATAGATCGATTTTTTTCCTAAGACTTCAGAATGTGCCAGAAAACACAGGAGAAGACCTTAAAAATTTGCTAAATGAAGACTTTAACCAGTGACAGGCATGAAAGCAGCGGATATAAAAAGCTATATGGATATGGCTTACAGAACCTATCCAGATTATACTAAAAAGAAAAGCCTGCCTGGTGAAATTATGATAAGGTTCTCCAAAAAATCTACAAGAGACGTGGTGCTTAGGACCACAAACAAAGCAGCTCTGAAGATCCTGGGAGAAGAAGTAAAAGTGATGAAGGATATCCCATTTGAAATAAGGAAAAGAAGGAAAGCCTATGGAAAATTGACATCTTGGCTCCAGTCTGAGTCTATCATCTATCGTTGGAATACTCCAGAAGGACTATGCTTCAGCATCAAAGATAAGAAGTATAAGATTGACTCTGTTCAACAAGCGAAAAAAATTCTGGAAAAAAGCAAAGAGCAGAAAACTGGGAGAGACTCAGATGGTTCACTGGCCTTGCAAGAAAGCATGTATGGATTTGATAGCTCAAAGAGTGAAGAAGAAGTGTCTGACTCGGAAAAGGGAGCTGCAGCTCCAAAAATAGTTGAGACTGTTAAGACAAGAAGAGGACGAAAGAAGAAATAGTGATTAAACTGTTTTATTAAGCATTGCACTTATGTATTATAAATGGTTTGATTAACCGTATTTCTCTAGGTGGGCGTGCCTGCCAAATAGTTTTGATAACTTCTATAGTAGCAGTAACAAGTAATTGAAATTTATCCAAGGTTCTAAATGCTTCATAATTATATTATGTAACAAGGTAGTATTAAGCAAATGATAAAGTACTCTCTGTATAAGGTATATGTAGCTTAGATTGTAGCGTTATAGTTGTAGTTATAGAGAAAAATCAATAAAAAATTTATAAAAAAAAAAAAAAAGAAATATAATAGGCTTGGATGAAGCTGATTCCCCCACTATGCCATTTCCTGGAATAGAAGGATTTACATACTGTGTTGCACGCCTTTGTAACCTTCTGAATGGGTGACTGTGACCTGGATGACTGTAATGTACTTAACACAGGGCTGCCATTGAGGGCTGTTCAAAAGCTACCAGAATGCAACAGTCAGATTTACTGCTAGCATTAGCTTCTGGGCACACTATACATGGGCACACTAGTTACTACCCTGTTTCTGAGCTAAATTCTTCGTGCTGGTGCTTACCTTCAAATCCTTTACCAACTTCAGGAGAATATGAAAGCTTGCACATTGCTTTTGATTAGTTTGGTCAGGCTTAATAAATAGTAGCCCTGACCTGGCTGGCCCAGTCAAACCTGTTCTCTTCAGATCTTGGCTGCTAAGCAAGGTCAGCCCTGGTTAGGACTTGGATGGGTAGACCACCGTAGAAGTCCAGGATTACTACACAGAGATAGGCAATTGCAAACCACCTCTAAACATCTCTTGCCTTTGAAACCCTATGAGGTCACCATAAGTTGGCTGCAGTCTGACTGCACTTTACTCAGAGAGAGAGAGAGTGAGTAAACTGTATTGCATGCTTTTTTTTATTTCCCAAAGATAGAGTCCCTTGGAATGAGTAGAGTACTTGCAGGGTATGCCCTCAATGGAGCCCCAACTAGATGCTTCTGGAAAACTCTTCAGCTCTCACTTCAGAAATTAAACACTGAAGAGACACCCAAATGCTATTCCAATTAGACTGTTTTGGAAAGCTAAGGAAGCCTATGTGCTGTTTCACCATAGTAATTGATCAGGTGTCATTAGTAAGAATTGGACATCATCTTAAAAAGTAGCCTTTGACAAACCGCCTTTGCAAGACGGAGATAATAATAGTAACCTACGTTACAAGGTTAGGATAATGCATATGAAGAGCATCACTAGAGAAGACACCGCCTTTATCCTGTTTCAACCAGTCGGGTGCCATCAGGAACTCCACAAGTAGGGAACAAAGGGAACAGCTCTCCTGTGTTGTTTTGTCTACCCCCTTCAACAACTGATATTCAGAGGTGAACTGCCTGTGATCATAAGTGTTTCATTTTCCTAACATAGCTTATAGTAGATGCCAGAACCATTGAATCTGCTTTTTAAAAATCCATTTAGGATATAAATGCTAATGCAAAGCAGAAAGCAAATACAAGCAACATCAACAATCATAATAATACTTTTATACAGTGCATTTAAAGTATCGAAGGCACTCAACATACCATTTTCACCCAAAGAAGAGAGTTTTTTCTCTTTGTATTTTAAAAAAAAATTGCATTTTTTTTTTAAATAAACATTTTTGTTAAGCTGAGAAGGAAAAAAGAGAAGCCAGGCAGTTTCAAGAAGTGAAGGGTGAGAGGAAGGAAACCAGTGGGCCTCTTTGAATCTGTGAAGATCGAGGAAGATTTACAGGATTCTTTCAGGACTCATTTAAATTGTGGAAAGTAATCACCCTGTCAGCTTCCACTTTTCTCTTGGGCAGTCAGTAGCATACAGAGGATAATCTTAGGATAGGACTGCCTCTCTGTGTGTGTGTTTTAAATCCCCTTCAGGACACAGTTGCTGCAAGCTCCAGGACCAGAGCTGCTGCTGGAAAGGTGAGAGTACACATTGCATTTAAGCAGGAGCTCTGATTAAGGATTTCATCACGACAGGTTTGAAAAGTCTTGGGGCTATTCTCCTATGCATCTCTGCTCTATTACATCTCTGGACCACATCCAATTGGAAGCAGTGGCAGTTTATTTATTTAAACGTTTATCCTTTGCCTTTCCCACAATCCAAGGTGGCTCAAAATAGCAAAGTAGTGTGGGCAAATGAGGCCGGGATGGATAAGACAAAGGAGAAAGATAACAGGCCTTAGAAACAGAAACAGCCTAGACATTGAAACAAGCTAAAATTTCAGAAAGATAATTACAGGACTGGTGGTGGATTTGTTAGGCTGCTACTTTCTAAAATGAAATAAAATAAAAATTGGTGTATCCATACAGGCCATCAAAAAGTGCTGTTTTCTTCGAAATCAACAGAAGTTCATGTTTCAGGCTGCAAGGGGGGGGGGCAACAGTGGGAGAGCTTCCTGCCCCCACTGCTAGACCTTCTGAGGGCACCTGGTGTTTTTGGCCACTGTGTGTCAGAGTGTTAGACTGGATGGGCCACTGGCCTGATCCAACATTGGCTTCTCTTATGTTCTTATGATCTTTCCTTGTGGGACAAATGTGCACGTAAAAAAAAAATGTTGTTCACTTTCACATCATCCTAGTTGCTTTTATTGTGGCATTTATTCTTTTAATGGATAATATCTTCTACAAAACATTAGTTAATTCACTGAATCATACTGTTCTCAACTCAAGAGTTTCTTCCCATTGAACCCCAAGTTGAATGTGTGTAAATGCTCCCTCTAAGCTGTGGAGTCTTGTGAGCAAAAATTCTGCTTTGTGAGCTACTGGCATTAAAGTTGTGAGTGAGTTATTTGGCTACTGCAAACATTAGTTTGCTCTGGAGCCATCCTGCCTGAGCTAAGACAAAAATGTGTGAGCTAGCTTACATTAACTCAGCTTAGAGGGAACACTGGTAATTCTCTGAAACTAATGCTATACGTGGGACTGCAGTTCACTCTGCAGCATCCCTGTAGTATGACAGGAAAGACCACAGAACAGGAGGTTCTATGCCCTGTACTTCCAGGTCCTTGCACAGAACAGAGTGTGCCCAAGAGAGAAGGTCCCACTTTTCCCAATCTCTTTTGAAACAGTATTCTCAAGAAATAGCATTATCCAACTAATTTATAAGCTGACCCAATTTGAAACACTTGTCACTGGGCTTTCATTTTCAGAGTAATGAATTCCTACTTTATAAAAAAAAAATACTGAAAAAAACAGATGCTATGCAGATCCCCTTGCTATTTTATGACTAGTCAAAGCTAATACCACTGCAGTTTAGGATAATAATAATATGCCACTATGTATAGGATTAAAAGGAATCAAACCCTGTATGTCATATCCTGGCAGACCTCCTGGATTGTGGAGATGTTGATGAGATTTTTATATTATCAATATATAATTGTTTTTAAAACCTCATATTCTGCCTGCAAAGTCTTAGGATTTTGACTGATATCTTTGGAACCTTTTTCAAATGTTGTAAATCACACTTTTGGGTGCTCATTTACCTTTTCATTCTCTTTCAAGCCACTGGCAGTGAACCTGACGAATGAGAATCAAATGGAGTGTGCTAAGTGGTGCCGCCGTAGGCTTTCATCTGCTCACCGTCTGCATTGTGATTTATCTTGGTAATACATCACATACCTTATTTCCCCTTTGCTTATTTTATTTAGCGTTGTGTCACAAATAATATCAATTGACCATCCACCATGAGTGCTAAGCAGTAGTAAATTAGCGGAATAAACTGAATCTACAGGATTCAGCTGTCCCCCCAATTTGATTAGAGTCACTTGTGTTGTACCACGTCATTTACTACAGATGAACCTCATTTATTAAACAAGCAGCTTCATGGGTTGGTGGCAATGTATGGTAAATTGTTATGCATCGTGTTTGCTGGGATTTTAATGAAACACTTAAAAGTGACTCTTTTATATCTCAATCAGTAGGAGTATTTTACGATTCTGAAATGGTTATTTCCAGTTACCTCGTCACTTTGGTCTGAATCATCACATTGAGACTAGCCATTCATTTCAGCAAGAGCTCTCTCTTTGTGAGAAATGAGGGCTGAGGGGATTAAAAAAAAAGATCTTCAGCACTCATGGTCTTGAAAACTGTCATCCTTCATGGTCCCAGAGATGTATTTCATCCTTTTTTTTCATCCTTTCTAGCCATCATTAAGAAATCTACTTTTTACACAATAAAGGTTTAGAGATTTTTTATGATGGCATTCAATTCTTTCTTTATACTATCTATGGACCCTAAAATGTTAAGGAACGTCTTTTCTGTAATCTGGCTTCCTGTTGCCACAATCCATAATATCGTTGTTTAGCACTGGGGTTGCCAACTCTGAGTTTGGAAATTCCTTGAGATTTGGTGGTGGAGCCTGGGGAGGTTGGGATTTGGGGACAGGAAGAACCTCAGCTGGGTATAATGCCACAGAATCTATCCTTGAAGCAGCATTTTTCTTTGAGGGAACTGATTTCTGCCATCTGCAGATTAGCTGTAATTCCAGAAGATAGCTGGCAACCATGTTTGATACCCCAAAATCATCCCATTTTTTTCTCTACTGAGAAGGCAAACATGGGAAAAGAACTGCCCATAAAAAGTAATTTGTAAACCCATTTGATTCAGCCGCTAAAAACAAAATCTATATGGGTAATAATTAGGTTTGTAATGGCATATAGAACATGTATCGTCATGCCAGTGCTACTGGGACAAGGGCTAAAAATTGGTCAGATGAGTTTTTGCAATGGCTCAAAGGAGTTTTGCTGGGAATAAACAAAGTCAGAATTTGAAGCAGTTTTAGTTCTCCACTCCAAGTAAAAAGCCAAGCAAACTTTTGGAACAGATTTTTAATAATCAATATATAGGAAGAGGAAGAAACAGTGAGCAGAACATACATTAGAAAAAATACAAGTGGTGACCCATGAGAAAACTGTGGGGAAATTCTTACACTAGTCCTGCTTTCTGCACCTGCTTCTACCTTCACCCTGCCCCAACAGCCACCTTTCTTCCCCTGTTCTTCCTCCATGTCTTCCCATCTTTTTTCTTTCAAGTACTCCTCCTTCCACTTCCCTTGGACACTGGCCCCCACCTACTCCTCTGGCATCACTTTTCTCCATCCATCTTCACCATCCCACTGCCTCCATCTTTCATCTCCCCTGCCACCTCCTCCTTGATGCCAGGAGGGAAACAAGATGGCCGGGGGAGGGGGGCTGAGCACTAGCAAGGTTTGGCTTTCCTTCAAGTACAAACATGTCCAGAACTCAGTGCTTTTCTCTTGCCCATCCGTTCTCCCCCCACATGCTGCCAACTGATTTGGGGGGCTGCTGTATGCCAGTGGTGTTTGGACTGAAAGAAAAGCCGTAGCCACACAGGGTTCCTTCTGTACCAAATACCAACTGTGCTCCTCCCCTGCCTCTCCTGTATGACTTTTTCTTTCCTGTAGCAGTCTTTATCTCCATCCTTGCCAATGCATTTTGGAGGTTGCTAAATGGCATCTAAGATATCACAATTAAAGATGGTCATGAACCAGCTCATGAACTAAATTATGTCATGAATTGTGGCTGGTTTGTTGTTCATGAAGTTGTGCTCATGAACTGAAGAGCTACCATGAACTTCCATGAATTTTGATGCAGTTTGTGATGGTTTGTGAAGCTCAGAGCCATTTAAACCCCTGCATTCCACTCTTCACGAAAAACAGCCATGCAGAGCAGAAAGTAGAGGTCTAAATGGCTCTGAGCTATTTCATTCCCATCTTTCTGCTGGCTGCAGCTTTTCATGGACAGCAGAAATCTGGGGGTGAAATGCCTCTCAGGAATTTCACCCTTTGCTTCTGCTGGCAGGGAAAAGCCATGGACACCAGAAAATAGGAGATGAAGTGCCTCCCACACATTCCATCCCCAGATTGCTACTGGCTACAGTTTCTCCCAGCCAGCAGAAAGCAGGGGGTGAAATGCCCCCCCACCATTAAACCCCCTGCTTTTTGCTCACTGCCAAAAGCTGTGGTGAGTGGAAAGCTGAGGGTGCAATTGCTTGGAGCCATTTAAACCCATGCTTTCTGATTCTCACTGCTTTTGTTGGGGAGCAGAAAGCAAACAAACTGGTTTGGTTTGTGAACCAACTTCTCGGTCAGTATGAGTCTGTGGTTTGGCCATAAAACACAAACCAAACTGCAAAAATGAGGTTCGTGCCCATCCCTACTCACAATGCTACAGTTTTCTTTCTTTAATTGTTTGGACATTTTAAAATCCCTCTTGTCTTTTTTAAGTTTTTTTTTAAATTCTCTGTAAACCTGGGGTTTTCCCCAGGTTTACAGAATTATTTCCCTTATCTGTACCTACCCTGACTGTGCAGATTTTTTCATCCCTACTCTAAGGCAGTTGTTCAGAATTAGATCTATTGATGTAAAATGTAGTAAATCAGGGATAAATTAAAAAGTGAAGTAATAAAAAATAAAGGATACAGGTGAAATTATCATTGCACTATTAGCAATAATTCACAACTGGATTATTCTGTGTGGACAATCCAATCCAGTTACACATGATTCTATTAGCGTAACTATAGCACAATGGTGAGGCATGTAAGAATGTAGTCATAAAAATAGCTTGGAAATGTCTAGATTTGTCATAGTTCAAACACATTTTTTAACATACATGTTGCAATGTACATAGTTTATTACTTGATCTTCTGTAACTCTCAGATATGTTGGATTTCATCTTGATACTGGGGCTCCTTTTGGATTTTTCCTCAGATATGTTCAGCTTAAAAAAAAAACCCTTTAAAATTATCCTGAAGAAAGGTACTATGGAAATATTTATGTCATTTAGTCTGTCACTTGGTTGTTCTCCAGGACAATACTGTCATCCCAGTGTCCCACATATAAAAGGGGACATGTGATATCTAGTTGCATGCTCTATGAGATTTAAGCATGATATTGATGCTGATCAGGGTCTGTGCATCTCTATCATGTAGTTGGGTGATAAGAATGGAAACTAGAGTTGTGTTCACAGTCACAGCATTCAGACTGAGTGAGTGAATGAGAGACCAATGCCTGTGATTCATTATCCACTGGGAGAAAGAAGATGGGCTTGTCCAAAAACATGCACATCCACACAAGGAAACTGCACAGGTATGATGTTGCTGTGTGCACTATGCACACAAACAAGGAGTGTGTGCTTAAAATATATGCATTAGCACTAAAACTTCACCAAGTTCACCAACCACTCCCGTGCAGTGCTAAATTTCCCTCAAGGAAACCTCCTGTGTCTTTTCTACCATCTAGCTATAAACTGATATTAGGGATTCTGAATTTGCTCACAAAAATCGAAGCTTTAAAACACCACATACTTCTCCCTTATGAGAAGCAACTAGAGTCCCACACTACATTCTGTTAAAGCTGTATTGCTGATTGTATTTTAAAGAACTAGAATGCTACTCAACAGGCCCTGAGTTGGACAGGAATTACTTTAGCAGATTTCAATTGTTTTAATTTGGTCTATGTGGTAACAAATGACAATGTTTCCACAGTGATATGCCCCCCACCCCACTTATGCACTTTCTCCCTTTTTGTTTTTTAGCACATCTGCATTTAATAGCATACTTTTAACTAATGAAAACATAAGTAATTTCCATTTTAGGGATTGGGATGTCCTTTAAACAAAAAAGATTAACTATTTGTCCAACAATGCCCTTAAGTGTGCAAGGAGAAAATCTGTTTTCACTCACAGAAGGGTGTAAAAAGCATCTAATAGATTGCTAAGTGATCTTGCTCAAGCCTGCCTGCATGGAGAGCATCAAATTCCATCAAGCACCTCACCATGAATAGTTAAGGAATAATAATGCACACCTATTGTGCTGCATTAGAAGCGCAATTTTCTTTACTATGGTATAAGCCTTGTAGTGATTAGAGTAACACCCTGGAGGCCATCCTGGCCAGCCTATGCAGCCTATGGATCACAACAAGACAGAGGTCAAGGTAGTGTCATTGAACTTTAAATCCAGATTTCAAGCTATTATATGTATTTTTTTTAAAAAAAAACACTTCAGAGGCTTTTTGTATAAGCAATGTAAAATGACTTTACTTTAAATAATTTTTGATAGGGAAAACAGAATAGAACTGTGCATTATAGGCCTCTATAATGTCTTCAACAGTGTTTGAAGCAGCTCCCTTGTACCACTTGGGAAATCACATTGTATTCAAAGGACCTGTTCTATATTTTCCTTGTTTTATACAAAAATGATGGGTAGGTTATATTGGGGGCTGTCCTTTAAACTCTAATAAAACCAGAACTCTATTTTCCAAGCTTTATTGAGTAATAACTTATGCTGCAGGAATCCTAAGTAGAGGTGCACCCTTCTAAGCCCATTGAAGTCAATGGGTTTAGAACGGTGTATGTAACTTAGTTTAGGATGGCATTGCTAAACCAGTTTTGAAAATGATATAGTAGACAACAGTGGTGGGCTGATCAAGGATCCAATTAAAAAACCCATAGAGCACATTCTTTGAAAACCTGCTTTACAATGCACACGCCAGGGCCACCCTAGAGAAAAAGGGTGGGAATGAGCTGGAGGTATGGGGAAAGATGGCTCACTGTAGCAATGGATGTGCCCCCCCAGCCCATCCTTAACTGTCCTGACCTCCCCACAGAGGGGTATGGGATACACCTGCCTGGCCCAGCCTTCCCACAGTGAGGGATGGGATGGGCTCACCTGGCCAAGTCTCACCATGGCAAGAGATGGGAGGCACCCACTCAGTCTCACTCTGCCCAACTCGGAGCTAGCTAGAGACATGTTCCCTCCTTCTGGGGGGGGTGCAGGGAAGCAGAGGTAGGCCCTTTTCTCAGGCTGTTACCTCCAATCTACCCCCTACTGGGAGTCAGCAACAAAGATGCTGGTGATATTGTTGCAGCATCATACTGGCATGCAGCTACTGAGTGGCTAACAGAATATGGCACCAACAAGTGATGTATGTAATTACCACTGTTGTTTCCTGATGCCTCTTACAAGGGCACCACATCCTCCTCCCCCTGCAGTGGTGCTCAGTGTGGAAGGCAGAGTACTGGTACATAACCATTATATGAAGTATTGGTGAATCCTGATTTGGGAATCCCTGCTTTATGGAGGGAGAGGAGTTATAACTTTGTACTTTTGTCTCCTTTTAAGTAAGAAGGCCAATGAATTTGAAACTATTATAACCAGAAGGGACATTATCTGGGTGTTCGCTTTTGCCCAACTGCCAGAATAGAGCAGGATCAAATTTCATACCTCACATATTCTGAGCTGGAGATTGTAATGAAACCAGTAATTCAGCTAAGCTTGAGGGTGATTCCAAAGGTTGACTGGACCACTGCACACAAAGACAAGTGATAGGAGTTGCAGTAATTACTCGGGAAAGTTACAAACAAAGAAAATCTAGCTTAAAGAGCAAGTCCAAAGGCTAGAAAATCCTTCAGAAAGTTTTCTGAAACTGTGATTTGCTTGGAGCGGTGGGGTCTGTGCCAAATATTTCATAAGACACATCAGGTCAGGTTGCCATGATCATATTGTGAATGATGACTGAGGCCATAATACACCCTGACATAGTCATACAGTTCTGTTGGGTGATTGATAATATGGAAGTATCCTCCAGTTTTGGTTAAACTTTAAATGCAGATATTAGCACTGGTGGAACCATCTTTATTTAAAGACTTTATTTGACTATAGAATGCTCCAAAAATGCTGATTTTTATAATTTTCTGATAGTAATTTTTATATATATTTATCATATAAGCACAATTCCTTTATCTTGTGTACATTTATTTATTTTATCTCAATGTACAGAAAAGGATCCATACTCCCGCTACTGTAAATCTATGACTGAAAACTGCTACAAAAGTCCTTGAAACACAACAGGTGTGAAAATGGGAGGAGGGGAACACAATCCCCCAAATGAGCGGCATCCTATCTGCTGATCCTATTCAGTGCATGTGCAATGCTCACTTATTTCAATACCTGTGGATATGAAAACACAATTGAAATTATGGGGAAAAAACCTTTTCATTCCATGATAATGACAAGAAACCGTGACACTTCTAACCTTAGCAGCGGGTTACAAACTATTTGTGTCCTGTTCCATTAACAACTTTACCCCTTCTAAGACATCTATTTTATTTTGTTTGAAAGAGAGAATCGCATTAAGATGACCAAAACCCATAAACAAACACTATCTTCTCCAAAATAATCTGAATATCTTAAAGTATTTATGAGCCACCTGCTAGCTATATGAGGTGACTATCAATCTAATAATGACCTGGTAATAATACTGAAATATCCTATATGAGTACCAAACATACCAAGCAAAGCTTGAGCTTTTTAAGTTAAACTTCAGGTTTTAAAAGTCCCCCCCCCCCATTTCGCTATGGTGCAAGTATATAGTACTAATTATTTAAGATAAACACGGCCCATGGCTTACACTGAAAATGTTTGATCACATTTTTGTATCTATATGGAATGATGTATTTTTAATTGAAATCTTCCACTAATTTACTGCACAAAAATAAATAACAGAACCTACTTTTTAAAGATAGCCAAACTGTTACAACAGAAAATGCTTGTCTCAGTTATTATTGAGCAATATATGTAAACTCTCTCTAACGTACATACAATAAATGCATAAAATGAAGTTTTTCTCCTGCCAAGGAGCTCCAAGGTTTGAACCAGGAAACATACGGGGTAATGCTGGTGTAACTCAGTGGAATCTTGGCTACATAAATCCTCCTCCTAAATTCTTCTAAGTAGAGCATTGTTGATGGTTCATGTCAAGAAATGAAAACATCCCTCATGGATTGTCAGGCAACTGTAAAGTAGCTTCAAGAAAAAAACCCAGGATGGTAGATTTTCAAGGCAACATATTTTATAGTAAACTTGAAACATAACAGCTTAGCAACCATATGTATAAATGAGACATAAGTGTTATGAACATAGCACCCTTTGTAAATACAGGATTTTTAGCAACTTGAAGAAAGGGTATTCTGAACAAAGAAAAATCCTACCAGATGGTGTCCAGTAAAGCAAAGCAACAAAAGTTTTGAGTTTTCACATAAGGACATGTAGGGCCTTTTCTTCCCTTGTATACTTTGAAGTCTCTGTTACCACTCCTCCAAAGTATTTGATGCTTTCTCTTGGTTTGGACCTGCAAAGAAATAGTACTCTCAAATTAGGCTCCAGACCTTCTCTTTCCTGCTGCTGGTCAGACCGATTCAGGGGTAAATATGCACTCCTTTAAATATTAACTACAAGAAGGCATGTCATTTACTCACTTCTGGCAGGCATTCTCCTGCCATCTGGGCACTCCCTCCTGCCCTTGCACCTGGGATGGTGGAAGAACAGTGGGAGATGCTGATGTCACATGACATGCTGATGTCATCCAGGTGAAAACCAGAATGTGACATCAGCATATCATCCAATCTTCTGGAAACTCTATGGTAATACCAAATAGTTTCCAAAGCATCAGCTGACAAACTGATATCATATCCGGACTTTCACCTGAATGTAACATCAGTGTGTAGCACAAGGCACATCTGTACCTTGTTCTGCCCCCAAAGTCCTGGGGGAGCCTGACAATGGCCTGGCATCCCTAACTACAATAAAATTGACAACTCGAAACCTCCTTTCTTTTGTAATGCCTCCTAAAATGGGAAGTCCTAGGGGAGTGTATTCTGAAATTTCCAATCTAAAAATATGCACTAAAAACTACAGTTTCAGGTCATTACTGTGCTTTTCTAGAATGGTAACACAAATCCAGGATTATTAAAATATTATTATAGAAATTACAAAAAAAAATCAACCCCAATCCAAGTTGTTTTTTGTATTCAGGTGCTTACCATCAGCAGCAACAAGCATCTGGTTTTGTTTTTATTCACCTGATTTCTCAAGGAATTGACCTTCCTCCCTTCAAATTGGATCTTTGCAGGGGATCAGGAGGTGAGTGGTCCTGACCAATCATCTTTGGAAAGAAGTTCCAGAGAAGGAATTTCTGTGGAAGAGTCTGTACTGAGCTGTGCATGCTCAGACTACGTCATATGCAGCTCCAAATGTATGCAAATAATTTCCCACTAGGAGCTTTTTAGGATCAGGGGGAAAGGACGGGAGTGGTGGGGGGGCAAGAGTACCTTCATCCCAGGGGAGAGGAGCGAGCGACAGCAAGCTGCGCAGTTGCACCCAATACAGCTTCCACGTCAAGCTCCTACAAAAGAATTAAAATTTAAAAAGGGCTGCAATTTAAATATCACAGCTTTACTAAAACAATGGGGAAGAATACAGGAGCAAAAAGTGGCAAGAATCCTTTCAAAACAATGCCTAGAGCAATGCAAGAAAGCCAAAACTCTTTGGACAAAGACTCTCCTCCCCTGTTATAAATGGAGGAAGAAGAAGCTTGTGTAAGTAAAAGGAAAAGAGAAAACTCTTTAAACAAAAAGCATTTACAGGAGATGCTGACAGATTTAAAACAAGACTTAAAAGAAGAGATACGAAACAGCATTACTCCTGTTATAAATAAGTTGGACAAAGTCAATAAAAAGCTACAGGATGTACAGTAGAAGACTGAGTCACCAGCTGCCGACACCCAAAAGAGCTCTAAAGAAATAGCTGACCTGAAAACTTTTGAAGGATGGGTAAAAAGTAAGCTATTGCTGTTGGAATGCAAATCACAAGAAACCAAAGTAAAATTCCGTGCAATTTCTTTGAACTTTGAGCTAAACAAGGACCTTACTGTTGCTTTAAATGTATAGTTAGAAGGAATTATACAGCTTCCATGGCCAGTGGTAAACAATGCTTTCCGCTTAAACCCCTCCTCCTGAATGGACTCACCAGTGTTAATACCTGACATTGTGGCAGATCTTAAGGATGTAAAGACTAAGCAGAACCTCTTGGAAATTGCCAGGACGAACAGAGGTTTGAAGCTTGAAGACACTTTGGTCCAGCTGTACCCCAATATTCTCTTTGAAATATTAAATGCTAGGAAAAATATGTGCCCAATTGCACAAAAGCTTGCAGAGAAGAACTACAGGTACTGTTGACTTGCACTCGAACATATATCGGTCACATACCAAGGATGTATATTCACAGCCCATGATTTAGCATCTGGTGAAGAGCTTCTAAAGGCATTGGACTTGGACTCTGGCTAGGAAATCAAGAACTGGTAACCAAAGAACATACTATAAGATTGTAAAGAAATATATTGGAGAAGATAGCAGCTATAGAGTTATCATTTTTGTTATGTTTTTCATATTTTCCCCAAGTGAACTAGCCTGGAATATAAAGCGTAGGGGAGCACGCGGCAAAAGCCATTGGGATCCCTCCCCCCATCTTCCCAATGGGCAAGATTCACATTTTGTGAGTCTGCTTCAGAACTGCTCTGGAGTCCTGGGGGGAGGGAATGCCGATTAGAAGAGCTCCAGTTAAAGAGGAAGAACAGAATTTAGTAAAAAAATCTTAAAAGAGCAGAGTTACAAAATGGAGTATTATTTTGTTTCTATCTTACTTTATTGTGAATCGTCTTAGTATATTAGTTTCAAAATGAAAATGATATATATATATATATATATATATATATATATATATAACATATGGTTATAAACATAAGAAGATCTAATGGGAAACTATGGGGGAAAACAGAGTTTATGATTGTAGATGTACTGGAGTAATTTTGAGAGGCAGAAATATTTTTTTAGGCATGCCAACATCTATCTGACTTAATTAATCATTATAATTTACAAATGAAATAGCAGCAGAATAGAGTTGGCAACTTATAGTAGAAAATGTATAAAGAATGTTAATTTCATTTCCTTCTGTAAAAAAATTGTAATTAATTGGTAAGATTTTGAAATTAATAAAAAAATTAATTGGAAAAAAAGAGTACCTTCAGCCCCAGTGCTGCCCCTTGTCAGAAAAATCAGCTTCTACAGCTTTTAGAATGATTTTCTTGGAGCTAATATGTGACTCTGATGAAATGGTGGATGCAGAGACAACTTGTAACCAAATATATCATGTAGCTTAGCCCTTGGACTCTCCCACGCCCAAGCCCACTGCTGCTGCTTCCTCCTCCAGGAGCTCCCTAAATGATGCTAGTACTAATTACTAATTAAGGTACCCCTACAATGGATTCCCAGTGTGAAGACATGTGTCTCATAGCAACTGGATGATTGACTCATCACATGCAATCACACACATTGTGCTCTTTGTTTTTTTGAAAAAAAATGAACTTTTTCAGTAATTGTGGGATGAGGTTAGGGGACCTGCAAAGGAAGACCTCCTTTTTTTAGTGCAAACGAGATGTTTAAAATTGTCAGTCAATCATTGTAAGATTACATTTAAAAAAAAACAGATGTTGAAGGAAAAAGAATTCTGGTGGCTGGTCCTCTCTAGCAGGCCATCATCATTTCCCCCATGAGAATCAATGAAGAGAAGTGTACCTGTGCAGAAAGGCACCTATTTTGGGAAGGGGGGTATCTATAAAATCAAAGCCCTTTGTCCATTTTGTTTGAAATTTAAGAGGGTCTTTAGATGAGATCTGAGGGAAGACTAAGTTCTGTGCAAATGTGGTGCCATGGTCTTTAAAAACAGCTTCCCAGACCCTCAAAAAAAGCAAGCAAATGGGGACTGCTTTAAAAACAAATGTAATGATTTGTCTGGTGAGGGGAAAATGAATTTGTGGATCTGCTTATATCCCTGTTAAAAGTATTCCTTCAATAAATGTCAACAGACAACTTTCAAAAAAGAAAGAAAAGAAAGAAAAAGAAAACAATGTTGTCAAAATTCCAGAACATGGAAAAACAGATTTTACTTGCAAATCAATAATATCCCACTCCATAATCAGCAATCACAGTAAAGATCCCTCCTAGGAAATTTTAAATTACAGCTTCTACCCATTTGTGCCTCACCTGTGGTTGTCATTCCTCTAGAGGTGCTGGAGTAACTGATCTCCAGACTACAGTCCCCCTGGAGGAAATGGCAGCTCTGGAAGGCAGACTGTATGGCATCACATCCCTTCTGCACCCCCTCCCATCCCCAACTCTTTCCCAGGTGGTGGTGGAAAGTGCTGTCAAGTCATAGCTGACTTATGGCAACTCCATAGGGCTTTCAAGGCAAGAGATGTTCAGAGGTGGTATTCCTTCAAAGTTTCCTATCCAAATACTAGCCAGAGTTGCTTAGCTTCTGAGATCTGGCAAGATCCATCTAGCCTAGGTTATCCAGGTCAGGGTTTCTCCTCAGATACTGCTCATAAATCACTAGGAATTTCCCAAGCCAGAGTTGCAATCCTAGGCTCCCATATTGCTTACTCATAGCCCAATTCATGGCAGACAACTCTTTCCAAAGCTGGAACTGTAGAGCCATATCCCCATGCTATTTCCAGCTAGCTTTTCTCTACTTCTGGTTGAGCACAGAAGTTGCAGAGGAAAGCTGCCAACTAGATAAAACCTACTTGAACACATGGAGTATGTATAAGATTTGTTTCCAACAACTCTTCTCCAAACAGAAGGGTGCATCTGGTCAACAAGAGAAGTGTGGGATTTTTTTTGTTGATTCTTCCTTCCCAGTGAAGACTCCCAAGTCTCATTCCACACTGTTCTTGAGGTTCGTCTGATTCCATAGGAGTCACTTTCCAAGGACAGCAGAAGGTTTCGGTATTTATACAATGTTTACATTATCCATTCATAGTTTTCTGGATACAACCCATTGCACCTTTTTATTTCTGTGGTAGGAAAAACAAAACTGAACAGCACAATATAATTGGCTGAGTGATGTCCTTTATGGTCCTTGGCATTATCCATTTAACAATAAGTTTCTGATAGTGTGCCTGATGAAAAAAAAAATGTAGCTCAAGAGGAATTAAGAAGGGAGGTTTGGAGCAGAATTGAAGTCAAGTGATACTTTGGTAGGCGAAGCACAGATGGCAGAGCATACTCTGTTGGCTCAGACTTCCAGCACTCCTGGCCAACAAAATCAGAGACCTTCCACTAGCTTCATGTTATGACCTGCAGGGGCTTGACAACCTCCCTGCTTTTCAGTTCAAGTAGAAAAAATATATTGGACCCATGGTGGGCCACCACATTTTTTTTTAAATTTAAACATTCATAAGCCTGCCTGTCTCCCATCTGAGTTGGGCTCTAAGGAGGAAAACCAAATAAAACAAAGTAACTAATAAACGTTAAGTCAGTCATCAACTAAAGCTATCCAATATCAATCTATATAAAAATACAAATGCAAAACCAGTAGAGCCGGCAAAACACGGTAACCACAATTGTTGGTGCTCACAAAAAAACATGCAAAACTACACTCAGATATTCTGAAAATTCTAGAGTTTGATTCTGAAAGCTGAGGTTCTACTGTAGGTTTCAGTTCACCAATAAATTGTTCTTGTCAGAGGAAATTTTATAAACTTTTTGGAAGAAATATTCCTTGAATTTAGGATGGATTATCCTGCCCCCCACCTATAAACATTGTTGTTTCTAATCAGACATGGATGATTGTGACCAAAAGACTTTTCCCATTATATAATAGAAGTTAAGCTTATATTGTCATATATCCAATTTCTTCCTCTCATAACTGTAAATCTGATTTCTTTTACTGTGTAATTAGCTGTAAACAATCCAGAGACAGAGAATACTCAAACCACTTTTGTGATGTTTTGGAGTTTTGTCTTTTCCCTTAGAATGTAATGCTTTGTTTATAAAGTTGGATCACATGAAGGAGTCTAAGAGTATGTGGAAGGTGGTTTTGATCCTGCTCTTGGTTACATCTTTGCAGCTTAAGTAATTTGCTTCTGTCAAGCTTCACATGACCTGGAATCTTTTTTGTCTGAAATGCTTCATTTTTTTTTGGCTTGAACAACACATTCTACAGCCTCCCCATGGTCTGAAATCCCAACTGCCAGTTCTCCCTATCAAAGCAGCATTGAGGGGGTGACTTGCAAGAGGAGATCTTAATCCTTCTCCTGCCAAAGAAGAGTTGCCACCAGGCCTGGAGAAAAAAAAACCCTATCCTTTTGTGTCTGCATAAAGTGCCATCAAGCCGCAGCCATCTTATGGTGACTCCAGCAAGTGACTTTTAAGACAAGTGATCATTTTAAAAGTTGGAAACACTACACCTAATGCTCTCCCTCTGCTTTTCTCCCAGCTAATCCTGTGATGTCTAAAGGAGCAATGAGTAGTACAGCGGCCAGCAGAAAAAACCTGGCCAGGAGTGGGGGGAGCAAGAATATATTCTTACAAGCCATGCCTCGCCATTGATTGAGACTCAGAAAGAGCTGCTCAATAAGCCTCATGCTTCTTTTGAATTAAGGAGGCGGAGACAAACTGATCCCCAGTTTGAATGTTGGGAATTTTACCTCCATGCATTGCATTAGCTAAAAGATTCAATTGATCCTAAATGGTCCATACTGGGAGCACTGACAAATACACTGGTGGAGATTGTTAATGAATTAAATTGAGTGAATAGGGGTATTGTGCACTGGGAGAAACTACCAGCATTATCCCTTGCTTATATATTGGAAAGCCAGTTTGGTGTAGTGGTTAAGTGCATGGACTCTAATCTGGGAGAACTGGGTTTGATTCTCCACTTGCACATCCTTTTAATTCCTTCATACAGTTTAAAGAGCCAGTTTAGTGTAGTGGTTAAGTGCGTGGGCTCTAATCTGGGAGAACTGGGTTGATTCCCCACTCCTCCACTTGCACCTGCTGGATGACCTTGGGCAAGCCATAGCTCTGACACAGCTGTTCCCTCAGGGACAGCTTGGGAAAGAGCTCTCTCAGCCCCACCTACCTCACAGGGTGTCTGTTGTGGGGAGGGCAAGGGAAAGGAGTTTGTAAGCCGCTCTGAGACTCCCAAGTGAGTGAAGGGCAGGATATTAATCCAATCTCTTCTCTTCTTCTTCTTCTACTGTAGCTGTGCGTGGCTTCTGAAAAAGTCTAAGATACAATACAACTACTCAATCAAAGAAAAGAGAGTAAAATTCTGTGACTGTAGTCCCTGACAGTAGAGGCAGGGCAGCATAGTCCCATGCAACCAATCAATTTGTGAGACATGGGAGGACCTTAGTCCTCACCTGCAGAGTTTTGGAAAGAAGTGTGAGAAAAAGCCTTTGCAAGACTGCTGCCTTTTTAGATTGTTTCCAGGTTTCCTATCTTGAAGGTTTAGCTTGGAGCAACATGCCTTCATATAATATCAACATGGTATATTATTGCTGATTAAACATTTAAAATAATATTCTGTAATCTAAATTTTGGTAAAAGAGACCAGAACAAAACTCCTCTTACTCTTCAAAAGCCTGTGTGACATATGCTGCCAATGCAGAGATCCAAGTCTATCCCAATGGCCTGTCTGTGACTTTGTTATACCAGCACCATAGCAGAAAAACTGTATCTATAGGGCCATAGAATAGTGGTAAAACCAAAGTTTTACATAAAGGATGTTGAGAATTTCACATTGAAGGTGTTCACTAGTCCAGTTTACCATGATCAAGCTCAATGATCAGATGTGAACCAATCACCCGCTTTGTTTGGTTGGCACTGAAGAACTTGAATGCCTGCTGAACAGATCCCAAAACTGAACATGTGCCAAAACATGCTGATCCAAGAGTTCAGCAGCCATTAAAGTTGTTAAGGACTACCTAGATGAACAGTATGGGTTTTTCCCCCCCAAAAAACACAGCGTTTATTTGTGACTGATTTATAGGATTTTTGACTAGTTAATTGTCCATGACTGCATCCATGGCAGGAAGCCACCATGTTTCCTGCATTTTGCCACAGGTCTGCCCCTGGGGGACCTTTAAAAAAACTCAGTAATTGCTATTGTCAGTCAGTCGTCATTGCATCAGCAACTAAACTAGAACAACATGACAATTCCATCAAAATAAGATCAAGAAATTTTCACAAATTTTCCTAGAAGAAATTAAAATATTTATTTATTTATTAAATTAGACTTGTTAGGCCTCCCTTCCCTGCGAGCAGGGCTCAGGGTGGCTTACACAAATAAAAATACAATAATACTAAACTTAGAACAGTATTAAAATTCAACAACCACAATAAAACAGTCCAATCCAAAATGGAAATAAATTTCTAATACCCACTTGCTTCCTGGGTTAAGTAAAATACAAAACAGGGAGGGGAAGCAGGGGTGTGAGAGTGCCAGGCCATCACTGTCCTAAAACAAATGCCTGGTGGAACATCTCTGCCTTGCAAGCCCTACAGAATGGTAACTGATCCTGTAAGGTACAGATGTCCTCTGGCAGAGAGTTCCACCAGGTAGGGGCCAGGGCTGAAAACACATAATAATCATTTATAACATCTCAGAGTAAAAGATAATACACCTTACAATCCAAAGGATAGTGACCCAAAATCACTACATCAGCATGCCTCATCTTCATGATATAGCAACAAAACTTGCCATTTGGAAAGACATTAATCTGACCCTATCTACCAGTAGCAGGGTTCTTTTTCTAGAAGGAACTCCTTTACATATTGGGTGACACACCCCTAATGTAGTCAATCATCCAAGAGCTTACAGTAGCCCCTGTAAGAAGAGCTCTGTAAGCTCTTGGAGGATTGGCTACATTAGGGGTGTGTTGCCTAATATACAAAGGAGTTCCTGCTAGAAAAAGAGCCCTGAAGTAGTAATACTAGTTTATCCTAATCTGACCTTCCTTTATAAGTGAGCACGAACATTCTTTTTCTCTTTTCTTGCCATCAAGTCATAGCTGATTTATGGCAACCCTGTGAGGTTTTCAGAGTAACAGACATTCAGAGCTGGCTTGCTCCTGCCTGACTCTTGACCCTGGTATGTCTTGGTGGTCTCTCTTTAGAGATGCCAGTCCCCCAGTGGTGGTGTGGTTCCCCTGGTTTCAGGTGCTCCTCTGTGCTTTTGTCTAGCTGGC
Organism: Lepidodactylus listeri; assembly: GCA_029233225.1. Taxonomy (NCBI): domain Eukaryota; kingdom Metazoa; phylum Chordata; class Lepidosauria; order Squamata; family Gekkonidae; genus Lepidodactylus; species Lepidodactylus listeri. The sequence continues at coordinate 115,019,864 of JARCFY010000002.1, read as the reverse complement.
TGGTGGGTGGGATTACCACCCCCCCCAAACAGGCAAGAAGCTGGAAATAATGTGATGTGTCAACATCACTTGGAAGTGACATAGGCTTGTCAGTGACATCGGGGGGCAACACTCTGGTTTTTGGGCAAAATTCTATGGTAGAAGCTAATTCTACCATAGAGATTTTGCCCACAAACCAGAGCATCACCCCTAACTGTTACCCAACGTGGCAGTCTACTAATTAGTGATGGAAATTAGCTTAAATGGAGACAGAGCGAGAGGCAGGAAACTGGGATCTCCACCAATGTATACCAAGATTTTCCCTTAGAGAATTCTCAAAATAAACCAGTCAGATGTTCAACTGGAAGTTGTTTTATTGAAGAATAATAAAGGGCAAAAACACAAACAGAACACACAAAGATACAAACTAACTAAGAAGAATTCAGGGAGGAATGGGGAGAAAGAGATTTTGGAGAGGTAATATTTACCCTGGGGCTATCTGATATGTTTGCCCCCAAAACAATGACATGATGGCTTTTCCGGGGATGGACAATGTTCTTGGGAAACATTGATGTGATGAACTATAGGTGTTTATGTTTCTTGATGACCCTTTGTGTACCAGAAGGGAGAAGCTACCAGGTTATCTGAACAGAGTAATGTGTTGCATAATTAGGGCAGGTAGTCAGGGGAAGTGAGATTTGGGTGTGGGACGGGATTAATCCAAGGTGAGGCCATCTGTGTTGGGAGTTACATTGTCCTTTAATTATGCATCCCTCTAGGGTGGGGAGAGGGTCATTAGTGGGTCAGCCACTCTGAGGGTCGTTAGCGGGTCAGCCGGCTTGGGGGGAGGGTATAAATCAAATAAATAAATTCACCTACCAAAATACTTTTGCAGGGTCTTACCTGACTGGCCTCCATTTTGTGTGCACCAGATCAATTTTGTTGCATTTTTAGATCAGGTGGTACCCTGCATATAGGATTTTGGGGTGACATGAATGAGAAGTGTTTATCTCTCTCTAAGTGCTAAACTGTCTATCTGTAGGAAGAGGGGTCTGACTGCTAACACAATGTCCGTGTCCTGCCTATGTCACTGTCGGGTGACGTAGGCACATCACATAGGCTTCTTTCCTCCCCATCCCCAGTAAGTTCACCCCTATCAGCTGGTCCAATGGGCCTGGCAACCCTATCTCCCTTCCAAATACTAACCAGGAAAAATCCTGCTTAGCTTCAGAGATATGACAAGACTGGGCTAGCCTGGGCTATCCAGGTTAGGACACTAACATTTAAATTTTTTAAAAGTAAGTTTTTAGTTCTTTTCCTTGCAACACTAGAGACTGACTTTTTTAAAAAAAATGAAATCTGGGAATTCAGAGATTGTGGCAACAGTTCATTAGAACATGCACAACAGCTAATTACTGATTTCTTTTAAAAGTCCTCAAAAATTCTCTAGTAACACAGCAGAGAAAATGGCTGCTATGGTTACAAGAAAAGGCTATTAGCTACCCCCAGAGACTCTGCCCTTGTGGTAGAGCTGTAATTGAAACTTTACCTCATTTTTGTATTTCATTCTTATTTATATTCATCTATAAGAGCTAAATTTATATTGTCTTTATTGAGCAGGTTTCTTCGCTGGCCACACAATTATCATCTGTTTTATGTTTTAGCTGGTAATGATGGATAGATGTGTTACTTTGTGGTAAAGTTTATATTTTATGCCCTTAGAATTAGACAGGCATATGTTAAAAATATCTCTAGGGTTAAGTATTAGTGGGGCTGTTGTTTTATTAGTTTCACCAAGATGATTTGGAGCATGTAGGTGCTCTGATTTTGAAACAGGAACAACAACAAAAAAGAAACAGGAACAGATTGCAAGAAAAATCAATTGCATTGTTCTGCACTGTAAGAAAGGAATAAAGTGAACTACCCAAACTACAACCATGAACAGGCTGATGAACAGTTGAACAGATGGTAAAATAAATTTTAAAAAGGCTTCTCTGTTCACAACTGGCAAACAGGGCATGAGCTAAGCTAGCAGTGTTTGAGCATCCCTAGTCTCACATGGACAAAGTCCCAGATTCACCCCTTTTCTTCTCCGTTGGAAAGGATTTCAGGTAGCATGGTTGGGAAAGAACACTGATGATAGTCTTAGTAAGCAACACTGGCCTACATACACCAATGACTAGATTTTCCTTGCCCTCTCTATAAACAAATTTGGGATAAGTCAATTTTTTTCGTTGTAGGCAGACCTGTGGTAGGGGCAGATAAGACATGTTTAGATAAATTATTAACAGACAAAATTTCAGTTATTACTAAGCTAACTGCTAGATTTTGCACTCAGATGATTAAAGTGCTTAGTAAATTTCAGTCCTGCCCCTTTGAGCCTTGACTTAGTTTCCTTCAGAAGGTCTATTGTACAGCTCTTGTTCCTCTTAAATTTTAAAAATGGTCATCTATGATGCTTTATGCACTTTATATTTTTCTCTTTTTAATAAAATTTTATATATTTTTCTGTTAAATTTTCTATTTCTATATTTTAACTGGAGTTTTTAACTTGTATTTTTGTATACCTGAACAATGTTTGTTTTGGCAATTGGATCTGGTCATGAACTGTAACATAACAATTAAAAATACTAGATTTGGTATAAGGCAGCTTCATGGAAGATGTTTTGCCAGCATTGGGACTGGGCTATACATAAATACTAGTTGCTATTATTTTTGACTGGGTCCATCCCTGAAAGGGGTGTGTGTGTGTGGCAAGAGACAAGCTCCTTCCATATCCCTCAAAAATTCCCAAGCACCTGGGAAGCAGGTTCCTGACCACCCCTGCCACCCAGCTGATTACCAGTTGCATCTGCAAAGTACAGATCCAGGGCAGTCACTCTGATTTGCCATACCTGCGGGTTGATCTTGCTTCTCTGTCTGTGCTTTTAGCAGACACAGGAAAGGCAAGAATTGTTCCCCACCTAGGAGATGTAGCAAATTAGAAGCTGCACCTGTTGTATTTTTGTCTTTCAAGGGTTAATATAGGCAGCTTTAGCATACATAGGATCGTAAGCTACATGTTTATGTTTGAGTTTAAAGTAAGGCAAGACTTAATTTAGAAATGTAGGTTTCCTTTGCTAAATTAATAATGAGAGCACATTACAAACTTTGAACTCTGAGCTATTGTGTGTTCTAGTTTTTTAAACTTATACTTCTTTTTCCCAGGCAAGACTCCTCAGATTGGATTCTGTCCTTCTTCAATGAATACATAAAATAAAATTTGTACTGATGTGTTACCTCCATTCCTGAGGTGAGAAAAAAAGGCTTCTGCATTGAAAAAGAGCAGCATACTCAGCCTGCCAGGCTAAAACAAGCTGCAGAAATAATAAATATAAAGTTAAGATGACAAGGAAGCAGTCAGAACATGGCAAAGGGCAGGGTAGGTGAAAAAGCCAAAGGGGCCTTCAGAGTATTATATATGAGGGAAGTTTGCCAGTCATACTATTATCCCAGAAAGAGCTACCAGCATGGAGAGAACAAACTGCTCAGAAGAACATTCAGAAAGTAGCTGCAAATGCAGCTGCAAATGTTTGAAGCCAAGCTGTTTTCTTCAGGTTTGCAAAGCTGCACTCCTCCTGCCCGTACCCCTCCAAAACTTTGTACTTTGATTAATACTTGCTTGTTTCTGCTAAAGTACTAAGGACCATGATTCAATAAATATGGCATTTACTGCCATCTGCCTTGACAGTCTTTGAACAGAAAATGTAAGAGGTGAAAGGTTTAGTGGTGGGGCTTATTGCCCTGAGCATACAAATGGGAGAGGAGGAATTAACTGTAGCGTGCACCGCAGCTAATTGGGAGGGGCAGGTCTGATTGGTCTCCATCCTTTTTCAGTGCCTGACTAGTCAGTCTGCCAAAGCAGGCAACTGATTGCTGTGCTATCCCTTTCATAAACCCATATCATTGAATGAGCCATGACACCAGACTCACAGGATCAGCCATTGGACCACAACGATTACTCTTATGGGGAAAGAGCCAACTGCTAATGTGCAACTGTATTCAACCAGTCAAGGAATCTTGTGCACTGTTTGTTGCAAGATTAGGAATCAGCCTAAGAGTTGAAGTGTTATATTCAGGTCAGCTCAATCACCTGGTGCAGGGGTTGCTCGGCTGTACCACCTGAGGCTGCAGGGAGAGGAAGTGTGGGCCTGATAGCTCCTCCTACTTGTTCCACATGAAAGACTACATGCATTCAAGGTCTTTGAAAGTTCTGCTGTACTTAGGTAGCTGTATTGCCTAAATCCCTGTGCCATATAGGAGGGGGTCCCTTCCAGCTCCACTCTTGTAAAGTAGAAACCAGAACCCTTGTCCCACTGTACAGCCACTTATAAACTAATATACTGGGGAACAAATCTCATTGAAATCAGTGTGACCTAGACTAAAAAACTCTGCCTCTGAGTAAACATGCCAGAGATCACTGTCCAGCTCAGCCATTCCCTGAGGTTGGTTCCTTGATGAAAATGCCCAGCAAACCAGCATAGCAGATGAACTTACCTTGTTCAATCAACATTCACTATCAGACTATGAGCTTATCCTCAGTAGGGATGGACATGAACTCCATTTTTGTGGTTTGGTTCATGGGTCATCCAAGGTTCGAGATAACTTGGTTCACAAACCAAACCAGTTCATATTGGTTCATGAGCTCTTTCTGCTCTGTGCTGCTTTAACAGGGAGCAGAAAGCACGGGGTGAAACGGTTCTGAGCCATTTAACCTTCTACTTTCTGCTTACTGCTGCTTTTGGCAGGAAGCAGAAAATGGGGGTTTAAATGGCTCAGAGCTATTTAAACCCCTGCTTTCTGCTCCCTGCTGCTCAGTTGTTTTTTGTGAAGAACAGAAAGCAGGGGTTTTAATGGCTCTGAGCCATTTAACCCCCTGCTTTCTGCTCTTCATGAACCACCATGAACTGCCTTAAAAATTGTGGAAGTTCATGATGGCTTTTCAGATCACAAACATTGCTTTGTGAAACATGAACTGGTCAAAATTCATGACAAACTTTATTTCATAAGCCCGTTCATGCCTATCCCTACTGATCAGTTGCAAGTCAGTTTCTTATTTACCCGGCTCCCTCAGCAAAATAGCTACACAGTTAAGCTGCAAAAAGGAGCTCTTTCCTTCTGTCCAAGCTGTGCTGGGACAGATGCAATATTTTTAATCTCTGTACTCCAAGGTGAAGAGGAACAAGAGCTGGTTTCTCTTCTTTACTCTGTAGCCCAAGCTGACAGCTTGGAGTGAAGAGAAGGGGAGAAAAATCAGGTGGGCTTCTGATAATACCCATCCCTAAATTCACTTCCTCTCAGAAAGTCTGGGATTCAGCAAAGTTTTCAGGATGGGAGATCAGAAGAAACCCATTTCCAGCTGATCATCTGGGGGTTGGCTCCTGATTCCTCCCAAACTTTGCATGGTACAGAGCAAAATTTCTGCAGCAGCCCACTCCCAGATAATCTGTCATCAGCTGGGAGGTGACTTCTGATTGCTGCTAATAGGTTGTTCCTGCATTAAACAGGTTCCAAGCAAGCAAACAGCCTGTCGATTAATTGGCTGTCTACTCATTGTTGACAAATGGGATGTAAGCCCAAACTGGCAGGTATTCAAGCATCCCTAAATGAAATTGTTTATATGATTATATTCATAAAATCCATGTTCAAGTCTGTGGGGAGGATCCAACACAGCATTTCTGCGGCCGAGGACAGACTGGCAATCTAAAGCGGAGGCAAAGCGGAGGGAACTGGTACAGGGGGAAAACCCCATGGAGCTGGCCGTTCACACTGGCCAGAGCAATGCGGATCAGCGGCGATACGGAGCGTTCAGACTGCCACGGAGCATTCAGACTGCGCATAACTTTGTGCGGCGCGTTCACACTGCCGCCTCTGGATGCCTCCCACTTCTTCCGGTTCACACTGTTTGGAAGTGGGAGGCATGCGGAGGACGGCCCCTGAACACCGGTTTTACCCGGTGTCCTGGTAAAGCGGAAGGAAAGCGACTGGGAGACGGGTAAGTACGAAATGGAGCCGACGGACAGATGCGCATGTCTGAACGTGCTCCTTTCTTCCATTTCCGAAGTGTGCCTGCCCCACTTTAGATTGCCAGTCTGTCCTCGGACTGCAGGTGCAAGGACTTCTGTCCACAAAGCATGACTTTCACAGTTCCCCCTTCTGGGATAGCCTGACAGCAGTGTTTTGGGAGTCCTTTAAGGCTGGAGTGGGAAGGGGGAGTGGCAAAAGTCAAATTCTGTGGGTGGAAGTTTTTGCATCTGCAGAGAGACTGCACTGAAAGAACAGAAACCAGCTGAGCATTTTGGTACTTAGAGTCTGCAGTTGTCCTATGTATAAACTGGGGTACAGTTCAAGGCTATGCTTTTAATTAATTAATTAATTAATTTATTGGATTTATATCCCGCCCTCCCCGCACGCGAGCTCAGGGCGGCTTACACGGGCCCAAGGCCTAATCAAAACATTAAAACCTATAAAATCAGTTAAAACACAATCAGAATACTGATCTGTGTAAATTGCTTTAATCATGTTCAGCAGATGCTCCCCAACTTGTAGTTCTTCCAAAGTTGCAAACATAAAGTCCCAGTTCGAATTATCAAACGCTTTCTCAGCATCTAAGAAAAAGAATCCAACTTGCTTCTCTGGATGCTTCATCAATTATAATAAACAATGATATGACAGAATATTTCAAAGTTCAAAAAGGAACAAGACAAGGTTGTCCACTATCTCCATTGCTTTTCATATGGATACTGGAAGTATTACTAGTGAAAATGCAAGAAGAAAGAGAAATTAAAGGTTTAACTATAAGAGGCTATACTTACAAATACCGTGCTTTTGCTGATGACGTGATGTTTATAATGGAAAAAACACTGGAAACACTGCCAATATTGTTACAAAAAATTAAAGACTTCAGAGACCTAGCAGGATTTTATGTTAACAAGAAGAAATCTAAGTTGTTATGTAAGAACATGTCAAGTAAGGAAAAAATAGAACTGCAAGTAAGAACGAACTGTGAGGTAGTAGAGAAAACAAAGTTTCTGGGAATTGATTTAACAATGAAGAATATTGACTTGTTCAAGAATAACTATGAAAAACTTTGGATACAAATTACCCAAGACATTAAGAAATGGAATTTACTAAATCTATCACTAATGGGTAGGATTGCAGTAGTTAAAATGAACATTTTGCCTAGACTGTTGTTTCTGCTGCAAATGATACCCACAGTAAAAGACTCAAAGGTGTTTAAAGGTTGGCAAAAAGAACTTTCAAAGTTTGTATGGGCAGGAAGGAAGCCCAGGATAAAAATGAAGATAATGTGTGATGCGAAAGAAAGAGGTGGATTTCAACTACCAAATTTGCAGTTATATCATGATGCGGTTTGTTTGACGTGGTTAGAAAGCTGGATCCGACTAGAAAATAGGAAGCTTTTGGCATTGGAAGGACATGATTGTAGATTTGGATGGCATGCATACTTGTATTACGGAAAAGTGAAGATGGATAATATGTTCAAACACCATTATGTAAGAAGATCTTTAATAAATGTGTGGAGTAAATTCAATAGATTTTTTTCGGATACAAAACCATTGTGGATTGTTCCAGCGAAAGCTATAAAGCCTTTTTTCAATTTGTGAAGGTCAAGATTGGTTGAAATATGAAGCACTGGTAACAAAAGTAAGAGGTGAATACATCTTAAAAAATGAACAAGATGTTAGTTTTGGGTAGGGTGGTGGCGTTACAGACAGATAACAAGATAAGAGGGCGGGTGGCTTGAGAAGTGAAAATAATGAAATAGAACACATATGGCTAGAAGGTGATAAGAAAATGGTTTCTAAAATGTATAAAATATTGTTGAAATGGGATAATGAAGAACTAGTTAAAGAACAGATGATAAAATGGGCAATTAATGTTAATAGAGATATTCCGATGTCATCATGGGAATTTTTATGGAAAAGAGCTATGAGTACATCAACATGTTATAGTCTTAAAGAAAATTGCTATAAAATGATGTATAGATGGTATACGACACCTAAAAAAATTGCAATTATTAGTCAACATGTATCTAATAAGTGTTGGAAATGTAAACAAAAAGAAGGTTCCTTTTATCATATGTGGTGGACTTGTGAAAAAGCGAGGAACTATTGGTCAATGATATATGAGGAAATGCAAAAAATTGTGAAATGTACTTTTAAAAAAACACCAGAATTGTTTTTGCAAGGTCTTAAGTTGGAAGATATAGATGTCAGTAAATGGACAATGATATGGTATATGGTGACAACCGCAAGAATGGTTTATGCACAAAACTGGAAGAATATATGTATCTAGCATTTTTAGGAATTGAATAATATATAAAAACATTAGAGGTACATATGTTATAGAAAAAGAGCTAAATACTCAATCTTTTTTAATTAGTAATTTACCTGTTAATCTAAGTTTAAGTACAGGTGTGGGGTCTGCTGGAAGCCTAGAAGGGGGGAGGAGGAGGAAAAATAAAAAGAGGTTGATAAAAAATAAGATGAATGTACTGTCTAATGAAAATGGTGACTTCAATAAAAAAAAAATTTGGGAAAAAAAACACACAATCAGAATAAATACCATAGATACCTATTAAAACCTTCCACAAATATAGTTTCTGATGGCAACCCCATGGCAGGTCTGCCCCGCCAGCATTGCCAGGACCATGCTGGACCAGGTACATCACAGATGGTTAAACTGATGGATGGTATCACCGGGGTCACCGGTGGCAGCTCCTATTCGAAGGCCTGGTGGAAGAGCTCCGTCTTACAGGCCCTGCAGAACTGCATTAGGTCCCACAGGGCCCTGATCTCCCCCGGGAGCTCATTCCACCAGTCAGGAACCACCACCGAGAGAGCCCTGGTCCTTGTTCTGGCAAGCTTGGCATCTTTGGGGCCAGGGATGCATAGTCGATGTTCTGACCCCGACCGTAGTGCTCTCTGGGGTATGTACGGAGAAAGGCGGTCCATAAGGTATGTTGGACCCTGGCCATATAGGGCTTTATAGGTAAGAACCAGCACTTTGAAGCAAACTCGGTATGCTATAGGCAGCCAGTGCAGCGCCGCCAGCATAGGCCCGATATGGTCCTGCCTAGCAAGACCCATCAACAGCCTGGCCACGGCATTCTGCACCAGCTGCAGCTTCCAGATTTGCACCAAAGGCAGCCCCATGTAGAGAGCATTACAGTAGTCTAGCCTCGAGGTGACCGTTGCATGGATCACTGTGGCTAGGTCATCACGGTCGAGGTAGGGACCAACTGCCTCGCCAGCCATAGGGGGTAAAAGGCTGACTTGGCAGTGGCTGCTACCTGGGCCTCCATTGATAAGGAGGAAGCTCAGGAGCGGGACCCCCCGCCCCAAACCGCAACGACCCAGGCACAAGACCTCCGTCTTTGCTGGGTTCAATTTCAGCCTGCTTGATCTGAGCCAATCAGCCACAGCATGCAATGCCCGGTCTAGACCGTCTGGGCCGGAGTCCGACCGGCCACCCAACATCAGATAGAGCTGGGTGTCATCTGCATATTGGTGACATCCCAGCCCAAACCTCTGGACAATCTGGGCAAGGGGGCGCATATAGAAATTAAACAGCATCGGGGAGAGCACTGCCCCCTGAGGCACACCATAATCAAGTGGGTGCCTCGAGGATTGCTGCTTCCCTAGCACCACCCTTTGTCCTCGACCTTGGAGAAATGAGACGAGCCATTGCAAGGCCCGGCCCCCTATCCCCACATCGGCAAAGCGGCTGGACAGCAGCTGATGTCATCTGTTTAGAATGACCACTTTTAAAAACTTTCAGAAGGTTTTATTGCTGTATCTAGTTTTTATTTATGAAATCAATATAATGTTTTTAAATTCTGTCAGCTACATAGAGTGCTTTTTTTAGTACAGGTAAAAATCCCTAAATTAAGAAAATAATAAAGACCCAATTTTCCAGGGGCAATTTCTGCAATGGAAGTGCACACTTTTCAGCTGCCACAGTTCCGAAGATCTCTTCAAGATACCTGTGCCTGTAATGATTACTATCCTAGCTCGATATTATGGGCTGCATACAAAAGAGTCCCCTAGGATAATGGTGTGCTGTATTAAGAAGTTTCTTGAAAGCCTGAACTGAACCTTAAAAAGTAACTTGATGGAGAGGTAGAATTCTTTTTGGTTGGAACCAGGGTGTGTAAGTACATATAAACCAATATCAGGGAGGTTTTCTTTTAATACCTCTTTAGTTGCTAAAGTCTTATGTATGCTCCCTTCTTCAAGGGATGGGAAGCAGCAGGCAGGTCAGGGCCCTGCTGCTTTAAGGCTGCAGTCCCTTATAGCCTGCTGTGAAGATAAAATAGCCTGGTGGAGAAGGCAGGGAGAAAAAGCATTTCAGAGCACTGCTGAATGTCTCCCGCACACTATGCTCAACCAGTCTCTGTTCTTCTTAAAGTTGTTGATGGAAACTTTTCCTTCAGACTTTTAATCTAAACCTTACAGCAACCATTAAAAAATAACTCAGCAAATTTCCTGACATACTATTAGCTCTGTGGCAGATCAACCTGCAAGATGTCATCATTGTTACCCCTCTTCTTCTTGAGCCCATTCCTGAAACAAGGACTTTCAAGGGGCCAGTGGTAAAGAATGTGGTGATAGGTTGTATATGAGGGAGCACAACATCCATGTGATTTTTTTTTAGAATTCAAACATCAGATGTGTTTCTATCATATTACACCTCTAGTTTCAATATACAGAAACAATCTAGGAGCAGTAGTCCCTCTTTGCAAACCATCACTGTATTATTCATTTTTCTGAGTGTCTCTGACTTGGAACAGTTCTGATGTGTACAGAATCTAGGGCTTGCAGCTGAAAAATGAGTGTGCTTAAAACAGGATTATTATGGATGAGCCATTTGGCTCAGCTGGAAGTTGGTTGTCAGCTACAGAACCCAAGAGATTTCCTGCTCCTTTAAGAGTTGCATAAAAAGGTAATTTTTCCCATCACCAAGTGGCCTGCATTTTATTTATTCATTTTGACTAAACTTCTACTTGATCTCTTGTTGAGGGACTGAGATCTTGAGCCAGCATTTTTGCAGTTCATCCTATGTTGCTCCTCAAGAGGTGTCTCTTGGCCATATCCAGGGCTCTTCTTGTAGAAAAAGCCCAGCAGGAACTCATTAGCATATTAGGCCACACCCCTGACAGCACAGCTCATTAACATATTAGGCCACACCCAGTGTTCCCAGAAGTGTGATCATCCAGCCACATCCACCTTTTGCTTCTTATTCTGTCTACCTTGTTGTCAAAACAGTTTTGACAAAACCAATAAAAACATTATTTTCGGTTCCATCTATACAAAACCTTGCCTGAACCAATATCTTATGTCCAACAATTATTCCCACACTGGATTGGAATCAATTCCTAAGGGTTAGGTTCTCATGGAAATCAGGTTGCCTTCCTGCAGAACTAGTACGCTGAATATGATTTTTTAGGGTTGCCAACCTACAGGTGGGGTCTGGACATCTCCTGGAATTACAACTGAGCTCCAAACTACAGAGATCAGGTCAATGGCTGCTTTGGAAAGTAGAGTCCATGGCATTATGCCTTGCTTAGGTCCCTCCTTCCCCTAAACTGCACCCTCCACTCCCAAATCTCCAGGGATTTCCTCAACCTGGAGTTGGCAACCCTAGTTCACTGGCAGAACAACGCTAGGAGCCAGTTTGGTGTAGTGGTTAAGTGTGTGGACTCTATTCTGGGAGAACCGGGTTTGATTCCCCACTCCCCCCTTGCACCTGCTGGATGACCTTGGGCAAGCCATAGCTCTGTACCAGCTGTTGTCTCAGAGCTCTCTCAGCCCCACCTACCTCACAGGGTGTCTGTTGTGGGGAGGGGAAGGGAAAGGAGTTTGAAAGACGCTCTGAGACTCCCTTGGGTAGTGAAGGGCGGGGTATAAATCCAATCTCTTCTTCTTCTAGGTTTGTGGATGCACTGGATGGGAGTAGTTTGTGGACTATTTTATTCAAGGTACAAAATTTTATTCAAGGTATAAGATTTCATGTGCCACCCACACTTCTTCAGATGGAAGATGTGTGCATGCACACAGAAGCTTATACCTTGGATGAAACTTTGGACTCCAACTTTGTTCTGCTGCTTCAGACCAACACGGCTACCCACCTGAATTATTACACTATAATACTTTTTACAAGCAATTATATACCAGTGGAGTGGTTACCATGCAGAGTCTGTTCCTGTGAACAGGTGGTCTTTACCACATAAATTATCCTGTGAACAGGTGGTCTTTACCACATAAAAGTATCACTACCATCACAAGATCACCAATCGTTGGAACTCCTCAGAAGAGGAAATCTCTCTTATTAAGAGGTTTAAGAACATCAACTTTGCTGGCCCATTAAAGGCAGATGTCGATCCATTGGCAGGAGAAGAGGGACAATCATCTTCTTCAGAAACTCTGCCCACTTTTTTAAATGTCACAAAACAGGCAATCTCCAAAGTGCAGCTGACCATGCTCATTTTTAGTTACAACTCTGTTTCTCTGCAGATGTCCCCCAAAGTGCCCCCCAACAGTCAAGTGTTCTGACAACACACACAACAATGAAGCTACTTTTTCAGATGTTTTCTCTTACATGGCAGTAAGCACCAAACCACTTTAATATAGACTTTAAACACACATATATTTGCAAGCCATTCCCAACAAGACACAACAATGAACCCAGGCTTCAAAGTTACTTTTCTTAAGCAGAAGATGCCATGAGAAAACTAAAGAGATTCTCAAAAAATAAAGATATTGTCAAAACCAGCATTTCTTGGGCTCTCTGCTTTTTTACATCCCCCCCCTTTTCAATTTTTTAAAATAAAAACAGAAAGAACGGAAGGAAGGAAGGAAGGAAGGAAGGAAGGGGTAGGAGGGGGGAGAGAGAGAGAAAGGAAGGAAGGAAGAAAAAGGAAGAAAGAAGGAAGGAAGATAGACAGAGGAAGGAAGGAAGGAAGGAAGGAAGAGGTTGGTGAGGGGAGAGAGAGAAAGGAAGGAAGGAAAAGGAAGGAAGAAGGAAGGAAGGTAGACAGACAGAGAAAGGAAGGAAGGTAGGTAGGTAGGTGGAGGAGAGAGAAAGGAAGGGGGGAGGGAGAGAGAGAAAGAGAAAGGAATAAAGAAAGGTGGGGCCAGAGAGAGAAAGACAGAAAGAAAGACAGAAAGAAAGGTGGGGGGGCCAGAGAGAGAGAGGGAAAAGAGAACAGAGAACTTACTGGAGCAGGGAAAGCCACACGATGTCGGCAAGCCAAATGCAGAAAGCCTAGCCCCTGTGCTTAATCTCTGGGCGGGGCTTTCTCCTGCTGGCTTTTTTTGCTCTTAAAGGGAAAGCACCCGGTGGAGCTTATTCCTGCTGGCTCTCTGCAGGAACTTTCCCTTTAAGTGTAAAAAGCTCAGGCTGGGCAGGGAGGGGGCGGGGCAGGCTCGGAGGCCAGCCGGAATGGCGTTCCTGCACGTTCCTGCTGAAATCGAGCCCTGGCCATATCGGATTCCAAGTTAAGAACATAAGACCAGCGGCCCATTCAGTCCAGCATCCCACTTAACAGAGCAACCAACCAGTTGTCCTGGAAGGCCAATGGACAGGCCATAGAGACGGAGGCTTTTCCCTGATGTTGCCTCCTAACACTGGTATTCTGAGGTTTACTCCCTCAGGACACTGGGTTTCCTTTAGTCATCGTAATTATTAGTTAACTCCACTGAGTGGCCCAAATTCTAAACATTCACTCTATCTACAGTATCCAAACCGTGCATAAGCCCTTCATGTCCCCTCCTTAGGTGCCTTTTTTTAAACTGAAAAGAAAGATCCAGACTCCTTAGCTTTCCTCAAAAGTAGGGTGCTCTAGCACCATTTAATCATCTTGTCTGCCCTCTCCTGTATTTTTTTCCAGATCTACTATATCTTTTTTTTTTCATTTTGGAGTATGTTGACCAGAATGCTACATGGTATTCCAAATATGGCTGTCCTGGACACCCAAACTTTATAATACTGGCCATTTTATTTCCAATTCATAATAATGCATAGCATAAAATTTGCTTTTTTCAATCCTAAAGCTATTCCCAAATGGTGGTTTTTCTCTGCCTTTGCTTCCAAACCCTTCTGGAGCTTCCACATGGCATTGTTTTGCAACCATCCTGCTTCTAGGTCTTACCCATCCTCAGCACACTCTTTCCCAAACCTGTTTTACTTCTGTATTTTTAGCATGCCATCTTGAAGGAACTGTATACATTTTCTTGCCCTGCAAAGGGTCTGCCCACATCAGCTTCATTTCTTCTTTCTTACCCCCTCATAGGCACAATTTCCCCAGTATTTTTTCCTGCCATGCAACCAGAAGGCTTTTGAGGGCTTAAAAAAGCTACAACAGTAATAGCTATAGTGCAATAATGATCAATTCCCACTTATCTATTTCAAATGTAACAAAAGTGCTAAACTCTATAGGAATTCTAGATGGGGAAAAGGTGTGGTGAATCACAACAGCCACAGTGGCCATAGCCCTGAGAACCAATGAAGAATCACTGCAGAGTACCTGAGGAAAGTGCACAGAAAACTCCCATGTGTGGAAGCTCCATTGTGAACACCCATGCCCCTGTGTTTCACAACAGCTGTGGAAGAGGCACAGAGAATCCTCATCATGTGGAAACAGCCTATGCTTTCATTAAGCTTTCCAATTCAATCCCAGCATTTCTTTCCTTCTCAGTTACCACCAGTTCAGAACACATTAACATATATTTTGATCCAGGTTCCAGCACCTTACACTTACCAACACTGAAATGTATGTGCTGCCCACTCATCCAATTTGGAGAGATCCTCTAGAAGTTCTTCAGAAACTGTGTTTGTTTTCAACATCCTGAATAATATGATATCATGCACAAACTAGGCCCCTACACTGCTTACTCCAAATTCAAAATAATTGATGACCAAATTAATAGTAATGGTCCTAATACAGGTCCTTGGGGGACCCGACTGCTCACTTCCCTTTATTATCTGAACTATAGATTCACTCCCACTTTCTGCTTCCTGTAGTTTAACCAGTCTTTAATCCATAAGAGAACCTATCCTCTTACCCAGGGGTCCTCAAACTACGGCCCGCGGGCCACATGCGGCCCGCCGAGGGCATTTTTCTGGCCCGCCGGGTGTGCCACCAGGGGTCCGTTGGAGGGGGAGCTCACCGGAGTGCCGCTCAGGGAGTGACAAGCCTGGGGGGAGGACACATGATCAAGCCCCACCTCCTCCCCCCCAGTCGGCCAGGAGGAGGCAGAAGGAAGAGGGTAAGTGTGCAAGGACAGGCACTCCAGCCGGCCCCAAATCCCCTAGCCAGCTCAGAGGCCTCTGAGCCGGCTAGGAGACCTGTGCCAGTCCCGGGCACCCAGGAGCCGGGTGGGGATGTTTTCCAGAATGAAACATCTGAAATCTCCAACCAGATGTAGACTAACTGATGCACACTTGCATCACTTGTTACAACTAGCAGTGACAAATATGGAACCGGACATTGACCATCTCATTAGCCAAAAGCAGGCCCACAGTTCCCATTGTTGATTTAACTTTACTTGTTCTTCATTTTAAATATTGTATTTGTTCCCATTTTGTTTTTTTTACTTCAAAATAAGATATGTGCAGTGTGCATAGGAATTTGTTCATAGTTTGTTTGTTTTTTTAAACTATAGTTTGGCCCTCCAACGATCTGAGGGACAGTGAACTGGCCCCCTGTTTAAAAAGTTTGAGGACCCCTGCTCTTACCAATGACTACTAAATTTACTTAGGAATGTTTGGCAAGAGACCTTGTCAAAATTCTTTTGGAAATTCATGTTTTTTAAGGAAAACATACCTATTTATCTCAAAAAGGTGAACTATTGTTTTCACAAGATACAATTCAAAATGATATATCATTGCTACTTTAGTTTTAACTTTTTGCTAATTAAAAGGACATTTTATTTTTGTATGGTTTCTGTCCAGTGAAAAATAAACCCCCATAATACAACGTACAGTATCTCTTCGGCATTATCAGAAAAAATGCAGCCAAGAAATAGCTGGTCATTTCCCCCCTCAGTATCAATTCCCTCTCAAGTGTTTTCCTTATTGCCCCAGTGGGTATATATTGATTTCCCTAACCCACCCTGCATGAAGAACAAACCAATTAAGCCTTGTCTTGTTTATTATCACTGATGTTTCATCTGTGGTGCTATCAGCAATGTCAACATGATTTAGGGATAAAGTTTACCATGAAAGATAATATGACATTAGTTTGAACATAGACATCTCAAAACAAGAGAGATGCCTTGCAAACATGCATTGTAATATTTCAGTTTCTAATCCTCATGAATGCATGTCCATTTTTTTGAAAAATATTGGATTATCAATCTAGTCACTCATTTTTAAACACCTTGTCAAGAATTTTGTCAGTGTCATTTAATTCCATAGATCACCAGCTTTATTTATTTATTCATTTGCAGAGTTTAGTAGTCAGAAAATCTGGGGAAGGGAAGAAGAAGGAGATACAATAAGTGGAAGGTAATGAATGTGGGCATATTTTCTTTACTGACTGTGAGGTGCTTCAAATGTCAATAACATATAACAGCCATGCTGTATTTTTTTTTTAAAAAATGGCATGCTGATTGTGGCCCTGCTTATTTTTTCAAATTGATCTTGATTCTTTAAAAAAAGTAGGACAGCTTCCATAAGTTTGTCCCAATACAGGAAACTCTGAAGTAGTAAATATCAACTTAAATATCAAAGATACTTTTAACAATGTGACTTTTCATTTGGAGGTGGGGGGACGGCAGCACCAGCAGATGTAGTGGGAATGGGGTGGCACCTGCAACAAAGTTGCACATAATTGCATATGCACTGCCATTTTACTGCAGTGATATAATTTAAGCTGTTTAGAGAAGAAGAGTGTGTTGAATGTTAGGTTCCTTTGATTGCTACCAGCTAACAAAATGCAAGCTAGAATGGTAGGTGATCAGACATCAGCATTAAGTGTTTCTCTTAGCTCCTTTCTCAGTTCACAAACATCCTTGTAGAAAACACTGTTAAAAAGTTAGCTACATGGTACTAGCAAAGCATTAGATTTGGAATGATGGTGATGGTTATGCCTTACTATGGTCAGACTTTAGACTTCGGTGCCATAGCTGTGTATATACTGGAGCTTGTCATCTTTGCCTGTGAAACCCAAGGCTTTGTTTCTAATCTCACAGATAAAGTCAGGGCTTCCTTGAATGCATCAAGTTTGCGATTTTGCCTGCCCTGCATTAGCAGGGCTCACCAGATGAACATTTTAATACTGGGATTGTAAATACTGAAGTTCTTCTCTTTCAGGCACAGCAGCAACACACCATCACTACAGACTGGGCTGGTTCATCCATAGAGGCGAGGTGAGGCAGTCAAGGGTATAGACTTTCCAATTTCCGGGGGGGGGTGGGCTGGGCCAGAGACATTACAGGCCATTGTCTCTAGGGGAGGCTCAGCACGTCCTGGAAAAGTTTGGGAGGGGGCTCCAGCTCCCCAGCCCCCCTGAAGTTGATGCCTATGGAGGCAGTTGCCTTAGGGCACGGCCACCAGGGGGTGCCAATGGCCTGCTGATGTGGATGCACACTAGCCCTGCTCACCAGCTGACTCTCTGAGCGGTTCTCTCTGACCAGTCACCTTCCCCTACCAAGAGTGTGCGCCATGCTCTGCAACAGAAGGGAGAAAGAGAGAGAGAGAGCACCCAGCAGCTATGAGAGCTGCTGCCTCTGCTCCCAAGGAAACTCCAGCAAGGTCCTGGGGGCATGGGGTTATGCAAGTGTGGGGTTTCAGGGCTGCCTGGCTGGCAACAACGCCTGCAGCACAATGGAGGTGGGGTGCCGCCTGGTGCCTTTCTCACCCGCCTCTGCCGCTTTGCTGAGGCAGATGATGTGACGATGCCTTTGCAGCCTTTCCTCGCTTGGCGTTGTGAGGCTAGGAACTGCTTGCATCCTTTCCCCTCCCCAACACTTCACGGTGCAGTCTTTGGCTTCTTTGTTGATTGCTGAAGGGTTTTTTTAAAAAAAATACTGTGCCTTTCCTTTCCCTCCCTTTTTCCTCCTGTCAAGGAGCCAGGTGGAGCTAAAATGTTCAACTCTGTCCTAGAATGCCCTTTTTTTCCTCTCCTTCCCTTCTCTTCCTCTCCCCCCATTCTCAGAGTTTCCAAACGTAATGTTCCTCTAGATAAAGCCATAACCGGGGGGGGGGGGGGGGGGGGTTAGGTTATGATCACCAGCATTGTTTACATTCCCAAGTCTCTGTCTCTGGACAGGCAGAAAACTTTGTAGGGGGTCTGATCATGTGTTGCCTCCTGCTATCTTCTCTACCTTAACCTCCACAGATGATTGCGGCATATACAACCACCTAAGCCGGAACATGCAGGCAAAGAGAATATCTTTGAGGGTGAGTAGACAGCATCACCTTTCCCTGAGGATCCAAAGCCATCTTGTCCCTCACCCCTCTCTGGCTGGCCCACTTCCCAGAGTTGTATTGTGATCAAACCCTCTAGCTTGGAGGGGGCTGAGCTCTTGTGCTTGAACCAGCCTTCGCCAGATCCCATTTCTCTAAAAGAAAAAAGACAGAGAGGTGTGTGTGGGGGGAAACTCCCATCTCTCTCAATTTCTCTCCCCCTTTCCCATTCCTGTCCCCCCACTTACAGTTCCGTGGAACATTTCCCAAGACCTGCCAGCATGCCTGCATCTTGTTGAACCTCCAAATTCTGCTTCAGTGGAATAGTACTTTTACTATTCCATCTGCAAGCTCTCGCCCGGCGCAATTATTTAGAACAATTCGGTCTTTAACTGTACTGCCACAGGGCAGACCAAATGTTACGGAATTGGATATCGGCTGTGAGGCATTTGCGAGCTATTTTGCAGATAAAATCCTGCTACTCCGCCAGGACCTCCCGGCCACAGTTGAGACAGTGAGTGAACTCGAGGCCCCATGCACGTCTTCTGGTTCTATTCTGGATCATTTCAGTCCTCTCATCCTGGAGGAAGTTGACAGATTGCTCTCAGCTGTGCGTCCATGTGCAACCTTGATCTGTGCCCCTCTTGGCTTATAAAAGCTGGCCGTGAGGGGCTACGAGGTGCTCTCCGGGAGATTATCAACAAGTCCTTCACTGAGGGGCTATTCCCGGGAGCACTCAAGGATGCGATGGTCCACCCCCTCCTGAAAAAACCATCTCTGGACCCGGCCGTATTGGCCAACTATCGGCCGGTGTCCAACCTTCCCTATTTGGGTAAGGTATTGGAGAGGGCGGTGGCATTACAGTTGCAGGGCTTTATGGATGACACTTCCATGCTGGATCCGTTTCAGTCTGGCTTCCGGCCAGGTCATGGGACGGAGAGGGTACTGGTCGCCCTCACGGATGACCTCTGAAGACATCTGGATCAGGGCGGTACGGCGGCGCTGGTGTTGTTAGATCTGTCGGCCGCGTTCGATATGGTCGACCACCAGCTGCTGATCCACCACCTTGCCGACTCGGGGATACAGGGGCTTGCTTTACAGTGGCTTGCTTCTTTTCTCCAGGATCGGGGACAGAGGGTTGCGCTCGGGGAACAGACCTCCCAGAGGTACCTACTGGTATGTGGAGTGCCTCAAGGGGCGGTGCTGTCCCCAATGTTATTTAACATCTATATGCGCTCCCTTGCCCAGATTGTCCGGAGGCATGGGCTTGGGTGCCATCAATATGCAGATGACACCCAGCTGTATCTGTTGCTGGGCGGTCGGTCCGGCTCTACCCCAGATGACTTGGGGCGGGCGCTTCAAGATGTAGCGGACTGGCTCAGATTGAGTCGGCTGAAACTGAATCCAACGAAGACAGAGGTCCTGTGCTTGAGTCGGAGCGGGCCGGGGATAGGGACCCCACTCCCGTCCTTCGGGGGGGTGCCATTGGTGCCAGCGCCGAGGGTCAGGAGTCTGAGAGTACTCCTGGATGCCTCCTTATCAATGGAAGCTCAGGTAGCAGCCACTGCCAAGGCAGCCTTTTACCATCTTCGGCTGATTAGGCAGTTGGTAACCTTCCTCGAACGTGATGACCTAGCTACAGTGATCCATGCTATGGTCACCTCGAGATTAGACCACTGTAACGCTCTCTACTTGGGGCTACCCTTGTTTCAGATCCGGAGGCTGCAGCTAGTGCAGAATGCCGCGGCCAGGTTATTGATGGGTCTCCCTATGGGTGACCATATCCGGCCTGTGCTGCGGCTGCTGCACTGGCTGCCTATAGCATACCGGATCCGGTTCGAGGTGTTGGTGTTGACCTTTAAAGCCCTATATGGTCAGGGGCCTGCCTACTTGAGGGACCGCCTTTCCCCATATGTGCCCCAGAGGGCACTGAGGTCAAGCACCCAGCATCGCTTGACTATTCCCGGTCCAAGGGATGCGCGGCTGGCCTGTACCAGAGCTAGGGCTTTCTCGGTGGCGGCCCCATACTGGTGGAATGAGCTCCCAGACGACATCAGGGCCCTGCGGGATTTGTTACAGTTCTGCAGGGCCTGCAAGATGGAGCTCTTCCGCCAGGCTTTCAAATAGGAGCCGCCACCGGGGAGATGGCAGGACAACATCGCCCTAGTTCCACAGGCCAAACCTTCTGTTGCCGCTACTCTCCAGGAGCATGTAGATGCCGCCAGTACGGCTATGTTAGTCGTTTTTTAATGTTGTGTATTTATGATTTTAAATTGTAAACCACTTCGGTGTTTATGTTTATGTTGTGAGCCGCCTTGAGCCAGTTCGCTGGAAAGGCGGGATAGAAATGCAATAAATAAATAAATAAATAAATAAATAAATAAATAAATAAAACCTTAGATTTGGCTTTAAGGTGCTTTTAGAGCAAGATTTCAGTTATCTTGCTTTTTAAGGCATATTGCAATGGATAAAATAGTTCACAATGTCTTTCAGCTAGTAGACAGGGCTTTTTTTGTAGAGAAACCCCAGCAGGAACTCATTAGCATAATAGGCCGCACCCAACCACAGAAACTCATTAGCATATTAGGCCACACCCCTGACAGTGCAGCTCCCTCCCTGGATTGGATTGGCTTCCCCAGGCACCCCTCAGCTTGCGATGCACCTGGGGAACCCAAGGGGGGGGAGGCTGTAGGCGTGGCCAACTCAGAAGCCAGCCGGAACTCCATTCCTGTGTGTTCCTGCCCAAAAATATCCCTGCTAATAGACATGGGAAGCATATATTTAACTCAGATGTTGCTGTCTTTTAAACAATACTTCTGACCAGGACAACTTCATTATCTTTCATACATTCTGTTTAATAGCCCTTTAAGTTATAACATTTTGTTTCAAAGCTTGACCTGAATGAACTGGTGACAAAATTTGCTAAAAGAAAAGGCACGTGAAAGGAGATTCTGATGTGCCTGAAATGGAAACATTAAAAAGACTTAAATTTCAACATCACAATTAACAGAATTTTTCAAAATGCTTTGTGATTTGTGTTTTCCTGTTTGAGAGAAAATCAGAGTTATATTACTTGTTCTCACAATTAAAAGAAGAAATTAGCAATTTCAAATTTTGTATGTTTTTATTCTTCCTAAAATGCTTTCATGTTTGAAAACTGGTGTGTGTGTGTGGGGGGGGGGGGGGGCAGCACCAGAAGGTAGCCTTGCCTAGTGTGCAAAAAGAACCTGGCACTGGCCCTGACTACAGAATGCCCATTGGAAATGTTACAGGCCCCTTTTTCCCACTGTCCTTTTACCACCACCACCACAATCAATGGACATGTTGGAATGTACTCTTATTCTAAAAGCTGTCGACTTCAATCCAGGTAAAGTTACTGATGTCTAATATACATTGAAAGCAAGGGCATAAATTAGTTGTGACTAACTTGTTTCAATGGGACTTTGTTACAGCTAACTTTACCTGGATCCCGGCCATTGGATCCCACCAATTTGAAACCTTTACCTAGGCAGGACGCATGAACTTCTCTTCCCCTCATGTCTGAAAAGTTTGGCTTAGATACCTGCAGTGGCACCAGAGGAAAACCTGTTCCAGCCCTACAGAACCTTCCTCCAGACCATTTCATTTCTTACACCTCCACAGTATGGAGTCTAAAAATGGTTTGCTCTGTGGGATTCCCTGTTGCCTAATGTGTCTTGTGGATATTGAGCAGGAAAGCTCCTTTGTACTTTCCTTACATTGCTTAAATATTAGTATTCATTCAGCAGTGTTCCATGTAATTTCTTCCTCCTCAGTAATGCAAAGGTATGTTTAGATATTAATGATATCATTGAGGATCATCAAATGCTGGAAGCTGCCTATCCTGCCTGTGTATTTTGGAATGATGAGCCATAGTGTATTTCAGTTTGCAAACAGCATGGATACGTTACCCTTTGCTGTTTCATCGTCCGCCAATATGCAGTTCTGATAGCATCTGTTTCCACTACCCACGCTATCCAAATTATTAAAAGGGAGGTGGGAGGAGGGAGATGGAATTCTGAAACCATTCAAGTATCTTCTTCTTTGTGCTTTTTTTTTTTTTGCAAGCAACCCCCCCCTTCTTTGGTATGTACCCATCCAGCATCAAGTCTGTTCCCCCCCCCCTTTGCTTATCATCAGAGACAATTGTGATGTCATGTGTCTCTATGCAGAAAATCATGTTTAAAAAGAACTTTATTTGGAACAGATTACTGTAAACCAGTCACTTGACTAATTGACACAAATATTTCAGCAAGTAAGAAGAGACTTAAGATTTGCAGTCTTGAATACAGGAAATAGACGATGAAAATTTTAATAGACATTAATTACAAAGTCCCTGTTTAGGAGCTGATCTGCTTCCACTTATGTGCATTTCCACTTCAGATACGGAATTCCAGTGAAATCAGCGTGACTACTCAAAACCTTTGATGGATTTGGCTTTATGTGTTTAAACAATAGCCCACATGCTTCAGATAATACATTCATCTCTGGGTTCAAGAGGAATACCAAGAGTAAAGTTAAGTGTGTAAACACTGGCAAGAAAGAACTACAATTTATTAGAATTTCCAAGTTGCCAAGCAGCTGCACTTTCCATTACCGAAGATGTCTCAGTTGTGGATCCCCCCCCCCCCCAACATTTTCTGCATGACCAGCTTGAGAGTATTTACACTGAAGTTTAAAAGAACATATTGGCTTCCATTTCAAAATGATCTCTTTTCCCCCACAAGACATAGTACATTTCTGGTCCTTTGTACAGTGTTGCTGCCTAGAGAATTTATATTTTAAGAATATAAGATCTGCTGGGGCGGATCAAAGGCTCATCTAGGGTAGGCCTGCACAATGTGTGCTCTTTCCATATGCCCAGTGGCCAGAACCTCATGTTTTCATTACCCATGAGACTGCAAAATTGTGGGGGTACAGGGTAGGGGTGTTCTAGCACTTGTCATGCCATGATATATGAATGGAAGCAGTGTTTGGTTGGGGTTCCACAATGCCCAGAACCAAGAATACAAGCTGGTACACATTTGGGCCTGTAGCAGGCCTGGGTTCCCAGCTTTGTAAAAAATCAAGTATGTAGGCCTTCTTGACCTGGAGACAGAAGACAAAAATTATAGACAAGAGTTTTGCGTCATGAAATTTATGCATTCCACCGTCCTTTTGTTCTAGCCATTGCGGAGAAAGTTATGGTTGTGAAAGACAATATGAAAAATAATAGGGAATGATTGGCTTCCTTCTTGCCACCACCTACTTCTTCTGATCTGTCCACATCAATCCATGCCACAGGAACCTTGGGACAGTGTAATGTATGCAATGGCGATCACCATGTGCTCTCTGTAATGGCGACCGCCACATGGCCAACGCACATGGCCAGGCCAGCTACCTGAGCTTGGGTCAGGATGAACAATAGCTGGCCGGATCATAACTTGCCACCAATCTAGTGTCTAGGATCCTCTAGGGAACCTATGATCTGTAACCATAATCTTAAGGTCCTATCAGGACAATTGGGCGAGGCCGGAATATAAGAGGGCCCCTGAGCCCAGGTTGTCATGCTTTATCTGACCCGCTAATAAACATGCTTGCTGATTTCACTACAACGTGTCTCCGACTCCAGTACTTTGCAGATAGACTATTATATTGCCCTCTGCAGGGAGTTATCCTTAAAATTCCAGGCTCCCTGCACTGGAAGGGGCTCCTCTGGTGAGGAATCTGGGAGTGACACTGGATGCCTCTCTCTCTATGGAGGTCCAGGTTACTGCAGCCACCTGATCTGCCTTTTTCCATCTTTAGGTTGCTGAAACCCTTTCTCTCCCCCCCCCCCCAAGACTTGGCTACACTGACCCATGCAATGGTCACTTCCAGGCTTGATTACTGTAATTTGCTCTATGCAGGCTTACTCTTGAGGCTGACCTGGAAATTACAGTTGGCGCAAAATGCAGTGGTGCGCCTGCTAATGGTGATGCCTATGCAGGCTCAAGTTTGGCAGGTACTCTGCCAATTGCATTGGTTACCAGTAGAGTTCCAGATCCATGTCAAGGTGTTGGTAATAACCTTCAAAGCCTTACACAGCTTTGGACTAACACCTCTTCCTGTATATGCCCCGAAGAGCACTACAGTCTATGAATCAACACCTCCTGGTTGTCCCTGACTCAGAAGATGTCTGTCTTGCCTCAACCAGGGCCAAGGCGAACATGCTCCCCATTGAGATCAGGGCCCTGCGGGATCTACTTCAGTTCCACAGGGCCTGCAAGATGGAGTTGTTCTGCCAGGCCTTTGGCTGAGGCAGCAGATGTCCATAAATGGCCTCCCTGAGGTATCTGTCACTTTGTTAACAACTACTGGCTAAAGCCAGGAACCTCCCACAATCAGAAAATATCTTTGCTATCTGCTATGACCACCATTTTAATATTTATTATGATGTTTTAAATCTAATTTTATTGTATTAACTGATATATTTGTATAAATGAAATGTTGTTCCCTGCCCTGAGCCTGCTTCTGGGACGGGCAGGCTATAAATGTGAAGAAATAAATAAATCAACTTAAACTCCAGTTGGTTAAGAATGACACATCTTAATTAATGTAGGTAGAGCATGTATATCACATGCATTCTATAGTCATTCCCTTGTTTACCAATCAGTTACTGGGTTCAGTTCAAGGTATTGGTTATCACCTACACAGCTCTTAGTGGCCTTGGAGCTGTGTACCTGCAGGACCACCTCTCCTTTTATTCTCTGTCCCATTAGCTTTGCTTATCTGAGCAAAGCCTTGAAAAGGAGCTATGCTCCAAATGGGTAAGACTGGCAACTGCCCAAATACATGCATTCTCAGTGATAGCTCTCATCTTACAGAATGGCCTTCCTGACTCCCACAATTCAGGAAGACTCCCACAATTCTATCCTTCTGCAGAATGTGCAAAGAGAAAAGGTCAGGAGGCCATTTGTTTCCAAGCCGAGGGGGCCAGCACTGTCTGAAGACGTTTCCGTGGTCATATGACTGGCATGACTAGATGCCGAGGTGCATGGAACGCTGTTACTTTCCCACCAAAGTGGTACCTATTTATCTACTTGCAATTTCTTGCTTCCAAACTGCTAGGTTGGCAGGAGCTGGGGCCAGAGATGGGAGCTCACTCCGTCATGCAGCACTCAGGTCTCGAACTGCTGAACTACCGACCTTCCGGTCTGCAATTCAGCGTTTTAACCACTTGAGCCACTGCAGCCCTTGATAGGGTTATAGTCTATTGCAATTGTTTCTTATATGCTACATCTTCCTTTTACTGCATTGTCTTCTAATTTTGTAATCCACACTTTCCATTATTTATGCTATGCCATGCTGTTGTGGGTTTTAACTTGAATTCACTATTCAGGATGTTTTAAAACAGCAGGCTTGAGAGTTTGTTTTTAGGTTCTTGTGTATATCTGCAGACCTGCATTTTTTCACTGTTCTAGCTAACTCAAAGTGTTGTGTCTTAAAGGATAATTTATGAATAAATGGCTTTATGCCCAGAATAAATCCCAGGACAAGTAGAACAGAGTTTGCAACAATTATTCTTTGGGATGCAAAGGTGTCGTACATCTTACCTTTAGAGGGCTTGAATCAGAGGGTTTAGTGAAGTCACCCGATGGCCTATGCAATAGCATCTATATCAGCTGGCCACACCCTATAATCCCTGAATCTCTCATATTTAGAATTCAGTAAAATATGAGTTTCCCTTTTTTGGCAATTCTTTTGGTAAGAAGCTGATTTTATGTTATGAGCCGCCCTGAGCCCATTTTGGGAGGTATGTGGGGGTATAAATTCAATTTAAAAAAATAAATAAGCTTTGAAACAACTTTTTTCCCCTTCAAGTCAATTTAGGTCAAATAGGAATAGCATGTATATTTATATCGGATTGATTTCTGTGGCGTATGCCAATGTTCTGTGTATCTATTGCAGTGTTTTTCAACCTTTTTCGAGCTAAGGCACATTTCTTTCATTGAAAAAATCCCGCGGCACACCTGACAATATCTCACGGCACAGTGGTTGAAAAACACTGAAATACAAGATAAATGGGTCATTAGTTGCCTCAGCTCAAGTATTAACTATGACAGTATTACAAATACACGTAATAGCCACTCAACTTGAAATCGTAAGTTACAGATCCAAAGTGTAATGGCTCCTTCCCATAACATTGACCTGAGTTTCAGAAGAAATATAATGTGGATGTATTTTAATACTGTGATTCTGCTAAAGTTTTTCAAATAGAGAGTTTAAACTCTTACTCTTATGTGAACGGCATTCCGCTGACCATAACTGATTTGAAGAGAAGCACAGTACACCCATTCTTCGCTGAGGGACAGTTACTGATTTGAACCCTACCCTGACAGAAACAGCTAGCTTTTACCATCAAACATATTCATGTTTACTGAATGTCTTGGTGCAAATCACCCTACCTCAGGCCGGCCACAGAGCGTGCGAGCGGAATCAGTAAGACCGCGCCACTGTTCTTTCTCGCATGCGCAAACGCGTCCCGGAAGGTCAGCCTGGAAGGCACATTTCTTTCATTGAAAAAATCCCGCGGCACACCTGACAATATCTCGCGGCACACCAGTGTGCCACGGCACAGTGGTTGAAAAACACTGATCTATTGAATACTTTAAACTTATTTTTAAATAAAAGTTTCAATTATACATTGACTGTTTATTGGCTGGGAAATACAGGATTTCACTTTGAACCTGGAAAAAATAAACTCACCTCCATATATTTCTCTCAGAGATTGTGGGCTGTGCCCTGCAAAGACTGAATGTTTTGAAGGACAAGAATAGGGTTGCCAAGTCCAGTCCAGGAAATACCTAGAGATTTTAGGGGTAGGGCTTGGGGAGGGTGGCGTTTAATGAAGGCAAATAGAATATAATGTAATTTGGAATGGTAGACTGAAATGTATTGCCCCACTTCAAAGAAGATGATATAAGGTCGCCTCCACACTTGAGAGGAGACAGATTAATTACTCTCAGTATTCCACAATCAGGGATACAGCTGCCCATCAATCTCCAATTTTGATATATTTATTTCCTTCACTATGTTTCCCCCTGGAATCAAACCCAAACAAATGGTAACCACATAAACTAACCCTGTTTGGTCCTTTAATCTGTTAAACATTTTCATTATGCTGTATGCTAATTTACTGCTCACCCTTTACCTATATGTATGGACTGGTAATTTCCATTTCATTGCATCTGAAGAAGTGTCCATGCACATGAAAGCTTATAACTTGAACAAAACTTGGTTGGTCTTAAAGGTGCCACTGGACTCAAACTTTGTTCTGCTGCTTCAGACCAACACAGCTGCCCACCTGAATCTATACTTTAATGAAGCTGAAGTGAGTCAGATGTGCATTGACACAAAGGTTTGGGTGCGTCCTGAAACTGAATGAATCATAAATTAATGACTTGAATGCCCTTCTTGATTGAGTTAAAAAAGGAAAAAGATGAACCAGGCATGGGTTAATGAAATAGCAACTTCCTTGGGTTGGGCAAACACCTCTGGGATATGTCAGGATATTCCAGAGTTGAAAAGTCTTTTGTTATTGAAAATGAAGTGAAGTCCTATTGTTACTGAGAACCCTAAACTGGGGGATATTGCACTTAATCAGTTTGTGATGCCAGCACATCCTTTCGTTCCTGGGCTTTCATGGCCAAATCCAGGTGCCTTTATGAGACTCTCCAGATTTCAGGCCCCCTGGCACTTAAGCTCTAAATGGGGGTGTCTCTTAAAACAACCAAGTTCAAAATAAGATAGAGACCCCCACTATCCAAGGAGGTCTTGGCTGGAGGAGGGGGTAGGGTCTTTACAATTCATCTAGGCAGCCCAGGTAGATTGCCTACTGGTACCACTGACACACCTCAGACCAGTTGCCTACTGGGTGATTCCATGTGTAAGAGACAACCCACCAGCTCTGCTAGTTGCAATGCGGGGGTCAGGCTGACAGAGCACTAAACCCACTTCTCTCTCTTCTTTCCTCCAGTAGAACTCCATGCAACTGGAGTGTGCACACAGGCTTTTAAGGATAGGCAGTGCTGGTGACACTGTGATTTTCCATCCTAGTCTCTATGGTTACTAGAGACTGATTGCAGAATGTCACCACCATTTTTTCTCTTGCTTTTGAAAACTGAATTAGTGGCGGGGGGGGGGGGCTTTTGGTGAGAATTTTCCCACCATATGTAGGCACTTGGCAATCCTAAGCACTGCAGTTTAGTTGTTAATGCATTACTTTACTTCAGCCAATGAGGTTTTAATCTCCATGTGGATGTCTAAAGTAATGACTATCACAGGTGGACCCCAAGGGCAGCCATAATGTCTTAGACAGTTTTCTTTTTGCATTGTTTTCTAATTCCGTAAACTTAGTACTATTGCATTGTTTTTTGGATGTCTTATGCTTTCTGACTCCATTGTTTGTGCCATCGAGTTGCAACCAATTCACGGTGACTCCATCCACAGGACATTCGAGGCAAGAGATGAGCAGAGGTAGTTTGCCATTGCCTTTCTTTACATAGCAGCCCCAGTTTTCCTTGATGGACTCCCATCCAAGTATCAGTGATGGCTGACCCTGCTTAGCTTCCAAGTTCTGAAGAGCTGTTCTCATTGAGAAAGGTGGTTGATTAATGAAGGAAATAAACAATTTCTGATCTTGCTTTAGCTGAGGGCGTGTGGTAGCAATTGGTATCTCAGTCTGTGCTTCTTCTTTTTAGTCTTTAATTGGCTTCTGAAAGTAAGTAATGTAAAGGGAAAGTATCTCATGCCTTCTTATGGGCAGAATGAATTCATATCCACACTATTTGTATAAATGATTTATAATGTTAATAGTTAATTGCAGGAAATTGCCAGTGGAGATGCCCATGAAACAGCCAGCATCCACAAAGATCTGGTTTAAGCTTGATACAGGAAGACAAAGGAATTGACTTACACATCATTTAAACTGTGCTGCCACCACTGTAAATCTGCTGCAGTTGCTTAGTGCATACCAGAGACTGATAGACCAGGTGGATACTGCATGGGTATGCTAACTAAGCATGCATGGTGGCAGCCCAGTTTAAATGTGCAAGTGTGAAGTCCAACAAGTGATAAAAGGGTTGGAACACTTTCCCTATGAAGAAAGGTTGAAGCGCTTGGGGCTCTTTAGCTTGGAGAAACGACGGCTGAGGGGTGACATGATCTAGGTTTATAAGATTATGCATGGGATAGAGCCGGTAGAGAAAGAAGTCCTTTTCTCCCTTTCTCACAATACAAGAACTCGTGGGCACTCTATGAAATTGCTGAGCAGTCGGGTTAAAACAGATAAAAGGAAGTACTTCTTCACCCAAAGTGTGATTAACACGTGGAATTCACTGCCACAGGAGGTGGTGGCGGCTACAAGCATGGATGGCTTTAAGAGGGAATTAGATAAACATATGGAACAGAAGTCCATCACTGGCTATTAGCCACAAAGTATAGATAGGAACTCTCAGTCTGGAGCAAGTGATGCTCTGTATTCTTGGTGTTTGGGGGGGGGGCAACATTGGGAGGGCTTCCTGCCCCCACTGCTGGACCTTCTGAGGTCCTGGTGTTTTTGGCCACTGTGTGACAGAGTGCTGGACTGGATGGGCCACTGGCCTGATCCAACATTGGCTTCTCTTATGTTCTTATGTTATTAAGTGAGTTCTTTCACCTTACACTGAAATCAGGTACCTGAGTGTAATGTGAGTCATGTAATCCTAAAAAAATAATCTCTCTCTGTGTGTGTGTGTGTGTTGCAAACAGTCACATTTCATGAGATTTATAAGCTTTCAAAAGTGGAGAGAAAATCTTCAGAACTGGGAATTTAACATAATAATGCAAAAAATTGATGTTTTGAGCTTCTTGCATCTTCTCGGAACTGTACTATATTTTCATGGAACCACACAGTAAAATAATTCCTCTATCAGTCTTAAGAGGGACACTCTAAGATGCATTTGATCCCATTTGTAGTACAAGGATCTCTTTTTTTAAAAAACCTTGCCATGAACCAAATTTGGAAACCTATTTCAAACTCTGTCGAACATTCCTTGATCTTCCCTTCAGTGTAACAATTAAACAGTTCTCCAGGATCACTTTACAGTAAAAATATAATAGGTGTGCAAATCATTTGTCTCTTACTAGTTCATCACTTGCCTCTAACTTTACAACTCATTTTTGTTGAACAATACAAAACTATCCAAATGTACTAAATATTAAACAAGGCTGTGTCTGTGCTGGGTCTGAAATTTAGAAGTTAAAAAAAAGAATGCAATATTAACTTTCTTGCCTTTACACTGTTTTCTCAACGGTGAAAGATGTGTTGATTGAATAACTTCACTTGATAATGAGTTACTGTGGCAATTTACAGGAGTTCTGCTCAGCGAAATAGTAGGAAATGCTATGCACAAAGAGAGGATCAAGTAATGGGGACTGTCAGTACTAATACTTTATGGTATAAACAGGAACAATGTCTCAGGGCTGAACCATCACAAAAGAGTGGGAGTCTACAGCTTCCAGTATCTGTCTTGGGACTGAGCTCATTTCCTTCTAATGTGAGAAACTCATATTTTACCGGTGCCAAGTTCATGAGTAAGAGGAAAATGCTGTAAAAAGTTCTCCAGTTCTTCTTTGGGAGGCTGATGATATAAGCTGCAGGGTAGCCTGAGGGGCTTAGTGAATTTCAAGTTGATTAAAACGCCTCGTTACCATTGTTTTCTCCACTTCAGCCACAAAGCAGGACACCCTCATATAGTTTTTTTTAGCAGATGTGTGTGTGTGTATCCAGTTTGGTTATCACTGTAAAATACGGCCGTGCAATTGGATCACTGTGGTGAGACTGACTTTAGAATGAACTATGGATCCTGTGTCAAAGGGGCAGTGGGGAGCATGCTGCTTGTGTACCTTGTTTCAGACCCTGCCTGCTGCTGCGCACCTGCTTGCATGCCAATCAAACTCTCATTACCAAAGGCTGGATTTGTACAGTGTTGGATATTGGGGTATTGTGGGCTGTCACTTTAGGATATTGTCTAAGACAACCACATTGGGTTTTACCCAAACAGCTACAAATGAAACAGATTTTCATATGGGATCTTTCCCTTTCCTATTGCAGTCTCTGTACTACCACCCAAAAAAAGCTTGGGGACAGCACTGGGGAGGCCAAATAAACCGAAATTGCATGTATCCCACTGCTGAGTGAGCTATCGCTCCCATCATGGATGAGTTCACCCGGGACATTTCCCTTTCCCACTCCAGCTGCCATTCCTGTGGTCCTTAGGGTCCTTTCTGCACTTGGATCTCATTCCTGGTTTTATTGGAGTTTAGCTCATGACACAATCCCTGGTTATAACAGCATCTGTTTATCTCGGGACAAGTGTGGGGCAAAACTGGGGTGACCTCAGTGGAATCTGGAAACAAAAAATAACCCAAAATAATTACAGGGGTGAACTTGAGTGTAGTGTAAAATGTAAAAGTACCCCGAGATAATTACAGGGGTGAATTCATGGGTAGTGTACAAAGTAACTTCGGGGACAGGATTGAACCAGGATTTAAGGTCTAGTGCAGAAAGGACTTAGAAATACCTTTTGAAATTTCAGGGGACTGAAGTGAAAAGCTTTCCTACCTGTCGGCCTGCCTTCCTTTCCTCCCTCCCTCCCTTCTGTTAAGATTTATAAAGATCTCTTCCACGAAGTTTACCAGATTCATCATGCTTGGAACCCAAACCATTGTACTTAAATTATCTAGACTTATAAGTGGTCTAAAACTATGGCTACAACAAAGCTCCTGTTTTTGTTTGCTTACCATTCATCCACCTCAAATAGACACACTTCTACAAGTTAAGCACTTCTGGGCAATCTCTTCCCTGGTCCTATGCTAGCACCTATGCTATGCTGTAGGGAGCTTACCAGTCAACCAAACACCTTTTCTTTTTCTTTTTTTAGAATTATCATGCACCCTCTCATATTGTGAGCTCTGTTCAGAAACCATTTCTTATATTTTAAAGCTGTGTGCTTTTTTCTTTAGCAAGTTAGAATTAACAAAGGTTATAACATTTTGCAAATGTTCTAGAGGATTGAGTATGACAAAACAAGAAGAGCACTTTAGGCTTATACTATAGGGGATAATAATTAAAGATACATTATTTTCTGCCATTCCCACTCCTGCAATATTTGTGTTTCTCATAATGAAGCAACAGAGACAGAAAAAGCAAGTTACACTTCCTCACACTGAGGTTTACCAAAGGGAGCTGGAACAATTTCCCAAGGCGGCTCTCCCAAATGGAATCTTACCATCATTTTATTGGAATTGTGCTAATGAACTGTATCAAAGAACAGTGCTGCTCTAGCAGAGCACTAATCTGATGTCCTGATGGGCCTTTTCCACCTCTAATTACTATGATTTTCATACTAATCAGGTCCCAGGTGAGGAGGGAAGTATGGCACCAAATGTACTGACACGATGCAGGACATGACTATAGTGATGATGCAGACCTTTCTGGCAGATGAACAAAGAAACTCATAGTTTGCAGACATTTTCCTTTCTGTAGTTAACAGGGGGCAAATAGTGTATATGCAATAAGATAGTGTGTTAAATCTGTAGAGCAAAAATAGGACTCTGTTCTTCTAAACTGGCTAATTGTAACTGACTGTCCCATGACTTATTGGTGCAAGTTTATGTTTGTGCACCTCGTATAGTGATGTAGTAGTCTCAGACAGCAAGCAGTGTGGCAGTTACTATGGCAACAACATGTTTTTCATTGAAGAATGGAAAAAATGGAGGCATATAAATAATGTGTACAGTATGTACTCTTTGAGAGAGCAAAAGAATACAACTCTTAACCTGTTAATAATTTTAGAGGCATATTGTTTTCTTTCTTCCTCTCTCTCTCTCTCCCTCCCTCCCTCCCCTCTCTGTCACACACACACACACACACACACACACACACACACACACACACACACACAGTGTTTCTACTATCTTTGAGTACACCTGATTTGTGTATCCGATATTCAGTTATCAGCCTTTTCTGGTTTTTAGCAGTTTTCTTTCAAGCCAAAGAGGTTATGGTTATGATGTCAGGAAATGTGGCATATATAATTTTCAAAATAGGAAGTAATCACTGATTTGAAGCAGAGTGAGATAAAACATTATCCCTCATGGTTAAAGCCCAACTTGATATGGTGGTTGAAAGAGTGGTAGCTGAAAAGCTCCAAGCTTTCCTGGATGACCCCTCAATCCTGGATCCATTCCAGTCTGGCTTCCACCCTGGCTATGAGATAGAGGTGTCACTGGTTGCCCTTATAGATGACTGCTGGAGGCACCTGGATCAAGGTAGATTGGTGCTGCTGTTATTACTTGATCTGACAGCAGTGTTCCATATGGTCAGTTATATTTGGGGCCGGAGCAAGGTGGAGCAGTGCTCTGCCAGCCCAGGAGTGAGCACTAGGGCAGCCACAGGCCAAATCAGATTCTCTGATCTGATTCGGCCTTCGGCTGAATTGCTGCCAAAATTCGACAGTGGTTTAAAAAGCAGCTGGAGGGGAAGGGGTTTGAGGGAGAGGCTCCAAACTTACAGGGTAGCTGCTGGAGCCTCTCCCCCAAATACCCACCAAGTTTCAAGAAGATTGGACCATGGGGTCCAATTCTACGGGCTCCCAAACAGGTTGCCCCCATTTCATCCATTGTTCTCTATGGCAACCTGTTTTGGGGCACATAGAATTAGACCCCGTGGTCCAATCTTCTTGAAATCTGGTGGGTATTTCGGGGAGAGGCTTCAGCAGCTACCCTGCAAGTTTGGAGCATCTCCCTCAAACTTCTTCTCCTCCAGACCCTCATATATCCTATGAGCTTTTGCCATTGACTTCAATGGCCCATAGGGTATAATTGGGCTGAAACTGACATTCAGCCTGCCGAATAGACTTGCATTGCCAAAACTGACATGTGGGAGTCATTCAGCAGCCAGAACTGATGCAGCCTGATTTGGCCCGATCTGAATCAGTCCCCAAAATTGTTATTTGTACACCCCTAGTGGACACAAATGGCAGTGGTGGCAAGACCCTCCCCCAGCTCCCAGCGGGCCTGTGGAGGAAGTGAAGTGAGAAGGGGTTTAACATTTAACCCCCTTCTGTTTTGAGTCATGCAGCAGTGGCAGGACAATCTTTCCATTGTATTCTATGGGGCCTTTCTCGCTTCACTCCCCCCCCCCCCCGCCCGCCTTGGCAGGCCAGCTGGGGAAGGAAGGAGAGGCTTTTGAAGATGCCCCCTTTTGCTTCCCTTTCTAACACACTTCAGGTGATGTCAGGGGGCGTGGCATATGCTAATGAGTTATGCTAATAGGCATGCTAATGAGCTCCTTCACCTCTTTTTCTATGAAATGACCCCTGGTTATGATCTTATGACCCACCACCTCAACAATGTGGGGATATGTGGGACAGTCTTACAGTGGCTTGTCCATTTTCTCCATGGTCATGGATGGCACTTGGGGAAAGAGTCTCACCATGTTATCCCTTGGTATGCAGCATTCCACAAGGGGTGGTTATTTCCCCAATGTTATTTAATATCTATATGCATCCCCTCACCCAGTTGTTCTAGAGTTTTGGGCTGGGCTGCTATCAATATGCTGGTGATGACACCCAGCTATATCTGTTAATAGACAACTGACCGAACTCCCCTCCAGATATTCTGGCCAGGGCTTTGGAGGCCATGGCTGGGTGGTTAAAACAGAGCTGGCTAGAATGAAATCCATTGAAGATGGAGGTTGGGTGGGTGGGAGGAGGAGTGGCAAAATCAAAACCTTGAATTTGACCTGGTATTCAATTGGGAGTCAGTGCAGCTGGTAGGGCACTGGATGTATATGTGTTCTACGGATGTATATGGAGGTTCTATGCTTGTGTTGGGGGGGGAGTGAGGATCCAACTCCTGCCTCATGATGGGGTGCTGTTGAGACCAATGCCAACAGTGAAGAGTCTGGGTGTGAGTGGCAGGGCTCGCCGCTGCTGCTTACACTGGGGGAGGGGGGAGGAGGATTGGGATACTCCCCCCCCCCGCAAGTATCGTGGGTCCCCCTTCTTGTTTCTACTGATTCTGCCATTTAGTTACCACCTTGCAGTTTTTGATTAAATAAAGTTAATCAATTTTGTTCTTGGCTTGTTGTTGTTTTATGTTTGCTGATAGGTGTGTTTTGTAAGGGTGTGCACCAAGACATTTTTTATTGTATTTTTTGAACCAGGATTTAAGGGAAAATCTTTACTGTGACTGCTGGTTTGGCCATTTCAAATCCAGAAGGGTCTCTGTTGTAATTGATGTTTTAGGACTGTATTGGGGTTGCCTTGCCATCTCTTTGCTTCCCCCCTTTAGTGCTGGGACTGCAGTGTATATCCATATTAGAGCAAGTATTCATATAGTTAATAAATGGGTACCAAACCTGCTGAAAAGATTTCCTAGAATTCAGTCCATGAGCATATTTGATAAATTTAGCCATTTCTGCAGAATTCTAAGATATCTTAACAATTTCAGAATGGAAGGAATGGTCAGTTGCTGCTAATATGTAGCAATAAGTAATTTTAAATGCAGTAATGTTGGGGTGCTTCCTAAAATGGCATTTGTTGCAGTGAAAAGGAGACCTCAGTACAGGTTGCAACAACTAGCTTTCAAATTGGGCTTCAACCATTTGCCATCTTCAAACAGCATGGCTACCATTCAATACAGAATCAAGCATGCTTAATCCTATTGATTTTATTGTGCTTAAGTGTGCCTGAATCTGTTTTGTTGTCCACATCTGTTTTTACAAACTTGTGCTTTAAAAGAGATTAAAGGGACACTTAGCATTGCCTGCACAATGGAATGACATTAAGTTGCCCTTAATGAAAGTACGAGGTCTATTTGCTAGATTCATTCTTTAAAGTACAAGATATACGTCCAGACCATTAAGCTCCTCCTGTGGAGTCAAGAGACTATGAACAACAAACCATGTTTTTGCAGAATGTTCACCAGGTTGTTGTCATCTTCTCAGATAATCAGCAGTTACCATTTTAGATTCTTACTTAACTCTAGTGAATTTCCTGTAGCAACTGCTTAGATGTTGGCGTGAGACAGATTTGAGACAGACAAAGGGGTTTCTCCTTTATACAACAAAAAGGTGGTAGTAAATGAATGTGGATATTATATACCACACTCCAGGGTAATGCTTTGCTAAGTGTCTAGTAAACACTTTGATAGGGTATGATGCAGTCATGATGAAACCAGGGGCTTCAAAACATATCTCTCAATTTACATTAAATAAACAGAACAAAATATAGAAATAAATGGGAGACATGCTATCACTGTATTAAGGGTGCCAACATGCAGCAGCAGTTCACGTGCTGCTGGACTGAAATTCACATTTCTTCACTACACGAGGCACTAGAATTGCTTTTCTTAAGATGTACCAGCTGTATTTTTGTGTGCAGTCAAATTTGGGATGAATACAAATGACCATATACAAGGTTCTCCTTATGGACCAGTTTTCTTATCTCCACCCCACTGTGCCCCCCAAACACTAGCCACAGGTGTCAAGGACAGTGTTAAACTATGTGTGGTGTCTGTAGTGAGAAGAGGAATCAGTGAAAATTACCTCCCCCAATCTATAGGCAGAATTACCTTTCTGCTAGTGGAAAATGAAGTCTGGATCCAACTCACTACATATAGCACAAGCATAATCACCTGGGTGTATGCCCCAAATACATCACTGTATCATTCATATGGCATCTTAAGGCTCTTGAAATCCTTTTTTTTTTTTGGGGGGGGGGTTACCATGGTCTGACTTCTCTTCAGTGTGATAGACTCAGAACGTCTTGTGAAAGTCAGCTGTTCTTGTCAGGGGCCTACTAAACTCAGACTAGATTAGTTGTTTTCATTTCAGCTCAACAGCCACTAATACAAATAGCTAGACATATAATTGCCAGCAACTGGCCTTTTGACAGAATTTGTGCCCATGTCAATACACCATAAAACTCAGGCTAGGCAGACCCAAAGAAACATGGCTAACATAAATTAGTAATTATCTGAGAGCATCGATGGTGGGGTGAACTGGTACAGATGTGAATGTCAATAGAACCTTCTAGAGTGAGGTTATTGCCCATGTTTCTCTTTAAAATGTTTCTTTTTTTTAAAAAGTGCACTGTTTCTGCTATTGCCCTGTTTCTGCTGTTGTTCAAATGTATTTCTCCAGTTGGCAGTCAAAAATAAAATCTTGTTGGTCTGGACCTTGGTTAACTGTTTAGTTGGTGTGGCAAAGATTTTCCCTGTGTGCTTTCTCACAGGCTCAGCATCACATTTAACCTTATCGTGCCTGTACAATGCCTATAAGGGCTATAGGTTTCTGGCATACAAACTAGACATGCATTGCTGTTTTTACAAGTTGCATTACAGTTTAAATGAAACATAGAGTTTGTGCAAAGTCACACGGGGAAATTGTTTTGCCTAACCAGCCTTATGTTCAAATCAGGATCCCCCCCCCCCAAAAAAATTCATAGAATAATAGAGTTGGAAAAGGCCATACAGGCCATCTAGTCCAACCCCCTGCTCAGTGCAAGATCAGCCTAAAATGTCACTGACCTCAGGGCTGTTGCTGATGTGTGTTTTAAAAGGTATCAGTGTTCTCTTGAGAAATGAACCATCTCTTAAATGCCATAGAAGGCCAATGCTAGCTGTACAATATCATAGTGTATCTCTCATATCAGCATGAAATAAAAAAAGAGCACAGGTCTGCCTACTTCATGTACTATATATTGCTGCTCCTTACATTTAAGTCTAGGACTTAGCACTCTGGGGTACCTGAAGTACTGTTTTCTGCCATATAGTCCAATTCACCAGTCATGGTCCTCATCTGAAGCATTACTCACGGTGTACCTACCCACAGAAAAGAGGTAGGCATTGACTAAAACCTTTCCAGTGGTAGTACCCCACCTATGGATTGCTCTCCCTCTTGATGTTTGCTGGGAGACTATGTTATTGCTTTTTGTAAAGTTATTCAGGGGGGGAAGGCAGCATCGTATAGCCCAATTTTGTCTAATTTTGGAAAATAAGCAGGGTCAGTTCCTGGGAGACCACCAAGGAAGACTCTTTAGAGGAAGGCAGTGGCAGACCACCCCTGCTTCTCACTTGTCTTGAAAGCCCCTTGTGGGGTTACCACAAGTCAGCTGTGACTTGATGACACTTTACACACACAGTAATGTTGTTCATCCAAGGTTTTAATTGAATTTTATCTCCTTGCCGTGTTTTCTTTCCATGCTTATGCTGATTGCTTTTATGGTTGGGGGGGGGGGGGAGGAAGCAAGGCTATTTCCTCTGGCAGAATTTAACCCACAGTTGTATGATCACACCTCCCTTAGAAGCTGTGGGTGCAGGCAGGCTGTGGTCACATGGCCCTTTAATGTGGGAGGAAGTGCTGTTTCCTCCTACATTTAAAGGGACCAATCAGACGGTCCGTGGTTAGTCCCGCGCCGAAGCGGGCTTAATTGTGGGTTCCTCCTGCATTTTCCGACCCCAGGAAAATCAAGTATTTTTCCATTGGTCACAGGAGGAACCTGCAGTGAGCCTATCTGGACAGTCCTCTCTCGTAATCATTGCAAGAGAGGGCTGTCCAGATCATTCCTCCAGGTTTCCCCCCCCCCTTTTGCACTTGGACGCTTGGGCACTCAAGCGTCCAAGTGCTAAAGGGGGGGAAAAAAACCCCAAACTTACCAGGCGGCTGGCTAGGCTCAGGGAAGGGTGCCTCCCCCAGCTGCCACCGCTGCATGCCTCTTCAACCACCGCATGCCTTTTCCACCACCACCTGCCTCCTCCTCCTCCTTTGTCACCATGGCCTGCCTCCTCCTCCACCCACCGCCACCTCCTCCTCCATCGCCACTGCCTGCCTCCTCCTCTGCCGCCCACTGCTGCCTCCTCTGCCAACCGCCGCCACCGCCGCTGGGGTTGGGATATATAAACATCCCAACCTGAAATAAAAAAACCCCGGTCCCTTTAAATCTGGGAGGTCTCCCGGATTTAAAGGGCAGTGTGACCATGGCCACAGTCAGTGTGTAATCAGATGCAACTGTGGGTGAGTCAGGATTTTTTGTCCTGTTTTTTCCCCATGTGCTTAAATGAGGGATCGATGAATTGCACCTCTGCACTGAGGGCTCCCTATGGAGTTTGTGATGATGTGCATACTGTGAAGGGGGAAAAACAATGGTACAGAGTTGGGATGGTCTGATCAGACCATCCTGATGCCATGAGAGCACACTGGAGCTATTAGACATGGGAAAGTCTGTCCATGGCCTGTTGCAACCCATTTACCACCATTTTTTCCCTGGTGTTTTTTAACTCCACTTCTGCAGTGGAGCAAAACGGGTTGCTGACAGCTGTGGGGCACTTCCCAGATGTTGGTGTCTAATTGCTTCCTTTAAATCCACCCGGCATTCATGCCTATGTCAGGTCTAACTGTGCGTATGATTGCAGCCTATGTCTGCTTTAATGTTGATTTAACAGTGCTGGTTTTATTCAGTGCTGTTTTAAAGCAATGGTGATGGCTTTTAATGCTGCTGTTTTAATTTATTATACAATTTCAATTGTTCCTTTTTATTTTAAATTATAATTTTTATTCCTTTATTTTATGCTATTAGCTGCCTTGGGCCTACTCTCAAAAGCACAGGATATAAACACTTAAATTAAATAAATGGATTACAAAAAAATCCTATCAGGACACCAGTCAAAACCCAGAACAATGAGCCCCAATCAAAGTTCCAGTCTCCCAAAGAAGATTTTAGCAAATCAAACATCTGATTATTCAAACAAGCCGAAACAATATAAAAGACTACACATTCACAGATACTTTTGAATATTTCCAGGAAATTTCAGCAGTTTTCCCTGAGTAACCACACTCCCCAAATTTTTTTTTTAAAAAAAATCATTACTGTTTTCCCTGCTTCAGCTGGGATCTACATAGCCACTAGCAATGACAACTGGCCTGAATGAAATGTCCTGTCCCTTTAACTGAGGCTTAATGTATGGAAGTGGGCAGCTAATGCTCTTCATGGAATGGAGGTAAAAATATCACCCGCAAAATAACATGCCAGTAAACCTCAATTAAAGGGACATGACATTTTTTTCTCCAGGCAGCTAGCATCCTTCCCTACCACAAAGTCCAATAACAATGTGCATTTGTCCTCAATGCTAGTTTTGTTGCATTAAATAGGGTGATCATATTTGCTCTTAATTGATACATTGCCTAGTATGAGAATGACAGAGAGGGGGGAAACAACTGTGTGTTGTTTTTTTCCAGCTGACAGTGCTGTATTCCTGTCCACAATGCTTGCTATTTTGTATGCTCAGTCTGCCCTATTCAGTCATGATGTTGCATGGCCTTGGGCCTGATCTGAACATTAGAGTCCTGTGAACGGCACTGTAAAACTTCTGTGAGTCATCATCCCCATACCAGTGACTATAGCAAAGGAGCCAGATAGGTATACTGAAAACTTTGAGACAAACACAATTGTCAGGTAAACTTATCTTGATGGAACACCCTCGCTTATAACAAAGTGAGTTCCCAGTGAAATCACCTCAATATTTCCTTCCGAAGTTCATTTCAGGATTATCAGTGTTCCATGCAGCTCTGAGCCTGTGCAGCAGCTGCTTGTGCTGTACTGGCTAGCTTGTAGTTTGGGAACAAATCATAGCAAACCACAGCTTGCAGCTGCTCTTGTCCAGTCCACAACCTGAATCATCTGATTTACTGGAGGACAGAAATGTATTCACTGGCAGGTAATCAAGCATTGCTTGTCTTTAATTGACCTAGTTGTAAAGTATGAAATTACTTGTAGTTTTTACTATCTGCATGCCTGGTCAGTCAAAATCTTCTTTTAAATGAGAAGCATTGGATAAACTGCCTATTTTTTGTGCCAGCATCTCTTTGTGAAGACACTGTAAGATCTGATTGTGAGACTAACTAGGTTTATGGGCAGCCACTGAAAGCACAGAGAGAAACCTAAGTAGTAAATCATAACTGAAAAATCTCAAATGGATTTTTCCCTTGTAAATTATGTGCCTTTTAAAGGTAGAGGTAAACAGATGGTGGGGATGGAAGCTACTAGTGTAATCATGCAAATGGATCCATCTGGAACTTCTTGGACACATTTAAACAGGTCAGCAAAGAATTAGTTCCCTTTTCAGTGAGCCATGAGCATGGTATGAACTGAACTGATTAAATCCAAATGACAAGTGGCACTACACATTACATGTTACAGTTTAGAGGTGCTGCTGCAGGAAAATGTCGCTGGCTGCTCTTACATGAAACCCATAACATATACTGCTGTTTATCACACATATCTTCTGTATCTCATGTAAAGTCTTCATGTCATCATCACACATTTGGAATGATATGTGGGACTAGCATGGAGCCTCCATGTGCTGCAAGCATTGCTAAACACACTATAGCAAGTATGAGGATTTTTTTTTTTGCTCTGGTCTTCATATGATAATTATAAAATGCAGAGCCATCATAGGTCCTGCTTGAAAAGCCATTTGAACATGTCTGATCTTATAAGGATTTTAGCCAGAGTCCAATTGGCTCACAAAACCATCTGGTAGTTCTACAGCAGTGATGGGGATGGAAAATGAAAACTTTCTCCATTCTTGAAATAGCTCCAGCATAAACTCTAAACAGAATTAAATTCCATTTCCAACAAATGACTTTCCTTTGGAAAAAAAACAATCAAGATTTCTAGAAAATGCAATTCTCTAATGTAATTTTCCTATATAATTTAATACACTAACATCACTTTCTTGTTGCAGCTTAGAAGTAGTGCTGGGTCATTCAAATGTTGTAGCTGCTGGCACAATAAAAAAAACAAAAAAACAGAACCCAAATTTGTCCACCTTTCCTAGCTTTTGAAAAAGCTGCAGAAAATCAGCCATGGTGGAAGAAGTATTATGAATAACGTGGGGGGAAAGCCCATTTAGAAAGCAGCTTGTCATCTGGCAGGCAGGGAGCACAATTAGAATGTAGAGTGGGCTACTGGTGGTCCTCTAATGAGAGTTCAGATGCATGAAAAATTCAAGACCTGTCATGTTGCTCCAGTGTAGTAAAGGATGGGGAGCGTTTGATGTAACTGACCATGGAATCATTTAGGCTTAATCTACTCTGCTCATTTCCAGAGTGTGGTGATAGAAGCTGTATCTTTGGACCAGTTTTGCTGTTTTTGCTTACTGGAAAATGATAGGCACTTTGTGTAAATTGTGAGAGATTAACTTCATTTGCTTTACTACTCTCTTGCCAACTATTCTTATAGTATCTTCTTTTTTTAATGTTCGGGTGGGGGGTTACTCCTGTTTTAAGTACATTCTGTGCTATAACTGGGCTCCCAGGCTCCTGGCAGTGCCGTGGAGCCTGGGCTGCCACTTTGCCTCTGCGCTGGAATGGAGGCAGCAACACTCAACGCGCTCCCACGCATCTCGGAGCTTACGGGGGCGGGGCTTGCCTTTTATGGGCAGGCGCCCCGCCCCTGTCATTGCAGTTGCTCCGCGTGCTCACCCGCCCACCCTGTTTGCAGTGTAGGCTGTTGCTGGTCGCCATTTGGGGCCAGGTAGGAATTTTTGCGCCTTAACCTGATTGACCGTTTGGTTGAGGTGTTTTTTGCCTACCTTACACTGTGATCGGGGATTAAGGGCATAGATGGTGGATGAGTTTTTTGAATAGTATGGTCACTTGGCAGGTTTGTGCAAGCAAGAAATAGAACTGGTGAGTGCCTTACGGCATATCCCGATTGGGAACAGGAGGTCATCAGGATGCGCCCTAGGGCTTTGTGGTCCGGAGCGGTGAATGGGGTCTCCTCTGGGTACCTCTCAGGCTAGGCTCCTCCCTGAAGGTCTGTGTGGTCTCAGGGGTAGGCACTCCTGGGGGGCTACCAGTATGCTGGGCTGCCGGTTATGAGCCAGAAGCGGCTGGCTTCAGACTGGAGCTAGGTGTCCCGCCCATATCAAGGGCAAGGAGGCCGTGTCTAGGAAAGACACCTGCCTTGCCTGTTCCTGTGCTTGCTTAGTTTTGCCCGTTGCTGCAATGTTCTGTTTAAATAGTTAATAAAGTTGCCCTTGTTTAATTCCAAACTGTTGTCTGTCTCTTTATTTCGGATGGGGGGGCAAAGATTGTAGGCAGTGATCCATATAGACCTTCATTTATAATATTAATACAGACTCTTTCCTAATCCATCTCATTAATATTAAAGTAAGAATGGTAAGGCCAGTGAGCACTTAATTACTAGCAATTATCACCTCATGGCTAATTCTGTATAGTTCTTATAGAGGAAGAAGCACAAGTAGAGGAGAAGGGAGGAAGGAAATAACAGAACATTTTTGCTTTAACTTATTACAGCTACTTTACACATTCACCTTACATAGTAGCTGGTGACCCACATGCATCCGTTCTCTGAAAAGGTCTTATGTGGCTATTTGTTCTGATGATTTTGCTCTCTCTTCTTTCACTGTCAGTTATATTGGTGTTTTTACTTCTCTTTTTCTGTCAGTCATGGTCTTTTCTCACTTTTTGTTGTAGGACTTCCCAAACAGTGTGCTTCACTTTTCACAAATCACTAATCCTTCTTTCTTTCCCTCTCTGATTTAAATAGTTCTGTGCCACTTTAATAGCATGAAGACAGCCTGTCTTTAGATGTCTATTGCATGGTTTACTAACTTCTCATGCTTCAGCAGAAATCACAGTAGTAAGCACTTTTTAAGGGAACAGAAACCATCCCAACTTTTACATGTGAATGCACTATGCCTCTGTGTATCAGTGTTTGAAATAATTAGGGATGGGCACAAACCAGCTCACAAACTAAAGTTAATCACTAATTTTGGGCAGTTCATGGTTCGTGAAGTGATGTTTGTGAACTGAAGAGCTGCCAAGAACTTCCACAAATTTTGATGCAGTTCATGGTGGCTCATGAAAAGCAGAAAACAAGGGTTTAAATATCTCTGAGTCATTTAAAACCCTGCTTTTTGCTCTTCACAAAGGTTTAAATGGCTCTGAGCCATTTCACCTTGCTTTCTGCTCCCCACTGCTTTTTGTAGGGAGCAGAAAGCAGGGGTTTAAACTTTAAATTGCTCACAAACCAATATGAACCAGTTTGGTTTGCAAACCAGCCTATCAGTTTATGGTTCGGTGAACCACAAAAATGTGGTTCATGCCCATCCCTAGAAATGATCATATCCTTTGGGTTTGCTTTTCACAGCATTTATTTGCCACTGATTTCAGTGGGATTTGTTCTTATTATTCTATTTGAGCTGCAGATATAATCAACACATAACCCATCAATGTCTTTCCTCTTCTACATGCCATACATTGAGGCAGACCAATAGCCTTGCTGGGTCAAGATGATGGAGCAATCAAACAGCCAATAGCACAAGGAACACTTACAGGCTCAGCTCAAATTCTCAAAAGACAATTACCAATATATGTATTTTTTTTTACATTCCTACTAATCT
This sequence comes from Lepidodactylus listeri, assembly GCA_029233225.1. Classification (NCBI taxonomy): domain Eukaryota; kingdom Metazoa; phylum Chordata; class Lepidosauria; order Squamata; family Gekkonidae; genus Lepidodactylus; species Lepidodactylus listeri. Next base: position 114,974,900 of record JARCFY010000002.1, on the reverse strand, counting down.
AAGGTCAAAAGATATATCAATTTCAGAAGGCTGTACTTTTCAAATAACCTGGTAGCATTTGTGGTTCTGTTTTCAAGACACAAAATCTCAGCATGCTGGTGTATTAAAATCTGATGACAAATAAAGATGGTTTTTAAAGATTATATGTATCTGTTCTTTTCACCCAAGAAAAGGGGAGCCTCAAATGCAAATTCAGCCTCCAGGCCTCTTGGAACCTTAAAAAGGGACTGCATGACAGGGAACAAATATAAAATAAAACTCCATATGAACCCAACTCCTCTCACACATCCAGTCTCAGAAGAGTACTGTGAGAGGCAAAGTGACATCTGTGGATATGTCAACTATGCTAAAAAAGTTATATGGGAGAAAGCATTTATATAAAGACATGAAAATGAGCAAATCCATATACTGGAATGAGTGTGTACTTTGAAGACTAGACATTGGAAGTGCTACATTCAGAAGAAAACCTATCCCCATAAACTGAGCAATTGTGCACAAAATATAGTCTCTTCTCTTCTTCAAGAGAGCAAGACATTGTTGAACTTCACAATAGAGAACTGGACAGGAAACAGATCATAGTTTGGGTTGTTCTTTTTTTAGTGCTTGAGGTGATTTTTAGTGCTTGAAGTGATTCATTCACAATACCCTCCCCTTGCAAAACCTGTTTACTAGTAGTGAAAGAGGTATGAGTTACATACCACAAGTAGTAAGGCCTCTTTTAACCTACCTTCAGCATTCTTGGTGTAAACATTCTTGGTTCTGTCTCTAGTAGGGAAACTGCAAATTTCACCATGAATGTGTTTGACAGTTGAATTTTCTGTATTTCAAGATGCTGGTCAGATGTGAGCTGATCACCCATCCTGCTGATTTTCTGTTGAACAGCTGCAAATATCTGCTGAACAGGTTTGCATTGGGTTTCTGCAAAAGTGTCCATGCAGAAAGACTGATCAGCAGTCATTAGCACCACCAGCCATTCAAACTGACTAGCAGCCATTAGCATCACTAGGGACTACTTAAACAAACACTGAAAGGTAGGTTTTTGTTCAAGTGCAGAAATTATGTATGGCCAGTTTGTATAATCTGTGACTAATGCAATTGTCTATTTAAACAATTGCCTGATAAGTGGATCCATCATACAACAAAGATAGGCTAGTAGAACTCAACTGGGCTGTGTGAGATCACACATACATGAAAAGCAAGATGCGCTGTACTTGATGGCTAGGAAATGAAACAAGTTCCTAAGCAGCCACAAATGGATTGGCAAATGGTCAAAATGATTACTGAAAAATCAGCTCCCTGTTGGGTAACTTTCAAACAGGACTTAAGATAGATCCAGACGTAAGTTAATCTAGCAGGTGTTTGAATGCCCTTAGTCTTTAGAAACAAATCCAGGGCTTTTTTTGTAGAAAAAGCCCAGCAGGAACTCATTAGCATAATAAGCCACACCCAACATCAGGACCTCATTTGCATATTAGGTCACACCCCTGAAAGCGCAGGTCCCTCCCAGGATTGGCAGTTTCTGGATCAGCTTCCCCAGGCGCCCTGCAGCTGATCCAGAAACTGCCCTGAATAAATCTATTGCCCAGAAAATAGCCCAGAAAATAGCCCTGAACAAATCTATTGATTAATCAGAATGAGTAAAATCTATCAATTGGCCAACAAATTCTCTACTGGCTGGCTTTGCAATATACCAACATGGCATTTGCAACTGGGATTCCTGCCTTACTAAGTACTTGGTCTGAATATGCCTACTTTCTGTGTTTAATGAAGATAGTACAATAGCACTTTGATGAACTAGCTGTATGTTCAAAACTCCCAGACTGTATGAAATGGCCCCTTCCATGCCCTTCTTGAACGTTGCTAACTAGCTGCATACAAATAATGCCATCCTTGGGGAACCCTCATGCAGAAGGCTGATATATCCTGCTAATTCAAAGTCATGAACTTTGAAGTTCAAAAACTGGATCTGAAACTTCCTTGTAAGATTTCAAAACTCAAATTACAACACAACCCAGTTAAAATGTCTTTACTTAATGTGACCACCTGCTGAGCAAGGCCCAGTGTAGAAAAAAATGGTTTGTCATAGTTGTTTGCATACAATTAAAACGCCTGTGCTTAGAGCTGTTTAATGGGCCTGTCTGTTTTGTTTTCTTTCAGTTCAGTAGATCACTTAATAGCAGGCAATTCCCACCTTCTCAGAGCTGTAGTGCCTTCCGAGCAGGAGAACTAACTGCACCGCTGAAGGCCTCAAATTCTAGGACAATTTCTTTGGGGCATTCCCCCCCTTCCCTGAAAACTGTTTCCTACAAATTTGTGATTGTCAGGGTAGCTTAAGTTGTTTGTAGCAGCAGTCAGGAAACATAAAAGGGAAAGGTTTTTTAAAAGGGTGTTAATTTGTGCATTATTTTTCAGATTTAATGATTAACAAATCTGGAAAGAAAAGAACAACTCTGTCCCAAGATTATCTGCATCTCCTTAGCTAATAACTAATTTTAAAAGGGAGAATATAACTAATTTGTAATACTCAAGGGCTAGCCCTGTCCGCTAACTCACTTCTGCCAGAACCCAGACACAGCCAGAGGTCTTTAATCCCTCTTCCCTGGTGTGAACAGGAAAAGAGGTTTATATGATAGGATCCTCCCCTTACTTTCTCAACACTGTCACTCACTGTCTTTCTGAGATTCAAGTAAAGGACTTTTTAACTTTCTTCCTCCACTACTAATAGCAACAAGGAGTCTGTCGGAGTTCTCTCCTCATGAACACATAAACCTGCTAGACCAACAAGATTTTCAGATGCCTGATCGTCAGGTATCTGATGAAGAGAGCTTTGACTGTCAAAAGCTTGGACCCTGGAAATCTTGTTGATTTCTTTTTTTAAAAAAGATATTTCATTAATTATTATAAGTAAAACAAAACAAAACAACAGAAACACAAAAAAGAAAACATACAACAATACAGAGTCTGTACTTCAGGTAATTGTTTACATTTGTCTGTATAGAATCTAATTTAAATGCAATTTATCAGGTTATACTTCTAGCGATATGGGCTAAAATACCAGTTCTTATGGTTTCTTAAGATAGTCTTCTGACCATTTGTATAATCTTGACCAATTTTTATCAAAGATTTCTTCTTTCTTGCCTTGTAGTTGTAAAGTTAATTTGTCAATTTCTGTGATTTCTAGTAATTTGTAGATAATTTCTTCTTTTGATGGGGTCTCTTCTTTTTTCCAGCACCTTGCATATAAGATCCTAGCCATAGATATAACATCTACAATCATATATACATCTGGTTTTTAAAATGAATCTGGAATCATATTCAATAAAAACAATTCAGGTACAAATGGTATCATTGTATGAGTTATTTTTTGCAATACCTCATGGATCCATATCCAATACTTTTTTGTTACCTTACAAGTCCACCACATATGAAAAAAAGAACCAGTATTTTGTTTACATTTCCAACATACATTTGACATAGTTGGATACCATTTCGCTAACATTTTGGGCATCATATGCCACCTATAATCTTGTTGATCTCTAAAGTGCTACTGGACTCCAGTCTAGCTCTTCTGCTGAAAACCAACACAGCTACCCTCCCGAAACAATCTACATGAAGCTGCATTATATTGAATTAAGCCACTGGTCTATCCAGGTCAGTATTGTCTACTCAAACTGACCAATGTTGTCAATGTCACCTCCTAGCAAATCTCTCTATATAATAATTCTCCTGAATTATTCTCCTGAATCCTCAGGCACACTCCTGAAGATTCCACACGCCACCCCAGACTTTGGTTCCCTGGCCTGTCAATCAGAAGCTATCCCTATCCACTGGCTATGAATACTCACATGTCATTGGCTGGGTCTGCTCCGCTTCCCAGCCCACTCCTTCACCCTCTGTGCCCCATCAGAATTTTTGCCAGACGTTTTTCTCTCTTGACGAAGACACTTCTCCTGCTTCCTTCCTGTGGGAGGATTAACTGTTACCTCAGTGGCTGTTGATAAGTGAAACAAAATGGCAGTTACCTGTGTTTATAAGATGGCTGCTGTCTGTGGTATGTTTAAAATGTTCCCCCATAAGTTTCAATTGAGCTGTACTTCCAGAGAGGGGCCTGCAGGAATATCACTTATTGGGTTGAATGGGGCTTTCTCATCTGCTGGCCTACAGTTCCCAGCTGCCCCAAGGCCAAAAAGTGCAAGAAAAGAGAGACCCTCCCAAGGGGTGGGGCACCATCAATATAGTTCCCAGCCCATCCAGGGAGGATTGAGTTTAACCCCTGTTTTATTTAGTTGTCCCTTATTCATTTCGTGTGTGTGTGCGCTACATAATTGTGTAAATACTAAAATAAATTATTCTATTTGGACCAAAGGGAGGGGGTAGCCCAGGGAAGCAAGGAAATGCCAGACCCTTGGGTTGCCAACTTTCCAGGGATCCCCCAAAGATTGTGGATTCCATTTCCAAATAGGGAGATGTGACCACAGGGGTCTCACTAACCCTCAAAAAAGGCAGTGTCAAGGCTTCAGAGCATGGTAGAGGCTGCAGGTGTGTGTGGGGGGGAATGAAAAGCTGAAGAATGAGGGGGAAATTAAGGTGGGTTAATGCCTAGTTGGGAAGGAGATGGGGTTGCCAACTCCAGGTGGGGAATTCCTGGAGATTTGAGGGGTGGAGAGGGTGAGGTTCGAGGAGAGGCAGGGCATCAGACAGGTACAATGCCATAGACTCTGCCCTCCAAACCAGTTATTCCCTCTTGGGGAACCACTGCTGCCAATCTCCAGGTGAGGGCAGGAGATCACTCAGAATTACAACTGCACACCAGATGGCATTGATCAGTTCCCCAGGAGAAAATGGAGGACTCTGTGTCATTATACCCTGCTGAGGTTGCCACAGCAAATTGACACTGAGGGCCCAAGGCCTTGGCACTCTCCCAGAGCCTCTTTCTAGAACCCATTGTATTTATTTCCACAATGGACCTTATTCCTAGTAAAGACATAAAACAACAAAGTATGGGTTTAATTAACTTATATAAATGAATGTTCTACATCATAACTTGTTAAATATGCTAGCATATTTTAATAGAGGGCTGCACTAAGCAGCTTTACCATGGCTGCCATAATTTGGGTTATGCTGGCTTTGTTAATCTTTGCCTGTCCATGAAATATGCTTAGAATTGCCAAGTTTCATTGCCAGGTTTCATCCCCTTCCCCAAATGTGCCATCCCTAAATGTGCCATACAGTTACAAACAAAGTTTTGGTTGATGCTGCTCTGCAGTATCAGTGGCATTTCTCCCTCAACCCACCTCACCATAAAACTGAATGATGGGCTGCTACAGAAACAGCCCTCCATCATGTCCAGTGTATCAAGTGCTTGCCAATTCGCCCTACCTGTCCTAAGCAACTCATCCTAATTCTGCCAAATAAATTATGGGCTTCCAGTCAAAGACCAAGCCTTAGTATTGCACCCCCTATAAACATGATGCAAAAAGTAAAAATTGATTTCCACTACCAGGCCAAGTGTATGAAGTTTATGGAAACCCAAGTATTTTTCCTCAACCCTGAAGCAGCCAGCTAATCCCATGATGCCTCACAGGAGGATGGGTGACACAGCAGCCTACAGCAAATGCATGAGAGAGGTGGAATTTTTTTTTTAGGCCTCCAGTATCCATCTCCACTTGACTGGATGATTACCAGCACTGCTAATCATATCTCATGCTTGATAAAGTGCTGATATAATGACCCTCCTAGCCTTAATAGCCATGAATTCATCTCTTCAGGGTCTCATGCAGACATCTTCACATCATGTCCTATTTACTTGTTTATTTAATATATTTATTAGCCACCTTTTTACTTTCTGGAACTCAAAGTAGCTTATCATATAAACATAACAAAAAATAAAAATTCATAAAATAATGAAAATTAAAAATTTAATGAACAACGGCCAATAAATTGGGGGGACTGGATTGAACCTGGAACCTTCTAAATGCAAAGCAGATGCTCGACCACAGCTGTTCCCCAATCCATGGCCCCTCATCATGTTCCTCAACTGATGTGCTGGAGAACTGACTTGTGTATTTGTTTTGGACTGTGAGTGGGAGTCATTCATGAGGTATGAAGAGGAACACTCTGATAGAATCTCAGTTGCTGTTCAAATTTAGCATTTTATCTAACTAGAAACATTTGAAGGTATGTTTGAAGATATGTTAAATGTTGCTTGATTTTGTTGGTAACCAAGACTAGTTTGTTATAGTCAAGCCAGCAGAACTCACAGTCCTTCTTCTAGTACAGGTGGAAACATAAATCCTGGCAAAATAAAGGTAGGTTTGATTCAGGAATTGGGATATCTGCTGTTCTAGATGGGGTTGCACCCCTCCCCAAAGGAGCAGGTTTGTAGCTTGGAATGCTGCTGGACCTGGACCTTCTGTTGGATAAACAGATGGCAGCAGTGGCCAGGGGTACCTTTCACCACCTGTGGCCCTTCCTGCTTGGAAAAGATCTGTGGTGCATGCCCTGATAACATTTAGATTTGATTTCTGTAATGCATGCTGTATGGGGCTGCCTAGGAACTGCAGTTGATAACAGAATTGACCAGAGTGGGTCATAGGGACCATATCATTCCAGTCTTGTACCATGTACACTGGATCCCAATTTGCTTCTGGGACCAAATCAAGGTATTGGTATCAACCTTGAGAACACTATATGACTTGGAGCCAGCATACCTAAAAGACCGACTTTTTCCCATATGAACCTACTTGTTTATTCCTTTACTTCAGATGCCCCACTATCTGAGACTAGATAGGTGGTAACCAGAGAAAGAGCCATTTTGATCATGGTGCTGAAATTTTGGAATGCCCTCCCCAAGAATATTCATCAGTTACCCTCTATCATCTTCTGCCAGTAAGTAAAGACATTTTTGTTTTCTTTGACATTCCCCCACTAACTGTTATTGGCCTTTCTCCCAGGTTGTGTTGTTATATGTGTTTGTGTTTTAAAATGTTTTATTGAATGGAATAAATACTCTCTAGAGATGAGACAGCTCCTGCCTTCTCCTCCGTTAGGGTTACCAGGTCTGTTTTTGTCCCTGGCAGGGGACTTTGGGGGGTGTTCCCGGAGGGGGTGGGGTGTCCACTTGGAGATCGGGTGCATGGGGCCTGGCACCCACTGGCTACAAGCACTTAAAGAGGTCTTTTTAAGTGCTTCCAGCCGGTGGCCCCATTTGCCCGATCTCCAAGCGGCAATGCTGCTTGGAATTCAGGCATGCAGCCTGCAGCCACCCCTCTCCCTCCCCTCTTTCAAGAGAGAAGGAAGAGGGGTGGCTGTGGGTGTTCAGGCTTGGGGGCAGGGCTTCCTCTGCTGGCCAGATGGCTGGCAATGGGTTGAAACCCCCCCCAAAAAGTGGGTAAGCCCTGCTAGACCACAGGGTCTGGCAACCCGTTGTGTTCAGCTATGTGTGTCTCTGCCATTCTCAGAATGGGCTCAAGAGGCTGAGGTTTTCTGCACCTTGTTTCTTTCCTTCTTGCCCTGGATCTGTCAACCTAACCACCAGATTTCCAGTCCCTCTTTTTTCTCACCAGCTGGCACTGAAGCTTCTCTCTTGTACCCCTTCCACAGTTCTGGTCCCACCCCCTTTGTTCCATCTGCACCAATCCCCTGGTGCGGGAGTGGAGCCTTCCTTTATCCCCAACTGCTCTTTCTTCCCTCTCTCTCCTGCCTTTTCCCACTCCCCTTGAGCTGTGTTCTGGCTCTGCTTGGTTGGCTCCTCTTCCTTTGGTTCCCCTCTGATGCTTCAGGCCTGGCTGCAGACTTGGCCTTTAGGGGATTGTCTGGTCTAGGCCTGGGCTCTCTGATGGACCCAGAGACAAAGCCTGGTTCCTGCTGACCACTTTTCCCAGGCCCCAGTTGCAGTTCCAGATCTGCAGATGGTGGTGGCAGCACTAGGCGCTGTGACACTGACCTGTTTCTTGTTGCTGGCAGCAGTGATGTGTTTGGGGTGGCCCGCCCCTTTGACAATGCCAGGGAAGCTGGGTGCAGAGTTGCACCAGGCTCTTTGTAGGGACCCTACTGCTGCTGCAGCAGCATCTTCTGGCCAGGTAAGTTGTCCTGGTCTTGGATCTAGGGTTGCCAGATCTGAGTTGGAAAATACCTGGAGACTTTGAGGGTGGAGCCAGGAGAGGGCGGGATTTGGGGAGAGGACGGACCTCAGCATGGTACAATGCCATAGAGTCCCCCCTCCGAAGCAGCCATTTTTTCCAGGGGAGCTGAACTTTGTCAGCTGGAGATCAGTTGTAAAAGCAGGAGATCCCCAGGCCCCACAGAGGTGCAGCTGAGTCCAGGGATGGTCTTATCTCCGGATGAATTGTTTAAACACTTTATATGCTTATATTTTATATGCTCTTTTACGGTATTGATGTTTTAATATTGACATATTTTATGTTTTAGGCTGTATGCCTTATTGCCCTCCCAGCCAGAATAAAGAGACAGACAACAGTTTGGAATTAAACAAGGGCCACTTTATTAACTATTTAACAGAACATTGCAGCAATGGGCCAACTAAGCAAGCACAGGAACAGGCAGGGCAGGCGTCACTCCCTGACACAACCTCCTTGCCCTTGATATGGGCAGGACACCTAGCTCTGGTCTTGAGCCATTAAGCTTCTGGCTCGTAACACAGCAGCCAAGCATACTGGTTGCCCACCAGGAGCGCCTACCCCTGAGGCTGCACGGACCTTCAGGGAGGAGCCTAGCCTGAGAGGTTCCCAGAGGAGACCCCATTCACTGCCCTGGACCACAAAGCCCTAGAGCAGATCCTGATGACCTCCTGTTCCCAATCGGGATATGCTGTGAGGTGCTCACCAGTTCCATTTTCTTGCTTGCACAAACCTGCCAAGTGACCATTATATTTAACCCTTGTCCACTACCTAAGCCCTTATTCCCAGACCACAGTGTAAGGTAGGCAAAAAACACCTCTACCACAACAGCCAATCCAGGTAAAGGTGCAAAAATTCCTACCTGGCCCCAAATGGCGACCAGCAAAAGCCTACACTGCAAACAGAGCGGGCAGGTGGGTGAGCACGCGGAGCAACTGTGACAGAGGGAGCAGGGCGCCTGCCCTTAAAAGGCAGGCCCCGCCCCCTTGAACTCTGAAACGTTCCCGACATTGCTGCCTCAACTCGGCACAGCGTCAAAGCAGCCCATGGGAGCCACGGCGATGCTGGGCACCCGCAAGCCCAGTTGCCCCCCCAGCCGGAATAAAGAGACAGACAACAGTTTGGAATTAAACAAGGGCCACTTTATTAACTATTTAACAGAACATTGCAGCAATGGGCCCACTAAGCAAGCACAGGAACAGGCAGGGCAGGCATCACTCCCTGACACAACCCCCTTGCCCTTGATATGGGCGGGACACCTACCTCCAGTCTTGAGCCATTAAGCTTCTGGCTCATAACACAGCAGCCAAGCATACTGGTTGCCCACCAGGAGCGCCTACCCCTGAGACCGCACGGACCTTCAGGGAGGAGCCTAGCCTGAGAGGTTCCCAGAGGAGACCCCATTCACCGCCCCAGACCACAAAGCCCTAGGGCAGATCCTGATGACCTCCTGTTCCCAATCGGGATATGCCGTGAGGCAATCACCAGTTCTATTTTCTTGCTTGCACAAACCTGCCACAGCCAAGGCCAAGCCTCTGCTTTGGCCTTTGCTACCCCATTCAGCAACCGAGTGCCATCCAGATCCCATGCTGCAAGTCCTCTAAGAATATGCCATTGCCCTTGTCAGAGAGGTGCACCCCATCAGGTCTATACAGGTCAGGAAACTCGACCCGTATATTGGGGTGCGGCAAAAACAGACCCAACCCAGACTCCATGGCCTTCCTTATCTGACTATTGGCCTTATGCCTGGCATGGTCCATACACCTGGGGTCCTCCATATGCTGCCACACCTGGCGGGGAAGCATGGCTGACCATACGATCTGCACACCAGGCCACCTTGCTCTTATCCTTGCAAGGTTGGCCCTGGCCTGTAACACAAGGGCCACACCCTTGATCAGCCCCAAATCATTGCCCCCCAGGCATATGACCAAAACATGAGGAGGAGGCCCCCGCCTCTCCTCAAATAACAAGGGAAGGAGCGCTGGCCACCTCATGCCCCTCCTTCCCAACCACTCGGCCGATGCCACCTTGCTGAGGCCAAGCTGGGAGCCGATGGACGTCCTCCGTACCCAATGAGCCACTCAAAAGACCATGCTGTGGCCACAGACTGTGACCCTTCGTCTCATCTTGCGGCCCGCATCGCCTGTAAAAAGAATTTCATTAACAACTGGGATAACGTAAACGAACCAAGAAAGGCTTACAAATTACAGGGCCTCACATAACCCTTATAAGAACGGGATTTCCAACGCCCAGTCCTCCTGATTTCGTGTACAGGCTATATGCCTTAATGTCTCTATGTCTCTATTTGGATAGAAATGTCTCTATTTGGGTAGAAAGGCAGTTTGGGAGTTTCTTTTAAATAAAACAAACAAATAATTATACACTTGAAGTGAATTAGCTATAATGTCTCACCCCTCCTCCGGCATAATTTTATGGTTGCCACTGCTTTCAGAGAACTCTAAGATTTAGAGATGTTTATTCTTTACCCACATTCTTTTCTTATTTGAAGGTCTTATGTGAAAAATGTTTGTCCAGAGGCTGTTTTGATGGATGTAAGTTGACTTGCACTTCTGCAACTGGGGAACTGAGATCCTTTAGCAAATTCTATGAATGATCACCATGTGGTGAGGAAATTATCTTTCTTCTGTTTCTCTTATGCTGTGAGTGCCCATTGGGTCAGTTTCTCCACAGTTAACATTTATCTAACATTTATCTAGACACTGGCGTAGATTGTTTCCAGAGTCTGGCAGTTGTCATTTGGCAAGGGCTAGTAAGCTGGTTATTACATTGTAGTGTGGACCTCCTGTGAAAATGGCTTCTAGGAAGCTTAGTAATGTGACCCTGAAATAGTATGATAAGTTACATTGTGTGATGTGCTTCATATTACTTACAATGTTTCTCCATATATTTTGGGTTTGGGGATGATTACAGCATACAGAGATTTGTTCCTGGTTGTTCATACATTTCCAACAGACTTCTACCACTTTGTAAAGTCATTGTAGTATTTTGACCAGTTAGATATCACTGGTGATGAGCTTGAAATGACTCTTCTGAATACAACAAAAAGCACTTTTAAAGATGACAGAATGGTTTCCTTCCTTCTTCCCAGATTTGAGGTCAGGGGAGAACAAGTGGTCTTGCATATTTTCTTGATTAAGGGAAAGTTTCAACTAGATGTTTCTGATCTAAGCTGTACAGCAGAATTTTCCAGACAGCTTTCCAGATAAACATTTCATTGATGTAACAATTCTCCATTGTACATGATCTCATCATTCAGGGAGGACTTTCACTTTTTTGTTTCTCAAGGCTCTCCCTAAATACTACACTTGTGCACAGGGTTCATTTTTTGTTGCTATGTTTTTGTTTTAAAGAAAGATTTAGCTCATCTTAGACAATATGAGAAAAGAAAGGGCATTTGAAAATGCAGTATAGATTTCAAATGATTTCATCCTACTAGTGACAATCTTTTAACTTTTTAAAGCTGGAGATACTGAAACTTTCAAGATTTAAATTCCAACCACTTTTTTTTATCTGAAGACTTTTCCTCTTGGCAGTTGCTGAAGCATTTTTGGAGAGCCTTGGATGAGCAGATGTCCTGCAGTGTGTGGCTTCTCATTGTTCTTTGGTTTCCCCTTCTTGTGTCAGTGAATTTGTACTTATTGATCATTGTGGAACTAACATTAAATCCAGATTTCTTTTTTTTAATTTGGAGAAGAGAGGGTATGTCATATACACCTGATTCTCTCATTATTTATTTTGTAAACAAAGCCTTAACACACTAAGAAATGGGGAAAATTTGTTCAGTTATTTTTGCTGCATTTCCCGAATGAACAGCATATTCTATGAGCCTGTAGTCCTCCCTTATTTTATGACTTCATACCTCCACACAAAACCCACAATATGCCACTAATCATACAACAATATCTTAAGAGTATTAAATGTGAAGAACAAAGATGTATTCTGAAAGACAGAAATCAATTAGTCTTAAGGTGTAACTAAGAGTAGTTATGCCAAAAGACTAAGAGTAGGTGTGCCAAAGACACCCAAATAACTGTTTGCACAGGTAGTTCATTCAAGTGAGCAGTGTAATGGCAGTGTGAGCAACAAATGAATATGGTATCACCTTTCCTGTAAACTTTGACATCAGTGCTGATTGGCTGTTATATATGTGTTATCACTGAGATTCCTACCATCAAAGCACCAAACCTCTAAGACATCTACCACCAGTTTTGTATTTAAAGTCCCCCCCAATATTGTATTAATGAGGTAAAAGATGGATATATACATTGATATGGGTACAGGTACCACTTATAACAAAACAAGAAGGCCACCTATATGATACAAGAATAAATAGAGAAATGAAGCAGATTTTGATTTTGGCATACATGTGTGCTATTTAAATTGAGAAGATGGGAGAATGCTTTGCTTGAACCAAAACTAATAACATGAAGTGACCCAACTTCCAACTTTGTACAGACCATGGTATCACAATGACATGACAGTCGTTCCAGTGTTTTGTTTATAATTCCCAATTCAGGACTTCCTTGGTTCACATCATAGAATCATATGTAAATTCCACTCAGTAGTTATGTGCTGCTGTATGGCAGCCTCATGCAAAAATACATGTTGTAAAACCAAATGCATGTGTTTGGCATCAAGACCCATTCAGTAATATTATCATTAAAAATTTAGCTATGTACATTCTGCTTTTCCAGACACCACTTAACACACAATACGAATGCAAGGTCAAAATTAATATTTATCATTAAAAATTAGGAAACCTGTTTGCAAAAATCATTGACATTGGCCCAGCCATGCCTCCAGCCTAAGGAGCATTCCTCCAACTTAAGTGGCTCTTCCATTGGAGGAAGGGTCCTTATGCTGGAAAGGGCTCAAACTTTGCATGATGGAATGGTAGGATTTGCACCATTAAGTATGACCAACCTGTTAAAATCCATAATTACCAAAGCTCACTAAAATGTTCTTACAAAATAAAAGCCTGAAATTGATGTTGAACAATAGCATGTAGACTAATATAACAATGGGCATCCTTGTAGGAGAGTTCCTTGAAAGGCCTACAGCTATGAGGGAAGCTGTACCTCTTTCCACCCTCTTCCTGGTCCCTTTTCTGTAGGGACACAATGAGAGTACTGCTTTCTAGAGTTGAAGGTAAAGTAGGTAACAGACTGGAAGGTCATCTGTGGGGAGAATATTAATGGGCCACTGTCAGAAAACCTATCATAAGAATTGCCATGCAGTAGTAGAGCAATGGCTCTTTTAGTTAAAGGTTTGTCTACTGATATTGTATAACAGAGGATATGTTTATGTGTCAGAAAAAAAGAAGATGGTGAATGTGACCAGTTGTTTCTATCAGCTGAGGGGACCCATAATGCATCCTATGGTTTGGGGGGAACCAGGTTTATTTTATGTTATACATCTTCCCCTCAATTACCACATAGTGAGTGTGTAGGCTTTGGGTTTGCTACTGTGAGATAAAGCTTTGTGGTGTGCAAGTAGAATATGGAGGTCACTGAGGCAGGAGTTGTGTGCTAACCACAAAGAAAATATATTTATTTACAGACTGGTTTCCAGGCAAAGTTCAGCAGAACAGGTCTCCAGGTAGACAAAGGAGAAACCTGGAGGAAGCATGTTAATTTAGAGAGTAGTTTCAGGGTTTTTTTTAATACTTTCAAGCATAAACAGGCTTTTACTGACTAGCCACTAGGTTGGATCACAACACATACAGCCACTAGGTTGGATCACAACACATATAGGGGAGCAGAGATGATAACAGATGCTTGAGAGCCGACACATGGCTAGAAGAGCACAAAAACAGCTGGAAATTGTGAAGCAGCTCTCAGCCGTAGCCTGCGGGACTGGAGACTGCAACAACAGGAAAAGCTTTGGGAAGACCAGAAATGTACCTCCCACTTCCTCAACTGTAAGCCCTGGCCCTACCATCGGAAACCGCCAACTTTGACCATTCTGCAATGACCGAAAGTTTATACCGCCCACAGACGCTGCTCAGATGTGGGCGATGAAGTTGCGCCATCTTGTATTGTGATTTTAAACTGTGCATTGTATGTTTTTATAGGATAGTTATTTTATGGAATTTTATTGTGTATGAATTTGTTGTTAGCTGCCCTGAGCCTGCCGTAAGGCGGGGAGAGCGGGCTGGAAATCCAATACATAAATAAATAAATAAATACACAGGATTCCACCCAAACCAGCCTGCCCATTCCCAAGAGTCAGACTAAATGGCACAAGGTCTGCTCACTGCCAGAGACAGGCCTAACAATTGGGTACGCTATTCTCTGTCAGAAGTAGACCACGCTGCCACACTACCAAACCACTCTGCCACACTACCAAGCAGAGTTACCCTTCACTCTGTCTGCTCTTTTCCTAAGTTAGACCTGAGTTCTCCCTGCTCTCTCCCTGAGGCAGAACTGAATGGATCTCCCACTGTGTTTCCCTCCAATCTTCCATTCCCCTTTTCAAAGGTGATTGGATAGCGGAGCAGCACTTCCATAGGCTGGTTTTCCCTTCAGAGGTGGGACAGCTTTCTGTCTATCTATCATAGTGAATCCTGAGGATATCCCTTCTAAGAGTATTCCAACACCATTCTAACTTCCTAGTTTCTGTGGTGGGAATCCAGATAAGCTAGACTATATAATGTCACCTGAACAGATCTCCCTATGGGGTGACATTATATATTCAATTGGTTCAAAATAAAGTGCTTATGCACAACTACTAGAATTAGGCTGTTGGTATCTCGTATGAAGATTCAACCTTATTCTAGGTTACAAGGAATCAGGAGAATACTTATGGTAGAATAGATACAGCATGATGATTCACTGACTGAAACTATGAGTGGAGACTTGAGAGCCAGTGCTGGACTTTGATTGATGAGTTCATATCTTCACTCAGCTGGGAAGCTTAATTGGATAAACACTTATCTTTCAGTTTGAGCTACCTAGGTCCTGCTCACACAAGCAAGATAATCTGGGGGGTGGGGGGTGGTAGTGAGGCTATTTGCTCTGGAGCAGGGGTCCTTTCATAAAAAAGAGGTGCAGGAGCTCATTAGCATAACTTATTTGCATATGCCACACCCCCTGACGTCACCGGAAGTGTCAGAAGGCCACACACCCCTGATGTCACCGGAAGTGTGTCAGAAGAAAGAAAGAAAGAAAGAAAGAAAGAAAGAAAGAAAGAAAGAAAGAAAGAAAGAAAGGGAGGGAAAGAGGGAAAGAGGGAAAGAGGGAAAGAGGGAGGGAAAGAGGGAGGGAAAGAGGGAGGGAAAGAGGGAGGGAGGGGGGAAGGAAGGAAAGGAACAGGAAGGTAGGTAGGTAGGTAGGTAGGTAGGTAGGTAGGTGGGGGGGAGAGAGAGAAGAAAGGAAGGAAGGAAGGAACAGGAAGGTAGGTAGGTAGGTGGGGAGAGAGAGAAAGAAGAAAAGGAAGGAAGGAAGGAAGGAAGGAAGGAAGGAAGGAAGGAAGGAAGGAAGAGGAAGGTAGGTAAGTAGGAGGGGGAGAGAGAGAAGAAAAGGAAGGAAGGAAGGAAGGAACAGTAAGGTAGCTAGGTAGGTGGGGGAGAGAGATAAAGAAGAAAAGGAAGGAAGGAAGGAAGGAAGGAAGGAAGGAAGGAAGGAAGGAAGGAAGGAAGAGGGAGGGAGGGGGAAGGAAGGAAGGAAAGGAACAGGAAGGAAGGTGGGTAGGTGGGTGGGTGGGTGGGAGAGAGAGAAGAAAAAGAAAGAAAGAAAGAAAGAAAGAAAGAAAGAAAGAAAGAAAGAAAGAAAGAAAGAAAGAAAGAAAGAAAGAAAGAAAGAAAGAAAGAAAGAAAGAGACAGACAGACAAGGCGCTTCTCTCCCCCCCCTCGGGCTGAGTGGCTGTCAGCCACTTGACCCAGTGTATCCCTTCCTTCTCCCCTCTTGCTTGGGCACTGGGGCCCAGCTTTTCCCTCCCTCCCACCCCCCTGCCGCTCGGGAATGGTGAGCGGGGAGGGATGGGGGCTTCTCCCCGGGTTGGCAGCCTGCCACGACCCAGGAAGAGCAAGAGGGGGAGGGATGGGGGCTGAGTGAGAGGGGGAGGGATGGGGGCTTCTCCCCGGGCTGGAGGCCTGCCGCGGCCCGGGAAGAGCAAGAGGAGGGAGGGATGGGGGTTTCTCCCTGGGCCAGTGGCCTGCCGCGGTCTGGGAAGAGCGAGAGGGGGGAGGGAGGGGGGCTGAGCGAGAGGGGGAGGGATGGGGGCTTCTCCCTGGGCCAGCAGCCTGCCACAGCCTGGGAAGAGCGAGAGGGGGGAGGGATGGGGGCTGAGCAAAAGGGGGGAGGGATGGGGGCTTCTCCCCAGGCCAGTGGCCTGCTGCGGCCCGGGAAGAGTGAAAGAGGGGAGGGATGGGGGCTTCTCCCCAGGCCGGCGGCCTGCCATGGCCTGGGAAAAGCGAGAGGGGGGAGGGATGGGGGCTTCTCCCCAGGCCGGCAGCCTGCCGCAGCCCAGGAAGAGCGAGAGGGGGGAGGGATGGGGGGTGAGCAAGAGGGGGGAGGGATAGGGGCTTTTACCGGGGCCGGCGGCCTGCCATGGCCCGGGAAGGGTGAGCGGGGAGAGCGAACTGCAGGGGGGAGGCTTTCCTCTGGCTCCGCGCCAAAGTGCAGGCCGGGGAAAGTGAACTGGGGGTGGGTCTTGGTTATGTGCCTGCCCCCCCAGCCTCCTCTCTCCCAGAGCAGCGCCCCGGCACGCCCCAGCCCCAACGGAGCTCTGCATTGAAGTAATTTGACCCGCAGTTGCACGATCACTCAGTTCTGTGAAACTGTGGGTGCAGCCCACCACTTTGTGATCAGACACAATTCCAAGTGAGTTGAGAGGGGGTGTTTGCTGTTTTTTCTGATGCACTGAAACAGGGGATCAATGAATTGCATCTCCACCCTGAGGGCTTCCTATGGCGGTATGCAATGATATGCATACTGAGAAAGAGGAAAAAACAATGGCATGGCGTCAGGATAGCCTGATCAGACTATCCCCAACACCATGAGTGCGTGCTTGAGCGGTCACACAGGGAAAGTCCATCTGTGGCCCATAGCAAACCTGTTTGATACTGGACTTTCCCTAGTGTCTTTTAACTCCACTTCTTCAGCAGAGAGAAATGGGTTGCCGACAGGTGTGGGATGCTTGCCAGATGTTCTGGTGTGATCATGCCCTTAAAATCCGCATGGCACTCGTGCCTATTGCATGGCTAATTCTGCGTGTGATCGGGACCTTAATAGACCTATTGTGATCGTAAAATATGGAAGGGGGAGATGAACTCCCAGGAGGAGAGTGAATGAAGATGTGATAGATAGATTATTGGCCTGCCTGTATCACTTGGATTCCCTTATAATAAACATAAAAAGAGGGCTATTCTCTTTATTCTGCTTAGTGTAATGTATACGTGTTGACTTGGATCAAAACAATTATGAAACTCATGCCATGAGTTCTATGAGGTGGCATTGTATTTGGTTGTTTTTGTGAACAGTAGACTCCCTATTTTTTAAGGAAACTACTTTTAAAACTATAGGGATTTTCCAAAGCTGCTTGTGATGTGGAATGGATGTTAGCTTTTCAAAGATAAAGAAGTCAAACATCCCACTAGGCTTCTGCAAATCCCTCATGTGAGCCTAGCAGTTCTTAGGAGCCTGGCCTCTGTTTTTAGTTCCTCTGACTAAGAGGCCATGGTACGTTCTGGTATTAGCAATTCTTTCTGCCGAACTCTGTGTTATTCTTCTGCTGACAGCCTGCCTTTCCCTTGTGCTGTCTCTTTTCCTCTCGCACAGTGTGCATTGCCTTTTAATAAAAAAAATATAAAAAACACTTATGCAAATCATGATTTATTATTCAGTAATCAACCCTTGTTGGATACATTATGGCATAATCAGTTGTATGTTAAAAAGCATTTAATTTCATGCCTAATTAACATATTATAAATTGAAGAGACAAAATTAAATTATTATGGACAGTTTGCAAATGTAGAACTACAGTGTTCTTCAATAACAGCATGAATATTCGATGTAATATGATATGTTAACTTCAGCTCTCTCCTGCGCTTAGTGCTTGGTGACAGAGTGGAGTCAGTGGGCTCTTGGGGACACATATCAGAATGCTTCTCTGAAGAACAAGAGCTCTCTCTCTCTCTCTCTCTCTCTCTGTATGTGTGTGTGTGGGGGGGAAAGTGTATGACAAAAGGGCAATATGTATTTGTGTGTGAGTAAATAGGCACAGTCAACTTCTATGTGTGCAAATTAAATCAACTCCATAAATGCATCTGGATTTGGGGGAAATTCTTTCCTTCAGAGAAGCAATTTCCTGTTACTTGATTATTTTGCCAAAGACTGCCTAGCTCCCCCCCCCCCCCAATCCTCTTGCTATTGTCTAGTCAGTGGGGAAACCCCTTTGTGGAACTGGTTTGGATATTCACATCTGTGCATAAGCTCTGCACTTATGCTTTGTTTCAGAATTTAGAGGAAGTTCACAAGTCTCCAAGATTTGGAAAACAGTTCTGTGGAATCCAGGGTTCATTGGCAATGGGACTTTTATGATCTGTTAAAAGTGTATTCGTGTTCAGACACATTTGATCCTTTCCATTTAATAATGGCAGTGTGAACAATGTTGTTGCATATGGAAGGACATCAGCATAAAGTATATAGTATGCCACAGACACGAAAGACATTAGCCATCAAGGCCATGTCAAGAGTTTCTCTGGCCAGTTTCTAGAATTCGAGGCCCCCCCCCCCAAAAAAAAATGCAATGAAAACCACTAAAACAATCTAAAATATTCCTGAAATTGCACATATGCACACACAAATCCTGGAAGGTTTTTTCCACCAGTGGATTATTTCATAAAAGTAAGACTGAAAAAAATATTGAAACTAAGAAAGGTTCAGCATAATCCCATATTTCCTGTAATCTACCCATTAATTTTAATGGCCTTAGACTGCAGTAACTCTTGAGATGATTGAATTATTTGCTAGGTTAAGACTACTTTTTGAAATAGAGTACTGGACTCAATTGATCATTAGTCCAATCTAACAGTTATATTTTTGAACACCCTGTGACAAACAAAAATCTATTCTTGTCTTGTGGATTTGAATTATCTATCTATGCATGCATTCATAATATACTTTTTTGAACAATTTTTTAATTGGATGATTTTAATTGGTAGGGCACAGAGGAAAAGGCACACAATTATTTTGACATCATTTTTATTCTGGTATGTTACAGTAATATAGAATAGAATAGAAAACATGGTGCTCACCTTCACACATAGGATTCCCAACAGCTGCACTAGAATAATGTAACCAACACCAGAGTAGGAGGAGATGTTAGCCAATGTTTACATGGAAAAATCTATGCTGTCACAGAAATGGGAGCAAAAGGGATCAATAGTCCAATGAAGAAGAGAAGAATGGAGAAAGGAACAAGTGGGACACAATGAATTCAAAAATAACGAAACAAAGATGCACCTAATATATTCTCTCCTCCAGTGGATTTTCCCAGAAGTCAAAATGTTAACAGTATGCCTTACAATTCTGAGACCCTTCTTATTCTGATAATGCCTTCAAGTCGGCAGGCCATACTGAATTTCTCTCAGGAAGAATGGTGAGCTCTTCCACCCTGAGTTGCACACTGTTTCCATTAGTCTCTTTATTTTGGAGATATGGACCTTCTCTGTAGCCATACATAAAACCATGTCCTCTTTTACCATCAACTCTGCTGTACAGTGTCTTTTTTTCAACAGAAGTCCTCTCACTTCTGTCCTCTTATTATGTGTGCACATAATAGAATGGGCATGCACATACACACAGAGTCTTCCATGCTAGATAATTCATTATGGTCCATTTTTGTACATTGCCCATTATTAGAGATGCTGCAAGATACCTTTTTGAAAGAAAAGTGGGGGAAGCTGTGGCTCAGTGATATCTTCAGTTAAAAGGATCAGGTGATAGACTAGACCTCCACCTGAGATGCTGGAAAGCCACTGCCAGTCAGATTAGACAATACTGACTTAAATGGATCAATGGTCTGACTCAGTATAAGGTAGTTTCATATGCTGAATAGCTTGATTTAAAATGAATTGCACATCCTTATTCTTCTACAAGATCTCAGAAAAGCATCTCAATTGAGATTTTGGTAATGTGTACATTTAATCAGATATAATCTATTAATTAATTGTTTAATCAGTTCAAAGGCAGATGCTTAATTAAATAAAACTTATTTAATAGCCTAGCAGCCCCAATTTTTGTAGGAAGTCAAGTGTCAGTATAGAAGCTGGGGGTGAAACAGAGCTTCTTCATTCTCAGGTCAATTAAACTATGTTAGCTGAAATCTGCTTTGCAGCTGAAATTCAATGAGTAACTGAAAAAAAAATCCTAAGTAATCCATGCTGTTCAGAGCTGAAAACACAAACAAGTCCTAGTGTGAAATCCTGTTGAAGTTAAATCACGTAATAAATGAGACTGTATGAACATTTGTATTGGGGAGGGGTAAGAGAGAAACCTCCAAAAGAACAGCCACCTTTCGGTTGATAACCGGACAGTTTTGTAAACCACTTAAGGCTGTGATAAAATCCTACTTGACTGGCCCACAAGCAGATGTGACAAGTTGAATTTATTTCCTCTCTTACCGGGAAGCTTTGCAGGAAACTCTTAACATATGGTGCTTTTCACTTCCATCTAGAGCTATAAATGTTATTGGAAAAGGATGTTCCCAGGAGCAGTGAATTTCTGACATTTTTGCCAAATGGACTCCAAATGATCCTTCTGTGGTCCCTGAATTCCCAGAGTTCTTAGGAGCTGGCAGCCAGGGAACTCTGATCTACACACAGCTCGCTAATTTAATTATTTTATTGTAGATTTGTGGAAGACTCTTGCAGACCAGTGACTTAGCATCTGTATCATATCTAACTACACAGGAAGCATCCAGGTTAGAGGAGGGTAAATATTTTGTTTCATAACAACTTTGAGTTTGAAAACTAGGAAGCCATTTCCCATAGAAACCTATCAATTCTCCAGTGTAGAAGCAAAGGATTGCAAGAACAGGTAAAATGGACTATCCAGAATTTGCTTGGTAGTCTGAGTAATCCATATCTGCTTTGGGAAGTTGAGCATTTCATTTCCATCCAGTCACTGTAGTGAAAAAGATATCACACAATGTTTCTTTCTCAAAAGGAACCAGTTGGTTTGTCTGTCTGAGAGTGCAAAAACAATGGTGGGACTGTACCACACACCTGACAGGCTGCAACAAGTGCTTTTCAACTGCATATGGATTGGTGGGACCCACATTATGCTGCCCTGCTATAAACAATGATTGGCATAGGAAGAAGAATACTGTCTAAGACATCTGAGAGCTGCTGCCAGAGTGGGCAGTCCTGAGCTAGATGTTCCACTTGCTTGACAGAAGAAGGCATCCATATATCTTCAGGATATAGTGCCATTGCTCATTTACACTTTTATCTTGAATGTATAAGAAGTTCAGAGATGACACTGAAAGCCTAGGCATGTTTACATCTAATAACAATAATAGTTGTTGTTAACTGTGGGACAACTAAAAGTAAATAGAATCATAAACCATCTAAAATGATAAAAATTAAACCCAATATATCCAGGTTTTAATACAATAAAATTCAACAATAGGAAAATCTCAACAATGATAAAATGTTAATAGTAAATAAAATGTCAGCATCCAATAGATGGGTGTCACAATCTCACTCTAATTCTAACATAACAAAGTTTGTGTCCAGTGGTGCCTTGAAGACCAACAAAATTTTATTCTGGGTATAAGCTTTCATTGCAAGCACACTTCTTCATGGAAGCTAACAGCAAAAACAGCAACCCACCCATCCAGGTAGGGCATTCTGAACTTCAGGGTGGCTATGCAAAAGGCTATGGACATCCTACCAATGAACAGCTGTGCATGGGTAGCCTCATTTAGATCTTGGCAATAGCCCTAATCATCTTATGTGTGATTGGAATCAGGAGCAGAGGGCTGAATTCAGTCCCTCCCGAACAGATTGCTGGTATTAGCACTAAAAGCTTTATCTGAGCTATATCCATGCAGCAGCCTGTTGATGTGTAAGCTAGTATAGCAAGGTTTTTCCTGAAAATAATTCAATTGAATCATTGATGCTACTCACCAATGGTGTGCACTTGGATATATCTAAAGCAAAAATAAACTGGAAACCAGCTGTTCAGATACAATATCTGAAGTTTGGAAACATCTAAAATGAGTCAAAACACTCCCAAACTCCAGGAGTAATGAAAATTTATCTCTTGGAATATTGGAAGTGTTTTGTTTCTGGTACTAGGATTCAAGATGGAGAGGGAGGAAACTGGTCTGCTAAACAGCTGTTTGGCAGCATCTTCCTCCTTTTAAATTTTAAAGGGCCACTATTTTCTATGGAAAGTTCCAGCCTCCGAAGATGGAGGCCAGGTCTACTGCCATACAAAATAATGGCTCTTTAAAATTTAAAGGGACTGGAGATCCTGACTAGCAGATGATTGGGTGAATCTGGCCAGGTCTACTACCCCTAGGAAAGAATGGAGCCATTATTTCCTGTGGGTGGTAGAGGGGCCAGGTCTTCCCATAGAAAATAGTGGCTATTTAAAAGTTAAAGGGAGGAAGATGCTACTAAGCAGCTCTTGAGTGAAAACAGCTTCCTCTCTCCCTCTCCCTCCCTGTTGCCTTTAGGGGGTGGGAAAAAGTGGAACAATTACTAAAACGCTTAAAAAGTGCAATCTTAAATTAAATTACACCCTTCTAAATCTGTTGAAGTCAATGTGTTTAGAAGGATGGAATCTTGGTTTAGGAATGCATTGTTAGTGCTTGGAATCATGATAAGTCATTCCACCCTTTGAATCCTTGCATATTCATTCTCTCTCCCATGAAAACTACAGCCATTCTGCATGGGTATGCTAAAGTGGGATGACAGAGATAAGGTCAATGCAAGTCCTTGAGGATGTTGTAATGGAAGGACATGAAATGCAAGGCTGCATTTATTCTCAAGTTAGCAACAGTGTTAATTTGGCCACCTGACTGGTGATCATGCATCTGGAATGCCTTAGGGATCTGTTCAGAACTGTGTTTGCTATTTAATGTATATCCATGCTTCCATGTGCCAAACTGGTGATGTGGTCATCAGCCTGGCAGACCACTTACAGAGAATTACTGAAACCTCTAGCTAGGTCAAAATCCATCATCTAGTCATGGATGAGACCCATGTAAGGGAGCTGAATTATTTTCATAGAAAGCTGTATAGAACAAGGAAAAATGTTGAGGTTTTCTGCAAGCCTGTGACAGTTGCTTAAACTTTAGTTTGAATTTCGGCTTTTAATGCTATCAGTTTATGTCTGCTCATAGATTTGTAATGTCAGATCTTTGTACTCAGGTGCCAATAATCTTTAGCACCTCTGTAAATTAAAGCATATTATAGCAGTTAATAAATGAAGTCAGACATTTACTAGTATATTTTTACAGCTTTGCAATATACAGCAAATCAATAATTTACCTTAACAGTTCAAGTAACCTAAATACACTTAGTAAATCCCTTGATTTACTCATTGAGCTGCTGAGCAATTATATGTTACACAAACACTAGATAAGTCGTAAAAGTTCATTTATTGAATCAGCCTCTGCTGTTAGTTACATTTGTATAACCCCATTACATAGACCGACAGGACTCCCCCCACCCCATCTACTTCCTGAACCCTGCATTACACACTGTAGTGATTAAAAATTCAGCAAAAATGTTTTAATAATCAATTGGTCTTTAATTAACATTGAACAAGTGTCCTAATAAATCTAAATTTAAACCTCATTTAATCTACTTAATTAAGAGTGCGAATTAATGAGCTCTATCAATAAGAAGTGCTTTTGCCACTGAACAGAAGAAAAAGAAATCAATTTCAAAATTACATTATATTCAATACAAAATGTATCAGTCTACAGTAAGCGTTGGCATAAGCTACACTTTGACTTCCACAGTTTCTAACATATTTGCTCATTCTATGGCTTTATATTTTAGCTGTAAAGAAAAATCTGACAGTGCTATAACTTTTTTTTGTTTCCACTTTGCAGTAAGGAATTCAGTTTTCAGTGCTCTCACAGATGACTGCTGTGTTTTTGTCCCATTATAGCTCTGACATCCCAGTCCTACACATTACTTACAATAGGTCTCACTGGGTTGGATGCAGACAGAATTTTCCATTAATGGAAGGTGCTTTCTTCAGAGGAATAGAACTTCTCTGGTAATCCCCTCCTGCAGCAATTCACTGACCTCTTGAAAATGCTGCTCCTCCAAGGCAGGAGACCATTTTGAGAGGTTTGTGGGTTATAGTGGGAAGGGGAGGCAGAAAACACTTTTTTCATTGACAGAAGTACCTTCCAATAATGGAAACCAAAATTCTAATCCAACGCACCATTTTTAATGTGGCTTACTCTCACGTAAGTATGCCTAGAATAGCAGTTTCAGCCATGTGAATCTTTCCTACATTTCCAACCAAGAAATCTGTGGGGAAAGCTAGACCTGCCAAAACATGTCAGTGCTTCTGAGGTGTATTCTTCAAGGGAATTCTCAGGTATCATAGAGAACTGATGTATAGGCAGAACTGTCCTTCATGGCAAACCATTGTCTAATCCTTCAATCAATAATTAGTACCTGTTGCTATATAAGAACGTGTTAGAAATACTAGATGTCACATTGTTATTACATTCCAAAGTAGTAGCTGCCATTTTCAGAAGAACAGAAAACTGTCATTAAGGATACATCTAGAGCTATATTCAACTTTCACAGTTTTGTCACCACTGTTTTAAATTCTTCCAGAGTTGTAGCAGGCAAGTAGATTCTCAGGAAAGGTGACACATATTTTAAAGGTGATGTCAGATATTTATCATTCTAAATGGAATCTCATTATACTAAAAGTATATTTTTGGATATTTCATGGGATTCTGGAGGCCAACTTTAAAAGGATAGCCAGTTCACATAGCTGCCTCATGCTTCATGTCAGATAGATGAAGGCTAATATATTTTCCAATTGAATTCAGTTTGAGACTATTTTAAATCAAATGCCAGGTATAGTTCTGGGTCTGCTCTGTTCTTTCCTGGAGTGCATAATCATTCTTTATATTACATAAGAATATGTCACATTTTCTAAAACAAAAGCTCAGCTTTGCTCTTTTATGTTCATTCAAAATACCAGTTTAAATAGAGGACATGTGTGTAGCTTATTTTTAAAAATCACTATGGTAACCCAAACTTTGTGCCAGGAAAAGGTGGCTTCTGTGGCCTGTATAAATTATACAGATTGATCAAATGTGAATATATTCCTTATAGTGCATAATTTAATCTTCTTCTAATAGTCATGGAGAGAGGGACAGAGATACAGCCAGCACTGAAGACGCCCCCTTCTTTTTAGTGGGAATACTGCCCATTTTTTCTGAGTTCTGAGATTTCACAGAACATTGTCCATGGGTAATGTGCAGTCATAAATTTACTAATCGGAATCAGACCCAAACAATGGCCATTTGTAAATAAATTAAATGCTCTGAATCCAAACAGAATTATTTTTCATATCCAGGTTCTGTTGGAAGCCTTCCAGTCTGATAAAGTTTGAGTCCAGTGGCACCTTTAAGACCAACAAAGTTTTAAAGGTGCCACTGGATTCAAACTTTGTTCTGCTGCTCCAGACCAACACGGCTACCCACCTGATTCTCACTTCCAATCTGACAGTTCTTCTGTTACTTCACTGTGGTTTCTGTTGCCAAGGAAGCAGGAGATGAAGGCAACAGCAAGGAAAGAGGACAAATCAGTAAATATGAACCCAGCCAGGACATAGTTCCACCAGAACAGCTAGCCAGTTTCCTCAGCATACAAGATTCGTATTTTTGTGCACAGCATTTCCACTCTCCAGGAATGACACAATCTCATTGGCCTTGGGATGGTTCTCTGATTCTATATAAGCATGGATCAGCCACAGAGTTCTTTAGCATAGCAATAGAGCAGGGGTGGCCAACCTTGCTTAACGTAAGAGCCACATAGAATAAACGTAAGAGCCACATAGAGATGTCTGAGAGCCGCAAGACAGGAACAAATATCACACACACGTTTTTATTTTTAAAAATATGCAAATTTGCTTTTTATTAACGTTAAATGGGACTGCCAAAAATAAAAACAAACGAGGAAAACCAGTTATAAGAAAGAGAGAGAGAGAAACTAGGAAAGCAAATAGATGGGAGGGAGGAAGGAAGGAAGGGAGAAAGAGAGAAAAAGCATGCCTCCCCTTTGCTTCCCCAGCCGCCCTGCCAGGAGCCGCAAAATATGTGTGAAAGAGCCGCATGTGGCTCCCGAGCCACAGGTTGGCCACCCCTGCAATAGAGAGAGAATGGGTTTCAAGGGCTATGGATAAAGAAGCAAAATCATCCTCACAAATGAGTTTCCTATAAGGTACTCAAGCATGTTACCAAAGCTGCTGCTAATTGTATAGCTATGCATCTTATTCACACAACTCCTTCAACAATATTTCCTTCTCATAGTTATTGAATACTATCAGTACGAAATCTTCTCAGCTCCATAAAAGATGGTGTTTTTGACAAGAACAATATAGCATTAGTGAGCAGAGATTGTGGCAGTAGGAAGGAAGAAAGGGATGAGAGCAGGGAAGAAAGCAATGGATCTGAATGAGAGGATTTGAGGTTAGTCATGAGATTAACCATTAAGCTAACCTTTGATAAATTGGGACATCTTAATTTTTGAGCATCTTTTTTATTGCTGATGGAAAGCCTGTTAATTTTAATTGGAGTTTACTAAAAAAAAAAAGGTTATCCAAGTAAAACTAATTTGGGGTCTGGAATTGTTCTAATTCATTCCATTCTGGTCTCCACCTTTTCTCAAAGAACTCCAACTACAAATGCTTAAAATAAGAGCTGTAAATGATTTTTACCTGTTGTTCTTAAGTGGAAGGTAAAATAATTTTGATTAAGTTGATTAGGCTTCTATCTGCATTTTCAAGACAGAAATCTCACTTGATTGTATTATTCAAGACATTTGGGAAAGCCCATTCAAGTGAGTTTCCATCACAAGCAAAAACTTTCCAAGGTTAAGCAACACAATGACAGAAGCCCTACAGAAGTCACACCAAAACACAACAGGAAGAAAGCTAGAAAGTGTGCTTTGAATCAGACCTTTCTGTACATCTGGAAGTCCTTTGACTATGTTGCTTTCCCACTGGTGGCTATTGCAGCACCAAAGTTTTGCGAATTTTCAAATATTCAAGCTGAACAGTATGGATAATCAGTGTTTGATTTATGCACATTCTCACAGACCCCAATGGCAATCCTACTTCTCCTCTCTCCTGCCCTCTCAGACCTGTTGCTGCTGCTGTTGCATTCCACTTGGCAACCAATAGTATAAACAGTGAGCAAATCAATGTCAGCTAGCAAACTCTGTAAAACTGAATTATTCAGAAGAGCAGTTTTACAGAGATGCAATCTATACAAGCAGGGACCTGCAAGGAACGTGAGAAGAGGGGTCATTACACCTCCTGCCTTTACTTCCTCTCCCCCACCCCTTCTCTGGCACTCAACCCCACTTTTTTTCTACCCCATCACTTCAGTCACTCACCAAGTCTTACTTTCTGCCCACGACCCCTGTTAACCCTGCCTCTGTTTGCCATTCATGTCTGCTTCCTCACGAGTTGTGTCCCCCCCAAGAAGCATCACTTCCAGACTCCCCTGTCCATGTCTTCCTCCTCAAGAGTTGTGTCCCACCAAGAATCAAGAACCAAACTCTAACTCATAGTGCAATACCCACCTGAAGAACCAAGATTGATCTCAGAGCACAACACATACCTCATGAACCAAGATCTACCTCATAGCGACACCTACCTTGTGGACCAACATCCACCTATGCAAACCTCTATCTTGTCAAACATCCAAGTAAGCTCCTTTGACTGCACCCAAGGTTTCCCCATCTACAGCAACAATGGGCAGGTGACTGCCTCCTGGGCCCAAGGGGAAGGGTTGGACACCCCTGGAATCAATGTCCTCAATGAAGAGGAAGAGAGGTGACCACCTCTTGGGCACAAGGGGAAGGGATGACCATCCCTACAACCTATGTGCCCAATGAGGAGGCAGGTGGGTGACCACCTCCCAGGCCAGAGGGGAAGGGGTCCTCACCCCCACAATTGATGTCCCCAATAAGGACCACATCCTGGGAAAGAGGATAAAGGTTGGCCACTCCCAGAATCCATCTTCACAACCAGATGACTGCCTCCCAAGCCTGAGTGGGAGAATTGCAAGCCAGCCCCCAAACCCAGTCCCCAATGAGGAGACTGCTGGGTGACTGCCTCCCGGGCCAGAGGGGAAAGGTTATCTACCCTCAGAATCCATTTTCACAACTGGGTGACTACCTCTCAGGCCTGAGGGGAAGTGTGGAGGATCACCCTCCAAAATGCAGTCACTGGGGGAGGTGTGCAGGTAACCACCTCCCACGCCAGAACAGAAAGGTCAGCTGTGATTTCCACAGAGAGCACTTTCCTGGGGCACCTGATCTGTTGGTGATGCTACTCAGCCCCTCCAAGCCAAACATAGAGGGCAGGAAGAGGGGCAGCCCATAGAGGTCCTCTGTGAGTTTCATGCCTATGGCTTGCAGGGAGCCCGTAAGACACACTCCAGAACCTGTGGCTGTGATTTTCCCAGATAGCTCTTTCCTGGGACTACCTGATTTGGGAGGGTCACTGCTGCCCCCCACAGATAATCGCACAAAAGTTGGAGGCCAATGAGAGGGCCATCCTGGGGAGGTCTTCTATGAGTCTGATATCTCTAGTTTGCAGGGGGTCCATTTGACACACTCCTGAACCTGCAACTGTGATTTCCCCAGAAAGCACATTCCTGGGGGCACCTACTTTGGCAGGCTGTAACATAGCCCCCCTAAGTCCAATCTTCACCAAACTTGCACAGCTGGTAGAGGAGAGTCAGGTGGAAACTTGCAATGAATTTGGCATGTCTGGCCTGCAGGGGGGCATTCTACAGCATCACAGACCTCAAGAATCACTAACCAGTTTGTTGAAGGGAAAGGTTTGTGAAGGTTTGTGCTTTATGAGACCCCACGAACTGGGGCAAGCCTCCATTTGCCCGGTTTGTGCCCATCCATACTCTGTAATCCACATATAAAATAATTTTTTTAAAGGCCTTCCTTTTGGTCTTTGTGTAAGCCTCTAATATATATGTTATTACACACATGCACATTTTCACATTGCCTCATGGAAGGTGTTGTTCTCTCACATCATTCAGTGACCTTATCTGACCATCCATATCCTGAGTACATACATACATACATATACCTTTATTGGCATAAATCAGGTTACAGAAAGAGACATAAATGGAAAGAGAGGTAACAAAGGGAAAATGAGTTAATCATATGTAGCTATGCATTGTGCAATCAATCCTTAATTACCAAACTTAGAAATAAAGCAACCTTTTCAGTTAATTCAGGTGACAGGTCATTCAGGAGACAGTACACCTTCAAAGCATCTGAGCAACCTATCGTATTAGATAGAATTGGGTCTAAAAGAGTAAAACGTATCATAACAGGGACAGTATAGGAGAATATGGAAAACTGAATCAACCTGATTTAGACTACACACACAGAGTCTTGCTGAGTATGGCCACCTGTGACCCCTGAGGAAATGATAGAATTAATCAACCAACTGAAGTCTGGGAAAGCACCCAGGACTGATTTGATTCCCCCAGAGCTCTTAAGGACTGATCCAGAATGGTGGGCTACCCCTCTTGCTTCCCTCTTTGCTATGATTAATCAAATGGGACTTATCCCTGATGCTTGGCAGAATGCAATTGTAGTCCCAATCTACAAGAAAGGTGACCACACAAACCCTTCTAATTATAGGCCAATTAGCCTTCTCTCCATCATAGGCAAATTGTACGCCAAGCATCTGTTAACTAAACTAACTTAACGGATGTCTCAGCAAAGTATTTTAGGCCCCGAACAACTTGGGTTCTGCAAGGGCAAATCTACAATAGATCATTGTATTACCTTAGTGCACCTAGTTGATAAGTATACCACATCTAGAAATTCCAAATGCTACACAGCTTTCTTGGACCTTAAAGGAGCTTTTGACTCTATTGACAGAGTTACTATGGACTAAATTGTATCAATCTGACATTGATAAGAGACTCCTAAAATTAATTATAATGTTACATATCCTGAGTAGAATCAATCTCACCCACTGCACAGTTGCAAAAGCCCCTGCAAGATAAGGAAATGAAACTTTTTCATCCACAAAGAATGCAACTCCACTACCACAGCTACTGCGAAGCTGTTTGACAACCATGGGAGGTGTTCAGTGGACAGGCAAACAGATTGGATGTTCAGCTCACAGGTGATCATGGCTGTTGAGTAAGGCATGTTGGACTATTGAAGAATTTCTCAGCGGAATTCACATCATCTCTAGAAGAAAGTCTTAGATTCAGTCCCTTGCATCTTAGACAGAAAGTGTTGAGGAAGGCCTTAGACTATGGAAAGATGCTGTCAGGCAGATGAGACACCACAGCTCTGCTGTTTGATATTGCTGACTCTAAAAGTCATCCAATTTACCCAGGATCAGATTGGGTAGGCTATATCCAAGCCATCCCAGAACAACTCCTGGATCTCTTAACATCATGAATTAATTCTGGGGGATATTTAGAGTCTTTTTAAAAAAGTGTTTCTCCCCATTCCTTGGGAAACAGTATGTCTCCTGTGAAATCGTAGCCCTGGAACCAATCAGGCAAGTTGCCTTGGCCAGTCATACAGTCTTTTTTTTTGGAAGGGAGGGAAATTTTAAACAAACAGCTGTCTGTTATGATTGCCAATTCGTGCCGTATGTGTGTTGCACTAACTGCTCTTTGTGTTTTGGGAGAGATGCCTTCCTTGGATTCAGATAGACCCCAGACAGTCAGACCCTGCCTGGATGGCACTTATCAACAGACTGATCTGATTAATTTATTAATACTGCTAGCTAGTCTGTCCTCTGTCCTTCCCCCTGGGTAACAGTTAGTAAGGGGGAGGATCACGATTAGATGAGATTTATAGCATATACTTGTATTTAAATATGACAATGTTATTTAGTCATGGTATGTTTTCATGTGTGTGTGTTTTGATGTTTATGCTATGCTATGTTTTGTTATGACCTATGATTAAAACATTAAACCCAGTCATTCATAGTAAGGCTGGAAACGAGCTAGCTATCTAGCAGTGAGCTAGCAAAGCTGATTCCTTGCTTTGCTTTCTGTTTGCTTGTGATCTACTCTCTGCTGCTGGTGTTTGGGATTAGGGTGAAGAGCAGACTCAGGGCTCTGAGCCACCAAGTGTCTGGGCTCATACTGAGCACAAGGCTTAGCTACTGGGTGCCTCCCAGAGGACTTACAGTTTGCAGGGAGAGTTGGGGGAGATGTATTATTTTCCTTGTGTATTGGTTTCATGGTTTAATGTTTCATTTGTTTTGATCTTTTGCCTTTCCTTTCTGAGGAGTTTGTTTCTTGTTTTTCCACGTGGGTTCTCTTTACCCACGGTATTGGAGGGATGCCATTCCAGAAAACCAGTGAACACTTTTGCAGCTTTTCTCACTATGCAAAGAGTATGGCTTGGAGCACTTGATTCAAGGGGCTGTAAGATCAGATCCTTTTGTCTGCTTCACTGAAACCTGAAGAGTCTTTATCCTTTATCCTTCATCCTTTAGAACAGAGGATGAGCTATGTTCCCTGATATTTTGATACCATATGCTGAAAAAGATCTACTCAGAAAACCTGCCATTTCCCAGTGCACACTCCTTCCAAACACTACTGAGTTAGATGAACCAACAGCATAAGGGCAACTTCATATATTCATGAAGGAAATTATCTCTGGAGACTTAATCATGGCAAGGCTTGGTTCAGGATTGGCATCAGCATATCCTGAGGTGGGGCAGCTGCTAGGGCCCAGGATTTCTGGAGGGGCCCATTGCTGCCGACTCCCTATCCCTCTGTATCCTCCAATGCCTTCATTTGTGCCCTTCCCTTGCCTGCTTGTAAATGCTTTGTTAGCTACACTCCTAATTGCCTATGCTGCCCAGTACTGCCAGGGAAAGGCATGTCAGTGGTGCATAGCAGTGTCACCCAACTGCACCCACCACCCAGTAACATCATAGGGAAAATGTGCAGGTGGTGAGGGCAGTTGTGACTGCAAGTTTTGGCTGAGCTTGCAAGGAGGTAGGGAAACAATGCACAAGCAGGTGAGGAGCATAGGGAGCCCATGAGCATTCTCTGCCCAGGGTCTCCAAAAACCTAGAACAGGCCCTGGCTTAGTTGCCTCAACAATGGAGAGAAATTCCTTTTTACAATTCATATTGGGCCCCTTGTGAACATACTCTTGTCTTTTGCATACTGATATAAAATTTGCAGAAGAGCTTGTGTGTTCTACAGGAGGCAAATCTCACACCATTTAAGCTCAATATTACTGTGTTGTCATAAAATTTGGTGATTAAAAAAAAACCCAGCCGTGTGAATACAGTGTATTATTATGACCAGAAGTACCCTCTGCATTTTCAAAACAGGATATAAATGTGTTTTCAGCTTTATCCAGTGGTGCGATATGTAACCCTAGGGAGTCTTTGGGAAATGCATAACCATGAGAGCTTAACATAAAACAATATGGCTGAATTTTACACTTATTTCATATTTCATACAAAATTTCTTACCATTTTCTATATTGCATGCTACTCCCTTTCCCCAAATTTCTCTCTGTGTGTGCACATGTGTGTGTATGTATACAGAGAGTGTACATAGTTCATCACAAAGTACACATAATTTGGTTTTTTGTGTACCTACTTAGAATTGTTTTAGTTTGTTCATGAATTGTTTGAATGCCACGGGGACAATAATGCAAACATTTTGTGCCAAAGAAATGCCATGCCATTCTCCACCTAAACCTCACCACCAGAAGAATATTTGCTTTACAGTAAATTGGGGGATGGCTTGTTCCAGCATGGTTCTATATACTGTGGCATGCTATGCTGCATGCAAACACAGCAGAAATTCTGTATTTGGAAAGGATTTAAATATATTTCTACACTTTTTTAACATTAGAATTTTCAAGTTATTTTAATAAGATTTTATTCATTTTCTTAAGTAGGAGTGCAAATTGGGAGTCTGCAGCAGGAAAATGGATTACTGTCACACTCTTCATGGGGCTGTCTTAGATGCTTAAAGCTTTCTTATACTGAATCAACCCTTGGTCCATCAAGGTCAGTTCTGTCTACTCTGACCGGGTCTTAGGGACATGTATTTTCACATCAGCTACTACTTGATCCCTTTAACTGGAGATGCCAGGGACTGAAGTTTTTTCATCCCTGGCTCCTACCTGGTAGAACTCTCTGCCAAATAGCATCCATGCCCTCCAGGACCCCATGCAGTTCCACAGGGCATGTAAGGCAGAGACATTCCACCAGGTTTTGGGTTGAGGACAGCAATGGGTATCATCTTATCTGCACCACCACCACCCCCCCCCCTTTGCTTTCTCCTGTTTGCGGAAAAGTAAAACATATTGTATCTACTTTGGTGCCATTTGATGTTCTTTTAACTTAAACTATTCTATTCTTGATTTTATATTGCATTTTTTGTTGTTATACTTTATTTTTAGTTGTCAGCCATCCTGAGCCCTGTAAACTCAGGGAAGGGCAGTATATAAATGGAAATTATAAATAAATAAATAAACCTTCTTCATATGAAGCAGATGCTCTACCACTGAGCAAAGGCCCCCCTCACAAGATATCTCGGAAACTTCAGTTGGTACAAAATGTGATGGTGAGATTCCTGCCAGGGCTCACCTGCTTGGAACATGTAACACCAGTCCTGCATCAACTGCTCTGGTTGCCTGTCTGCTTCCAGTCCCAGTTCAAAGTGCTTGTTATCACCTTTAGAACCTTTCACAGCCTGGGGCCTTCCTGCCTCTTGAACTGCATTCCCAAGTATTTTGTGGCTGGATGCATGTCTAGGGATGGGCACAGACCAGCTCATGAAATAAAGTTCATCATGAATTTTGGTCAGTTCATGTTTTGATCAGTGATGTTCATGGCAGCTCTTTCATCATGAACTTTCAAGAGGTTTTAGGGTGGTTTGTGGCAGTTTGTAGATAGCTACATTTATAGACAAACTGGTGCCAATCAATTAAATCATTTACAAAACTCCAAGACAGCTGTTGGGGTGGAATTCTCCAGACTTGGAAACACCAGTTGGAGCCCTGCAGAGCTTGACAGGCACTGCTGGCTGCCAATAACAGAGTTCCCATTCTATTCTGTGGGCTCAGATGGTTATTAAATGAGCTCTGCTCCCACCCTCTCCTTTGTTGGCTGGTGAAGAAAGGCAGAGGTAGTAAACTAGTAGAGCTGATTCAATGCTTTGCTTTTGGTTTGCTTGTGATCTGCTCTCTGCTGCTGGGGTTGGGGATTAGTGTGCAGAGTAGACTCAAGGCTCTGAGCCATCAAATTTCTGGGCTCATGCTGAGCACAGGGCTTCCTCAGAGGTGCCTCCCCAGAGGACTTTCATTACACACACACCCCACCCCTCCTGTTTGTGATCTGTTCTCTGTTGCTGGGGTTTGGGTGTGGGGTGCAGTCAGGGCTCCCTCTGAGCCACACAGTCCCTGTGTTCATGCTGAGCACAGGGGCTTAGCTATTGGGTGCCTCCCCAGAGGACCTACTTTTATATGGCCCCCACCTGCCTGTGATCTGCTCTATTCTCTGCCGCTGGGGTTTGGATGTGGAGTGCTCTGGGCTCAGGGGTCTGATCCTCTCTCTGTGCTAATGCTGAGCACAAAGGCTTAGCTGTTGGGTGCCTTTATATCCCACCCCCTCCTCTCCTGCCAGTGATCTGCTCCGCTTTCTGGTGGTGAGGTTTAGGTGGAGAGTGTTTGGACTCAGGGAACTGATCTTCTCTCTGTGCCCACTCTGACTAGAGGGGCTTAGTGAACACCATTCAGGTGAAAGTTGGTGAAAGAGGTGCTTGTCATGCAAGGAAGAAGCCTCCCCTCCCACAGGGAACCAGAGACCCCTGTCCCTGTGCATCAAATCCAGCCTCCCCCCCCCCCGAGTCCTACCCCAACAGGGCATCACCAGTGGTCTCAGAGCCTTCTTCCCCTGCTCTGTCCATGGGGCTCTCCCAAGAGGAAACAGAGACTTTAGCAACATCCAGACACCAGCAGTTGCTAGAATTCTTCAGAGAGGAATCTTCTGACAGCAGTAATTCAAAGATGGGGGGGGGGGATCTTCCCCTCCCAGGTCCCAACTCATCAAGTGTGCATGCCTGCTGCATGAGAGGCAGGGGGAGGGGGCTCATCCAAAGCCTATCCATCCACTGGACTTCCACCTACACCATGACAGCATGTTTGGTGGAGCAGGAATGTGTGGTGCAGGATGTCATCTCTTTCATGACCATCCTCCATGGGAAAGAGGATCTCAGCATCAGCTGCAATGACTGGCTGACCCTCTCAAATGGTGTGTGTCTTCAAGCCCTTCCAGGACACCACCAATGTGCTCTGCACCCACATGGCCAGCATGGGGCAAGTCATCACCCTGATTTGAGGGCAAGGGCTGGACCAGGCACTGGCCTTTGAACTGCAGCCAGGTGCTGAGGGGACAGCCGTACTCCCATGGGTCTGGGTCTTGGCAAAGAGATTGCAGGTGGGCTTCACCACCAGGCAGAAGTCCCACTACTGGTTGTTGGTAGTGAAGTGAAAGGACTGCAGCAGTGGGGGGGGGCACTGAGCCCACCTCTACCAATCCCCTTGAATACTGGTCACTTAATGCTACCATCTGGCCAACCTCTCTTGCATGGCCCTGAATCTCCTCTCCTTTCCTCCCACCAGTCTCCAGAGTGAACAGTTGTTCTCCCACCTGGGAGACCTTCTCAGCCCCCATCTTTTCTGCCTGGACCCAACCAGGGTGGACAAGTTGTCCTTTCTGAAGGTCAGCCTCCCCCTGCTGGGCCATCCTGCTCTGGACCTAGTGGAGTAAGATCCAAGCCTACTGATGTCCCCCTGCATGTCCCTCCCATTCCTCCTCCACTCTGGGTGGAGCCAGAGTAGAACATGCAGTCAGTGTGTTGCACCTTTGGCGCTTGGGTGGGAGGATGGCCACCTCTGCCAGGTGGGGATGAACTGGCTCCACATCAATGCTCCCTCTAAGCTGTGGAATCTTATGAGCAAAAATTCTACTTTGTGAGCTACTGGCATTAAATTTATGAGCGAGCAATTTGGCTACTGCATAAATTAGCTTGCTCTAGAGCCATCCTTCCTAAGCTGAGACAAAAATATGTGAGCCGGAAGCTAAAAAGCTGTGATCTAGTTTACACTAACTCAGCTTAGAGGGAACACTGGCCACACTCAACCCAAACAACATCTACCTCATGAGAAAACACCTGCCTCATGAACCAATACCTACCGTGTAACAAAATACCTACCTCGTGATCTACCTCATAGCACAACATCTTCCTCATGAAACAACGTCCACCTCAGCAAACATCTACCTCAACAAACATCTGCCTGCTACAGGCAAGCCCCTGTTTTAGTACCCCTTTGCATTGCATTTGTACAATTTACTATGACAAAAGATGATCTCTTATCTGTACAATGTGTTCCACTAATGGTGGACCAGAAATTTCACCAAGGGGAGCTGTAACCAGAAGATCTATGTGTCTGGGCTAGTGGAGGCATGAAAGAGTTGTGGGCATGCTTCACTTCCTTGAGGTGTCTGACTGGTGGTGGTCTGCCAAATAGTTGTGGGATTATTTGGGGGAGCCGCCTTCAAAAGTGTGGGGATACCTGGTCTGCCTTTCCATCTGTCATTCATAACCTGTCTTTTTAGACTTGAGGCATGACCCTGCCAGCTTTATGTATGTTTCCATTTATCCTCAGAGTAGAGGAATTCACTGGGTGGATGGGTGCAATGGATGGTGAACTCCAGACTCAGTTGCAGAGCAGAATAATATACCCCTCTTGTTGGGTGTGCTGTTTAAGCCTTAGCTGGTGGGTTCCTAGGCTGAGTACCCTTATACTTTCCCAGCTGCTGAGGGGGTACTTTGGGAATCCCCTTTTAAACTCTGTCTTTTCATCTGTCCTCAAAATACTGGCTGTGTGTTTCAGCCCAGAGGGGGGCTGTGAACATTGTGGGCATTCTTTGGATTTAGAGTGTCAGGGCTGGAATTAGGGCTTCAAGCTTCTACATTTGTTGGTGCACCATTTGGGTGTCAGGGTTTGACTTGGGGCTTTGAACCACCATATCTTGATATGTCTCAGGGCTTCAAGCCACCATATTTACATATGTTGTTGCATGCTTTGGGGTTTGGGTGTCAGAGTTGAACTTGAAGCTTTGAACCACCATGTCTACATAAGTCTCAGGGTTTTGAGCCTACACATCTATGTACCTCTCAGGGCTTTGAGACACCATATCTGCATATGTCATTGCATACTTTGGAGTTTGGTGTCAAGAGTGGACTCAAGATTTCGAGCCACCATGTCTACATATATCTTAGGGCTTTGAGCCACTGTGTCTACATAGGGCTTCGAGCCACTGTGTCTACATATGTCTCAGGGCTTCAAGCCACCACATCTACATACATCTCAGGGTTTCAATCCACCATGTCTATATGTATCTCAAGGATTCAAGCCATCATGTTGCGTACATCATTTCACGCTTTGGGGTTTGGGAGTCAGGGTTGGACTCGGGGCTTTGAGCCATCATGTCTACATACGTCTCAGGGTTTTGAGCCACCATGTTGACATACCTCATTGCACCTTTTGGTGTTTGCCTGTCAGGGTTGGACTTGAGGCTTTGAGCCACCATATCTGCATACATTGTTGCATGCTTTGGTCTTTGGCTGTCAGAGTTGTACTCAGGGCTTTGAGCTACTACATCGACATACATCTCAGGGCTTCAAGCCACCACCTCTGCATATGCCATTGCACTCTTTGGTGTTTGCCTGTCAGGGCTGGACTTGAAGTTTTGAGCCACCATATCTACATATGTCTCAGGGTTTCGAGCCACCACATCAACATACCTTGTTGCATCCTTTGGTGTTTGCTTGTCAGGGATGGACTTGGGCCTTTGAGCCACCATATCTACATATATTGTTGCATGCTTTGGTCTTCGGCTGTCAGAGTTATACTCAGGGCTTCAAGCCATCACATCTACATGGATCATTGCACTCTGGTTTGGGTTTGGGCCTAAGGTGGACTCAGGGCTTCAACCCACCATGTCTGCATACGTTATTGCACCCTTTGGTGTTTGATTTTCAGGGGTAGTGTCAGGGTTTTGAGCCACAATGTCTACATACCTCGTTTCATCCTTTGATGTTTGGCTTTCAGGGTTGGACTTAGGTCTTTGAGCTACCATGTCTACATACATTGTTGCATGCTTTGGGATCTGTATGTCAGGGTTGCACTCAGGGCTTTGAGCCATCATGTCTGTATATGTTGTTGCATGCCTTGGGGTTTAAGTGTCAGGATTGGACTCAGGGCTTCGAGCCACCAGATCTACATATATCTCAGGGCTTCGAGCTACCACATCTGCATACGTCTCAGCCCTTTGAGTCACCAAATCTATATAAGTTTTTGCACCTCTTGGGGTTTGAATGTCAGGGTTGGACTTGGGGCTTCAAGTCACTATGTATACATACGTCTCAGGGCTTTGAGCTGCCATGTCTACATTTGTCATTGCACACTGGTCTAGGAAGCAACAGTCAGCATGAGCACTACTGATTGGGAACTAGCTTTTATCTAGTAGCATGTCAGGACCCTTGCCAGTACTCATTCCAAATATCTGATTGGTTCAGTAAAAGGAAAAAAAAAGAAGTTGCTGGATGATTGGATAACTCAGCTTAGGTCTGGAATTTAAGTGATTGTCTTATGTTCAGTATCTCTGAACTTAGCTACACTGTTTCTTTTTGTGTGCAAATACATTCCTTATCCCAACAAGCTGCTGGGATATGTGCCCAAATCCACTGCCTGAATTATTTGTTGGCCTTCATGCAAGATTAGACCTTCAGTTCCCACGCCAGGGGCACAACATTCTTCACTGTTCTAAAGGAGCACAGGAGGCGTTTGCTTAGAGAAGCATTATGATCATCCTTGCCCTATGCTATCTTTTCTTTTGGCCCTTTTCTCAAATCTTTTATCTGCTCTGACTTCTTTGCTTGCATGCTCCGAGGGCCAGCCTGCACTGAGATTTGCTGCTTGGTTCCTGACCCTGCCTATTTCCCCATTGCAGTCCAGCTACAGTACTTACCACCCTGCTTTTTTGTGATAGAAAACACAGGTTAAATTAAAATTGGTTTTCTGCACCAAAAAGGTCTCAGTGGCATGCGTCCATCTTCTGCCTAGGGCCATCATGCTCCACAGCCATTGCTAATGCTTTAATTCTGTCTGAGGAGATAGCGCAAAGGAGGGGCTCACATCGAAAAAGTGGTGATTTCTCATACTTTCAAACATGACTGCTTTACCAACCTTCATCCAGAGAGGATAAATCTACATTTAAAAGCAAGGACACCATAGATGTTACCTTTAAAATAACATACAACATGGCAGAGAGAAACGAATGAATATTACTGTTACCTTTTTTTCCTAAAGTCTAAATTAGCCTCAGGAGATAAGAACAGCAAAATAAAAGAGCAATTTAATTCTCCTTTTTCATTACCACTGGTGAAAACTTTGAGGATATAGAAATGCTCATTTGTATAATTCATGCTTATAAAATAATTACACAAACTATTTGTATAGCTGTCTCTCCCCCCCTTTTTTGAAATAACCCTTGTAGGTGACAACTTTTTCTCCCTCATGAATTAGACATTACAATTTCAGGAACCCATTTATTAGCATGGAACACATTTCACCTGCTGAAAAAGGAAAGGTGTTTTTTTAAAAAGAGGGAAGCAATTGGTATGAAATATTTTCTCATAAAGGTTGGTCTGTAACCCTTTCTTTCTCATTATCAAAACACCATTTTTCTTCCTCTGCCTAAAGCTCTACTTTATTTTTATCTTCTCAGCTCCCCAAAAGAGATGGAGATCTATATGTCTAGAGCATGGATGCATTTTCTTAAGTCCCAACTGAAAAACCATCTTAAAAGCTTAAGCAGGACCCAGTCATATGCAGCAAGGCAAAAGAACAAGGCCATATACCACGTTTAGACTGGACCATGGCTTTATCTATTATAGTATGATATATTTTCCTGGCCCACACAAGCTGAGTCCAGTTTACAATCATGTCTATCAGCCAGGGCCTCAAAGGCCCTTCTGGGTTTTTTTTTTTGTTTTTTTTAGTCTAGAGAGGCAGTTATTTTATATTGCTAAGGAGCTTTATTTGGTTTGGTAGGCACCAAGTTTTCCAGGTCTGCACAGTTTCAATTGAATTCCAACATGAATTTCTGCTCTCCTTTATTACTTCTGGACCTGATTACACTTGCTGATAGTTAACCCCCCCTCCCCAATTTCCAACAACCTGGAGAAAAAAATGCCCTGTCCCTTTGATAGAGGCATAATGTGTAGGAATGGGAAGCTGAAGCTTTTCATAGCATAAAAGGTGTAAATAATATGTCCTGGTAAATAATATCCCAAGACTGTATTGGGGGACAGGGTATTTTTCCCTCCAGGCTTTGTTAGCAACCCTTTGCCTACTGCAAGGGTACCATAGGATCTTGGTGAAACCTTCATATGGAGGCTTTGATTTTCTAAGACACAATAGCTTTAAAAGTATACTGTAATTCTGTAACATATATTAAGACCTTCTATCCTTTCCTACCTGACAGGTAAAATTGCAGCCACAGAAGATCCCAGGAATTCACCTTGTTGACTAACTTCATATTTCTTCATGTAATTTATGGTTCCTTTCATACTGATTAATTAGACAAATCTTGGAGTACAATTATCATAGGGAACTGTCCTGGGATGGACAGGTAGGATGTGTGTGGATAAAGTGCCATCAAGTTGCAGCGACTTATGGGACCTCAGCAAGGGGCTTTCAAGGCAAGTGAGAAGCACAGGTGGTTTTCCATTGCCTTCCTCTGTAGTATCCCAACCAAGCACTAACCAGGGCTGACCCTGCTTAGCATCTGATATCTGATGAGATCTTCTATGGCTGCAATTTTACTACAGATTTGATCCTATGTACTTCAATGTGGTTAACAGCAAACAAGTGTCATAGAACTGAATTATTCATAAGATGTTTGGGAAGTACTTTTACTGCTACCCATTTCCTTCTTTAAGGTGCTTAACATGGTCACAGTTTCCATCTGGAAGCACTGCTGGCCACCATTGGCTTGAGTCCAGCAAATATGTTTGTGGTTGAATAATCTATACTTTTAAATATAGTGGTCAAAAGTCTAGGCTGATTTTTAGGCAAATTATAAAAATTCTTTCAGTATATATGTTTAACTGCTGCCAATGTTTTCATGAAGTTTTAATAGCCACATTCCAGAAAAATGTTGTGGTCATGGGTTAGTGGCTCTCAAGAAATCTTTCCAGGGGCC
This sequence comes from Lepidodactylus listeri, assembly GCA_029233225.1. Taxonomy (NCBI): domain Eukaryota; kingdom Metazoa; phylum Chordata; class Lepidosauria; order Squamata; family Gekkonidae; genus Lepidodactylus; species Lepidodactylus listeri. Next base: position 114,933,198 of record JARCFY010000002.1, on the reverse strand, counting down.
TAATTTTTGTGTCTCATTTGCAACTATGCCAAATGTCCTCATCTTATAATTGTAACCACCTGTTTATACTAACTACTCCAAGTAACAGCCATAATGTGCAGAGTGGCATGCTTGGTGAATTGTTTTCATGCTCATTTTTTAGACATATGCATCCAGTTAGCTGCTGGAATAAAAACAACAGAAATCCTACTCATTCTCATCATTATGATAAAGGAAATAAATGAGAAAACAAGCAACAATCATTAATATTAGTTAATAGTAATTATTCTGGCACCTGGCTATCTGGTTTAGAAAGTTCAGCCTAAGTTAAAATTTACAGGGTATAGAGTCAGGAGGTTAAAAAAAACCACACCCTGATAAGGAATCAGTAAAAAATAACAACAACCAAATCTTGTAACTGAAAGGTATTTCCTGAAAGGTCTTTCTTTCCACAGTGTTTCTCCCAGTCATCGATGTGTTTCTTCATTGATTGAGAAGGATCTTTCTCTACACAGTGTTTCAACCGATCATTGCTATCACTTGATTCTATATTAGGAGCAGCACCATCCAGTTTCCTTATTGGTGCTAGTACTGTTCTCATGCAGACTATGGTCCTTTCCAGATTTGCCTACCACTCCAGATTTTCTCAGTGTTCCAGTTGAGGCAATTTAAGCCCATAGCAAAACAGCATCCAAATAACCCAGGGCAACAGCAGGCTGAAACCGAGCTGACCACTGAAGGGAGGTAATGTAGTGCAGAATGCTTTTGTGAGCCACTGCTCACTTCTTCAGACTTATTTCCATTTATTATTTGCATACTCTTGGACTGAATCCTCCTGTACCAAACTGAGACCTATGTTTCCTGTCTCATTACCAATGCTGATATCTCCATGCCTCTGTATATAGCATACCAATGCTGATATCTCTACCCATATCACACCTGCATATCACGCCTGCTATTCCATTCAGCATCTAAAATCAACTTTATAAAGGTTATATATACATTTTATGGCACACATGGCCTGGCCCAACAAAGTGACATTTATGTCAGGTCCAGACCTCATAACAAATGATTTCGACACCTCTGACCTAAGGAATCAACTTGAGTGATTTCCTCCAGCAGGGGAGCCATTTAAGTTGGCGGAAGGCTCCTGAGGTTGGAGGAAGGTTTAAAGTTTGCAGAACACAAGGGTGGGATACAGGCCAGTGTGACTAATTTGCAGCTTTTGCTAGTATGTGAGAAAGTATTATTACTTAGCTAGTGTGAAGTTTTATTCTGTTGTGTTTTTCTTTACAGGGCTACTGAGAGCCTGCACAGGATTTTGGACTAAGGTTCTCTCCTCACACCATTCAGGTGAAACCCAAATATCATATAAAACAAATCATGTGACTTACTGATCACTTCTAGAATGTACTTAATCACTTCATATGTGGCAGAACTAATGTGTAAACACTGTCTTTTCACCCAATTGTATTGATTTTTTTCCAGATATACATGCTAGGGCTTTACTATAGCAATGTTCAGAATATTTTTTAAAATGTGTCTTTTGTAGCTAAATAGTAGAAAGCATTTTCATAAGCATTCTTAACAGAAGAAAAGGAGGATTCTGATTATTTTTATTGATTGATTGATTAAAAGTTTATACTATAGATTTCCTCTTGGCACAAAGTGGCATACAGGTAATATTTAGAACATTTCAAATTAAAACCAAAAAAAAGTACCCACCCCCCAATAAAAAGATCCTTTCTGTTCATATCCCATGAAGAATTCTGGGAAACAAACAATCCTTGCAGCTTCTCTTGAAGATCATCAATGAGAAGGCTGCTCTTACCTCTTGAAGGAGCCCATTCCACAGAGTGAAAGCTACAGATAAAAAGGTCCAGGCTCTAGTTGATGCCAGGTGGGCACCCTAAGTGGAGTGGAAGCCAGCATGTAGACTATAGTTGGTGCATGGGAACATGGGAGGAAATGGTCCTTCCAATATGTGGGCCCCAGGCCTTGAAGGACTTTAAACACCTTGAATTGAACTTGGAAACAAACTGGTAGCTAATGTAGCTGTACATGATACATTCCCCTCGGATATGTGTGTTAAGTATGGTCATGTAATTTCTGATATACAGTGACCTTATGAATTAATAACCTCCAAAATGTCATATCATTAATAGGTCTTACAAACTGGCTTCCTTCATTGAGTCAATCAATTTCATTTTGAGTCTTCCTCTTTTCCTGCTGCCTTCAACTTTTCCTAGTTTTGTTGTCTTTTCCAGTGGGTCTTCTTGTCATCACATGATGTGACCAAAGTATGGTAGCCTCAGTTTGATTATTTTAACTTTCAGGGAGAATTTACGTTTGATTTGACCTAGAATGCTCTTATTTGTCGTTTTGGTGGTCCGTAGTATCTGTAAAACTCTCCTCCAGTACTGCATTTCAAATTGGCTAGACCCGAATGATAATCAGGCTGCTGCATTCTTAGAAGAATTCTCACTTTTCCCATGCCCTTACAGAATACAAAAAGTTTTCAAGTGGCACAGAAGAAGCAATCAACAGCTTTCAGGATTCAGAGCAGTTACACAAAATTGTGCCTTCTGTTGAGTGATTGAAGAGCTTTTCCTACCCTCTTCCATATCTACTTCTCCCCTGCATGACCAACATCTAGGGCATTTGGGCATCTTGTTCAGTTCACACCTTGCTTTCTTAAATAGCTCTGAGACACTTTAGAAACCATTGCAGCACCTGACACTTGATTCAGAATTAAGCTCTGAAAGCAGGGAGCAAAACCCCAACCCCAAGTTGTAAACTTCCATAGGAAAAGAATAACTCTGTGGTGGTTCAGAGCACCTTTCTCTTTCCCCTACTGTCTAAATGCCTCTCTTCTGCTGCATCTTTCAAGGGTCAAGCAGGCCTCTGCTCTGGCATCTTCTCTTTTCAAAAATTCTTTTTTACATCCATCACAAACCATCCTTATTAAATCTGATACATTTTTAGGTTTCTACAAACTTCAGACTTCGGGACGGGGGGGTCCTATCCAAACCTTGAAAAATCACTTTCTTTCCCTTCCCCTTGCTATCTTTTGTACTGAACTTTCAACCCGGGGAAGAGGCTGTTTGGATTAAAAGCATTATGTATTGCCGCTCTTGATAGTATCACAACCAGGGCTATTTTGGGGCAGGAACGCACCGAAACAGTGTTCCGGCTGGCTTCCAACTTGGAAGCCCCTCCCCTCCCACGCCTTGCAAAAAGCTCTGCTGCTGTTGGTGCGCTGGCCTCAGCTTCACCTACAAGGGAGGAGAGGACTGTGATGGTGGGAGAGGGGGGCAGGGGCAGCAGCTCCCGATCTCTCCTCCCCCTCCCTCCTCCAGCACAGCTGCTGCACCCGCCTAAGGGCTTCTTCATCTGGGTTGTAGGTGAGTCCGGGAGAGGGAGAGGGTCTCTGTGGCTTCCCCTGCTTGCAGATAAAAATGCCTTCAGTCTGCAGAAATGTCTAGTGGATCCAATCCACCATCTCAACAATGAGTAGACAGCATTTGATCAGGACAGAGGTGATTGTTCTGCCACAGTAGCCAACAAATCACTCATGCTGCCCCTATGTAATTTTGCTTCTCTTTTTGGAGGTGTCAAATACTCTCCCATGCCTGCTGTATAAAACTGCCTCCTTTCTGGAAGAGTCAAATATCTTCCTTGGCTTTCTCTGAACATAATTGGTATCAGTTCTCCTGTCTGCCTGAAGTGTTATGGAATATTTCTTTGTTGAGTGGTACAATCCAAGGAAATTTCATCCTACTTTGATGAAAAACAAAAAGTTACAGCTGGGAATGTATTTTAATTTAATTACTTATAAAACTGGGACATCCCCCCCCCCCAATGTGCCTGATATTTGGCAGAAAGTACTCCCAGCATGCATGGTACAATCACAGGAAGTTTCATTCATGTTGGATGGAAAACAAAGAGGTTACAGCCACAAATATGTTTTCCATTGATACCAGTGAGAAATGAAATGAAAAATAATTAAGGCAAACATGAATGAAACAAAAATGAAAGAAAGTTTTTTGGGGGGGGGGGGGGGAGAACATACAGTTTTGCCAGACAGACATGGTGATGGTCTGGAATCTATCTACGCAAAGTTGGGGGGCCTTCTGGTTTGTACATTGGTGCTACTTAGGGGAAAACTGTTCTACAGAGGCTGTTTCAATTGACCTCAAAGCAACAGCAGTAATGTGTACACTGGCCCTCAAAGGTCACAAAATAGACCATTTACACTGGCGTACTCACAATCCAAGAAATTTATATGTATTTTTATTTGCCCTTTAAGCGCTAAAAAGTATTAAAAGTCCATGGCTGCCTTTTCCAAACCTGTTCTGTTTTTTTATAAAACTGAAAGGCATTGACACAGTCTTAAAATGTGTTAACAGGAAATAATATCTGTACTATTACTAGCATTTAAGAGCTCTTTGAGGATGGCCTCTCAAGTAGTATAAGTGATCGAAACTGAAGTAACAGAATAATCAGAGAGGAAAATCACAAAACACTGTGTCAGGGTAAGCTTCTCATGAAACATAGATTTTGGCAGAGAGTGGCTTCTGTTAAGTAACGTGACAGGAACCTGGGATATTTAAAAGGCTTACTCTTGGAATACTTCCATAAAATTCCAATATGGCATACTGTCAATGGAAGTTCATCCAAGTGAAATGCTAAACCTTTGTCCGTGAATATTATGGGTTTTAAGCTTGCCAAATAAAAGTACCTAACAAGTCCAACTTGGAAAAGATGCTGCAAAAACATTAGAGTTTTAAGATCTGGAATGAGTTTTGTAATGAAATAAAGCAGAGGGAGAAAGATCCATGCTTAAAATTATATCTCTGTTTTCACTGTGTTATATATGCTTCCCAGTATTCAATACTTAGAGAAACAGAATGGGAAGAAACTATATCTGAATAGTTAAGGTTATTTTTTTTATGTTCCAAGCACTTCATTGTGAACATGATCTGGTTGAACTTTTTCTATTGAAGTTTATGGGACTTAAAAAATACTTCACTTTGGCTGGAGCATGGCCATCTGGGTAAGGCAGTCCTGTAAGGTAGGTCAGGAATAATATCCCTTCATTAAAATAGGGGAACAACAGAGGCTGCAAGCTTGTCAAAGGCCATGCAACGAGCTTGTCATGAATGAGCTGAAATCAAGGATTTCCAATTCAGGCTGTTAACCACCACACTATACTACCTCTCATCATGTTTTCTTTCGCCACTTTTTAAAAACAATAGTAAAAATGGTATGCAGTTTTTCCCCGTTTGTTCTTGAAATAGTGGTAATGTTACTCTGTGTTCTGATCACAAACATCCTTGGATATGATACAGGTTACTGTTTTTCAGGAAGGACAGGTCTTTCAGCAATAGGTTTTTCAGAAATCGGTCTTTGGTGAAAATGTCCACCAAAAATGTCTCCAGCCTAGTGTCAGTACCACTAGATGTTATTAAGTTGGTGTAATTGTACACCTTCATAAATACTTGGAGGTGAGCAACGATTGCATTGTCAACAGAGCAGAGCAGTATACTAAAACAATGCAGAAGTCTGTAATCCTTAAAATATATGTTTTCTAATTTTCTCAACAGTCTAACTTGCTTTTTGAAATAGATTCAGGTAAGTAACTTTGTTGGTCTGAAGCACTAGAGCAAAGTTTGAGTCTAGTGGCACCTTTAAGACCAACAAAATTTAATTCTAGAAAATTAACCTTTGTTGGTTTTAAAGGTGCCACTTGGACTCAAACTTTGTCCTATTGCTTTTTAACACTTTTAAAAAACTTGCTTATTTATTCATTAATGGTTTAGAGAGCAATCCTAAGCCGGTCTACTCTGAATTCTACTAAGGTCTATTCAATGGGGCTTACTCCCAGGAAAGTGCTCTTAGGATTGCACTGTTAGTCGCTTGTTTTCATTCTTAGGAGGTGATTTTTGCATTTAGTCTCTTGCTTATTTATTTATTTATTCATTTACTCACTGACAGGTTCATTCACTTGTCTATGCACTTACTTGATCTATCATTCACTTAATAAGACAACTGGACATTACATGAAAAGCTATACAAAACAGCCCCCTCCCACAACAGCTTTATAAAAGGAGGAAAGCTGGGCACAGGAGAATGCTTAATCCTCCCCACCCCCAATGTTTTTCTGTCCTAAAGTGGGTATATTTTAGATCATGAAATTTCCTTAAAAATGGCCATGTTTTTGCATGGAATATTTAGTTAGACTCTATTACAGCTTCGTGTTCCCTACATTAATAATATTGTACCAGTGTTTAAGGTACTGCCAAAATATGGCTGTAATGAGAGATAGTAGGAATGTAGACAAGTCAATAATACCAAAATCCCAGTTCAGAGTATGTTTATTTGAAATAAATACTACTGAATATAATGGGATTGCCATCTAAACACAATTCCTGTATCAAGTAGCCTTACAGGCTTAAATTAATCTAATCTTGCAAATGTGGTTGCTGATAGTTTAAGGCCTTTCCACCTGTATTAGCTTTAATATTATTACTGCTGATATCTGCCATGGTGTCCTCCACCATCTGGACTAATAATGATCAGACATATTGGGTCTGATTTTTTTCCCCAGCAAAAGGTGTCTTTAGCAGAGGGAGATAAATGATTCATAGGTATATATTAGAAGGATGGCAGGAGGGAAATCTTCCTTTAATATAAGAAAGGCTAGGATGCATGCAAGATAAAATTAGATTTTATTTTCTCTTTAAAAATGGCTAGATTATTTAACTTCCCTGATTTCTAACAGCCCATATTACCCATAGGCACTAAGCACATAAAAACAAAAACAAACAAAAAAGACGTGTGTGCGTGCGTGTGTGCATAACAACAACAACAATCTTTTAGTTCTCTCTGTGTTATAATGAGGTTAGGTGCCATAATAGAATTATCAGTGTGATATTAGGGTGGTTTTTCTTTTCCTAGACTGGAGATGCAGAAAATTCTGGGGAGTTTGGAGGATGTTACCAGAATGCACACGCTCATGCACACACACACACACACACACAAATCCCAATAGGTTCCTTTGACTTGTTAGGCTATTACTTTTCTTCAGTTGCAAGTGATAATGATGCAGGCAAGGATATTCCATTTGAGAAAATATTTAAATAAAACTTCTTCATCTGCAAATGAGATGCAGCATATTTACATTTTTATTTGATGAAGCCTCTTCCTGCTATCTTTGTTCTTAATTTGGTCTCAAAAGAATTAGTAGTAAGAGGAAGAAATAGTCTGTAAATATGTATGAAATCAAATTTAGAGGGTAAGCTAAAAGGTATTGACTGCCAGTGGTGCTAAACGGCAGGAGGCAAAATTTCCTCCATAGTTTTCTTCTTGGCTGGAGACACATTGCCTTCCATCTCGATTATTTAATCCTCAAAATGCACATCAAAGCTTCACACCAGGTGGTGTATGTCTTTATAGGCAGTTGAATGTCAAAGATCTAGCTTAAAGATTTTTTGAAAAATGTAAAACATAATAGATCCCAGATAATAACACAGCGGTGCAGCTCCTGAACTATTCCTTCCAGCAAAGTACTCGCATCACAGGTTGTGGCTAAATCTTTGTGGTGAATAAAAAAGGAGAGTGAGAGTGAGAGAGAAAGCAAATTTTGTCACAAGACAATGTGTGACATCTATCCAGCTGATAGAAATAAAATGATGGTGTCATGTTACCAGACTAATATTAGCTTGTGAACAATCTATTTTCTCTCTATGCCCATGGCTTGCAAGAACAAAATAGGTTATGAATTATCTCACACATTCTCCTCAATTAGACAGCAGGGGAGAATATGCAAAACCACATAAGAGGCGCCCCCACTCCTCAGTGTGGGCTTTTAAAGGATGGCAGAGCTAATTTGACTCTGACAAGGACTGGCCACCTTTAATGGCTCTTTTGAACACTTCTGTCATTTTTAAATGCAAATATGAACAGCACTTTTGTTTGGGACATGTGAATGTTGTATGCAAATGGCATCATTTCCACTGTGTAGGCATGTTTATACAGAGAGAGAGAGAGAGGCAGAGGCAGAGAGCTTGTAGTAATCTGAAAGCAAGAAGAAAGCAGTTGTTGGCATTCAGTGGCTCTGTGGGAAAAGCTTGCATGTAGAGAGGTAGCACATAAGTGTAAATGCTAGCTGAGAACTCCTCTACTTTATGTAGTTTATTCCCAATGTGCATGTAATTTTTTTTTTAAAAAATCAGGGAGCATAAAGATGCGTTCTGAAGTAGTGCAGACCCAGAAGAACTTTGGCACATGATATTCTTGAGCATGTAATTTGATTCTAACAAGAAATTTATTCTAGTTATTTATTTAAAATATCTGCAATCCCTCCTTTCCCCCAAACCAGTAGGGTCCCAAAAAGGGGAACAAGAAGAATTAGAACAATAAGAAATTAGACAATTGCTATTATTTCCTGAAAGACAGACCTTTCTAAAAAATAATGTGAATACACATGTGACTCAATCTTCATTTATAATGTAGTGGAATAGATTTAGATGGGTAGCCATGTTGGTCTGAAATAGCAGAACAAAGTTTGAATCCAGTGGCACCTTTAAGATCAACATTTTATTCAAGATATACATTTTTATGTGCAAGCACACTTCTTCAGATACAATAGCTGTGTGCTTGCACATGAAAACTTATACCCTGAATAAAACTTCGCTGGTCTTAAAGGTGCCACTGGACTCAAACTTTGTTCTAATGCAGTGGAATGTTGTACTCAAATTTGCAGTGCATTAGAATTAGAGACCTTACTTCACTGACATACATACACTGAAAGAGTAAAGGATACATTTTACCACTCCTTGAGAATTAGTATCTCCATAGCAAATCCTCTGCCTTTGGTTTCATTAGATATAATTCATTGTGATAGTATCCCCGCCTGTCCAAAAAACCCAAACCAAAATGGCATTTGCTTGTTTGACAAGGTAACACACAATATTTTAGTTCCTATGCATGTGATACACTTTGGGAGTAGTGAGAACCTTCCCACAGAGATGCTGATCCTTATAGACAGCTTGTATAGGATACCATAAGCTTCTTCTTTGCTGTCAAAAATAAATAGAGCCAGTACTGTTAACTGTGATAATAAAAAGGGCCAACTTTATTTCATTTTACATCAGCGCTCATTTCGTAGCAGGAGCTCCTCTGCATATTAGGCCACATACCCCGAAGTAGCCAATCCTCCAAGAGCTTACAGTAGCCCCTGTAAGAAGAGCTACAAAAAGAGAAATGGCTACATTAAGGGGTGTGGCCTAATATGCAAAGGCAGGGGTCCTTTTGTAGAAAAAGAGGTGCAGGAGCTCATTAGCATAACTCATTAGCATATGCCACGTCCCTTGACATCACTGGAAGTGTGTCAGAAAGGGAATGTCAGTTTCAGCCCCATTATACCCTATGGGCCATTGAAATCAATGGCAAAAACTCATAGGGTATATGAGGGGCTGGAGGAAAGGGGGTTTGAGGGAGAGGTGCCAAACTTGCAGGGTAGCTGTTGGGGCCTCTCCTCAAAATACCCACTAAGTTTCAAGAAAATTGGACCATGGGGTCCAATTCTATGGGCCCCCAAACAGGTTGTCCTATCCCCTTCATTGTTCTCTATGCTGGGAAAAAGTGTTACCTGCCATAGAGAACAATGGAGGGAATGGGGGCAACCTGTTTGGGGGCCCGTAGAATTGGACCCCCTGGTCCAATCTCCTTGAAACTTGGTGGGTATTTCGAGGAAGGGCCCCAGCAGCTACCCTGCAAGTTTGGAGCCTCTCCCTCCGCAGCAATTTGGCAGCGGGCCGAATCAGATCAGAGGATCTGATTCAGTCCATGGCTGCTCTAGTGGCCACTCCTGAGCTGGCGGAGCTTCGCTCTGTCTCGCTCCAGCCCCAACGGACCCCTGTGCAAAGGAGCTCCTGCTACGAAATGAGCCCTGTTTTACATTGATTGGGGGATCTGCAGTGCCAGTGTGCCAGCCTCTTCTGTACCTAGTTGCACCATGGGCCATTGATGGGATGCAGGAGAGTCAGTACCCCTCTGCCTGTGCATCCTAGAACTTACAGGAAATGCCACCCTGGCTCCGAGCCCTGAGCCATCCGTTGTGTATGGCTTAGTCTCCTCCTTGCCAAACATTGTAATGCTCAAGGGAAGTGGGCCATGTCCTTTCCTCCTAGCCACAAGGTCTATGGGTCTATTCCTTGAGGACTTCCAGTTTCAGTTCCAGTTCTATACAGGCCCCAAGACCACAGGCCTCTGGTCTGAGGATTGCCCCTTCACCTTCCTAACTGATGCCTGAGAGTGTGCTCACAAAGCAGATTAAGCCTGCTGCAGTAGAGAGAGAAAGCTGGTGGGTGGAATGCCTCCTGGAAGTCCTGCTCTCCCTGTCCTGCTTGCCTTGCATAGGGTCTCAAGAGGAGAATGCTCTGGCAGCAGCAGAAAGCTGCCAGGAGGCTGGCAGGTAAGGTGCCTCTCAGATTTTTTTCTAGCTTTGGGTGGGCTGTGGAGGAGACAACTTGGTGGTAATGTTGCTGGAAGATACGGTTTTTTTTGTGATCACTTGCCCCATCAGCTTGGATGAACAGTTGGAGATCCTATGCATGCACACACACACACACACACACCCCAACTACTAAGCCTTCTTAGGAAGCTATACTCCATGCCGCCTCCATCCACTAAACAGAGTGCAGGTGGAGGTAAGACATCAGCCTCTTCAATGTGATTCCTTTGCCCCACTCCCAATGCTGTGTGCCAAGAACTGCCCTGTCAGGGTATCCTGCTTTCCACAGGCTGCAGCAAACCCCATCTGTTCCTCCTTATCTCTGAAAGTCTGGAATAGCTTTAGCCTTCTCAATTGTACAAAAGTGTGATGAAATAGTACTAAGGATTCAGCAACTGATCTTGATATCTATTCCCCACATACGACAGCAAGTGGAGGTTAATTTTCACCATTCACTTTGTTTATTCCTCTAATGCCTTCTCTAATTCTAATCCTTGTCATATGCTTATAGAACAATTAAATTTTCCCCACAGTAGGGATCTGGGGATAGGCATGGGCATGAACCAGCTCACAAACTAAAGTGTGTGAAGAACTTTGGCTGATTTGTGGTCCATAAAGTGATGTCAGTGGAGGTTCTACCATCACAAATTTTCACAAAATTTTAGCATGGTTCATGGTGGTTTGTGAGCAGAGACAGACTAGTGCCAAACAACTAAACTGTTCACAAAACTCCAAGGCAACAGTGGGCATGGAATTCTCCAGCCTTAGAAGCATTCCAAAGCTTAATAGGCACTGCTGGCTGCCAATAACAGAGTTCCCATTGTGGTCTAGGGTTGCCAAGTCTCTGTTGGAAAATACCTGGAGAATTTGGGGGTAGATCCAGGAGAGGGTGGGATTTGGGGAGGGGAGAGGTCTCAGCATTGTACAATGCCATAGAGTCTACCCTTCAAAGCAGCCATTTTCTCCAGGGCAGCTGGTCTCTGTCAGGTGGAGGTCAGTTGTAAAAGTGGGAAATCCCTAGGCCCCACCTGGAGGCTGGCAACCGTATTGTGATCTATGGACTCAGAAGGCTGTATATTGAGTAAGCTCTCCTCCCTTCACTCTTTTGTTGGCTGGTAAACTGAAAGAGAGGTATGAAGCTAGCAGCGCTGATTCATTGCTTTGCTTTCAGTTTACTTGATCTGCTGTCTGCTGCTGGGGTTTGGGATTAGGGTGCAGTGGACTCTGGGCTCTGATTTTCAGCACAGGAACTTAGTGATTGTGTCTTCCTCCCCACCCCCACCTCTCCTGCTGTGGAGATTTGAGAGGTATCTGGGACCATGGATCTGGTTCTGCTCTTCCTGTACTCATGCTGAGAACAGGTACTTAGCTATTGGGTACCTTTCTATCCTCCCCTCCTGCTTCTGATCTCCTCTGCGCTCTGCTGTGGAGGACTGGGAGTTTTCTGGAACCAGGGATCTTGTTCTGCGCTTCCTGTGCTCAGTGTGATCTCACCTGCTGTCTGCCATTGGGGTGTGGGAGGTTTCTGGAATCCGGGATTGGATTGGCATCTTTTTCCTACATTCATGCTGAGCACATGGGCTAAGCTATTGGGTCCCATTATATTCTCCACCCCCCTCTCCTAATAGTGCTCTCATTTGCTGTTGGGGTTTGGGATGTTTCTGGAATCAGGGATCAGATTGGCATCTTGTTCCTGTGTTCATGCTGAGCACAGAGCCTTCACTATTCAGTCCCTTTATATCCCCCCCCCCTTCTGCTAGTGATCTCATCTGCTGTCTGCCATCGGAGTTTGAGAGATTTCTAGAATCAGAGGTTATATTGGCATCTTGTTCTTGTACTCATACCAAGCACAGGGGCTCAATGAACACCATGAGGGTGAAAGTGGGTGGAAGGGTTTCTCATCATGGGAGGAAGAAGCCCTCCCTCAAAGAGAACCAGAGGCCCCTGTTCCTGGGCATGAACCCTCCCACCGGAGTCCTGCCCCAGCAGGGCATCACCAGGGGTCTTAGAGCCTTCTTCCCCTATTCTGTCCTTGAGGCTTTCTCAAAAGGAATCAGAGGCATTAGCAATGTCCAGACACCAGCAGTTGCTAAAACTCTTCAGAGAAGACTCCTCTGACAGCAGTAATTCAGAGATTTGGGGGGGGGGGGACATCTTCCCCTCCCAGGTCCCAACTCCCTCCTGCTCCTTGAGATCCAGTTTGGTGTAGTGGTTAGGAGTGTGGACTCTAATCTGGGAGAAGCGGGTTTGATTCTCCACTCCTCCACATGCAGCTGCTGGTGTGACCTAGGGTCAGTTACAAGTTCTTTCAGAGCTCTCACAAGTAGTTCTTGAAAGAGCTCTTTCAGCCCCACCTACCTCACAGGGTCTCTGTTGTGGGGAGGGAAAGGGAAAGGAGATTGTAAGCTACTCTGAGACTCCTTTGGGTAGTGAAGAGCAGGGTATAAATCTAATCTCCTCTTCTTCCTGCTCCTGTTGCCCCAGTCCACTCCCCATCTGGCACCTTGCAGCCCAGTGCCAGAAAACAGCTGTACCTACCAGCCCAAATCATAAGGCCCCATTTCCAGTCTAACATGTGGAAAAATTTCTGCACCCTCTCCAGAGTACTTTATACCCTCCCTGTTGCTGTAGTGGTGCTTTGGGGAGCCCCTGCCCACATTTCCATCTGTCTTTTGGATACTGGCTACATGTTTCAGCCTGGGGGGCTATGAGAGGATGTGTGTGCTCCAGACCCAGGTGCAGAGTTGAATAAAACACCCAGTTGGTGGATGTGCTCTGCACCTGTCTGTTTCTGCCCTAGCTAGTAGGTTCCTTGGCTGAGTACTCACACTCATCATACTCTCCCAGCTGCTGTAGGGGTACTTTTGGGACCCCCCCCATCAAAACTCTGGGGATGCCTGGTCTGCCTTTCTGTCCCTCCTAAGCTATCTTTTTAGACTTAAGGGGCAGCTCTGCCTGCTTCACATATGTTGCCATTTATCCATGGAGTAGAAGTATTTGCTGCAATGGATGGGTGTGCTTCGGAGCCAGGTGCACAGTTAAGTAAAACATCAACTGCTCCGGGGTTCGGGCCACTCCTGAAATTTTCCAGGGGGGACTGAGCCCCCCGGGAAAAATAGAGCACCCGCCCCCCGCCGCCGTGCCTCCCCGCCCCCAGCTGCTGCGGCTTCAAGAAGTTGCCACAAGAGCCAGAGCACCTCCTTCACCCGGCTCCCCCCACAACCACTCCTCCTTCTCTGGGGGCTCCAGGTCACTGCTCACATTGCTGGGGCGATGCTCTAGCAATTGCCCTGGAAACTCTATGGCACCATGGAGTTTCAGGTCAATTGCCAGAGCATTTTCCTGGCAACGTGCCCGGTGTGATGACATCACTTCCGGGTGATGTCATCAAGCTGGGCATTTGCCTGGAGCCCCCAGAGAGGTAGGAGTGGGTTTGGGGGGGAGCAGGATGGGGGAGCCAGGCAGGGGGGAGAGGCTCTTGCGGTGGCATTATGCTGCCGCCATCCAGGGAGCTGATGGGGCTGGGAGGGAGGGCAGGTGTCAGGGCACGCCTGACCATGGAGGATTCCATGCAGCACTGGCCAGCTGGCCATGCTGGTCCCAGCCGCCCCCTCCTCCTTGTCCACCTGGCACTGCTGCTGCTGCTGCTGGGAGCGCCCTCCCAGGTAAGGCAGGCTGGAGACCGCGGTGGGGAGGAGGAGTTGGTGGGGAGAGGGGTGTGGGGGAACCAGGTGGGGGGGAGAGGCTCTTCTGGCAGCAGTATTCTGGCATGTGCATGCTTTGCACATGCACAGAACTCCTGTTTTCCTCCCCCTCCCCCCTCTGGCCCAGCCCCATCCCCACAGGAAATTTGAAAGTCTATGCCCTTGCCCGTTGGAACCTGTCTGGTTCCACCCAAGCTAGTGGGTGCCTCAGCTGAGTACCCATATTAATTACACTCTTCCTGCTGACATGGGGGTGCTTTGTGTTGGCAGAGTATAGCTATGCAGTAAAGTGGAGCACTAGCTATTTAAAGAATTAAGTTGGTTTATTAAGAAGAGAACAGACTTTGTAAGAAATAGGAAAGAAAAAAAGCAGTTTAACTGTCTAACTAGCTGGTAGGGAATCAGTAAGGAAGAGATGTCAGCAGGAGTGAGAAAAACCCTAACTGAGCCAATCAGGAGTCAGGAGGGAAACTATTTGAAAATAGTAGGAAGTCCCTAATCTCAGTATGCTAACTAACTGTCCCCTCTGCTGCTCCCTGCAGGATGTTCTTGTCATTACCTTTATCTATGCACAATAGACTTTGCATATTCCAACACTTTGGGTAGCCCCCACCAAAAGTCTGGGGGTGCCCACCTTTCCATCTTTCTTTTGGGTACTGGCTGCATGTTTCAGCCCTGGGTAGCGGTGATTATGCTTTGGGGGTTGGGTGTCAGGGGTGGTGTGTGAACTCTCGGTTCTTTTGCCAAAAGTCTGTTAAGGCTCAGGCATCAAGCTGGCAAAGAGCGAGTTTTTTTTTCTTTATCAGACTTCAAAACACTTGGCACTTTGAGAGCTTACCTCTCCCATCTCGGTTCAACTCTGGGGAAAGGGAGGGAGGTGCCCAATAATGACGCTGCCCCTCGATTCAGATTGCAGTAGGCTTGACAAGGTTTATTGAAGATGATAACCACAGACAAACACGCCAGCATTCGCATGCTCCCTGGCCCGCATTTTCCTTTCTGAAGGTAAGTTCACCTAGCTCTAAAGAAACACAACCCATGTTAAGCTGCTTGCTGTCCAATCAAGGCCAACTAACTAATTACTGTTTGCAGCTGTGGAGCTCTTAAGGAAAAAAGAAAAGAAAAAGAGCTCCAAGATCTTCAGCTAAGGCAGTTCACAGGGCCGGGGGCTGAAACCACTTAGAATATCTTATTTCAGGTTAATCATCTAGAAGTAAAAACAGAAGCACGTACTGCTTCCATACACACACCCTCATGCAGAAGGCGAGTGACACAGTCATTCACCTTTCTGTGATTTTAAAACAATAATATCATCATCTTTATAACAATATTTCTTAAAATGTATACACTTGCATTTTTATGCCTTGAGTATTATACAATTTACTAAAATAACAAATCACAAAAACTTCAAGCAAGACCAATTTTTCAGTGGTATTTGCCAGCTTCTTAAAATTCTGTATGGCACCTTGAAAGAGAGTCTGCCAAGATGCTATCTCTTCCTCGAATGTGCATGATTTCAAAGGATAGATCTTGTAGTGACAATGCTCACCTCAGGATTCTGGAGTTTGTCTCTTTCATTCTGTGAATGAATGTTATTGGGCTGTGATCTGACTCCAGATAAAAATGTGTCCCCCTGAGATAAGTTTTCAACTTATTTAGCCCCCAAACTACCCCCAATGCTTCTTGTTCTATAACACTATACTTCTGCTCCCTAGGGAGTAATTTGCGGCTCAAATACACCATGGGGTGAAGGCAACCATTAGAGTCCTCTTGCATCAGGACGGCACCTATGCCAGTCCTGCTTGCATCAGTTCTCACAAGAAATGGTTTAGTGTAATCAGTTGGTTTAAGAATTAGGGCTTGGGCAAGTTTGTCTTTGAGAAGTTCAAAAGCCTTTTGGCACTCCGCTGACCATGGTACCTTGGCAGGAACATTTTTTTTTTGCATAAATCAGTTAAAACTGATGCCAGGCCACTGGAATTTGGGATGAATCTTTGGTAGAACCCGCATGCTCCCAGAAAGCTCAAAATCTGTTGTTTTTTGTTACGGGGGTGGGCCAGTTGACAATTGCCTCAACCTTTACTGCATGTGGTGATATTTTCTCTCCCCCAATCTGATGACCCAAATATACCACAGTGGAGTTAGCTACCTGACATTTCGATGGCTTAATAGTCAACCCAGCGTCCTGGATTTTGTGAAGCACAGTATCCAGGTGTTGTAAATGTTCATACCAGCTTGGGCTGATCACTGCTATATCATCTTGATATGCCACTGCATAATCCAATCCCTGAAGTACTTTATCCATTAGCCTCTGAAAGGTTTTACTGGCTGATTTCACACCAAATGGGAGAACATTAAAATGATACTGCCCCATAAAGCAGGAGAAAGATGTTATCTCCTTAGCTTTTCTGTGAGTGGCACCTGCCAATACCCTGATGTAAGGTCAAATGTGCTGATATATTTTGCACCTGCCAGTCTTTTTATGACCTCCTCAATATGAATTGAGGGGTATTGGTCCATTTGGCTCAGCTTATTCAGTTTTCTGTAATCTACACACAGACAATACTGAATTAGATCCTCTTCATTTAGCTTCTTCTTGGTCACAATAACAAGATTGCTAGACCATTCTGAAGTACATGGCTCTATCACACCCATTTCTAACATTTTCTCAATTTCTGTTCTAACTATCTCCCTTATTGGTCCACACATGGGATATGGGTTGGATTTCACTGGTAAGTGATCTCCTGTGTCAATATCATGAACTACCAGGTTGGTTCTCCCAGGACAGTTGGTAAATAGATCTTTAAATTTCTGCAACAAGACCATTAGTTGCTCTTGCTGCTAATGTGACAGAGCCTCATTGACAGGGATTTCAAATATTCCAGTCGCTCTTTCGGCCTCTGCAAGCAAATCTGGAATCTCAAAATCTTCTTCTGGCCAAACTTCGATCAACATTTGTGGTATTTGACGAATGACAAACCTTTTCAAGCAATTAATATGAACAAGAAGGAGGCCTCTCTCAGGATCCCTGATCTCATAATTCCCATCTCCCAACTTCTGGGTGACCTCAAAGGGTCCAATCCAATGCAGATCTAACTTTTCCATGCTTTCAGGGCTCAGGAGCAAGGCTCAGTCTCTGACTTGCAAAGCTCTAGGCTTAGCTGTCTTATCAAAAGACACCTTTTGTTTTTCCCTGGCTTCTGTAAGGGCTTGATGGGCAATCAAGGCCAACTAACTAATTATTGTTTGCAGCTGTGGAGCTCTTAAAGAAAAAAAGAAAAGAAAAAGATCTCCAAGATCTCCAGCTAAGGCAGTTCACAGGGCCGGGGGCTGAAACCACTTAGAATATCTTATTTCAGATTAATCATCTAGAAGTAAAAACAGAAGCACATACTGCTTCCATACAGGTGGACTCAGGGCTTTCGAGCCACCACATAAACTTCTTGCTAAGGGATTTCGAGCCACTACATCTGCTTTCTTGTTAGGGCTTTGACCCACTATGTCTGCTTCCTTGTCAAGGCTTTGATTCACCATGTCTACTTCTGTCCCAGGGCTTTGACCCACCACATCTACTTCCATCTCAGGGCTTCAAGCTTCAAGCTATCATGTCTACTTCCTTCTCAGGCTCCAAGCTACCACATCTACTTCCTTGTCATTGCACACTTTGGTTATCTGGGTGGATTTAAAGCTTTCAAGCCACCATATCTATTTCCTTCTCAGGGGTTTGAGCCACCACATCTAACCACTTCTCAGCCTCATGAACTCACTGGATGTTGATAAAGAAAGTAAGGGGAGCTCTAGGACTCACTGGCAGCTATTTATTCCCCCCTTTCATTCAGAGCAGTGGTGGGTAGTGGGACCTGAGGATAAAGGATCCCATGGCCCCACTGGAGGCTTGACAGGCCTAATCTTTATTAAATGAAACAGCTATTGTCAGTGTCACCGCAGCCACCCCTTCCAGGGTAAACTGTGGGGTTCATAGAGGTCACAGCAAAGCACAAAAATTTACAAAACACTTGAGAAAGCCTACCGCCTCCAAAAGTATCAGGTAGTACTGCCAGCAGGTTCTTTCAGAATAACCCCACCAGCATGGGAATAGAGAACCACACTTCCCAGCCTCTCAGGGTGTCACTAAAACAAGTTACTCAGTAGCAATGTGGTCTGGTCCAAGGCAAAATAGATTTAGGCTTTACGATTACAAGAATTCAAGCAGAGTCTCAAAGTAAAAATATATATTATTTATTTGTGTGCAAATATTGCTTAAAACAAGACAAGACTTGAAGGAGGGATTTAAAAAAACTTATGCTTATATAGCCTAACTAAACATTTAAGAAACAAGTTACCTTCACAGGTTCAGACAAGACAGAGGTCCATGCAGTTGTAATCCGTAAATCAGAGAGAGGCTTGTCCAGACATAGTTACCAGGTATCATTGTGACTAACTCACCCACTTGACCACCCCAGTCTGAGTAGACAACAGCTAGCCCCATGTTCCATTAAACAAGGCACTTTATAGAAAAATGGCCTCTGAAAGAGCCATGGCCAGTGACCAATCAGAGGGCATTTCAATGATGTAATTCTTTCTCTGTTGCTAACCTAATTAACATCTCATAATTGTAAGAACGAAACTTATTTCTGCAGCTAACAAGCTCGATCTCACAACCAGGTGCACTTTGGTGGTAATTGAATCAGAATATGCCTAACGAGCTTCTAAGATAAGAACAAGAAAGCTCGGAAGGAGGCAAGTGGGAGACAAGGTCATTTTGCCCCACTCTCTTCTCTGTCTTTAGGGAAAGTTTTAGACCCAAAGTGGTTTTTTGAAACAGGCTTTCAAACTTTGGTTCAGAGTTGTTTTGAAAAGAAAATGGCTTTTCTTTCCAGTCAGTTATCCCATATTACCTGTCTCACATTAGGGAATTTCTTCTCTTTTGATATACCCACACTGGGGTATGCATACCTGCTGAATAGTATTATAGACCATGCCACACATTCCAAATAAAAATTACCCCACCTAAACTGTGATCCACTGCTTGCTGATACCACATTTTGAAATAAAGGTACCTGTGTTTGTCAACTGTGTTCTAGGACTGCTGTTTAGCCAATCAGAACTGGGTGGGGAATGGTTTTAAGCAACTTTCCTTTTCATCAGTGCTAGCCACTGTTGGGGAAAGCAAAATAAAACTGGCCTGCCTTTCCTCTCTGCAGTAAATTGTGTGAGATTAGTTGGTGACTTTGAGGCCAAGAAGAGGGTTTTTTTGGTTTTTTTCAAATTGGCCAGAAGAAGGTCTCTCCCCCCTCCCCACCCGTGTCATGTTGCTTGTTCTTGGAGGTTGTTAGGTTAAATATTTTTGGTTTAGACTGATTAGGCTCTAGCTAAGGGGTAGGTAGGATCAGTGCAGGTTAAAGATCTTCTAACTACCTAGATGAGCAAATGCCCTGAGGCATCTCTGAGGGGGGGGGGGAGTTGACTAAACCAGACACTGCAGGCTGACTGGTCCAGATGCTTGGAAAAGATATTCTCTCAGAATTGAACATCTGAACCTGTACTAGGGTAGGCAAATGGTGCTAATGAACAACATATTTTGACACATTCTTGGTGTGCGGGTAAGAAAAAGTGAGCTATGATGATAGTACTCATCCAAGATTTGAGTCACAGTAGTTCTGTCCTAACAGATATAAATTCAATTTAATAAATTGCAGTTCAGCTGTTATACTTTAAACCACATTGTTGTCTTGTGTCTCAATTTGGGATATGTGATAGCAACAAACACTCCACCAAGAAAATACATAATTAGTAACAACAGTTTCACCACTATTCTTACTACTTGAGAGATGTTTGCAAGAATAGTGGTGTGAAAGTCATTAGAGTGAGAATTTTTTTTTAAAGTACAGTTCAGTATGAAGGATGCGGTGGGATGGGCCAGCTCTGGCCTGCAGGCTCCATTCCTCCCTACCAACTCTAAGGTTTTCCCAACACTGGGAGAGGCTTTTCTTTCTCTCCAGTAGCCCGCCGCCACCACCTGACCTTTGAAAGGAATTGCACACTGGGAGGGTCAGGACTCTCAGCTTCCCTTCCATGTTCAGAGGCCTTGCCTCTGTGTCCACCACTGCCCAGTGCCTGGTCACCACAGGGACAGTTTACTGCCTTGTACACCCCTGAAGGAACAGACACTTGCCAACTGCCAGCCTTTCCCCAGCACTCCTTTTAAAATAACATGTCTAAGATGGTGGAGGTCTCTGTGCTACAGAGAACTACTACCAGCATCCAAATTTGTAAAGTATTTATTAAAATGAAAATGTTCTCAAGCATACTTTTAGCACAGCACCAGACTGAGCAAAGGATTCCTCTCTCTTTCTATATATACCCCATCAGATGTTAAAATATGCCAGGCTCCTAAAGCTTAGGAAGTTACAAATCTTTACAGAGTTTTCATTACCCCAAAGCTTTCTGTAGCTCTCTGGGGCAGCACATGGCCAATGGCTGCCTCCTTCAGACCTCAGTGCAAAGTTCTGTCTCCCTGATGGAACCAGCATGAAAGTATGCGCCTCCTTGCTGCAAGGAGTTTTTATCAACTCTTTTTCCCCACCCACTTACCTGGTCAGGTCAGATCAGTGATGCTTTTTCTGATGTCTCTAGAATTTTCCTTCCTGTAGCCTCTCTAGTATCTAATTCTTCCAAATCTATCTTACCTGCTTGGAGAAGGAGGAAGAACTTGACCCACTCATTATCTCTTCTGCTAGATCTATTAGCATTTGTATGCAGGTAAGCTGCAAAGCAATTGAACTGCCTTCCCCCCTTCCTGCCTGTTCTCTGCGAGAGAGAAAAAACTTTTAAAACTCATAGTGGAGATTTTGCTCATTTCAGTCCTCCAAAGAGAAAATGCATTTTTACTTCACAAGAGACAAATTTAGAGTCCAATGGCACCTTAAACACCCACAAAGGTTTATTCAAGGTATGAGCTTTCTTGTGCATGCACATTTTATTACAGAGACATTAGCAACACTTGTCACTGCTGAGTCAAGACTTACATGGATCTTCAAGCTTTCTGATCTGAATACTGTCGGGCCCTTAAAATAGCATCAGGAAGTGGGATCACTCTTCTGAATGGAGAGAATGTTGTGTCTCCTTCCTTCAGTCCTTGGTTCAGCTATGATCTCAAGGCTCCCTATTGCTACATATTCTAAATGAAGTTGCTCTTGGAGAAAATTTGGACATAACAAGTACTCACGGATTGTGTCCTTCTCTGTTTCCTAATTTCAACTTTTCAGTATGCCCAGAAAAATCTTTTAGCAAAGATTTTACAAAGTCATTTGCAGACTGGAGAACATATTCAGAGGTAGCACTGTAACTCTACTATCCCTCAAATCTATAAAATGTATGCCCAGATTTCTTATTTCAACACAACAGTTTTATTTTTACATACAAGTTTCTGAGAGATGTTACATACTCTGAATATTGGAAATGGAGTAAGAAAATCAATATGAAGGGAAGTTCTACATATGCAGATGGAACTTCATACATCAATTTCATTTCTCCATGGTCAGGGACAGAGGGTAGCACTGGGTGAGAGCGTGTCAACTAAGCACCCGCTGATATGTGTGTTTCCTCAGGGGGCAATCCTCTCCCCAGTGTTATTTAGCATCTACATGTACCCCCTCGCCCAACTGGTGCAGAGTTTTAGGCTGGGATGTACACTGATGACACCCAGCTATACCTGTTGATGGGTGGCCGATCAGATACTACTTCTGTGGATTTGGCTGAGGGTTTGGAGGCCATGGTGATAGGGCTGACAGAGTCAGCTGAGACTGAATCTTGATAAGATGGAGGTTCTGTAGCTGGGGGGGGGACACAGGTTTGGGAGGCCAACTCCTGGCTTTTGATGGTGTATACTGACACCAAGAGCCTGGGTGTGATTCTAGGTGCTTCCTTGTCAATGGAGGCCCAGATCACAAATGTTGCCAGACTGGTGTTTTTCCAGCTGTGCCAAGACATGCAGCTGGCCCCTTACCTGCCTCACCCTGACATGGCTATGGCAATCCATACAATGGTCACCTCCAGCTTGCTCTACATAGGGCTGCCCTTGAGGCTGACCCAGAAACTCCAGCTGATCCAGAATGCAACTGTGCAGATACTCATTGAGACCCCTCATATCCAACCTGTGTTGCGCAAGTGGAGTACTGGATCAGGTTCAAGGTTCCAGTGTTAACCTATCAAGCCCTTAATGGCCTGGGACCCACATACCTTTGGAATTGCCTCTCCTGGTACACCCCCAGAAGAGCTTAATGCTCAGAAGATAAGAACATCCTGGTGGTCCCTGGCCTGAGAGACATCAAGCTGTCCTCAACTAGGGCCAGGGCTTTTTCTGCCCTAGCCTCTACCTCAGGGGTGGCCAACCTGTGGCTCGGGAGCCACATGTGGCTCTTTCACACATAATGTGTGGCTCCCGGCAGGGCAGCTGGGGAACCTAAATAACATTAGCAAACAAATATCATTGGACAAATAAATATCATTATCAATATCTGCTTTTACCCCTTCTGTTATTATTTTTGGCAGTTTCATTTAATGTTATTAAAAAGCAAATCTGCATATTTTCCAATTTAAAAATGTAATATTTGTTCATATCTTGTGGCTCTCAAACATCTGATGTTTATTCTGTGTGGCTCTTACATTAAGCAAGTTTGGCCACCCCTGCTCTACCTGGTGGAACTCTGTACCAAATGACATCTATACCCTGTGGGACTTGTTTCTATTCCACAGAGCATGTAAGGCAGAGATGTTCTGCCAGACATTTGGTTGAAGACAGCGATGGTCCTGCACCTAGTCTGGCACTCCTCTTCCTCTTCCTCTTCCTTTCCCCGCCTCCCTCCTCTATGAGGCAATGACACTACAGGAATTATCGCCATCAGATCAGCTGAGGCTGCTGTAAATTGTATTTTATGTATTATTTGAAACCTCTTTGTAGGATTTGTAATTTTACCACTGTAATTTTACTACTGTTGTATGCCACCCTGAGCCCTGTCTTTCAGGGGAGGGCAGCCAAAAAGTCAAATTTAATAAATAAATATAGCAGTTCTCACTACTGAAGAAACAAGCAGTTTCTGAACATTCTTCCGCTTAAAAAGTAACTTTTCAGCAGTGAAAATTGCAGCAGTTTTCCTTATATGAGCAGATTACTCTTTTTTTATCCAGCCTCAGTGTCTATTCCTGTTGCCCTTTTATCCCTTTTTATCCCACTGGTGTTTGCTATATCCAGTCACTGAAGGAGGAAAGGTGAATGATACAAGTGGCTTTGGGGAGAAAGGCAAGGTATAAAAGAAGATGTGGGTTTTTTTTTAATTGTTGCTGGGTGGGTGTTAAATTAACAGTTGACTGACAGCATAGTAGAATCCCATGTAGTTATGAAACAATACATTTTTTTTAACAAAACCCTATTTAGAGAACTGATGTGATTCTTCAGTGGGGTTTTTTCACCCCCTCCCCTGCATCTATTCTCATGTGTTTATCCTCCTTTTCCCTAGTTATTAAGTGTTTACTTTCTAGGTTTTAACAGGGCCTGTCATTGTGTCCTCCTGGTTTAAAGACCCTGATATATTCTGAGGATTCACGTACAGGCAATAGCTCTCCCTGTCTGCTCTTGACTCCGTATAAGGGGGCTGTGGCTGTTGCCTTTCCTGAATGCTTCCTTGCATTGTTCATTTGGGGCTTGCCACAGAGAATTCAGTTATTTCAAAGGGCTTTAGAGATAAGACTGTCAAAATACACAGACAACAGTGTGAAGAATTGAAATGACAAGGCTGCAGAGGTAGTTTAAACTTCAGTTTGTGTTGAGATTCATCTGCTGAAGTAACTATTGGTGCTCAGTGGAACAGAGAGCTAGCTGGCTACCTGCCAAATATATTTTGTTAAAAAAAAAATCTGACTTGCCAGTCCTAGCAGCAATCCTTTTTATCTCACTACAAAGATAAAATGTTTTTAACACTCCTTTCTTGCCACACATTCTCATAACCTGTGGAAATAACTCTGCCATTAATTACAATTATTTTATTCATTACATGTTTACCCTGTCATAAGAACATAAGAGAAGCCAATGTTGGATCAGGTCAATGGCCCATCCAGTCCAACACTCTGTCACACAGTGGCCAAAAATACCAGGTGCCATCAGGAGGTCCAGCAGTGGGGTCAGGACTCTGGAAGCCCTCCCACTGTTTCCCCCCCCCCCAAGCCCCAAGAATACAGTGCATCACTTTCTCCAGACTGAGAGTTCCTATCTATACCTTGTGGCTAATAGCCACTGGTGAACCTCTGCTCCATATGTTTATCTAATTCCCTCTTGAAGCCATCCATGCTTGTAGCCGTCACCACCTCCTGTGGCAGTGAATTCCATGTGTTAATCACTCTTTGGGAGAAGAAATACTTCCTTTCATCTGTTCTAACCCGACTGCTCAGCAATTTCATGGAGTGCCCACGAGTTCTTGTATTGTGAGAAAGGGAGAAAAGTACTTCTTTCTCTACCTGCTCTATCCCATGCATAATCTTATAAACCTCGATCGTGTCACCCCTCAGCCATCGTTTCTCCAAGCTAAAGAGCCCCAAGCGCTTCAACCTTTCTTCACAGGGAAAGTGTTCTAACCCTTTTATCATTCTAGTTGCCCTTTTCTGCACTTTTTCCAATACTATAATAACTTTTTTGAGGTGTGGCGACCAGAACTGTACACAGTACTCCAAATGAGGTTGCACCGTCGATTTATAAAGGGGCATTATGATACTGGCTGATTTGTTTTCAATTCCTTTTCTAATAACCCCCAGCGTAGTGTTGGCCTTTTTCACTGCAGTCGCACACTGTCTCGACATTTTCATTGAGTGATCTACTACGACTCCAAGATGTCTCTCTTGGTTAGTCTCTGCCAGTTTGGACCCCATCAACGTGTATTTATAGTTAGGATTTTTGGCTCCAATGTGCATCATTCTGCACTTGGCCACACTGAACCCCATTTGCCACATTGATGCCCACTCACCCGTCCTTGACAGATCCCTTTGGAGTGCCTCACAATCTTCCCTGGTTCTCACCACCCTGAACAACTTGGTGTCATCCACAAATTTAGCCACTTCACTGCTTACTCCCAACTCCAAATCATTAATAAATAAGTTAAAAAGCATTGAACCTATTACTGATCCCTGCGATACCCCATTGCTTACCTCCTTCCACTGAGAAAATTGCCCATTTATACTCACTCTTGCTGCCTGAAGACCTTGCCAGGCAGTCTCTATCATTAGCTACAGTCTCAGTGGACAATTCTAATCCATTTCCTTATAGAAAAGTAACAACTACCTCTTCATCTTTTTGAGATGAGCCATCACAAACCAGAGGCTTTTCATCTCCTGTCAGCTTTTCCCCAATATTCAGTTTAAAAACTGCTCTGCCACCTTTTTGATTTTAAGTACCAGCAGCCTGGTTCCTTCTTGGGACAAGTAGAGATCGTCTCTCTTGTACAGCTCCCTCTTGTTCCAAAAAGTATCCCAGTGCCTAACAAACTTGAACCCTTCCCCCCTATACCATCACCTCATCCATGCATTGAGACTCCTGATCTGTGCCTTTCTCTCCGGTCCTGCATGTGGAACAGGTAGCACTTCTGAGAAGGCTACCTTGGAGGTCCTGGCCTTGAGTCTCCTGCCTAGCAGCCTAAATTTTTCCTCCAGAACCTCACAACTGCATTTCCCCACATTGTTGGTGTCAACATGTACCACAACCAATGGCTTCTCCCCAGCACTATCTACCAGCCTATCTAGAACATGTGTAATGTCCACTACCTTCACACCAGGCAGGCAAGTCACCATATGGTCAGTATGCAGTTTTGCCACCCAGCTGTCTACCTGCCTAAGGACTCCCCAACTACAAAGAGCAGCGACCAACTCTCTTCCTATTCAGGGATGGTCCCTTGGTGTGAAAGGATGCCTGTTCACCAGCTGAAGAAGAGGTCCCTTCTGAGGGCACATTCCCCTTATCCATAGCACGGTGCCCTGTTCCCTCTCGACCCTCATGCTCCCTGACAGTGGTGGGGCTGCCAGATTCAGAGTGGAACATATCTAAAAAGTCCCTGAGAGTCTTCTCCATGTGCCTAACTGACTGTCTCTGCTTTTCCAGGTCAGCCACTGTCCTTCCTGCCAAGGGGCTCAGGATAGAACATATTCCATCCCCCTCCAATTTTATTGTCATAAACAGCCTTTTTGAGGTAGGCACAGACTTGACCTGGGAACTTTATGGCTAAGTGGCAAACTGAAGATGGTCCTGCCCATTCTTGGTTCTATTCTCTATGCCACATTACTCCCAATGGTCTAAAATTATGACTCATTGTGACACTCTCTGAATGTTTAGACCAAGTGCATGAGCCACTGCATATTCCACTACAAAATCATAACCCATAATTGAGCAAGTTCTCCCCAGTCATGGACACATTTGCTTTCATACTGGAAATAGGTCAACACAGGCCCTTTCTACACTCTCCTTTTAATCCATGTTCACCACGGTGTTCTCCAAGCAATTCTGCACTAATATTGAGTTCAACCTTCTTTTTATTCCAGTTTTTTCCCCCGTTCCACACTCAAATTGAATTTAACCTTTTTATTCCACCCACCCACCCACCCCATTCTGCACTATGTTACCTCCTTTTACTGGCTGGCCTGGTTTCAGCCCACAGTTGTCCCAGGTTTTTTGGATGATGCTTTGCCATGGATTTAAATTGCCTCAGCTTGAACACAGGGACAATCTGGAGTGGCAGACAAATGTGAAAAGGACCACAGTCTAGATTTTTCAACTGGATTCAACTGAACTTTTAGAGAGTTGATATGGTATAATGGTTACAGTGCCAGATTAGGACCTGGGAAATCCAGTTTGAATCCCAATTCTGCCGTCAAAGCCTGCTGACCTTGAGCCCGACACACATTCTCAGCCTAGCCTGCCACACAGGGTTGTTGTGAGGTTAGGAAGGAGAGAAGAACAATGTAAACTACTTTGAGCTGCCATTAAAAAAAATGACAGGGTACAAAATAAATAAATAAATAAATAAATAAATATTGTAATGTAATTCAAAAAAACATTTTAAAAATGGAAATCTGGTTCTTCTGCATATAAATATGTTAATAGCTAACTGGGGCACGTGGAGGCTTCAGAAACATTGTCCTTGCCTCTTGAATTTAGTGAGGGCACCATGGTAGAGACACAGGGGCTACTCAATGTCAGTTTGAGTTTCCTCTGTGGAAACAAGGGAACTCACTGACCTTTAGGTAGGTGCCTACCCAAACATAGAAAGGCATGTTTATGGTGAGTAAAAGAAAGAAAAAGCTGCACCAAAGGAAAACTTAGACATCATTGCATTACATGAGCTTAAAAATTGCCTCTGTTTCAGTTCACGAGGTTTGTGAGGTGGTCAAATGCCCCCCCAGGTGTTCTAGAGACATTAAACTCACTGGGGATCTCTGGCTGACTAACCTCCATGAACAGCTTGAAAATTCATGGAAAGTTCATGCCATTTGACTTGCCACAAATGACTTCATGAAGCACGAACCACCCAAAATTCATCATGAACTTGAGTTCATGAGCCGGTTCATGCCCATCCCTAATCTTAGGATCAGTTGCAGTGTTCTTTCAGGTATACAGATTATAGGATAAGAGTGTCCATTGCACCTTATAAAAGAACAGCATTGCATGCTTAATTGTTATCCCAACATTTCAGAAGTCTTTGTCATACAGCCAGTGGGTTGTGTGGTTCAAAGGGTATTCTGTGCTCATGAGCTTACACAGTTTGTAATGAGCACAAAGACTTAATTACTTTCTACCATCAAATGAAGCAGGCCCTCCAGGTCAGGCTTAAAGCATATTGATGAAAAGTACAGGAAACCTCACAGACAAACCACCCTGCAGTATTCTTCTCTTTGTAGTTACTCAAAAGAATTCTTTCTGTCTCTCTCTAGTTTATAATTTCAAACATAACAGGAGGAAAGGCATCTATTATGAACAAGGAGGTTACCTACTCACAAACCTCTTTTTGATAGTTGCTCTAAAAGTATACGTGGTTATCACTACTGCTGATATTGTTAATTAGAGCTGCCACTGAACTTAGCCTGAAGCGAAATGCAAAGTGAATTTGGGCTAGGGTCTTGCTGAGGTGAAATACCTATAGAAATTTTGAGGAACATCAAAATAATGCCTGTATGATGAGTAACATTTCCCAGGAAAGGTACACATATTTGACACTAGGTTTTGCCTAAAACAAAATTCAAGACAAATTTTGAGAGGTCTACTGCTAAGAAACAGTTGTGAGAATTTTCAGGAAAGTTGAAAGCTTTTCAGCAGGATTAGTAGGATTTCTTAGCAATAACATCAGTATGATTTCTTCAGTAAGGTTACTTTTGATTTCTTGTTCATATAATTTATTAAGGATTTAAACAACCAAGAGTGAAATCAAACAGAGTTACACCCTTCTAAATGTTATGATAGGTGTAATCAACTCATGGACATGCTTTTCGTAACAATCTGGGTCAAATATTAATAAAACTAGAGGGGATTTTTATGTCTAAAACCATTAGGGATGTGCAAAAAAAACCTCTACACCAGTATTTCCCCCAAAATATCAGGAAATATTTAGTATTTGGGAAATAATTGGTATTGCTGAATTTAGTTGGCAAAGCTCCCTTTACATTGCAAGAAGCCATTAAACTCCTCTGTTACACTCCCCCCTCTGAAAGGGAGCACTGAAATGGCTTCCTCCTATTTAAACTGAACAGTGTGGCAAGTCCACCTGTCAGCTGATCAGTTTTAATGCCCTTCCTTCACTCATTGAGGTGTGCTGCTGCCACACAACTCAGGGAGGGAAGGGAAGATATTACTTCCCCAAGTTGTGCAACAGCAGCAGCACACCTCAGAGAGTAAAAAGGAAGGCATTTAAAGAGATCATGGTCTCTTCAAATGCCTTCCCCATACTGTCTGAGGTGTGTAACCACTGCAGTGTGACATAGGGAGGGAAGGTAGTTAGAGTTTAAATGCTTGACTTGCACCGCCATTAAGGTATAACTCTGCGAGTCATGCAGGCAGTTTGGCAAAAGCCATTTAAAGGAAACTTTCCCTTTAAATAGCTTTTGAAAAGTCAGGCTACACATGAGGAACCTGGAAGCAGTGTGAGTTCACCCAAAACCAGTGTTCCTTCTAAGCTGAGTTAGTGTGAGCTAGCTCACAGTTTTTTAGCCTCCGGCTCACACATTTTTGTCTTACCTCAGGAAGGATGGCTAAATCGCTCGCTCACAACTTTAATGCCAGTAGCTCACAAAGTAGAATTTTTGCTCACAAGACTCCACAGCTTAGAGGGAGCATTGCCCAGAACAGGGGGTGAACTTGCACCACTTTGGCTAGTGAAGCTGAGTCCAAATAAAAGCTGAATAATATCAGCTTTTATTTGGGCTCGGGTAGATCGGCAGCCAAATAAGGTCTTTCCCAGGTATTTATTTGACTCGGTATATACCAAGCACACACCCCTAGAACCCATGGATTTAAGTTGCCACCCTAATACTAACCACATAAGTAATGCATGGTGTCAATGACTGCATTTTCAAACAAAAATGTTTCACTTCAACAAAGCATCCAAATACAAACCATCAACAGTAAATGATGAAACCCCAAAATGTGGTGAATGTGATAACAAGAATTGAGTGGCAAAGCAGGTAGAATGATATTTTAATACTTGCTCACCTCCTAAAATGTCTAAAACAAGTTCTGTGGATACTTTTTAAATAGTAAACACTGAAGTATAAGGTAGGGAAGAACAGTAGCTGTATGCTGCATTGCTACTATCATTTCTAAAAATAACAATGGTTTAATCCTATAACTGGGCAGAGCAATGGGCTTGTGTTAGAGAACTCCAGGAGATTGTCCTGAGCATCCATGTAGTGAGGACCTTAATAGGAGATGCTCAGAACTACATAACCATCATCAAATTATTCCTTGTCACATTGGCCCAACACACAAAAAAGGATATACACTGGATTTCATATTTTGTATCCATAACTTCACTAAAACTGAGCTACAACTGGTGTCCTCATTAGAATGTTCTCAGTTAAAGGTACAGATACATTTAACAACGCCAGTCTTCAGAGGCAGTGCACCAGTTACATAGTCTGTCCTCAGAGACCTATGGAGTTATATTCCAGAATGCTGTGTGGAAAGTGTAAGGGTTTAAATAGTTACTGTTGCCCTAGTAATATCTTGGAATGTTCCTGAGGACTATGAACAGGGACCCCTCAACTTCATCTACAAATGAGTTAAGGGAAAATATATGGGTGGGTGCATGGCTTGAACCTCATTGGCAGAAAACTTTTTCTGGATCAGATGGTTGTTTTCAGACAAATGAGTGGTGGTGATGGTTCCAAAGAAGTTTTCACTGCTACCTCTTCATCAGCACAATTTGTTCAGCACAGTTATGAGGGATGATTCAGCCCAGCATTGTGAAACTTTTCCAGATTCTTTGATGATAAAAGCTTTTATCAGATTCATCTAGATGACACATCTGTCTTTCAC
The DNA here is from genome assembly GCA_029233225.1 of Lepidodactylus listeri. Taxonomy (NCBI): domain Eukaryota; kingdom Metazoa; phylum Chordata; class Lepidosauria; order Squamata; family Gekkonidae; genus Lepidodactylus; species Lepidodactylus listeri. The sequence continues at coordinate 114,902,432 of JARCFY010000002.1, read as the reverse complement.
CCATTTAAGTCTGGCTTCAGGACTACTTTTGGAACTGAGATCGTCTTGGTTGCTCTGGTAGATAATCTCCATTTATAAAAATACACAGAAGCAATGCTCCTTATTGATGTTTCTTGTATCTTTTTATACTGTGTATCATTCACTCTTTCAGAGCTGCTTTGATGAGGGGGGCTGGGCTTTTTTGTAATGGCTCTCCAATGGTTCCAGTTGTATCTGTTTGAGAGTTGCTATTGGGGACACTCAAGCATCTGTTCATGATCTGAAATATGAGGTACCTCAAGATCCAGTTCTTATTATCAGGACTCCAGTTTAGCTCAAACCCCCTCCCCCATTTTTACCAACTTTCCCCCTGCAAGTTACAGGAAGAGAAGTTACAAGGTTCCAGAAAGAAAGGTGAGCCAAGCCTAGTACTGGGCTTTCAGACCATTAGTCAAGGCATTTCACTGAATAATCATTCATCATCAATGCCCTTTTGCCAGAAAATGATCCTACTGTGTTAACACTCTGTGAAAGAAAGAATCACATCCACATTTGCAGTCCCCACATATAGGCTTGGCCACCTTAATGACATAATCAAGACTGTGTGGGGACCCGCTGATAATGGGTCCTGACTGCCAAATGACCCAGCAATGGGCACTGGGATGTCCCCAAGCCTCAGCAATCCTGCTTCCCCTTGCTTACCAAGTCAGGAGGAAGCAGGCAGCCCAGCGCCGATGGTGTGCCAGCAACCCAGCTGGAGGGAGACAAAGGAGACACAGCCAGGCAAGGAACAGTGGCAAGCAGCTGGCATGATGAGGCAGGGCAGGGATAGCCATCTTGAACAGAGCCACAGGGAGCAGTCTGAGGGGACATGAAAGCCAGCAGGAATTGGGTGGCCACCAGGGATGGGGGCAAGTGAGGCCTCAATGACACTGAAGAGCCAGGAGAAGCCAGTGAAGACAGGAGCGGGCCACTCAAGAAATGCGGCTGCAGTGATACCAACAGCCCCACCATCTCCAAGTCTTGGAAAAAAGGGGAAGGTGCAGGTAACAAGGAAGGGGCAGAGTACGTGGAGCTGCTGAGCCAATAGCCAAGTCAGAAAAGGGCCTGGCAGGCCTGGCAGTGAATAGAGGGGAGAGGAACAGGAATAACAAGAGGACATCCAAGGATGGCTGAGGAGGATTGCTATCCAAACATGCCAAGTATGAGGGAGGAACAGGGCTGAGGAAACCAGAGGCACAGGACAAGGAGGACAAGGGTTAGAGAACCCCCTCCCTCTGATAGTCTGAGGCCTGAGGAGACTAAAGAGGGTGGAGGGGGAAAGAGAGAGACCCCGAGAACATGGGCCAGTCAGTGCTCAACAGACTGTTTGAATTGCCTGCCAAAATGCATTTACCTAATCAGACCAAGAATGCCCCTTCAAACAAACTCCCTTCCTGCTGGGATATTGAAAAGTACTGGAGTCGGGAGGCCGGTAACGGTGAAATCAGCATGGTAGTTTATTGTGGGTCAGATGGAACATGAAAAACCCCGGGCTCAGAGCCCTCTTTTATTCTGGTTGGAGACACACCTTCGACCTCGCCCAAATGTCCTGATAGGACCTTACAATAGTGGTTACATTGCATAGGTCCCCTGCAGGAACCTAGGTACATGATTGGTGACCTTTCAGGATCTGGCCGACTATTGTTCTACCTGGCCAAAGCTCAGGTAGATTCTGGCCATGTGCAGTCGCCATGACATGAGCACCTGGCGACCATGGTAATAATACACAACTGATATTTCCTTCTTTTATCTTAATGAGAAGTTTCCCCAGGATTTTAAAATGCCCTTTCCCCCCTTCAGCCATTTAGGTAACTCCCCTGGGAAATAAAAAAAAGTATTTTTTATGACTCACGTCCTATCAATGAAACTGGTATCAGTCCCCAAATCAAAGTTTGGCCCGCCAAATACCACAAGTGTCTCTTGAACAATGGGGTCAATATTCTGGTCACTGATCACTTGTCTCTGCCTCTCCTTTTCCTTTGGCTTACTTGAATTCTGAATGCTCAGACCCCTATTTCAGAACTGAAATACCCTGGTTTGATTTGCACAGCCCCCTAATGAACCTTTGCTTTATCCTCTTGCACGCTCTCTCTCTCTCTCATTGATCAGCAAGATTCAGGCAGATCTAAAAAGCAGAGTCAAGGGTCAGTACAAAGGCCACAGGAGGCAGGCAGAGTCCAGAGTTGTAGTCACAACGTTCACAGGGTTGTGACATATTGCTTCCACAGTCCACAGCTCTGATTTATACAGGCATTCCTTAACAAGCCTGATTTACAGCCATCTGCTCAGAGGTGCTCCTGCACTTACTCAGAACTGCTATCATTAAACAGCTGGCACTGAGCTAAGAGGTGAGTAATTTGTCTGTGTGTCCTTAAGTCTTCTCGGAGCTTTTACCTTCACTGTTCCATTAATGAGGGGGAGCTTTGTGGGCTACTTTCCTGCAGCTTTCCTGCAGCTGTGCTTCACCGGCTACTTCAGAGCTGTGCATGGGTCAAGGTCAGCTGCCGGCAATGACTCTTGAGGCTCCTGTATCTCTAATTCACTAATTTTAACTGGTTCAAAGCTGACTGCATGTGGGTCCTCGACTCCTGAGGTGTCTTCAGCCACACTGGAATCAGGCTGGTGAAGCTGGCCCATAACAAACCCCAAGGCCTTTTTCAGCTTGAAAAAAAATGGCACTGGGTAACAAGCCCCTCCCCCTGTGCCACAGTTCCAAGCCAAATTGGGTGCTAGAACATTTAGGAACTCTGGTGCCCCCAACATCACATTTGGCTTTGTGAAATTGGGTCAGAGAACCTAAGGCATGTAGTTAGGCAATAGAAATATGATACTCTCAATAATGCTTTTCAACATTTATATCAAGCCTCTACATGAGATGCTTATGACACCCAGCTATATATGTCATTCTTTAAGTATCCAAAAGCAGTTGCATTAGTTCTGAACTTGAAACTCTGGTCAAGTAGAACAACTCTGAAGCTGAATTTAGACACTACAGAATCAATAATGTTCCAGAAAGGTGCTGATCTTGAAGGAAGTGACTTAGCAACAATTGGTGCAGTGAGATTGTCATTAGCAGGTCATGTAAAGGCTTTGGTGGGTGGGACCCAATTACACTGATAGAGAAACAGACTAAAGCTATTGCTGGCCAAGGCCTTATTTCATGTATATTTGATCCCTAAATTCTCCTCCATTCTAGACTGTGCTGATCTGGTCATGTTGATCCATGCTTCTATAACCTTTAGCCTAGAGTACTGTGCCCTCTAGACAAGATTACTTGAAGATACCTTGGGTCCACAGAGAGAGGGTGTTTTCTTCCCTCCTCCTGCCTCCCTCCCAGGCTTTGCCAATGTGGGAGAGATTCTCCTTCCCAGGCTTTGCCAGTGAAAGAAAGACCAATTCCCCACAAGCAGTTGTGTTCCCCTCGCTCTTCCATTTACCCCAGTTGCATTGGTCAATGTCATACTATTCACTGTGCGGCTGCATTCTGACCCACATCTCCCCTCAATTTCCCCCGTGTCTTCTCGATCCTTGTCTTTTGAGACTGAGAAGACATGAGGGAAATTGGGAGGAGATGCGGGTCAAAATGCAGCCGCACAGTGAATAGTGTGACATTGACCAATGCAAACGGAGCAAATGGAAGAGCGAGGGAGGCACAGCTGCTTGTGGGGAATCGGTCAGAGATTTTCTTTCCCTCTTTCTGCCTCCCTCCCAGGCTTTGCCAATGAGGGACAGAGGCTCTTTTCATCCTCCCACCTCCTTCCCAGGCTTTTCCTTTGCATTTTGCTTCCTGCTCAAAGTAGTTGATTTAGCTATGCTCTGAAGCTCGTGACACAATCTTTTTCCCACCTTAGCTTGCTAGCTCATGCCAGTCATGGATTCCTCTGATCTGCTGCACTGTAGCACATTAAGGTAGAAGCTTTTTAAAAAACTATTTTAGCCTAGTTGGGGAGTGTTCAAAGGTGGTTGGAATCAGAGGGGATGGGTGGCAGCCGCCTCCTCTATATTCTGCAAATCCCAAGTGGACTCATGTCCTAATGCAGCTGTTTTGGCCCTTGAAAACACTTGGGGTGGGGAGAAAGAGTTCTGCACCACAAGCCCACAGTGGATTGGGGCATCATAGCATGTTAAAATCTATGTAAAATGGTGGTAATGAATTGGGGCTGGCAACAATTTTCCCTTCTCTTTTAACTGGGCTCAGTGGGGGTGTCAATCTCTGTATCTGTAGAGAGGAGCCTCCCCAGCTTCTCCTCCCATCTGTGGGAAGCAAAAAAGCCACCCTTTCCCTGCATGCCAGGAAGGTGGTAGCTGTGAAGGGAAAGTGTGTCTGCACATACTCGCTAGGGTTGACAATGCCATGTTGGGAAATTCCTGTAGATTTGGGAGATGGAGCCTGGGGAAGGCAAAGGAGGGACATTAATCAGGTATAATACCATAGATTCTGTCCCCTGAGGTAGCCATTTTCTCCAGAGGAAGTGATCTCTCTTGTCTGTTGATCACTTATAATTCTGAGAGGTCTCCAAGCACTACCTGGAGATTGGCAACCCTATTGCATTCCAGCCTGAGTGCCTATAGCTATCCTTAAGTCCTTATAGCAAGTTCTGTGGAGCCAAACCCACAGGTTTGGGGCTTGGAGGGGGTGATGGCAGTGAGTTCAATAAAATATTATTGTGTGGTGAATCAAAGGGCCATCCACCCACAAAAAATGTACCATCTTCTGTGATTTCTGTTAGCAAAGCCTCATTTCATGATCAGAGGAAGAAACAGACGCTTTTATGAAGATACATTGTGGGGGGGATATCCATTTGGCATGCTGCAACCCGGGAAAGTGGCTTTGGGACAATATGGGGGTGTGGATTTTCAAGACTCTGTTCATCATGTGTAAATAAAGGAATATCATAGCTCATTCATAATAAAGTTACTAAATAATGATGTGCTTACCACCATTGTACTCATTTACCCTCCCTGTAACTTTTTTCTGTTTATGGGCCTGCCTTGGGAGCTCCAACTAGTACAGAATGCAGCCAGGTGCCTTTTTACAGGGCTCAGCCATTCTATGCTTATTAGTCTTATTTTAAGGCAACTGCATGGAGTACCTATTTGTTTCAGGGTTCATTTCTAGATTTTTTTTCACCTTTAATCTGTCTATCTGTATGAATCCATGCTCCTGTTATAGCCTTCAGAGCCATTACTGCTCTCCTTTCTCTCCCTTTTATGGTCCATTCTGTGTCAATCCGTTACCAAGTTTCTTTAGCTGCTGCCTCTGTCCTGTGAAAGTCTCTCAGAGAAGGTCCACCAATGTTGATGGTCTGTCCTAAGGTCTATGGAACCATTTTCTTTCTATGGGATCTCTCCCTCCAGAAAGTTTAAAGTGGACACCTACTGTTTTTTTTTTTCTTGTGGGCAATTCAGTGTGCCATAGCACATAGTGAGCCAGTATGGTATAGTGGACAGTGTGTTGGACTAGGACACTGGGAGACCCAGGTTCAATTGTCCACTTCTACCATGGAAGCTTGCTGGGGAACCTTGGACCCATAGGTGTCAACTATGGAAGGGGGGGCTTGAGCCATCCCCGAAATGTCCTGGGGGGGACTGAGCCCCCCTGGCAAAACAGAGTGCCCACCGCCATGCCTCCCCATTGCACCTCCCCGGGCCCTTCCTAGGCCCGCCCGCCCACTGGCCAGCCGGCTGGCCACCACCGCCACCTCTTCCCCCCAGCCTGGCCACTCCTGCTTCTATGGCACCATAGAGTTTCAGGGCGATTGCCAGAGCGTCTCCCCAACAACGTGCCCAGCATAATGGCGTCACTTCCAGGTGATGCCAACACGCTGGGCATTTGCCCAGCTGGCCCCTGGATGGACGAAGGGAGGGACGAAGGTAGGAGTGGCCGGGGGGGAGAGGCGGTGGTGGTGGGGACATGGTCCCAGCATGCGTGCACATACACAAGAGCCCCCGCCCCCCTGGGATTTTAAAACTCGATGCCCCTGCTTGGACCTATCACAAATGCTCAGCCTGGCCTACCTTACAGTGCTGTTGTTGTGAGAGAATGGAGGGGGGAGAATATTGTAAGCTGCTTTGAGTCCCAACTGGGGAGAAAAGCAAGATATAAATAAATAAGCAAATCCATGGATTCACTTTTTAAACTTCTTGTTCTGTCTTCTCATTTTGTATTTTGATTTTTATTGTTTGCTTACCTTTGTTGTCATCTTTGTCAGCTGTCTTGAGCTGAATAAGAAAGGCTGACAAAACATTAAAAAAACAGTCAAGTAAAAGTGTGTGGGTTTTTTTATTATGTTTTGACTAGAAAATGCTGGTTTTGCAATGTCCCATTGTGTGTTGTTCTGTTTTCCTTTGTCTCACTTAAGTTCTGTGTTTCCTTGGACAAGTGTGACTGCTGAATCATAAAAAAATGCTTTGTTTAGAAGAGATTCTTTTGCCTCTTAATCAGTGAGGAATACAATCAGAGCTAGCAGAACTGTATGGGGTAATTTCATTAAAATAATTACACATGCAAGAGGTTAAAGGAAAGGTGGATGGGAAAGAAAGTAGCAAATCAACACCTGCCTGATGACAGACTAATGCTGATTTTCACTGAAGGAGAAGAAAGAAGAAGATTGCTCTGATTGTTTTGAGGGTTTAGTTTATTTTGTTATGATTGTCTCCAGTGCCATTAGGTTTTACAGATTCTGTCATATATTCTGAAATCAGAAATGGAATGTCAAGGCCTTTCATCTTTGGTCAGCAGTTCGTACAGTACAGCATTTTCAAATACAAAGCATCAGGGACCCCAGAGAGTATTTGTTTCCTTTTTGGACAAATAATAATAGTAAAACAACAACAAGGGTCTCATCCATCAAAGAAAATATGTGAGTTTCCCCACTTCCCTTAGGAAGCTGGCCACAGACTGAATCGCCTGGTGTTCCTAAAGTCTCAGGTGCAAAACAGATGTGTCGATTTGTGTCGAAAGCTTGCCATTTGCAACACATAGCAGCATGGCTTGGCCTGTTGCTGCCATGTGTGAAGCAGAATGAAAGGCTTTCATTAATGAAAAACACATGATGCACTGAGGCTTGAACAGAAGCTTGCCTTTGTAAGGAAAGACAATGCTAAAAAGTAAAGCAAAACGCTATCACTCATGGCATATGGCATTTGGCGAAGCAAACTTCCTAAGTGGTTAAATGGCTGCATGGTGCTAATCCCTTGAAAAAGGACAAGCTCCATTGAAAACCTGGCAAGATCATATCCATACTTATAAACAAACAAACAATCTTGTTGCTTAAGGGCTATAGACATTTAAATGCAAATTGTGCTTTGTAATGATGCCCAGGAGACTGTACACTATAGTCATTTTCTTGAGGATGCAGAATTGCAAACTTAGTTTCTTCAACATGTTTCCTTAGAAACTGCAACAGTGTGTCATTTGGTACTTAATAATATCATATCCTGTTGGGTGACTAAAAATGCTGAATCCAAGACATAAATTTTGCACAAAGCACTAGCTGATTGTGTGCTCCCCCTGACTCTATTCAGGGAGATGTTTCTAGACAAAATGTTATCTGACTTGGAATGTCTTCTGATCATCAGATCTCTAATGACTTCATCAGAAGAACAATGCCACAATTACTGAAACAAGCAGCTAAAATTGCTAGCAAACTCTGAGTCAGTTTTCAAAACTGCTCTCATGCAACTTCTGAACTACAGGACATAATATCATAGCACTGATTTCAGTCTTCACTCTCCATCATTACAGGAACTTTTGGATACAGACTATTGTATGTTATTTATTTTGTAAGTACCCGTCCCAGCCCAGCAATCTGTATATGGAAACAGGTTTCCATTATAAATCCCCTTCTGGATGAAGTCTAGGATACGCAAAAAAGATCTTTTCTGATTTGGGAATATACACATAGCACTAACTGCACCTTTGGCAGTGCTGATTTACCTCCTGGAGGGGAGGTATTTGTATAATCCCATTTCATTTTCCATTTGTTCAGCAGGGTATGAATGTACACATCTTTGAATACAGCCCTCTACTTAACATGAGGGTCCATAGATCTGGACTGTACTATTCAATAGGCAGTGTCTTTACCCTTTCACTGTATGTTACAGATTACATTTGTGACATATTTACATTCAATAACAAAACACATCCTTGAAAAAGTTGTCTAGAAAACCAGCTTTCTTACATCAGCACCACATCAAGACATTTGGCTAGTATATATGGGGTTCTCTCCATCTAAAAAAATGTATGTGGTGCTAGGTTTACATTTTCATAGTGTTTTATCAGTGCACACATGTCATATGATAAGGGAAGTGCTTCAGTGATATGCTGAGCTGCAAACTGTCTTGCAGCTTCAGGAAAATATAGTGATAGTGTCTGAAAATATTGTCTGCAAGCATGAAACTAAGACTGTACATTTTTCAGATGAAACAAAGCTAAACTCCTTCCAATATAAATGATACTTCCTCACCGGAATAAAAATTAGGGCCAGTTCTTACATCTTCAGCTGGAATCTTCTTCAAAGAATTCCTGACTAATACCATACTGTAGGGCAGACATTATTGCCATAGATTGCCAATATCACTCCTCCTCTGCAGGCTGGTGACACTGGGGTAGGGAAAAAACAGTGTGGTGTAGAGATCAGAGAACTGGACCAGGAGCAGGGGGTCTTTGGTTTAAACCCCTACTCTATCATGAAGATCATAGGTTATAAAGATTATACAGACATTGGTCCTTAGCCATCATGAATAACCAAGCAATCCTTATATTAGGAGAGATGTTCCATGTGGTTTCATCTCATATCATGCCAAAGTCTGTAAGTAGAGTATCCCTTTAATTTAAAATCCCCCCCCCCCCCATCTAATTTTTTTCTTTGGGCAAAGCAAAAACGCATAAATCCCTTTTTAAAAACCAACACGATTTACATGTATAGTGGTGAAATGTCTTTCCCCTGTGGTTTGATAGAGCTGTCCAGAGGAAGGCAGACAACTGGAGTAATTTGCTTTGGGCCCCTATAAATCAAGAACTCCCTTGTCTCAGCTCTTGTAAATACCATTGGTCTGTGCTTCAGCCATGCCACATTATTTACTAGAATTCTTAGTTTTTTGATCAAAATTTTTGTTAAAAGAGTAACTGGGGTATTAAAGTGTGAATATCTCTGAGATTAATTGTCTCTGCCTAGCCATCCTTGCCACATGAACAAGAAGGGAAAACCTGTTCTTTCCTGGGGCAAGGATAAAGCATATGCAAGTACATGACCCCCAGTCTTTGTACACACATAAATAGGTCCTTGCTGGGGGTAACTGCTGGGCCCCAACATCACACTTGTACCAGGCCTCACGAACCCTTCAAGTACACCTGTTACTTGGGTGAGATGAGACATTTGGAAACCACTGTATTGTTGACCATCCAATTTGATCACAATTGTTTTGGTAGCAAATTGACTTATGGCTCAGAATAGACACAGTGCTCTTTGCCTCACTTGTCAGGAGAATCCTATCATACCCCATATAGTTGTTTTTTTTGCTAACATAGAGTTCCTTGAATGCAGTATAAGATTGAAGGAATGTCCCCATATTTCTTGTCAACATTACCAAACCCTATTCCTAGTGGAGAACAAGGGGTTGTTAACAGGATTTCCACTGGGAGGAAAACTCAACAAAAACAACCTAGCAATGTTAAGATCTGGCTTTCCTCCCTAATCGGTTTTTTACTGCTGTTGAGTCCCCAGAAGTATATTGTGTGACCTACAGAGCTAGGACCTTTTGGTGGCAGAATGCCCTTGTTACAGCTGTTTGCCTCATTTCTAGCCTGGACAGGTTTTGGTGAAACGCTACTGAGTTGCATGCCATTGCTTGGATCCACCAGAGCATACAGACAGAAAAGCTTCTGCCAATAGAGTATGACTTTCTAACCTCACTCCTCCTGCTATAGCCGGAGATGATCTCTGTCCTATAGGAGCAGAATTCTGGAGAACCTTTTTGGCTGCAGAGGGATGGGAAAAACAAGGAAGTTATGTGCTGTGGGCAAAAATCCTTCTGTCTGCATAAATGCTCTGGTGGACCCAAGCCATAATTTGGTTTGTGTTACCTTCTCCTGTTCTTATGACGAGTTTTGTAATTATTTGTAATTATTTTTGTAATTACTTTGTAATTATTTTGGCATTTTGGGGTAAGAAATATTAGTTGATGCATTGCGCTGCTATTTTATGTATTCTTTGAACTAACTTTTTTTTAAGCATTAATGTTGAAATTTGCACTGGAAGCTATGGCTGAGAATTGCACTGGAAGCTATGGCTGAGAATTGTAGGGTAAAAATACTTTCAATAAATAACTTAGAGTCTGGATGGGCTGTGCAATGAAGTCAAGGCAAAATAAAGTTTCTGGCAATAATGTTCAAGCAGCAAGAAGTGTAAATAAATGATAAGCATTGGGTTATGATATCATTCATTAAAAACAAAACAAAAACAAAACTTTTGCCTTTCTAGGATATGGTTATCTGTATAGTAGTAAACAATGTCCCCAACATACAGTCAGGCACCATTTACAGTTCACTTTCTGTAAACAAAAAGGCACTCTTGGTACAAAACAACCCTAGAAATTCATACATTTTGCTATTGGGGTAATACAACATGAGATTTTTTTAAAACAATCATACAGGGAAGCATTTTAAGTGTTCTGGACAGGAACAGTCCTTCATGACAATCTGATGGCTCTTAATGGTAACCAGGAGAATATTTACTTCTCCTCAAAGAGATATGTGCATGAAGTAAAAAAATACCACAAAGTTACCAAAATGTTAGAAATGATTAAATTTAGGGGGTTTTTTTATGTGTATGTATATACATGCATATATACATATACACCAACCCCCCCTAAATATGAACCATATTGGTGTGAGTTATTTAATATGCTAAAAGACAGGGATGGATCTATGCAAAAGAAACATTTTGCCTCTAAGTCAAAGTGTTTTCAAGCTCTGAATGTTTTCATACTATGAAAGACAATGATGTTTGCCTCCACAGATAACTGGAATTCAGTTTGGAGTAGAAACATACCCCATGTGCAACATATGAAAGTTGTTTTTACGCAGGGGTCCTTTCGTAAAAAAAGAGGTGCAGGAGCTCATTAGCATAACTTATTTGCATATGCCACACCCTCTGACATCACCAGAAGTGTCATAAGGCCACACATCCCTGACGTCAGGTGTGTCAGAAGGCAAGAAGGGAGGGAGGGGGAAGGAAGGAAAGGAACAGGAAGGGAGGGAGGGAGGTGGGGGAGAGAGAGAAGAAAGAAAAAGAAAGGAAGGAAGGAAGGAGGGAGGAAGAAAGAAGGGAGGAAGGGGGGAAGGAAGGAAAAAAGAAAAGAACAGTAAGGTAGGTAGGAAGGTGGGGGGGGGAGAGAGAAGGAAGGGAGGGAGGGGGAGAGAGGGAGGAAGGAAGGGAGAGGGAAAGGACGGGGAAAGGAAGGAACAGGAAGGTAGGTAGGCAGGCGGGGGAGAGAGAAGGAAGGAAGGAAGGAAGGAACAGGAAGGTAGGTAGGTAGGTGGGGAGAGAGAGAGAAGGAAGGAAGGGAGAGGGGAAGGAACAGGTAGGTAGGTAGGTGGGGGGAGAGAGAGAAGGAAAGAAGGAGGGAAGAGGAAGGAAGGGGGAAAGGAAGGAACAGGAAGGTAGGTAGGTAGGTGGGGGGGAGAGAGGGAAGGAAGGAAGGAAGGGGGGAGAGAGGGAGGAAGGAAGGAAGGGAGAGGGGAAGGACGGGGAAAGGAAGGAACAGGAAGGTAGGTAGGTGGAGGAGAGAGAGAGAAGAAAGGAAGGAAGGGAGAGGGGAAGGAAGGGAGAGGGGAAGGAGTAGGTAGGTAGGTAGGTGGGGAGAGAGAGAGAGAAGGAAGGAAGGGAGAGGGGAAGGAACAGGTAGGTAGGTAGGTAGGTGGGGAGAGAGAGAGAGAAGGAAGGAAGGGAGAGGGGAAGGAACAGGTAGGTAGGTAGGTAGGTGGGGAGAGAGAGAGAGAAGGAAGGAAGGGAGAGGGGAAGGAACAGGTAGGTAGGTAGGTGGGGAGAGAGAAGGAAGGAAGGAAGGAAGGGGAAGGAAGGGGGAAAGGAAGGAACAGGAAGGTAGGTAGGTAGGTAGGTGGGGGGAGAAAGAGAGAAGGAAGGGAGGGAGGGAGTATTGAGGGGGGAGGAAGGGAGCTCCCTGGGGCTCACGGTGCTCTGCCGCGACCCCGGGAGCAGTGGGAGGCGGGAGGGACAGGGCTTCTCTTGAGGGGCGGGGGGGAGGAAGGGAGTTCCCCGGGGCTCACGGCGCTCTGCCACGACCCCGGGAGCAGTGGGAGGGGGGAGGGACAGGGCTTCTCTTGAGGGGGCGGGGGGGAGGAAGGGAGCTCCCTGGGGCTCGCGGCGCTCTGCCGCGACCCCAGGAGCAGTGGGAGGGGGGAGGGACAGGGCTTCTCCTTCCTGGGGCCGGCGGAGTGCCGCCGGCCCCAGGAGTATTCAGGAGGCGAGGGGGAGGAAGGGAGCATTGAGGGGGGCGGGGCTGTGTTAAGTGCCCACCCCCGCCTTCTCTCTCCTGGAGCGGCGCTCCTGCGCGCCCCGGCCCCAATGGAGCCCTGTTTTTACGAAGTTTGGACAGTTACATCCTCTTATGTTCATTAAAGTCAATGGGCTTTGCTTTGGCTAGTCCTGTATATTACTCTGAAATGTCTCCTGAAAGCCTTGTTATGCACTACCTCTGAAAGTGGCAAAGATGCAGGAGGTGCTCAGTATTATTTGGATGTTTCTTGGTCATAATGATGGTTCTTATTCTTTCTCAGGTGCTCTTTATAGATATAAATGTAACTTGTTGAACACTACCCCCTTTCTGAAATGGTAGACCAAGGTCCCATTTTTTGTTCTCAGATGGCTGGCATTGCAAAAAAGACAAGCAGTCTGCTTACAAGCCTTTGGCAAATTATCAAAACGTGTGCAGCCTTTCTTCCTCTCTTTTTTCTCCTTTTGCTCCTGTGCATAAAGCAGACACAACGATGACTGTTTGTTGTACAAATGAGATTTTCTGTGTCTCGCATAAATTCTTTATCTAATGCGTTTTTGTGGAAATCAATATGAACACTGATGACAAAATATTGCGAAATTAATCTGAGAGATGCCTTACCAGGCACTTTGCAAATTAGGCTTCACAGGGGTGATTTCCCCCCATATTTTTAAATATATTATAGCTTATCATTTCTGTATGCAAATATGATACTGTAGTAATTTAGAACTATGCATCTCCCCCCTCTTCCCACTCTGCAACATGTCATCTTAGTTCAAAGAATATCCCATCGACTCTTGCTTGAATGGTCCTTACCTTGGATGCTGCTATTCAACCCATTTTTCCAGCAAATGCCACAAAAGAAGGAGCACATACAGTATTATATATTCCAGTCCTGTTCAAGTATTAATGCTATGGCAAAGAAAAGTTAAAGCATTCATGAATTTAAATATTTTTCATATAAACTATGTAAATACAATGATTAACAATCAGCTGCATTCACTATTCAAGACATGCAATGTAGCTTTTTCCTAATTACACTCTCCACTGTAGGAGGAGGTGACTGCAGATGAAAATTAAACTATTTGTATTTATTCAGTGTTGCTTTATAGCATTAAGTAGAAAACTCAGTTCTTGCCACTGACTGCAGGAATGTACAATAACCTTAAAAATGATTACAGCTCCCAGAGTTTCTGCTCTGAGATGGCAGAGCAGCTAATTTTATGTCAGCAGTCATTTTGACTTTTCCTCTCTCCATAATCTCATTGTTGATGGACCAATATAAACATTGATGAAAATTACTACTTAATGTCAAATTTATACACACATACACCAGGGATCTTTAGGTCCTCGCAAAGCCAACAGCTCAGCAAGCAATTTTCTTTGTTTTTCCTTATGCATGCTCTCTACATTTTTAAAAAGCCAATCCTGTGATCGTAAAGAATATACTGGGCAGTTAACTGCTGTGAGGATGGACTCACATTGCTATAGAACTGGTTCAGATGTTTACCTAGACCAGACATTCTATTCTAGTGGCAGAACAGCAGATGGGTGAATCCCCTTCCTTTTCACCTGTAATGAAATGCAAATGTTTATATGCCTCAGGGAGTGAATCATCCCACACTTGTGAGAGAAAATTATTATGCAGTTTGAGTCTCTGCACATACAGGTTTTCCTCTACAGGCAAAGAAACTTCCACCAAGGCAAGTGTCTGATCCTGGTTCCAAGCAGACTCCTGATCTTGATAGCTGGGAAGAAAAATCTGTCCTGCTAGGAACTTGTTAGTTGCAACTACACTTGACCAGGTACTGCCCAGTTGCAGTAGCACAGTGCAACTCCCCCAATAGATTGCTCTGTCATAAGCTTCACTAAAATAGGCACATCCCCAATCAGATCCTTCTCACTTACCCTTCTATGCTCTGTTTTGTCTTGTGTGTGTGGCATGTCGGCTCACAGTGCCAGTGTAACACTTCAGACTGTGACATCGTGGTGGCTCAGCAGCCCTGCAGCTGGTGCAGCAAATCATAGCACTGGCCCATAAAATCACTCAAGTGGACACCTCATTTTGTAAAACACGGCACCAAGGAAGCATAATTCTTCCAAAGCAATGCCTGTGCTTAAAAAAACACACATCATTTGTATGTAAGGGAGCATTATCATGGCTAATCTTACTTTTTTAAAAGTCCCAGCATTGCTCAAACATTTCCCTGTGAACTTCTCAGCTCTCCAAATTATGTGGCAGTATTGTGATCAGGCTTTCATGAAAGTTCATTACTGATCAGAGCAATCAGCTGTGTGCTTCATTTACTTAATTGTGCAATAATGGTTTAAAATTTGCTTTACCTATATACAATACTGCAAAGTATCCTCAGGGGATAATTGCAGATTAATTAATAAATGGAGCCATTCCTGGCTTTTTATAAGTTCATTTGGGTTGCTTTCACCAGGGTTCCAAATTCACAACAGGAACCTTCACTACTGGTAAAAGAGGATAAACCTTATTTCCCAAGATATGTTCTCTCACCAGGGTACTACTCAGATAACATTTAGATAAGAGTGCCTACCAGAATTATATTTGATCCTCATTACTGATGTACATGTTGACCTATCTTTAAAGGGCTTTCCCCCTTTTACTGTTTACTACTATATCCATGTTTAATTAATGTTTCTATGAGTGATGGGTCAAATATTCTATAGTTTGTTTGCAGGATATACATTCGAATATAAAACAAAATAAATAAATATAAATTTAAACTCAAGTCTTTCTTGTCTTGGTGTAGTGGTTCAAGTGTGCAGACTCTAATCTGGGAGAACTGGGTTTGATTCCCCTCTCCTGCACTTGCAGCTGCTGAATGACCTTGGGCAAATCATAGTTCTGTCAGAGCAGTTCTTGAAAGAGCAGTTCTTGAAAGGGTGTCTGTTGTGGGAAGGGGAAGGAAAGGAGTTTGTAAGCCGCTCTGAGTGACGGGTGGGGTATAAATCCAATCTCCTCCTCCTCCTCCATGAATCTGTCTAACCACCTTTTTAAAAAGAAGAAGAAAGGGGGAGGAGGAGGAGAAAGAAGAGATTGGATTGATACCCCACCCTTCACTCGGAGTCTCAGAGTGGCTTACAAACTCCTTTCCCTTCCCTTCTCCACAACAGACACCCTGTGAAGTATGTAGGGCTGAGAGAGCTCTTTCCAGAACTGTCCTTGAGAGCATAGCTCTGACAGAACTATGGCTTGCCCAAGGTCATCCAGCACCTGCAAGTGGAGGTGTGGGGAATCAAACCAGGTTCTCCCAGTTTAGAGTCTGCACACTTAACCACTACACCAAACTAGCCATGATGAACAAAGGGAATCTTCTTAGAGGCAACAAACCTGTAAATACCATTGCTAGAAGCCTGCACTGGGTGAAGGCTTTGGCCTTTATGTCCTGTTGGTTGGCCCTCCAAGGCAACTAGTTAGTTGCTGCATAAACAGGATGCTGGAATAGATGAACCACTGGTCTGACCCAACAAGACTCATCTTATGTTCTTACATTGGTCCTTGTTTATCACTCTGTCTACTGCTAAACCCCCCAAACAAGGGTTTCAGAATAACAGGTGACAGTCAAAAGAGGATTGGAATGAAAACAGTAAAAGAAATTAGAATTCAAAGGAGGTGGGCCAAAATTTTAGGTGACCAGGCAGCCAACTTCCCTTAAAAATACTCCAGGTATAGTATTTTTACCCGATAATGATTCAAAGGTCAGCACATATACTAACTCAGTTCTCATGAAGACTGAACTCATAGTTAAGAACCAGACAGACATAGACTATTTAAAAAAAGATGATTTAAAACTGGAAACAGGACTACCAATAAATAACATGCCTTGACAGGAAACTGAAGAGACAGTGAGATTCAGACAAGAACAGGAAGTGGGCTCTTGGTCTTTAGAAATTCAGATAACTATATCACAACAGGAGGGTGGGCATTTAGACAGATGTGTAATGAAAAACACTGTTGAAAAAGAGCAGATGCAACAAAGATATAAATATATAAAGGGGCTCATAGCATGTTCCTCAGGTGTACCGCCAGCTGGTCTTCACAGCTGAACTGACAGACGAGCATACTGACAAATTGAATACTGGGCCAAACTGTCAATCTTGCCCATCCCTGCCCACTCCTTACCTCTTTGCAACCTCTTTGTGCTCCAGGTGGGAAAATTAACAAAGCATCTGGCAGCCAGTTTCCTGGGAAAGAAGGCTTCCTGTTTCAGGCATTTGCCTGAAAGGAACTTTGTTCATTGTTGTAACATGGACTAGGAGCAGGTGGAGGAGGTGACAGAACTCTCTCTCTCTCTCTTTCTCTCTCTCTCTGTGTCTGCATGTGTGCAATGTTTGTCCTGTTCCAAGATGTCCTATGACAGGCATAGAAATATATGGTAGCTACATTTCCTTATTATTGTGATTTATGGCTGCCAACTTCTGAAGCAAACAAATAAAATCTTGTACCAGGATCTTAGAATGCAGTCCACAAAGAATAGAGGTGGAACCAGGGGATGGAGCCTGTGTGTGTGTGTGTTAAGTTAAATTCATATGGTTGCCATAAGTCAGAAGACACTTCTGACTTATGGCAACCATATGAATTAATGTCCTCCAAAACGTCCTATCAATAACAGCCTTGCTCAGGTCTCGCAAACTGAGGGTCGTGGCTTTGTTTATAGAGTCAATCCATCTCATGCTGGGTCTTCCTCTTTCCTGTAGCCATCAAGCTTTTAATCAATATATTCACTTAGGAAATATGGCTTTAAAAAGACTGAAGCAGGAAAGGACAGCCAGTATTAGGCCATGGTCACACTGCCCTATTAAATCTGGGAGCCCTCCCAGATTTAAAGGGACCAGGATTTTTTATTTCAGGTTGGGCTGTTTACACATTCCAACCTGGTGGTGGCTGGTAGAGGAGGCAGCGGCAGGTGGAAGAGGAGGAGGCAGGCCATGGCGATGAAGGAGGAGGAGGCGGCGGGCAGCCAGGGAAAAGGCAGGTGGTGGCAGAAGAGGTATGTTGCGGCACTGTGTGGTGGTGGTGGCAGCTGGGGGAGGCACCCTTCCTTGAGCCCTCCTGGCTGCCTGGTAAGGTTGGGGTTCCCCCCCCCTTTTGCACTTGGGTGCTTGAGTGCCCAAGCTCCCAAGTGCAAAGGGGGGGGGGGAATCCAGGAGGGACAATCTGGACAGCCCTCTCTCACAATGATTGCGAGAGAGTGCTGTCCAGATAGGCTCAATTGCATGTTACTCATGTGACTACTGGGAAAATGCTTGATTTTCCCGGGGTCGGAAAATTGAGCCCACTTCGGCGCGAGACTAGCTGCAGCTGGTCTGATTGGTTCCTTTAAATGCGGGAGGAAACAGCACTCCCTCCTGCATTAAAGGGCCATGTGACCACGGCCTTATACACTAGCTAGCACTGAACTCTGGCCAGAGAAACCTGGATTCAAATCTCTACTTCACTACAAAACTGACTGAGTGACTTAGAGCAGTAGATTTCCACTGACATTTGTTAACTGAAGCCTTCTGTCCAATGCAGATTCACTGTTCCAGGAAGAGGGCCCTTTGTCCTCCAGGAGCTTTTGGAAGCCCTCTGAGCTGCAGCAAGAAGGAGGAGGTGAGAAGGTCTCATTCTGCTGATAGAAATCCCTTCTACAGGATCCAGTCCACTGTTGCACAGTCTAAGGCTGTGGTTACACAGCACCCTAATCCTGGATTTTCTCCTGCTGGACTTTAATCCAAGATGTTTTCTTTTGGGTTGGGATGATCACACATCCCAACCCAGCGATGGCGGTGGCTGGGGGAGGCAAGGCAAGGGCAACTCGCATGCCTGCACATGGCTGCCTTCTTCCATACACCGCACAGAGGAACTGGCTGGCTGGCTGGCTTCCCCTGCACTCCACTCTGGGCCCCAAGCCCCGCCAGCCGCCACCTGATGGAAAGTAGGGAGAAGCATGCCAGGGGTGTGTGTGCCAGGTGGCGGCTGGCGGGGATCAGGACCTGGAGTGGAGTGTGGGGCATTTTGAGGAACCAGGGCCACCAGGTGCTTGAGTGCCCATGTGCTCAAGCAAGAAGTGAAAAAAAACCCGACAGATGATCAGACGGCCCTCATTGCAATCATTGTGAGAGAGGGCTGTCCAGATCCGCAAAATCATGGGTTTAAAGCACAACTACCGGGAAAGTAGTTAATTCTCCTGGGGTCAGAAAATGCGCTAGAAACCCAGGAGTGAGCCCGCTTTGGCGTGAGAATAGGATCGGCCAGTCTGATCAGGCTATTTAAATCCGGGAGGGAACAGCATTGAATCCCAATTTAAAGGACCGTATGACTGCAGCCTAATCTGCCTCACTGTATGTTGTAAAGTGAAAATAAAATGAGCAGACTCCTGTATACACTGCCTAGAGATCTGTAGAAGAAGGCTGAGGTAGATAGCCAGACAGATGAGGCAAGGCCCTATAAATTGCTTTTCTGGCAGCTGGGCTGTAAGAAAAAAAACACACATGCATTTCTGGGGAAAGGAAGGCCATTCAGAAACTCTACAAGGCTTGTTCCTGGATTAGAATGGATGCAAGCAGAGTTGTGGCACAAAAGTTGATGACTAAATCTTTATCAAAGGATGACTTGGGGCCAAAGCCATAGAATTATATTGGCTAAAACTTGAAGGAGGGCAATTAGATTGGAGCCAGAAATGTTGTAGCATACACACACACACACACACACACAATTCTTATTTAATGATTCATCAGCCTCAGTGATTATGTTGAGATATAGGATGAAACAGAAGAGAAAGAAAAATAAAACAGACCAATAGTTGTACTATAAAACCATTGATTGTTTCATTAAATTTTGATAAAATATTTTGCGATTAGAAAATGCCTTAGAGACTTTTTTTTCTCCTCCCTTTGTTATGGACAAGTCTTTATGCTTAAAAAAACTACATTGATTTTTGTGTGCAAATTCACTAATTGTATTCCAAGGACAGACCTTCCAAAGCAGTGTTGCTCTTTGAGTGGTGAAGAATGAAAACAAACTATTATGGTAAATACAGATATGCATTCAGAAATTCACTAATGAGGATTCAACTGGAATAATGTGAATTAATTGCTCTGAATACTAATATAATTATTTCCAACTTTTGGACATGGTCAGAAAATTTCTAATCCAACTGTTATTCTGGTGCCTTCATGTCTGGTTTCATTTAAACAATGGGGGGGGGGGATGAGTCAGCAAATATATGTCTAGCTTAGATGTCATCCAATCAGAACTAGAGACAGGCACAAACCAGAAAAATGCTGTTTGTTTTGGTTCATGGTTTGTGGCATGCTTGGTTCAAAAGAACCTTTAGGTGCCAAATGAATGACACAGTAGAATCCACGCTAGAGACACCATATGCACAGAGGATCTCTGGCTGACTCTCCTCTACCTTCTCTCCAAGTTTGGTGAGAATAAGATTTACAGCCCCCCAAAGAAGATGCCCCAAGGAAAGTGCTTTGTGGGGAAATGACTGTGCAGGTTCAGGAGCATGTAGAATGGACCCTGTGCAAGCTAGAGACATCAAACTCACAGGGGACCTTCTCTGTATGCTCCTCTACGTGCCCTCCAAATTATTTGCAGATTGGATATAGGGGGTCTGAATTATGTTCCCCCCCCCCCCAAGAATATGCTCCCAGGAAAGTGCTTTTGGGGAAACTGTCAGGTGCAGGTTCAAAAGTGTATATAATAGTCCCCCAGCAAACTACACACACCAAACGCTCAGGGAACCTCACTCTGCCACCTGCTGCTCTACAGTCTCTCCAAGATGAGGGCAGATTACATTTCTATGGTCCCAGTTACAAATCCCTAAAAAGTTCTTCCCAGTGCTCTCTCTGGAAAAGACAGTTGCAGTTACAGGAGTCTATGAAACAACTCAGGAACAAGCTAGTGACACCAAAGTGTTAGGGAAACTTCACCAGGGCAGACCTCACCCCCAACAGACACTTCAACTGAGGCAAGCATCCTGCCTGTAGGAGAGAAAAGCTGACATCCCCAGAGTTTCAACAGGGAACCTTCAAAGTAACTCTACAGCAGCTTGGCAGGTTCCCCAGCCACACAACACAAGCAAGGGAAGCATGTCCACAACTCTCATAGCCCCCCACCTGTGTCTGAAACACACGGGTCCAGACCACACCCATTGACTGGAGTATATTCTTCTATTCAGCAAGGGAATGGAAATACATGTTGAGCTGGCTGGGCCACCCCCAAGTCTCCAAAGGCATGTTCTGAAGTGCAGAAAGGCAGACACCTCCTGTGTTTTGACAGGGGCTCCCTAAGGTAACCCCACAGCAGCTTGGCAGGCACCCCGGCCACACAACGCAAGGAGATGTACTAAAAGGAATGGCAGGATTGCCCACGGGAAACAGTGGAAGAGGCTTGAAGGCCCTCTGAAGACAATGGAAGCCAGGAATGCCAATTGACTTGCATGGGCTCCACTGAAATACATTACAGCACAAAATAGTTGCAATGAAAATGCAGAGTGGAATTTCAGTTAATTTCAGATAAACTGCTGTGTGACTGGAATAACAGGTTCCAGAGTGAAAAGATGGTCCCTGGAATAGAATTAGTGCTCTTGGAGTGGAATGACAGCCCCTGGACTGGCAGAAGTGTTCTGGGAGGGGATTGACAGAGTGGAATGATGGCCCCTGGGAGTAGCAGAAGTGTTATGGGGCTGGAATGACAGTGCCAAGGGGAAAATGATAGCTCTGTGGAGCTACATAAGTGTTCTGAGGCTGGAATGACAGCCCCCTGAAGGGGATTGATGGGCCTCTGGGAGTAGCAGAAGAATTCTGGGACTGGAATGGAATCACACAGAGCAGAATGACAGCCCTGGGGAGTAGTAGAAGTGTTTTGGGACTGGAATGACAGCCCCCCGCAACTGGAATGATGGCCCTTGGGAGTAGCAGAAGGGTTCTGGAAGTAGAATGACAACCCCAGACAGGAATGATGTCCCCTAGGAGTAGCAGAAGTGTCCTGGGACTAGAATGAAAGCCTCCAGAGTGGAATCTGGGCCCCTGAAAGTAAGAGAAGTCTACTGGCACTGGAATGACAGGTCACAGAGTGGAATGATGGCCCCTGACAGTAGCAGAAGTGTTCTGGTACTAGAATGAAAGCCCACAGAGTGGAATAACAGAAGGCTTCTACTACTCCCAGTGGCTGTCACTCCACTTTGAGGGCTGTCATTCCAGTCTCCCAGGAGCTACTCCCAGAAACCATCATTCCGGGGGGGGGGGGGTGGCTATCATTTTAGTGCCAGAGCACTTCTGCAAACCCCAGGGGCCATCATTCCACTCTATGGGCTGTCGTTCCAGTACCAGTAGAGTTTTCCTACTCTCAATGGCACCTATTCCACTCATTCCAGCTCTTGAACGTTTCTGCTACTCCACTTGCCCGGGGGGGGGGGGGATCTGAGCAGGCAAGCTATTAAGCTTGACTTCAGATTCTGTGCCAGCCATGTGCACCGTTCTTTTTTCTCTGGTGTATTTAATCGTCAGTTACAATGCCACTTGTGACCTGTGGGGGTGGTGTCTGAAGTTTGTTTGTTTGTTTTTTAAATATGCAATTGCCCTTTCACAGCTGTGCAGTAGCATCCAGCAAGCACCTTCCATTTAAATCCTCATGATTCAGGGTTTGTGCATGCATTTTAGTGTTAGTTCCTTGAAAGAAACACAGGTAAGGGGGGGGGGGGAACCCCTTTAGTCAGATTGAGGTGACAAGAGAGGAGGTCCTACATCTTTTGTGGCTCAAAAACTGGCTAATTAAAAGGAAACAGAGCGTGAGTATAAATGGGAAATTTTCTCAGTGGAGGGAGGTAAGCAGTGGGGTACCTCAGGGATCAGTACTCAGTCCGATGCTTTTTAACTTGTTTATTAATGATTTGGAGTTGGGAGTAAGCAATGAAGTGGCTAAATTTGCAGATGACATGAAGTTGTTCAGGGTGGTGAGAACCAGGGAGGATTGTGAGGCACTCCAAAGAGATTTGTCAAGGATGGGCGAGTGGGCATCAACATGGCAAATGGGGTTTAATGTGGCCAAGTGCAAAGTGATGCACATTGGAGCCAAAAATCCTAACTATAAATACACATTGATGGGGTCCAAACTGGCGGAGACTGACCAAGAGAGAGATCTTGGAGTTGTAGTAGATAACTCAATGAAAATGTTGAGACAGTGTGCGACTGCAGTGAAAAAGGCCAATGCTATGTTGGGGGTTATTAGGAAGGGAATAGATAACAAATCAGCCAGTATCATAATGCCCCTGTATAAATCAATGGTGTGACCTCTTGTGAAGTACTGTGTACAGTTCTGGTCACCACACCTCAAAAAGATATAGCATTGGAAAAAGTGCAGAAAAGAGCAACTAAAATGATAAAAGGGTTGGAACACTTTTCCTATGAAGAAAGGTTAAAGCACTTGGGGCTCTTTAGCTTGGAGAAACAATGGCTGAGGGGTGACATGATCGAGGTCTATAAGATTATGCATGGGATAGAGCAGGTAGAGAAAGAAGTCCTTTTCTCCCTTCCTCACAATACAAGAACTCGTGGGCATTCCATGAAATTGCTGAGCAGTCGGGTTAGAACAGATAAAAGAAAGTACTTCTTCTCCCAAAGTGCGATTAAGACGTGGAATTCACTGCCATAGGAGGTGGTGGCAGCTACAAGCATGGATGGCTTCAAGAGGGAATTAGATAAAGATATGGAGCAGAAGTCCATCAGTGGCTATTAGCCACAAGGTATAGACAGGAGCTCTCAGTCTGGGGCAAGTGATGCTCTGTAATCTTGGTGTTTTTTTTGGGGGGGGCAATAGTGAGAGGGCTTCCTGCCCCCAGTGCTGGACCTTCTGAGGGCACCTAGTATTTTTGGCCACTGTGTGACAGAGTGTTGGACTGGATGGGCCATTGGCCTGATCCAACATTGGCTTTTCTTATGTTCTTATGTTTTTAAACCCACTATTGAAACTGACCAGACTTTTTTGCAAAACTGCTAAGCCTCACTTTGCATATTGCTGAGCACTAGTGGATTCTCTGCTCTGTTATCAGCCACTGTAAGAAATGGGAAAGTCACACAATATCATAATATGGGGAAACACGTTGAGTGTACAAAATCCATGGTAGAACCCACTGGTACTCACATTGCACGCTGTGATTGTTGGGAACTTGTGTGTGTGTGTGCACAAACGTGCCTGTGTAAAGTCTGCTGCAACTCACCATTTTAATGTTAGGCTTCCAGAGATTGCCAAAATAGTCCCCCCCCCCAAATTTGGTTCACAAAAGCATTAAAGGGCCTGCTCGCCCAATCAAGGCAGACACAAATACAGTCAGGGTATGCCCTCATTTCTGCTTGCTCAATGACTGGAAGGGGAGGGGGAAGGGAGAAAGAACTTCCATCTTGGGCAATTTCCAATCGAAATAGGTATGATAGTGTTTGCTATGCCTCATAATTTCTACTGCCCAGCTTATCAGAAAGGAGCAAAAAGGGGGACAGACATCTACCAATCAAGGACTTATTGATCAAGCTGGGCACAAGAGGCTTTAGAAATTCCTTGCCAAACTATGGCTGTGGCTGCAGCTGTAATGGCAGTCCTGAGAGGGCTGGAGGCCCTAAGCTTCACTGAGGAGCAGCAGTGGTCCTGGGCCTCAAGGGCACCAAATGTTGGGGTGGCTGCTTTAGCCATTTCATGGCCAGCAATCACCATCAGCAGATAGTGCTCAGTTCCCTGTGCAGCTGCCTGCTCCTGGCTGTTGAGCTGCAGGCATTGCAGGACTTGGCCCTCTTGCAGTTCAAGTAGAGCAGGTGGATAAGCTGTTGCAAGGCATGCATGACTGCTTGCAGCCCCATTCCATGTACATGCTGATAGCTCACTGCAAAGTGGTGGCCTAGGAGGTGAGGCCTGCGGTGGACCTAGCTAAGTGCACCTGGGATCTGAAGAACACTCTAGAGAGACTGGAAAGTCTTTGCAAGTAGCTGGGCTGTTACCTCCATCAATTCCTCTCAGAACTTGAGTTTTTGTAGCTCAAAAGGGCAAGTTGGTCTCTAACCGCAGCTTTTTCTCCAAGGAACAGATCACTTAACCATCAAGGCACTTAGCTGTTTTCTGTGATGATCTCAGGACACTGTCTCTAATCAGGTTTTTTTTTTTTGCTTTAAATGATGTTAAAATAAGTTGTGCCACTTTAATAAAGCAGACTTTCTCTTAAAATAAAGCATTGAAGGGAAAAATGTTTTCAATGCTTTAGGCTTCCCATTGCAGTCTTTCTCTCTTTACACTTCATGTCAATTTCATTCTGCCCTTTATTTTGTTTGCATGCAGCATTGAAATACTTTTTCTTTTCTTTTTTACACTGGGGACACTGCCCTTTGCCTCCTCTCCAGCTCCCCTTTCAAGTCAATACCAGCAGGGATCTAAACCATGTGCAGCTCCTTTTAAATTCCCCCTCGTTTTATTTTATTTCTTAAATTCAGCAATCTGAGACTAGCGATTGTAAAATAAAATAAAATTTAAAAACTAGGGGAAATGGAGCTTGTACACCAATTAAGGGGGGGGGGGAGGATGGCAGAAGGTGCAGAATGGAAAGAACAATCTCAATGTGGGTGGTGGAGTCACCTTTAAGGGGTGGGGAAAGGGTGAAGGGAATCTGTATGCTTTTGAATTACCTCCAGCTTGGAAGCAAAGCAAAAGTCTCAGAAAACCCAGGGAAACCCAGGGAAACTCAGCACAAAAGAAGTCTCAGAAAACCCAGGGAAACAGTGACCAGAAAGCAAATTGAGTACTGAAGGGAGGCAGATCAATGCAGAATGAGAAAGAAAACCAGGTGAACATGCACAGTGAAAGCCAAAGAAAACATCCATGTATAATAGGCCCCATTTACAAAAAATAAAAAATAAAATTGGCATATGCAGGTGAAAGGAACAATTTTTGCCCCCCAGGCCTGCCTTAATCTGTGCTCTGCTATTTGAAGATTTTTGTTTGTTTGTTTGCAGCTATATCCCAGTAAATTGGATGAGTTGGGTCATGGCGGTGGTAGAAACTGCTGCCAAGTCACAGCCAACTCATGGCAACCCTGTAGGGATTTTCGTGCAAGAGATGAACAGAGGAGGCCATTGCCTGCCTCCATGTAGCAACCCTGGCCTTCCTTGCTAGTCTCCCAGCCAAATACTAACCAGGACCAACCCTGCTTAACTTTCAAGATCATGCTGGCCTGAGACATCTAGATCAGTGGAAGAGCTTAGAAATCTTTTTAAAAACCATGGAAGCAAGGCAAAAAGAAGCATTAATATTTAGTATCCATTATCCACATGTTCCATTTCTGGTTTTTAAAAAATGCCCCATCCTCTGTTTGAAGATCGCAAGAAAAGAAGGAAAAACTTGTCTATATACTACTTTCTTTCTTTTCCCTTTCTCCTCTCTGCAATAATGTTTTTATTTATGACAAAAGCCAACTATATATGTTCTAAAAATGAGGACGGTATCCGACAGGCTAGGTTCAGCCTCTGTCTTAGAGCAACCAATGAGAGCAGATGGGATATTAAGAGAGAGAGAAAAAAAACAGCAGTTAAAAATGAGAGTTAGGGGCTAGCAGCAGAGAAGCTGACAGCTTAAAGAAATGAGGTGAAAAGGGTTTTTCTGACTGAGGGGAACTGTATAGAAGAGCTACTTGAAACAGGCTGAAATTAGTAAATTGGTAACTAAGGTAGGTAGGTATAGGACCTCAGTTCAAGAGTCAATGGAAGTGAAAGCTTGTTTCTTATATTTTACTTTCCTCAGTGTTTTGTTCTTATAAATAAAAGTTTCTTGTTTTGGTTAACCCTGTGGGCTGCATGGCTGAGGGAAAGAATCACACACACACAATTTAATATCTCAGCCTACATATGGTATAGGATATGAATGAATGGTGGCAGTGAGTAATTGGAACAGTGTATGAACCCCAACACCAATAGCTCTGTGTGAGTGAAGGCTTATTATTAAAGGGGGGCTGGGCTAATCTGTCTAGGATGTCTCTGGGAGTGAGAGAGAACCTGAGGTGTGAGGTGGTCATGACTCTCTGCAGATTTTCAAAGAGACAAGAAGGGTGGCAAATGTGACATCCTGACCTATGTATAACCCATAACCTGAAGGAGAGAGGTTGTAGAGGGTGGTAGGCACTCTGCGTGAGTGGACAAAGGGAATCACATGAAGTCTCCCAGACTAAATCTGATTTTCTGAGGGGTAACACTTGGCCTTCCAGTTTGCCAATTTATTTACAAAGAAAGATACAAAGGGATTTCCATTTGTACTGATCAGATTTGCCACAAATGGGAGGTGGGTAGCAGGGCCTTGATCCTCCAATTATGTGTCATGTCTCCATTCTCAAAGTGATGCTCCAGGGAGTACAGTTGCGCTCCAGGCATACAAAGTCAACAGCATCTACTCAATATTTTGCCAGTATTTTTTAGTAGTTTTAAATTGAAAACAGTACTTTCTATTTTATGCAACTTTTATAACTTTTCATGTACTATTTCTAACTAACATCTAAGTACAGGTCTTTCAGATTTAATCATTTCACTTTGAAGATGAACCAGCTAAAGATTTTGTTACAGAATTAACCTTTCACCTTAAATATTCAGTAGCCCTGTTCACATCACAGTGAATGGGAATATATCCTGCATGTACATGCATACATCTGTTTGTAAGAAAGCCAATATGTATTCACTGTATGAATGAAACTGGGGACCAGTACTTGGATATATGTGGTGTTTGTATCACACAGTCAATCACATAACACTGAATAACGCAAACAGTCTTTACCACAACAATATGCAATTAATACACTCCAAGGGATAAACAAATCTCAGCAGTTACAAATACAATACAAATAAGATACAAAATCTCTTTAAAGAGTAAAGGGTTATTGCAACACAGAAACAGATCTCCTTAATAGAAGGTTTCACTAATATCTTGAAATGATCCACTAATGTCTTCAAATGACACGATGAAGACGCCAGCTTGCATTCTTGGTTTCAAAGACTTCTTCAGTATATACTAAACATATGTTGAACACAGACTGGGATTCTGGAGTGGGAGGAAAGCGGGGCTGAAAGTTGCAGGGGAAAACAGCTCCAGGGCTGGCCGTTCATACTGGCCACTGTATTGCAGGAGCATGCCATCAGGGAGCGTTCGGACTGCTGCGGAGCAGACTCCGCGACTCAACAGCGGGTGTGTTCTGTTGGCCAATGGTCATGTGCATGTGTGCATGTGTGCATGTGTGTAGTGGCAATCTGGACACAAGCCAAATGGATGGATATGAGAGAGGGGCAGGTGTCCTGTTCAGCAGCATCCGGCTGAGCAGGACACCCACAGTCAGGAAGCTGCTGGCACAGCTTGCTAAGAAAAGTCAGCACCCTTTAGGCACAGTTAGTAGCTATGGATCCAGAGGAGTTGGAGTTGGTGGTGGCAGTGATTCTTGGACTGCAGTTGTGCTCCGATAGATCTGCCTACAGAGAAGGCGTCTCTGGTTCGGCTATATGGCCAGGAGGAGAGCCCGGCTGAGGCCCTACTTGGTTGTGGAGTCTCTGGATGCAGATGGATATCTTCAGTTGGTCGACGAAGGTGCTGGCCATCGCTGGTGGGTGTACCCATGCCCCAGCAACTGGTGGGAGACCTTCGTGTGCTGGGTCTGGGAGGATGAACAGTGGCTGCAGAACTTTTGGGTCACCCGGGCATCTTCCAGTGGCTGGTGGACTGTCTCCGTGGGTGAGTGACGCATGCAGACACCCGCCTAAGGCAGACCATCACGGCAGAAGAGCGTGTGGCCATCACCCTGTGGTGGCTGTCTGGGATGAACTACTACCGGGAGGTCAGCCATCAGTTTGGAGTGGGGAAGTCCACTGTTGCAGGCATCATGGTGGAGGTGTGCAAGGCCATGGACGTGGAGCTGCTGTCCTGGACAGTATGCCTGGGTCCCCCAGGATGGGTGAGTGGCCTGCCTCATGGGAGGACAGCTGTTTCCCCCCATGGGTGTACATGGGGTGTGCCATTTGCAGGCATTGTGGGTGGGGTCCCGCATGTGCAGCCGTTGTTCCAGAAGGGGTTGGGGTGGGTGGGCCAGGTGGTGCAGGCCACGGATCCTAATACACCGCTCCGTTGTCCAACAGGTAATCAATGGATTTGCTGCTCTGGGGTTCCCAAACTGTGTTGGTGCTGTGGATGGCTGCCACATTCTGGTGAAGCCAACACCACACCAGGCAGCTGAATTCATCAATAGGAAAAACGTTTGCTCCATCATCCTCCAGGGGACCGTGGATTATGAAGGCCAGTTCACAGATATTGCCGTGGGTAACAGTGGCCAGGACCATGATGCCCATGTGTTCCAGCAGTCACACCTCTGCCAGGCCATGGACGCCAGAGTCTTCATGCCAGGCCACCCAACCATCAACATCGAGGGTGTGCGGGTGCCGCCTCTTGTGCTTGCTGATGCTGCCTACCCTAGCAGAAGCTGGCTGCTCACACTGTTCAAGGGTGCCTTGAGCTGGTGGCAGGCCTTTTTCAGTCGAGGACATAGCCATGCCCGGAATGTGGTGGAGTGTGCCTTCGGCCGTCTGAAGGCACGCTGGCAGTGGCTGGGGTTGCGGCTAGATGTCCAGGAGGCCAATTACATCCCTGGGGTCACCTCATGTTTCATACTGCACAACATATGTGAGGAGCGGGGGCATGCCATCATCCAGCGGGATGGGGATGAGCCTCCGGTTTATGTTCCTCCAGCTCTGCCACCATCGCGCCAGACTGATGACAGGAACCGACAGGAGGGCACCGCGGTGCGGGAGGCCCTCACTTCCTGGCTCTTTAGACAGCCTGCCCGCTGATGTGGTGCCACAAGTGTCTTGAGCCATGGTGTCCACAGCACACTGCCATCCTTGCGTGTCATCAGTCTCCCAGCATGCCCTGGGGTCAGACGTCTGCAGTGGCCATGGTAGGGGCCCAATAAAGTTCTGCTTCAGCTGTACAATGGTGTGTGTGCACGTCTTTCCCACCATGCAACGGCTTTGCAATCGACATGGTCCTGGTAGGTACACAGGGGAGAGTGGCCCAGGTGGGGGTGGAGGTGGAGCCATGGTGCAGCCCAGGCCCATGGCAGTTCAACTCTGAGGTCTGGGGCCCATGTCCCTGTGGAGGCAGGTGATGGGAGGCAGTGGCAGCCACTGGCCATGGCCCTGCCGGGTGGCTGGAGGACACGTTTGTAGGGGAGCCAGAGGCATTGAAGATGTACAGGGAACATTGGAATGGGAGTGTGGTGGCAGACAGGTCACATATAGTTTCCATGCATACATGGTGGTTGGCCTCTACCCAGTGGTGGGCATCTGCCACAGGCACCCGTGCTGCTTAGTGGACAACAGGGCATGGTGGTATGCGAGGCACGTTACATGGCAGGAGACACATGGTCCCCCAGCGGCCTGCCCTGCATGTCACACTGTGCCCCAGTGGACAGCAGTGGCTGGGTGGCCCCAGAGTGGGACAGCAGTGGCTGGAGCAGGCCAGCAGGGGGGGCCTTGGTGATTGCCAGTGACCAGGCAACAATGTGATGGCAGAGTGGTACACAACTGCAGAGCACACCATGCCGTGGCCCAGGGTGGTTGTCCACAGAGGCTGAGGGTGTGGGCATGCACATGGTGCAGCCAGGGAGCATCTGCCCACCCACCACCTCACACACAGTGGCTGGTGGGCAGGTGGCCCCTCTGCACATCATGGACCCTGGCAGCCACCACAGGAATGGGGGGCCCAGGGGTCCCCCAGACACCACAGTGCACAGCCACATTGGTGACAGCCACAAAGGGGGCCACATGCCGGTGGCTGGAGGCCAGCCTGGCAGGAGCGGCTACCACAAAAGGGTGGGGCCCCTGTCTGCATCTCCCATCAGTGCCCCAGGCTACTGGAGGTCTTCTAGGCAGTGCATCAGCTTCCAGAAGGACAGTGGTGTGTGATAGGACTGGTGCTGGATCACGGGGGTGGCTGCAGTCACACACAACACAGCATGCTCACACAGTGTGCAATCCACATGGAGATCGGGAGTGCACATACTGGGTGCTGAAACACAGACACACACAGACACACACACACACACAGGCACACACACAGGCACACAGTAGACCCAGCCTCCACACAACCGTGACTGCTCCAGGGTTGCTGGATTGCTCCATGTGGACTGGAGAACACCAATGGCGAGGGACACCAAAGGGTGAGTGTTGCCTCAGAGTGCCCGTTCCCATGTGGGCTACCTGGCGCTGTAAGATGTGGGACCATCATGTCCCGGACGGGAGGTGGAATGTGCCAGTGAAGCTGGAGTGCGCCCTCCCCCCCTTCGGAATGTGGTTGGCTCCTCCCTATGGAGGGAGCGGAAAAGCCCCTGCAGGCCACTCTATGGGCACAGCTCTGCAGCCCACCATAGCCTGTAGGCATCCTAGGCAGGCTGTCTACTGGGACGCCTGACAAGTTGGTGCCAGTCCGGGCCGGCAGCACATGCACAAAGGTGCCTATATGCATCATTCCTGCTCCCCGCAATGACAACATGCTCATAGTAGACCTCCAGGGATGCCGCAGCTCAGATCCTGGCTACAATGACGTCAGAGCGGGCAACCCTCCTGGTGAGTCTGCCACGTGCCCAGTGAGTATGATGGAGAAGGAGGGTGCCAGGGGCTGGGAGGCAGGTGGCCGTGCTGGGGGCAGGGTGCCAGGGGCTGGGAGGCAGACATGCACCGTGATGGGCCTCCCAAAGATTGGCCCCCGGTCTCAGGGACACTGGGACACATCCTGATGGCCACCATGGCAGCAGGGGCCTCGAGACCGGGGGAAGTGTTGCCATGCTGCAGCATGCTGTGTTGCACGCATGGACTGGCAGGACACTGAGCCTGGTGACAAACTTGTGGCGAGGCCACACGTACCACGGACAGTACTCCAAATCCGCTGGCGATGCACTGTCTATCTACATGTGGCCCAATCATGGAAGGAACACCCATGGGGCCACCGCTCACGAGGTGACTTGCCAGGGGATTGGTCTAGGATTGGGGCTGTACATCAGGTCCCCATGGCACCATGGTATCCGGTGGCTCCAGTAGCTGCATGTCAGGGCCCTGATTGGCAGATGGTGGTGGCCTCAGGAGCCACATAGTGGGTCTGGGGAGGGGCTATGGTTCAGGCCACATGGTGGGTGGCCATGTGGGCCTCAATGGCATGGGCTGACACCACCTGATGGCACACACTGTGTTATGTCACCTGAGTTCTCCTTCAGGGATCCGTCCACAATGGCCATAGCACAGAAGCCACGCACCACCTGCCACTGACCATGGGTCTTCGGAGGAGGATGCCACTGCTGGACCATCTGCAGGTATGCTCCCCCTCAGCCCAGATGGGGGATGCCACCTACCTGCACTGCGCAGTCGCAGTAGCTGAATGCCCCCAACTCCCGGCACGTTGTCATGGGGCCATGGCGGCAGAGCACTCCGCACCCACTTGCTGCCATGGGGGAGCTGGCATCACTGCCCCCACAACTATGAGGATGCAGCCAAGGAGCCGGCCATCGCTGTGGGCGGCAGCTGATGCCTTCCACTCCATCCCCTTTTCCAGAGCCACCCGGACCTGCACAACCGGAGGGGCCCTGCGTTCTGGTGACAACTACCCCAGAGGCCTCTGATGTCAGAGAATGTCCCCCCAAGGATGCCCCACCTTCTGTCCACACCACTGGGGACTCCAGCAACCTGAAGAGCCAGGCAACGGTAGCCTGCCAGACAAGCCTGACTGCAGGTTGGTATACCTGGTGAGGGTCAAGGAAGGGGCCCACCCATCCTGCTGACACTGCCAATGGGCCACATGTCTCCATTACAGGCGATGAGGGTGCAGCCTCTGCACTGGAGCAGCAGCCGGCACCAACCACTGAGGGCATCACTCTGGCCTCCCACGCAGCACGGCTTGCCGCCCACGAACAGCACATGGAGTACCACTGTAAGTATTCCACAGTACCCTCTATGGCATCCAGCAAACCACGGCACCGTGCACCGATGGAATGGGTGGGGGTTCAGCATTCATGGCCTCTGTGTCTCCCATACCTCCATAGTCCAGCGTATGCTAGGCCTGCTCACCATGCACCAAAATGCTATGCGGAAGCTGCGCTGAGAGGTCTACAGCCGGCGAGAGGGTGGTGTCGACCCGACATCCACGGACGCCAGTGATGCAGATGACCAGCACCCTGGAGATGCCCTACCGGAACCGCCCCCAGCTTCTGACACCGGCAGCACCCCTGGCAACCCTTAGGTGCTCCTGGAGGCCCCACCACACCATTCACAGACACCTCCATGTTTCGACACACCATTTATTGCCCTGGTTACCCGCCACCCCAAATGTTGTAAATAAAGGTTTTGTTGGTTAGACTGATAAAAGAAGACTGGTGCCCTTTACTCAGGGATGGCCACACCTGGCCAGTGCCACAGGCCCTGTGGGAGGAGGAGGCTGCTCACTGGGTGGTGCCTCCATGCCCCCGAGAAGCTTTTCCCCAGCCACGACCTCCATGACTGCGCTGGCTGGACCGTCCTGCTGGATGATCCCATCGGGCAATCAGCTCCTCGGCAATCACCAATAGCTTGTCTAACGTGGAGCAAACAATATCTTGGGTAACACGGTTGGTCTCCCGCTTCTCCTCTTGGGACCGCCACATCTCCTCTAAGTAGTCTTCATGTTCCCCCTGAGCAGTCTCCAGCATGGCCAACCGCTCCAGGAGACACTCGCCCACCCTCTGGAGGGCGGACACCTGCTGCCTCCTGGCTGTTCTGACAGCCCGTTGGCCCTCTGGGGACAAGTCTCCCAGGATGGCTCCCAGAGGCAGGTCTGTGGGAGGGACAGAGAGAGCGGACCTGTCAGACTTCTCTGACTGTGGGCCCATGGCCACATCGTGGCTGACACGTTTTCCTCTGGAATCCCCGCATGTGATGTCCCCAGCCCACCTAGGGTAGCAGGACCTATGGACTGTGGCTGGCACCTGCCCCAGCTGCAGGGGCACTGGCGGCCACCAGGCACCATTCTGCAGACACCACCCCATGTTGAGGCAGCAGAGAGGAGCACCCACCTGCAGCATCAGCCACCTCTTCCTGGGGATGGTGTTGCAGCTCCTGGCAGCATGCCCCAGATGGCCCTGTGGACGAAGTACACGGGACAGGGCTCGGATTCACAATGCATAGCATAGGGGGACAAAGCGAGTGGCCACCACTGCTGCACACAGCATGGCCAGGTGCTGACCCCCTCAGCGATGGGATGGGGATAGGGCCATCCTCGGAATGGGCCATGTGCCCCAAACACAGGCCCCCACCTCTCCCTGGGCCACAACCCACCAGTGGCCCCATAGCAAGGCATGCCCGTCCGCTCTCCGGACCACATGAAATCCCTGGCCCCAGTGCTGGTTGCCCACCCAGGCATGCCACCTTGCCACAGCCACCCACCTGCCACATCATCAGCCGCTGACCACAGAGCCTGTTCTCCCTTGGGTGGGCAGCAGTGCATGGCCCTAGGGGGATGGTACAGAGGAGTTCAACATCACTGATTCCCCCATGTTCCATTCCTCCCCAGCATCCCTGGCTCCTGGGGATGCCGCAGAATCCTCTCCCCCTCTGCCCTCCCCGTCCCCACCCGCTGGATACTGGCATGGTCACTGACCTGCAGCATCGGCGGACAGACTCTGTGCCATTCTGCCGGCCTGTGGTCTTGCTGCCCATGAGGGCCCTGTGTCGACATGACAGAACGGGAACGTTGTCTGCACTTGCAGAACATGGCAGACACAGCAGGTCCCATGCCCTCCTCTGTGCGGATGGGCTGGAGATGGACGGGGCCCCCAGTGTGGCTCCACCACGGAAGGGGATATGCTGGTGGAATATGGCACAGGTCCCCGCACACCAGCATCACAGCAACTTATCGGAGAGGGGGCTTGCAAACAACCCACCACAGACACCCAGCGCATGGCAGCCACCTGATACAAGTCTCTGCATGCATCCATGGTGTGGGTGGCACGACATCCAGAAGCCGCATACATCACAGCCCTTACCTGGCATGGCGTCCTCAGGCACCTGGGTCTCATCCTCACAGTCCGTGTCACCATGCTGTCGCACCAGTGTGTACTCAGAGGTCTCTGCAAGGAGGAGGGAAGATGGACTCTGTCCACAGGTGGCCAGGGTATGCCACTCCTGGGAGCCTGCTCTTCCAACAGTCCTGTGGTACTCAGACCACCAGGCCTGTCTGCTGGTCGACAGCAGCCGACACAGGCACCCTGCAGGGCTGGCTGGCTGAATGTACACCCAGTATGCATAGCCGGAGGCCACAGAGGCGCCACGCAGCAACCACACAGGATGTGGCGCCTGTGGTGGCCTCTGCCATGGGGGTGTTGGCCGGCCTGTGTGGCTCTCCCCTATGGAGACCCAGGTGGGGTGTGTGCAGGGGGATTCCACCTGTCAGATGGCAGGACTCCAGGCCTCACAGGACCAGACACTTCTGTGAAGGACCCATGGTACAGTGACCTCACCCAAATGTTGCATGTGCTTTGAGGTGAGGGGTGCTGGAAACTGGCGGGTTGTCCACCTTGTCTGGCCAGTGGCCCTCAGCACAGGTGCCAAGTGTGTGTTGGGACAGACCAAGGTAACTGAAGGGTAGAGACCAGAAATAGCCAGGTCTAGACAGGGACGGGCCCTCAGCATAGCGCAGGCCAATGGGCTGTGGCACATCCTGCAGCCACTTGCTTCCAGACACATGCTTTCTGTAACCCGGACACCAGTTGTGACAATGGGAGCTCCGCCCACCCCACGTGGTGCCTGGCAACCCTCAGCCACACTCACCTGGGACCAGCACCTCCAGCTCACTGTCCTCCCTCTCAGGCTCCAGGGTCAGGTGGAACGGCTGGACAGTAGGAGATGGCACATCCTCAACAGACCTCTGAGAGCTGCTGCTGGTAGATGGCATGGTCTGCAGGGGAAGGCTGTTCCACACCCTATATGGGGTGATGGTGGCATTCCCCCATAGGATAGTGTGGGGCTCCTCATAGTACGGGCACCATGCGGGCTCATTGCCAGAGGTGCTGTTGTGCTGCAGCGTCCTTTTATACTCCAACCTCATAGCCTTGGTTTTTGTGCAGCACTCCTCAGCCGAGCAGTTGTGGCCTCGTGCCATCAAGTCCCTGGCAACCTGCTCAAAGGTCTCCATATTGCGGTGAGTCCACCGTACAGCCTCTGAATTGCTGGTTCCCCCCATATGGCCAGTATCTCTGCTTTCCTCCAATTCCGTGCAGGAGCCATTTTGGTTTCCTGGCCACGTTGCACTCTGTCCTTTTATACCCTGGTGCTGGATGTGCACCTTGTGCCACAAATGCACCTTGTGCCAGAATTACACCTGGTGCCAAAATGGCGCCTGTAATTGCTCATGCGCATGAGCAATACAGGCGCTCATGTGCACCCCTCTGGGACGGCATGTTCACACTGCTGCCTCCGCTTGCCTCCTGCTTCTTCCGGTTCACACTGCCTGGAAGCGAGAGACAAGCGGCAGATGGCCTCTGGTTTCTCCCAGTGTCCTGCTGAAGTGGATGAGATGCGGCAGAGAACCGGGTAAGCACAGAAGGGAGCCAGGAAACAGCTGTGGCTGTTTAAAAAGGCTCCCTTCCCCCGCTTCACAAGCGGAGCTCTCCCGCAGCAGCTTGCCAGTCTGTCTTCAGCCATAAACATTACAAACATTATACATGATATACCATACATAATTAACATTATTAATGACAAAAGTTCATACAAACAAAATTACCTTCAACTTTCAAAGTGGCTGAAATCACTATACATAGACTAGCATAGGTTCTCCTCCTAAAAAATACAAGCTATCAGTACTCCATCATAAAGTTGCATGAAGGAGTATAAAAGAACACAATAAATGGAAACAAACACAAAGAAAGGTTCTTACTACTATTTTCTTAATCAATGGCTGACGGGCATCCAATCAACATGTGGACAACAGTCTCTCTAATTTGGCACACCTTAATTTCCATGTAATCACAAGGCTCTAAGTACACAGACAGAATCAGTGTGGCTAGGGATTTAAGGGCCAGGTACTAAACTCATATGTGAATGAAACTCAGAACTTACAGAAAAGAATTAAATTCAATGGATTGGTTTAAGCCCTGAGGATGAAGTGTTCCTAACCAGAATATCCAAAATGCCTCTTGTTGCCTTAACACCCTCTGAACATCAATTTGGTTATACTGTTGAGCACTCACAATTTCCAAAATTGTAAGCTTAAAGTCATCAAAAGAATGGTCTTTTTCAGCAAACGGACATACTGGACTGAGGCTGCAGGAGATGCTTTCCTCTTCCAGTACCAAATTTTGTGAGAAAATGCTAAATATATTTTTTCCCTTTTATTTTGTATGCAAAGTTTGCAGATAATCTTGCATTTTAGGCTGGAAGTTATTCCTTCTAGCAGCAAGAACTGAAGAAACTGAAATCAACAATAGTCAGCTAAAAACAATGCAACTGCGTTTTAAATCTTCCAGAATACTGACAAGCAGGGGTCTGTTGGAGCAGGAGCACACAGGAGTGCAGCTCCGGGAGTGAGGAGCCCAGGGGGTGGGCACATGACCAAGCCCCGCCCCCTCCTCGGCTTTCCAGAGCAGTGCAGAGGCACAGCGCCCCGGGGAAAGCCCTGCTAGGGTCTTTATTGTTTTTAATGTTTTGTTTTAATATTGATAATTTTATCATTGTTCCTTTTATGACTGTGTGCAGCTTTTCTAGAGACTTGCTCAAGGTGGCATATAAATTTTCTAAGTATATCATTTTTTATCTGGGCACATGGCATATAAGTACTGGAGAAATTTCCCCAACCCTTCAGCAGCTTCTACCCCATCAGTTTGGTGTAGTGGTCAGGAGTTGTACTCTAATCTGGGAGAACCAGGTTTGATTCCCCACGCCTCCACATGCAGCTGCCGGTGTGACCTTGGGCCAGTCACAAGTTCTCTCAGAGCTGTTCTCTCATGAGCAGTTCTCAAAAGACCCCTCTCAGCCCCACCTACCTCACAGGGTGTCTTGTTGTGGGGAGAGGAAGGGAAAGGGATGGGCGGTGTACATGTCCTGGGTATCTCAAGTCTACTTGAAACCTGGTGGTTTCAAGGGAGCAGGAAGAGAATGAGGGTGTGTTCTTTATGCTTATTTTTATTGCACAAAGTATTGGATGGGGAAGGGAATGGAGGAAGAGCAGGTCAGTTTCACTCACCTGTGGAATGGAGCCTGAGGGGTGGGTGTTGCCTTCTGACACACTTCCGGCACGTTAGGGGGTATGGCATATGCAAATGAGTTATGCAAATGAGTTATGCTTATGAGCTCCTGCACCTCTTTTTCTACGAAATGACCCCTGCTGACAAGACTTGAACTTGTTCATTTTGAAACCAAGTGGCTGGTGTTTCCAGACTCTTGAGGCACATTACAGATTAATGTCCCCCCCCCCCACACACACACTTTTAGCACAGACTAGACTAGGCCTACTTCTTGGGAGGAAAGCGATGGCAAACCTAGATAGCATAATAAAAAGTTATTTTTTCCAACAAAAGTCTGTGTGGTCAAAGCAATGGTATTCCCAGTAGTAATGCATGGCTTTGAGAGTTGGACTATAAGGAAGGTCGAGTGCCGAAGAACAGATTCTTTTGAATTATTGTGCCGGAGAAGACTCTTGAGAGTCCCCTGGACTGCAAGGAGATCAAATCAGTCAATCCTAAAAGAAATCAACCCTGACTGCTCCCTGGAAGGCCAGATACTGAAGCTCAAATACTTTGGCCATCAAATGAGAAGGGAGCACTCACTGGAGAAGACCCTGATGCTGGGAAAGATTGAAGGTAAAAGAAGAAGGGGACAGCAAAGGATGAGATGGTTACAGTGTTATCAATGCAATGAGCATGAAGTTAAGCAAACTCTGGAGCACGACGAAAGACAGGAAGGCCTGGCGTCATGTGGTCCATGGGGTCGCAAAGAGTCAGACAACAACAACAAAAGACTAGAGCATAGTTCATCAGATGTCTGGGGTGAGGGTCACTGAGCGGACAATCAATGAAAGGTTATGTGAGGAAGGTAACTACAAACTGCAGGTTCAAAGAGACATTTAATGCATGAAAAACATCGTGGAATATAATGAAATAAAGTTCACATATAATGAACAAAAATACAGAGAACACTCACAATGGTAGTACTTGGTGATAACACCAAGTTATCCAACTTAGTTTTCCTAAGCTAGTTAACTCCTAAAACAGATGAACGATGGAGGCCCAGGTACTGCCCAGCCACTGCAAGGAGGCCTAGCCACTGCAAGGTCAGCCTTTTACCATCTGCGGTTGATCAAGCAGTTGGTCCCCTTCCTTGAACGCAACAACCTGGCTACAGTGATCCATGCTTTGGTCACCTCAAGATTGGATTACTGTAATGCTCTCTACATGGGGCTGCCCTTGTCCCAAATCCAGAAGCTGCAGCTGGTGCAGAATGCTGCGGCGAGGCTGGTAATGGGCCTTCCCATGCGGGAGCACATCCAGCCCATCTTAAAAGCACTGCACTGGCTGCCTATAGCATACCGGATAAGGTTCAAGGTGCTGGTACTTACCTATAAAACCCTATATGGCCAGGGACCTATCTACCTGAGGGACCGTCTCTCCCCATATGTACCCCAGCGAGCGCTGAGATCGGGATCCCAAAATTGCCTGGTTGTCCCAGGGCCAAGGGAGGCCCAGTTGGCAGTAATGAGGGCCGGGGCCTTTTCGGTGGTGGCCCCGCACCGGTGGAATGAGCTCCCAGATAACATCAGGGCCCTGTGGGATCTGTTACAGTTCCGCAGGGCCTGCAAGACAGAGCTCTTCTGCCAGGTGTTTAAGTAGGGGCCGCCTCAATTTTACAGCCTGGCCCTATTATCGGAACCCGCCAACCTAGATAACTCTGCTCCAACTGGAAGGGAGTACCACCTGGGATGCTGACCAGATACAGTTGCAAAGCTGTGCCCTCTTGTTATTAATTTATCTTGTACTGAATGTTTTATGTTCTCATGGTTTTAATTGTAATAAATTTGTTGGAAGCTGCCCTGAGCCTGCCACTGGCAGGGGAGGGCGGGGTATAAATCTCATAAATAAATAAATAAATAAGAATTCCAAGTCCTTGTTAAATCCTTGAGAGATAACATCAGACTTCTTGAAGAGGTCTAAACTGGCAGTTGCCCACTGTAATCTCCTTTTGAAGTTATTTTGCTAGAGAATGGTGACTTTTAGATCAGCAGCGATGTGTCCTGGGAGACTGAAATTTTCTACTTCTGATTTCTTAATATCACTAGAGTACAAAGATAGCAATTACAAGAACTGTGTGACCCCAAAGCTGACTGAACTCTTGTTGTTACTAGTGTGAACCATCAGCTGACAGAGATGTCCAATATCCTTAGTACTAGATGCCAGGAACTGGAGTAATACTAAAACTGCCAAAAGCAAAGCCAAGTGAAAGTGTCATATTATTCCTCCACTAAACTTCTTTGGCACTGACAGACACAAAAATTCTTGCTGAAACTAACTACATATATGCTGACTTCAATAAATGTGCCCTAACTTATTGTCATGTGTCAGACTGTTTTGTCACTAGGGCAAGGTGTTTAGCAAAATTATTCATTGGGGGTACTAGCCTTCCAACAACCATGAAAGCAGTTTATATCCCCTACTTGCTCTTTTCCTTACTACAAAGAGCAAATATAGCATACAATAATAGTACCCTTGGACCTCCAAGATTTTCAGTGGATACTTGGAAACAGCATACACCATACCATTCATGTTTCAACAGGGCCCAGATGTTGTGGTCCTCTTTTTTCCATTTCAAAAGGGATTACAAAGATTTTATTTTAAATCAACAACAAACAGAAGTCAGAAGTGTTATATCATAGATATTTGCAGACTAGAGTAGCCTCTTGAGGGCCTTAACATAGGAACATACACAAAAGTTATGTCACCAGAGTATAACCAATGAGTTGTGAGGCAGAAGGACTTTGGACTGACAGTGTTCAGATGGCTGAGCAACTCTCCACAGAGGTCTTGGTAGCATACACAGCTGTGCTTAAGGATTCAGCTCTTCAAGTCCTGTTTAAGAAGTGGCTTGTAAAATTCTGTGACAGTAGTAGCCTCTTAAAATCATCATTTTGTTCCTTATATCAAAATTTAAAATCTCAGGCACACTCTTCCTCATTTTATAAAATTTTAAAGAGAGGTCAGGCTGAAGTCACTGTCAACCTGAGATCAAATATGAGAGCTAGAATGAACAGAGAGGATGCTTTAATGTTTGAAATTCATAAG
The DNA here is from genome assembly GCA_029233225.1 of Lepidodactylus listeri. Taxonomy (NCBI): domain Eukaryota; kingdom Metazoa; phylum Chordata; class Lepidosauria; order Squamata; family Gekkonidae; genus Lepidodactylus; species Lepidodactylus listeri. Next base: position 114,861,522 of record JARCFY010000002.1, on the reverse strand, counting down.
CCATTGTAAAATGTGATGTCTGTCATCTGCCCAATTGAGAGCTGAACTAATAGTATCCTTTTGCTAAAATCTTGTCTTAAGATTTCTGTGCCTCTCAGAAGTTTGATGAGAGGGACTATATAACTGATAGCCATCTGTTTTTTACTGATATCACATACAGAGTCTCCCAAAGACTGCAAAGTCTCACACAGGTCTTGCAAATAGAATATCCCAATACTTTCCTGTATCTGTTTTCTGCAATGCAGAATGTAAACAGTTTCCTGTTACAATCACGCACATTTAATAATTTGTAAGCCACATTACATCCTGCATGAAGGAGGCAGCAGCATGGGCCAGAGAAGGCCTGGCCTACTTTGCAAAAGGCAGTACCTGCTCCAAGACAGAGCAGGGTGCCACCCAGGAAGGCTGTGCTGCACAACTCGGCTCCCGGTGCGCTGCTTGTCATGCCTGGGGGCCGCTTTGCCACTGTGCCTGAGAGTGGGGCAGCAAGGGTAATCACGCTATTGCACGATTTCAGAGCTGACGGGGCGGGGCTGCCTATATAAGGCGGCGCCCCACTCCTGCCCTTGTCTTTGGCTCTGCGTGCTCGCCCACCCACCCGCCCACATCAAGGGCAAGGAGGTTGTGTCAGTGAGTGATGCCTGCCTTTCCTGTTCCTGTGCTTGCTTAGTTTGACCATTGCTGCAATGTTCTGTTAAATAGTTAATAAAGTGGCTCTTGTTTAATTCCAACTGTTGTCTGTCTCTTTATTCGGGCTGGGGTGGCAATGGACCCAGTAGGAGCAGAAGTACATTACCTACAGGAGCACCTGACCCCTGCAAATCAACTGCTGAACACAGTGGTGGCAGCAGGAGTTTTTCCAGCCCAAAGCTTTGGCTGGAGGCAGAGCTGGCAGCAAGGGGCTCTAGCTAACTCTGTGCGGACACAGCTGGGGTGGGGCAAATCAAAGAAGAGGTCACAGGAGGGGCAGGGTTTGGCCTGTCCAGCATGTCCAAAATACTAGAAATAAACAGGGAGCTATCAAGAGAAGAAGAGAAAGTCCTAGGGTAGCCAACTCTTGGTTGGAAAATTCATGGAGATTTGGGGGTGGAGCCTGGGGAGGATGGAATTTAAGGAGGGGAGGGACCTCAGTGGAGTATAATGCCATAAAGTCCACCCTCCAAAGCAGCCATTTTCTCCAGGGGAACTGATTGTTGTAGTCTGGAGATCAGTTGTAATTTTACTAGATCTCCAGGTACCACATGGAGGTTGGAAACCCTAAGGGGAAGAAGTCAAACTAGCTAGGAGGGGCTGATAAGGCACAAGGAAGGAAGGAAGGAAGGAAGGAAGGAAGGAAGGAAGGAAGGAAAAAGAACTGAGGCCTTGGAGAATATAAAGGGACTGGGATGGTCAGATATGGGGGATCATGGCAGAAGCATGGCTCAGACTGCAAGTCTTTAAAGTAAAGCACTTACAACATCCTGCTGCCTCTTAGAGGAGGCACACATCCATATGTAATTTTTTTGTGACTCTGTTTTGGAAGGAAACCCCTTTCACAAACTGCTTTCCAGGCAGCAGCATACTACCAGTGCAATTCTAAGCAGTATTAAAGAATTGGTTTCAGTAGACGTAGAAGGGTGTATGATGGACCATCAAGGGTAAATGCCTAACAAAGTCTGAGAACCTTTGAGTGACAGGCTGTTCAAATGGAATTCTGTTGAGAGAGTCAGTTAAGGAATGACAGTAGGGAACTTAACAGTTGAAGAAGAGACGGTTAAGCACTGGCTAAGAGAGTGAGTGAATAAAGGAGCGCCCTCATTCATGCCAAAAAAGTGAAACAGCTTCTAGTAAAGAGAAGTGATCCCTGACCAGTTAAGAAGGGAAATGAGTGTCATGAGTCCTGCTGAGGATGCGGCCCTGGCTCCAGCTGAGCCCACGCTCCCGGCTTCAGCAGATCCCACACCTGACCCTGATGAAACCTTGGAGCTCACCAGTGCATCCCTACCACCTGTCCCAGCAACAGTGGCGGAGGAACAACACCTGACAGGCAGCCCCCCCCCCCCCCCCGACTCACCTCCTCCAACAGTGCATTTGTGGAACCAGTTCAGGCAAGACTTAGCATCCCAGTGGAGGGAGGCATGCCTGTGCAGCAGGCGGTCCCTCAACCCTGAGTTCTAACAGAAGCTGGGACGCACACACTGAGCACTAAATAATCCTGGCACCTGAGCGGTATTTAGCTTCCCCACATGACACTGGTTCCTCGTGCCAACAACTAGTCAGTTTGACAACGCTCTGCACCTCCCTCGCCTGTGCTCCTGATTCATGCTTTGAACTCTCAGCTTCTTGACTCTGGCTTCCAACTACTACACTCTTGGTTTGTACTTCAGACTCTGTTCTTTTGGCTCCTGCTTGCTACCCCTTGATTCTGACCTCGGACTGGACTTGGACTTTCACTATCTCTTCCCCTGCCTGCACCCAGCCTGTTACAATGAGGAGTGATTCCTGCTCTGTATATAAAGAAAGATTTAGGGAACTTGGTTGTATGTTCCTGCCTTCTAAACTTTATGTGTCGGTGAAACTCAGAACCCTATGCTTGAGTGTTTCAGCAGAAACTGAAAAGAAAGCCTTTGTTGAATAGCAGGAACACTTAATTGTTGGCAATAAATTATCTGGTGTTTGTTTGACTATGACGTTACCTCACTTTCATTATCTGTTCACCTCATACATCTTACACCTGATTCCACCTGGCCTTTTCTCTTCCATTTTGTTTATTTTGAACTTTCAAAAGCTTCTTGCATGCCATTTCAAAAGCAGAATATAAAAAGTGATTTGTCAGTTCCCTGGGCTGGGCCAGTGTGTGTGTGTGTGTGTGTGTGTCTGTCTGTCTGTCTATCCATCCCAACTAGGTAGGACAGCCATAGGCAAACAAATAGAATAAAAGAGATAAAGGGGCTGCTTAGCAAAAAAGAAGACAGAAGGAAAAATCCTGTGTGTGAGGGAGAGAAGAGGGCAAGATCGTCATAGGGTGTGACTCTGCTTATTATTTGCTTTCTTGGGAACAATAAAAAAAGGTATGAGAAGCAGGCATTTATGGAGTCACACTGAGTGATCTTTGGATGGGGCTTCTTAAAAAAGGGCTATAGACTTTGTCATATAAATGTATAGTGGTTTTGACTCCCCCCCCACACAAACTCCCTGACCTGGATAGCCCTAGATAGATCTCATCAGATCTTAGAAGTTATGCAGGGTTGGCCTTGACTAGTACTTGGATGGGAGACCTATAAGAATATCAGAATCATGACACAGAGGCAGGCAATGGCAAACCAACTCTGAATGACTCTTTCTTTGAAAACCCTGCGGGGTCACCATAAGTCAGCTGTGACAGCAACAACAAAACCACCCAAGTTACTAGTTTTTTGTTTTTTTTAAAAAAATCACAGAATGTCCTTGCCTGCTACTTATAGCCCTTCCCATCATGGTATGATTATGTTGCGTAGCTTGGGCTGGCTGCAGTCTCATTCTTACAATCAATAAGTGGGAGACTGAGATGATTAGATTTGTTTCTTTCTTCTGTGTAAGAATATGTGCAATTGAAGATAATGGAGTGGCAGTAATAGCTGCTGAAAGCCAAACATTGTCAACCAGTGGAAGTGTTAATTGTGAAAGTTCTTCAGCATGATGTCAGTCCCAGGTGTGTGGGGTGTTTATTAAAGGGTAAAATTGATTGTGATTCACACAATTGCAGCACTGATGAGGAGGCTGAACAATGAGTAACCAAGTTCTGATTTCCCCCTAAATTCCAAGACCTCAAAAATATTGAGATGCACTTTTTTATTAATAGATCATATATTACATCATTAGGATATTGCAACATAACCTTTACTTTGAATGAATATTTAAATGGTGGAATTAAAGAGATCAGAAAGATATTCCTTCTTTATTTGCTTATAATTTCAAATGTAATCTCATACCATACAGCAGAAACATACTGTTATTTAACAAATGATTGGTTTGAACTTAGGTCTAGGTGGAGGTGGTTTAGTTACTTTTAATAGGACCCCATCACAAATTATTCTCATGCTGCCTCAGAACATGAACATGCCTAAGATCCTGTTAGCATCCTGGGTGTCTGTGGTCCTTTCCACACATGGATCTCATTCCTGGTTTTATCAGGATTAAACTCATGACACAATACCTTGCATTTATCCCTGGTTATAACAGCATCTGTTTATCCCAGGACAAGTGTTGGGCAAAACTGGGGTGACCTCAATATAATGTGGAAACAAAAAATACCCTGAGATAATTATAGGGGTGCACTCACATGTAGTGTGGAATGTAAGTTCGGGGGAAGGGTTGAACCAGTATTTAAGGTCCAGTGCGGAAAGGATTTGACTTCAGCAGACCCTATAAAAGGAAACAAGAAGCTCCACTGCAGAGCTGTTTCCCCATTGCCTCTGCACACCAAGCTGAAAACACCAGATCCCAGGCATGTTGGTTAAACTTATTTTTTTATGGCTAATCTGTCTCCTGAAGTAATCAGTGCAGTTTGCTGTTGAAGGGAAGCCTACGCTGGCTGTTGCCTTTTTGTTTTATACTCATCCAGTGCTGCCAATGTTTTATGTTCAAAGCCTACATTGAAAATTGTGCTGAAAATTTTAAGACCACATCCACCCACTAACATGTGGCACAAGCAGCTAAGGGTTTACAGTTCAGCAGCTAGCTGAGCCACCCCCTGGTTATGCAAGTCCATGAAAGACTAGCTTGGGAAATCTCCATTCATCGTTAGATGCTCATGGGTACTCACCAATTAGATCAGCCTAAGTGCTAAGCACTGTCTGTACCGTTCTGGGCAGGGGTCCTTTAGTAGAAAAAGAGGTGCAGGAGCTCATTAGCATAACTCATTAGCATACCTCATTAGCATATGCCACATCCCCTGACATCACCAGAAGTGTGTCAGAAAGGGAATGTCAGTTTCAGCCCCATTATATCCTATGGGCCATTGAAATCAATGGTAAAAACTCATAGTGTATATGAGGGGCTGGAGGAAAGGGGGTTTGAGGGAGAGGCTCCAAACTTGCAGGGTAGCTGCTGGGGCCTGTCCTCGAAATACCCACTAAGTTTCAAGAAAATTGGACCACGGGGTCCAATTCTATGGGCCCCCAAATAGATTGTCCCATCCCCTCCATTGTTCTCTATGGAGGGACAAAAATGTTAACTTTTTTCCTCCCATAGAGAACAATGGAGGGAATGGGGGCAACCTGTTTTGGGGCCAGTAGAATTGAACCCCCTGGTCCAATCTTCTTGAAACTTGGTGGGCATTTCGAAGAGAGGCCCCAGCAGCTACCCTGCAAGTTTGGAGCCTCTCCCTCAAACCCCCTCCCCTCCAGTGGCTTTTAAAGTTGCCGCCAAATTTCGGTGGCAATTCGACAGCGAGCTGAATCAGATTAGAGAATCTGATTCAGCCCGTGGCTGCCCTACTGGCCTGTCCTGAGCTGGCGGAGCTTTGCTCCGCCTCGCTCCAGCCCCAACGGACCCCTGGTTCTGGGTATCCCTAAATCCTAACAAATCCTCCATTCCAGGCCTCATTATTATTTCATTCATACCTTTCCAGACAAAGTGGATTGGGGAAAAGGCCTGCTTGACAAGCCAAGCCAAAGGATGCCCAAAGAATCCTCCTTAGCTCCTCAAATACAACCATCTAATCCCACAGGATTCAGGTAGGCTGCATCCAATACATCACTGGATATTGTGCTATCGTTCCACTACAGCTTTCCTTTGCAACTGGATTTTCCTTTATGGTCAAGGCAATCCAGTTAGAAATTATTGTGGAAGGATAAGATTTGGTGCAAAACCAACCATGTGTGGATTCAATCACAGAATGGGTGGTTGGGTCATCAGCTGTAGGGGAAAGATGATCTAGTTTTACACAGATGATCTAGTTTTATTAGCCTGCACTCTCTCAGGTTTAGTGAAAATATTAAACAATTTTATGATTTCTGCATCACAGAATATTTAGAAATAAACTTCAATAAAACAAAGGTACAAATCTTCTCTAACTAAAAAGGACACATTCTTTATCTTGCCATGAAAACTCAATTGAGATAGTAAGACATTTCAAGTACCTCAGGGTTATATTAATACAAAATCTCCCTTGGGATTTGCAAATCCATATGTTAATGCAAAAGTTAAACTCCTCCTTTATTTTCTATTAAAAATCTTTTACTGTAAAGGAGGGCAATTTGTTCCAGCACTTATGATCCTTTATAGAGCAATTATACATTCAGCCATCAGATATGCTGCTTTGGTATGATATACTGGTCATATAGAATGTCTTGATTTTCTTCAAGTCAATTTTTTTTTAGAAACCTGTTAGGAATTCTGTGATATATCTCTTCCTCCACCTTGCAATTAGAGCTGGGGATTCCAAGCCTATTTGCTATTATTTATCTATCTGTTATTACATTTCAGTTTTCCTTTTTCGAGCTGTAAATAGCTCCAGTTTTGTTTCAATTGTTTGTTTTAGATACCTCTATGTCCACCTGGAGTAGAAATTCAGATAAAAGTCTTTCCCTCACAATAGAGCGATTTCAGGCTGCAAAGAACAGTACTAGGAAAGTAAGCTGTAAAAAAGTATCAAAATAAGATCTTAAATGAAGATCGGTCCTTGGTGCTCAAGGACGCTATGACAGCCCCATCCACTTCCCTCCCTCAGAAGCAAGATTTCCCCTCCAATTTTTTCTTTACTTACTGAGCTGCCCTAGTACTGTGTTTTCTTCTTTGCTGAAGAACTATGGTTGTTCCACCCTGTCAAAGTACAATATTTTGGTTGTTGGCTCAGCCCAGGAACCTGAGGGAAGGATCAGGAGCCCACTTTAACTTAAACAATTTAAATGGCACTTGAGGCATTTTGAAATCTAAAAATAACCAAATATTTTGTTTAACATAGAGATGAAAGGTCAGGTGAAATCAGGGGTTGAATATTTCTGATGTAAAATCAGTACACGCACAGACTTTAGTTCCTATGTTAAGGCTAATGAGAGTTTCTTAAGTTATTCAGAGGCTTTTGTTCCAGCATTTTCCCAAAGACTCTACTACTTTCTTTGAGTATTCTCTGACTTTTTTGGTTTCTAGAAGGCTGGTACACTCTTTCCAGTACCCAAACTCCTTCTCTTGAAACACTAGTACTCATCTTGAGTTTTTAACTGACTCTTAAGGTCTATAAAGGCAGTTTCTAACTATACCAAACCAGGGATCTCTGCATTTCTCAGAGCTAACTCCCTGTTCAATTGGGTGGGGAATTTTCTTCTTTCTCTAGAGGATCTGTCCCCTTTCCTAGGCATAAATGGGAGTCTTCACCTACTTCCCATACTTCCTTGCCAACTTTCCTCCAGTTCTCCTGTTTGTGTTAAACTACTTTCAGTCAGGGCTGGATTTTGAAACTGTCAGTACTCAACTCTTCTCAGCTAGGGCCAAAATCAGACTCAACTCAGTCAAGGCAGAAATCTGACTGACTCCTCAGCATACAGCTCTCTCAAGATTTTTTCTGCTCAGCTAAAGCTAACCAGTCAGATTTCTTGGAACAGCCTGTCACTCAAGGGTCTCTGGCTCTGTGAAGAATTAACCCTTTACAGTCCTTTATCTATTCACACAGCAATCCTAAGATTTTAAATGCACAGTCTGTCATAGACGCAAATCGTAAATGCTCTCCATTCTTCTTCCAGATACCGTTTACTGTTTTTTTTCCCTTGCCAGACTATTTCCACGGTTTAGAAATTAGATTTAGATGAGCTTTTCTGTAGACAAGGTGTAACACCTTGAGGTACAAAGGAGATATAATAGAATTCCTTCAGAAGAATACAAATGTCTTTATTATCTGGATCAAGTAGATTCTTCAGCTCATATAGCTTTAGAATATCCAAAGAGTACCAAAAATGTTATAACTTGGACAAAACAGCTAATGACCCTTTCTGAGAAGTGGACATTGTGCAATCTGCTACGAAGTAGAACTGCATGAGAGATGTGGCAGTTTTTCTCCTTATAGTGTCAAGAGGGAGTTGACTTTCATTCTGACTTTTTTGTGAGAAACTGTGGATGAATAGCTAATACCTGTTAAATCTAAGGAAAGGAATACACATTTTTAATAATAAAAAAGATGCTAGACTATTGACACATTCTTCTGTTTACATTTTTTCCACAAATGCAGCTCTTTTCTAAAGCTGGAGTTTTTTTTTCAGATTTATGATCATATTGCATGAGGCATTTGAAACTGCTAGCCATTTAGAAGTTTGCTCTATATTGTCAGTCATTATCACTACATAGTAGAATCAGAGTTGAAGCTATTTCTACTTATACTGTACCACAACTGGCATTAGGCTCCAGATACTATGTTCTGCAATAGCCAGCATGCTTCCAAACATTAATGTATTGAAGAATCAAAACCTAATGCATCAACTTCCAATTTCCAGGTATGCCTAGTTCCCTTCATGCTCAGCTGAAACCATGCCACTAAAATAGTTGGCAACAACTGGCTTATTTAAGTTGCAAAATGTACTAACATCAAAGTCCCTTGCAGTGTTTGATGGGGTGGTAGGGGTGGGGAGTAGGAAGCACTATATAAAATATGGATAAGGTGTCAATCAAAACTAGTTTTCTAGTGTACACTATGGTAATGTGAATCATATTGCTTTTTTTATTTTTTAAATACAACTACATCTGGTAGCTTAGCAGCCGAGGTTTTCACAAAGACAGCACCTTCAAACTCTCTTCATAGCAAGAGTAGAAATCCTGCCATGTTAAAAAAAATGTTATTGAAAACCTTTCTCCCCTCATAGGCCCGTTTTGACAGGAAATCTTTAAGAGGCAGCAGCAATGAAGTGCCCAGAGATTTCATCTGTCTTCTTTTGCTTCAGGAAATGCTGAGCACAGGCTCTCCTATTAGGCAAAATACACAAAGTACCAAATCCCCTTAACAATAATCTTCGTCTGTTCTTTAGCTGACAGGTCCCTACATCCTAGTCTGTCAAACAGGGCCTGAAACTGAGACTCATGTTATTGGGACCAGTGTGAAAGTTTCTGACAGGACTTTGGGGGGAAGCATCGTCAAGTGTTTATAAGTTATCTTTCTGGAGCAATTCATTTTCCATGGACTAATCAGAATAAAATCTATCATGTCAGGAGATGTTACTTTCCAGGATGTTTCTTCTTTGGTTTTGCTGACAATGTTCCACTTTCGAAGTATCGTCTGCCATTCTGCGTGACTGGTTGAAACTTGGTGATTATTAGCCATCGTATAATAACAACCCTTCATAAACATTTATTTTCCCCCTTTTGTTTTCTTTTACTGTGTTTGTTTTCTGTCAGGTGCCATATCTAAAATTTAAATAATTATCCAGCAATGAAAATGACAGCTTGCAGTAACTGTGCAGGTGTCAAAGCAGATGTACTTCCCAAAATAATTATACAAAATATGTACAGATTGCAGGAAATATGAAAAATTAACTCTGAAATTTCATGAGTCAACATTCTGTGGGGCTCCTTCTTCAGAATGCTTTAATTGTTTCTTTGAGTTGTAAGCAGTTGCAGCTTTAAGGCTGTTTGATATTAAGCACTTTTATATACTTACAAGATTTTCAGTCAAGGCAAGTTTTCGAAAAACTTAGACAAACTTTGATACATGAAGAGAGAGAAAATATCATGTTATGTCCCAGTCTGGGTTTGAGAAGCCTTTTATAAAAACAGCTAATTAAGGAGAAGGAATATACCCCCTTTTTTTTTTAAAGGAAACAATTGTTCTTGAATTGTTTTAGGATTCTGTGACAGACATGGCGTTTCTCTGGAGAACATACTCTGAATGCATCATTTGCATTCAGATCAAATGTGTGCATTTTCAAATAATCCAGTTTTGGTCAACAGAAATTTGCATCTGTTTGTCATTGGACATGAACAATCTGCATGATTTCCCATGGCGAAGGGTACACATATGTATGAGATACCTGATTTCCTCCTCAAAAACTTCTTTTAAAAGGTTTCAGGAGGGTCTCCATGCTGGTCTGCAGTAGATGAGCAATATCCAAGTCCAGTAGCATTTTAGAGACCAACAAGATTTTCAGGGTATAAGCTTCTGTGATGAACTGACCTCAAAAACCAGGATGCTTAATGTATCAGAGAGCTGGGAGATTAGAGGTTAATGCCTCACTGAAAAGCAGTTTGAGTGACAGGCTGCTGCCTGCTTGCACTTCCCCTTCTCTCTGATTGGTCAGCACCAGCTGAGGAGAGTTTTATAAAATCTCGTGAGTCTTGTCAGAGAGTCAGTCACTCAGTCATCATTTAGATTTTGACTTGGCAGTTGCCAGTCAGAAGGAGTGTGTGTCACTCTGAGGGAAACAGGCAAGTCACTTCGGAAGTGAAAGGACACAACTCCTAACCTTTACTGTATACTAATACATTTGGGGGAAAGTTCAGAAAGAACTTAACATCTAAGTGTCAGCACTAGCTGTATTCTCTGTTTAATCACTATCTCCAGAACTGGGGTTAAGGTTTGCCAGAAGAGGTTGGGTAGTTACTGGGAAGCTGCCAGCCTAGCCAAACAGAAAAGGGTTATCACTCCTAGGAAAAGGAGGATATTCCTTACCCATTTTGTCAGAGGGTTCAACACAGAAGAGATATCTGGTTTGAGAAGTGAAAAGGAAAATAGTCTTAGACTCCTCAAGAGTACAGAAAGGAAAACAACAGAAAGGGAGACAAACCAGATATTCTCCTTTTACAGGAGACCCATCTTAAAAATGACAAATTTTAGCCACTTACATCTTCCTGGTTTGCACATAATTTTCAGACCCCTGGATCCTCAGAATCCAGGGGAGTAGCAATCCTATTAGCTAAATCTATCAACTTTGTCTATAAGGACAAAATTGTAGACCCTTCAGGGATATATGTTGTAATTAAAAGTTTGCTGGATGGCCAAATAATCACGATTGCATCAGTGTATGCCCCTAATGAGGGACAAATCCAATTTTTAACTGATATCTTTAATAAGATTCAATCCTTCCAGGAAGGTTCTCTGATATTGTGAGGAGACCCTAATTTAATCACAGACCGGTCATTAGATAAATCCCACTATAACTCAAATATAGACAAAAATGCCAAAGCAAAAAGGCCTCTTAAATCTTTTTTCACTAAATTTCACTTAACTGACAGTTGGCAAATAACAAACCCCCAAGTAAAAGATTTTACCTTTTACTCCTCACATTTTGACTCATAATCCAGAATAGATTATATTTTACTATCAGAAGATTTAGCAGGAAACATAATTGAAGCCGATATTGGCATCCGTAGATAGTCTGACCACTCCCCAGTGGATTGCATACTAGCAAATCTAAAGTCCCCTAAAAAAGACAGATACTGGTCTTTGGATAACTCCATTTTAATAAATGATAAAATACAACAAGAACTCAAAGAACATATTAAAGGATTTTTGAGCTTAATGAGAATGGGGAAGTAGATCCAATAATAGTCTGGGATGCATTAAAATCAGTATTAAGAGGTAGATAGATAGCAAAAGCATCATATCTGAAAAAAACAAAAACAAGATTTGGTAAAGAAGGCAATTTTTCTAACAAAACTGCAATTAGAAAGTAAATTGGGGTATAGGATCCCATGGTTTAGATATCTACAGTTTCATCATCTCTTGACCTCTCCTGAGGTACACAATTCATTAACAAGACCTTTAACTGAATTTGAACTCTTATTAAACAATTTTAACAGACAAACAACAGGCCTTTTATCAAAATTGTATAGAATCATTTTGGCAATCAATTTAAATAAGCCAATGAAATATCAGACACAGTGGACTGTGGTAAAGATCTTCTTGAAGGAGACTGGAGACAGATATGGGCATCTCCACTTAACACCTCAAAAACTAATATATGTTTCCAAACATATAAGATATTGGCATGTTGGTGCAAGACACTTTTGAATTTACATCAAATGTATTCTAATATTGACTTTCTTTGCTGGAAGGGTTCTGGCTCTTCAGCGGACTTAAGGCATTGTTAGTGGAGTTACCCTTATGTCCCAACAATATTGGTCACAAATTTGGGATGAAATCAAACGGATTATATATCACAACCTGCCTCTTACATTGGAGACTGTAATATTAAACTACTGGGATTTTGAGAAGCTTACTAAACAAACAAATATGACAATTTCAGTTTTGTTTTCAGTTGCTAGAACATTGCTTACTTACTATCGGAAAGATGAAACAATACCATTGATGCAGCAATGGAGAAAAAGCTATGGAAATATTTTATTTTAGGGAAGACAGCTGAAAACCCATATATGAACCAAACAACAAAACAGGAAGACACCTTTATTAAAATATGGTATCCTGTTGTAGATTATTTGACACAATAAGGAGTCTTACCAGTTAATAATTATTATAAAACCTTATTATACTTTTGAAAGTGAATTTAAGTTGTTGATATAGTTTACTTGGGTTGATGATATTATGGAAACTTACCTGTAATATAACAGAAAGATTTTAGTCAATGTTTTGAAAACTAGTTAAAACATTAATACTGCTCTGTATATTATTTATCTGTATTGAAGAGCCTGAACCGGTATATTCGTTGTTATTATTGTTACTTTTGTAAAAAAAAAAAATTAAAAAACCATACCATTTGGTGTGGTTTGAAAAGAACAAAACTTGCAGTGCAATCCTGAATCGAATTATTCCCTTCTAAATCCATTAACCCAGTGGGCATAGATAGGTGTAACTCTGTTTAGGGTTGCAGTGTTGTACTTTGAAAAGCCTTTTGAGGACCCTGGCTTTGATCCCTGTTCCTTTCCAAAAGCTTCTTTTCTTCTGAGCCTTCTCTTCACATATGTTCCCTTTGCTGACATCTTAAGCTGCCTTTTCTTTCTTGGCTACATTTTTCAAATGATTGTTCAATGTACTATAAGAGCAGTATTATTCCATTAGCAAGGTTATGAAAATGTTCATTTGTCTATTTATTTAGAACATTTTTATGGTGCCTCTCCATGAACCAGTTCAATGCAAATTACAAAATAAAAATAAAGAAAACAAAACATTAAAGATATTAATTAAAATCCAGCATTAAAAAAATCAAATGGGCATAAAAACATAGAGCATAAAAACAGACCACTGACAGCTTAAAATAAATTTCCATTCTAAAATAGTATTTTCAGAAATCAACCCCTTAATTAAAAGCTTGGTTGTACTGAAACATTTTGGCCTGTCACCTAAAAGAAAGAAACAGGCACCAGGTGAGTTTCAAGGGGAAGGGTATTCCATACATGAGGTGCCACTACTAAAAAAGCCCTGCCTATGGTTGTATCCCATCTCACCCCCACTCTGAAGGTGGGGACACAGAGAACAGGGCTTGTGAAGCAGATCTTAAGTTGTGGGCTGTACAGTATGGGAGAAGTCAGTCCCTCCAGTATCATGGACCCAAGACATTCTGGCCATTCACGGTAAGAACCAGCATTTTGAATTGTGCCCAGAAACAAATGGCCAGCAAGTAAAGTTCTTTCAGATTAGGGTGATATTTTCCTGGTATTCTGACCCTGACAGTAGTTTTGCTGCTGCGTTTTTGATGAGCTGAAGTTTCTGGACTGTTTTTAAAGGCAGCCCTGCATAAAGCACACTACAGTAATCTAACCTGGATGCAACCACAGCATAGATCACCATGGCAAGAACACACTTTCTGAGAAATGGCCATAGCTAGTGTATTAACCAAATTAAGTAAAAGGTATTACATACCACCAAAGACATCTGGGCCTCCAACTGTAGGCCAGGATCCAGTAAACTATGAACCTGCTCTGCTGGGGGAGTGTGACCCCCCTCCAGGACAATCTGACTCCTTGATCTTGAAGCAGCCATGCCATTTGTCTGAACTGAGTTTCAGTCCAGAGAGCCAGTTTGGTGTAGTGGTTAAGAGTGTGGACTCTAATCTGGGAGAACCCAGTTTGATTCCCCACTCCTCCATGTGCATCTGCTGTTACAGTTCTCTCAGAGCTGTTCTCTCAAGACTCATTCTCAAAAGAGCTCTCTCAGTCCCATCTACCTCACAGGGTGTCTATTGTAAGGAGGGGAAGGGAAAGGAGATTATAAGCTTCTCTGGGACTACTTTGGGTAGTGAAGGGTGGAGTATCAATCTATTATTATTATTATTATTATTATTATTATTATTATTATTATTATTATTATTATCATTATTATTATTATTATTATTATTATTATTATTATTAATTTCCATTCACATCTTAACTAATTAATTATAAATTAATTAAGATTCAGCTGTTAAGGAGAAATAGAACTGAGTGTCATCTGCATACTCCTTACTCCAAATTCCAAGATGATCTCTCTCAGTGGTTTCATGCAGAACTCAAACAGCATGAGGGACAAGATGGAACTCTGCGGTGCCCCATAACATAATGCCATGCAGCTGAGAAGCAGTGCCCCAGCACCACCTTCAGGAATCAATCGGTCAAGTAACAGATGAACCACCAAAGCACTGCACCCCCACTCCCAACTTAACCAGCCTCTCTAGAAAGATATCATGGTTGATGGTATCAAATGCTGCTGGAAAACGTTACTTTTTCCCACCATAGAGAACAATGGCAATGGGGCCACCTGTTTGGGGGCCTGTAGAATTGGACCCCCTGGTCCAATCTTCTTGAAACTTGGTGGGTATTCGGGGGAGAGGCCCCGGCAGCTACCCTCCAAGATTGGAGCCTCTCCTTCAAACTCCCTTCCCTCCAGCCACTTTTAAAGCTACCATCAAATTGCAGCCAGATTTTGGCAGCAATTCGGCAGCAGACTGAATCAGATCAGAGAATCTGATTCGGCCCATGGCTGCCTGAAAGGGGGCCGAATGGGCCATTTTTGGGGGTGCATTTGGTTTGAACAAACTGAATGCACATCCCTACTCCCCATGTCACTCTCCCAGCAAAGATCAGGGCAACCAAGGCTGTTTCCATCCCAAACCCAGGACTGATAAATGTTGTTTGCATTTATACACTGTGTTCTTTCTCACACACAACCTTTATTGGTGTAACAAAGAAAGATACAAAAACCTGAGAGAGATTTGAGGGGAAAATACAGTCCACAGATATTCTCCAATACAGGTGGCATAGCAGAAATGTAAGTACAACCAGAACTTAACTAAAAAGACTAGGCATATGGTCTTCCCCTATCTAGCTCTTTTACCACTTGTGGTATCTATCTCTTTCACTGCTAGGGCCAGAAACTCCGCCACCTGCTCAGTGAGTGAGGAGTATTTGTCAGCTAGCAAAGGTTCTATCCACCCATTTGTCACAAAACTGAGGGTTAGAAGTGGTTTGATCAGACGGCATTGGTGGGGAGTAAGCAATGGGCAATCTAATAGGATAGGTTGTGTAAAATTAGGTTCTTTGCCACACCTGCACAATCTCTATTCGTAAGGAATGCCCTTGTACCTGCCAGAAACCACAGAGGAAGGAAATATATTGAACCTGGCCAACATAAATGTGTTAGTAAGGGTTTATTAAATTTGAAAGATACTGAGCCATGCACTTTTGGGGAAGGGGAATGCCCAGAAATCGGGGTGAACATGTGCCCTTTGCTCCAGCGATTATTAATTGAGAATCAATATTTAATATTCTCTTATTCATCATTTGGACTATATATGATTCGTTGGAGTTTGTCAGCAAATCTAAGTCGATGCCAAGTGACCTGATTTT
Organism: Lepidodactylus listeri; assembly: GCA_029233225.1. Lineage (NCBI taxonomy): Eukaryota > Metazoa > Chordata > Lepidosauria > Squamata > Gekkonidae > Lepidodactylus > Lepidodactylus listeri. The sequence continues at coordinate 114,845,805 of JARCFY010000002.1, read as the reverse complement.
TCCAAGTACTAACCTGAACCATTTGGGCATGAAAGGATCTCTGGGTAGGAGGGAAATCAGACTGTTGGGTGGAAAGTGAAAGTAGAGGTGAAGCCAGTATTTGATTGTGGTGGTCCAAGCTCTGGATTCTACTGTGCACCGAACTGGGAATGCCTAAGATACGTCATAGAAAAGATGTTTTGATTTTTTCAAAATTTTTATGAAAGTATTGGAACCACACAGGAATCCCATAAAGTAACTGAGGGAGAATAGTGGTATGGAAAATCTGTAAAGCAGCCAGAACAAATTGATTACCTTTTTTGATAATGAAAGCCGGTTAATGCCAACAGCTTGTTCTTAGCCAAGAGAAGGACTTGGTCATGATGCATGGACCATTATGAGTTGTAGTGAAAAAGAACACCCAGATATCTAAAGGATATAACGTGGGCTATGGTTCTGCCATTGATTTTCCAAGTGTGCCGCTTCCATGAATTAGAGAACAGAAAATTTTAGTTTTGTCATAATTGATTAATAGAGAATTCTGGGTGCAATATGAGATGAAAGCTAATAAAAAGCACATTAATCCCACTTTAGTAATGGATAAGACAGCAGCAGCAGCAGTATATAGGAGAATGGGTACTGATTTCTAGTGTAATTTGGGGGCGTAACCCTCAATTTTGGACAAATAGGGGGGAAGGTCAGAAAGAAACAAGCTGAACAAGGTGGGGCCAAGACACAGCCTTGTTTTACCCCCTTGGTGACAGGGATTTTTTGTGTCAATGCGCCCTTGTTGGTAAATTTGAGTTAAAAATATGGAGTTTGCATATCAGAAACAGTACACATTGGTCAAGACCTACCTTATGTAATTTGTCCCACAAAAGCTGTCTATCGATCGAATCGAAGGCTTTGTGAAGGTCAATAAATGCCATGTATAGCTTACCTCTAGGGTATTGGAAATATTTTTTCTACTAAAATGGATAGTGTAATGCAGTGATCAAGCATGGAGTGGTTAGCTGTAAAACCTATTTGTTCCTTCCCTGGCAAATTATGGGCCACCATCCATATAAATAGTTTCTTTAATAGGTGCTTGGTGTAAAGTTTCCCTACAATAAATGGGAGACTGATTGGTCTGTAGTTCTTGATATTGTTAGGGTCAACTTTTTTAAAGATTGGTGTTATTATGGCGTTTAACCATGTTTCTGGATGGGAGCCAAATCTGTCAAAGTAAACAAATGTGCCAGGGAGGAGGACCACTACTCAATGTTGCTTTTAAGAAGCTCGGCTGGTATACTGTCAGGGCCTGGAGCTTTATGAGATTTGAGAGAAACTGTTCTATAGAAACTGTTCAATAGAAAAAAAATTAATCCCCACTGAAAATGATTAAGTACCGAATGCTTAAATGTTTGACCTAAATTACTGTAAAACATAAAACGTCAGGAAGCAACGGTCTAGGGTTGTCAGACCCCCTGGTTTGGTGGGGGTTACCCACTTGTTTTAGTGGGGGTTCTACCTACCACCTGACCTGCTGGCTGGTGGGGGAAGCTCCGCCCCCAAGCCCCAACACCCCCAGCCACCCCGCTCTCTTCTATCTTAAGAGAGACAAGGGAGAGGGGTGGCTGTGGACCATGCACGCCACTCTCTGAGCAGCATTGCCACTCAAAGATTGGGTGGGCAGGGTCCTGGCCTCTGGCTACATGTACTTAAAGTGCACGCAACTGACAGGACAGAGCCCCTCAGGCCCAGTCTCCGAGCGGCAATGCTGCAATGCCACTTGGAGATTGGGCAGGCAGGCCCTCTGGCTGTGTGCACTTAAAGGGCCCCCTTTAAGTGCACACAGCCATCCCCGCGGAGGCAGGGCTTGGAGCCAGGATGTCCCCAATGTGACATCATCACATTGGGGATGCCCTGCCCCCTCCGGGAACACCCCCTCCAAAGTCCCCCATCAGGGACAAAGATGGACCTGGCAACCCTACAACGGTCATAGACTTAAGTTGAGGCCACTTTTGTGGCTACAGGGCCAGGAACAAGTAAAGGGGATAGGATGCCTCTTCTGGTTCCATGGCAGCAGTTAGGAGCTGTGGCAATTGGCCCCAGCTGTAGCTTGGCCCAGGAAATAAGGCGCCTGGGTTGGCTGGGAGGGGGTGAGGCTCCCAGAAGGCCTCAGAAGCCTGAGTTTTCACTCAGGTCTACCCCTCCCATGTATAAGTAGCTACAGCTGGGGATGCCTTGTCAGTTGGCTCCAGCTTTCCTGCCCACTCTCCTCACCTTTGTGCTTTTGTGGTTGTGTGTTATAACTGGGTTTAATTGCTTGCACACTCTTGTCACAGCATTTTATAGGTGGTTTGAGCATTGGGATGGATCCAATTTAGGGGAGAGGCTGAGCCTGTGTGCTTCCCTCTCCTTGGCTGAGTTGGGGTCCCCAGTAGGGTTGCCAGCCTCCACTGGGGCCTGGAGATCTCCAGCAGACAAAGAACAGTTCCTCTGGAGAAAATGGCTGCTTTGAAGGGTGGACTCTATGCATTGTACCCTGCTGAGGCCCCTCTCCAAACCCCTCCCTTTCCTGGATCAACCCCCAAAGTCTTCAGGTATTTTCCAACCCAGACCTGGCAACCCTACTGGGGACCCCATAAGGGGTCTTGGGGGTGGGGCATTCATTAATATGCCAACTTGGGGGCTGTTGCCCAGCTCTAACTCTCAGATTGCAAGGGAACCACACAGTGGCTTGCACTCTGTGGGATTCCAGGGCTTGCCATCCTACTTTGCTCCCCCAGCAGCTGGGCTGGGTTGATGGTTGGTACCATTGACTGATACACAGGTTGCCCAGTGCTGGATCCATGCCCTATGTTGTGTCAGTGCTCCTGTGTCTGTGTTCAGTAAAAGCTCAGGCCTGTTGTTTTTCTCCAATTGATATTTCTGCTTCCTTTATTTGCTTGTGCACCTTCCTCTGTCCCTAGGACCTCAAGAGACTTTACAGCTAGATTTTGGCACCCTCATCTCCATGCAACACAGAACGAAGAGTGGCAAGGGTTTTTTTCCCCTCAGGAGACAGTTTCCCCATGTGTTCCATCACCCACAAGGAAAGAAACAAACTTACATTCAAAAAATGCTCATTATCTGCACATCAGTCTTGAAGATAGCTTGCTTGGGGCACAACTACATGCTTTGCAGAAAGGTCTTTTTACCCACTACTAAATTTAAGCCCATCCTCAAATTCTTTATGTCTGCTAATCTTCTGCCACATGACAAGTGAAACATGTAACCCATGCAAAAACAAACTGCCATCTCTGAAACTGACTGCATAATGGACATTTTTATTTTGCCTGAAATAGCTTGCTTTTCAAGAAATTGCCTGCAGCAAAGTTCCAGCGTTTTCCTATTTCAGTTTAGAAGTTCTGAGGTGTTTTTATTATTATTATTCAATGCAAAAGAGGAGGAAATGGATGCATCTTTGTGAAAAGCGGGACCATGCATGTCAGAAACAAAGATTTTCAAACTTTAAGCAGTATATACAGGGGGCAAATGGATGGCAATAATTTCTGGGAATTTAGGAATATGACTTCAAAAGCCCATCTAATTCATGAATTCATGTTTTGTCTATCAGTAATCCTGGTGAGCAACAGATAATCTGAAGTGGTATGTACTGTGTGCTAGGCCACAGTAAAGAAATTTAGAAATGATAAATCATGTTGCCCCTTGGCACTTTATGGATAGAATAATGTAGTTCTGTAGATTATGAAGAACAGAAATTCATCCTGGGTTTATGGTATTTTGGCTCTTCTTTCAAATTTTTTGCTTTAAGTTCTTTTGCAGCTATCCTGAACAAGTTATTTGAAGTTATTACTGTGTAGAATTTCATCTTGCAGGGTTGCATACCTTTAATCTGTCACCAAGTGGTTAGACTTGGCCAATCACAACTGGGAATGCCAATATCTCGGTGGGCTATTTGGCTGTTCATGAAAGGCTCTAAACAGTCTAGCATGATATTTTTTTCCATTCTGTTCAAACAGAACAGTACAGTGCAATTAACGATATTTTACACATCCTCATTTTTGCAAAGTCCAATGGGTGTTGCCCTTTTCAACCTTCCCATGTATCTTTAAAACATGGTTTTAGTCACAAGGTGTTTAAAAAGCTGACTGTGGTGGTCACAGAAATGACCTTCAAAAGATCAGCAGACCAATATCCGATTTACGTGGTCTTCTGCATCATTAGGAACTGGGGGGGGGGGTAAACTAAACGTGGTGGTGTCCTCATGGTTGACATAAGAATGCTGCAACCAGTTAAAAATGATTTGTAAAAGTGTGGCACTCTTGCCCCCTTGCCTGTCCATGCCAAAATAGCCATTGGTGGGGGGGTTGGAGTGGCTGGAAATTCTTCTTAAAGACAGATGAATCTGAAAGAGTAGTTGTCTCTCATTGCTAAACATGTTCTAGACTGCAAACATTCTGGTTTTTGAAAAATAAAAATCCCAATATTGAGCTTGCTTTGTTCTTGGTTCCTGTTTTCTCTTGAATTGAGCAACCCATTGAATTATTTGAGTAGTCTGTCCCATGGGTGGTTTTCACCCTGATGGGTGGTCAGGGAGCTGCAGTTGATGTATGTTCACTGTTTACTAGCTTTCTTAGATTACATAGATCCCACAGCCATTGTGGACAGTACATCCATACTTCTAAATCACCTATCAGAGCATATATGTTGTTTTTGTCCTTGCCCAGTCAATGGCATTGATCAATTGGAAGCATTCCTCCATGTTGGTGCATGGTCAGATCTCATCGATTGCAACTACAGCCCCCATGTAGCACTGTGAAAACATGCAAAATATTTGCAATTCATTTTAAAACACGGGAATAACACAAATAGGTTCTGTCTTGAGAGCCTGGTAGGCAAAATGAGTAGCGCTGGTATAGTGGAGAGACAAACTATGCAGCTTGTCCCTATCCCAACTGGGTGGAGGCAACCAAAGAAAGAAGCTGTTTTGTATTTTTTTTTTCTGTTGGGTGTATTAAGTAGACAGATGGGGCTGTAGGAAGGGAAGATTGCAGCAAAGGCATATGAAAAAGTGTATGCGCATCCTTACCTGACTGTTCTGTGACTCTTACCTGAATATTCCCAGGAATTAATGTATAAATATATCTTTTGTAGTTTTTGTATGTGGTGGATGAAGGAATGGGGATAGGGGATAGCTATGGGTACGGGAAACTAGTGTGAGAACATACATGTGGAAAATGTTTTTATGATTTAAAATGATTCTGAGCATTTATTAAAAGCAAACTTTTTCCAGGTATTTGAGCATGCTGCTCACAATTTGCAATCAAATTTCAATCTGACCAGAACACAAAGTGTGGGCTGAACAAAGCTCATTTATGGGTTTAGATGTTGGCTTCTATGACAGAATACATTCCAGCCATTACTTTATATAAAACTAGCCTGATACCTGTGCTTTGCTACAATATTTAAATTCCGTAAATCCAGTTATAATACTGACAATGTGAAGTTTGAAATATAACATTTGTTGTAGGAATTCTAATGGAGAATATTGTAGTTTAAAACATGAAATGGGATGTGTACTTTTTTCCCCACTCTACTGAAGGACCTCTCTGTAGACCACATTGGTGGTTCTGCCCTCAGGTGCTAGGATCACCAGGCTGCTTGGTGAGCTCACTCTGGAGCAGGTAACATAGAACTATCCACTTAAGAAGCAGTTAAGTAATTCAACTCCTCCCACCTCCCATGAAAGGGATGGCCTTTCTACTGGTGTTCTTGGATTGTTTTGCTCATATGGAGTCTGTCTTGTTCTGAGTGCCTCAGGGTGATCTTGCTGGTACTTGGCCTGCACAGCTCAGTGCCCCGCAGGAGTACTATGTGCAAATGTCTTTGCTGCATTCCTAAGTTGCCTCCTCCTTGTAGCATTAATGTACCCTGGCCCCACTCCGACACCTGACAGGCACTCGCCTGTCTGGTATGTGTGTGTGGGGGGGTTATGTTTAAAGGCATCTGGGAGGCTGGGCCAGCAGCAGGGCTAAGGCAATCCTGCTGAGCAAACCTCCCCGGCGGCTATAAGCTTCCCACCTCCTCTCCTACACCTGACAGGCAGCTGCCTGTCCAGTGTAGGAGGGGGAGGGGAGGATTATTAGAAGCCACTATGGAGGTGGGGCCAGCAAGAGCACTAAGGCGTTACTTCTGGGGCGGGCTCCCTTGTGGATTTAAGCACCCTGCAACCACTGCTGCACCTGACAGACAACTGCCTGTTAGGTGTAGGAGGTGTGGGGGAGTGTGTTGGAAGTCATTGGCGAGGCTGGGCCAACAGCATCACTTCACCTCACAGGTGGTTGTTAGCCATTCCTGATTTCCTCAACTGCCATTAGCTCTCTGCAGTCTCCTGTAACTGTTTTTTTTTTACCTCAGAATGCTGAGCTCTGCAGCTGACCAATCAGAGAGTGGGGGGTGCAAGGAGGCAGCCTCATATGAATCAATGGGGGAGCACATTTCCCCCCTTTTGACCCACTTAGGGGGTGGAATTTTTTAAAAATCCCTTCTTAGTGAGCACCTACACCATGATAGGAGCACTCTCCCCAAATTTGGTGTTTCTAGGTCCAGCGGTTTGACCTAGGCATTGATTTTACGATGAGGGGACTTTCATATAGATAGATGTTTTTTTTTTTTGCACTTCCAGAAAGGAAACACTGCATATACAGTGCAGTCTGTGAAAAGCACACATATATGGAGCCTTTGTTGTGTGCATGAATTGTGAACAGGAAGATCAGTAGTACAAGTTTTAACTGAGCCCTCACTGCCAGTCATTTTTGCCATCATCTGTAAAACAGAGATAGTAAATAATACTGGCCTACCTCATCATTAGTAATAAGGATCACTAAGGTAATGAAGTATTTGAACACATCAGTGTTGAGAATAGAGAGGAACACTCTGAACATCTGCATAATTTAGATGAGCCTATTGACTTTCTTTATAGGGTGTTGAAAGGATTACTGAGATAATATCTGTCAGAGGCTTTGAACACTTTGCCTTTACCCAACCATCTAAATCCTTTGACAGAATGACATTTCTGTTTCTAGAAGAGTGAGTAGTAATTTCTGCAGTTCTTCCCTCCCATTGTAGACCTCCACTTTGTCCCCTATTCTATTCCTGAGCTGTGCATTAACCCCCTTTAACAAGATTTTGAGGGGCTCAGTGGGATGCAGCAGAAGGGAAATGTGAGAATGTCAGGCTCTGAAAAGCCCAGATGGTTGGATATATTTTTCCACAAGAACATACAAAAGGAAGACAAATATGAGTTCCTACCATGTGTTCATGCAACAAAATCAGCATTTACCAGTGATCAAATATTTTGGCATGGACATGGTTTTCCTAGATAGAAACAGAATCAGTGTATTAAGACCATATTGTTTCAAAGTGAGATTATACCAAAATAAATTCCATGTGAAGGAGGAGTGATTCCTCAGTGTGCCTGTGTTGCAAGAGCCTGTTTTGAGCACACATGTGGCACATAAACATTTATAAATTAGATATGTAAATAATTTGCTAACTTAATGCTTTTCATGCAGTATGAATTTCACTCATCAGCTTATCACGGTGGTGCTTGCTCTAACAATGAGGAGAAGGTGCCAAGTGAGAGTGCCTGTGCAGCTGGAAAGCGCACTCTCCCATGGGCTCAAGTTTATACAGCTCACTAGCAGTCCAAGGAGTAGTAGAAAATGAAGTGGCAGAGATGCAGCCATTTGAGTGACAACATCAGAAAACTCAGAATGAATCTCACTCAGCACAGTTGAGAATGCAGAAGAGGCAATTCTCTGCATTCCATTATTTCATTTGGACTCATTCTAAATTTCAGTTTAACAAGCAGAATTTCTAAAATTGATTCTGGAATTGGAGCTTGTGCAGTTTATCTGTGTTAATTTGATTAACTGGCATCTTTCTGCATTTCTGATGCTCACATGTTCCTCCTTGATAAAACATTGCAAACATACTTTCTTAATGCTATCACATGTTATAATTGCAAAGAAAAAACCCACCAGCACACACATGTGAACCTGATAAAACTTGGCTCAGAAGGAGTAATTAAGCAATAATCTTTATAATAAAAACTAGGAGTAAGGCCCGTTCTGGGAAGAAATACAACGGGCTCTAGAAGGAAGCTCCAGGTGAGTGTCCTGGCTGTGGCTGGTGGGGCGGCAGAGGGAAGGGGGAAATAGAGGGAGGCAAGCTGTGTTTATTTCCTTCTGGTTAGTTATAAGTCAGGGCTGTCTCAAGTCAGTTTGCTGCCCCAAGTGGGTAGTATGGGAGGGCAGCCTCATAGTAGCAGGTATGGTTTCCTCCACCCCTGACTTATGTTGATTTGGGGTTATGCACCGGCAGCTAAAGTAGAAAACCACCTCCTCCTATGCAATGTCTTCTGGGTTCCAAGGGTCTGGAAAGCAGTTCCATAGCCAATTACAGCGTTGCCAATTCTGGGCTGGGAAATACTTGTAGATTATGTATGTATAGATTTGTTGTTCGCCGCCCTGAGCCTGCCTTATGATGGGGAGGGCAGGATATAAACAAATAAATAATTTGAGGGTATAAATAAATAAATAATTTGAGGGGTAGAGCCTGGGGAGGGCTGGGGTGGGGAGGGACCTCAGCAGGGTATAATGCCATAGAGTCCACTGCCCAAAGCAGCCATTCTCTCCAGGAGAACTGATCTTGGAGATCTCCAGGTGCTGCCTGGAGGCTGGCAATACTAAGCGGAGGGCTAGACATGTAGATTTGAGGGGTAGAGCCTGGGGAGGGCAGGGTTTGGGGTGCCCATAGCAGCCATTGTAATAGCTGGGAAATTTTCTGTAGGATAAATTATGTGCTGTGGATATGGAACATGGCAATTTCTGGGAGATCTCCAGGCTCCACAGGGTGATGGGCAACTCCAGTGACCGTTTAAGGGAAGATTGGGATATGTATTTTGGCAACTCCAGGGACCGTTTAAGGGAAGATTGGGAGATGTATTTTACCTCAGGACACATTCAATGACTCAACAGCAAACTGTTTAGAATGTTAGAGGCAGGGGTCCGTTGGAGCGGGAGCGCACAGGGGCGCAGCTCTGGGAGTGAGGAGCCCAGGGGGTGGGCACATGACCAAGCCCCGCCCCCTCCTCGGCTTCCCCGAGCAGTGCAGAGGTGCAGTGCCCCGGGGAAAGCCCTGTTAGAGTCTTTATTGTTTTTAATGTTTTGTTTTAATATTGATAATTTTATCATTGTTCCTTTTATGACCGTGTGCTGCTTTTCCAGAGACTTGCTCAAGGTGGCATATAAATTTTCTAAGTATACCATTTTTTATCTGGGCACATGGCACATAAGTACTGGAGAAATTTCACCAACCCTTCAGCAGCTTCCACCCCATCAGTTTGATGTAGTGGTCAGGAGTTGGACTCTAATCTGGGAGAACCAGGTTTGATTCCCCACTTCTCCACATGCAGCTGCTGGTGTGACCTTGGGCCAGTCACAAGTTCTCTCAGAGCTGTTCTCTCATGAGCAATTCTCAAAAGGCCTCTCTCAGCCCCACCTACCTCACAGGGTGTCTTGTTGTGGGGAGGGGAAGGGAAAGGGATGGTTGGTGCACATGTCCTGAGTATCTCAAGTCTACTTGAAACCTGGTGGTTTCAAGGGAGCAGGAAGAGAATGAGGGTGTGTTCTTTACACTTATTTTTATTGCACAAAGTATTGGATGGGGAAGAGAATGGAGGAAGAGCAGGTCAGTTTCACTCATCTGTGGAGTGGAGCCTGAGGGGTGGGTGTTGCCTTCTGACACACTGCTGGTATGTTAGGGGGTGTGGCATATGCAAATGAGTTATGCTAATGAGCTCCTGCACCTCTTTTTCTACGAAATGACCCCTGGTTAGAGGCAAAGGCCAATCAGGCTGCATATGCAACTCTATATTCCAACTGGCTATTGGGGGGAGAGGAATAAAAAACTGTTTAGAATATTGGAGGCGAGATTCAGGCAATGCAGCCACTGGATAGGGACAGCTTGAGTGACACATCAGGCAGCCAACTGATTTTGGCAAGCATAGAATGTTGCCACTCGAAATTCCTTTTATATATAAAGACAGGATAAGATTGCTTGTTAGCAAAACTATGTGTGAGGGTTGGTATCATAAAGATTCCAGTAAACTAAAGGTGCTAAAAATTGCAACAACCGTCACATTATCAGCCTTTTGTGCAAAATTCAGAAATAGTAGTAGTAGTAGTAGCAGCAGTAGCAGTAGCAGCAACAACCACAGCAACAACAACCACATAATTCCTAATATAGCAGGTCTGCTTCAAAAATACAATCAAGTAATTCATTTCTGCAAAATCTGGGAAGAAATTCAGCTTAGGAAATTGTCTTTAAGTGACATCCCATATAACATCCTTTTTTAAAGTATTGACTGCAACAATTAAATCATAGATCCTTGCCTCCACTGTGTCTATGTGATTCTGTCCAGTAGACATTCTGCCAAACACATGCTTTCCATCTTTCTCCTTCCTGACTGGTTGTTGCCAGTCATGTCAGGATAATGAGCTTACCCAGAGTGCAATCAATGCTTCTTCAACAGTTCTTCTCCCTCTGAAGGCAGCTATTGTAAAACAATTGCTGAGCAAGACTAGGGTTGAGCTGAATGCTTCCCATCCAACAACCACTGCCCTCTTTCTGGGATGTGCAGAAGCTATTCCTGGGAAGTCCTGCAAATGGTGGTGAGGCATTTATCTACCCTGCTTGTGGAAGAAGTCCAGTTTTCTTCTGGCTTGGATTCATAACAATGCAGGTAAAACAGGCAAGCCTAGAATACTGGACAGTCAAGCCATGGAACTTTTCCACAACCACAATGGCAGATTCAGGACTAGGAATGATTTAGAATGCCTCATCCTTTCTATTTTTATCTGAAAAATCCCATTTCTTTTTGTATGACTCAAAAATCCTTATTTCAGTTTGGGTAAATTGGGCCCCTAATTCCCTATTTTGACATTTTTTTCTTTCTTCCCACAATTTCCTTTCACTAGTATTCCAACTTAGTAAGCATTAAAAAAAAACATTACGTATACAATATATATGACACAAATTGCACATCTGAGGACTAGTATAAATTTCCTATAAAACTATTTAAAAAGAAATCTACAAAACCAACAGCAAGAAACAGAGAACCAAAGCTATTGACAAAAGTTGAAATGAATATACAAGGAAATGAAATAGAGACATTTGCTAGAAAGCACTTCTTTTGCAAGTTAATGTTCTCTCTATCAGGTAGCTTGTGTGAATGTAAAGGAGATGGGAACAGAGGAAGCTGAGAGGAAGCATAATGCGAATACATAAGCACAATACATTTACAATGCAATTTAGAAGAATTTCAGGAATTTGAGGAAAAGCAGGAATTTTCTTGAGCGTTTAAGGGTGATCCTAGCAATTATTGATTTTCTTTTTGGAATAGCATGGTTGACAATTCTTTCTACTTTTATGGTAAAACTGTAATTCAAACAGAAGGATGTAGTATACCCATCACTGCATGTAAGATAATTTTGGTTCACTTAGGGCATGTTTGCCTAACTCATGATTCCATAAGTCTTTGCTAAGAGACATGTTGACCACATAAATTTCTACCAAGAGAAACAGACTATAGATTTATAAAAAGTGACAGTCAAAAGCAAACAGGGTGCCTTGATTATTGATAGTGGTTGATCAGTTGACAGGCCAAAGGGTAGGTGAAACATGCAATGATTGCATAGTGAAAGAATTATTCCAGAGATAAGAGACAACTTCTCTTTCTCAATGCAATAAAAAATATGGGATCCATGTTTATTTCTTTCTTTATTTATTTGTTCGATTTATACGCCGCTCTCCCCGCTGTTTGCAGGCCCAGAGCGGCTAACAAGTCTTGGCGAACCAAGATTCATACATACATTAAAAGTTAAAACAGTTATAAACAGTTATAAAAACCTTCCCAATTCAGCAATACAATTTAAATAAAATACTCAGTGCTTAATATTATCAGATGGCATGTCATATACCCCAGCGTTTCCAGTCTCCAGTGTCAAATAACACTGGAGCCAGCTGGTAATCTCTGAGGCTGATCATTGGTGGTCCCAAGGTGGGGGGAGAGAAGAATGGCGGCAGCCCCTATTCATAAGCCTGGCGGAAGAGCTCTGTCTTGCAGGCCCTGTGGAACTGCATCAAGTCCTGCAGGGCCCTGATCTCCTCTGGGAGCTCGTTCCACCAGTAAGGGGCCACCACCAAGAAAGCTCTCCCCCTAGTGGCAGCGAGCCTGGCCTCTCTAGGGCCTGGTATGACCAGGCAATGTTGGGCCCCGGACCGTAGTGCTCTCTGGGGTACATGTGGGGAAAGGCGGTCCCTTAGGTAAGTTGGACCCAGGCCATTTAGGGCTTTAAAGGCAAGCACCAGCACCTTGAAACGAATTCGCCAGTCGGATGTGCTCCCGTATAGGGAGATGTATCAGCAACCTTGCCACGGCATTCTGCACCAGCTGCAGCCTCCAGATTTGCAACAAGGGCAGCCCCATGTAGAGAGCATTACAATAGTCTAGCCTTGAGGTGACTGTTGCATGGATCACTGTTGCCAAGTTGGCACGGTCCAGGAAGGGGACCAACTGTCGCACCAGCCTCAGGTGATAAAAGGCTGACTTGGCAGTGGCTGCTACCTGGGCCTCCATAGACAAGGAGGGATCCAGGAGCACTCCCAAACTCCTAACTGCCAGCGCAGGCACCAATGGTGCCCCATCGAAGGCCAGAAGCGGGAGCTGGCAGTTAGGAGTTTGGGAGTGCTCCTGGATCCCTCCTTGTCTATGGAGGCTGACTTCGCTGGGTTCAGCTTCAGCCTACTCAGCCTGAGCCAACCAGCCACAGCATCCAATGCCCGGTCAAGATCGTCCGGACCAGAGCCAGACTGGCTGCCCAACATCAGATAGAGCTGGGTGTCATCAGCATACTGGTGACAACCCAGCCCCGGCCTCCGGACAATCTGGGCAAGGGGGGGCATATAGATATTGAAAAGCATCGGGGACAGAAGAGCCCCCTGAGGCACTCCACATTCAAGTGGGTGCCTCTGGGACTGCTGCCTCCTAGCACCACCCTTTGTCCCCAACCTTGGAGAAAGGAAGTGAACCACTGTAAGGCAAGCCCCTGTATCCCCACATCAGCAAGGCAGCAGGTCAGCAGCCAATGGTCGATGGTGTTGAACGCTGCCAACAGGTCAAGCAATAGCAATACCGCCGTGCAGCCCCAATCCACATGTCTTTGGAGTTCGTCAGTTAGGGCCACCAGAGCTGTCTCAGTCCTGGACCCCGGGTGGAAGCCTGTCTGGAAGGGATCTAATACTGAAGCATCATCCAAGTAGCTCTGCAACCATATCACCACCGCCCTCTCTATTAATTTGCCCAAATAAGGCAAATTGGAAACCGGCCGATAATTAGCCAATTCGGCCAGATCCAAAGATGTTTTTTTCAAGAGGGGGTGGACTATCATGTCCTTGAGTGCACTTGGGAACCGCCCCTCCAAGAGCGACTGGTTGATAATCTCCCAAAGTGCACCTCGAAACCCCTCGTGGCCAGCTTTAATAAGCCAGGAGGGGCATGGATTAAGGTTGCATGTGGTTGGGCACATGATCACGAGCAACCTGTCAACTTCGTCAAGGCTGAGCAAACCGAAAGAATCCAAACCCAGAAACGCAGATGTGCAAGGGGCCTCAAGTTTGCTCATTGTATCAACTGTGGCGGGGAGGTCGCGACGGAGCGCCAGGACTTTATCTGCAAAATAGCTCTCAAAAGCCTAGCAGCCAGTCTCCAATTCCCTACTATTTGGATTGCCCTGTATCAGTACTGTTATAGATCGAATTGTTCTAACTAATTGTGCCGGGTGTGAGCTAGCTATCAACTGTGGCGGGGAGGTCGCGGCGAAGCGCCAGGACTTTATCTGCAAAATAGCTCTCAAAAGCCTAGCAGCCAATCTCCAATTCCCTACTATTTGGATTGCCCTGTGGCAGTACTGTTATAGAGCAAATTGTTCTAACTAATTGTGCCGGGCATGAGCTAGCAGATGCAATTTTGGCCACATAATAATCCTTCTTAGCGGCCTTGACTGCCACCTCATAGGCTTTCATAAACGTCCTATAAGATGCTCTTGTAGCTTTGTTGCGAGCACCTCACCACCATCTCTCTAACTGTCTGAGCTCCCGTTTCATAAGCCGTAACCCCTGGGTATACCAGGAGGCGAGCCTAGTACGGGGGTGCAGAGGGTGCCTGGGAGCGATCTCATCAATGGTGGTGGAGAGTTGGCTATGCAAATCCTCCACCAGCTCATCTATCAAGCTGCCAGGGGCCTCGGATCCCTCAGAGCCAACAGGAGCCGCCCAGGGTCCATCTGACTCCAATGGCAAGCTAAAATATGCTTGCCGCCTAAACGGGTTTTGAGGACAATGAACAACAGCAATCATACACACAATAAAAAGTTCATGTGGCAACCCAGAAACAAGCTTAAGTTGTCCCAGAGAGAAGTATGCATGGGCCTACTGAATGGCAGTAACACTGAGTGAGATGAGTAAACCATCTGGATGAAGAAAGGAGGCAGCATTGTTCCCCATCAAGAATCCTGTTGGCATGATTGATTTTGACGGCTTGGAAAAGTTACCCCTGCTGTTAGAGGAAGCCCCACAGCTGCCTGTCATTACAGCTGCATGGGCAAAAGGCACAGCAGGAGCTTTTCACATCTGTCTGAGTTTGAGCAGTAGGATGATTTAAGAATGCTGAAGGTGGAGACTTGAGGTAAGGTTGAAAAGGAGAGTTAAAGAAGCAGTCTGAAGATGCAGTACAGGAGTGCCTAGGAATGAGTACTGCTGCCCTTGCAGACAATTCTAGAAGGAGATATAGCAGTGTGCCTTTGCTTATTAACAACAGAAAAACACAACACAAACTCCTTTTTTATTATTGTCATTATTGTATTTGGACCTCCATTATTGTAATGAATACAAGCAACACTTGTTAATATTTGATTATTTGTTATTGATATGGTGCCTGGCTGTCTGGTTTAGAGCATTCAAGCAAAGTTTGGACTCAAAGCAAATGGGTGAAAGAGTCAGGAGACAATGCAACTGAAAGGGGAGATTTCTAGTCAGCCAAGTAAAAGGGGCCTTACATAGGGTTGTCATTTAAACCTCTGCTTTCTGCTCTTCACAACCCCCCATGAACCCCCATGAAGTGCATCAAAATCTGTGGAAGGTCATGTCAGTTCCTCAGTTCATGACCATCACTTTGTGAAGCACAAAACGGCCAAAATTTGTGATGAACTTTAGTTCATGAGCAGGTTTGTGCCCATCCCTACTTACAATCTCCTTCCCTTTCTCTCCCCACAACAGGCACCTTGTGAGGTAGGTGGGGCTGAGAGCTGTGACTGGCCCGAGGTACCCCAGCAGGCTTCATGTGGAGGAGTGGGGAATCATACCTGGTTCTCCAGATCTGAGTCTGCTGCTCTTAACCACTATACTACACTGGCTCTCCTGGCTCCCATTAAACCCAGTGAGCCTTCAGAAAGGTCCAGTTCTTCCCAGTGTCACACATGTGTTTTCTGTTTGTAAACAAAATGCATATTCCTCAATAACATGCCTGTCATGTTTTGTGGCCAAGACAAAGGCCGTGGTCACATGGCCCTTAAATGCAGGAGGAAGGGCTATTTCCTCCCATATTTAAAGGGGCCATCTACAACGGCCACACACTGAAGCGGGCTCAAATGCAGGTTCCTCCCTCATTTTCTGACCCCAGGAAAATCAACAGTTTTCCCGGGAGTCGCGGGAGGAACCTGCAATGTGAGAGCAGGGCTGTCCAGATGCCCCCCCCCGCCATTCCCCCCCCCTTTTACACTTGGGCGCTTGGCCACTCAAGCACCCAAGTGTAAAAGGGGGGGAAAAACCCCACACTTACCAGACGGCTGGTGGGGATTGAGGAAGGGTGCCTTGCCCAGCAGCTGCCGCCACCAACAGCCACCGCCGCCAACAGCCGCCGCCGCCAACAGCCACCGCCAAACTCCAGGGAACGCCATTGCCACCGCTTCCACTACTGCTGCTTTCCCCGGGAACGCCACCGCTTCTTTTGCCTTTCCAGTGATGCCACCGCCTCCTCTGCTGCCTCCTCCGTTGCCTGCTGCCTCCTCCTTCTCTGTGCGCTGCTGTCCGCTGCCGCAGGCAGGTTTACACATCCCAACCCAAGGTAAAAAAATGCGGCCCCTTTAATCCGGGAGGGCTCCCGGATTTAAAGGGGCCGTGTGACCACAGCCAAAGGGTCCAGTGCCAGTAAGTCACAGAAAAGACCCTGGCATCTGGTTTTGGCAGACAGTCCCAACTTTAGTCATGTCTGCAGGCCAGAGGTCCAGGCACAGACAGGGCAAGTTCCAAGAGGTGTGGTCAGGCCTGGTTCAGAGGTTGGAGCACAAGAGTCAGGAAGCAAAGTGGGTCCAAGAAGCATAGTCAGGTCCAGAACAAAGGTCTTTATTATTATAACAGTCACTAGACTGGCCATATACATATAGTTATAGTTTTCTTTAAAAAATACATTTAGAATACAGAATATATACAATAAAAAGATTAAAATCTGCAATCTAATTAAAATACAGTTTCTCTAACATCAGTATACAAAATCTAGCTACTTGACAGGTGATTTTAGGATTCTTATCAGATAAAAGGCAATCAAGCCTGGCTTTGTTTGTGCAACCAGGAATCTCATCCAGCAAAGGAGTTATGATCTCCAAAGGAGGAGAACAAAGGTCATAGCACAAGGAGCCAGGGTATAGAGAGCAAGTCCAAGAGGCATAGACAGGTCCAGAATAAAGACCGAGGCACAAGGAATTGGGAAGCAAGGCTGATCCAGGGAGTCACTGGGAAAAGCAGGGGAACTGGAATGAAAATTTTTGCCAGCAAAGAACTGGCTATAACTGCCCGATATTTATGGGACTGCAACAGCCACTCCTGGTCCAAGTGTTTCTTGTGCTTCAAAAGGAGCCAGCAGTTTCTCCATGTGTGAGCACTTACTGCCACATTCATTCTGCATTTGTCTCTTCTCCCTTAGATGCTCTAGCAGCATAGATGAAGAGATTTCCTCCTCTTCAGATTATAATTCCTGGGGATAGGTTGTGCTTGTTGATGGCTCCAGCTGTAAATCTTGTGGAGTGCTTGTACTTGTTGACAGCTCTGGTTGTAAACCCAGGGGAGGGTCTGCATCTGTCAAAAACCCAGGCATTTCTTCAGTCAACAGGTTGCGGCATTCCTCACCTGCTTCTGAGTCCTCATCAGAGTTACAGTCAGCTTGACTTGGCAGAGGCACTGGGAGACTGACTGAGATGAATGGTAAACCATGACACTGCCCTCCTCCTAAAATATGAAATGAACTAACCAATTGCTATGCTTTGCCACATGCAGGCTAGGGAGGAGCTCAGGACATTTGTTGCATCAACAAACTCATCCTGGGATTAGCTCACCAGAATCATTATAGTGGATTATGGTAAATCCACTTGGTGAACTCATTTGTGGCAAAAACGGTGACATCCCACATTACTGTGATTACTTGCAGTGTCCATAAATGCTCATTGTTTGTGTGTTACTGATGCAAAATGTCAACACACTAATACTTTGTGGTGTTTTCATATTTTAAGTGCTTTCCACAAAATGCTAATATTCCAGTGTTTGTTTTCCACTAAACACTCACATATTGGCATGGACCTGGTGGAGGACTTCTGCGAAAAGGGGGTGGTGGTCAGGATAATCCCCCCTTGCATTACAGACTTCCAGACCAATTTCCCACAAAGCACTGCCCTGGCGTCGTTCTTCTGTTTTCCCCAACTGCATGCTTCAATTTCTCACTATTTGCTGTGGGACACATTTTGACCCACAGCTTCGCATGATTTCCCCCGTGGCTTCAGTGATCCTGTTTTTTGAGGATCATTGAAGCTGCGGGAAAAATCGGGCAGAGCTGCGGGTCAAAATGTGCCTCATCGCAAATAGTGGGAAATTCAAGCATGCAGTCGGGGGAAAGGGAAGAATGACGCCAGGACCGCACCTTGTGGGAAATCGGTCCCAGTTTCCCACTTATGCTATTCCTGTGTATCCTTCCAAAATTCTGCTGTATTGTTTGAAATACCTTCTGTCTCTGGAAATTACCAGAGGATCAAAACCATTGCCTGAACAATGATCAAGAGATTGAGGATTGTGCCTAAGAGTGAATCAGGGGTCACATCCTTCTCAGTGTGGGAAAAAGAGGTGGAGAGAGAAAATAGGAGGCTCTCTTGCCACTATCTTGGCAGCAACTCACTTACAGAGATGCAACATGTATTTATGTATATTTATAGCCCGCCCATCCCGCGAGCCGGGCTCAGGGTGGGTAACATCATAGAACAATACAATAAATACAGTTAAAATGTAAACAATTGAAAATAATAATAAACATTAAAACACAATCACAATTCAGGCAAGTCAACTGGTTGTGGGAGGTTCCCTGGCATATTATTTGGGCTGGTAGGTGGGTGACAACAACTTCAAGGAGGGACTCCCACTGCCTCAGCCAAAAGCCTGGTGGAACAGCTCTGTCTTGCAGGCCCTGTGGAATTGAAGAAAATCCCACAGGGCCCTAATTTTGACTGGAAGCATGTTCCACTAGGTGGGGACCAGGGCAGAGAAAGCCCTGGCCCTGGTTGAGACAAGACAGATGTCCTTCAGGTCAGGGACAACCAGGAGATGTCGGTCCATAGAACATAATACTCTTCAGGGCATGTTTGGGAAGAGGCGGTCCTTCAGATATGTGGGTCCCAGGCTGTGTAAGGTTATTACCAACGTCTTGAAGTGAATCCAGAAGTCAACTGGCAACCAATGCAGTTGGCGGAGCACCTGCCCAATATGAGTCTGCACATGCATCATTGTCAGCAGGTGTGCTGCCATATTTTGCACCAGCTGTAATTTCTGGGTCAGCCTCAAGGGTAATCCTACATAGATTGAGTTGCAGTAATCAAGCCTGGAAGTGACCATTGCATGGATCACTGTAGCTAAGTCCTGGGGGGGGGGGGGGGGGAGATATGGTCTCAGCAGCCTTATCTGCCTGAGATGGAAAAATGCAGATCTGGCAATGGCAGTAACCTGGGCCTCCATAGAGAGAAAGGCATCCAGTGTTACTCCCAGGCTCCTCACTGACTGGACTGGCACCAAAGGGGCCCCTTCCAGTGTGGGAAGTCTAATATCACATCCATTCCCCCCCGACCCAGGTACAGGACCTCCGTCTTCGATGGATTAAGCTTCAACTGGCTCTGCTACAACCATCCAGCCACAGCATCCAAAGCCTCGGCCAGAATGTCAGGGGTGGAAGACGGATAGCCATCCATTAACAGATAGAGCTGGGTGTCATCAGCATACTGATGGCAACCCAGCCCATAATTTCTGGCTAGCTGGGCAAGGGGGTGCATTTAGATGTTAAATAACATTGGTGAGAGGATAAGCCTAAGAAAAACATAGGCATTAAAATGAACATTTTAGGCAATGTTTTTGCCATACCCAATTATGAACATGAGCCATAAGAACATTAAAAGACAGCTAAGTAAGTCACAATATCAAGCATGAAGTGGAGGCAGCAGCAGCTAAGCAAAAGCCACACTGCTCATGACATGCAGCAGCAGACTGTTGTGGGTTGAAACCAATTGGGAGGGGGCAGAATTGACAAATGTAATAACAAATAATTTTTAAAAGAATTTTTTTTTTAATTGCACTGCCATATGAAGAAGTTGGAAACAGAGCTGAATCCTATAGTTCAAGTAGGAAGCAAAGAATTCCACAGGGACACCCTGTCCATGTATCTGGGATTCGCTCTAGTTCAAGGTTCCTGTGGGCCAAAGTCGGTGAATATTGCAGATGAGTCCTGGATCCCTATGGAAAACAGTGTCCAGTTGTGAGGATGGAGACTGGGATAGGAGAGGAAAGATGCTGGCAAAGGATTTGCATGTACCATTGGCATTGCAGTAAACAGAAAAACATATAGCCAGACACTTGGCTGTCTTCCACTACTCTCCACTTTTTGCCGTCTGCCGTGAATGGATTTATACCACCTGCAACACTGCAATGTTTTTTTGTTGTTGTTACAAGTGCCTTGGATGCCTTCCTTCCATCCAGGAGGTTGAACAAGGTTCCCCCCGCTCTTAATTTAACTGCCGCTGGGCCTGGCAGGAGGTTCGGCAGAGTGACAAAGACTGTGATATGTAACAAAAATGAGCAGGGAGATGAAATCGGTGGAGTGATCATCTGTCACCCAACCATTACGCCATCAGCTTTCCCTGTTGAGTTTCATCTGCCTATGAAAATGATAGGCAACTCACTATTTGTTTTATATTGGCTAAATTGTTATTGAATTGGACTAATTTTTAACAAGGATGGAGTGGAAGGAAGAGCACAGAGACAGCTGTCTCATGACAACACTAAAAGTGGCAACTGTCACTGAGCCTTGCTGTTGTTGCCATTTGATCTGCAGTTTGAAATCTGGCTCTCTTCACTTTTCTGTATGCCCTTTATTTATTTATTCATTCTATCCTGGTGTGGGCAACATCAGTTTGCATGCTCTGGCCCACTGGTAAGTCCAGTGCAGAGATCACACAGCTTCATATAAACCAGGGTTTAGAAATCAGTCTGATATTCCCAGACATTTCCTCCTCTCCTTGCAGAAAAGAATTCAAAGAACTTTCATCTTCTCCTCCCTGCAGCTTTCTTCTGTAAAAGTATTTTGGCCCCAAAACTCTTTTGAGTCTTCTTGTTTTGCTATCCTTAAAAGACTCTTCATGCCTTCTCAGTCACAGAAGAAAGTAAAATATTGGGCAGAATGGTGTAGTGGTTAAGATCGGTGGACTCTAATTTGGAGAACTGATTCCGCACTCCACCACATGAAGCCTACTGGGTACCTTGGGCCAAGCACAGTTCTCTCAGAACTCTCTCAGCCCTTCCAACCTCACGGTCACAGGGTGCCTGTTGTGGGGAGAGGAAGGGAATGAAATTGTAAGCCACTTTGAGACTCTGTAGGGTAGATAAAAGAAGGGTATAAAAAATCTTCTTTTTCTTAGTAAGGAATAGGTCTGTGTCTTGATTCAGGAGTTGCAGTGATGCTACTTTAATTGTTCTTTCATGCATAACAGCATGACAATCCTGTTCCAGGAGGCCCATTCTCCAATTATCTCCTCCACCTGCTTCAGCCCATGTTCTAGGCTGGCTTCAAGCATGGGCCCTTCCTAAGGTACTTTTAGCTGGAGCTTCAGGCTGCCACACCTTTTCTGTGGTGTTAAGCCTTGAGATAGCTGGACTATCAGTGCTCCAGGAGCTGCTCTACCTGCTGTGTTCATGGGAATGGATCTCACTGAAGTTATAGTTTCTCCAATATACAAGGACTCTCAGTCTTACTGGATGTTCCCCTTCTCAGCTCCCTGACTGTGGTGATCAGTTACTTCCATCTTCAATTCCTCCTGCTGGGATCTTGTATTTTTTTTTAAAACATTTTATGTTGCCTTGCCACCCAGTTCAGTGTCCTCAAGGTAACAAACAGCCAAATTGTTACAATAAAATGTAAAATATTAAAACAAATGTTAAATTCATATTCATAATTCAGCAAAACACAGACTTACACACACAAACAGGAAGGTAGGTCAATTAGGCTATTTGAGGGAACACCAATGAAAACACTACAGTCCTTGCCTGCTGGCAGAAGACAGTGAGAAAAGTGAACAAACAAGTCTCCTAAGGGAGAGAATTCCATAATGTTGGTGCCATGATTCAGAAGGCCTGTTCTTGCAGTACCATCAGACTAACTTCGGAAAGCAGGACAGCTGAAGTAATAACCCCCCCCCCCATGATGACTGTAGTGGGCAGGTAGGTTTATATGGAAGTAGGCAGTCCCAGACCTTGAGATAGCCTCCTTCTCCTAGCCACTCCCAGGTCCTCCTTCCCTTAAGTTACTCTTGAGGAGCAGAAGCCTCTACAGCAAAGGAGGCCTTTCCTCCACAAGGATCTTGTGCCAGCAGTCGTTCCCCCGTCTTTCTTTAGTTACCCCAGCAAGTCTACCTTGTTCTTCCTTCTGCCCTGTAGTTGTACTACTCCTTACCTTGGGATGGTACACCTGTTCTCCTTCTTAATGCCCCCCCCATGGGTATTAGGGTTTGTCAGAGTCTGCCAGACCTGCTCCACCTCTAATCTTCCAGCATCAGGGCATTCTGGGATATGCCATGCCAGTTCCTCCTCTTCTCCCCCATACACTGAGCTGTAACAAGTAGTAAGGATTTCTTGCATGCTACATTGATTATATTACCATTAGAACCTAAAATAAATAGTTTCTTCTGTATGGTGCACTTGAACTTCCTACACAAAATTGCCCATGTGCAAAGCAAGGGATTTTCCACATCAAGACAGATGCATCCTTTTTTTATTATATATTAATTCATTGATAATCCACCTTTCTCCCTAGTGTAGACCTGAAGTGGCTTACACCATTTTCCTCCCCTCCCCTCCATTTTATCCTCACAACAACTACAGTGTGAGGTAGACTAGACTGAAAATGTGTGACTGACCCAAGATTTCCCAAAAAGAGATTGGGCCACGATGTTCTGTTTCTCTTCATTTTTGACACTGTAACTCCCAACAGTACCATGTTTTCCTGTAGTGCCCACCATTTTTTGTTCTCTCATTTTAGTGCTGC
Organism: Lepidodactylus listeri; assembly: GCA_029233225.1. NCBI lineage: Eukaryota > Metazoa > Chordata > Lepidosauria > Squamata > Gekkonidae > Lepidodactylus > Lepidodactylus listeri. The sequence goes on along the minus strand of JARCFY010000002.1, from coordinate 114,823,097 downwards.
ACTGATATAGTGTTATATCAAAAAACTACTTCCATTTTTTTAAACAAACATAGAAATGGGTGGAGAAAACATAGCAGCTCACTCTGAAGTGCTACAAACAAATCAGATAGCACCTCTCCCAACTCAGAAATGCAGCCACAAAACAAAAACTGAAGAAAAAGGGCTTCACAAAAAGTGAAGCAAGCTTCATAGAAAATGGGACAATAATGCTTGCTATTAAAATGTCTGAAACAATATATTAAACCATTCGCCATCAGAATCAGCAATGGTTTTAAAATCCTGCCTGTCTGCAATATAATGCAATGTAAAAAAACCCCAAACAAACAAAACTCCACACCCTATTTTTATCAGCTAATTGATTATTATAATATGTCTTAATTTGTAAATCTGCATTAATTGTAGATATATATGTGTTGGTACCCACCCTGAGCAGACAATGTGGGGAGGGCAGGATATAAGCCTAATGAAATAAATTAAGTGAATTAAAGAGGCTATCTGAAAATGGTCTAAGTGGCTCTTTTGTCAGTTGGAGAAATGCTCCCTAGGCTGGATGAAGGCTCCTTGGAGGATGGCTGAATCCAACCCACAGGCCCTTTAATGCGGGAGATAGGGCTGTTTCTGCCTGCATTTAAAGGGACCATCCACAACGGCCGCGGCTAGTCCCGTGCCGAAGTGGGCTCGAATGCGGGTTCCACATTTTCTGACCCCGGGAAAATCAACTCAAGCGCCCAAGTGTAAAATAGGAAAAAAAACCAAACTTACCAGGTGGCCAGTGGGGCTTGGGGAAGGGTGCCTCCCCCAGGCCGCCACCGCCGCCAGCTGCCGCCAGAAAAAGGCCCCGCCAGCTGCCGCTGCATGCCTCACAATGCCACCCACTGACGCCGCCAATGCCGACACCTCCTCATCTGATGCCTCCTTCGCTGCCACCTCCAGACTTCTCCACCGCCTCCTTCACCACCACCACCTCTGCCCGCTGCTGCTGCCTGCCACCGATGGGGCTGGGATGTGTGTACATCCCAACCTGAGGTAAAAAAATGTGGCCCCTTTAAATCCGGGAGGGCTCCCGGATTTAAAGGGCCGTGTGACCATGGCCGCAGTCTTTCTCCAGACCTTTGGTATTACGTCATTGGATATTATGCTATCATTGCACTAGATGAATCATTTGCAACTGGATTTTCTTGTATGAACAAGGCAAACCAGTTGTGAATTACTGCCCCACTGAAATGATGGTCCTTTCCACATTTGCCTGACACTCTGGATTTTCTCAGTGTTTGAATCAAGGCAATTTAAGTCTGTGGAAAAACCGCATCCAAATAACCTGGGACAACAACAGGCTGAAACCGGGCTGACCACTGAAGGGAGTTAATGTAATGCAGAATTTGGGGGGCGGGATGGAATAAAAAGAAGGTTAAATCTATTTTAGTGCAGAATTGCTTGAAGGACACCATGGTGAACATGGATTAAAATGTGAGTGCAGAAAGGGCCAATGTGTGGATGCAGCCACAAACCTTGAAGGGTTCAGGCCCAACACAAGATGTTCATATCCCTTGCCTCATATTTAGCCTTCTCAAGCCAAACAATCTCTTTTTCATCTACACTTGAATGTCTTTTCTCAAAGATTGCCAAGCTAGGCTTTATTGCTTTTCATGATTTTTGGTCTATACAGAGATTAAAAGATCTATTTTTACTTGTGTTTATGTGCAAGACACAACCACCATTCTTGCCCCTTTCCAAAAGATTTGTACATCTCCCAAGACAGTATTGCATAGTACAATTGGGGGGGGGGGGTAGATCTACAATTAAACTTGTTTAAGATAATTAAGCTGAAATGGAGAGGGAAAAAGCTGTTCCACTGCTTTGTTCATAGTAATAATATGTTCTGAACCATAATTAAATTCTTCCTTCCAATAATTGTATACATACAAAGGAATGTTCCAGATAGCAAAACAATACAGTGATTAAAAATGATTAAGGAGCTGATTTCAAAAGCAGATATGAGCCAAAGAGGGTTGGAAAGGTTTTAGGTGTCTTGAAAAATAAAGTACCAGCTGGGAACCAGATGGTTTTTGGCTACCTTCACCCAATATCTAAAATACCAGTAGGAACATCCAAAATGTGGCTTCTTTCCTTCAGCTAAAATATGCACCCATGGGAATAAACTGGCAACAGAGAGAAAAATTTCTGACACCAAGATCTATTAAATTGTGGGATAGTGTCCCAGTGGTAGCAGTGGAAGCCAAATTGCTTGGCAGTATTGAAACAAGGCTGGACAAAGTGCTAGAAAATTCACAACAGAGAATCCACCCTGTTTGTTTAGGGAATGAATTAGAAGACCATATTCATATATAATGAAACTGGATTCATCTCTCTCTCTTCACCCCCATAGCTAACATAATTAATGTGTATAATGTGGTGGGTCTGAAATTCCATACCAACAGCCATGTTCACCCATTTAATAAAACGAACAAAGAATCCTGTGGCTCCACCAGGACTAACAACATTGCTGTAGCATGAAGTTTTCTAGGCAACTCACTACTTCGTTAGAGAAACTTCCTACATGACTCATTAAGAATGTCACATTTCAAAAGTTATTATTTTAAAATAATGTTTTTAAGATACACACTGCTAGCCCCATTACTATGTGAACAGCTGCTCCAAGACCTTTGTCTACTACAAGAAGCTGTACCACTTAGTTCAGGTGGTTCATTCCAAGATGCCTCACATTTCCTCAGAATATGTTGGCTCATGGGTGGTTGTGCAGGATTAGAAAATTGTTTTAAAGATCTTCTATGAAGATACAAGGGTTCTAGTGGCACAAATTCCTTTTAATTCTTTATTTTTTTTCTTCGAAAACTAGCTCTATTCCAGAGACAGTGTGGCTTGCTTGTGCTGCTGAACCATCCATCTGTATGTACCAACTGTGTGTGTATAAGGGGTTGCTGAATTTTGAAATCCTGACAACATCACTGCTTGAATTTGAATTTGTACAGCAGGGTGAAACTTTTCATGGTATCCATGCATTCAAATGTGCTCTCCAGATTGTAGAGAAAAGTGTTGCTTGATGATATTAACATTTCAAAAATGCTTTGGAAGGGAAAGCCACCAGACTCCCTGGAAAGCACTTGCTTCACTTGTTTAGTGAAAGCACTGTGAGTCACTTGTTTGACGTAAAACAAGTGTACCTGGTTTCATCTCTTGAATGCTGGAGGATATGCTCCTAAGGGGTATCTTTGGAAGAATGCTGTTATACATAATAACTATTTGAAGTTGCATTTACATTGTGATTGTTGGTACAGCAAGAAAAGGAAGAAAGGCTTAAGAAGGACTCGGGACTACTGGGAACATAAATGGAGATGTGGCCATACAGATACACAGCAGCTGAGGATGGCCAAATGCCCATTGCTCTTCACTTCTGTATACCCACACATGGTCATTGGGGGAAGAGGGATCTGGGAAATGTTCTCACAAATCAAAGAATTCAGGTGCCCCAAACAATGTTTATTGACTTCCCCTCCCTATCACCTCTCAGAAAATTCCTCTCTCACCCTCGCTGGCAACATAGTTCAGGAGGAAATGGTGGACAGAGAGATAGACATGCAAAGCAGTGGGACGCTGTTATATAAGAGTCCCAGTGGACGATGTGGCATCTCTTAGTCAAAATACCTAATTTAGTATTTTGGAAATAAGCAAGTACTAATCAAGCCTTAACTCTTCATCTAAGACTGGATCCTGGCATTATCCAGCCACTGCTCCCAATTAGCGAACATTACCCAAGGATTTTATGGTTCAGAGAATGGCATGCATGGTAGCCAGAAATCACAGATAATGTTAGGGTGACATCTTTGGCATCATTCAGACATGTAGAGTGACTAAGGACACATATGAAGAAGATGCATGCATTCAAACCAATGATAAAACCCAGAAGAGGTAGACAAGTGAGAAACAGCTGTCAGTTGGCAGGGTTTGCTGCCTGCTAGGATGGTGATGATTTTCCTAAGAATACAGCAGACTGACCTGAACACCATGGAACTGCATAATGTATAGGAAGGCAATTGGGATACAGTAAGAATGGCAAGGTAGAGATGAATCCTACCTAGACTTCAGCTAGAGGACAGGAAAGAAGAGGTGGGCAGTAGCATTCCGAACGCCTTATTTTTAAGGTCTTCTCTTGCCTTGTAGCACTGGTTGAAGGGTCTGCTCAAACTGTGATACACTTGCTGTCAACAGGCTTAGAAGGGTATAACACTATTTAGGATAGCACTGTTATTTACCTTATAATTCCAATATACACATCCAATATATCCATGATTGGGGACAGAGTGTGGTGCTTGGGGAAAGAGTCTCGCCGTATTACCCTTTGGTAGGCAGCATCCCACAAGGACCAGTTCTTTTCCCCATGTTATTTAAGTCTTACCTCTCAGCTCTGGTACTGGCCTGGTGGAACACTCCCCCTGCTGAAATCCAGGCTCTGTGGGACTTAAATGCAGTTCCAAAGATCCTGTAAAACAAAGATGTTCTGCCAGGCCTTTGGCTGAGGTGGCGGAGATCTAGTTAGTGTGGCCTCCCCTTCCAGCATTGCTTTGCATTACGTGCTATATCGAATCTATACTGTCTTTCATCTGCCCCACTAGCATCAAGTGCAATCCATTTGTGCACATGTGAGGAGTTTATGTGGAAGTGATTGGATGATGCCATCAACTGCTACTATTGTTTATTTATTGATGTTACTGATGAGATTGTTATTTATTGAGGTTATTGTGTGTCTGGTTGTGAAGTTTTATAAACTGGATTGTATATCTATGTTTTGTTGTGACCCACCCTGAGCCTGTTTGCAGGGGAGGGTGGCCTAAAAGCCAAGTAATAAATAAATACATAAATTACCTGGTAGCATTGTTTATTGCAAGAAAACAACAAGATTTTTACAGGGTAAACTTTTGAGAGACAAAGCTACTTTTGTTAGATATTTAACAGATATCGGACAAAGGAAGCTTTGGCTCTCAAAAGCTCCTACCCTGAAAATCTTGTTGGTCTCTAAAGTGCTATTGGACACAAATCTAGCTGTTCTACTGCAGACTAACATGGCTACCCTCTGAAACTATCTTCTTTGGTAGATTCTACACAAAAAACCCCCACAGCAACAATATATAGGACATTATATAGGAAATATATAGGACATTAGTAGAAGTATTTCAGTCTCAACATACACAATGGCCGAGTTCAGACTGGCAGTTTGGCCCGATATAGGCACATTTTACAAGCAGATTAAAAGGGTGGGCCCACACAGCCACAGCTGTCTGGCATTGCCATGCCATACTCACCCTGTCCTGAAGTGTTTCCATCCCACTTTTAAAAGGTACCTGGTGAAACCAGTGTCAAACCGTCTGGGTGTATGTTGATCCTGCTTCCTGGAAGTGTAGATGCAAATAAGCCACAATCAAGCGGTGCCAGTAATGTGAACGCACTGATCCGGTAAAAATGCACATAACTGCCCATGCAGTCTGTGCACTTGAGCTAAAGCTCCCAGCCATGGGATCATGCCCCAGTTGCTGCTGCACCTATGTGCCTACATGCAGGTCGGTGAAATGGATCAAAGCTGCGGGCAACTGTGGCACCACCACCAGGGGCTACCCCACAGTGTGAACGCTCCATTCCGCCTCCTCCCTGGGATGGTCCTGCATCAGTCTATGCAGTGTGACCGGAAAGCCCTGCGACAACTTGGCCTGGGTCTTTTTTCCCTGCTTCTCTTGTGCTTCATTCTTGGCCAGTCTGCCCTCCGCCAACATCTCTGAGGATGTGGTCACCCACACTAAATAATCCACTTTCAATGCACTTTCTAACTGGATTTTGCCAGTTCACACAGTAAAATCCATTTGGAAAGTGCACTAAAAGTCGATTATTTAGTATGTGTGACCACAGCCTGAATTTCTGAGATGACCCATCCACTTATTTGAAGAGTGCACAATTCTCCCATTGAAATCCATGGATTTCTCCCATTTTAAAGAGTGTGGTTTTGCTGGAAAGAACCATGTATACCACGCTGACCTCCTTGACAGAACAGCAGGATAACAATGTGGTAGATACATAGCTAGATAAAAAGGAGTAACCTCATATTTACTGCAACCTTGACCTCACTGAGACTATGCACATTAAAATCAACACATGTAGCATGGGAATGGGCACAAGTGTGCAGATATCACACCCTGACTACAGTTGCCAGCTCAATAGCATGGAGTCTTCATAAGTAGAAAGTGGATATGGGTAAGCTTCTTCCCTGTGATGAGGAGCACTGCTCTTCTGATGTTTCTGATCACAAGGAGTAACCTGTGCATACAGCCCACATTCACAAGCTGACAAATCCACTATGCACATTGATTACAATGAACATAGTTCTGTGTAGAGGTCTAGTGTGTCCAGAGTTAAGTCTGCATGGAGCCCTGCACATGTAAAAAAGTTTACATCTAGGTGCTTTCACACAGTCAGAAATTTGAGGGGGGTCTGGGATTGCATGTACAGCACTTATGCACATCAGGTCCTGTGCAGTCCTTCTACTGAGTGTGTGGAGATCACTGGTTGGACTGGCTGAATACTGCATTCACTGTTCATGAGACTGAGTTTATGAACAGGACTTCCATCATCCTAAAAAACAGGACAAGATGGTACTGTTGTAGGCAGCACTTCTGATCTTTGTAGCTAAGAGTCACAGATAAACGACTTGCACACATTTATTTACTCTTTAAAAATGCATCAGCACTAGTAGCCACTGTTGATCAGCAATTTTTAAAAATTGTCTGTTAACCTAGGTTTTTTTTAAAAAGGCAACAAACTTTGGAATTTGTTAAAGTCACTTTTAAAGGCACAAAATCTATATTCCTCCATTACCTCTGTGCTGACAATTTTGTCAGAGCCTCTTGAAGAAAATAGGAAACATTACCAGCATGTTGTACCAGACATCATCAAGCTCTGCCGATAATGAAGAAACACTTGTAATTTGTCCCTCTTATCTGTGATCAAAAGATAATTAAAAAGAAAGAAAAGATAATTAAAAAGAAATTAACTTTGCTTTACTTTTAACTTTCATTTCTGTTGGCTGTGTGAAAGGCTTCCCAAAGCATCTAAGATTTTCCCAGCAAGTAAGACATTTTCTTTAAACTATTACATTTGTGATGGGCATTCATTCTATCTAAATTAAAAAGTGAAGTGATTTGTAAGGTGCCATATTTCGGAGGAAATTCTCAATAAGGGAGTAAAATTTGTTAACAAACATAGTAGCTTGTGTAGGGGCATGACTGAAATACGTTGGCCACCTCAGATCTATCTCCTGCAGGCCAGTCTACACACTCAGAACAATTGCATCAGATCCCATGGCGGATTTCCTCAGGTGGAAGGGATTTCCTTTCCTTTTATTCTCTCAGAAGCTCATTGATTAACAAAACTTGAGCAGTGGAAGATTCTCATTCCTCATTTTTATATTATATTCTCAAAAATCCTGCATTCAAGCAAAACATGAAAAGCTGTATCAATCATGTATCAATTGCCACAAAAGCAAATTCTATCAGAATGACGCCTATTCAGAAATCTCCCTTGTAGAACCATTGAGGGTATAATATTCAACCTTGCAAATAAGAAAGCTCTGCAGTATCATGAGACAGTAAAATACTACATATAGGAGGGTAAAGATTTTTGGGGGGAATATCAAAATACATTCAATTTGCAGATGACACCAAATTGGGAGCAGCAACAAACACACCAGCAGATAGAGACAGAGTTCAACGAGATCTGAACACAATGGAAAAGTGGATGGATATGAACAAGATGTAATTTAACAAGGATTAGACCTAACAGCACTGAAGCATGTCAGCGGTTACGCAGCTCTGCTTGCGCTATTGGCATCCATCTTGACTGCTTGATTGGAAGGGCTATGCCCTTGGATATCTTTGGATTATTGGCACTAACTGCCTGAGATGAACCAATATCAGGTAACTTGGAACCTTGACTCTATGTATTAGTTAATCTGGATGTGCTTAGATTTATTTGTTTTATCCCTTCACAGTCTTGTCTCTTTTAATATATTTTAGCACTTTAAATAAATAACTATATTTTTTATCTTCTTGTGGATTTTGCCTTCATTGACCTCAAAGTCTTCTTCCAGAGCCTTGGCCTTTGACCACCTACCAGCTAACTGTTTTTTTGTCTGGAAACTCAGTCTACAGTCTCACTCTGCAGGGCTAACTTTCCTTGTTAATTCCCCGAGAAGCCAGGAGCCCTGTCCTTTCATTCCTGGGTTGTTGGGATAGACTGAAAGGACTGGTGGCACCTACCAAGACTAGAGTGGGATTTAGTCCCTCTCTGGTATTTTGTAACTTTGATTTGCTGCAACCCTTTGTACCAAAAGTTCTTAGCTTAGGTTGGGATAAGGACTTGACAGTGGCAAAACCAGGATTTTTGATCATGCACTTGCTACTAAAGTAAAACAATGATGGTGGCGAGGAGGGTATTTGCAAAGAAGAAATGGGAGCAGGAGGTTCTTAACCAACTCCCAACTCTTTTACTCCTACTTACTACCAGGTGGAGTTTCTGAGACATATTGTTGTTGACAGGGCTTTTTTTTGTAGAAAAAGCCCAGCAGAAACTCATTAGCATATTAGACCACACCCATGACAGCACAGCTCCCTCCCAGGATCGGCTTCCCCAGGTGCCCCACAACTTGTGGGGCACATGAGGAACCTGAGGGAAGGAAGGCAGTTTCTAGATCAGCTTACCCAGGCGCCCTGCAGCTGCGGGACACCTGGGGAACCCAAGGAAGGAAGGCAGTTTAAACTGCCTTCCCTCCCTGGATCGGCTTGCAAGGTGACTGGGGAACCTGAGGGGGGGGGGGGAGGCTGTAGGTGTGGCCAACTCAGAAGCCAGCCGGAACTCCGTTCCTGTGCGTTCCTGCCCAAAAATAGCCCTGGTTGTTGAACAGCTGTTGGAGCAGGAACTGTAGAAGGAAGAGAATGGTTGGACAGAGTTAAGGACAGCATTAAGGACTCCTTAGTTCAGGGATTGGAATTTAATCCCTTAATCAGCATATAATTTATATCACATATAATTTATATGCCTATAACATACCAAGCATGGTATTAGGGAGAAATGTTGCCTATTGGCTAGTTTCTGAAAAGCCAATTTATTTTTCATAGGGCAGCATTCAACCTGGCAATTCCCATCTGCAGCCCAAAATTCAGTGTTCCCAGTAAAGCTATAAAAAGGTAAAGGTTTCCCTTGCTCAAAAGCCAGTCAAATCTGACTCTAAGGGCTAGTGCTCATCTCCGTTTCCAAGCCAAAGGGCCAGCACTGTCTGAAGACTTTTTCCATGGTCATGTGGCCAGCATGACTAAATGCCAAGGTGCATGGAATGCTGTTACCTTCCCGTCGAAGTGGTGCCTATTTATCTACTTGCAGTTTCTTGCTTTCAAACTGCTGGGTTGGCAGGAGCTGGAGCAAGAGACAGGAGCTCACTCTGTCATGTGGCACTTGGGTCTTGAACTGCTGAGTATCTGACATCCTGAATAATCTACAAAAATCTGATTACCTCTGGAGTTTAATTGGAGTTCACCATGGGTGACGTGAATTAGTCCCATTATAGGCTAAGTACGAACAATCTAATCCAGAATCCACATGTGTCTGTGCTCCCAGCTTCACTGACATGTGAACCAGCCTTCAGACATCCTGACTGAATATGTTCAGAGGAACACAGGGCTCATTTCATAGTAGGAGCCCCTTTGGATATTAGGCCACACACCCCTAATGTAGCCAATCCTCCAAGAGTTTATAGAGCTCTTCTTACAGGGGCTACTGTAAACTCTTGGAGGACTGGCTACATCAGGGGTGTGTGGCCTAATATGCAGAGGAGCTCGTGCTATGAAATGAGCCCTGGGGACTTACATTATCTCATATTATCTGTGAGGATCATTCTCCATTGGAGCACCAGCTACAGGTTCTTTTGGTTAAAGTTGCCATTGTCCAAGAGGGAAAAATATTAATAGATTTTAATGTTATAATCTTGTATGCAGCCACTACAAATCAATTTCTGGATATAAGTGGAATTAAAATTTAGTGTATAAATCCGCAAGATTCTCTGCATCAATAATTGAGTCTTTAGAGCCTCCATAAGCAGGGAATGCTACAAATTCTACCTTTTGAAATCATTAAAGTACCCTATGGCGCTCAATTTGATAGAGAAAAGCTAGAGTTTTAAAACTGGCCTCTTAATTAACCTGTAGCCCACTTCCTCTTATTTAGTTAAATAAATAAATAAATGACTACAATTTAAGAACTTCCATGTACCTTTGCTCTTTGAACAAGGTCAAAAGGATACATATTGCAATGACTTCCAAACATGGTGCCAGCTCCACTGCAGCTCTGATCAATCAAAGATTGCAGCTCTTGGATATAACCAAGCAAGACGTGGTGACACATGTCCATTCTTTAATAAGATTTCTATATCCAATCCAACTGCCGTAATTTGGTAAATACTGGGAATGTTTGGATCTTATCATTATTCTTGTGCTTAATGGGTTGGAGTGTAAATCAGTATACATGCACCGGATAAGGGTTGCCATCCAGCTGGAACCACTTGCTGAAGTTCTTTCTAAATGGGAGCATTGCCTCCCCCCCACGCTTAAAAGCACTCCCTTTAGGGTCCACCACAGGCAAACACTTTGTACTGGAAGAAAGGGAGATGGAAATGTGCAAGTTGCTGATGTTGAGGTTGGGAGAGGCAGATAAATGGGCACACCTTAACCCACAGGAGACATGAAAGATCACTGAAGATCTGAACATGAATTTATGTGTTATGTATTGACCATGCGGTCGCCATGTGCTCCCTTAATTGCGACCGCATGGCCAGAGCACATGGCCAGAGCATGGCCAGAGCACATGGCCAAGAAACTACCTGAGCTTCAGCCAGGTAGAACAAAGGCCAGGTGGATTCAAACCGGCCACCAATCCTGTACCTAGGTTTCTCCCAGGGAACCTATGAAATGTAAATAGACTTCTAATAGCCTATCAGGCCAGTTGGGTGAGGTCAGGGGATTGTCCCTGACCAGCATAAAAGGAGGGCTTCGAGCCCTGGGTTGTATGCTTCATCCGGACCAGCAATAAAGATCATGCTGTTTCACTGTTCCACGGACTCCCGACTCCAATACTTATCATTATGGATAATTCATGTGCAATGAATGATCTGATAACATTTACATCAGACATCTTTCATTATTTAGTGATTTCTTCCATAGTAGTTCAGCTATCATGTGGCATTTTTTCAGCTGATGTCTGATTCTCCAAGGGACTTTTCCCTTCCTGAGACTACTTCATGCATCTCACTGAAGCTAATTCACCCCTTCTTCATTAGCTCATCCCTTCACTTTCTGTCACTAGATTACTTCCCAGCCCTTTTGTCTGATATCCTATGGGCTGGTTTGGAGTAGCTAAGGAAGGTGCTATCAACCAGAATCGAAGATTAGGGCTGGTTCTGCATTGGCTTTTCCCTTCATTATTTTACAAAACCCACATTGGAACAGAAATTCCCCTCTGCACTGTATTGGGTTTTATGGTAGCTTCCACACTCCATGCCACTTCCAAGTTCTTTGATTGTAGGATTTTATTGTTCCTTCTGCAGAGATTTATGGCCATTTTATGACTGTTCAGGGGTGACTTTGCAGTCAGTACAGCATTGCCCCAAGGTATTTTGATGTGGTTTTGAGCAGCACTTTTTTCCTTCCAGGCCCATTCTGCATCTAGCTTTTGCTCCATGGTTTTACCAAACCCACACTAGAACAGAAAAAGATGTGGCTCAAACCCACATTCAGATACCCTGGGCCAACACTGTACTGACCGCAGAATCACCCCTGAATAGCCATAAAATTGTAGCACGGATGGGAATACATAATAATTTTTTAATTCAGATTATTCATATTCTTATATTTTTCTGGTTTTTTATAAATTTTTATGTTAATATTATATTAGGATTTAGTAAAGGCCTATTAAGTGGTAAGGCTTTCCCTTTGTAGGTTAGAATGTCTTTCTAGCTGATGGTAGCAGACAAGAAACAACATAGATGTATTTGCTTGAAGTATAAAGTTCATGGTTTTAGTTGTTTGGGGTAAAACTTTGCAGGGTCTGGGTCAAAAAGGGCTTTTAGTTTCATATCAGAAAACAACAACTTTTGTTTGGGTATAAAGAATCCTTGGGTATTATTATTAAGGTTAGGTTAAATAAACATTTAAGATGCCATGTAATCACACCTTCTTCTGATGTTCTGTAGTTTTATGACAATTATGTTTTCTGGACATTATCTTCTTACCCATGTCATCTTGTTAGCCGAATTGCTTTAATTTAAGATGAGCAATTGGCAAATTACCGGTTCACAGCCAACTATACCAGGGTCCCACCCCTCCCGGGAGCTCTCCAGGATAGAGGCACTGAGGCTGAGGTCGAGTTTAAATGATGTTTACTATAAAATGTTATTCAAGCATACACAAAACAGAATCTCACACAGAAACACACAGGTCTAAGGAAATTTAGATAGAATATAGCATGGTTGCATGAGCAGGAGTTTCGTTGAGGGGTGATACGTTACCTATCCTGGAGATGGATCCTTGCTCCAACAGAAGATTGGGAGTTAAAAAAGGAAAAATGGGGAGTGTGTTCTGAACCTGCAGAAACACACCTTTCTCTGTCCGGCCGGACCAGAGATTAAAGATGGAGGGAGGGTAATGAGATAGCAAGTGGGACCTGAGAGGTATATAAAAGTAGATAGGGGCCGTGGAAGCTCAAGAGGCCGATTGCCTGCTGTGCAAGGTCTTTTATTAGGTGGTCTTGGGGGCGGGCAATGCCAACCACATCCCACTAACACACCCACTAGGTGGTCCGTCCCTTCAATCCCTATTATTGGTCAAGGTAAAAAGAGGAGGGGATGCAGAGGGGTGGCCAGTATTGCAAAACTATGAGCTAAACAGGAACTGACACCTGGGCAAAGTCCGATGACTCACCGGGGCCATTCTATTGTCTTTTAATGGCCCTAGCCGGCCACTTGATGGGTGGAAGATTAGTTGCTAGGTAACCTCACTTAGCATAATCCATGCAGGTATGTTGGAGGGGGCAGGGGTTGAACAGCGTGATGTAACCCTTATTGCAAGGGGGTCCTTGCTTCTGTCTTAGTGAACCATAGAGGTTGCCAGCCTCCTGGAGTGGACTGGAGCTTCTCCCAGCAATGGAGAATGCCTGTAGTCCTTGAAGCATAGCAACACAAGTTCAAATTTATGAATATTAAAATCCATAAGAGCACTTTGCAGTGCCTTGTTGGCCAACAATCTTGGATATAAAACTTCATGTACTTCCTGATATTGCTGAGAAAGCAGTCTATTTTTGAGAGGCTAGTTTGGCCTAACTGTTTTCCAGGTATTTCCTTGCAATAAAATACCAAAAGAACTTTCCTCCTCATTGTGACTTCAATTTTTTTGGCTTGGGAATCTATTTATACAACAAATGACCATAAATCTATGCAGACAGTAACCACAAAACTGAGATCAAATGAAGTGAAAGTGGCAAGCAGTCTGGACACTGCCATAAAATCCAACAATCAATCAAAGTGAAAGTGGCCGTGCAATGTAGCGGGGAATTTCTGCCTACATGGATTTGGTAAAACAGTGGAGTGAATGCTAGATGCAGAATGGGCCCCAGTTGAGAAAATGTGGAGTGAATGCTAAATGCAGAATTGCCCTAGGAATAAAACTGTCCTGTTAAAAGAGTGAGTGTGCTTAAGTGACCATGTAGAGTAAATCAGTATACTGCTACACCCTAGATCAGTCCATAAAGATTGGAAAACAAAATGCCACACTCCTCTTGGCATGATACATTTGCCACTTTTGATGCAAAGAAGGATATTTTAGCACTGTATACATTGTGATACATACAGGGACAAAAACACCTTAATAAATTACAACAGTTCTGATTTTCAAAGTAATTTATAAGCTTTGCATCTGCCTTCAAAAAACCCTTATGAGAATGGTCTTTCCCCCCCTCTCAATTTACTTTGAGAAACATGCACACAGAGAGAGAGAGAGAGAGAGAGAGACTGGTTCACACAACTTGTGTATTTCGAAAGGGTTGGGAATAGAATCCAGATCCCATACAAGCATTTGCTCTGTCAGACAACCTGACACCCCTTGCTTTGCCTTTACAATTGTGTTCTTTCGATAACTAGCCACCATAGATGGCAATAACATGTGGACTAATTTTGAATTATAATCAAGATCAAAATCTTGCCTCATCTTCTTTTTGAACTTCTGTACCATGTACAGCTTTTTAGGACAAGGTCTCAGGTTGCAGAGGCTCCCCAAATCACAGGGTGGTTGTGACTCTGAACAGACCTGTTATGCCTTCAGAATGAAGTACTCCTTGCTAATTTCTCTTCAAGACACCAGCTTAATTGCATTTTAAACAAATGGGCTGCTTTGCTGGCCAACTTTTAAATGAGATAACAGCAATGTTCACTCTCCAGCGGTGATGAGTGCCTTGCAGTAGATTCAAAACTCTGTTCAATAACAGGTTTAATCTCACACCAGCAGATTTACTGCAGAATAAACTGCCACTGAGCTCATAATTAGTAAAACAAAAAAAATCCAGCCTACTAAATATTATTTCCAAAGCAGCAGGCTCTGTTTTTAGTGGGAAATTTCCATCGTGTTCTTTGTGTGTTTTATTGATTTTATGTATGATATTGGGAATTCATGCTATGATTTAAGATAATGGCCTTTATCGATCACTTAAGCAGTTGTTTAGCTACCCAGTAACAAAAAATGATGTTCCCCATTCATGGAATATGTGATGCAGACAGCAGGGAGACCTCAGAGCCTCCCATCTTAATGTTTATTTCTTTCTCTCTCCCCTCCCCCAAATCATATTCACGGCTGGAAAACAGCAACAGCAAACATTTGTGCTTCACAAACAATCTTCTCATAATTTTCTTTGTTGCAGCGATTAGTAGCCAATTGTCATTCCCCAACACCCAGTTCAACAGATGTTCCAAAGCATATTCTCTGTAGCATGAAAACAAATATTAATGAACTAATTGAAACTATCAAAGAGAGGAAAATGGTGAATGTGTCTTTTCCAAAGCAGGTCATGCACTTGGTATTTTTTTAAAAAAACTAGCAAAAATAACTATAGTATCTAGCTGAATTTCAACTGAAGTGAAGGGACTTTTTTTTTCTTGTGGATTGTATCCAATCCTTAGTTTGGCATATGCAAAATATGAACATATTCAGATAGATGGTGGTTTCTTTAGTTGTTTAGAAAAAGAACACTAAAAAGAGAAGAAGAGATTGGATTTATACCCCCCCTTCACTTCCTGAAGGAGTCTCAGAGTGGCTTACAATCTCCTTTCCCTTCCTCTCCCCACAACAAACACCCTGTGATGTAGGTGGGGCTGAGACAGCTCTCTTGAGGACTGCTCATGACAGAACAGCTCTGAAAGAACTTGGAAATGACCCAAAGTCACACCAGTAGCTGGATGTGGAGGAGTGGGGAATCAAACCAGGTTCTCCTAGATTAGTCCATGCTCCAAGGCACTACACAAAACTGGCTCTCTTGCTTGGCTCTTCATTTCACTAAAGTCACCTCTACAGTTAGAGCAATCGGGTTAGGTGTAGGATTACAATTTCTGGATGAGGGTCAAGATTAAGAGGAGCATTGGTTAAGGCTAGAGTTACAAAGTTACATTAGGCTCTGAAATGAGCAAGGATGAGGACACTGAAAAGACTTTCTCCCTAACTCTGCACTGAGTCAGAGAAATCGTCGTCTATCCATCTGTCCGGCTATCCATCTTTATTACACCTCACAGGTCCCCTGTGAGTTAAATATATTTAGCTTGTACAGGGTCCGTTCTACACAATCTTGAACCTCTTGAACCTGTGCCTGTCATTTCTCCAGAAAACACTTTCCTGGGGTCACCTTCTTTCGGGGGCTGTAACTTGGACGCCATAACTCTAATCCTCAGCTGGGGATCCCCTGTGAGTCTGGTGTCTCTAGCGCACTAGAGGGTCAGTGCTCTATTACATCACGAACCTCATGAATTGAACCAGTTTGTTTGGCATCTAAAAGTTCATGATGGTTCGTGGCTCACAAACTGGGCACGCCATGAAGCATGAATCATAGTGAACCACAATTTACCAGTTTGTGCCCATCCCTCATTACAACTAACTTGTTGCACTGATTTCAATTGATTTAAGCAAAATTAGAATTTGCTGGGGTTTGCCTCTATTTCCCAGATTTTGCTATCATAGGACACTTGAGGCTGGAAGCGCTCTTTGGAACACAGCGAAGTAGCATTGGCCCAGAGAAAAAAATATTTCAATGATTTTTAAAAAAAGTTTTTCCCAATATTCTACATTTCTTGTGTTTGTGTATGTTATTTTATATCTTAACCAATCCTGAATTTTAGTTATGTGAGACAGAAGTTCAAATAAATACATGAAATAAAAATATTGTCTTTATTTGAAGATTCCTTTTGAGTAAAGCAACAACATGAATCAGTTTTATATTCCTCTTTTGGACTTAAAATACATCTCTACTACTAGGAAGAATGGAATGAACATGTCCTGGCTAGATCCTCTCATTCATAGCTGGAAAATCTAAAAACAATGTTGTATTAACACCATTTCTTTAGATACAGTATATAAGGGCTGCACTGGGACCCATTTCCTAGAGATTGACTGTTCTGGGGTGAGTTAATTGGTTGAGGAGATTAATAGTTACTCTAATATCCTGGCACAACACATATGTTAACTACATAGTTTAAAATACAGGCAGCATTGAATCCCTTTATTTTATGATAAAGTTACTTAATGCATGATTCACCCTTACTGCACTCCATCTCCTGGCAAAATGTGTATAGTGGATCTGAAATATATATGGATATGTGTGAAAGATATTGAAATACTATAGTTTCAAACATTTCATAACCATTCATAGTGAGAATGAATTCAGGAATAAAAGATGATTCAGAAAATCCCAGGCTAAATGGAGGCCACAGCTGAAATCAATGAGTTACATCTTCATCCTAGTTAATTGTCTAAAAGTGTAATTCTAAAACAGAGATATACCTTTCTAAACTCATTGATTTCTATGGACTTAAAAAGTGTAACTTTGCTTAGATGGTACTTTTCAGAAATTGATTTGGGAAATCCTCTTAGTAAATGGAGGCTGCAGCTAAACACGAACTCCTGCCTGATCCCCAACCTCACAAGGGTGATCAAGCCTTATGATCTTTTGAGGCAGCAGGACCTTGTTTCCCTTTTACAGAATACATAGATGGCCAGCACAGGCATTAAAGCTAACATGGTTTCTTGAGTACAGGATGTATTTGTTTACACAAAGAAAGAACATTTGCCAGGAGGGAAGGACTCACTCAAAGCCCACTCAGCTCTGCCCAGGGTACATGTTCAAAGAGCCCATTCAGTCCCATGCTGACACCAAAAGCAGAACACAGATCTCACCTATGTGTTAGCTAGTGTGCTGAGATGAACAGTGCAGAGATAGCACAGGAAATGGCCCACTTACCCACACTTGGGCTGCATGTCAGATTATATTCCATCTTTTCCACCACTTGCTGGCCATTGGCCTAGGTCATCCAGAAGAGGCGCAGTTCTATCTCTTTAGGGCATTTCTGAGGAGAATCTGTCTCCCAGAATTGTCCCTGGCATCTGGCATGCCTCAGAATTAGGAGCAAGGCTGATCTCTCTGATTTAACACCTTCCCTGGTACCATCTGGCACCAAGGAAGGGGGCTTATCAAACTATGTATATGATGTATCTAGGGATGGGCATGGACTGGGAAAAGGTGGTTCGACTTGAGGTCTGTGGCAGCCCACGGACCAAACCCTGAACTGAACTGAGCTTGTTAATGAACCAAACTGGTTCATTCAATTTGTGGTCATGCAAACTCCCTCATGGAACACTGCCTTGATGTGGCGAAGGGGCTTGCGTGGTTCGATGAGGCTGTGGGCTATACTGTGGATGGCCACCCAGGACGGACAGGCCACAGCAGAGAACTCAGACAAAGTGTGATCCACTGGAGAAGGAAATGGCAACCCACTCCAGTATCTTTGCCAAGAAAACCCCATAGACAGTAACAAAAAGCTAAAAACAGAAAGCGCGGGGGGGGAATCTCCTGGGAAGGGGGGAGCCGCCACCAGCAGAAAGGAGGGAGGGAGCTGACCTCAGGGAGCTGCCACCAGCAGAAAGGAAGGGAGAGAAGACCTCCCAGAAAGGGACTTCACTCTTTCCCTTAAAGCCCTATGTTCTGGCCCCCATAGAAAACTGCAGGGAGCACAAAGCAGCAGTGATTTAAATGGCTTCCAGTCACTCAGGTATTTCTCCTTTCCTTCCATTCTCCTGACCACAAGAAGCTACCACCAGTATAAGGGAGGGAAGGAAGATCTCAGATATCCCCGCTTCCTTTCTATTGGCCATGAGGAGCTGCCACCAGCGGAAAGGAAGGGAGGGAAGATCTGGGTTTGTCAGGGATGCTTGTTGGCACCTTTCTTGTTTAATATATTTTTAAACAATGTAGGATCAATTTTGGATGATTATTGCCATCTACCGAAATTACCTGAGATTGGTGTGCCTATTTTGCTTTATGGGGATGATGATGTGATCTTGTCCTGAACCAGGGTTGGACTAAAACTAGGGTTAGAACCAGGATCAGAATATCAAGGAGGCCAGGCTAGTGACAACTAGGGCTAGGGCTTTCTCGGAGGCAGCTCCACTCCAGTGGAATGAGCTCCCGGAGGAGGTCAGGGCCCTGTGGGACCTGTTGGCAGTTCTGCAGGGCCTGCAAAACGGAGCTCTTCTGCCAGGCTTTTGGAGCCACCACCATTACTGCCACTGTCACTATTGACATCTGACTATTGACATCAGACAGTGACAAAGAGTGAGCCCGACCTTTCTGGGTCCCCCAACCATAGTTCAATCATAGCCCAATTGTAGCCCGACCTGAGTGCTGTTGACATCTGAAAGACACTAAGAAGCTGACTATATGCAGATGAAGTAAATTAAATACTAGCACTTAATTATGTTGTTATTTCTGCAGTTTTAAATTTGTGTATTTTATATTATTTTATTGTCTGTGTAAATTGCCCTGAGCCAGTTCTGCTGGGGGGGGGGGGTAAAAATCTAAATAAATAATAATAAGAAGAGATTGGATTTATAGTGGCTTACAAACTCCTTTTCCCTTCCCCTCCCCACAACAGACACCCTATGAGGTAGGTGGGGCTGAGAGATAAATAAATAAATAAATAGGGGCTTGCAATCTTTCTCCAGTTATTGTTGTTATTGTAGTTGAGAAAGCCTGGTGATCAGCTACCCAAAATCTAAGATCTTAGTTTTCACCAAGACCAAAAAATGGAACCTGTCTCAATGGTCTATCAATAGTTCCAATACTGAGCAAGTCAATATCTTCTCCTATTTGGGGATCTTGTTTTTGGCAGATCTATCTTGGATCCCCCAATTTAGAACAGCACTTAATTGTCAGGTAATCCTGCCACTCTCCAGGGTGGGAGATGGGATTTACTGGGCTGGGTGAGACAACTCCACTCCTCCCCCCTCCTCCCGCTGGAATGTACTCCCTTCCCTCCGCTTCCTGGCTTCACAGGGTTGTTATCTCTATTCAAGGCTACTGGTAACTTCTTACAGACATGTTTAGTGTTTTTAGCTTCTTTTGCAGGTGTCATCTATTAATGCCTTCCCACTCTTTAGCCTGGGAAAGCTTTTAGGCGGGATTCTTCCCAGGGCGGGGACTGGGGAACCCGTGTGACAATACACGTTTGAAATCACTATATCTATCCTAACACTATTGTTCCAATCCATTACTAACTCAACAAGTGTACCCTGAAGAAATTCCCCCAATAAAGAAAGTCTTGATTAAGATCCTTTGTGTGGGGCGAGTTCATCCAGGAAGTCTCACATTAATAAAGCAAAACCTTGTCCAAGTGCCATAAATAGGTTCTTCCACAATAAGGGGGGAGTATAATTTGATTTGAAAGTGGCTCCCCTTATGCTTTACAGTTCGGCTATTTGGATTAAAGCTATCTCTGATAATATCAACCAACCACTAGCCCAGTTCTTAAACAAAATATTGAATATTCCTTGCTGCATGTCAAACGTTGTATTATGGGCAGAATTTGGACAGAGATCCTTGGAAGCAAGAGCATGGCTACTTGCCTTCAAACTGAGATTAAAACAGCTCTTTGCTGAAGATGGTATGTTAGCCACTTTAAATCAGGATACCCACAGATCAACCTGGATGAAAGCCCTGGATGAGAAACTGGTGAAAAAGTTGGAATGTCAATTGGTCATATTTTTGAGATGGGCAAAACCAAAGCATTTTCTCTGATCAAAAAGTGAGTCTTGGAAATTGATCACAGTAGTTTGATTCTGAGAGCCCACAGATTATGCTCACCTCTATATTCTTACCCAAAATCTTTACCCCCCTGGTATGTATTATCTTACCATCCCACATTATTACAGAGCATTTTTGTTTGCAAAACTGAACATCATACATACAGTGGTTTTGCGGGGGTGATTTTTGAATAGGCCCTACACTGACAGAATTTGCCCTTGCGGCCTTAATAGAATTGATACATCCTTTCATGCCCTGCTGGAATGCAGAGTTTTGAGATTATGAGGGATTGCTATATTAAGCCTTTATTCAACCAATCACCCCCTATACTCTGGAAACTCTGGCTCTTTTGCTCAGTGATAAAGATCCTAAGATCACTCTAGCAACTGCAAAATTTGTCTCAGTTCTTTTAGCCCTTACATCTAAAAATAAGAAATAAGTGTCTTCTGCTGCTCAAGATTCATGAATCAATGAGTTTTTCAGGGTACAAAAGGAAAGGAAAGGAGGAAAGATCTCCCAGGAAGGGACTTCACCCCTTCCATTTAAACCTTGCTTTCTGCTCCCAATGATTTTTCATGAGGAGCAGAAAACAAGGCCATTTAAAGCCTTATTTTCTGCTCCCTTTGGAAAGCTACAGGGAGCACAAAGCAGTGGTGGTTTAAATGGCTCCCAGCCATTTAAACCAAAGAGCTGAGTGGTGGGAGTTTCCAGCTACTCAGCTGTTTCTCCTAAAGGGCAGAGTGCAGGGGTAAACCCCTGCTCTTCACAAATCATCACGAGTCATCACGAATTGCACCCAATTCATGGTAGTTTGTCCCAGTTCTTCCATTTATGAACTTAGGTTTGCAAACCCCAAACAGGCCTGAATTTGTTATGACTTTAGTTTGTCAGCTGGACCACCCCCATCCCTAGTCCTCAATTGATAGATACCTGGATAGTTAAGGGCAGTGTGTCAATTAATACTGAAACAAGCCTTTTGGCACTGAAAGATGGGGCAAAGCATCACAAAATGGCTATACTTTGATTCAGTGCTCAGTTCAGAAACCACACCCTGGAGTCATTTTTCACGCTGTAATGCTCCTGCCCAGTATGGGTATTTTTGCTACTTGGGACTACCATTTTCACTTTGCCTTATTCACCTGTTTTGATAAGCCCACCCTGACTTTAAACCCAGAAGCAGCTGCAAAGCTGTGCTTGGTTCTTCACAGTTCCCATTAGGTATATGGACTTTTTGTAGAGGTTTGTTTTGTTTTTTAAAGAATTAATTGGGTTTTGTTAAATTCCTTAGTAAAGCTTTAGTTCTAGATATTATTGTAATAATGTAGAAACACTAAAACCCAAGGGACAAAAAACCCTTGTTTGCACAGTCAATTTGTTTCATAAAGTAAACACAGACTAGTTAGTGACTAGTTAGTCCCAGATAACAATAAATTGAGTAAAGTTGTCAGCCTCCAGGTTGGGCCTGGAGACTCCTGGAAATACAACTGTTCTTCAAAAGACAGAGGTCAGTTCTCCTGGAGTAACTGGCTGCTTTGGAGGGTGGATTCCATGTCATTATACCCTGTCAAGGTTCATCCCCTCCCAAATCCCTCCATCCTCAGGCGCCACCTCCAAATCTCCAGGAATTTCCCAACCCAGAGTTGGCAACCCTTGGTAGGTAAGTGGTTTCCAAGTTAACCTGGGAACTTCAAACGTGATTCAGGACATTTCCCTTTAAGTAATAGGCAGCACCTCTTTGGGCAGCCTGAATTAGGACACAAGAAGCCAGTCATCTAGGAACCCAGTTCTCACATTCCTTCCCTATAACCAGACACAAAGACACAACCTGATCTCCCTGCAGCATGGTGACTTTTTGTGTAACCTCAGCTGCTCAAGACTGGGACAGCAATGAGCATGAGGTGTGTGCGGGACCACATAGAAATGCATGGCTGGAGGCCAGATAAAATAGTCAAGGCTGGAAAAGTGCTATTTTAAAATAAAAGCAAGTGTACTGTGTACTAGAAATTAGTCTTTCCAAATATAAAGATCTGCCGGGGGTGTCATGGTCTGTATGCAATCTTCCCACATCAGAACTAGCAAGAAACAGATTTTGCTCAGTAGTGGCATCCCAATTGTGATCTGTTGTACCAAATGTGCTCCTCCTTCAAAGCTTTCCAAGAACATGACCATTATTTTGTTCTATGATTTTTTTGAGTTTTAAATTGAAGCTACAATTTCTATGTTCAGCATAAATTTCTTTACTTTTGCTTGTAGGAACAGATTGCCCTGATGGGAAATGCAACCTGAGATCAAGAAATCAGCCTGAATGGGACAGAAAGAGAAACAGGAAGATGCTGATGAGCACATTAGGCAGACCTTCTTGTCTCAGCATCAGTTGCTGCAAGATTAATACCATGAACTGGCTAACACTTGTACACAGTTGGGTTTTTGCTAGTCTTTTTCTGCAGCTGCTGCAGCATGTTGACAGTTGTTTATTTGGCTTTGGCTGGATTGTTTTGGCTCTGCAGGAGTTTTCAGCTGCTCTCTCTGCTTTTCAGTCATTCATCATGAGTTTGGTTTATTTCCATACCTTCTACTCATCCTCAGGCCTTGTTGGAAGAGCCGGAATTGGCTGGCGTTGTGGGAATTAACTAATTATGAAGACATCTAGTATCCCCTGTGGAGAAAACAATGTGCTGGTGGCCATTGACTGTGATGTACTGTTTTAACAAGTCATGAACCATGTTTTCCAGCACAACCAGTAGAACAGGAATTTGGAGAAAGCATTATCTGAGGAACAGGAAAGATAGGCATACTAAAAACATTCAGATTTACACTAAGTAGGTTAAAAAGTTACATATGGTTAGGTAAAATAGCTCTAGGGATTCATAATAGGAAAGAAAAGTAATTCCATATGTGGATCATCAGTTCAGATTCTGCCCCACCTGATCAGGGCCTGAAATGGTTTAATTCAAGAAATGTACCTGGGCAATGGAAAAAATGTTGAGATCTAATCCTTGTGCTGAATAGCAAGTGTCTGGGACTCCCCAATCTGTCATGGTGGTTGACGGTCTCAATAGAAAGGCCAGTCAAATGAGCCTAAAGACCAATGTTGGAATGGTTCAGGGGGGCATGGAATTTCTTTGCTTCACTGCCCCAATTGGGGGGGGGGGGGGGAGAAAGAGGCCATCTAAAACACTACTCAGGATGTACAACTTATATATGCATTTGAATGTTCATTTTTAATATGACTGTCTTCGTGAGTTCCAGCGTAACATTTTAAATCTGAGGAAGACTATTTTTTTTTAAAAAAAAACATTACCAAATATGATCATATTATGGACCTAGCATCAAGATTTTCTGGCAAGGGGAAAATAAGATTTTAGTAATGTCAACATAAATGGAGATGAAGGCTGCCAGAATTAGGTCACCAGCCTCCAGGGGCATAGAGTTCTCTTGGAATTACAATTAATCTCCTGACTACAGAGATGGCATCACATCTCTGACAAGTTTCCTTCCTTCTCCATGCTCCACCCTCCCCAAACTCTGCCCCTAAATCTTCAGGAATTTTCCACCAAGAGTGGACAAATTTGCCAGAAAGAGATGGCAAAGGAATACAGAAAATGGAAAAAAAAGTATCAAAGGGCAAAAGAAGGTGGCCAGAAGGAACAAAAATGGTCAACCAAAATGATAAAAATGGTCACCCAGACTCCTAGGGGTGAAGGAGAAATGGAATGGAATAAGTAGAAAAATTGTTGTGAGAGTAGCAGGAACCCATGAATGAAGATGGATAGGCATTCCACCACATTTAGTGGTGAGCATAATTTGAACACATATTTTCTGCCCTTGAAATAAATGCCTCAACAATTGAAATGCAGGTAATGTGTGCTTGAGCCACTTGCCTTTGCCCACAGGAAACCAGTTTTTCTTCAGCTAAATAAAGAGAAAAGAGCAATGAGAGTTTAGAAAAGCAGTAACCTGGGCAATAAGGATACTTAAGATGGCTCCTAAGGCAGTAAAGCATTCCAAAGTGCTGGAAGGAGGCAGATGGTAAATTAAAAATGGTTAGCTATGCATCCACAGCTGCCACACTTTCTGCTCCTGCTGTGGGACAGCACTTGCCTGAAGACATTGACTTCAGACTAGCCAGAAGATCATCTTGGATGTTGGAAGCTTTCTTTTTTTTTAATTTATATTTTATTTAAATTTCAAGCAAATATTACAAATACAGAAGTAGAATAAATAATTAGAACATTTTTCTTTACATTAACAGTGCAATTAAACGTGCTTAAAAATTGTGAGAGATCAATTAAAGTATCTAACACCTTCCAACATTAGGATTTTAAATGTAAACAAAAGCCTATACTAAATCTTGGTACAGATAATGCTAAAACCTCTATATGTGGAATCTATATATGTAGATTAACCCTCAATCATTGTAAAAAAAAATAAAAAAATAACATTTTTTTTATTGTTTACTGTAATTGTATCACCAAAGATGTTCCAATCATTAACTAATCTATCCGGTCATAACCTCTAATAACTATTATGATAAAAGTCTTGTATAGTTCTGAATATCGTTAAATGAACAAATGGAACGGAGAAGAGAACTCATACCCATCTTTGAAGATCTGCCCAGCTTTTCGGTGCCGCTTTTTCTCGTGCCAGATGATCCAAGATTGGTTTCCACTTTTCTGTGAATCTAGATCTAATTGGATGTATAGATGATTCATTTGATGTTGGAAGCATTCTTGATTGCTGATTATAGGTTGTATGTACTCTGGAATATGGTTTCCATATACAGCTGGACTATGGCCAGCATTCTCAAATTTAAAAGAAGGTGTTTAAATTCCCATAAGAAAAATGGAAGAAATGGACAAATTTCTGAAAATTCCTTTCAGAGATTAAAAGCAGGAGGATAGGTTTGAATTCAGAACTAGATGAGGCCCTTATGAATTTTGTTATATGATAGGGTATACAGGGGAAAGATAGGTGCAGGGATTTTACTGACTCAGAAAATGATCACTGAAAAAGAATAAACTACTTTACATCACTGCCATCTTGTACTATTCATCCTGTATGTCAGTTGATACCCCTTCCCAGAGGAAGTCTTTATTTGGTGAGGCCAGCACTGGAGGATACTTCCCTTTCTGGAAACATAGTGTGAACAAAGTGGAAGATTGCAGCCTATTGAGGAGAAAATGTGTGGAAGAAAATGTGACACAACAAAACATTTTTGTGGAAGAAAAATGGCCACAGCTTTATTGGGAACAAACCAAGGAGCATTGGCACAGCATGGGGATGGAAAACCTGACTGTTGCCTGATGAAACCCATCCCCTCATCCCGCCTGCTGGTGGGGAACCAAGGGGTGGCAATGTTGTGGGAACCATGTGGGCACTAGCTGCTGAAAGGTTCCCTTGCCACCTGGTGGTGAAGCTGGATGACAGTCCCGAGCTGGGCAAGCCATTAATGGCTTCACCCCCCAAAACCCGTTAAGGGAGTCCCCAAACAGAGGAGGTAGACATGCAGGCCTCACCCCAAAAATGAATCCATCCCAATGCCCAAAGCTGTGACAAATCAAAGTACAAACAATTATACAAAATATTCCATGACAAGAAGAGGGTGGGTGGGTGGGAGAACCGAAGATCCACAACACAGGAAGAGACTCCCAACCACAGTGGTTTAAATATCCACAAGGAACCTGCCAAAATACCCATGTCACCATAACTCCCGGTACAACTCCTGCCCCTGAAGCAATGATGTGGCAGGCTGCAGCAGCTGATGGACCTCTTCCTTGCTTCTTTCCTGACCTGGGCTGCATAAATCAGCACCTCGTAAGTTGGGTTTGCATGTTTATCATTGCTAGTTTTGGGAATGAGAGGCTTGTTGGTAACAGAAATCGAAAATTAATGCTCCTTTAAACAGTTAGGCAGTTATGGAGATTGCTGGTCTTCAGTTTAGTCTGAACTGAAGACACATATGATTCCAAAGTACTTTCCTGATGGTTGTGCCTATGTAACATAGTTTGAGCCCTAGATGGATAAACACAATACAGATGAATATCTAACGTACAATAAATATAATATATACTATACAAAATTAATACACTATTCCATAACAGAAGATGGAATTAAAACATGTATTCTGACAGTAACAACCATTTATATCAGAAGAGTAGTGTAAAGCCAGAACAAGGTGTTGCACCACACATTTCTTCTTCTGCTGGGCCCTGTAACATCTGATAAAATAAAACATGGAGTATATTATTGCATTACAAGTTTCTTTGCTCACACTCCAGTTCATTGGCTGCCACATGCAGAGTTGGAGAAATGTCACAGTGCATGTTTTGATTGCTATAGCTATTTGAATATCTCACTGAATGCATGCATGCATGCATGCATGCATGAATGAATGAATGGTGCATGTCATATGATGTGCTTTATATTAGTATTACTGGGGGTGGAAGTTTTGCATTCGTTTTCACCATCAAATCTTGACCATAACTTAGCAGGTGTTTTCTTTTTTAAATCCTGTTTTCATGATCTTTGCAAAGTTCTGAAATATTGATGTGTATTCTAATTTCATATTTATGAGTTTGTATTCCATGGTAAATCTCCAGTGACAGAAGGGATTTCCATCAGTGGAATGAGACTTCCTCACCGCTCCCTTTCCACTGTTGCCAAAATGCTGCTTATGTGGTAGGAGGAATTGGTGAAAATCATCTTCCCCTTTTTGTTAGGGGGAAATTTTCCACAGGATGAGAATCTATGAATGTCTATAACATGCTGAAATACTACTTCTGAAGACCTCCAGTGCTAGATGCTAATTTTATTGTGTTAACATAGTATATTTTAAATATGTTAATTTTTTTGTCTATTATGCGTAGATTGCTATATCTATATGTGCATTCCATTTTGTGTTAGGAATTTTTGAATTTGTGTTAGTTTCAAACCAGCTGGTTATGTATCATTTGGGTGTTACATTTTATTTGGATTTCTTCTTCACTTTTGGTTCTGTTTTTCCATTTGGGGTTGGTTGAGGGATTTTTTTTGGGTGCACTACCCATATGTCTTCCCAGAGCCTAAAAGTTACGTTAGATGGAAGGCTGTTTTTTTAAAAACCCATGAGATTTTAAATTTTGATATATGTCTGACAATGGTAATAAAATATCTTGCAACCCAATTGTTAGCAAACTTGTCTATTTTTCTGTCATATGTAGATATTCTAAGCTGCTGCTAGAATCTTGGCAGACCTATGCTCCACTCACAGTCAGTCCTTCCCATGCTATTACATGAGCAATTTGCAGAATGTTGCTATCAGCAAAAATGGTAACTTGGAAAGTGGTTCTAAGTGAAACTCTTACATTCTCAAATTTCAGTGTCCACTGTGTTCTTTCAGCTGCTTAGATCTGTGATTCAAGCTAGAACTAATTTGTCCCTTGCCGGTTACCTATTTTGTGGGTACGGGGGAAAAAAAAGAAATTAATTACCTCTAAGTTCGTAAAGGCCAAAGTCACTGTGTTCGTAGGTATAATAGTACAGCTAGGACTACAATAACCATTATAGTTCAGGTTGTGTCAGTATTTATACTGCAAATCCTTTATTTCAAGGATTTACAGCTTGGCTGTTAAAATTCCTCAGGGATGAAATTTGGCAGATGAGGGCTAAGCTAGAAATGGACTTTTCCTCTTTTGTGTCCTATACTTTTTTCTTTTAAAGGGGAAAGTATGCCTTTTAAAAGTAAATAAATATGAGAATCAATTGTCAGTTCAGTTTTCAGTTCTTTCAAAGGTCTACCTATATCCATTTCCACTTACTTCCTTCTTTTATTTTCATATTATCCAATCACTTTCTTCAGCTATATCCATTTAATTCCCCCCCATGCAATAAGAAGCTGATCATATATGACCATGCAACAATAGTGCTGGAAGCAGACACTGCAGGATTTCACACTGAAGTAGTTTTGTTTGCCCTTAGTTACAAAATAAAAATGATGCAGAATCCAGTTGGGTTTGCACAGAAATTCCCAGTGGGGTGTTGCCATGTTCACCTGAATGTCAGGCATAGTGGAGGCATATTGTATGCACCAGATATGTGTGTACACATCTCTGTGTTGAAGATGGGTACCCATTCTCTGCAGTTTTCTCCAATAGAAAAACAATGGGGGGGGGGAGCGGGGAGGAACCCCTGGAAGAATACCAGAAAGAAGCAATTCATTTTGTGAAAAAAGAACATGTTCATAAAATATACTTCCTCATTTCTCATAAAAAAATACTTTTTCATCCCTTTTGATCCAAAATATCAGGATAGGCTTGCTTCTGTTGACTAGTGGTCTTTAAAAATTACTTTAAAATGTGACATGCACTTTTCCTGGAGGGCTGCAGCATCAAATTATGTCAGTGAAACATTTGCTGCACCCCTTGTGAAGCAATTATTTAACAGTATGGCAATTCTTACAGTATAGCCGCCACTGAAAAGGACAACCCACAAGAATCGAAAGGATCACTCTATCCCTATAATTGAGCTGATTCATTAATATGGCCTTAGTAAAGGTAAAGGTTTCCCTTGCTCAAAAGTCAGTTCAATTCGACTCTAGGGTTTCGGTGCTCATCTCAGTTTCCAAGCCGAGAAGCCAGCGCTGTCCGAAGACATTTCCATGGTCATGTGGCTGGCATGACTAGACACCAAGGCACATGGAACGCTGTTACCTTCGCACCAAAGTGGTACCTATTTATCTACTTGCAATATCTTGCTTTCGAACTGCTAGGCTAGCAGGAGCTGGGGCCTGAGATGGGTACTCACTCCATCATGCGGCACTCGGGTCTCAAACTGCCAATCTACTGACCTTCTGGTCTGCAGTTCAGTGTCTTAACCACTGAGCCTTAGTCAGCATTTATCATATGCTCATCCTCAGTGACTAAACCAATTGCTAATGACAGAGATATAATGGCAGTTCTATATATCATTTTTTTCTTCCCAGAGAGTAGTTAAGT
This sequence comes from Lepidodactylus listeri, assembly GCA_029233225.1. Taxonomy (NCBI): domain Eukaryota; kingdom Metazoa; phylum Chordata; class Lepidosauria; order Squamata; family Gekkonidae; genus Lepidodactylus; species Lepidodactylus listeri. Next base: position 114,793,692 of record JARCFY010000002.1, on the reverse strand, counting down.
GTCTATATATTTAGCTGTTTTTCTACTAATATCTTAGGGGACATTTAGTAAGTGCCACATCTGTATCTAAAAGGCCACAGCATGTGAAATTTATGAAGGAACTCTTGTGCCGGGCAATAAGAATGGGGAAGAGATAGGTTCATACAGACAAAAATAATGGTAATTGTAGGTAGTTTGTAACTTTTTCTAAAGGTTATAAAATCTCCCTTCCCCATGAGCTGCTGGTGGAATGTAACTGAAAACAATTTAAATAGGATTTTTTATTAGTACAAAAAGTAATGATGATGACTGTCCTAAACTTCTTTCACTGCCACTGCTGGGGTCAAGTTTCCCCTCCCTTTAACTATAGGAAAAGCATTACCTAAAGCATTAAGTGTATGGGGGACGGACACATTTCTCTCTCTCTCTCTCTTTGGATTTATATCCCGCCCTCCCTGCAAGCAAGCTCAGGGCATACATAAAATACAATACATTCCTCCCTCTTTGGCTCTCATTCAGTCTTAAAAGTGGGACTAGTAGCAAAAGTTTGGTTAGGGCCAGTTCTTGGGGGGGCGGATATTGGATTTGATTCAGACTAAATTTTCAATCAGTTGAATGGAAACTTCCTTACTCTGCCTACAGCTCATTGATCTCCATGAAATGCTACTGCTGGAGAACAGGAGATCCTGAGGAGTGACATGAGGGGGCTCTGCAGCAGGAAGAGGGAATCAGTGAACATAGTCAGTTTAGTCTGGATCAAGCCCACAGGTTCTCTACCAAATAGTTCTTATTCATAGTCTGATCAGTCTTTTCAATGGCTCATTCCTTTCAATAGTCATAAAAGGAACAATTAATTGGCTTTCACATGTTACCACATGGTGATGGAGCTGCTGTGGTATTACTTGAAAGGCCAAAATTTGGTGAGCCAGTTTGGTGTATTGGTTAAGTGCACAGACTCTAATCTGGGAGAACTGGGTTTGATTCCCCAGTTCTCCACTTGCACTTGCTGGATGACCTGGGGCAAGCCATAGCTCTGTACCAGCTGTTCTCTCAAGGACAGTTGTCTCAGAGCTCTCTCAGCCCCACCTACCTCACAGGGTGTCTGTTGTGGGGAGGGGAAGGGAAGGGAAAGGAGTCTGTAAGCTGCTCTGAGATTCCAACCGAGTGAAGGGTGGGATATAAATCCAATCTCTTCTTCAAAATAACATGCTTGGCCAGTTATTTGGACCTTCCCACACCCCTGTGAATCTGATTTTTCCAACATCACAATGAAAACATAGAACAAAGGTTTAGAAAACTGTTTTCACATCACTATGGTAACAGTGTGACTTCTATTCTCTTTTCAGCTAACCTTGTTGTCAAGAAGACCACAGTTTGTAGCCCTAATGCTAATTCACTTTTAGCCTCCTTACTGTGCAATCCTTTGTAGAGTCAATCCATTGAAATCAACTGCACGGTTAATGACCTAGGTGTTCAATTAAGAAAAATGTCATAAAAGAGATTCCCAGAGCTGGTGATCTTATATGTTGCAGAGCTAGGGGGGCAGATACGTGGGGGGGGCAGTGTCATACATGCTATGTCATCACTTTTAGGAAAACTTGGAAACAATGTCACGTTGCTTTAGAGATCTCCAGAATTGCTACGGTAAAGCCATATGCTACATGCAACACTGGCTTTTAAAAAATGTTTCTCCCATTGGCAACCCTATAGAGAGCTTTTCAAATGAGCATCTCTCAATTATTTATTAAATACATTTGAACAGTATTTATTTACTTGCCATATTTCTTTGTCTGGAAGCTGCCCTCCCTTAACAGCAAACACCATTTGAAACCATGATGGAAGTAATTAAATTTAATAGAACGAGTCCTTATTTTGAAGTCACCCTCATCTTAAGCCATAGGGGGAAGTAATTAAATTTACTGGAAGACATAAATTCTAAACAGGGCTATACTGCCCTACTGTTAATTATTGCAGTCATGAAAATTCACTGATGTACATTGTCATTGCCCTTTGCATTCCTTTTGGATGAAATAGATTACTGAAAGAAAGTAGTACGGTTTTCCTAATCTTTATGAAATAGTCCTAAAGTTTTCTCCAATGTTCATGTGGAACTGGGATGAGGGGAGAAGCCAGTTTGAATTTCTATGCTGTGAATAGTCCATGAGCAGCTCACACAAAGTCCCAAATTACTAGAGAGCTCTCAAGAGGAGAGCTGGTATTAATAAGTGTCAATCAGGCCTGTAGCCAGGATTTTTTTAGTTGGGGGCATTTAAATTTCTTAGGAGGCACTGGTTAATCAAATTAGAGGTAATTTAATTAAAGTTAAATAGACTTCCTGGGAGAAATAGAGAGGTGTTCTCTGGCTCTGCACTGCCACCATAGCCAGCCCTTTTCACTAGGCAGCTGTGCAGGAATACCCAGCTCCTTCCCTGCACTCACCACCACTCAGGGGCCCTGAGCTGGATGGGAAGTCTGGGGCCTTGCCCCGCTATGCCCCGTTGTAGCTATGGGCCTGTTGTCAATGATTATTGGTATTGTCTGCTGGTTTATGATGCTGTGATATGCCATTAAAGATTTTTGTATTCTTGTACCAGAGAGCTTTGTGACATAGAAAACTCCACAGTATTCATCAAAGACTGAAGCAGAATTAGGATCTATATTACTCAAGAATAATTAGGACCTATGCTTCCAGGTACACATTTAGGTAAAACTGAAGTGTGAACAAAATAAAAGGTAGGTTGGTAGACATATTGTCAACATTCTCATTCCATTAGTTCAACTCAGAAGCCCCCATTTTGATTTTGTTTCTCTTTTACCCAATCTGAATATGTGAGTTTTCATTTTCAGCCATTTTGTTTCTTCACTTTAAATGTTCCCCTCAAAATGTACATGTTTTCCTACATTACCTGTGCATCAATAAATCAGCCTTATATTTATATTATACATATAAATGATGTACATAGTGTAGGTAAATTGCATGCATATATATACTGCATAAAAAAAACAGTTCTCAATACCAGCCAAGGCTGATTAACACATTACATTTTCAGTTGCATCCCTCAAAGTTTCTGAGGGGCAAACTTCCCTTTGTTTGTTTCACTTTACACCCCTTATGACTACTTGATAAAATAATTTAAGTATTTTCAAAGAATAACAAAGAAAGATCACAAAAAAGTGAGTGAAAATAATATCCTGTGTAATACTCCTGTGAATCCCCAAATCCCCTTCCCCTTTGTTTCTCTGACAATTTAGTTTGGGAGGGGATAGTATAAGTGGCAGCAAGGTTCCTACTTGGGTTTTTCCTCTACTGTTCCTCAGAGAGCCAGAGAGAGAAGACCTCACTGCTGATGTTTTGTCATTGCCTCTCTGCAATTGTTTCATACAGATAGAATTAAACAGGTACACTTACTGTACTTGTATCATATCTTCATATCACACAGGCAAACTGATTGGGCAGCCAGAGTTGTTGAGTGTACATTTGGAGGCAAATGATTCCTGAAATTACTTACCTGACTGCACTTTGTGTGAGGAACTCTGTTCTCTCAGCTGGTTTAGATTAACAGAGAATTACAGCTCACTTCAATGCAATTACATCTAATGAGGTGCACATGGAAACTACTGGGGCCACCTTGTAACCACATTACATGGGCTGTGCTAGTTGATATTTTAATCAATTGGTTTGACCTTTGCTAGGTTCTTCAAGGAGGAGTTCAAAGCCAAGCTGGCTAGTTACCTGATCAGACTGAAAGGAAAGACATTAGCCACTGGATTAACCACCAATAGACACTTGCAAGGGATCCCCCCCTGTGTTAAACACAGGAATGCTGGAAAGAATAGGCCTCTAAAGCATGGCCTAAAACTTCTTTTCCACTCCTTCTACTAGGGTTGCCTGACAACCAATGGGATCTTCATGGGCGGGGACATGCAGAGGCTCTGTCTGCAATTGTGATAGCACTAAGTGACATCACAACACAGACACCACCAACTTTTTAACTTTTCTCCCCCTGCTGCTCCAAGTGGCAACAAGCAATTAGGGCTGCCAGCAGAAGCCCTCCTGCCATGGTGGGGTGCCTGTGAGCCCTAATCACCCATCTCTGTTTTTTGGGAGGGGGGTCATCTAGACTGAATAAGAGTTCTCAAAAGCTTGCACGCTGTTTTATGACTTTTTGGTTTGTTCCAGTAAAAGGTACTATGAAGACTGTTCTTCCCTTCCATGGAATGCGTTTGTAAACTGAAATCCTTGTAAAGGCTCTGAAGTGATTGGCTGTTTTATAAACCAATTAAAACAATGTATTTCCTCCCTTGAGATAAACATGTTAGTATGCAAGTAATTTTACTACAGAAATCATTTTAAAATCATCTGGGGCAATTAAGGGAGCAGGGGTGACATTTAACCAAAAACAGAACTTGGTGGTGTCAGATTGCCTTGTGGTAAATTTAACATTAATTTGACTGAAGTTTCTGAAACTATGCAGACTTCCTAAATGGCCTGTCCAGCTGAAGCTGAGTTTTGTTTTGCAGCAGAGTACGGAAGAAAGAGAAAGACACAAGGCTTTTTTGGGAGGGGAGGGGTGCTGGAACTCTCAAGAGGGAAATGAAGTTTTCAATCTGTATACTGAAAACTCATGAACTTTTAAACATTTTTAAAATAATTGTGTTGAAGAGGTTCCAAAATTCTGCTTTGGTGCATCCCCCCAGAAAAAAAGCCCTGGGAAGAAATATTGCTCACCACAGTTTCATGCAGATATTCATAGTTTCTGATTATGTGGGAGGCCAAGCAAAAACATACATGTACAATATATCACTCTGCATCCAGTGATTTGTTTCTAAGAGCCACAAAGGTGCAGTTACAACCCCCATTCCCCCCAAAAAGCTGATGGCGGGGGGATGGGTGGTCATGGGAGTCTCATGGACAAAATCCTAGGGGGAATGAGGAGCAGAAAATGGGCAAAATTAGAGCTCTACAGGCGGCAAGTCGTGAGGTAAAATATAAGAGCTGGCTGTAGTATTATATTTTATGCACACATAGTTGCCACTACTTGCTGTTGTAATGGAGTGAGAGACATATATGTGTAATCCAGCGCCTAGAGTATCCAACCAGGAGTGTGAATTGCTGCCTTCTGGATTTAACCTTAATGTCTGACTGATGGTTCTCATTTTCAAATATTTCATTACCTCAGTTCTAGTTCACTTTTCTGAATTTGGTATTTCTCCTTGGCTGATGGCCAGTATTTGTATGTGTATAATGTACATATGAAAATCATCACATTAGTCTATATTTAATTCTGTTTGCAACCTGTGTGGTATTCACAACTAACAATATGAACTTTGACCCAGTTCCTAGCAGAAAATGTCTAAGTGGCTTGCCTCAGGGTGTTTTAACAGTTATTCTCACACAAATATTTTACACATAGGATTGCAAACACCTGACCTTGGAATTCTGTAACTAGGACAACTTCAGCAAATGCAACTTTTCTTATCACTGCAGCACTACGAGAGAAACCAAAAGTTTCCTTGTCACAATTCTACTAAAAGAACCAGAATTCTCAAAGGATCAAAAATTGGTAAGCCTATTCAGTGTTTAAATGGGGATCTGTTCAAAGATATTTTTCCCCTGTTAAAATATCTTTGTCCTGTAAAATAGGATGATGAATTAGATAGACTATTGGAATGATGAAACAGTGGTGCTCTTATGTTCTTATTTTTTATACCCCTTCACCTATAAAATCAGTAAACATGTCAGTGAGGGAACAGTAAGATATAACTCATGGGTTTTTAACCTGACCAGGTCCTAAGACATCCTCTGTCTTTAATAATTGTGTTGCAGCGGGATGAAGCAAATCATTTAGAGCCATTCCAATCTGGTTATGGGACTGATAAGGCCTTGGTTGCCCTGGTGGATAGCTTGCACCGAGGCTGGGACCCCTGACTTACCGCCCAGGCCTCTTGACTTCCCATCCAGCCCATTTATTTTGTTTTTTGTGTGCACCATGGCTGCGCTGTGCCATCACCTTGGCCTACCTGCCAGCAGTGTACCTCTGGCTGGCCGTGGGTAAGGATCCATACTCCAGCCCTGCCCATGATCTTCCCTGGGGCCTCTGGCCAGTGACAAACTCTCGCGTCACTTTTTAAACACTTTTACTCTCTTGTCACTCCTGACACAGCCTGGGTGTCTGTGTGTGTGTGGAGGGGTGCCCCCTGAGTTACTTACATGCCCTCCAAAGTAAAAAAAAAATCTTGGCTATGGCCCTGCTTGCACCATGGGATGGACCGGGGGAATTAGACTCTGTTAATTCTTTTGGATCTCACAGTGGCTTTTAGTACCATCAATCTTGGTATCCTTCTAGGCTGCCTTCTGTAATTGGGACTGGGAGGCACTGTTCTGCGATGATCTCAGTCCTACCTTGAAGGTAGGCTTCAGAGCATGGTGCCAGAAGACTGTTTGCCAGAGGCCAAGATATCTTGCAAGGCTCTGTCTTGTCCCATGCTTTTCAACATCTACATGAATGTTGTCTGAAGTGGGACATAGGGACCATATCCCTCCAGTTTTGCTCCATCCATACTGGTTCTCAGTTTGCTTCCAGGCTCAATTTAAGATGCTGGTATAGACCCCTTAGAGCCCAATATAGCTTGGAGCCAGAATACCCGAAGGACTGGTTTTTCCCATATGAACCTACCCATTTGCTCTGGTCATCTTCAGAGGGTCTGCTTCAGGTTGTCAGGAATAAAATTGGTCTGTTTCTTGGTGCTGTCCTACCTCACAAGTTAACACTACACCAAGATGGATCTGGCCAGCTCCTAAGGGGAATAGACTCTCAGAGATCAAACTAAGAAGCTGCCTCATCAAGGAGAGGGGAATCAGACCTCTCTTGGAGAGAAGCAGAACTGTGCACTATTGAGAGAGATCCCTGAAAAGCTCTCCTCTTCCCAGAGAGTCACAGAAACAAGATCTCAATTAAATCACAGTTTATTCAGCAACATGCAGATAACAAGGAATCAGTAAAATCTGCTTAGCCTCCCAGAGACAAGGTGGCAAAATAACAAACTTCCACAAACACAGAGAGACAAGCTACACCTGACAGCATGCCATGAAGATAGATCCAGTTGGTCAGCCATGTTGGTCTGAAGCAGTAGAACAAATTTAGAGTCGAGTGGCACCTTTAAGACCAACGAAGGTTTATTCAAGGTATGAGCTTTCGTGTGCATGCACACTTTATCAAATACACCAGAATGGCAGGCAAGGTTCAAACTTATAGCCAGAGAATGAACAGCAAATCAACATGTAACATGATGATGTTCAAGATATGCAAAGTGGCACTAAATAACAAATTAAGGTTATTAAGGTCAATGGTTGTGAAGCAATAAATATGTCAAACTAGCAGATAAATGTCTAAAGGTGTCTTTTCTAATTATGAGAAGTGACTGGGAATCTTCATTCTCTCCTCTCAGGTGTGGAGGGCCTTATAACCTTAACTTGTTATTTAGTGTCACTTTGCATATCTTGAACATCATCATGTTACATGTTGATTTGCTGTTCATTCTCTGGCTATAAGTTTGAACCTTGCCTGCCATTCTAATGTATTTGATAAAGTGTGCATGCACACGAAAGCTCATACCTTGAATAAATCTTTGTTGGTCTTAAAGGTGCCACTGGATTCTAAATTTGTTCAGCATGCTATGAAGCTGAGAATCAGATGGGCTGGCTGGCCGAATCTCCTCAGGATGAGAAGAGGTCAACTATTTGCTGAATTTTGGGACTCATACTGTGTTTGAAGCGACTGCCGATGGTGCCATAACATGTCACCATGAACATGTGTAAAATTACATGTTCTGTACATGTTGTCAGTGTCCCTGATGGATGAGACAGACCCTCCTTTGGTTCTCATCTGGAGTGTAGAAACTGTATGTTCTCATGGGGTGGGTCTGCAGTACTTGTTCTCTTGTAACAAACAACTGACCTTTGAACAATGATAAACTGGGGCCTCCCAGCTATCTCTGGCTGGTGCAGGAAGACACACTCATTTCTGAGACAAGCAACCTTTGTGCTTCTTAGAAAGACAGAGAAGCATAAAAGAAAATGTGAGATGGTCTTTCATTTTTGTCAAAGTGCCCCCACTGGCTAATGCTGGATGGCTGGCAAACCTAAAGGACTTTTCAGTTATGACACCAAAACTTTGGAATTGGAAGTCCATTCTCAGTTAGATTCATTTATTTGCCTTTATCACTGTCTTCCACCAGCAGGTGATGTCTTGGGGGGGGGGGGAAAGCATACTCCCAATTACTTAGTTATTGACCCTCCTCCCTGGTTTCGGTGTTGTGTGTTTCTATTTAATTATTTTTACATATACTTTATTTTAGAAGCTGTTTTAATGTTGAAATGTTTTAATGTTTTCATATTCATCTCCTTGGGGACCCTATTTGGACAGAAAGGTGGCATAGAAATGGTTTAAATAAATAAATAAAATCTCAATAGGTAAGGATTCTCATCTCTTCACTGCATACTGAAAGTGCCAGTAGTTTCTTGTCTGCATAGTAAAGGTAGCAGAGTCTGTTCTGTCATAGCATTCAGTTTGTTTACTGGTTGCTTTTACACATCCGAAACTCAGTCTTACAGTTTTCCCTACAGACAGCTTCATGGCCAGTTCTTGGATGTGTGAAGTTGTATTCAGATTAACACCTAGCATAGTGAAGCTAGCACAGCATTTGGGCAGGCAGTTTTCCCCACCTGATTACTATTTGAAGGCTCAAATGCATCACAGAGAGGAGGGTGGCCCAACACAGATTTGAAATGTTTACCAAAAATTGGTGAAATCTGATCTTGCCGCTCGTCAGCAGCATGGCAGAGCATTCAGCTCTGTTGATCACCAAGCCAAAGACACTCCCTGTGGGAGCTTCAGCATTGTAGCTATTTCTCCGTATATAGTACCTATGTGTTTTAACTCTGATAGGATCATCACACAGGGCTCAGCGTTTGTTCTGGGAGCACCTAATCCTATAGCATGGTGAAAGCAAGTAAGTTTGGACCTAATCCGTCGCAGATGGGAGCCCCATGAGAATCACTCATCACCCTCCAAAAGGAAGAACGTGATACCTGAAAATAAATTAACAAAGCATTTTCCATACCACACCTTGTAAAAGGAGATGACTCAAATGTGTATTTCAACAGGAATTATGTATGAATTCCTGCCCATGAATCATAATAAGGAACAATGCTTTCCTCCAGCTTAGAATAATATAAACTTCCTTTTGTTTACTATGCCCATTTTTTAAAAAAAAGATTCATATCTTAAGGACGATAGACAACTTAACTATGATCAAACTGATAAGAGGACAGCAATGTTTCCAAGTTATTTTTCTGACTTTGCATGAAGTCCCAAACAAGCAGAATTTTTAATTCACTGTATTTATTCCATTGCATTTTATGAAAACCAAATATTGACCTCATCTTGTACATTGATTTGTGTTTTAAAATCTAGTTAGAAATAGAATTAAATTGGGTCCTCCTGGATGCATATGCTGATAGGTGAAATTTAGAGGGAGAAAAATTTAGTCATCAAGATGTGAGTGAAACTGAATATTATACTGTTATTTTGAGAGCAACCTCCCAGATACTCCTGCAGGAGAATCACCATTCATTTCAGTTGGGGCTTGTGAAAGAGCATTGTGAAGGCCTTGTCATCATGAATAGAATGATGCTCAGTGGAATTTGAGCTGCACTATTTTACTTAAGTATGCTGGCTTGTTTGTATATTACATTTTTTCTCTGACTTGCAGAAGAATTTCTGCTCCTTGTTAATGAGTGTTCCAATTTGGTTATTGCATTGAACTATATTTGAAACATGGAAGTATGTAAGCACATTAAATATATATGACATTTATATGAATAATGAGGATAGCCAGACTTTGGTTAAAATATTTTTATGAGACCTGTAAACTTGCAGACTTAAGGATATTAGTGAGTATTTCTGATGTCTTGGAAAGAACCTGTGGCAACCATAGGACAGAAGATTCAGCTCTCTGTATTCTTGATTTCAGGGGTGAGCTGGGAGGTGAAAATAGCCCTGGAACAAGCCAAGCTGAGTGGCTCCTGCTGCCATACAAGCCAGTACTGTGGACCACTCAGCTCAGTGGGGTCAACAGTGGCCACTAGCTCACCATTGCCTTCTCACAGGTGTGGTCTTAGGGCCATTGGCAAAAGTCCAGGATCAGACTGCCATCCCACTAGAGCCAAGCAAGGGGTTGCCTCTGGAAGCCAGCTAACCCAGCCCCAGACAGGGCAGATACAACTGGTGACAGGAGCCTGCTTTTCTTTTTCTTTCCCCTTCCTTTGGGGGAGGAGGTCATGGACAGTTAGGGGTCCCTTAAAGATGGGGCCTGAGGCAGCTGCCCCAGTTGCCCATTGGTGAACCACTCCTGCCTCCTCTGGCAAAGTGGCGGCAGTATATAACAAGGCAACTGATGAGCTGATGCTCATTAGCATTATCTTGGAATGGTCTGAGTGAAGTTGCCTTGGAGACCCTGGCAGAGTTGCTGGACTTGGGTCTAGTTGTTTCTTGCTGCCAATGGCCCTGCACTGCAGCAGCCCACCTGGAAATCTTCCTGGAAATTAAATGTGCAGTCTGCAACTCATTTGCATTTCTGCAGCCAAGAAACAAAAATTCTGTAACTGGAATAACTTGTGAACATTTATATATATTGACTTTTTTTCCTTGGGTTATTTGAGAAGAACAGACTGATTCTGAAAGCACTGTGTAAGGATATGTGGAGGATTGCAATATGTATGCAGGAAGAGAAAGCTGGAGGTGACTGAGGAGAGACAGAATGCAGAAGACTTGTTATTCTCATAACCACCCATAGACTTTTGCTGATCTTAGCAGTCACTGTCCATAGAAGTTCAAGCAATTGCTATAGCAACAAGTTATATGTTATATATTTGTTCCTGTTTCGAAATGAGCACTGAAATTCTAATCCAGATATTTTTTCTCAACCACTAAAAAGGATTCCCTTCTCGAAAGTCAGTCGAATCCAACTCTAGGGGGTGGTGCTCATCTCCATTTCCAAGCCGAAGAGCCAGCGCTGTCTGAAAAATTTTCCATGGTCACGTGGCTGGCATGACTAAATCAACCACTACACCTGCTTAAATACTAATGCCCTATGTACTGTTTAAAGCTATGCAGATTTCTAGAGTTGTAGATATTTTTTTTAAAATCTCTTCTGAAGCATCTATTACAAGTCAGAGACATGGAGCTAGATGGACTTCATGGACTTTTGGATTAACTCTTATGATATTTTCTATGTTTCTTAAAAAGTTGCATATCCCTATTGTTCAGGATTAAATGCTTCTATCTCACAAGCTGCATATTTTATATAACATGCAAACATATGGAATCTGATGTTTTGTATTTCACAGTCTGAATAAAGCTTGTACTAGATTTTGTATGAATTAGACTAGATTACTATATTCAAATAGAAAGGCTGATTGGAATTTGAAGTAATTATTGCCATTTCCTTCATTTTTTACGAGGGAATTAAGTCAAGTACCATCTGTTTCCTGGTACACAATAGTCATGAAGGCATTGGGAAGACAAGCTTTTAATAACTTCCTTTAAAATGTTTTTTTTTTAAATCTATCACATCAATGCTACAGTTTGTTTTATGTAGAAATAATATGCAATCTGTCAAAAAGCTAACAAAATAGCCACAAAATTTTCCATGCATACAGTTTAACAAGTTGAGTTGCAAGGACATAACAATTACTAGTTAGAACCTAACTAGTCATTATAAGGGTTGTGTGACTATTGTTGACTCAATTCATCCCACTTTTCCCTAGTAACATCTGATAAAAACAGTATGTGGCAGATGTCATCGTGACCAGTGTTCCACAAGCCCACTGTGATTCATTTTTAGCTGCTAAGGATGATGGTGGTCACTAAGTTCTCTTTTATTAGATATAATTAGAGAAACATGAGTCTGTACTAGCACCTATGCAAATAATACCAAGTTAGAACTTTAGTTTGTCAGAATGTTGAGCCAGCTATCAAGGGTGTAGGCTTTCCAGATTCCCGGGGGGGGGGGGGGGGGCTGGGCCAGAGGCATTGCTGTGCTAGATCCTTTAAAAGAATCAAGGCCCAGTTACATCATAGGGAGGAGCCAGTGACATCACAGGCCATTGTCACTATTTATGGAGGTGGAGCCATGTAGGATTTAGGAAGTAGCTCTCCAGAAATTTAGGGGGGGGTGAGAACCCTTGGGAACCCCTCAAGCCAGGCCCCAATGTCTCAGAAACAAAGCACAGCATGGAAAATCCTCTACATAAAACCCTGGAGAACCACTGCCAGTGTGAGTAGACAATGATGATACTGATGGATTGATAGAGAGACCATGCTTTGTGTGCCAAAGGATAAAAGTGTAAACCTAGGAGGTCTAAGAGAACAGGTGTTGGAAAGGATCTTTCTCTGTCTGAGTCTCTGAGCTCACCTGCATCAGAGCAGACCATGCTGGAGTAGATGGACCAATGGCATGAAGACCAGTGTGGATTGAGGAGACCCATGTTCAGATCTACATTTTGTATTATGCTTACTCAGAGATACTGGGACAATTAGATTTGAGTCCAATAGCAGATTAGAGACCAACAAGAGTTTCAGGGAATAAGCTTCCAAGAGTCAAAGCTCCCTTCATCAGGCTGGGTGATATTGCCATTGTTGTGAGGTCAATATAAAGGAAGGGAAACTGGAGGAAGGGTGGGATAAAGAGGGGATTGACAGATAACATGTGAGCAGAGTCCATTGTGATGGAAGAGGAGTCTACAGAAAAAAAATAGCACCAACAGTTCTTCCCAAACTAAAACATCATAAATTATAGTTTGAACATGAACCTATATTGTAATACATCAAGTGATGTAACAGTGATGACAAAACCTCTAGTGGTATTTAATTGAACTCCCTGGACAGGCAGATGTATTTTGGGTTGCTGCTGGCCAAACTGGTCTAACTTTAGAGAGCTGGGACAAGAAGCCAGGCTTGAGGAAGGGAATGCAGATCCATGGTTATAAAAAAGGAGGAGGCTAGGACCTGAGAAAGCAAAGCAGTCCAAATGAAACACGACATAGAAAGCTGTACATAGTTGAGAGGAATTAGAAAGGAATGGAGATACACAGTTGGTGTGAAGTACATTTTAGAAATTATAGAAACAGCATAGAAGTTCCTTAGGTGGGGTTAGCTACAATGCGATTTCAAGGTCTGTGTGATATAATAGGGGAGGCAGTCCACAGAAACCTGGTTACATTTTCAGACATATTCTCTCTCTCTCTCTCATATACTTTAATTGTTTATCCCCTTCCTATAACAATTCCTCATCAGTCTAACAGAGACAGCCTATTGAGGTCTATCCAAGGGGGCTTACTCCCAGGGAAGTGTCCTCAAGATTGGACTATAAAGAGCTCTATTCAAATCCTTAACCACTGAGATTGCGAATACTTTCTCTTCTTTCAGTTCCTTAGATCAATTTGCCCAATCCCCCATCACACTCAAATCTTATTGGCTCTTGCAACTATGAGTAAATTATTACTACAGTTCTATCACATGGCTCTTTCCTAATGGGTGTGGCTCACAAGCATAGGTTGAAGATGTTTGCCTGGGAAGCACCCACACAGCACCATGCCACGGACACAGATGGCTCAGGTTAGCCTGGCTCAGCACCTCTTGGAAAAGTTCGGGGGGGGGGGGCTCCAGCTCCCCAGCCCCCTTTAAGTTGACACCTATGGCCTGATCTCATCAGATTTTGGAAGCTAATCAGGGTCAGCTCTGACTAGTATTTGGATGGGAGACCTCCAAGGAATACCAGGGACTTGATGCAGAGTTGGGCAATGGCAAATCATCCTTGAATGTCTCTTGCCTTGAAAACCCTACAGGGTTACCATGAGTTGGCTATGACTTGCTAGCACTTTCCATCACCACAGGGCAAGTACACTTTAATGCCCAGAACCATTTGGGCAAGGCCTAATGTGTAACTACTGTCACTAGCATGAGATGGATCCACAGCTCAATTGACTCTCATATCACTGCCATAACATACAAAATAGTAAAAAACTCAGTAGCACCTTTAAGACTAACAAACCATATTGTAGCATAATTATTACTGTAGCACAAGGATTTTCAGAAAGCCACACACTCTTTTCCAATCTCACTTCAGTGCCAGTTCCTGTCCTCAAATTCACAGAGAAACCCAAACACTCTCAGGCTGATTTCACGCTAGCGTTTGCCCCAGGTTTGCCCTCATGCTTGCACTGGAGCTCCTGGTCAATTTCACACCAGTTGCTCTGGGCTCACGTTTTTCTCTGGAGTATCGCCCTGCTGCACCGGAGTTTCCCTGGAGCAAACAAATCCTATTTTTAGAGGATTTTCCTGTTTGCTTCGGGGGAGAACCCAAAATGAAAACACGCCCACTCGCTTGCCTTTCATCAGGGCTGCTTGTTGTGGGAGTTTCTAATTTTTTTTTTGAGAAAACCCTTTGTCACACTATATTGAAAGGGCTGAGGTTCCAAGTGGGTGAAGAAAATACTCCAGAGGAAACTGGGAGGGGAAACTCTGGAGAGAACGAGAGAGAACTGGCCAGTGCAAAATTGGCCTCAGTTTTGGGAGAATGACACCCCTCCCCTTTTCCACCTAGCTGTTGTGCATCCTATATGAAGCAGGGTGACTTGGCAAATGTAAGCCAATGCCAGTGGTTTGCATGCACCAATTCATACAGCAGAACCAGAGCTTCCAATTTCAGCACTGGAGCTAGGGATGCCCGCCTTCAGGTGGGACCTGGGGATCCCCAGGAATTATAGCTCATTTCCAGTCTACAGAGATCGGTTTCCCTGAAAAAAAAACTGATGTTCTGGAGAGTGGACTCTATGGCATTGTGCCCCACTGAGGTCCCTGTCCTCCTCAGACTCCATTCCCAAATCTCCAAGAGTTTCCTAACCTAGATTGGGACACCCCTCCCCTCATCCCCCAGAGGTGGCCAGGGGGAACCTGGCAACCCTAACTAGGGCTATTTTAGCAAGACAGGGAGGGAGGGAGAGGAGAGGAGAGGAGAAAAGAAAGCAGATGAGGAGGGAGGGAGGGAGGGAGATGGAATCTGGTGCCAAGGAATCCTCCTGCACTCAAGCACACGTGCACACACACCCCACCCCCACCAAGATCCTACCCTGCCACACATTTCGTTAGTCCTGAAGAACAGAGAACAGCCAGAGGAACCCCTGGAGATACAAGAAAGAAAGACACAAAACCCTCTTCCAAACAACATGGAACCTGTGTGGAAATGCCCTTTGCAGCTCCCCTCTTTTCCCCCATCTCTCTTTCACTAAACACTTCACCACGAAGTCTGCCAGGTCCCACCACTGGCTTTTGGGTGCATTCAAGCCTGGCTAGCGAAGGAATTGGGGGGGAGAGAGAGCTAGACCTGGAAAAGGGCATTGCACTTCCTCTTGAGACTCTCATTTGTCTGAACAGCCAAAGTCAGGGGTGGCTCCTGAGGAATAAACCCCATGTGGAAGGGAGCTGAAGGGGGGCTGCACATCCATCCGGACCTCACCCAGAGAACAGAGTTGCCAGCCGGCCAGGAGAAAGATGCCCCGTCTCTTGCATGGAGGTGCAGTGCATGTAAATGGGCAGGCGAGGCTTTCTCACAGCCCGGAGGGAGATCACATTCTGCTGGCTGACTGGAAGGTTAAGGAGCCCACTGGAGAGACCAGGGGTGAAAGCTGGTGACACTCAGCGAGGGGGTGACTATAGAAGATGAGGGGCTCCCTGGCCAGCTGTTGGGCTTATATAATGGAGGGGGACCCTGCTCAGGATATTGTATCTGCCACCTCCAGGAATCCTGTAAAGGGGGTGGGGGAATCTGAAGGGCTGAATGGAGTTCCTTGATTTTGCCCCTCTTTCCTGGGCAAGCACGCTTCCTACCTTTCTCTGTGTGCATGCGCACAGGAAAACAGCAAAGCCAGTCTCCCCATGCAGCCCTCCAGCTCCTCTCCAGGATGAACTGAGGGCTGCTGGGGGTGGGACTTAGCTTCCATGGGGGAAGCAAGCCCCCACCATGACTTCCCTCCCTCCCTCCCAGTCCCAACCCAGCCTCTGAACTTAAGTCTCAGAAAGCAGAGCGGAAAAACCCTCCTCTTTCAAAATGGGCTGGAACCGGTTGTCCCTGGGGGAGGCTCAGCCCCTTCTGGAATTTTTTTTGGGGGGGGGGGGGGGCTCGCATTCAACAGCCCTTGCAAAGATTATGCTTAAGCCAGCTATTATGGTAGAAATCAGGTTTCAGTATCCTGCAACATGCTACCAACAGCTTGCTAGAAAATAAACACCTGATATTGTAAAATTACATGACATGTTGTGTCTTTGGGCTGTCGTATGCAGTTAGTCACATGAAACGACAATTAGTTCTGCATTCATGTCTGCATCAAAAACTGTATTGTGTCACTTCAGCAAAGATTTGAGCATCCTAGTAAGCATGCAAATATACATCCAAATGTGATTCTACATACACTTTAGGGTACTTTTACACACACTAAATAATGCACTTTCAATCCACTTTCAATGCACTTTGCAACTGGATTTTGCTGTGTGAAATTGCAAAATCCATTTGCAAACAGTCGCTGATGTGGATTGAAACCGCATTATTTAGTATGTGTGAAAGTATTGGTTGACTATACATAGCTGCTGAGAGTTACCGGAAAAGCTTTCTCTGGGTCCTCAACCCAAATATGCTGTGAAAGTAAATCAGATACATTGTCCAGATTCGTGCACCCCCAAGGCTCCAGAATTTTGTTCTATTAGTCTTTCCCTCTTGGCAGCTCCATCACCATACCTCTGGATTCCTCTATTACTCTTGTTCACTATCTTTTGACACCTTTCCTACCTGCTCCATTCCTTCTCAAAATGAATAAAGAAAAACTTTTCTCAGTTGGTGTGTTTTTGATGCCCCCCCAGCTCATTTGCATTAGACATAATGCATCAGAATGATTACCCCGCTGATCTAAACAACACTTCACTCAGGATTCTGACCTAAAATGTCATACATAAAAAAAAGAATGGTGATGAATAAAAGCTGTCACAATTACTCTTGTTGTGATATGATTCTCATTATTTTGTTTATATATTTTGTCTTTGGAACTAGTCATAGCAAACTAATACATCAGGAACATTTTCCGGATATTTGGTTTGAAACCCAATTAAAACAAAAAAAAGCACAATAGCACATTACAATATAAATTTGACATGTAGTTTTCCTTCAGGAGATATTCAGTTTTTAGTTTTCAGCAAATCCCTTAGAAGCTTTAGGGTTCTTAGGATGCAAAGAGTCAATTTTGAACAATTTTGCAAGTTTCTACAGGGAATCTTAATTCAAACTCAACAAAACACTGAAAGAGGTAGTGCTTTGGGCTACTTAGTTTCTTCAAAGGCACATCAACAGGAGATCCCAAATGGATGGAAGCAAGATGTAAATAAAATGTGTCATCTTGCAAATGAGCTGTAAATAAGGCAAATAAGTTAACATTTCTACACATTGTTTTGCTAAATGAAGATGATTCCCACATTCTTTCACTGCTGGTTAAGAAGTCACTGAATCGATCAGATGGGAACATAAATGATGCTGAGTACCCACCAGAGCATATACCATACTTAGCTGTAATTTTAGGGCTAAGCTTTGCCATGTTGGGGAGGGGAGCAAAATGCCAGTTGAAGTTGGCTCCTGCTGCTCTTTGAATTCATTTAAACATGATTGTTCGATTGAGCAATGATTCAGTATGAACACAATGCATTTTTATCCATGAACAAATGGCCGCCCTGGCATAATTAGGGCTTTTTTTTTTTTGGCCTGGGATCAGTGACACGCAAGGCAGGAATATGATTAGTACTACATGTGAGGTACTGATTTCACAACTCCTCAGATGGAGCTATATTCTTCTGAAGTTGCTCCCCCTTAGAGTGGCTGCCAAAATGTTAACCAAAGCAAATCTGGGAGTGTCACCATTTGGATCACCAAAATTAACACAATATTCTTCTCTGATGTAGTCCATTCCATTCTTAACACTGACAAAGATATTTGTGAGCATCCACCACAACATCAGGATTGGGCAGAACCAACGTGACCTCCACAGCCTCCTTGTGGAGGGCCTCAACAGTGCTCAGACTGGAGAGAAGAAGGAATTAATGGTACTCTGGGTCTTTCTCTTCTCTCCCTACTGCCCTCCTATATAGCCAGTTAGCTGACAGGATGGCAGGCATGTCCTTCTAGGCCTGAGTCCCTGCTCTTATGATGGAGACTGCCTGGAGTATGCCTGCCCATTCCTCTCCTCCTTCCCTGAGAATTGCCTCACCCTCCATGGTGGATGGGGGCGGGTTATTGCCAATCAGGTGTGATGGGGTCTGGCTGGCCTCCCCACAGCCAGCTGATGCCAGCACACTAAGGCTTAGAGTCATCCCATGCAGCAACTATTCTTCCCTTGCCTGCTTGGTCTGGTGTGCCACCAGTGTCTTGGGCTGCGGTCACACACACTAAGTAATCCACTTTCAATCCACTTTCAGTGCACTTTCAAACTGCATTTGCCAGTTCACACAGTAAAAATCCAGTTTCAAAGTGCATTGAAAGTGCACTGAAAGTGGATTATTTAGTGTGTGTGACCGCAGCCTTGGACAGGCCTGGCTTCGACAAGCCTGCCATAAGGAGCGTAGACTGTATTCAGTCTGTCCCTTTAAGCAGGAGGCCTCTGTTCCTATGGGTTCTTTTTTTTTTTTTGTAAAGAAATTTTTATTTTTCAAAACATTAAAATTAATACATTTGTTTTATACAAATCCTTTTTTCCATATTATATAACATTTTGTTCTATTTGTATAGTCTTGCTTTTATCTTGTATTGGTGGTTTCCCACCA
This sequence comes from Lepidodactylus listeri, assembly GCA_029233225.1. Taxonomy (NCBI): domain Eukaryota; kingdom Metazoa; phylum Chordata; class Lepidosauria; order Squamata; family Gekkonidae; genus Lepidodactylus; species Lepidodactylus listeri. The sequence continues at coordinate 114,774,793 of JARCFY010000002.1, read as the reverse complement.
CATCTGAAGCATAACACATTTTCCACTTTATCCAAAATAGTAATACTTATATCTATGTTTACATTTCTGGTAACGGTTATATATCTTTAAAATACTTATATACCAATTCTTATTTTCTATATTCTTATATAATTCTAAAAAACAACTTCATTGTCTAATTATCCTTAGTACATTCATATACTCAATTTCTATTCCTTTATGCTATTATAACCATGTATAAATGTAGTTTTTCATGTCCCAATATTTTTCAACGTATTCTTTCAAATCCTTCCAATCTTCTAAAAAAGTCTCTGAGTACAGATTATTCAACTTTCTAGTCCATTTATCCATTTCAGCCATATATAACAATTTTTTCAACCATTCCCACACTTCTGGTATTTTTTCATTTTTCCAATTTTGTGCATACACCATTCTTGCTGTTGTAATCATATACCATATTATTGTCTTTTTCTTTACATTTATCTCTTCTAGTTTAAGTCCAAGCAGTAACATTTCAGGCAACTTCTTAAATGTACATTTCAAATTTTTTTCCATTTCTGCATGTATTATAGACCAATAAGTCTTCGCTTTATCACAAGTCCACCACATATGATAAAAAGAACCTTCTTTCTTTTTACATTTCCAACATTTGTTAGACATATTTTGATTAATATTTGCAATTTTTTTTGGTGTCATATACCATCTGTACATCATTTTAAAACAGTTCTCTTTTAAATTATAACATGTAGAAATACTCATAGCATTTTTCCATAAAAATTCCCAAGATTCCATTTCAATGTCTTTGTTTAAGTTTATCGCCCATTTTATCATTTGTTCCTTTACCATTTCATCAGCATTAAACCATTTTAACAATACTTTATACGTTTTAGAAATCATTTTTTCCCCATCTTCCTCCCAAATTTGTTCTATTTCATTGTTTTTTTCTCTAAAACCAGATTTTTTATCACTTCTGTACATATCATATATTTGTCTGTACCTTAACCAGCCATAATCAAAGTCCATCTGCTGCTGCTCCTTCAATTTAAAGTCTTTACCATGTCTTGTTAACAGGTCGCTATATTTCAACCAGTCTTGTCCTTTGTAGTGAGATGATGGATTTAAAACTTCTGCAGGTACAATCCACATAGGTATTTCTTCTGGAAAAAAGTTTTTATATCTTGTCCACGTATCGATTAATGTTCTTCTCAAATAATGATGCTTAAACATATTGTCCATTTTTGTTTTACCATAATACAGATATGCGTGCCACCCAAACCTACAGTCATGACCTTCCAGGGACAATAACTTTCTATCTTGTAACATAGTCCATGTCCCTACCCAAGTCAAACATACTGCATCATGATATAGCCTCAAGTTTGGTAACTGAAACCCACCTCTCTCTTTAGCATCACACATTATTTTCATCTTAATTCTTGGTTTTTTCCCTCCCCACACAAACTTAGTCAATTCCTTCTGCCAGCATTTGAATGTTTTTACATCTTTCACAATTGGAATAGTTTGAAACAGAAACATTATTCTTGGTAACACATTCATTTTAACCACTGCAATTCTACCCAACAGTGACAAATTTAATACATTCCACCTTTTAATATCTTGCATAACTTGCTGCCATAATTTCTCATAATTATTCTTATACAAACCAATGTTTTTCATTGTTAGGTTTACACCTAGATATTTTGTCTTTTTCACCACTTCACATTCTATAAGATTTTGTAATTCAATTTGCTTATTATTTGGCATATTTTTACACATCACTTTCGATTTGTTCTTATTTACATAAAACCCAGCCAAATCACCAAACTCTCTTACTCTCTGCAACAAATATGGTAGTGTAGTCATAGGGTCTTCGGCTATAAACATCACGTCGTCTGCAAAGGCTCTATATTTAAAAGAAAAACCTTTTATTGTTAAGCCTTTAATTTCTTTATCTTCTTTCAAATTTAGTAACAAGACTTCCAAAATCCAAATAAATAGCAACGGCGAAAGTGGGCATCCTTGTCGTGTTCCTTTTTCCACTTTAAAGTAATCCGTTTTTTCAGTATTAATTATTAAAGAGGATTTCTGTTCTCTATATATTGACTTAATAAGATTAAGCATATAGTCTCCAATTTCAAGATGTTCCAGCACTTCAAACATAAAATCCCAATTTAAATTGTCAAATGCTTTCTCCGTGTCTAAAAAAAGAAAGCCCACTTCCTTCTCCGGATGTTTATCGTAGTACTCTATAGCATCCACTACTACTCTTAAATTGTCTCTTATTTGGCGATTAGGTAAAAATCCTGCTTGTTCTGTCTGTATAGTCTCTTTAAAATGTTCCTTAAGCCTATCAGCTATAATCTTGGCAAAAATCTTATAGTCATTGTTTAACAAAGAAATTGGTCTATAATTTTTAACATTGGTTAAATCTTGACCTTCTTTCGGAATGAGTGAGATGGTTGCTTCTTTCCAAGTCTCCGGGACCTCACCTGTCACTCCTATGTCATTCATTAATAGCAATAACACTGGTGAGATCGATTCCTGTAGTGATTTATAAAACTTAGCTGTAAATCCATCTGATCCAGGTGCTTTCCCTAATTTTGAGTCATTTATTGCATTTTTAATCTCTTGTAGTGATATTGGACAGTTAAGTAGTTCTTTGATTTTCTCTGTTGGTTTTGGTAATTTTAATGACTGTAGGTATTCTTTAATCCTTCTTCTGTCTTTATTTTCCTTCTTAAAAAGCTTTGCATAATATTTAAAAAATTCTCTTTTTATTCCCTTATTGTCTATTATCTCAATATTGTCCCATATCACTTTAGTAATAAATTTATTTTCACGTTTTTTCTTTAATTGCCATGCTAAGTACTTTCCAGGTTTATTTGCACCTTCTAATGTTTTTTGTTGCAATTTTTTCAGGTTCCAGTAAGTCTCTTGATTCAAAATAGCTTTTGCTTGGTCTTGTAACATCCAAATTTCCTTTTGCAGTTTCTTTTTTCCTGGTCTGTTCTTCAGTTCCTTTTCTTTTATTTTAATGGCTTGTACAATGTTTTCATATTGTTCTCTTTTCTTTTTATTGTCTTTAGCGTTCAGTGATATCAATAATCCTCTCATCACTGCTTTGTACGCATCCCACACAGTTTGAATTTTTACTTCTTTTTGTATGTTTGCTTGAAAATATAAATCTGTCTCTTCATGTAATTTTTTAACTATTTCTTGGTTGTCTAATAAGTCCTCATTTATTCTCCATCTCCCTTGTCTTTTTGTCTGCCCAGAAGTCCATAGACAAGGATTGTGGTCTGAAATTATTCTAGGTAGAATTTCAACTTTTTTTGTCTTAAATGTTAGATTAGTAGACATCCAGATCATATCAATTCTTGAATGTGAATCATGTCTGTTAGAGTAAAAAGTGTAGTCTTTCCCTTGTGGGTTAACCTGTTCCTATGGGTTCTTATCACCCTGGTGGGCACATAACTGTCAGTAGGGAGCACAGAGGGACAAATTAAATGTTCTATTGGAAGCCACCATTGCACAATACAGTACAAAAGCAAACTGAATCAGATGCATGATACATATAAAAACATGAATACAAAACAGAAAGATGTATATGGGCACAGCCCATGATATGGGATATATAAACAGGCAGCATATGAGCACAAGCAAACAAAACACAAGTCCAGAGCACAATTCTAATTAGGGTTGCCAGCTCTGGGTTGGGAAACTCCTGGAGATTTTGGGGGTGGAGCCTGGAGAGGACAGAGTTTGGGAAGGGAAGGACCTCAGCAGGGTATAATGTCAAACAGTCCTGTCCAGAGTATAATGTCAAACAGTCCTTCCAAAACAGCCATTTTCTCCAAGGGAACTGTTCTATATAGCCTGGAGACTGGTCAGAATTCTGGTAGACCTCCAAGCACCACTTGGAGGTTGGCAACCCTAGTTCTAAACCAGTCACCACTAGAGGACTCACTAGGTAGTGGAGATGTAGATAATAAACCACTGGGCATTGTAACAAAATGTTGCAAACACAAGAGCAAGCTTAGTGGATATTAGCTAGTTTAATGTTAAACCAGTAATTGCTACCCTATCACCCTCTTGCCCTTCTTAGCTATAGCTCAGTTTCCTAGCAAGCAAGCTGATGCAGTTTCATAGTAGGGCTGCCAAGTCCAACTTGGGAAATATCTGGGGACTTTGGGGGTGGAGCCAGGAGACTTTGGGGGTGGAGCCAGGAGAAAGGAAGTGACATCACATCCTGTGATGTTGCTTCCACATGCTGACACATGAACTCATGAAGTTTCCTGATACTGAATCAGGCCATTGGTCCATCAAGGTCAGTATTGACTACTCAGACTGGTAGTGGCTCTCCAGGGTCTCAGGCTGAGATCTTTAATGTCACCTATTACCTGATCCTTTTTTAGCTGAAGAGGCTGATACCTCCTGCATGTCAAGCAGATGCTCTATCACTGAGCAACGGCCCTACTGAATCCTTCCTCATCTCGGCAGAATATGAAGCCCTAAGTGCTACACAAGTGCTAAATATGATTTTCATATCATAAGAACAGGAGAGAAGCCACAGTGGATCGGCCCATCCAGTACAGCCCATCCAGTACAACACTCTGTTTCACAACAGTGGCCAAAAATACCAGGTGCCCTCAGGAGGTCCAGCAGCGGGGCCAGAACTCTAGAAGCCCTCCCACTGTTGCCCCCCAAGCACCAAGAATTCAGAGCATCACTGCCCCAGACAAAGGGTTCCATTTAGACCTTGTGGCTAATAATAGCCACTGATAGACCTCTGCTGGATGGGGACAGAGAGAGAGAGAGACAGACAGACAGCTTTTTCACTTACTCTTGCCCAATTCCCAGGCTTTATTTCTGGCCCTTGTTTCACCCAGCTGTTGTCCATGTAAGTCCCATAACTTCTCCCCCCCCCACCCAGCATAGGTTTTTTGGTGGCTAAAGAGGACCTTTGTCCTCCCCTTTTCGCCAGCAGAAAAGCTAGTTGGATCCATCCCTAATTTAAAATACCGGTTACTTGATGTACAAATGCTTTTAAAAATGCAGATTTTTACTGCCGGAGGGGGGGACACGGTTGAAAGAAACAGAAAATTGGCATAAAAATGAGGAATCCCAACTTTTATTTGCAGAAGGGAAATGAGGATTGGGGGGACCCAAACAGCCACGACAAGACATTTTAAACAATCCCACTCCCAGACCTTCTACAGGCAACCTCTCCTTGTGATGTTTACCTCTTTGGAAGTGACAGTTTATTCCTTTGACAAAACCACAGTGGACAGACAGACAGAAAAAAGAAAGAGGGGGAGGGGGAGAGACAGAGAAGGAAAAGAGCTCGCAGACCCCAGCTTACCCGAGCAGTTTACTCAGCAGCAACCTTGCACGCAGTAGAAAGAGCTTAGTCCCGCCTTAATCTCTGGGCGGGGCTCTCTTGCTGGCTCAGCTTTTAAAGGGGAAATTTCCCTTTTAAGAAGTTCAAGAGGCTGGCCAGGGCAGGCTCCGAGGTTCCCCTGCTGGCAGCCATTTTGTCCCCCCGGTGGCCAATTTTGGAAAAGCGGGGGAAAGCTTTAAAAATCGGTGTTTCCCCCGCTCTATCGGGGGACTTGGCAGCCCTATTTCATAGCTACCTATATTAGGTTCCAGTAAGGTTGAAGAGAGAGGACCATCACAGGCCTGTGGGACTCTCAACCATCAGACTCCTGAGAATTAGGAGGAGGTGAGGCAGGATTAGGATAGGCCTTTGGAGACTTCAAGACACAGCATCCTTTAAGGGGTAGGCCCTAAACAGAAAAACGAATACTGCACACCTACACACACACACGTGCTGTCAAGCCTGCCTAGCTCTTGTATTTTTCTGCATTCCTCTTGCCACTGTACCATGGCGGCACTCCACTCCTCAGAGACAGAGGTGTGGACTAAATTTTCCCCTCATTCATTGTTTGCTTTGTCACCCAGGGGACAAGGGAAACCTCATACTCATGTCCTCTTCTAGTAAATCAAAACAATATGCTGGTCAGAGATTTTACTGGTCATGAGACTAGGCTTGTTTGTCAGAGCTGCAGGTGTGCACCTGTGCCAGGGACTTTTTGCTTTCTTAGCAATTCTGGAGACTTCTAGTGAGGAGTTGCAGGTTGGGCTTCAAGTAAAAGAGTAAGAAAGTAATCAAGGCTGCTAAAAACAAAAAAACATAAAAACCAAACTTTGCTACAAGTGGTCACGAGACAGCAAGCGAGGAAGGAAAATGGGAAAAACAACAACAATGAAGAGGGGAACAATTAAGATTTTGTCCATCAATGTTTTTTTTGCAAATTCAAAAGCTAAATGCCGACATTGTTTGTTTACAGGAAACCCATACTAAGAAAAAAGATGCTCATTTTCTAGAATGTAAAAAAATTGGTGAGAAATTTATGTCACTTGATAAGAATAAAAAAAAGAAGGGCGTCGTAACATATGTTAAGCAATATTTACATCCTGAGGTTGTTTTTGTGTCAGAAGATGGGCGTTTGTAAAAATACAAAGACAGTCGGGAACGTTGCTAGTGGTCAATATATACGCCCCCAATCAAAATCAGGAAGCATTTTACGGAAAACTCAGAAATCAAATAGCAAAAATCACCTTTGACGATATATGTGTAATTGGGGATTTTAATGTTGTATCTGACAATGTGCTAGATAGAAAAACAGCTAATCCTAGAACAACTAAAGGAAACGAATTACCCAAGTCATTATATAAACTGGCAGACGAATTTTCAATGATAGATACTTGGAGAGTCAAAAATAGTGACAAAAAAGACTACACTTACTTTTCAAACAGATTTAAATCATGGTCACGCATCAACATGGTGTGGACATCGATATCCATGTTAAGGGAGACACAGGAGGTGGAAATCCTACCAGCAACATTTGCTGACCACAACCCCTTGATGATAACGTTTATAGAACCAGGCAAACGAAACCGATGGTCAATGCGACCTTGGGTTATGAATGATGACCTATTTGTAAACAATTGTAAGGAGGAAATAGTCGATTTCTTTAGACAAAACAACACACCTGAGATAAAGCCACATGTGATTTGGGATGCATTTAAGGCCTTTGCTCGAGGGAAAATGATTAGCCAAGAAAGTTGGGTACGAAAACAGAGAAAATATCAATATACGGAGTTAATTGAGCAACTTAAAAAAGAAGAGGGAAAGTTAAAGAGAGAGCCCAGTAAAATAACATATAAAAACAAACTAAAGAAACTGCAACACTCCTTAAATTGTTTATTAAACGATGAATTGGCAAAAAAGATAACATACAACAAACAGTATTTATTTGAAAATGCAAACAAGCCCACTAGGTGGCTTGCTTACAAAATTAAAAAAGATAAATCATCTCGTTATATAAAGGAACTGAAAGATGAGAATGGTAAAATACAAACAAACATGCAAGACCTAAAAAAAATAGTGGAAAGTTTCTATGAAGACCTATATAGGCAAGAGGACGAATCAAAGGAAGAAATCCAAAAATATTTAAATATCCATATTAGGAAAAAATTCAATAAAGATCAGAAAGAAACCTTAAATGCACCTATTACATCTCAAGAGGTCATGGAAAGTATTAAGAAGTCAAAGTCAACAAAAGCACCGGGTCCAGACGGATTCCCACCAGAATTTTATAAGGTATTTAGAGAACAAATCACTCCCTTTCTAAGCAAAACAATCCAAAGTATCTATGAAGGAGGGGAAAACCCAGAAACCTGGCAGGAGGCAATTATCACCTTAATCCCAAAACAGGAGTCTAAGTGTACAGAGATACGGAATTTCCGGCCAATATCTCTGTTAAACGTGGACTATAAGATCTATGCCACAATATTAGCAAACAGGCTTAAAAGGGTCCTAACACAGACAATCCATAACGACCAGGCCGGTTTTTTGCCTGGAAGACAGCTGAAACAAAATATAAGGACTATCATGAATGTATTGGAATTTTATGAAAACCACCCCAATAATAAGTTGGCACTTTGCTTTTTAGACGCCGAGAAGGCGTTCGATAAGCTTAGCTGGGAGTTTATGATTAGACAACTTAACCAGTGGGATGGCGGTGAAAAATTCATGCAAATGATAACAAAGATTTACCAGCGACAAGTGGCCACAATAATGATTAACGGAGATTTAACTAGGAAAATTCCAATACAGAAAGGGGTTAGACAAGGATGTCTGCTTTCCCCCCTATTATTTATTTTTACTCTTGAGACCCTTTGTGACATTATCGGAGAAGAGAAAACGATAAAGGGATTAAATATTAAACAAGAGTCCTTTAAGCTATTAGCTTTTGCAGACGACATGGCATTTATTTTGGAAGATCCAGTGAACTCAATAGATCCACTAATACAAACTCTAGAAGAATTTGGCCTAGTGGCAGGATTTAAGATTAACAATAAAAAAATGAAAATTATAACTAAAAATTGTTCCAAACAAATAGATAATCTACTACAAGAAAAGACAAACTTTGAGGTTGTCAAAAAAGCCAAGTATTTAGGGATCTATCTGACAAATCGATGCAGTTCCCTCTATGAAGATAATTACTTAAAAATTTTGTCGGAAATCAAAAAAGATTTGGAAACCTGGACAGGGTTACAAATCTCCCTTATGGGACGCATTGCGCTTATAAAGATGAACATCTTACCACGCCTCATATTCTTCTTTCAAAATTTACCAATTTTAAAAAATCAGACCTTTTTTTAAAGATTTAGGAAAGTTGACTTCTGAGTTTATTTGGCAAAAGAAAAAAGCGAGGATCAAGATGAAATATTTACAAGACAAGCAGGAAAGAGGTGGCTTTGGGTTACCAGATTGGTATCTTTACTATCAAGCCTCGGGGATGACCTGGATTAAGGAATGGGCAACATTGGAAAACCATAAATTATTAAAATTAGAAGGAAACGATTTGGAAATTGGATGGCATGCGATTTTGTGGTACAACCAAAAGAACAAAAAGTTCAAACACCACGCAATAAGAGGTCCACTATTAAAAATCTGGGAGGAGACAAAATATAAGTTTTACCAGAAAATACCAATGTGGGTTGCTCCACTTGAAGCACTAATTAAACCAACCCTTTTAACTAAAGAGAAAATGCTATCCTATGAAATGTTATTAAACCCCAGTCAAGAGCTACATAATGAACAAACACTTAAGACTTTAGGCCTAGTGTTGACATGGTGGGAATCAAACCAATTAAAATCAAAATATAATTTAGATAGGAGGACAGGCTTTTTTAAATCATATATCGACTTAGATAAAGCATGGCTTCAAACAAAATCCAAATCAATTAAAAAAATTTATGAAATCTTTATTAATGACAAACTGGCAGATGAGTGGATCAAACCAACCATGGTAAAGTGGGCTCAATACTTAGGTTATAACATAGGAATCGACATGTGGCTAGAAATATGGAAAAAAATATAAAGTACACCAGAGCAATACCACTAAAGGAAAACATATATAAAATGTTTTATATGTGGCACCTTCCACCTGATAGACTTGTTAAATTCTCAGCTACTAATCAGGATACTTGTTGGAAGTGTAAAAAAAACAAAGGTTCATATTTCCACATGTGGTGGACCTGCAAGAAAGCCACTAAATACTGGTTATATATCCAAAAGTTACTACAGGAAATAACGCAAGAAACCATTCCGTTTAAACCAGAACTGTTTTTATTAAATGTGATTGACTTGGAATGTGACAAAAATACAAAAAGATTAATTATGCATGGAATTACCACCGCAAGAATACTTTATGCAAGATATTGGAAGACGGAAAAGACACCAAAACAAGAAGAATTTATAAGCAAGCTTTTTGAGATAGCAGAAATGGACAGTTTGACAACCAAAATACAAAACAAATGTAACCATATGTTCATATCGGTATGGGATAAATTTTATGCATGGTATGAAAACCATAATTGTAATTTAAGTTCTATATAAGTGAAAAGATACTATGATGTAAACACCGTTTTGTTTCCTTTGTAAAGCTGTTAATCTGATAAGCATGTATGATTTTCTAAAACAAACTAAAATAAAATTTAAAAAAAAAGAAAAAAGTAAAAGTCCTTCCACATAGCATGATTGTGCATGCAAGCAGTTGGGGGCGGGGTCTCCCTTGTGTGTGAAACCCAGTCCTGTGCAATCTGGTTGCCTGTAGGAACCAACAGCCTTCTCATGGCATCTCAGCAATTTTTTGATGTTAACTCAGTTGGTAAAGTTAATATCCCAGTCAAGACACCAATTTCTGGGCTCCTTCAGCCATTGGAACACTCACAGAAAATGAGATCAAAATCTAGCCATCCATGCCTTACCCAACAATATCAGTAGAATCAACCACAATTGATGACATATAGTAGGAGGGGGACTTCTGTTATAAAAATCCATTTGGACAAGCTTTAGATAAGCTCCCCACTCAAAAAAATGAAAGTTTTCTTTCAATATTGAGGTACTTTCCCATGTTTACAGCTACTTGTGGTTAGATGTTCCTCATGGAATGCAAAGCAATCACTTGGTGCTATATTGTTGCAGTCTCAGAAAAAGTTATGATTTCTGATGAAAAACTGAGGAAAAAAATCAATTTTGTTCAAAGATGGAGGCTGTAACTGGGCCAATCTAAGGTAATGTAACTGATTAACAGACTGCTGTGTCTCATCAGCTGAAAAACAAATGGGACCATGGTGATACAGATAGAAAAGCAACAAGAAACAAACTGTGAAGAGAACTATAACAATAATTACATGAAAAGTGTGTAAAGATTCTATCCTCCAGTAATATATAATTCTGTTTTCACCATGGACTCCCCTGAACATTCCACATGCTCCAAATTCAGTTGGCCCCCTGATGTGTCACTAAGAAGCTGTACCAATGGCTGTGAATACTCATGTGCCATTGGCTGGGTGCTGGGTCTGCTCCTCATCCCCACCCACTACTTCAGCCACTGTGCCCTGTCAGAATTTCTGGCAGACAGCTTTCTCTCTTGACAAAGCCACTTCTCCAGCTTCCTTCCTGTGTGGGACTAACTGTTACCTCAGTGGCTGTTGGTAGGTGTGACGAAATGGCAGTTACCTGTGTTTGTAAGATGGCAGCTGTCTATGGTAAAATGTTCCCCCATAAGGTTCAATTGACCTGTATTTCCAGAGAGGGGCCTGCAGGTGTGTCACTCGCTGGGTTGAATGGGGCTTCCTCATCTGCTGGCCCACAGTTCCCAGCTGCCCCAAGGCCAAAATAATGCAGAAAAAGAGGGTGACGTGGTAGTCAGGACTTCAATGCCCTTCAAACCAGCTATTCCCTCTTGGGGAACCACTGTTGCCAATCTCCATGTGAGGGCTGGAGGTCACTCAGAATTACAACTACTCTCCAGATGATGTTGATCAGTTTCCCTGGATAAAATGGTGGACTCTGTGTCCTTATACCCTGCTGAGATGCCCCCCCATGACAGCCATTGTGACATGGCACTCAGAGCTTCAGAGCACAGTAGAGGCTGCAGGTGGAGGGGGAGATGGAAAGCTGAACAATAAGAGGGAAATAAAGGTAGGTTGATGCTTGGCTGGGAAGGAGATAAGGTTGCCAACTCCAGTTGGGGAATTCCTGAAGATTTGAGGGGTGGAGCCTGGTAAGGGTGAAGTTTGAGGAGGGGTGGGGCCTCAGACAGATACAATGCCATAGACTCTGCCCTCCAAACCAGCTATTCCCTCTTGGGAAACCACTGTTGCCAATCTCCATGTGAGGGCAGGAGATCACTCAGAATTACAACTATTCTTCAGGTAGCAAAGATCAGTTCCCCTGGAGAAAATGGTGGACTCTGTGTCATTATACCCTGCTGAGGTTGCCACAGCAAATTGACGCTGAGTGCCCAAGGCCTTGGCACTCTCCCAGAGCCTCCTTCTAGAGCTCGTTGTATTTATTTCTACAATGGGCCTTATTCCCAGTATTGAAATAAATACAATCAAAACGTTCAAGGTCTTCTATATGCAATTCATGTTATGAAATATATTCAAAAATCATTATAAACATAGTCCAATTAACAAATGAAGTCCAAGTTGAATAAAGGGCCTTTTCATTATGATAATAAAGAATGTCTTGTAATGCAGTAGTAATGATAGTCACTCATTGATTGCAATTGTCTTTTAAGAACACAAAAGTTCATTCCAAAAACTATTTCATGGAACCCAGAGGTTATTGTAAAACTTCCAAAGTTCATCAATAACATCGACAAAGGTCCAGATATCTTCTCTTCGAAAAGAATCTTCCTCAAGGTGTATTTTCAAATTGAGTTGTCCTGATTAAGCATCCATATTACAGATCCAGAATTCAAAATAAGATTAAACATTAAGCATCAGTTCTTTCTCCTGATAAACCTCACATTTTCCTGGGGAAAGATAACCTGGTAGTCTTGAGGCTAGCATCATGTCCCTAGCAGAGTTCCATTGTAGCTGAATGAGAGATTCTGGAGTCACACAAACTATCTTCTTTTTATTCCTGAATCATTTTGGATACTAACTCTCCTGCAAGAAGTACTTCATCTGTTGCAATAGCAATTGTAATGATGACAGATATGCAGCATTTTGATTTTCTTGCTGGGGGTTGTGGTAAAATGAGTGAGGTGGTGTCAAAAAAGTTGCATATACAGCATTTCCGTAACTTTTTTGAGACACTGGTTTGCCAAGCAGTAATTGTTTGTAACAGTAACAGAATTATAAGTAAGAATTAGTATGTGGAGGTTACCTAGTACTTGACCCTTAAAACGCAAACCCATTAGATCAGGTTGCATCGCATGTTGTTTTAAAAGGTTAGATGATGCCTTCTTTGTATGTTACTGCGGGAGTCATTCTTATTCTTGATAATAAAGGGTTTTTTAAAAGCCTTCTGGTCTAAAAATAAAAAAAAAATGATAGAGTTGGAGGTGGAACTGTCACTGTCATGTTTTGTTTCCTCGAATGGCCAATATAAAGAAAGTTTTGTATAGTTTTAAGGTATGCCTAGGGAAGTCAGAAGAAGGCTCTACAAGTCTGACCACTACTGCTACCATGGACTGTCCAGTTCTTCCTTGCCTGGGTCCAGGGTCACCATAATCATCAGGTCCTCTGTGCTTTAGGAAGGGTATCAGAATTCAAAGAGGAGGGGGGTTGGTGACACCCTTGGTACATCTCTCTCTGTCCAGCAACCTTTTCCTGACTGACATAGAATAGGTCCAGCCCTTCCTCTCTAGTCTTCCATGGGCTGGCATAATAAAGGCTTGTCTGGGGGTAGCTTAACCCTGAAATCCATCAATGCCCTGTCTTCAGGGGTGGGCTTATGGTTATTGTCAGGAATCTGGGCCACTAGTCTCCCTGGCTGGGCCTTCCCCTTTCCTTCTGTACCATCTCCAGAAGTTTCAGGAGGCTACTTTTCCACCCTGCATAGGACCCAGCTGCTTCGGTCTTCTGCCCCCTTCTCCTCTCTGGCTTATTGCCAGGTGCAGCCTGCTGCTCAAGCCATATCTCCTACCTGAGGCCTGTGCTGGCTCTACCACACCCTGAAGCTGTTGCTGGGGCATTTCTGGCTGTGGTCTTGGCCTTCTTCTTTCCCCACAGCCTCTTGTTGGACATCCTGCCTCAGCAGTGCCTGGGCAAGGCTGTCCCCTGCTGAATTCTCTCTTGGGGTTGGGGCTGCTACCCTCAGACACAAGCATATTTGGATCTGATTACTGAAAGTGGTCACTGGACAACGCCCATGAGTTAGACGCCTCTCCCCCTCCCACACAGCTATTACTTAGAGCAACTTTTAAATGAGTTTCTCTCAGAATAGAAATTGACTGGTATATCATAGTGGTTAGAGTGCTGGACTAGGATCTGGGAGACCCACACTCTCTGACCTAATCTGCCTTACAGGGAGGCTGTGGGTAGGATAAAATGGAGGGGACTGCAAACTGTTTTGGGTTCCCAATGGTGAGAAAGTGAAATAAAATGAAGTAAAATAAATTAAAATAAATTACTGTACCTGAAGCTACTTGGATAGTGGTCGAGTCAGATTTCACATGTTCTTTGAATTCTCTAGACTTTGCAGTGGCAACTGGAATAAGGAAAATGGAACAAATAAGCTTCCTTCCCAAGAGTCTTCCTCCTCCTCATGAGAACAATGGTCATGGTCCCAGTGTTAGATTATGGTTGCCTTGGTGATTCTAAAAGGGACATGTTCATTCTGTTACTGCACTGAATACTGCCAACAACACAGCCTCTGTTCTTTGAAGGTACTCTTAGAACCTGAATAACTTTTGCATGACTCTACACAAGAACAGCCCAATCTTCTTTTTCTAGCTGTGCACTCAAGATCAGATGGAGAAAATAATGCTTCAGGCCCTTCATCAATTGTTCCTCAAAGATCATCACAAAAGCTTTCAGGTTTTGGACATCCCATTCCTGTAGCATGTTCCCACCTCATCCCTAGTTCCCTCTAACAATCACTGCAAAAACAAAGAGACTGGAAGATCCAACTTGTTAGCAGTCAGACCCCTCCTCTCACTGAGGGGCAGTTTAGTGGTTAGAGAGAAAGTGAAATAAACACTCTTCATGCAATATCACCTTTATAAACCCCATAAATATAAAGCACTGCCTGGCCCAAAATGACACAAAATGGATGCCAGCCAAGGACAAGCCTGGGGAAATATTTTTGAAAGTGAGTCAGAGTGGCTAACTGACTAATGACCCCCTCCTGGCCTCAGAGAGATGCATAATTTAGGACAATAAGTCTCCCAAGAAACTACTGACTAATCTTAACAATGAGCAGCCTCATTTCCCCCTTACCCATTTACCGTTAATTTAGCAAGACTTAACACTGTTCACCAAACCTGGTAGCTTTTCCCATCTGGTACTTAGAGGGTCACCTATAATCCACCTCAGGTAAACCCATCAAGCTTCTTCCAAATCATTGTTCATCTCTGAAAGAAACAATCAAGTTATCATTTGTGGGGGCAAACACCAACTGCCCCAGGCAGTGTTTTGGACTACACAGCCACCAGTGTCTCTGTGTGTTCTGGGACCCATACATATACCCCCACTTGTGGGTGGGCCTTCTTGTTTTGCTGCTGCATCCAAGGACCTGCTTCTTTGAGACTGGTAACTGTATAGTCTTCCCCTAAATTGTTTTCTCCCATCTCCTCCCTACTTTCTTCTTAGCTAGCTTGCATGTTTTAGATGTGTTTTTTGTGTGTGTTCTGCTCTTTTTAATAAAACCCTTACTGGCGAAACATCTGCCTGGTTTATTTCAAGAGTTCTCTAAGAGAAAGATCCCTGTATACATAGGCAGAGAATCCCATTTACTCCCTCTCACTCTGTCTCCTTAAGCGAATTCCTTCAGTTATGTAGGAGACTGCCTGTTTGGCAACAAACTCTCTTCTATTTCCCTCTTCCTTGTTTGCCTCTTCTCTTTATCCTCTGCTGCTGGCCCAGAAATGTATGGCAGTAGATATACTTGTTTGTGCAAGACCACAACAACCTTGGAACTCTTTCTGGAGGATCAAAAGATATACAAAAATCACAGGCATAAGAGTCAGAAAGAAAGAAGACTCTTTTTTTAAAAAAAGAAATAGATTACATTATACCTGTACAAAGAAAAAAAATACCCCAAATCCACAGAAATATAACATTTCCTATTTGCATGTTTTTGCACCCATTCATTTAAAAAGATTAAAACTAGAATCCAACTGTCAAACATTTTTCTACGTAATGCACTACAGTCCCCATCCCCCCCCCCCACATTTCTTACAAACCAAGCCCCTGGGGCTGATGGCTATTTAGTTGATGTCTTAATAATTTCCTCTGGCAATTGCAAATTTCAGCTTATCACTAGATCATAGAGTTTGGAATAGTTTCAGAGGAGATAATGAACAGAAGATTTTTAGCCTGACATACAGATTGTTTTTACTAATCCTAGCTGTGCCTTACCTTCCAGAAATGGTGCCTGTTGGTGACTAAATAATTCTGCTATGTGTAACAAGAAATCCATTTAAATAAATATAACTAAATCACCACCTCCGGTGCATGTGATAAGCAAAACAGAAGGTGCATGCTGTATACTGTACCACTCATCTAAAGATGCCAGTTTATCAGTGTTTTTAAACAGTAGAACCTCATGCTGTTTAACTAGGCTTTCGGCTGCTTTGTTCATCTCTACTTAGGAAATGCAATCATCCCTTTTATTTCTGAATTCGTATATCGCTCTCCAAGGCAATCACTATAACCATCATTTAACCTGGCCCATTTGTGCAGGACTTTTCCAGTCTGCTGATCTGTCTGTTTGAAGAATTGATTTACCACTGAATTTTACCCAAAGTTTAGGTAAAACAGGGGCTTTGCTACGGAACTTCATTGTGTACCCTACATCTCCTGGAAGGGGAGTCCTAGAATACTCATGAAAGGCTTTTGGTAAGACTCTGTTATAGAGTTATTGTGGGGTCTATCCTGTTGATGCACTTCCCTGTAACCAGGGACTGTCACTCACCCATACCACATCCAAGAGTGTACTTTGTATTTGTGTATGACTCTTTGCCAGCTGAATTTGATTTGGTATGTGCTTTTGTTTCTCCTCCATTGTAGGTACTTAGCTTGGGTGTGTCAAGAGGCATGGCCCTGAGCCTGTGGCTTTGAGTGAAGTAGGCTAGCAGATCAAAGATGATCCCAGGTTAACGTTTATTATTTTGCTTTTGCTGTTTATTTAAATGGTATTCTTGCTTGTTTCCTTTATTTCCAAGACCCTACTTGCTGCTTTTATTCTCTTCCTCAGTCCTTCCCTTTCTAGCGATATTCCTCTATGTGGTAAGTGCACAGGCTTGCCTATTCCACAGCTTTTATGTAACAGAGAAGTCTAAGTTATTTGAGCTGTGTTAAACAGGAGCTATGTCTAGAAGGAGAGTTTAGAGACTCAGACAGTATCTGCTTGGGGCAGCAGAACTCTATAAGTTGTAATGACCATGACTGCATTTCCACATTATGTTACTGTTTAAACATAGTTTATTAATGCAACCAAGATGGTTAGCCCTGACCTGAATAGCCCAGGTTAGTCTGATCTCAGAAGCTAAGCAGTGTTGGCCCAGGTGAGTATTTGGATGGGAGACCTCCTCCAAGGAATACCAGGGCCATGACATGGAGGCAGGCAATGACAAACCACCTCTGAACGTCTCTTGTCTTGAAAACCCCATGGGGTCATCAAAATTCAGCTGTGGCTTGACAGCACTTTCCACCACCATGAAGATGGTTAGAAGAATAAATATGACCGTGTGTACAAGATTTATTTAAATTTATCTTTAGATATAGTTGTCAAATATTTAGTCATATCTAACAGGGATGTAACCCCACTGGGTAGGAATATGAAGATGAGCATAAATTGGATTCTCAGTGGCTAGATTACCAAGGTAGGAAGTACAGTAAGCCTATTGTAACTCTTAGGACCAAACTAGATGAGACAGAATCCCTATGTTTAGCCTAGTGACACACCTCCATTTTTGTATGAGTTCTTACAGTACAACTCCTTTTAACAGCATTGAAGGGCCCCAACTCTGGTCAAGACCATAGTGGTGCAGGATGAGGTGGGGCTTCTGCTTCTTCCCCCTCTGTTTTTAAACTCCAAAATGGCATTCGGGAACATGTCAGCAAATGAGATCCCAGGACCATTTTAGGCTCCTCTTCCCCTGTCATAGTGGTCCCAACTAGAATTGGGCCAATGGGGAGCAGCAAAAAGGAGTTCCCCAGTGAGAACTCACTCTATAGTGCTGAGATGCATCCTCGGAATGAATTTGGAGACTCTGTCTTGTCTGGTTTGGCCCTTAGAGTATGCTGTTACTTTCACCTATAAATACTTTGTTACTGTTCACCCCTACTGAGAAAACAGAACAGTGCCATACTCTGTACTCCTGACAGTAGAAAAGAACAAGGATCCAGTAGCACCTTAAATATTGTTTGGCAGGGTATGAGCTTTTTAGTCACTTCTCATGTCTTGACATACAGCTAGAATCGAAGTCCATCTGTCCTATTCATTGGAAAGTGGAGTGATTTCAGGTGCCGAACGATATTAGCAGGAAAATGACAATAGTAGCTGAATGACAATAACAAGCTGTTGTTATTCACCTGCTATTGTCA
Organism: Lepidodactylus listeri; assembly: GCA_029233225.1. Classification (NCBI taxonomy): domain Eukaryota; kingdom Metazoa; phylum Chordata; class Lepidosauria; order Squamata; family Gekkonidae; genus Lepidodactylus; species Lepidodactylus listeri. The sequence continues at coordinate 114,756,673 of JARCFY010000002.1, read as the reverse complement.
TTTGCCTGCTAATGTCATTCAGCACCCGAAGTCACTCCACTTTCCAATAAATACAACAGATGGACTCCCATTCTAGCTGAATCTGAAGAAGTGAGCAGGGACTTGCAAAAGCTCGTACCCTGCCACATATTTTGTTAGTCTTTAAGGTGCTACTGGACTTTTTCTCTTTTCTGCTGCTACAGACAGATTAACATGGCTACCAATCTTGACCTACTCTTGACAGACTGACACTGGATATCTCAACCTGTTGATAAGAATCCTACAGGCTGATCACCCTTCAGGAGTCCTCTCAATATAGACACCCTGCTTCATGCATGACTGTCATAATGACAGGGTTTTTTTTTGCTATTTCCATGATAGCAATGATAATGTATGTCAAAAAGGCATAACCATTTAGTAGCTTTCTCATTTCCTCTTCCCAGCTTAACCCCATGTGGTTTTACTACATGTATTTGAAGTAGGGCTGCCAAGTCCAACTTGGGAAATATCTGGGGACTTTGGGGGTGGAGCCAGGAGACTTTGGGGGTGGAGCCAGGAGAAAGGAAGTGACATCATTTTGTGATGTCACATCCTGTGATGTTGCTTCCACATGCTGACACATGAACTCATGAAGTTTCCTAATACTGAATCAGGCCATTGGTCCATCAAGGTCAGTATTGACTACTCAGACTGGTAGTGGCTCTCCAGGGTCTCAGGCTGAGATCTTTAATGTCACCTATTACCTGATCCTTTTTTAGCTGAAGAGGCTGATACCTCCTGCATGTCAAGCAGATGCTCTATCACTGAGCAACGGCCCTACTGAATCCTTCCTCATCTCGGCAGAATATGAAGCCCTAAGTGCTACACAAGTGCTTAATATGATTTTCATATCATAAGAGCAGGAGAGAAGCCACAGTGGATCGGCCCATCCAGTACAGCCCATCCTGTCCAACACTGTGTCACAACAGTGGCCAAAAATACCAGGTGCCCTCAGGAGGTCCAGCAGCGGGGCCAGAACTCCAGAAGCCCTCCCACTGTTGCCCCCCAAGCACCAAGAATTCAGAGCCTCACTGCCCCAGACAAAGGGTTCCATTTAGACCTTGTGGCTCATAATAGCCACTGATAGACCTCTGCTGGATGGGGACAGAGAGAGAGAGAGACAGACAGACAGACAGACAGACAGACAGAAAAAAGAAAGAAACAGGGAGAGAGAGAGAAGGGGAAAAAACTGGCAGAGGCACTTACTTCCATTTAGACCTTGTGGCTATAATAGCCACTGATAGACCTCGGCTGGATGGGGACAGAGAGAGAGAGAGACAGACAGACAGACAGACAGAAAAAAGAAAGAGGGAGAGAGAATGAAAAGAGCTGGAAGAGAAACTCACCTTGCCAGCCACATGCAAAAGCAGCTCCTTCAGTCCCTCCTTAATCTCTGGGCGGACCTGTCTTGCTGTGGAAGAAGCTCTCTTGCTGACTTCTTAAAGGGGAAATGTCTGGCGAGGCTTTTTACTGCAGGGCAGGCTCTCTGCAGACATTTCCCTTTTAAGGCAGCCATTTTGTCCCCCCGGTGGCCAACTTTGGAAAAGCGGGAGATAAGCACTAAAAATCAGTGTTTCCCCCGCCCCACCGGGGGACTTGGCAGGCCTAATTTGAAGTATGCAGAACTTTAGTTTGGATTGTTTCTAAAGATGCATCATTCACATGGAATGCGGCAACTAGCCTTCCTGTTCTGGATCAATTTGACTCTCTAAAACCTCTAAATTATTACCATTGTTATAGATTTAGATGCCAGCTGAAGCTGTGACAAAAGTTGCAGCCATTCTCCTCCAGTCCATTCTACCCACTCTATAAAAGCTGTTAGCTACAACCAGGGGTCCTTTCGTAGAAAAAGAGGTGCAGGAGCTCATTAGCATACTTATTAGCATAACTCATTAGCATAACTGGCCGAATGTCAATTTCAGCCCTATTATACCCTATGGGCCATTGAAGTCAATGGCAAAAACTCATAGGGTATATGAGGGGCTGGAGGAGAAGGCGTTTGAGGGAGAGGCTCCAAACTTGCAGGGTACCTTCTGGGACCTCTCCCCAAAATACCCACCAAGTTTGAAGAAGATTGGACCACGGGGTCCAGTTCTACGGGGCCTCAAACAGGTTGTCCCATCCCCTCCATTGTTCTCTATGCTGGGAAAAAATGTTACTTTCCCCCCCTCCATAGAGAACAATGGAGGGAATGGGGGCAACCTGTTTGGAGGCCTGTAGAATTGAACCCCCTGGTCCAATCTTTTTGAAACTTGGTGGGTATTTCGGGGAGAGGTCCCAGAAGGTATCCTGCAAGTTTGAAGCCTCTCCCTCAAACCCCCTCCCCTCCAGCCACTTTTAAAGCCACCACCAAATTTCGGCAGCAATTTGGTGGCAGGCCAAATCAGATCATAGAATCTGATTCCGCCTCGCTCCGGCCCCAAAGGACTCCTGGCTACAACACAGCTTCTCCTGTGTTATCCATGTATTTTCTCCCTAATCCTGCTACTGCAGTGGCTCCCATAGCCCATTTGTGCTACTTTTGGAGTACAGACACAAAGCATCTATGAAATGCCCCAATTCTGTGTTTTACTGCCCTTGCACAAAACAGCAGGCTGTGGAATGTGCAAGTTATGATTTTCCTCTCTCGAGGAGATGCCAGGGATGAACCCACAGAAAAGAAGATCATGTATTGCTGCAACATTAAAGCCCCCCCCCACCTAATTTCACCAAAGGATTCTGTAGCACCCTAGACCAAGATTTAAGAAGTAGAGTTTAAAATACAACATTTGTCCATAGCAAATTGTCTGGGGACTGCCATGTTCCAAGATGTTGACATTATTGACTGAGAGATCCATCATTAGTACTTAAAAAAGAATGTCATGCTTGCTGTTGAAAATGGGCAGATGCTGTACAAGGGGGGAATCCATAAGGAAATGTGCTAGTGGGGGCATTTTTGTCTGGGGGGCATTTTTTGGGTTCTGAAAAATCCTTTCTGTGCAGGAAAATAATTATAAATGCTTCAGCTTCAAAAGATTCTTGGGGAGGGGAAAATTAGCATGGGAAGCAGCAGGCTTGGTTGTGCAGTGGCACACTGAAAAATATGTGGCTCATCCTCACTTGGCAACATAATGTGTAATGGCCAATGACATAAGGGCCACCCTCTTTAAAAGGAGTAAAAGACATATGGTTGGGTGGAAAGAATCCATTCTGAGGGATGCAATGATGGCTCCATTCCCGTCAGTCTGAGTGGATTATGAGTGACTGTGGGGTTTTCCAGCCCCCGTCTCACAATGTGAATTTTTTATGCACTGTGGTTAGTGGCTAAAACCATCATTCTTAAAAATATTCCTTGTGACTAAGTAAGCTATGAGTTACAGTCCATGCTTCCTGCATAGCCACATAGCCATAACTCTCAAGCACAATGCTGTTCACAATGATGGATAGTCCACATTTCATTTTCATATTTTAAAGAAGACTTGCCTGCCCTCATTGGCATTACCTGTACATAACTCTCAATATTTGGAATGCAAGTGAGACTTCTCCAGAAGTAAGATTTCCTCCATGCAGAGTGATATATAGGAAGCAGATTCACAGTTCTTCTCTAACCCAGAACTGACTTCACACCTTCAAATTTTATCAAGTAGTAGCCTGGATTTGTGAAATGGCTGTTATGGATAGAAATTCTTTCCATTTGGGCCCTCCAACTAGCCTGACAACTAAAGTACTAGGACAAGAATCTAAGCTTCCCCCAACTGAGTAGTAATTTCTCATCTCCCTCCAAAACCTGGAACATTAGGTATACTCATTTATTTTAGGGGTCTATCTCACCCAGCTTACTTAAGGAAGTAAGAAGAGACATTCACAATCAGAACAAAGGTTAATCTAATCCAGCATCCAGTTTCTCACAGTGGCCAGCCCAATCTCCGTAGATGACTAAAAGCAGGGAAGCAATCCAAGCCTCCCCCTGCTGTTGTCCCCCCTGCCAGCAACTGACACTCAACATGGGAACATGACCTTACCATGTCCACAGAAGAAAATATTAACAGTGTAATCTGGTCATCTCCTGTGAGTTGGGTAGTCAGCCCAAGACTGGCAACCAGCAGGAAAGTTTGGGGTGGGTGACCTATCAGTTCTGGTGTCCCCTGACATCATGATGTCCTTTGCTGTGTGAAGTGAAAGTGATCTCAATGTGCTGGGACAACCCTTAACTATTGAGAGTGTCGCCCCAACACACTGACATCACCAGTTTTTTGGGGGGGTTTTACACCCGAGCAGGTGAGAGTAGGGGCTTTGGGCTGCTGGTGGCTGGCCTACCTTTGAATCAGAAGTGCAATAAATTCTACATCCACAGCCAACAAAGCCACCTCCAGAAACCATGTGTCAATGATTGCAGTAGCCTTAATAAAGGACTGCAAGGTATGAAGAGAAGTGGTGGACTGTTGCCATATTTCCCTTTTCATCAACTTCTGTCATCACTAAGGTCTACTTGGTAGGTACCCCCTTTGAGTCCGCAATTCCTTTTCCCTGTCTGTCAGTAAGTCTATTGCATTTCTATCCTATTCTCGGTTCAAGGAACTCAAGGCAGTTTGATGTTTATTCTCACCTCTATTTCGCTCTCATTAGTACCATTAGGAAGGCTAGGCTTAAAGTGCATGACTGGTGGAAAGTCACCTAGTAAGTATCATGGCTGAGTGGGGATTTGAGCTTCTCTCAATTCCTAGCTTGACACTTTAACCATTATACTACACTGACTCTAGTCATTCTTGATGGGCATGTTGCCAGTTAGGTTATAAATGTCATGCTGCAAATGGAAATCCAGGTTGAAAAGGGCATCCAGTGTGGACTTGTAAGCAGCTTAGAAATGAATTATAAGAGTGGAAGGCAAACATTTAATTTCATCAGCACTCTGAACAAAGCTCTCCATAGAATAGAGCTATTAAGAAATAATGGGGCGGAAATTAAAGGATGACATTTGAAGACACATGAAAAAGCAACTGCTTGAACAAGACCATGGTTCCTTAGTGCTAAAATGGCCCTGTGGTTAACCCAAGAGAAAGACAAAGATTATGTGGGACCATTCTAGGGAATGTGTATGGAATAGGCAACATTACATCTTAGGCAAATGATCTCAAAATTATAAACAAATTAGGCAGGGAGCATAATTATGAGGAGTAAATTTGTATTAGCTGTTACAGCTTTCTGTTTGCATTATGCTGTGTATGACTAGGAAACAAAATGATGGGGATTGGCTGGGTGGAGAAGAAAGACATAATGTTACTTCATGGTAGAAGATGATATGCTCCCATACTCCTGAATACAACCCGGGATTTGTCTTGCAAAGGGGAAAATGGTGGGTGTCAATTTGGTGGTCAGGCCAGGAAATGGGAGAGGGTTTGACCTGTTGCTTCATTTCAAACACCAATACCAATGGAATTGCACTGGCCTTTCCCAAATTCTATAGCAGTAGTAGTTCATCATTATCAGAAGAAGAAATGCATACTATTCTCCATTTCATCTCTTGAACGAGTAACAACAGGAACAACAATAAAGTGATCATTTTTGAATATTTAAAGCATTTAATGACCTCAATCATTCTTATAAAACTCCTGTAAGAGATATCATTATCATTCCCATATGTGTTCAGTCACTTTTTATTCTACTTTTTATTCCAGTATAGGGTTCCCAAGGCAACTTACAGCAATCATAAACCATTTAAAAATGTATTTATCAATGTAAAAACTTTGCTTTATGAATCAGTTGAGGAATACAATAAAAGATGACATGGGGTAGACACCACACAGTCAGTCCACACACACACAAGAGGAGAGGAGAGGAGAGGAGAGGAGAGGAGAAGAGAAGAGAAGAGAAGAGAAGAGAAGAGAAGAGAAGAGAAGAGGGCAGGGCAGGGCAGGGCAGGGCAGGGCAGGGCAGGGCAGGAAAGGCTTTCCCAAACAGGGAAGCTTTTAATTTTGTATTGAAGACCTGTAAAGATGGTCCCAAACTTATATCCCAGGGAGGGAATTCTATAGCCTTCAGTTTAAAAACCCTCCTATGAATCCCTACCAACTTCATTCAAGATAAAGAGTTCCTTTGTGGATTTCAAGGCTCAGAGACAGGTTAATATGGGAGAATGCATTTCTTTGGGTACTTTGGATGTAAATCACGTAGGACTTTAAGTGTTAAAAGCAGCGTGTGGGATCCTAGAAGCTAACTGGAAGCTGGTGCAGCCATAAGAGAAATATCATCTCTTACAATGGGTTCCATTAAGGACCCTAGCTGTTTTGCTTTGTATGAGATGAAAGCTTCAGATCAGCCTTCAAAGGCAGCTCCATGGAGGGTATGTTGCAGTAGTCTAATCTGTATATTGCTGTCTAAGGCTAGGGTTGCCAAGTCCGGGTTGGAAAATACCTGGGGACTTTGGGGGTGGATCCAGGAGAAGGCGGGGTTTGGGGAGGGGAGGGGCCTCAGGATGGTACAATGCCATAGAGTCCACCCTTCAAAGCAGCCATTTTCTCCAGGGGAGCTGATCTCTGTCAGCTGGAGATCAGTTGTAAAAGCGGGGGATCCCCAGGCCCCACCTGGAGGCTGGCAGCCCTATCTAAGGCTGAAATATAGCAGTTTGCTAAATGCCACCAAAATGAGTTCATGGCAAGATCTGAATTGGATGCTCTCTGGGACACGAGTCTACAAGAGCTTTTCCAGTATTAAAAACAGATGGAATAATGATTTCACAAATCATTACAAAAAAAATTGGCAGAATTAGTATTTCTTCCAGTGCTCCTCTTTCAATAAATTTAGATATTTTCCCACTAGATTTTTTTCTCCCCCAGTCTAAAATGATGAACAGGCAGCAATCCTGTGCCAAGACATAGACATGTTTCAGCAACCCATAAGCCTGCCTTCATGGATTTTTCCCCTTCACCTTTTCAGTAAAAGGTGAGCGAGATGATGTGTTAAAGTAATGACTTAATACTGAATAACAGAAACTTTCTATGTAACACAAGTTAACACATACGAACAAGAACAAGAAGAGTGGCTTATCTGCTGCTTTTAGTTGGATGTTTGCTATGTGTTCCTTCCCAAACAAAGATTCTGCACTGCATTCAGGGCATTAAAAAAAAGTTGTATGGATTTGTTATTCATCCTTTCAGTTTGTGAAATGAAATGGTCTGAGTTTTCCGTTCTTTGAAATCTGGCAAATCTCTCTCTAGTTGCATCCCATAAAACACAAGCAAAAAAAAATATTTCCCATAAAACAAAGATGCAGTGAAGTTTTAAAAGAAAACAAATTATACTGGGCTGCAACACTTCATTTAAGAAAGAAATCACACTTCATACAATGCATCACAGCTGCTCTGTTTTACTGGGCATGATGTGAGGGCTGTCAAAAAATATATACTGAAACAAAGGTGGGCACAGATGAGTATATGGAGTTCTCTCATCCTGAGTCTCACTTGTGTCCATCTCGCCCATAACCATCTACTCTTACTAAGACCAGCAGTACAAAGTCATTATTAGAGGTCTTTGTCAGCACTGCTACTAGGGACCTTTTCATTGAAGAAGACAATAATTTAATTTAGAAGTTGGATGAACTGCATAAAAATCTTGAGCCTACTACCCATGGACACTCTGTACCCATCTCCTGCCCCTTGCTCTTCAAACTAACCCCCAATGATGTAACTTCTTTGTCATTGTGAGATCATCCATGAAAACAAAAACAGTTCTTCTGGAACCAAAAGCATCGTAGTCGTGTAAAGTTTGGTAATGGACCATTCAGAGAAGGCAGTTCAATCAGTATGTGAGCACCAAAGTTACTGTAAGATAAGAAAAACCTTGACCATGTGAATGCACTAAATAAAAAAAAAGATCAAAACTTCTGGCACTCAGCGGTATACAAATATTTTTATTATTATTACTTTCCCCATTATTATTACTTTTCCCCATGGCCACAAATACCAGAAATTCATAAGGGTTTTACAGAATAAGAAGTTCATAAAGATTTTACAAAGTCAGTGTCCACATTCGATCCACCATTTGAGCTACTTACATATAAATTGCTCAAAAGAAAAGGGCCAGAGAAAGAAAGCTGAGATGCTCCTGATTTCCTCCCCAATAGGTATTCTCCTTGTCACACTCTATTCCAACCTGAATAATCCATGTTGCAGAACAGAGAATGGGTATTCTTGTTGCCCATTGTCCATAGTTATATTTTGGATTAGGAGTAGGGAAAATATTGGATATGCATTTAGATATATATAGAAGTGAAGGTTTGTTACCTTAAGTAGTTGTGAGGGTCTCTTGAGTATGCTGGGGAATTTAGCAAGATGATCCAAACAATGCAAGAGGAGGGTTATCAAGCAGGAGCCCCACCTATGTATACTGGGATATTTCCCCCAGTAGAACTCTCAAAATGAACCAGGCCACGATGAATGAAATGGTTTTTATTAAAGAATAAAATCAAACATATTAATTTACAATTACTCTACAAACACACAAGTTCAGAAAATAAAGGTGGCAGCTTATATATAGAGAGAAGGGAACTTATTCTATCTATATACTAATAGCCAAGTTGCCCCCTCCATGCAGATATCTAAATCCGTGCGGAGGGGGCACTTGGGGGCAGGGAGATTTTTCTGCACACTTGGGGGGCTCCCCAGGTGTGCCGAAAAATCCTAAAAGTTAAAAAAAACTTTTGAGGGGATATTTAAATTCCCCCCAAAGTAAAAGTGTTCCCTGTGCATGTGCAGAGAATGCTTTGGCCATTGGGGGGAGGCTCAGCGGGCCTGGCGGCTGTGAGCTGCTCAGGCCTTGCTGCCGCTGGGGGGGAGGGGGGGGAGAAGGCTTGGCAGGCCATGGGCCTTGCCGCCTCTGTTGGGGAGGGGAAAGAGAGGGGGAGGGAGAAAGCTTGGTGGGCTGTGGGCCTTGCCACCACCACTGTCGGGGAGGGGGAGGAGGTGGGAGACATCTCGGCGGGCCACAGGCCTTGCTGCCACTGTCAGGGAAAGGAAGGGGAGGGGTGGGAGAAGGCTCGGCGGGCCATGGGCCTCACCATCACTGCCACTGTTGAGGAGGGGTGGGAGAAGGCTTGGTGGGCCGGTGGCTGTGAGCCGCTCAGCCTCACCGGTGTTGGGGGGAGGAGGGAGAAGGCTTACCTGGTGCTGCTTCCTCCTCCTGTAGAGCTCCTCCTGCTTCTGCAGGCCGGGAGCTGTGGGAAATACTCCCTCCCACGAGTATTGTGGGCAGTGTTCCCTCTAAGCTGAGTTAGTGTGAGCTAGCTCACAGTTTTTTAGCCTCTGGTTCACCCATTTTTGTCTTAGCTCAGAAAGGATGGCTCCAGAGCAAAATAATCTATGCAGCCAAATCGCTCGCTCACAACTTCAATGCCAGTAGCTCACAAAGTTGAATCTTGGCTCACAAGACTCCACAGCTCCACAGCATTGATTGTGGGTCCCCCTTCTTGTCTATATGCTAATAGCCAAGGCGCCCCCTGCATGCAGATATCTAAATCCGCATGGAGGGGGCACCTGAGGAGCAAAAACATTTTCCTGGAGTCCCCCAAGTGTGTAGAAAAATCTAAAAAGTTTTTAAAAACTATACGGGGGATATTTATATCCACAAAAAAGTTAAAGAGTGTTCCCTGTGCATGTGCAGGGAATGCTTTTGGAACTCTGTGGTGGCCTGGCAGCTGGGAAATGTCCAAGCCTCGCCGCCGGTGCTGGGGGGTGTGGCAGGAGATTGGAATTGGGAGGGGAGCCGCTCTGGGCCTGCAATAGCGGGGAGAGCAGCCTAGAAATCGAAAATAATAAATAAATAAATAATTGGCGGGCCCAGTGGCTGAGAGCTGCTCAGGCCTCGCTGTCAGTGCTAGGAGGTGGAGGGGGGAATTGGAGGCTGGGAGGTGTCCAAGCCTCATTGCCGGAGCTGGGGGGTGGGAGGGGAGATTGGTGGGCCCGGCAGCTGAGAGCTGCTCAGGCCTCACCACTGGAGCTGGGAGGTAGGGGGAATCAGGAGGTGGGGGGGAATCAATGGCCCAGTGGCTGAGAGTCACTCAGGCCTCACCGCCGGAGATGGGGGGAATCGGCGGCTGAGAACTGCTCGGGCCTCGCCGCCGGGAGGGGGGGGAAGAAGACTTACCTGCAAAGCTGTAGCCGGCCCTGGGTTGGTCTGGCAGCTGCAGATGAGCCTGGGGAGAAACTGTGTGTGTGCACATGTGTGGTATGAGATTCCCCCCCACACACGAATATCACGGGCGGGCGACACTTGTGGAACTATATTTACCTATCCAAAGAACAGAGATCTGAGCAGAAGGATGAGCGAAAGAAACCAGTGTCCCACTTAAGGAAGGAGGGGTACCCAACTTCATGGTGGGGATGTAAGTTAGTAGATGTCCAAACACACACACTCCACTGAACAGAGTGTGGCTGGATATACCCTTTGGAACGTAACTGCTCCTAGAACAGTACTGTGACAGTAATATTAAAACAATGTGTCTGAGCAAGGAAGCTTCATAACCTTCTCAGAAATCGCAAATACAGTATAACATGCATGTGAAGATGTCTGTTGTGTTTGGCGACCTCTAATTGCCAGGACAGGGAAACCACTACAAGGAGTGTTATGGGATTAAAATGGTTTTTACTAGGTACTTACTTTGAATAACCAGGTAAGGAAAGGTCAGGCAAGGCAGGAAATTAGTTAGTTTTGCTGCCTTTTCTGAGGTCAGTCGTTGACACTGTGGGATTTAAAGAGGGAAAGGAGCTGCCAGAAACCAGGCCCTTTCACAATGCACCTTTAGGATCAGTTTCCCCAGACAAGCCTCTGGTCACTATTTGATGGCACACATTCCATGTGACTGTAGGAGTTATTTTGATCCTATTTGCAGACCAGGGAAGAGTCTAGCGTGAGTGACCCTGTGAGATGCTGAGAAAGAAGGTTGCCTGTGTCGCTTTTTTTCTGATTACCAGACTCATCTTTTCAAGAGGGATGGGTCTAGGCATAACAGGTTACTTACATTTACAATATATATAAAGCATGTATAAATTGCTTCCCAAAATACATCTTGTATGTGCTTCCACATGAATAAAGTTCACAGAAATTTTCAGTGGATGTCAAGTAGAATAACTATAGTATATAGTATAGAATTAGTGACATTTGTCTGACCCAAGTAAAGAGATATATACACCACGTGGAGTCTTGGATCAAACGTAACTGTATTCCCAGAAACACTTATCTAAATTTCAAGGCTGAATTAAATCAGACATGAGGAATTCTGTTACCTCTGTCTGCTATTTTGCTATGATGTTTTGCAAAAGCAGGACAACTGTGAACTAAAACAAAGAATTGATTGAAATATAGTAGAAGTTGCTGGTCTTTAGCCTCTCAATAGCCCTTGGGACTGATTCGCCACATACACATACACTGGAGCAAACCCTTTAAGTATCCATGAGACTGCTACACTGGAAGTAGTCATTGGCTTTTCCTCTTGTGTATTCAACTGCAAGATAATGAGGCTTCTGGATTTTCCCTGCAGTTTTTCTGATGCTGGAAAGGTCATATTAGCTATTCATCAGTATTGGTTTTGGGCTGAGCCCAAGTTCCAGATGATTTCACAGATCATAAAGCTTTTATACTGGAAGGTGGCAAAATAAACTCTAAAGAGATGGATGGTGTTTCTTATAGTATGCCAGAATCCTCTGCTTTGTGTAAAAGACAACACAGCTAAAAAATGTCTGCTGCAAACTTTAAAATGGAGCCAGAACACTCTGTCTGAGGGGAAACATGCAAATCTAAATCTTTGCAGGAAGTGAATATATGTATCAGGGATATGTACAGAATGTGAAATAAGATGACAGAATGTGAAATAAGATGAAATAAGGCAGGTGAAATAAGATGACTTACAGCCTGTATAACAAGGGATGGTCAAGCAAGACTATAAAGCAGTTTCAAACCTACTTTTAAAACTCATATGTTTGGTTTAAAATATATGATATATATCACTAAATGGCACTGAGAGCCAAGGTTTCATAGTGGTTAGAGTAGGGGTAGGCAATATCGTTGGTCCAAGTGCCAAAAAATACTTCATACAGTATAAATCAATATCTGATATGTTTATATTTTCAAGTGCTTATTGCAATGAACAGGAAAAGGAAGAGAAAACTTCAGCAATATAAGAAAAAGGATCCAAGACATTTCATCTATATATCTAATAGCCAAGTGTCCCCGTGCGTGCAGATATCTAAATCCGCACGGAGGGGGCACTTGGGGGGCAGGGAGATTTTCCTACACACTTGGGGGACTCCCCACGTGTGTAGAAAAATCTGAAAAGTAAAAAAAAAAAAAACATATTGGGGGATATTTAAATCCCCCCCCAAGTAAAAAGCATTCCCTGTGCATGTGCAGGGAACGCAGTTAAAACTATGCCTCACCTCCTGCAGGGGGAGGGACAGGGCTTGGTGGGCTGGTGGTTGGAGACATGTGGGCCTTGCTGGAGGGGAAGAAGATGAAGGGGAGGAGAACCGGTGAGGCCAGCGGCTCTGAGCTGTGCGGGCCTCGCTGTTGCTGGGGAGTGGGTGGGAGGGAGAGGCAAACTGGTGAGGCTGGTGGCTCCGAGCCATGTGGGTCTTGCCATGCCATGCAGGCCTCACCATCATTGGGGGCAGGCAGGAGGGGGAGGCAAACTGGCAAGGCCGGTTGCTCTGAGCCACGCAGGCCTTGCTGGGCCACATGGGCCTTACCATCATTGGGGGTGGAGGTGGGAGAGGCAAACTGGCGAGGCCGGCAGCTCCAAGCTGCATGGGCCTCATGGTCATTGGGGGGGAGAGGAGAACATTGGGGGGGAGAGGAGAAGCCTTACCTGTGGCATCTTTCTCCTCCACCACCTGGAGCTCCCCTGTGAGTATCGCGGGTCCCCGCCTCTTGTCTTTTCTATTTTTAGAACAGCACAATTAGCAGATATTTGGGGCAACTTAAGTCTGACATCTTTTCTAGTGTGACACATCATGCTGTCTTGAACGATTTCTCACCAGTGCTAAACCACTGCAACAGACGGGGATCACTGACTGCATCAATGCTCCTTTCCGCTCTGGATTTTTGTTCCAGTTTATTTTCTTAACTGCATTGTTCCCCCCTCCCCTACATTCAGTAAATTTTCACCATGTTTTTTGGACCACTGCAAAACTCAACAATGTGTTTAAGAGACAGGAAAACTGATGCATTTAGGAAGATGAGCTAGAACAAAAACCCAGTGTAGGAAGCTTCATGTCAAAAAGAAGAACTTTGTGATTTATTTATTTATTTATTTTTCAGTTTTATACCCCACCCTCCCCACGAACGGGCTCAGGGTAGCTCACAAGGGCACAATGTGCCATATCCAATACAATAAACATTTAAAATCCAGGTTAAACCCCCCATAATTTAGATACATTACCAACAATAAAAATTATCGTAAAATGCTTCCAGTCTTAATTATAAAATTCAGATGGCTTCAGGGTCAGAGTACGGCCTTCCATGGCCATCAGGCCTGGGCTGCGTCCAGGGTGGCCCCACATCATCAGCTGTCAATCGCGATGTGGTACCAATGGTGGTGGCTCCTATTCAAAGGCCTGACAGAAGAGCTCTGTCCTGCAGGCCCTGTGGAACTGCATAAGGTCCTGCAGGGCCCTGATCTCCTCCGGGAGCTCATTCCAGCAGACAGGAACTGCCACCAAGAAAGCCCTAGCCCTGGTTCCGGCAAGCCTGGCCTCCGTGGGGCCTGGCACACAGAGTAGATTTTGGGCCCCTGACCAAAGTGCGTGCTGGGGTACATATGGGGATAGGCGGTCCCTCAGGTATGTTGGACCCTGGCCATATAGGGCTTTGAAGGTAAGTACCATCACTTTGAAGCAAACCCAGTATTCTATGGGCAGCCAATGCCGCACTGCTAGCACAGGCTGGATATGGTTCCTCTTAGTGACGCCCATCAGCAGCCTGGCCACGGCATTCTGCACCAACTGCAGCCTCCAGATTTGCGCCAAGGGCAGCCCCATGTAGGGAGCATTACAGTGATCCAACCTCGAGGTGACTGTCGCATGGATCACTGTGGCTAGGTCATCGCGGTTGAGGAAGGGAACCAACTGCCGTACCAGCTTCAGATGATAAAAAGCTGACTTGGCAGTGGCTGCTACCTGGGCCTCCATTGTCAAGGAGGGATCCAGGAGCACTCCCAGACTCCTTACCCCCAATGCAGGCACAAACGGCACCCCATTGAAGCTCAGGAATGGGACCCCCTGCCCCAGACCACCCCGCCCCAGACACAGGACCTCCATCTTCGCCGAGTTCAATTTCAGATGACTCTGCCTGAGCCAACCAGCTACGGCATGCAATGCCCAGTCCAGATCTTGTGGGTTGGAGTCCGCCCGCCCGCCCAACATCAGATAGAGCTGGGTATCATCAGCATACTGGTGACACCCCAGCCCATACCTCAGGACAATCTGGGCAAGGGGGCGCGTATAGATGTTAAACACCATCAGAGAGAGCACCGCCCCCTGAGGCACTCCACATTCAAGCGGGTGCCTCATGGATTGGTGCTCCCTGAGTGCCACCCTTTGTCCCTGACCCTGGAGAAAGGAAATGAGCCACTGTAAGGCCTGTCCCCGTATCCCCACGTCGGCAAGGTGGCGGGTCAGCAGCTGATGATTGACTGTGTCAAACGCCGCCGACAGGTCAAGCAACAGCAACACTGCCACACCACCCCAGTCCAGATGTCTCTGGAGGTCATCAGTAAGGGTGACCAAAGCCGTCTCCATCCCATGACCAGGGCGAAAGCCAGACTGGTAGGGGTCAAGGACCAAAGTGTCATCCAGGTAACTCTGTAACTGTAACACCATCGCCCTTTCAATTAATTTTCCCAAATAGGGCAAATTGGACACCGGTTGGTAATTAGCCAATTTGGCTGGGTCCAGATGTGACTTTTTCAAGAGGGGGCGGACCATCGCTTCCTTGAGTGCCCCCGGGAACCACCCCTCCACAAGGGACGTGTTGATAATTTCCTGGGCAGCACCTCGCAACCCACTGTGGCTGGCTTTAATCAGCCAGGATGGGCACGGGTCAAGGAAGCACGTGGTTGGATGCACAGATATGAGAAGCCTGTCAAATTCCTCTAGGCTGAGCAGGCCGAACCCATCTAAGCCCGGAAACGAAGACATGCAAGTGGCCTTAAGTTCACTCACTGTTTCCAATGTGGCGGGACGTCACGGCAGAGCACCAAGACTTCATCCATAAAATAGCTTTCAAATGCCTCACAGCCAATTTCCAATTCCCTAGCATTTGGTCTGCCCTGTGGCAGAACTGTTAAAGACTGAATCGTTCTAAACAATTGGGCTGGGTGTGAGCTTGCAGATGCAATTGAGGCAGCATGGATACCTCCTGAATTTAAAGGGGCTGCTTCTTTTAAGTTCGGGTTGGGATGTTTATACGCCCCAACCCTTGGCGGCAGCCACAGCGGGCAGCCACGGTGGATGGCTGCAATGGCAGAGAAGGAGGCTGGTGGCAGTGGGTGGCAGTGGAGAAGGAGGCTGGTGACAGCGGAGGCTGGCGGCAGCGGTGGAGGAAGTGGGCAGCAGCTGTGGCAGAAGAGGAGGCAGTTGGCGGCGGCGGAGGTGGTCATTGACGAAGGAGGAGGCAGCAAGAGCAGTGGCTGGGGGAGGAACACTTCCCCGAGCCCCACCAGCTGCCTGATAAGTTCAGCAGGTTTCCCCCCCCCCTTTGCACTTGGGCGCTTGAGTGCCCAAGCACCCAAGTGCAAAAGGGGGAAAAATGGGGGGCATCTGGACAGCCCTCTCTCGCAATGATTGCGAGAGAGGGTTGTCCAGATAGCTCAATTGTGGGTTCCTCCTGCGACCACTGGGGAAGATACTCAATTTTCCTGGGGTCGGAAATCGTGGGAGGAACCCGCATTTGAGCCTGCTTCAGTGCAGGACTAGCCGCAGCCATTGTGGATGGTCCCTTTAAATGCGGGAGGAAAAAGCACTTCCTCCTGCATTAAAGGGCCATGTGGCCACGGCTTGAGACTGCTGCCTGCAGCCTCAGACCAGGTGACTCACCAATGGCTGGTGGTCAGTGCACCTGGGGATCTTCCTGGGCCTCACCACTCAACAGATACAAAGAGCCGAAATTACTGCTGCCAACAGATGTCTCTGTGCAGCTTTTCAATCCCATTGCCTCACACCTCCATGCCTTCCAGCCAGGCTGTTTCTCTATTTTCCAGAACTGTCTTGAAGGTTAGGGTCCCTGGTCCCTACTGCCCTGGCAGGTATGCCTCTTCAGAGAGTTGGGCATTTCTCCTGTGGCTGCCTGCCTGCATTATTTAAACCTTTCTCCTTCTTCCTTGCCCTTCCCATGCTCCTTGTCTCTTTCCTACAGCAGAAGAACTCGACTGTCATCTTGGACTGCCTTGCTGATTCAACCAGGTGACTTGCTGTCCTGACTAGGTGCTGTGACCTTCTATTTGTGGCTCAAGCACCTCTTCTTTCACCTCTCCTCCCCCTTCCCTTCGTTCTTGGCTGCCTTTTGGGCATCCTCCACTCAAAACGATCCCCACCCTCCTGCTGGCATCCCCATATTTCTACTGGCTTGGCCCTGTTTTCTTCCAGCCTGGCTTGTCAGGAGTGTATCAATGAACCCAGAGCCCTGCAGAGCCATCTGAGTGGCCACAAACACAAAAACTGAAGAGTCTACTAACAAAGAACAACAACGCAGAGATTAAAAACGAAGCCAAATATACCCAAGCAATTTAGCCTCCTCCAAATGTCATCTGAAGTAGAACTGTCTTGCATGCCTTTCTAAATGCAACAACTGCTTTCTGTACCTATTTGTCTTACCATAGAGAAAGCCC
This sequence comes from Lepidodactylus listeri, assembly GCA_029233225.1. NCBI lineage: Eukaryota > Metazoa > Chordata > Lepidosauria > Squamata > Gekkonidae > Lepidodactylus > Lepidodactylus listeri. The sequence goes on along the minus strand of JARCFY010000002.1, from coordinate 114,739,806 downwards.
ATGCCCAAGCTACTGTTGTATGGATAGTCCTAAAAGAGGGCACCACAAGGAAAAGGTTTTTTGAGGAATGGAGCTGGCTCATAGTAGTACATTGAGAAATATGGTTCCGTGAGGGCCTTAGGCCATGAAAGGCTTTAAAGATAATAACCTGCACTTTCAATTGGGCCCAGAAGCAAAGCTTAAAAGCATGCAATCTCTGACCTGAAAAGGTAAGTGTGGATTTGAACATTTTAATTATTTCTTTTATTTCCTGAGACCTTACCTTTTTAAACTTCTTATTTGGAACATTTTTGCATGCCACCTCTTCAGGTACTTTCTTGAGGTGGATAACAAATGAAGAAACATAGCAATAAAGAGAGATTAAAAGAGAGAGCCAATAAAACAATACCAGCACAAAAATATTATTTAAAAATTACAAGCGCTATGTTTTCTTAAGCCACTGATCATCATTTTCACACTCATTGAAGTCATCATTATCAATGTCATCACAGAGGTAGTAGTAAAAAAGCGGCTCTCTGATCCAAGTCTAAATAAGTGATTAGGTTTTGCAAACAGCTGTTCTGAGACTCAATAGGTAAATTGGCCTAAGGCACAGAACATACTCTTTCATATATCAAGGAGTTAGATTGCAGTTCATTCTCTGAAGGAACAAACCATATGTTTGCTTTGGTGAGGCTTAAACAGGGATTCAACTAACAAAAGAAAGTATGATGATGTTGCTAGACCTAAACCCTACTGCAGGGCTGAAAGGAAGAAAAAAATTATAGCAAAGTGGTGTTTGTAAAAAGCCACAATTAACTCACAGTGATATGCCAAGGTAATGTTCTTAGGAATTAATATATTGGGTTTGTACTTCTGTTAGCATCCTAGAGAATCCTTCAAAAACTTAGAAAAATGCATAGTTGTACATTTATGCTGTTATGAAATGGCATATACTTCAAACACTTTTTACAGAACATATGAAGGAAAACGTATTTAACTATCTGTGAACCAATACATAAGCCACATTAATATAAAACTATAATCAGACAAACCGTGCTGTACCAAGGGAGGAGCAGGGGTGCACTCTACCCCAGGTGCAGCTTGTTTAAGGCCCTTGAAGCCAATGTCATGCTGCATCCAGGCAAACATCTTTCCTTTTATTTTTAAAATGCAGTTCTGGCTGACGCCACTAAGGGTGCAAGGAAGTCTGAGTGTAGCAAAAAGCACTCTAGGATTGGCTATGCTTCCCTTTCTCCAAGACTGAAACAAACTTGCTTAACAGATTGTACAACCAAGCCAGCATGCTGATAGCTGCTACAATACTTGCCAGCCTGCAGATTTTTTCACCAATAATCTAGCCTTTCACTCTTCCTTTCCTTGCACCCAGCTCAGCTAGATCTTGCAAAACAGTAGTTAGGGTGTTGCAGCAAGATAAAACAACCTTTCCCTTCTTAATTTATCTCCCCCTTTTCCACACATTTCTCATTCATTTCTGTCTTCCTTCACCTAATTTTTTCCATGTCCCTCCACGTTATTTTCACTTCACTCAAGACCTTCTCATCCCTATTCTGTTTGGTAACATAATGTATTTAACAGTAGTATGGTAGCAAACCTTTATTAATATTATGAACAGAAGGCATTGGGTTTGCTGGGCACTGTACATTGCACTGGTGATCCAACCCTACCCCCTTGCTTGGACTGTGATTCGGTGCCTGACATCAGCTAGCATTGCCACAATGGCACTGGGTTTGCTAGGCACTGTGCATTGCACTGGTTTTGCTGGGCTTGAAAAAAATGCTCCCTCACCTTCAGTTTCTACTTCAGAGATTCTCTGGTTTGACTTTAGTCCTTTGGAAACAATGGAGGATGGGGGCGCCTTCTTTGGGGGAGTAGTGTGTTTCTTAACATCCAGTCTGGTGAAGCTTGTGATCACTATTTTATGATACTTTGGCTAGTGTTTTTGTAAAAGTTAGTACAAAGGCAAACTACTAGCCCTCAAAAATTTCTTGTAAGTGTTTGGGATGGTCAGCTCTTGGGCTTCAAAATGAAGAACAGAAGCCATCCCTAGTGCCTGCTCAGAACATGATTGGTGTGATGGGATTTTTTTTGCTGTCAAGTCACAGCTGACTTATGATGACCCTGTTTGGTTTTTAAGGCAAGAGATGTTCAGAGGTGTTTTGTCATTGCCTGCCTCCACATCGACCCTGGTTAGCTTCTGAAATCTGATGAGATCAGGCTGTCCTGGGGCTATCCAGGACAGGGCTAGGCTGAGAATAATGGGTCTGGCCCAAGGTCACCCCACAAGCTTCCATGGCACAACTGAGGATTGGAACCTCGATTTCCCAGATCCTAGTCTGACACTTTAACCACTACACCATGCTGGCTCTCAGGTTGGAATAGCGTGTTGGAATTTATTTATTTATTTTACTGGCATGATTATATCTGTGAAGTTAAAAAATAATTTTTTCACTGACTGCATATCCTTTCTGGCTATTGAAACAAAGTTTGGGTCCAGTGGCATCTTTAAGAGCAAACTTTGTTCTGCTGCTTCAGACCAACACGACTACCCACCTGAATCTATTTTCTGGCCATTATTATTATTCATTTGGTTCATGATTATTACTGAAAAGAATTTTGCCATGTAGAAGTGGGGTCCTGACCTGGATAGCTCCAGCCTAGCCTGATCTCATCAGATCTCAGAAGCTAAGCAGGTTCTATGTGGAGGCAAGCAATGGCAAACCTTGAAAACTCTGTGGGATCACCATAAGTCAGCTGTGACTTGGTGACAAGAAAAATAGAGGAGGGGGTGTTAAAAAATTATCCCTGGGTGCCAAATAGACTAGGTATGCCACTGCAGACAAACTTATGTATAGGAACAATAATAGCTTCAAACTACTAAGGAACATAATCGGAAGCAGAAAAGGGAGAAGCTGTATTCTCTCTGCTAAAACAAGACTAGGAGCTCTTTGTGATACATGAATTGTTAATATTGAAAATTAGAATAAAGCTGAAGAAAAGCACACAACAAAATCAGTGTGCCAAAGTACAATCTAAACATTCCTGAAGACCATGTAAAGAACAGATTTGCATTACTAAGTTCAAGTGAACACGAACCATAACTATGGGTTGAAACCAGAGATATTATCAAGGAATAATGTGCAAAGACAATTCCTGTACTCCCCCCCCCCAAGGAAAAGTCTTGATGGATGATTGATGAAACTCTTAAAATTGCTAAATTTAGATGTAAAAGTTTACAGAAACAGAATAAGAAGTCTAATGCAGCATTCCAGAAACTGGCACATAAAGACAAAGAGAACAATTTTAATAACCAGTATAAAGAAATAGACAAACAAAAAAGAAAGAACAAGAGATGTGGTCCATAAGATTCAAGGAATCAAGAAGAAATTTAAAGCAAAGTTAAGCATGCTGAAAAATCAACATGGAGACACATTAACTGAACAGGACAAAATTAAGAAAAGATGGGAGCAATACACTGAAGAACTATACAAAAGAGATGATAGGACGACGCCTTCCAAGAAGAATCTTTTGAAGAAGAACCTGCAATTTTAGAAAGTGAAGTGAAAGCTGAGCTCAAAGCAATTGGGAGAAACAAATCACAAGTAGGAGACAGGGTATCAATAGAGCTATTTCAAGCCACAGAAACGGAATCCATCAAAATATTAATAAGAATATGCCAACAAATATTGGAAACAAAACAATGGTCCACAAACTGAAAATTTGCAATCTACATTCCAATTCCAAAAAAGCAGATGTCAAAGACTTCAACAACTATCAGACAATCTCATCAATTTCTCACATGAGTAAAATGATACTTAAAATTGTACAATAAAGACAATTACCAGATATAAGATAAAAAATGCCCAATGCTCAAGCTGGATTCAGAAAACAGGCACTGGAGATTGTATTGCAAATTTACACTGGTTACTGGAATATAGGAGAGAATTTCAGGGGGGAAAATCAGCTTCTGTTTCATAGCTACAGCAAAGCTTTTGACTGTGTGGATTGTGAAAAGTTGTGGTTGGTCCTAAAAGAAAGGGGTGTGCCACAACATCTGACTGTTTTGATGAGCAACCTAAACTCTGGACCAGAGGCTATTGTAACAAGAGAATATGAAGAAACATAATGGTTTCTGATTGGCAAATATGCCAGGAGACTTGGTTTAAGAGGCAGTGAGGATTTATTTGATGTTCAATAAATTCCAATAACAAGTCCAGAAATTAAGACTTATTTCCAAAGATGATCATAGAGTTCATTCCATTAAGACAAAAACAATCTAATACATCACCTACTATGATGTGAAATAGATCCATTTGAGTAGCAGAAACAAACCAGACTTTCAGTCCAACAGAAGGCTTGTCATGTGCTTAATAGTAACAATGTCAGAGAAGAAAAAAGTGGTTGAACTTAAGGAAAAGAATTATGGTGTTCTTCTAGAAGTGGAGGAGTTTGATGTGCTTATCTCTTGATACAGGCAAATGGGAAAGAAAGGGAGAATGACAAGGGAAACTACAACATGATTGACACAGCAGTGCTATGCTGTTATTCTAGTCTAGTCAGTTGGCTTAGTCTATTCTACTCAATTGGCTTAGATGGGAGTAACTGCTCAGAATTGCACTCTGAAAGTATGTGGAAATGTGGAGTGTAATACATGAGTTTTGGCCTCACTGACAAAGTTGTCTCAACTTACGGGAATGAGATTTCTACCTCTTGGCTAACTAAGATGGCTAACTAGGATTTTAAACAGCCTATCTATTCTGTTTCAGGAACTGGTTACTAATGTTCCCCCCACTCCCGTTCACTTCAGACAGACCTGTTTTAGTAACTGGCTCCTTATGGAATATATTTACCTGTTCATACAATGCCGGTTATTTCCCATTTGGGAAGTGTTCCTGAGGTGTTGATGAAAACTGCTTTCCTCAGGTCTTCAATCCCTTCTTCCAGATCTGAATCGCTATAGTGGGCTGTGTAAAATGCCTTGTAGCACTTCCTCCAGTGACAGGGTTTTTGTGCCCTTTCCCACTTGGTATGCAATCTCTCCTCTTTGTTTTTTGTTTTTTTTTAACGTTCTATTGGGAGCGCTATGTGTCATGGGTGTGGATGAGGGAGAGCTGACAGAGCTTGCAGAAACCACAGCTGGCCCCTCCGAAGCAGCCGAGAAGGATAGCTGGCTGTTGCCTATATCAGCATTCTTCACACCTGGCTCAGATAAGGGGGAAGAATTGCAAACTGAAAGTTCTTCTGACTCACCCCCACATCTGACTCGTTTAAGGGCGCAACTGTGGCAAAACTTAGCAACCAGGTGACAAGAGGCCAGGCTACAGGGAAGCTGCTCAGCTAACCCAGAGTTTTAACAGGCACCTGGGCGATTGTACAGCTGGTTAATTTGAAGCAGCATTTAACTCCACACTCTGGGCAGTACTCTTCATGGAGGCAATGAGTCAGATTCGTGCCGCCTTGCATCCACCTCAGCTCTTGCTCCTAGACTTTTGGACCCCCTGGCTTTGGACTTGGCTCTGTGTTCCTGGCTCCTGCCCCCGGCTTGGCTTTGGACTACATTTCTGGTTAGTGATTTTGGACTTGGCTCTGTATTTCTGGCTTCTGACCCTGGCTTGGCTTTGGACTTTGCACTGTCTTCTCAGCTTCTGACCTTGGCCTGTTCTGGACTCCCTTGGGCTGGCATCCCAGCCCATGAAACTATGACACTGAAACAGGATGTCAAATCAGCATCATAGCATTCCCAATAGAATGTTTTTTTAAAAAACCCTCTCAGGGAGATCATGTGCATGGAAGAAAATGGTGGGAAAAGAAAGCGGCACAGTTTGAAATGGCCACAGCGCTTCAGAGACGGCTCCTTACCAGAAGGGAAATGCTGTGTGAAACAGCCATCCCTCTACCAGTTTCCTCCATGACAGGCCAATAACAGAAACCATGTGGTTTAAAAAGGTAATGTGAAATCAACAAATCTCTCTTTGTATGTCAAAAGTCTGAAAAAGCAGGGCAGGATTCCCATAAGAAAACTCTAGCTGTGCATTGATATGATTCAGCTGGTTTCCCAGGTTCTTTGAGGGCAGAAAACTGTTTTCATGGAATTCCATTCATCCCCAGGCTTCTGACTATGTTTCTCACAGATAATTGGTGCCTTTAAAAATCATTTTTTTTACAATACTTTCATATGTTCCACCTTTCTACATCAGTGTTGAAACCCATTTCAGGTGACTGTTTTTTCTATCCCGATAGGGCAGGGGCAAATGACTGCGAAGAGTCCCCCCCCCCCCCCCAGATTCCCCTCTGTTTCTCTTAAGTAATTTTCACAGAACAGACAGGGGAAGGTGTTTTTTTTCTTAACAGACATAGTACTTGGAAATCTCTCTACTACCAAAACTGTTGTGAACAGCAGAACACCTGTTCAGTTCAGTTCAGCCTCCCAACAAACAACCCCATCTTAATAATAATATTACATGTTCTTCAGTGTTCATCTTTTTTGCTGTGTGGCAACTTCTGATTTTAAAAAGCCCATCAAATCAAGTTGACTGAATATTATAAAATCCTATCTACTCTCATAATATTATAAAACCTACTCTCATATCTGATACTCTTTTTTTATGTGACTCAGTGACTCATCTGTTGTTGTGTTGTTGTTTTTTTACAAGCTTCACAACTTCTATTACTGTGTCAGTTTTACTGCATGTTCCAGTGTGTCATTGTACAACTTAAAGTTAAACTATAAAGGCAAGGTATATAAATTCAGAATCTAGTCTAGATGAAGTGGGATAAGGAATGAAAAATGCAGTATAATGCTATACTTGACTGAAAAAATGGAGACTGGCAAGTTAACATGGATAAAAAGATCTTTACCATTTTTAGATCAGTTTTGTCTCTGAAGTTTTTTTTTAAACAACAACAACAGCAACACTTTTAAGATCACCAAAGATATACATATTTCTTTAGAACAAAGTTTTAGTCCAGTGCTATAGAGCAGTTCACATGGCTGAGAGTGATATAGCTAGAAGCCTGATTTCTCCAACCCAAGATCAAAATTATATGTGATATTGAGCAATGCACTTCAGGGTCTTTACAAAGTGGATTTAAATACATTGTAGGATGTTCAGAGTCCATCACATTTTTAACAAGTACAATCTTAATGGCCCACAGACAGGAAACGTTCAATCCACATTCCATTTTCGAAAAGAGGAGACATCAAAGACTGCAGTAACTATTGCACAATTGCATTATTTTGGGAGCAAAGTGATGTCCTAACAACAAAGAATGTTACCATATATGGGACAAAAGCTGCCAAATACTAAAGCTGGAGTCAGAAAAGGAGGGGGCACTGGAGATTATATTGCAAATTTATGTTGGTTACAGGAGCACACAAGACAATTTCAGCTTGTGTTGCACAGGTTACAGCAAAACTTTTTACTGTGTGGATCATGAAAAGTTATGCCTGGTTCTAAAAGAAATGGGTGTACCACAGCATCTGATTGCTTTGATGTGCAACCTGCACTCTGGATAAAAGACTACTGTTAGGACAGAATATGGAGAAACAGAATGGTTTCCAATTGACAAAGGTGTCAGAAAAGGATGTATTTTATCTCCCTATCTCTTCCATTTATATGCAGAACATATCATAAAGCTGGACTAGATTTAAATGAAGGCAGAGTGAAAATTGGCAGAAGGAACATTAACAATTTGAGATATGCATATGACCTCTAAGCTAAGTTAGTGTGAGCTAGCTCACAAGTTTTTAGCCTCCGGCTCACACATTTTTGTCTTCGCTCAGGAAGGATAGCTCCAGAGCAAACTAATTTATGCAGCAGCCAAATTGCTCATTCACAACTCTAATGCCAGTAGCGCACTAAGTAGAATTTTTGCTCACAAGACTCCACAGCTTAGAGGGAGCATTGCAGATGACACCACATTATTGGCAGAAAACAGTGAAGACTTGAAACAACTACTGACGAAAGTTAAAGCAGAAAATGCCAAAGCAGCATGACAGCTGAACATCAAGACGACAAAAGTAATGACTACTGGGGAATTAGACCACTTTAAGGTTGATGATGAAGAAACTGAAATTCCTAAATATTTTCTATTTACTGGCTCCATCATCAACCAAAAGAGAGACTGCAACCAAGAAATCGGAAGGAGGTTGAGGCTGAGATGGGTAGCCATGAGAGAGCTAGAAAAGATCCGTAAGGTTAAGGATGAGTTACTGGCGTCCAAGATCAAGACGATTCATACTGTAATATGGGTGTGAAAGACAGACAATGAAGAAAGCTGATAGGAAGGAAGTTGATTCATTTGAAATGTGATGCTGAAGGAGAGCTTTACAGATATTATGGGTCACCAAAAAAGGTGAAAAAGTGGGTTCTAGAGCAAATCAAGCCTGAACTCTCCTTAAAAGTTAGAGTCCAAACTGAGGATGCCATACTTTGATCACGTTATGATAAGGCAAGACTCACTGGAAAAGACCATAATGCTAAGAAAAGTCAAAGGAAGTAGGAAAAGGGGAAGAAGCAACATGAGATGGATTGACTCAGTTAAGGAAGCCACAACCCTCAGTTTGCATGACTTGAGCAAGGCCCCTTTGGCTCTGGGTCACAGCTGTAGAGTGCTACTGGCGCAAACTGCTGCACTGGTGTTAATTCAGTCCCCTGAAGCAGAAGGTCTCTATCCCTATGGGCTCTTATCACCCCAGGAGGTATGCCACTATCAGTAGGGAGTCACAGATTCCAAAGTGATATGAATTTAGAGGTTTATTGGAAAGCTTTACTACACAATACAGTATAAAAGCAAACTGTGTGAGATATATGATGCAGGAATACATATGGAAAAGGCATGGATAAACCACTGGACATTATAGAAACACTGGAAACAAAAGGTTGCAAACATGAGAGCAATCTTAAGCCATGTTAACCAACCACCCTTCTGCCCTTTTAGTTTTAGCTCAGTTTCCTAGCAAGCAAGCCGATGCAGTTTCATAGCTACCCATATAAGTATCCAGGAAAACTGAAGAGACAGGACCATCAGAAGCTCACGGGCCTTTCAATCCTCAGACTTCCTGGAAGTAAGAGGAGTTAGGGATAGAGTGAGGACAGGCCTTTTGACATCTCAAGACAACTTCAAAGCAGGGTGACATTAAACTGAAAAGGCTACTACTGGCTTAAAAAGAAAAGCTGCTATCAAACCTGCCTTCCTCTTGGACTTTTCCACATTTCCCTTGGGCCAGGATGGTACCATGTGGGCACATCACTCCTAAGGGGTAGAGAGCGAGAGAGAGGCATGACTGATTTCCCCCCTCATTCACTGTTTACTTTGCCATGCAGGAGAGTGCAAAAACCCTTACCCATAGCATCTTCCTAATATCACAACACAATTTGCTGGTCCACATTTTTCTTATCAGTCATGAAACTGTTCTTCTTGTTTGTCAGAGTTGCAGGTGTTCCTCCATGTCCTGGGGACTTAGTGCTTTCTCAGCAATCAGCAGTGCATTCTGAGAACATCCAATGATGAATTTCAGGCTAGGATTCAAGCAAAAGTACTCTTGTATAGCATGATTGTCTGTGCAAACAGTGAGAGTATTCCCCCTTATGTGTAGAACCCAGTCCTGTGCAACCTGGTTCTTATGTCATCTCAGCAGCTGCTTACCTTTACTAAGTTGACAATAAAATAAACAATCCAGCAATCGATGCTTCTCCTCACCCCATAATATTATATAAGGAGAAACACAACTGAAGTCCTCTGGTGTTTTTTCCCCTGTGGTAAAATCCATTTGGACAAGCGTTAGACACATTGCCCCTCCTGAATGAACACCTTCCCTCAGTATTAAGAGGTGTTTCCCAATGTTTACAGCTACTTCTGTTTAGACTTTCCTCATGGAATACAAAACAATCACTTGGTGCTGTATTGTTGTAGTCTCAGAAAAAGTCACGATTTCTGATCGCAAACTACAAAGAGTCAGGGTCTGAAATCCATTTTGTTCAAAGATGAAAGCTTTAAGTGGGCCAATTTAGAGCCAAAAATGTACCAAATTAACAGTTGGGAGCTTTTTTCCCCACCTGAGAAGTCCAAAGCTAGTCTAAATGGTACCCCAGGTGAGCCATTTGTTCTTTACATTCTGTGATGTATCGTATCAGGGCTAATCCACAAACCAACCGTACACATTCCAGAGAATAACAATGAGGCAGATATGATTTCTAAAATTGGCATTTAATCTTTATTGATCAGAGATTGATCACAGCAAGTGGACAAGGCAAGGACATGGTAAAAGACACATACAAATAATATGCAGATAAAAGCCAGGAAAGACTACAGGCTTGGAATGTCAAGAGAGTGTGCGATGACATTAGCCAGATGTTCCATGTATGTAAATTAAAGAGACAAAAATCAAAAGTAACCTCTATGGCAAGAACAGCTAATAACTGTCTTAAAACAATTTGTAAAAGGGTAGGGGCTACAAGACTATGTACTGCCCCCCTCCCTTGCCAATCCATGTAAGCAGTGAATAAACAGTTTAAAACAAATCTCAGTGCAAACAATTTGGCATTTGGCTAGATAATTAAAACACATGAATGCTTTGCTCCAGTAAATAAACACCCCTCATTCATTTCTTGGACATTATATTAGTTGTCGTTTCTGAAACACAAAGTTTCTGATATCACAGCCAAATTTTCTTGCAGTAGGATTAGGAATTTGAAGCCTGATTTTCTGCACATGATTCTCTGAAAATACCAGTTGTAAATGTATAACATTCCAATGGGGAAAATGCAGATAATCCCTCCATAATGCATACCAGTTGAAGCCAGTCGGTCTGAAAAAATGCATACTGTAGAAGCTCTGTATGTGACCCTGCCAATAGTATAGGATCCCAAACCATCATGAAATATCTTTGTTTCCAGGGCATAATTCTAGTTGCAAGCCTAGTTAACAAAAGGTTTTATTCAGACCTATCTAGCTGTACAGCAAGATATTTAATATATTCAGGGATCTTGGGTGATATTGTACGCAGAAATACTATTTGTATGCTTAAGTGTATGTTCTGATTAAGATAAAGCTTCCAGTTATGAAATGCAGTTCAAAACCTGAGTGTCTCTGAGACCAGGCATATTAACATCAGGAGACGGAGAGGCTAGTCACATAACAACAGCCCCTCACCCTGTTACATCTAATAGTTCAAACACTGCAAGGTTGCCAACTTCTAGGTGATCATTGCTCCTGGAGGAAATTGAAACTTTGGAGGGTGTAGTCTATGGCCTCACATTCTCACCAAGCTCCCTCCACTCTCCAGAATCTGCCCTCCCCAGAAACTGCCCATAAATCTCCAGGAATGTCCCAACACAGACTTGGAACCCTAAGCACAAGACACATATCATAAGTCAGTTCCCAAGTTCTCTCTTGCTCTTATTTGAGACATAGACATTGAATTGCCTTGACTTTCTAATGGAGTCCCTAAAAGAAGGGTGATGAGAGCTGAAGTCATCCCTCCCTCTTTCCCTACCAATCTGGGTCATGGGAGCCACTACAGAGCAAAAAAGGAGTGAGGAAAGAAGATCTGAAATAAACGGGTAGCAAGAATGTGGGCTGACTGGCTTCTGCCCCATTTCTTCCTGTGGCTCTCTCCAACTTTGGATCCCTCTCCCCAGGTTTAGAGGTGAGTGCATTGTCCCCATTCTGTTGTTTCAGAATTTCTCTCTGTGCTACATTCAGCATTTTCTTGATTCTTGCTTAACAAGGAGAAATTCTAAAAAATTAATTTGACATTAGATCATGCTTGCCATAGATTTCATTTTGTTCAGATAATAAGCAACACCGCCGCCCCCCTACATTACCATGGTGCACAGGAGCATTGACAAAATGCTGCACATATGCTCTAGAGGGTAAATATCAACAAGAACTTTGACACAAGTGCACATTCAGTTCCATTAAGATTGTGTTTTGAGGTGTGTGTTGTTTTTTGCTGGACTTTTATCAGTACCCATGTATACGGTGATAACATACAGAGGGAAGAAGACACATATGAACTGACAGGAGTAAAAGCTGCAGCAAATAGATGCAGCTAAAAATATTGCCAAGATATTTGAATATGCATGATTAGGAAGACTATTTTAATCCTGCCTATATCCTATTACAAATTTCACATTTTCACTGGGTTTTTTTACAGCATTCAGTGCCATGTTTACACTATCTTATCATGTTTTTGTCATTTTATACCCTTTTACTAAACCAATGAAAAGCTAGAGTCAATGTGAACATTAGTATTTCATGTTATCAATATTGTTAGGGAAAAGGATGACTGCAGTTGCATTTCAAGTGATGGGGGAAAAAATTAAAGAAATTCTCAGTTTAAACCAGAGTTGTCACCAAATGCAGTACCTTCCTGTCAGTTAACTGCCATGAATTCTTTTCAGTAACTGTATGACTTCTACAAGGTGTATTTATGTGATCACTGAAAAGGTTATCGGCTTTCATGTGTTTTACCCTCATGATTGGCGACAGGTCCTGCCCGGGTGTTCTCAACGGAGCCATGACTCCCTCCTCTGGAATGTGTGCTCTACTCCACTTGCTTGCCTGGTTGCTTCGCTTGCGCATGCCCGGCTAAGTTACTTGCTTCTCCCCTGTTATCTCTTTTGCCCTGTCCTTGAACAGGAGTGCTAGCAGTTACGTGTGAGCCAAACTCACCGGTATTTTGTATTCTTCTTATCCATGTCTTGGGAACTGAACTTTAGAGATGTTCAACATTATTATTCTCTGGGAACTCCTTTTCCCATGTTTTCTATGGGAACTTCTGGCCAGTATATTTGAGCGCCTAAAATCCTGTCTAGTGATTGGTAGAATATCCTTAAGCCAACCAGTATATCAATACCTCTAATCCCTAAACCCAGTATTACTAACAGTGGAAGTGTTTGACTCCAATGATATTCTCTACAAATAAAGGACTTACTGCTTAAGGAAACCTGTAGTGGACTATATCTTTTGGGACATTCTCACACTTCCCTTTAAAAAGTAAATATATAAAAAGAAAACAATTGAGAGTTTCTAATGTCTTGGTTCCTGTTCAGAAATTCAGATGAAGAGAATTTCAGGAGCATTGACTCATTGAAAGCCAGCACATTGTTGTCAGTAATTCTTTGATTTCTACCTCCACGGTGAGAGGTGATGTTGAAGACAATCAGAAGCAGGGCTTTTTCAGTAGTAACACCTCCCCTCTTGCTTGTCCTTCCCCCTTGAAGCTCACCAGTTGCCTCTTTTACTCTCTTTTAGGCACCAGCCCAAAATGTTTCTTTTTATCCAGGCTTTTAATTAAGGAATTGACCTTTAAATAGGGTAGTCAAATTACAACTGATCTCCAGGCCACACAGGTCATTTTCCCTGGAGAAAATGGCTGCTTTAGAGGGGGGAATATATGGCATCATATGCTAGGGTGGCCAGGTCTTACCTTGGCTGGAGTGGGGGACTTTGGGGGGCATTCTGTGGTGGATGGGGACATTGTGCAATGTCCCCAATGTGATGATGTCATCCAGAAGTGAAGTTGTTGTGCTGGGAACATCATGCCTGGGATGCTGTGGTATTTGGGCAAACTCTATGGTTTTTTCAGCCTCAAAACCATAGAACCTGCAAAATACCAGAGTGTTTCCATGTGACAACCCCAGTGTGATGACATCATTTCTGAGTGAAGTCATTGTGTCAGAGACATCACACGGTAACTTCCTGTTTGGGGGTGGGGCTTTCCCCACCAGCCAGCTGGCCAGTGGTGAAGCTCCAAAAATCGGGGTTGAGCTCCCTCCCCACTCTAAACCCCACCTTCAGCAGGCTCCACCTCCAAAGTCTCCAGGAACTTCCCCATGCAGAGTTGGCAACATTTTCTTTAAATAATGTTTTTACTGTCTGCTTCTAGCCTGAACTGTTTTGTGAGACTTGTTTTTAAGCTATAGATGGGTTTTTGAAAGATGATGATGATGAAGAAAATGATATTTTATGTTTTACTTTGCAACCCATCTCAAGCAATTTCTCTGGAGAGGCAGCACAGAAATTTGCTAAATACAGAGGAATGGGAGTGTAGGCACAGTAACAAGAGCAGTGTTCCTGGACAAGAGAAATCCCAAGTTATAGACTTGATCATATAATTTGTACTATATCTCCCTCTAACAGTGTAAGACATTACACTGGCTGCCAACAGTATACCAGATTCTCTTCAAGGTGCGGCTTTTGACCTTTAAAGCCCTGTATGGTTAGGGGCCTGCATACATGAGGGACCACCTTTCCCCATATGTTCCCCAGCAAGCACTGAGGTCGGGGTCGCAAAATTGCCTGACTCTCCTTGGTCTGAAAGATGCCAAATTGGCCATCACCAGAGCCAGGGCTTTTTCAGTGACAGTGCCATACTGATGGAATGAGCTCCCAGAAGACACCAGGCCCAGCAGGACCTTTTACAGTTCCACTGATGAATGAAGCTATCTACAACTGAACCATCATGGCTCTCATGTTATTGGCAAGTGGAATAATCTTGAATGCTGGCTATATCGGACCATTGCACATATGCAACTGCACTTTGTATTTATATTGCTGGTTTTGAAAAAAAATTACTGTAACTTATTGCACTGTTTGGTGCATCTGTGTTTTATTGGATTTTAACTATTGTACGCCGCCTTGAGCCTGCTTGTGTGGGCATGGCAGGATAAAAATAAAAATCAATCAATCAAAATTAATAATAATTAATAAGTTAATAATAACTTATTTTTAGAAAGAAATTGCCATGTAGATATACCAGGGAACACTATGATCATGGACATGACTGCTGTATGGACATGACTGCCTGCCTTATGTGTAGCCCCAAAGTTACTGTTTGTTTCTCATATGATTGTCATGAAATATTGTCTAAACTGGTTGTTTTGGAAAAACGGATTTGATTTGAACATTTTGTTGTTGTGACTGAAGAGCAGCAAAAATACACTATGTGGCAATTATAAAACCTTTGGGGCAATTTTTACTGTTTCAAAAATTGAATGTTTTTGATATCCAGGAATAGGAAATCACACTAAAACTCCCCCTCAGTCTCTTCATACAAAAACTGGGACTTATTTTGGCAAGATTCACAGTCATCATTGAGTCCAAAACTTGTACTTTGAGAGGTCTCTTACCAGCCTATTGTGTACTGGGTTTGATGCGTGGAAAGCCCAGACTATGACATAGTGATCAGCATAGATTTATTGAGTACACAACAAGCGTGCAATACTGGCCAAGATGGCCAACTATATACAACTCCTAGGACACACCCAAAAGTCCTATTGGCAGGTTTGAATTTCCCGCCAGAGTTCTTATTGGAGGGCTAGTGGTGGTCTAGGATCCTTGACTCCTATTGTCTCTTGGAGTCAAACTCTGACTGTCTGCTGCTGGTGCCCAGTGGTGGTCAGCGGACATAACACCCTTCCTTCCATAGTTCAAGCCCACCTATGTGGCATAGTCCTGTAGGTAGGCCAGGGGTCGGCGTTCCCTCTGGGAATGTCTTGATGCAGGTGCTGCAGTGGCATCCAGGGCCCCATCTGGCAGACTTGCCTGGATACACGGCTGTGGGGTCGGGAGGCTCTCATCTGGTGCTGAGCAGGAGATGGGTGCTCCTTCGGTCAGATCGGCCTTGGGAATGGGGGCTAACTCCAGAACCATTGCATCTGGAAACTTGGGTCTGGAAACTTGGGTCTGGTGTCACTATCACTGGCCCCTTGAGCTGGATCGTTGGCTGAGGCTGGGAGCAAGCATCACCTCAGTTAGTCAATGTGCCTTCACAGGACTGTCATCTGTCAAGACATCGTACGACATGGGTCCTGTGGAGCAAATGATTCAGGCTGTGAGCCACAGAGAGCCTTTACTGAAGTTGCGGGCATAGACAGGGTCCTTGAGAAAGAACCCTCTAGGCACCTCCTTCTGCTCAGACAGGCCATGTGACTCTGGGGCCCTGTCTGGAAGAAGCCTATCCAGTAAGATGGTGGGCCGCTGTCCCATTAGGAGTTAAGCTGTGCAGTGGCCATTGACCGGGTTAGGAGTGGTCTGTTGTGCCAATAAGAAGTGGGTGATACAGAATTCCCAGTCACCTTCTGCAAGACAACTCCGTGCTTCTTTGGCAGTCTGCACCATCTGCTCGGCTTGACCATTGGTCGTGGGGTGGAATGTGGCGGACCTCACATGCTGGATCAGGTTGCCTCTGAGGAACTCCTGGAATTCCTCTGAGGTAAAAGCCATCCCATTGTTGGAGACGATGGTGTCAGGCAACCCGTGGGTTGTGAAGATCCAGTGTAGCACCCAGATGGTGGCTTTGAAGGACGTGGCTATGACGGGGCATATCTCCAGCCATTTCAAGTAGGAGTCCACCACAGACTCCAGGTCTGCTGTGGCCACAGGCCACCCCCTCACTACCCAGCCCAGAACACAGGAAAGGATGGAGTCCCAGGCCGAGCGGTGAGTGACATCAGCCACCTGGAGAGGAGCATCAGGAAGATCCTCCACCTGGAGCACGTGGTGCACTGCAGCTGGGTCCGCATCAATGGAGGGCAAGGGGAGGCAGCTGAGGGCATCGGCATGGCCCATGGCCTTCCCTGCACGGTGCTGCAGGTTGTAGTTGTATCCAGAGAGGAAAATCGACTAGCAGAGGACCCACAGAGAGAGTACCTGTGGTGTCTGCTGGTCTGCCACAAAGAGGCTGAGGAGGGGGCGATGGTCTGTGACGATGATGAAGGGGCGGCCATAGACAAAGTCATGAAACTTTTTTACATCGGCCACGATTGCTAGTCCCTCCCAGTCGATTTGAGCATAGTTGTGCTCTGAAGCCGACAACGTTCTGGAATAATAGCACTGGCACTTCCCGCCCATCTGGGAGTTGGTGAGCAAGGACAGTGCCCACCCCATAGGGGGAGGCATCACAGGCCAGAACCACCAGCAGTGATTCATCAAAGTGCGCTAAAACAGCATTGGAAATTAGTAGCGCTTTGACTCCTTTGAACGCAGTGGCCTGGCAAGGGCCCCAAGTCCAGGGGGCCTGTTTGTTGAGCAGGCGGTGCAGGGACTCGGCTACCACCACCTTGTGGGGGAGGAAGGCATGGTAGAAGTTCAGGAGGCTGACGAATGCCTGCAGCTCTGCCTTGGGCTTGGGTGGTGGGGCCTCGATGATGGCCTTGATCTTGTCCCGGGCTGGATGGAGGCCATCCACATCAACCGTGAAGCCCAAAAAGTCGACGGAAGGGACTCCAAGGAGGCACTTTTCCCGCTTCACCTTGGAGCCAGCCTCATTGAAGTGGTGAATGGCGCACAAGCGGGAGGTGAAGTCGTCGGGCAATCAGCACATCGTCGAAGAATGGTATGATGCCCGGGATCCCTTTTAATAGAGAGTCCATGAGACTTTGGAATAGTCCAGGGGCAAGACTCACCCCAGACTGCAACTGCTTTACTTTAAAGGCTCCCCAGTGCATTACTATGGTTCGCACGGCAGCCATGGCCTCGTCTATGGGGACCTGCTGGTACGCTTGGGCGAGATAGTTTCCCAAATATCTATGCCCCTGCCAAAGTGGCCAAGATGTGGCTCACAACCGGGACCGGGTAGGCATGGTCCCAGAGAGCCTTGTTGAGTGTACACTTGTAGTCTGCACAGATTTGAATGTCCCCATTGGGCTTCTCGAGGGTGACAATGGAGGTTTCCCAAGCAGCATGTGAGATGGGCTTCAGGACCCCTTGGGCCACAAGGCGGTCCAGTTCTGTGACTATCTTGGGTCACAGGGTGAAGGGGACCTTCCGGGATCGCATGTGAATGGGCGCTACTATGGGGTTGAGTTGCAGGGACACCAGGGGGCCCATGTACCGGTCAAGAGTTCCTGTGCTGTTTTTACAGAGCTTGCACACTGGAGCGGTAGATGTAGTCCAGAATCAGAGTCAACAAACAGAGAAAAGGACAATAATATGGTATATGATAACAACAGCAAGAATGGTGTATGCACAAAATTGGAAAAATGAAAAAATACCAGATGTGTGGGAATGGTTGAAAAAATTGTTATATATGGCTGAAATGGATAAATGGACTAGAAAGTTGAATGATATGTACTCAGAGATCTTTTTAGAAGATTGGAAAGACTTGAATATGTTGAAAAATACTGGGACATGAAAAACTACATTTATACATGGTTATAATAGCATAAAGGAATAGAATTAGAGTATATGAATGTACTAAGGATAATTAGATAATGAAGTTGTTTTTTATCTTAGAATTATATAAGAATATAGAAAGTAAGAATTAGTATATAAGTATTTTAAAGATATATGACCGTTACCAGAAATGTAAACATAGATATAAGTATTACTATTTTGGATAAAGTGGAAAATGTGTTATGCTTCAGATGTGGTGGGAAACCGCCAATACAAGATAAAAATAAGATTATACAAATATAACAAAATGTTATATAATATGGAAAAAAGGATTTGTATAAGATAAATGTATCAATTTTAATGTTTTGAAAAATAAAAAAATTCTTTACCAAAAAAAAAAAAAACCCAGAGCCAGAGGTCAGAGAGCAGGGGATTCCTTCCAAGGTTGCAGGGTTCAGGAACAAGGAGCGGTTGCTACACACACAGAAGCAGGTCTGGAATGTGTAGAGTTACTACTGCACTGAGGCAGGTGTGTGAAGTGCTTATCAGGAGGTTCCCAGGGAGTGGCGTCTGCTAAGGCTTACAACTCCTCCTATTGCCTTTGCAGGAGCTTCAGTCTCACACTCCTCCTTCACTCCTGCATAGTCAGCCTTTGGCATGCCTTCCATCTGGGGCATTCAGGAGAACTGGGCAGGGAATCTGGCTTTGGGGTGTCTGCAACTGGGGGTGCTGGGCCAGGCTCAGGATCGGTCTCTCCTTGTGGCTGCACCTCCTGTGCAGCTGCTGGGGACTCTTCCTCCTCAGGTACTGTGGAGAGTTCTTCCTCTGGTCTGACTCCCAAGGACGCTGAGTTGCTCCCTGTCTCTTCCTCATCTGAGGAGCAGTCAGCCTCAGCAGAGCCAGTACTCATGACAGGTCCATCGAAGATGGATGGAAACTTGCTGCAGACATCACTAAAGTCCCGAAACACGCAGCTGTGGATCCCCTCGACAGAGATTACCAAAGGGCCAAACCAGGCACGACCTAGCAGGCTGACTAGGTTACCCTTGACCACCAATAAGTCCAGGTGGCCGTTGAATCCCCGGTGCTGGACCTGGAAGCTACCCACACCCCTTACCAGGACCCAGTTCCACTGGAAGTCCATCAGGGTAACAGGCAAGGGTTGCAGGCGGGGGCCCCCATGTGGACACAGTCATTTAAGGTTCTCTTCTGATATGATGGAGAAGGCAGACCAGGAGTCTAACTCCATAGTGGAGAGGGACCCATCTATTTTAACCCGGATGTGGATTTTTGAGGCAGAGGTTTGGCTGGGAAGCCACAGTACCTGTTAGGTCACTAGCAGTTAAGAGGTCTTCGGAGGCCATGTCCTCCTCATGGTGCATTGTAGACCAGTGGCACTGGGGTGGCTGAGTTGTTGGGGCTTGGGGAAACCCCCCCCAAACAGCAAGCCCATGTGATGTGACCACAGCTCCTGCAGGTGACATCCCAGAATCTGCACATCTTCCAGTCACAATGGTTCCCACAGCTGGCACACTCCAGTCAGGCTGACTCTGTTGCAGCGTTGTTTCGGGTCGTGGTCTCCGCCTGGTGTGCTGCTCTGTCCGGTGGACCTCTTCTCCTTCTGGTTCGATGGGGTCAGAACCAGCCTGGAGTGCAGCGGCTAAATGGTGGCTGGTCGTGGCCCCGGGCATGGTTGGATGCAACCTCTCCCATGCATTGGCAGTGGAGAGGGCGAAGGCAAGGGTGCATTTCTCCTCCTCCATGATACACCTCCAAAGCTTTTCATCATGGAGGCTGCAGACACTAGATGGTTTGGGAGGGCCTTCTCCAGATGGGCCCTGAACTCACACTCAGTGGCAAGCCTTCGGAGCTCTGCCAGGTAGGCTGTGGCAGATTTCTGGGGTTGCTGCAGCTGGTAATGGAAGGCCACATGGTGAGCGATCTCTGAGGGCTGAGGAATGAAGTGCCTTGATGATCCTGTCAAATGTGGCCTCAGATAGCTTTGTGGGTGCGAGTAGATTTTGGGCCAGCATGACTGTGGCGGTGCCACATGAACTGATGATGAGACCCCTCTTGCGATCCTCCTCCGTCACCTGATAGAATATCAGGATGCACTTGAGTCCCCCAACCCAGGCTTCCCAGTGCTGGGGCTGTGTCAGGTTGAACGGAAGGACAAGTCCTGCTTCCAGAGAGACTGCCATTACGCTGCACAGTGCTTGTGACACAGAAGTGGTTCCTTAGTTGCCTTCAGTACTCATGGCTGAAGCAGCGACAGAGGTTCTAATCTTCCTTGGGGTCGTGGCAGCCTGGCTCGCTGAGTAGGATCCCATCCTCATTGCCACTATTGTGTACTGGGTTCGATGCATGGAAAGCCCAGACTATGACATAGTGATCAGCATAGAGTTATTGAGTACACAACAAGCATGCAATACTGGCCAAGATGGCCAACTATATACAACTCCTAGGACACACCCAAAAATCCTATTGGTGGGTTTGAATTTCCCGCCAGAGTTTTTATTGGAGGGCTAGTGGTGGTCTAGGATCCTTGACCCCTGTTGTCTCTTGGAGTCAAGCTCTGACTGTATGCCGCTGGTGCCCAGTGGTGGTCAGCAGGCCTAACACAGCCCTTTCAGGATTTCTCTAACTCTTGAAAACCAAACCCATCTTCAAGAAAAAGTAGCCAAGCATTACTTAACTTCAGCATAATAAATGCTAAAATTCTTCCCATATGTTAAAGAAGCATTGCATTTGCAATATTCCCTACTTTTGCTTTAAATAATGACTTTTGGGGGTTATATGTTGAGATATTACTGAACTGAAATTCTCTACATCTCTGCTGCAAACAAGGAACAAACAAACAAAAGCACCCCACCCTTCAGTAGTTTCAGGCAGGAAGCTTCAGACAGGTGGGGATCTATATCCCTGCCTGTACTATTGCTAGTGGGCAGATGCTCTTGCAGGGGAAAGGTGAGGAATGGATGAAAGTGAACCTGCTGTGGAATTCTCCAGCTTTCTTTGCACTCTGGTCACCAGGCAGAGCGGATGGGAACTTGTAGGCAGCTCCAGAAAACTTTGAAAACTAGCACAACATGCTTTACAGAAATTCAGAAATTAAAAAGTAACCATGCTACATTAGTTCTAGTTTGGGAACCAAGACCTGGTGTTTCTGAATTCCAAAATCTGAGAAGAAATTAAGATAATTTTAGAAGCATTCTTTAACTAAGGCTGAGGTCACACACACTAAATAATCCATTTTCAATCCACTTTCAATGCACGTTCCAACTGGATTTTGCCAGTTCACACAGTGAAATCCAGTTGGAAAGTGCACTGAAAGTGGATTGAAAGTGAATCATTTAGTGTGTGTGACCGCAGCCACACTTTGCAAGTTGGCAACCCTGTATAGAGCAATTACTCCAGCACAGTCCATACAAGTATCATTTATTAGGTGATGTCTGAATGATACCCACAATTAATTTTTGGTGTAAGACAACAGAAAGTCACACACTAAAAAACATATATGCAGAGTCAAAACTACTCTTGGGACATGCCATGATGCTTATTTCTCATATTCAAAAAGCTGTTGTTGCTGTAAAACAATGGTTGTAACAATAGATTTAAGCAGGAAAACACTATCACATCACAAATTCAGAACCTAATTACTGGAAACCATTTGGTATGAATAATTGCAATTTCAAGTGAAGTCTGACAGCCTGAAATATTTTGGCATGGCTTCCTCCTTTTTAGTTTGTGTCACCCTACAGTAGTACAATCTGGTAATATGCATAAACAAGGAAATCACAAAGCATACCAAGAAACCAAAGAATCATGGCAAAGAAATGGACATAAAATGGCATTTTTAGGAGCATGTTGCAGTGGACAGTTGTTTGTTCATTAATGCTGGAAGCCACACTGGAGAGTTTGGTTTTAAAATATAATATAAATGCAGGGTCTGAAATTTGAAATTATGGTTGAATTAAAATAACATAGTTAACTGATCATCTGAATGGAGTTCAGTACACTAACTATAGTTAGGTTCAGAGGGTTAGTTAGGGTTTATTAAATCAGAATCCAAATTTGTTTTCCTGATCATAGTCAGTCTTTGTATTTGAAGGGTTGTCATTTAGAGGGTAGGGCTCTATTTCAGTTGGTAGTGGAGGATGGGGCTCATAATGTGTTTAAATTATGGGCAGGGGGATATAAGCAGGATATTGGGGGGGGACTTGTAACAATAATGGCAGTTCAATAGTGGAATCAGTTACCCAGGAAAGTTGTGGGTTCGCCTTCCTTGGAGGTGTTCAAGCAGATGTTGAACGATCATTTGTCAGAGATGTTTTAGGCCGCCCTGCATGGTGCAGGGGGGTGGACTGGATGATCTTTTGGCCACTTCCAACTTTTTAATTCTATGATGTACCATGGCTTTATGGGGTTTTTTTTGTTTTGTTTTGTATGTGGCATTCTGACTTATCCCTGGTTAGTTTCTTTTGGATACTACTGTTTACAGAAATGCCTTGCAGATCTTACTAGCAAATTCTGCTCATCCTCAGCTATGAGTCTACCTAACAACAAACCACATTTCTCCTCCCCCACCTCCACCCTCTTAAAGATCCAGCAATGCACTGTGTACTTTCCAGGTATACTTAGGAGGAAAAACAACACCAGTGGAACCCTAGCTTAATTACCTGTGTGCTACAAAAAAAAGTGGGTTATACAAGTACCGTATCTACAGTTATTCCACAGAAACAATGGACTTTGGATAGGGAAGCCAACAGGACAGTTCTGGGCATGCACTCCCTCCCAAGTCTCCTTCCCTTGTTTTATATCCAACCCATCCATGTCAGCAATCACAGCTCTTCCTGCCTGCTATTTGCTTGCCCTGTTGAGTGAAGTTCACTGAATACAAGTTATGTGTTTCTTGCATGAGTAGAAAATAGAGCAGAGTGTGCAGGTGCTTCCAGGCACTTTTGTGGGCTTAGTCTGGCAGCTACTGTTTGCGAGGACTAAAAAAACCTTCTGGAGTATATGAACAAAAAGGGTGTGTGGGGGGGAGGGGAGATACAGGATCTGCTATAAGCATCATGTATGACAAGGAGCAGAGCCTGGATGCTTGGGTGGGTGTGTTTGTGTTGGATGTTTAGCAGAACGAAGATAGCACAGCAGAATAATCATCACAGATGTGTGTGTGCTTAACTTCTAAGAAAAAAGGTTTACAAGAAAACATAGGGAAAGGTTTACATGGAAAGGGGGGGGGGGAAGCAGCCTAACTAACTCATCTTTCTGCTTCTAACTCCATCTCTGTTCTCTCATGCTGCGACTCTAAGAACAGAATAGCATGTACTATCTCCAATTGATTAGCCAATATTCTTAAGATCATCTCATTAAGAATAAGACCTCCCCCTCACTGGCGGGAAGATTTTACTCTACACCTAATTGGCTCTATGCTAAACTTGTTTACAGTCTTACAGAAAGATCAGCTTAACCCTTCCTTGACTGAAGTAATGACCCCTGCTTGGTTGTGTTTGTATGAAATCAGCACCAGGAGGTTGTTTTCCTTGGTTTCTGTGAAGAAACATTTAACAAGAAAGCCTAGCAACTTCTTTTGCTTGTCTTTACGAATGTAGCATAGCAACGCTTGCCATTCCAGAAGGGACCAAAGATTCTCAAATACCACTTCCTACCATTTGTGTTGCCATCTCTAAGGCAGCTGGTGACATAGCAAGGTTTTCCTCTCAGACAGGCACCACAAAGCAGGCTGGAATTGCTGTGCAATCTCTGGCAGTAGTGTGATAGAAGGAGCAAAGGTGCTCAAACCAGGAAATGGCAGGACAATCCAGGATGCAATGGTCAGCACTTAAAATAAACTATGATTTTGCTTTGCCTCTCCTATAGTGTGAATATCAGAAATGAAATGTAGTGGAGAAAATCTTTGTGATAACAGGTGTTCACTAAACATACTCAGGTTGGCAACAGTGCCCATAAAAGAGGAGTGTACTGTTCTCCCAGCCTATACATGATCATTGAAACCTGAGAAGCCACACTGTATTAGGACAGGGAAGAGCATATTGGCACTGATGTTGCTTATCTGTTGAAAAGGGAATAGAGAGTATGAATTAGAAAGTGTAAAAGGGAAAGGGAAATTCTTCCAAGTAATCTGTATATGGAACTACCAAGTCCAACTGGATATTAAGAATATATGACCCCCAGGCTCAATTTCTGAAGCCAGTTTTAAGATGGAGAAACAAACCATGAATGTGGCTAGAAGATCATTTCAACCATGTTTACATTGCATGGGTAAAAGTATACTGGTAATTTTTGTGCTATGTGTTGTGGGTCTGCTAACAACACCTCCTTGGAGGAGGATGGGATGGATGAAGCTGGCCCCAGCCCTTGGATGTGGCAGGAAGATAAGGTAGAGAGAGTGTCAGTTTCAGAAGGGGAGTCTCAGGCTGAAGTCAGTATGCCATGCCCTCAGTCCTGCAGCCTGGGATCTGAAGCTGAAGCAGAGGCCCTGCAGCCACCAGCCTCACCCTCAGGGTCACCAGAGCCCTTAGACCACCAGAGAAGGCTGTAGTGGTGCCGTAGTGTGCAGATGGCAGCCCAGCACCAGTCACCCTCTGCCTGTGAGTTGCAGTTACTGCAGGATCATGGCTAACAGCCCTATAGGCTGCTTAGCCATTGATGACTTCCACTTGTCCCTGGATGACTCAACAGGTTGATGAGTTGCACCTGTGCCTGAGTGACTCCTGATAAAAGCAACTTGTCCACAACCCTTGTGTGCTGCTGTGCTGTGTTCTAGACTTCTATGTGCTTGATCTTCTGGACTGTGCTTCTTGGATTTGACCTTCTGGTTTGGTGCTTGGAGTTTTGAATAGCTGTACTTTGACCCTGGACTGTGTTTGGACTTGCCCCTGGTGCCTGCTTGAATCTAGATACTATGATAAATGACTGCCTTGAAATAGTTTATCATGGAATCAGCTTAAAAGGGGGGTGACCCTGGACCTTATCCTCATTGACGCCTAAGATCTTTTGTTAGATCTGGTGGTTGTTAAACCAGTAAGAGATGGTGGTCACAATGACTGTGTTCATATTCAGGGCATATGGAAATGGTGATTTCCTCAGAAAAGCCATCAGTCTCATTTATCAAACTGCTCAAAAATGAAAAGATTAGTCAAAAGAAAGTTGAAAGGGAGAATCAAGAAAGTCAAATATTTTCAGTAAGCTTAGAGTTTACTTAAAACCATGCTAGCAGAACCCCACACAGAGTACATACTATAGATCATGAAAAGTACAAGCAAGTCCAAGAGCATGTCAGCATAGTTAACAAACACAGTCAAGCAAGTGAAAGGACTTATTTAAAAAGCTGAAGTCTTGCCCTCATGAATGCAATAACAAGTGCAGATATTCAAGGAAAACAAAGTAAATCAGCAAGCAACACCCCCCCCTCTCACACACACACACACACACACACACACACACACACCAGGAACACATTGCTAAATATGTTATGGCCAATTCTAAACAATTATTTAAACACATCAGAAACACCTAGACAGCCAGGGAGGTGTCTGGACCATTAGAAGATAAAGGATACAAAAGGATTACAAAGTAATATAAGGAGATTACTGCAGAGCTGAAGGAATTCTTTGTTGAAAATATGAGACAGATAGCTGCCCCTGAACTAATTTTGGAGGGACAGGGTCTGAAGAACTTGCTCAAATGGTGATAGAGAGATGAAGTCAAGAGTTAATTGACAATTAAAATGGGGGGAAATATCATGTCCCTATGCATATATCAGAAGCTTGTTAGTGCTTCTCAAAAGCACCTAGCTAGCCATTTCATGGAATAGGGTATCAGACTAGATGGCCTTGTGGTGTGATTTCAGAGGGTTGTTCTTATGTTTCTATGGAATGTCACTGGTCATTTTTGCACTGGTACAAGCAACATGAAACCTTTGCCATGTGAAAAAAAACCCATGCAGTTCAACATAATGCACAGTGAACGGGAGAGCTGTAATTAATCTACAGATTATTATTGTTATCATTGCTGGAGACAGATCAAGATGGGTAGCAGTGTATTCTTCAGATAATGTATTCTTCAGATAATGTGTGTGGGGGGGGGCTACTGTGACTTTCTTCAGAAAAGTAGTATAGATCTATACTTAATCTAATCCTGCCTCTCCCCACCCTAATCTGATATTTTATTGGTATGTGAAGTGTAGCTGAAATTAGTATTGGATTACAGTGCCAACCCCCACCCCCACCCCATTTATTTCACAGATCTGACAATATAAGAAAATACTTTGTTTTCCACTTTGTTCAGTAGTAACTTCTCTGATGGCTAGCTGTTCTCTGGCAGAGAAAGATATTTCTTAGCATGTGCTCAGATCCTTTATCTGGAGGTGCTGAGGACTGAATCTGGGATATTTTGCCATAATTCCTGTCTGATATCTGTATGCACATTTTGATCTGCTACAGTCCAAGGAAAGCTATAGCAGATGTATTTTGCTGTATATGTAGATTGATTCCTATGACTGATTTATGTGTTTGTACAAGCAAATCTCATGCACATGTAGGATCCTGAATAAGTGAATGACTCACCAGCCATTGAAATTTTGCCACAATTGCTACAGCCAGTCACATAAAATTACAAATCTTCCTAGCTAGAAGCCCAGTGCCCCATGATGTATTCTGGAACCCACATATACCTGAGGTTCCCAATGGCTCCATCTCTTGTACTAGAATAGGGTATGTGTAAATCAGAGAAATGGAATTAGTGGATTTCCCAGTCTCAAGTGGTGCAATACTGCAAAGAGCCACATATCACATATTCTTGCTTTGGGAGAGTAAAGAGAGGTTGTTATCTCTAGTCATGTTGCTCTGTGGCTACTTTAGACAGTCATGGTGTTCTTTAGTAACTAAACTTCATTTAAAGGGAGGTTGTGTGATTTTTTAAAAAGCAAATTCCAGGACCCATAAGCTGTACCATGAATTTAGAGCTCAACTAAATATTGTGTGAAATGTTTGGCTCATTGTACTGGAAATACGCAGCAATGTGATGTACAAAAAGCAAACAGCATTTCAGAATTCTAAGGAACAATTGTTCTTTTCCATTGGCTCACTGTCAAAATGCCTACAAAAATCCTAATTTAACCTAGTATATACATGTACTTTCTGTGGTGCCTTCTAAGTTGCTAGCTTTCTGTCTGGTGATGCACAATTTGGATTTTCTCCACTCAAACACTAGCATTTGTAATGGGAACATTCCCTTGTCTCTTTCTTTTTGCTGTTCTCCTGAAATAAAGATTCCAATTCATACACAGTTTAGAGTAGTCTTAATGCTAACCCTGTTTGACAAATCTTCCTGTCAGCTTCAACTGTGAATGGCTATAAGGCCAAGTGATTGTCAAATGGATTTTGGCACTGGATTAAAATTTAAATCTATTTCTATTTCCATTATTTTATGCCAGACATACATTGCATCACCCCCCCCCCCCCCGCTTTTGACTACTGCTAACAGGGAATGGAACTACAAAGTAGTGTTTCACAAGGTTTTAAAAGTAAAGAGAAAGGGACAGAATCCCCCCAAAAGCCATTTGGAGATTTCTTTTAAAAAACAGATAGGGGAGGAGGAGGAGGAGGATGACGATGATAACAAGGACAAGATTGGATTTATACCCCATCCTTCACCTGGAGTATCAGAGCAGCTTATCTCCCCATATCAGACACCCTGTGAGGTAGGTGGAGCTGAGAGAGCTTTGAGACAACAGCTCTGAGAGAACTTGTGACTGACCCAAGGTCACCCAGCAGCTGCATGTGGCTGAGTGGGGACTAAAATGCAGTTCTCCAAATTAGAATCCGCCGCTCTTAACCACTATACTAAACTAGATAGATAGATACTTATATGCACGCCTTTTTTGAATTAGAAATAACAAGACGAGGGACCCGCAATACTCACAGGGGGGAGGACCTCATGGCTGAGGAGAAGGCAGTCACAGATAAGCTTCCACCCCCCTGGGCTCCGGCGGCGAGGCTTGTATGGCTCTCAGCTGTGGGCCCACCAAGCTCTCCCCCCACCCACTGGCAGCAATGGTGAGGTCTGCACAGCTCCCAGCCACCAGGCCCACCAAGCTCTCTCCCTCACCCCCCCCCCCCGACAGTGACAGCCAAGGCCCGTGCAGCTCCAACTGTCAGCCTGCCAAGCCTTCTCCCTCCTGCCTTGCAACGGAGGTGAGGCATCATTCCAACTGCATTCCCTGCACACTTTTTACTTTTGGGGGGATTTAAGTATCCCCTGAATATATTTTTTTACTTTACAGATTTAGATATCCGCATGCAGGGGGCACCTTGGCTATTAGATATATAGATATGGTACATTTGCCCCTCCACTCTTATCATGCCAGCTTCTCAGAAATATGCTTCTATTTCTATTTCTATTTCTTAAAAGGTGAGAAAAACCCTGTTGGTTTGTCAGGGCTTTTTTGTTGTTGAATTCTCAAGTGACTCTAAATGGAGAGAGTAGGGGCAACCACAAGAGGCTGCATCTTTTTAGGCCAATATTTGTGTATCAGACATAGGCAGGGGTCCATTGGGGCTGGGGTGAGGTGGAGCAAAGCTCCGCCAGCTCAGGAGTGGCCACTAGGGCAGCCAGGGGGCCGAATCAGATTCTTTGATCTGATTTGGCTCACTGCCGAATTGCCGCCGAAATTCGGCGGCAAATTTAAAAGTGACTGGAGAGGAGGGGATTTGAGGGAGAGGCTCCAAACTTGCAGGGTAGCTGCTGGGGCCTCTCCTTGAAATACCCACCAAGTTTTAAGAAGATTGGACTAGGGGGTCCAATTCTACAGGCCCCCAAACAGGTTGCCCCCATTCCCTCCATTGTTCTCTATGGCAGGGAAAAAAGTAACACTTTTTCCCCACCATAGAGAACAATGGAGGGGATGGGACAACCTGGGGGGCCCGTAGAATTGGACCCCATGGTCCAATCTTCTTGAAACTTGGTGGGTATTTCGAGGAGAGGCTCCAGCAGCTGCCCTGCAAGTTTGGAGCCTCTCCCTCAAATCCTCTTTCCTCCAGCCCCACATATACCCTATGAGTTTTTGCTATTGATTTCAATGGCCCATAGGGTATAATGGGGCTGAAACTGACATTCCCTTTCTGACACACTTCTGGTGATGTCAGGGGACGTGACATATGCTAATGTGTTATGCTAATGAGCTCCTGCACCTCTTTTTCTACAAAAGGACCCCTGGACATAGGAATTTTTATAAGGTTCACAAATGCCTTTTAATACAATGAGACATTGATCAAAAATTGGAGGGGGGGATCTGACAGTCAACTGACTTATTTATTTATATTTATAAATTCAGCTTCTAGACTGCCCTCCCCCATGACGTGGGCTCAGGGTGGTGAACAACAATTTCAGTAAACATATTCACAAATCATATTAAGTTAATTAAAACAATAAAGCAATGGCAATACAAAAACAATTTCAGGTGGTTTTTAATAAACCAGAATTATATACTTACCCCCATGTGGGGGGAGAAGAGAAAGGGGAAGTGCCAGGCAAGATGGAGGCTGTTCCTCTCCTCAGTCATAGGCCTTGCGGAACATCTTTGCCTTACAAGCCCTGCAGAACTGCATTAGGTTCTGCAAGGCACAAATGTCATTCAGCAGAGAGTTCCACCAGATCAGAGCCAGGGCCAAAAAAGCTTTGGCTCTAGTTGAGGGCAGCCAGATGTTTTTCTGGCCAGGGATCACCAGTAGGTTCTTCTCTCAGAGTGTGATGCTCTTTGGAGGGGTTTATACCAGGAGAGGCAGTCCCATAAATACGTTAGTCCCAGACCAATTAGAGCTTTGTAGGTTAGTACCAGAACCTTGAACCTAATTCAGTATTCAACCTGGAGTCAGTGCAGCTGGTGGAACACTGGTTGGATGTGCGCTAACCATGGGGTTCCGGTAAGGATCCACACCACTGCATTCTGGACCAGTTGTAGTTTCTGAGTCAGTCTCAAGTGTAACCCTGCATAGAATGATTTACAGTAGTCTAGCCTGGAGGTGACCACTGTGTGGATTCCTGTGGCTAGGTCAGGGCAAGACAAGAAGGGGGGCAGTTGCCTGATCTGGCATAGCTAAAAAAATGACTAGCAACATTTGTGATCTGGGCCTCCATAGATAAGGAGTAAGTTTGCCAAGTCCCCCCTGGCCATTGACAGGGGATGGAGAGATAAGGCTGACAGAACCAGGTTGGGATACTTCTGGAGATTTGAGAGTGGAGCTTGGGGATGACCAGGAGCTCAGTGGGGTACAATGCCATAGAATCCTCCCTCCAAAGCAGCCATTTTCTCCAGGGGAATAGATCTCTGTAATCTGGAGATGACCTGTGATTCTGGGGGATCCCAAGGTCCCACCTGGAGGCTGGCATCCCTAATAGGGAGGAATCCAGAAACACACCTAGGCTCTTGACAGTCAGCACCAATGTTAAGTGCATACCATCAAGAGCCAGGAGTTGGCACTCCCATCCTGAATCCCCCCCTTCCCAGCTACAGAACCTCTGTCTTAGATGGATTCAGTCTTAGTTGGCTCTGTTTCAACCATCCCACTTCCATAGCAAACAACCAACTTGGGTCTTGAGTGGAAATTGGGCAACTAACTGTGAATGACCAATGAATGGCTGCACTGAAATTTCTTCATTTGAGGAAGAGAGATAAAATGTAAGAATATATGTCAGCTGAGGTATGTATTTCCTCTTGCAGGAAGGAAAACCAGAATTTAAATCTTTCACTAAAGCACCCTAGTACTTGAGAACACACAAAGTCTGATCACTCCAAGTAATAAAAAAAACACTTTGCATTCTGAAATGATAACTTCCTGTGTCAAAGTATTATGAGGCTTTGAACAGTAGCTAGCAAGCCTGGAGTTGAAAGGTGATAAACTACCCGCACTTTCTGAGGGTGCCCCCCTGTACTAATCATGAACTGAGACATGGTGTGGATTAATGTATCAGCAAAATGAAGCTAGGAACACTCTTATCATGTCCCTTGATGGAGAAGGACTCACAGGGAACAGCCCTAGTAGCAACATTGGAAACACACTACCCACATCACCTGGCCCAGCCACTTGGTATACAATGACCAGGCTGGAACCAGTGGTTGCTACTGTGAAGCTGGGCTTGGCTAAGCACCAGCAGCAATGACTGCAGAACTAGGCCAGACTTTTCCCAGGGAGAGGCTGCCAGGGAAGAGGGAGGAGGGAAACCTGAAGAAATGGGACAGATAAAGATAAATTGGCTGGTGGGTAGGAAGGAGATAGGGTTGCCAACCTTCTCCCAGAATTGCAACTAATCTTCTGACTACAGCAATCAATTCCCATGAAGGAATTGAGAGCTTTGGAGTGTGGACCCTCTGGCATCACTTCCCTGCTGACTTCCCACTTCCCTCTCTCTCCTCAAAGCCCATCCCACCAAGCACCTGGGATTTCTCAAGCCAGAGTTCGCAACCTGTTGTGTTTGTGTTTAGAATATGAAGCAGTAATAGCTTGAAAAGGGCTCTGGTATCCTAAAGCTCCAATTCCTATTGGCTGATTAATAAAGACTCCCATTGGTCCTGAAGCCAATCTAGATGCCCAATCGCTGAGCCCTGCTTGGGTCCAATAGTATTGCTTGTATATAGTTACATTGTTGAAAGTTATGTGTTGGAACAGTATAAATGAAAGGGCTGCTCTCATAGAGCTGTCTTTTGAGCTGAACAATGTCACTGAATAAAAGCCTGTTTGTTTGGATTCATCGCCTCCTGTTCAATACTTAAAACAACCCTAGAAGGACAAAAGGAAGCAGGAAAAGGTGAGACACTATGGGGTCTGCCAGGCAAGGGAAAAGGGGAAGTAGGAGAGGATACAGAGGAAAATTAGATGCCCCCTGCAAGTCTTTACAGGTCCCCTGCTTGTTTTCATAAAATAGCAAATCTGTTTGATCATATCCTAGACTGTAGCTTGTTGGGTTGTTTTTTTTTTAATGATTCACCATTTCTAAAAGTTTCAGCTTCAGCAACAATTGATTCTGGCTCTAGCATGTTGTATCTAAATGGAATGGATATAAAATGTGGTTATTTCTGTGATCCTCTAAGCATACTTGGTGTCAAATAGGTCAGCTTTTCAAGAGCTAAACTGCTACTCAGAATGGGAGCTCCATATTCCACTACAAGTCCATTAAAATAAGCTTTGCTAGAAGTCAGCCACAAAGAGTTAAAAGTTGGCTGTATCATGAGAGCAGAACAAAGCCTTCTGGATAATACAGATGCTCAGATGGTTCAGCTCACAAGCTATATGCCAGTAACAATCAGCATATTCGAACACTGGACAAACCATTTATATTCAAATGGTTTGCACATATTCTTGGGCGTACAAAAATGCTGATAACGTGTACATCTTCTCATACTGCTTTCCCTAATCTCTCATCCTCATCTGTTGTTCACTCTAAGGACATAAAACATTTAGAATTCAGAGTGAGCGACTTACAAATGTGAATAAGGCATCTTCCCCTGTTCCTTACAGTTGCTTGACACTGCTGTTTTTTTTTAAAAAAAATAGCAAAGACAAGTGATCTATCTATCCGGAATGGACATAATTTGGACATGCATATCATCACAATGCCATAGCTGTTCTCTCCCTCAAAAGTATTTTCTGGACAAAGGGGGAAAAGTCAGCTTACAAAAAATAGATTGCCTCTGAATTAGGGATGGACCCATCACAGCCAAGAATCCTTCCTTTTGAAAAGAGGAATTCTATATCTCAGAAAAGTATGTACCTCTCTGGCAAGGAAAGTCTTGGCCAATTTCTTTCCAGGGTCAGGACAGGAATGCTGTGAATGTTTGAACATGTTTGACAACTAAATTTGCTTAGTTTGATGGCGGCAATCAGTGAGTCAAGCCCCAGATTTGAATGGGGGAAGGATGAATGATTTGCAAAATGGTTTGCAGCTGTTTATTAGCTGTGCTTACTAACATTTAGTTGCTTGAGGACATGAATGCCGCCAGTCATAGTAGTCCTTGTTCATGACACAACTGGTTGCCTAGGCAGGGCTCATTTTGTAGCTGGAGCTCCTCTGCATATTAGGCCACACACCCCTGATGCAACCAATCCTCCAAGAGCTTACAGTAGCCCCTGTAAGAAGAGTTCTGTAAGCTCTTGGAGGATTGGCTACATTAGGGGTGTGTGGCCTAATATGCAAAGGAGCTCCTGCTATGAAATGAGCCCTGCCTAGTAGAAACCAAAAAGTGCAAGGAAGGCCTTTTAGAAACAGCAGTTCTCTGTTACCAGAATCACGTGGCTTTTTTTTTTTTTACCCAGACCAATCAAGGTGCGCTTGGGGCCCCTGAGTTGTGTGGAAAGATGACATAGATATGTGTTGTTTTTATGTTTTTGTGTGTATTTTAGCTCTGGTTTTAATTGTTTCAGTGCTGTATTTCTTGTTTGGTTTAATGGTTTTTAAGATGTGGTTTTTATTAGTTATGTTTTAATTTGTTAGCCACCTTGGTGGCCTTTATGAAGGTCAGAAAGTTGGTCTACTTTTTTAAAAAAATAAATAGAAACATTTTAAATAAATTAACAAAATGTTTTCTGTGGTGCACAGTATTATGTTTAAATGTTTTACTTTTTAAGATGAAAAAACCAGACATGTGAAAGGAAAATAACTCCTATAATGCTTTGCAGAATTATGCAAACATAAAATTCTCCAATCCAAGAAGATCAGCAGCCATTAATGCAACTAAGGATTACATATGATTTTTTTAAAAGTGTTGATTTTCCTGCAGTTTATATGATTGATGATAGATTTACAGCTGCAGAGGAAAGCAGTATGAAGCACTGACTGCAGTGTGGGGGAGCTCCACTGTGCTATGTGACAATGTATATGCATGCAAGCTGCTTGTGATGTATTTTGTTGTACAAGAAATACAGCAAAACGTCAATCTGCTGCTAATGGGTCTTGAGCACTCAAAATCCTCTCCAAAAATCGGTTGCTTTATCATGCCTGATGATCAGGCCATGATCCAAACCATAGTCTTCCAGAAGAGTGTTTACCCAGTGTACTGAACATGAAATTGATTAAGAGTTCCAGTGGCTAAGAACCTTACAAGACCCATCTCTATCAATGAGTTCTGCATAAAATGTGGACAAAAACAGCGACCCTTTTCAAACTGCCTTTGTATTATATTTTAGTAACTGGTTGCTAATGGATTCCTGCCCCCGTCATTTCAGACAGACCTGTTTTAGTAACCAGCTGCCAGTGAAATTTATTTACCTGTTCATACAAACTTGCTTTCATTGGGATAGCAAACTGTGGTTTCACTTCTGAATTGCTGTGGTGTGCTGTTTAAAATGTCATAGCATGTCCTACAATGCTGCTTTTTTGCCATACAATGTTCCTTGGACTTTTTAAAAACATTTTAAGGTGAGCTCTATAGTGCTAAACACTAAAGCTCTATAGCAGCACCATTAGCATGCATTGACTCCATTGAGTCAATGCATCTCAGTGGTGCTGCTATAGTGCTTTAGTGCTATAGTGGTTTAGCACTGTAGCATTCACATTAGAACAATTTTTTTAAGTCTGAAGAAGATTGTATGGCAAAAATGGGCAGGGGGAAGTGGCACTGTCTGAAGTGACCTAGCGCTTCAGAGACAGCTCATTAATGGGAGGAAATTCACTGTATGAAACCCCTGTCACTGTATCGCTTTACTCGAAATTGGGTCAACAACTAATAACATCCTGTTTAGAATGGTAATGTCAAAAAGGGCCAGTAAAATGACGGAGAATTACTAATGCATCAGAAGCAAAGCCAGATAATTTGGAAGTCCAAAATTTGTGGAGAAAATCTGATGATGAGAATTTCAGAAGCATCCCTATTTCCAGACTGGGCTATCTGGGGAAGAATGATCTGATGCTGATCTTTGACAGATAGTCCTTTACGTGGTACTTTTCAAAGCCATGTACTGGTTGTTCTCTGTTAAGATGCTGCCTAGCACCATCATCTGCTACCTTGCCTCCTCCCTATTACTACCAGTCCAGTGCAAGCACATGTCACTGTGCTGTTGGGTGGTTGTGTTTCTGTCATGCCATTAGAAGGACTGGTTGGGTTGCAACTATGGAACTGCACAACCATCTGGTATAAATCATCTCTACGCCTGACTGTAGATGCTCTTGTTTTACCATTCTAACCCAGCATTTAAAATGCAAAATGTTAACAAAAAATTGTAAAACAAATCAGAACTTGAGCCAACCTTTACCTTTTACAAGGCTCTCAAGGCGTTCAAAATGCCATCAGCCTTCTCAAGGTTTCACAAACTCTCTTCTGTTTTCTGAAGATCACATATTTTGTGTAGGTCACTATTTAATTTGAATGGCTCGTGCAACCTATAAAACACAGTTAAGACGTGCTATTGTTATAAATCTTGACAACACTAAGAAAGGTAACCTTTACTTTTATTTTTACTGCTTGTTCAAATTGAAGAACTTTATTCAAATGTCAAATTCTCCAAACAACCCCATGCAAGGAAAGCCAAGGTACACCACTCAACGACACCATGCACGAGAATGATCTTATAAACATACTGCTTCATGGAAGGGATAGCCTGGAAGCACCAATGGCAGAAAAACAAATAGCTGCATTGCTTTTTTTTTTTAAATAATCCAAAATAACTGGACACTCACGGTTGTCTACCTGATCTATAAGATTCAGACTGTATTTCATCCTATCATCCATACTGTACGTAAAGCACAGACTGTTGATATTTCTGTTGTTTCCCATTGCATGCCTGGATGCATCTTCTAAGTTAACTATTAGTGGCCAGTCACATGTCCAAATGCCTGCTGTGCCATAATAAAAGCGACACTGAATGTCCTCTCATTTTACTAATTCGCTTGAAGTTAACACTTTTGATAAGGGGGGGGGAGGGGGGACTCCCTTTACAGAACTGTTCTGCCATTTTAGTGCCCTGCCCTTTTGTTCTCCTAGTTACCACTTTCTGCCAGCATCATTTTTCTTCTTCTGCCCTTACTGCCTCATTTGTTCAAAGTTCATTCAGCCTCATTTGTTCAAAGTGCTGCTTGATTTAGGCTGTGACACCCTAAATAGTTTGTTACTGGTGTCAGATGTCATCAGATGCCATAGATGTCATCAAAAAAAATCATGTGGCTTGCCTATCAGGTCAAACAGGACAGGAGTATGGGCACATGAGCTCTGAGAGCAAAGAAGGCAAAGGACATTGAGGCCAAGAAGACTGCCATTGAAAGTTTGCCACAAGAGTTAAAATCCCTCTGAAAGCAGGAGGCTTCTGGATGCTCTTGACAACAAATGCAAAATTAGGTAAGCAGTTTTGGCTCAGTCTTAGTCGTAACTTTGGCTGCAGTATGATAGCTGAGTGCTATGAAATGAAACAGGAGCCCTGTGACATCTTAAAGACTTACACAATTTATTCCACCATAAGCTTTCATGAGTTGCATCTGATATTGTGAGCTCTGGTTCATGAAAGCTTATGCTGGAATATTTGTTTCCATCTTTTAGGTTCCACTGGACCCCTGCTTTATTTTTCTGCTACAGACTAAACATGGCTACCCATATGGAATGATGGTATGAAACAGCTATTGAAGATGATCTATGGAAGGTAAAGCCTTTTATCATTTCCAATGGAAAGGAAAAGTATATCTATATCTATAATTAATTACATTTATTCAGAGCACTATGAAACTTTAGAGTCACTTCAAAAAACATATTTTTTCATCGTTTCAAGCTGGCTCTGCAAAGAGAGGCCTACGAAGAACCATCAAAGTCGAAGCCACCAAGCAAACACATTTTTAAAAATGACAGCTCTTTGCAGCAGCTCTGTAACCTAGACAAAATATGTATTTTGGGATACTCTGCAGCAGCCATTCTTTTCCAATAAAATCTTCCAAAAATCTGCTCTTAGTTAATATGGAAGCCTCTCCAGAGAACGTCAAAATGGGAGCTTCATCTGGATTCAGCAATGGAGCCCAAACACGCATTTGTAAAGAAGCCGCACTAGTAAACAATAGCTTTTTAACTAACTTCTGTTTAGACTTGTGGGAGAGAGTACCGCCAAGTGGGATTTTATAAACTCTCCTCGTTGCAACGTTACAAAGCCATAAATAATAGTTAACACTCAAAGTCCATCCCCATGCCCACTGGATGCTTGTTCCAATCACTGTCTGGCACAGTTCGATATGCTTGGCAAATTCTGTTCAAGCAAGTCCAATAACCAGAACAGCAGCAGGGGTTGCAGGTCAAGACTGTGATTCATTGGCAGCATGGCAAGAAGCCTGCACACTGCCTGCCTGCCTCCATTACTCTTGGCGCACACCTCCACTGTCAGTCGTGATTTCCATGCACACTAAGCTTGTCTGAAATGCAAAATTTATGCTGGAGGATTCTTCTTTCTCCCTGTTGCAAACTGAATAACATGACACATTGCTGACTAAAGGCCAAAATCATTCAGTGGCCTGAATTGAATGTTGTCTTATACAGGGAGGTGTCCAACTAAAATCTGTGCCAGAAGGAAGAATTGCTGGAAAAGGTGATATTTGCTTCAAATCGGGAGGGGAGGAAGAATTTTTTTTGTTCTTATTGAACTTCCACAATATACATCTTAGACATACAATTTGGCTGTTCAGTTGCAGCCCCCTCAGTGGTTGACTGCTGCCAAATTAGCCTCTGAATACAGACCAATTCACTTAGCCTGAAAACAGAACTTGTGGAAAGCATCTTGATCACTCCATTATGCATCCAGATTGATGTGCAGTATGCAAGGAAGTGAGTGGGAAAAGATGACTGTATTTGCAGGTCTGTATGCTCAAGTCAAAAATCAACAGGTGCATGATGCAAATTAGGCTAGTAAACCCTTTCCAGTTTCTGAGTTGGGAAGGTACTCAGACAACTAAATAGATCTGTTACTCATTTAGGGAAACATGAATGATCACAGTGCAAATGTCTTCTGAGGCACACCAGCCCATAATCTGAAGTAGTTCTACCACAGCACATTTCAGTCTTCATGGGCAACACCACAGGCCTGAACTAAAAACTCTTTTATCTGTGAAGGGTTAATTCTTCACAGAGGCAGAGAGCCTTGAGTGACAGGCTATTCCAAGACATCTGATTGGTTCACATCAGCTGAACAGAGAAAGACTTCTGAATTGGAAGCTGAAGAGAACTCAGTCTGATTTCAGCCCTATCTGAGAAGGGTACTGGAAAGAGTGTACCAGCCTTCTGGAAACCAAGAGAGTTAGAGAATACTCAAAGAACTGAAGTGTTTGGGGAAAAATTGGAACACAAGTCTCTCAACATAAAGATTTAAGTCACTGTGAAAAGCTTAAGAAACTCTCATTAGCCTGAAACATAAGAACTAAAGTCTACAAGTATTTGAATAAATAAATAAATAAGGCTATAAGTATTTGAATAAATAAATGATGCTAGCAAAAATAAATGGTGGAATGAAAAAACTTGTAACTAATAAGTACAACAACTCTACCCCTTCCTTCTGGGGGCAGGCTCCCTAAAGGGATATTGTATTATTATAGATTTTATGGTTGTACTGCTATGTTTTTAATTGTTTTGTTTTAGATTTTATTACTCATTGTTCTGTTTCTCCACTAATTTCTTTGTTTCCCTTTTGGTTTGGTTTGGGAGACCTAGTGTGGTATTGTGGTGGTAGCTGGAAGACCCCAGGTTCAAATACCCAATAGTGCCATGGAAGCTTGCTAGGCGACCTTGTACCACTCACACTCTCTCAGCCTAACCTATATTGTTGTGAAGATAAAATGGAAGGAAGGAAGGAGGTTGTAAGCTGCTTTGGGTCCCCATTGTGGAGAAAGATGGAGTATAAGTGAATTAAATAAATATTAAATGCATTGTGAACTATGATGTAATAGAAGTAAGATATTGTTATTACTGTATAGTACTGTGGGCAGAACTGGAAAATATGCTAAAAATGTTTAGAATAAGAGAACTTAGTAGAGACTCATTGTCAAGACCAACACTAAGTGTAATGAAATATTTTCTTTATGTTCACATGCCCAGAAAGACTTCTCAAAGCTACTTACAGGTGATAAGCAGGGATGCTGCAGAACATTGCCAATGCACAGGCTCAAGCAGCTGCTGAATGGGTGGCAATGGGGACAGATGCTGGGGGACTGCTGAATTGGCAATGATGCAATAAGGAAGAAAAAGCTAAGAAAAAACATCAACAAATGAATGTATTCTATACTAATGTAAAAATAAATTTATTAATCAATAGTCTGTTGCCTATTTCCGTTTCACAGTAATGCATTAATTCTATATTGAGGTTGGTGATCACAACCCAACAGTTACTGTTTATAATGTTAGTATGCTCCCAGGCACTACATCACAACAATAATAGCTCTTGAACATGACACAATACATATGTATGGATTTTAAACTACACTCTCAGACAATTTACAAAAAAGTGTCCATAGACCTCCCGTGACAAAATGATATTGCTGATGTAAGACAGAAATTTCCTATGTAGCCTTACTTGTTTCCCAGGTATGTCCACGTTTCCATCTATCTACCTCTCATATCAAAGCAGCTGCGAGTATAACTTGGAACCAAATTTCACAGGATATATTCATAGAGATATTGCAGACTACAGTTCTCAACTTGGGTGGAATCTGGAGGTTCTCAAAACTAACTGGAGCTCCATGCAGTATTTGGAACCAGCTTTCACAGAATATATTCACAAAATTATTGCAGACCAGCAGTTCTCAGCTTTGAGAGCCTCTTGATTCAACATAAGCATTTTCTTCCATATTGCATAGTATATGCTGAGGTTCCCCCTTTATCTTCTCTGAACTGGCAATGATGGCAAGGGGAGGTGGGGAGGCACCAGTGGGGCAGGACTGAGGTGGAAAATATTTGGGGGCTTACTGAGCAGCAGTAGTGGGGAGCAGGGGGTGGCCTGCGGTCTGCTGAGTGGCCTAATGCTGTTCACCAGACTGCTTCTCATGTGTAGCATAGTATGGCACAGTGCAAGATTATAGATTTTGTAAAATACATGTGACTAGTGTCTTGAGAAATAGCATCAGGCATTTCAGAGGCAATCAAACAACTTGCTGAGAAGCCATCTCTCTGCTTGTGATCAGTAAGTAGGGACTGAGCTGAGTCAATAGGTATCTCTAATTAAAGTACCATTATATTTTTGTAAAACTGACATAAAAAGAAACAAATGTGAGTGGCAAAAGTGGATGAAATAAAAAGGTTCACAATGATAACATACCAAAACAAAGAGAAATGAAATGCCCTAAGTTATAAACGGAAACACAGATGCCTATTGGCAGGGGTCATTTCGTAGAAAAAGAGGTGCAGGAGCTCATTAGCATAACTCATTTTTGCATAACTCATTTGCATATGCCACACCCCCTAACATACTGGAAGTGTGTCAGAAGGCAACACCCACCCCTCAGGCTCCACTCCACAGGTGAGTGAAACTCACCGGCTCTTCCTCCATTCCCTTCCCCATCCAATACTTTGTGCAATAAAAATAAGCATAAAGAACACACCCTCATTCTCTTCCTGCTCCCTTGAAACCACCAGGTTTCAAGTAGACTTGAGATACCTAGGACATGTGCACCACACATCCCTTTCCCTTCCCTTCCACACAACAAGACACCCTGTGAGGTAGGTGGGGCTGAGAGAGGTCTTTTGAGAACTGCTCATGAGAGAACAGCTCTGAGAGAAGTTGTGACTGGCCCAAGGTCACACCAGCAGCTGCATGTGGAGGAGTGGGAAATCAAACCTGGTTCTCCCAGATTAGAGTCCAACTCCTGACCACTACACCAAACTGATGGGGTAGAAGCTGCTGAAGGGTTGGTAAAATTTCTCCAGTACTTATGTGCCATGTGCCCAGATAAAAAATGGTATACTTAGAAAATTTATATGCCACCTTGAGCAAGTCTTTGGAAAAGCAGCACACAGTCATAAAAGGAACAATGATAAAATTATCAATATTAAAACAAAACATTAAAAACAATAAAGACCCTAGCAGGGCTTTCCCCGGGGCGCTGCACCTCTGCACTGCTCGGGGAAGCCGAGGAGGGGACGGGGCTTGGTCATGTGCCCACCCCCTGGGCTCCTCACTCCCAGAGCTGCGCTCCTGTGTGCTCCCGCTCCAACGGACCCCTGCCTATTGGGATGATACCATTTGGCAGGAAAATGGACTAACTATTCTAGCTCTGTGACATCCCTGCCAGGCACATATCTGATAGATCTCTCTGGTTTCTACTACCCCTCCTACTTTTCTCTGTCAGG
Organism: Lepidodactylus listeri; assembly: GCA_029233225.1. Lineage (NCBI taxonomy): Eukaryota > Metazoa > Chordata > Lepidosauria > Squamata > Gekkonidae > Lepidodactylus > Lepidodactylus listeri. The sequence goes on along the minus strand of JARCFY010000002.1, from coordinate 114,698,360 downwards.
ACACTGAAACCAGATAGAGAGGTGCCAGGATAACTATCAGACTGGAAGTGTTCTGGTTGCAAGTAAATACCAGGAAAAATTATGTTATATTCAGAGCGTATACTGTATTAAAAATCTGGCATAATTTGCATCAGATGAAGAGTAGTAAAGTTCTGACTGCAATTCATGAATTTATACACTGATATACTTCATCACAGACATAACCATGTTAGTATCAGACTGCAGAGACTTGTGTGACATATGAGCATCCAGTTTTAAAAATTGCAGATTGGGGCAAATAACACATGCATTCCTTTAATTCAGAAAATCAATTTTCCCCATTGCTTGAAATAATTAGCAATTAATCCTGCTCCCTCAGTTTTGTCTGCCTGCTTGCTTTATTTTAGCATTTATCAGTGGAAAGGCAAGCCATATTGCTACTGATGGACGTTATTTGTTTGGCATGTACATCCTTTTTTTTGGATCCTATCGAAAAGTTCACTGTGGCCTTTATTCAGATTTAATTATCACCACTCAGGATTAATACTTCATTTTATCGCACTAATGCAACCTTAATACTAGATGTAAATTTGGTATGATAACAGCTGTACCTGGCTGCTTTAATTAATCTGTCTAACCTGAACATGCTGCTTCAAATTTATAAAGATCAATCTCAACTGCCCCTAGAATGCTCATAATAATTGGCTGTTCTATCACATGAACATGCTTTCTGTTGTGCCGGGTATGGACTAAATGCTATAGTGTGCATTGACCCAGATGGATATCAGGTAGTTCATGAGGGCACTTTCCTAACTTTAACTGGACTCATACAGTAAATAACCTACCAGGGATCAATATTGTCTATATATGTAGAATAATAAATAGAAGACTAATATCATGCTGATAGCTACTATTGCTTTTGGATTTTACCACTCACAGTGGAATGCATATTTCAGATTTGGTCAAATGATTTAGACAAATTGTATTTGAAAAGAAGCAAAATCTATATACTAATAGCCAAGTGTCCCCTATGTGTGTGGATGTCTAAATCCACACATCGGGGGCACTTGGGGGGCAGAGATATTTTCCTGCACACTTGGGGGACTCCCCAGGTCTGCAGAAAAATCTGAAAACTTTAAAAAACCCTTTACGGGGGATACTTAAATCCCTCCAAAAGTAAAAGAACATTCCCTGCACATGCACAGAGAACACACTGGGAACTGCTGCGGGCCAATGGCTGAGAGCTGGTCAGGCCTCACTGCTGATGCCTGTGGGAAGGAGATCGGTGGGCCTGGGCCTCACCATTGGTTTGTGGGGGGAGAAGAATTGGGGGGCCTGGGCTTCGCCATCGGTCCCGGGGGGGGGAGAGAAGGCTCACCTGTGGGTGCTTTTTCCTTGACGTGGAGCTCCTTCTTCCCCCCCCCACGAGTATCGCAGGTCCCTGCTTCTTGTTCTATCTAATCCTAGCCCATTCCTCAAAGCACTGCTACCTGTCAACACTCCTATCCAGTCAGTTTGTATGATCCACAGCACACAAAGCGGGCAACACAAATGGTGGAAGGGATGAAATCAGCCACAGAGGAATGCAATTTGCCCCTCTGCGCTTCACCAAAGGCAAGGGAGATGGGAATCCTTGTAGGAGACGCCTTTCTATTGCAGGTGCCATCTTTTCCATAAAAATTAATAAAATAGATCAATATTGGTGCTTACTGGCACCTCCTGATTATATTTTTGTTATTATGTTAAATTGTTTTAATGTAGTACATTGTTTTTAACTTCTTGTACTCTGCCCTGGGCCCAATAAAATAAATAAATAATCATAAAACAGGAGTTAACTGTAAGTATAGCAGCTAACAAAACAGGGGAATGTATCCTATCTTAGGCTGGAAGAAGTTCCTTCCTAAGGAGTCTTCCTCCAACTTAAGCATCTGTTTTGTTCACAGAAGGTCCAGTTTCAAACCTCAGCAGCTCCACTTGAAAGGGTCACACAGGGCCCTGACCTGGATAGCCCAGGCAAGCCTGATCCCGTCAGATCTTGGAAGCTAGGCAGGACTGAACCTGGCAAATACTTGGAAGGGAGACATCCAAGGAGTACCAGGGCTGGGACCAGGGCCGTAGCTAGCTAAGGGCCCATAGGGCGACACACCCTCCCACATTGTCAATGCCCTGTCTCTGCCCCCAGCCCCAGCAACAGTGCAGGCGGTGGCTCTTGGTTTTCCTTCCTGCTGCTGTGACCAGCCTCGCCCTGCACTGAAGCCAATGCCCACAGGCAATGCCCACAGGCAATGCCCACCACCGCCTGCCTCTGCCCGCCACCCACTGCTCATTTGGGGAAGAGGCTGCACAACGTCTGCCCAACGGCAGAGGAAGATCCGGAGGAAAGGTGATAAGGACTCGGAGGTAGCAGCTGTTGTGCTCCAGCTGTTGCACTCCAGCCAACTGAAAGAGACACTGCAGGTAGGGGGCTTCTCCCCTCAACCATTTTAGGGGGTGGGAACAAAAGACCCGCCCAAAAAAACCACTACCCCCTCAGGCCGCTTCCCAAACCAGAACCACGCGAGGGATGCCAGGCTTCTTTGCTCGCTGGACTGGCCCTATCAGGGCTGAGACACCACCCTGTAGGTGGCCTTTCCTGGCCTCTCAGCCACAGCCACAGCAGCTCTTTTGGTTGGGAGGCTCTTCATCGAGGGAAGGGGTGGTGGTGGGGGAGCTCAAACCATGCCAGGGAGCCAGCTCTTCTAATTTTGTTTTATTTTATTTTTTGTGACATCAGAAGTGATGTCGTGCCCCCCACCAAAAAGCATCTAGCTATGGGGCTGGCTGGGATGCAGAGGCAAACAATAGTAAGCCACCTCTTTGGAAAGTCCAAGCCCCACTAGGAGTTGTCAGAAGTCAACTATGACTTCCAGGCACACACACACACACACACACACACCTCACCTAAAAAAAGAAGAAAAAGAAAGGGTTACATAGTAGGCAATCTAAAAGATGTCCACATAAGAACCTGGAGAGGTGCTGCCAGTCAGAGTAGACAATACTGATCCTAGTAGACCAATGTCTGACACAGCATGAGGCAGCTTTTGAGTTCAAGTGTCTCTTCCATTGACGGAAGGCCCAAAATCACCTAGTGAACTTCACTGCCAAGTACAAGTGAACAGGCACCTTAAAGACACTTTGTGGCACTTTAAAAACTATAAACAAGTCCTATATTGGGTTTACGTACAGAACAGACTGCTTAAAAAGAAGGTGATTGAGTCAGCACACAGACATAGAGATGCAAGAACATACAGATGCATCTCATGTTCACACGTGACATATAACATTGGTGATTTTCCTTATCCTACTATTCAGGGCATGCATTATTAGGGTGTACCATCTGTACATCTCATATCTAGAACTCTAAGTTGTGATGCTTTCCTGATGAAAGTCTTTCCAAGTTTGGAACGGTTATGGTTATCTAAATTAAAATAATCTCACAATGGTTTTTAAGGGAGTTTCTGTTTGTGTATGTGTGTGCGTTTGTGTGTGTGATGATTATTCACTGAGGAGTTCTAAAACAAGTAGATTGATTTGTACTTCTTTCCCCAATATGCTAGGCATCCAGGGCATCTGCAGGTGATAATTTGTTCAAGGTAACAGTTTTTATCAGGTGATACAACAACTGGATTCACAATGATGTGAGCCAGGATGGATGATAGCTCCCACAGATAATTTGCATGAATTTGGGAACTGGTAAAACACATGGAAAGGAGCCTTGCTTGACGGCTTTTAAAAATCCTCAAGAACTGACTATTAAAGGGAAGCTTTCTATGATCTCAAGAAGAACCAATCTGTTGGCCTATGCGAGAGAGGATGAAGGATGTGTGTGTTGTGAGTAGTGACTATCACCCTAGAACTAAGGAAAGCTGCCCATAGGTAGCCAATCACAGCCTGTCTGCCTTACAAACCTATCAGCAGCCCTCATCCTGGTTTCCATCCTTACTGGAATGGAAAGTCAAGAATCTGAAACTGCAGGAAGACAAGTTGTAGGGATGGAAGAACAGACTATGCATGAAAAATACTTGGGTTCCAGAAAAAGGCCAGTATACATGGAGTTCCCAGGAAAATGTTAGGATTGCCAACTTCCTGCTGGGAGGTTGAAATCAGTTCTACCTTGAGAAAATGACTGCTAGGAATGGTGGATTCTATGGCATTAAGTCCTGCTGAGGTCCCCACCCTCCCTAACTTCCCAACTTGGAGCTGGCAACCTTAATTCCCATCCAGGCACTGCCTAGACACAGACCTCCTTACCACATGCTGTGTCATGTACTTTCAACCATACACTAGCCCTCAAATGATGCTTGGGCAACAGAGCAGTTGTACAGACCTCATTTTGTAATGCTGACAAATTGCAAATCTTCATAACTGTCTTTCTTTTCCAAGTGAGAGGTAAGGTGAACAGAAGTACATTAACAAGAATGACTTTTCTGGTACCTCAATAATTACCTTTCTCTGTTCCTTCATTTGATTCTGTGACACCTTCATAGGGTTTTGTTTTTGTTTTTTTGGGATGTGGGTTTGAGATACAACCAAATACCTTAGCATGTAATGGCATAATCACTGTAGTGGGCAACTTCATCAATTGGGTTGTATAGTGGGGGGGGGGGTTTGTACACAATGCTTTAGGAGGACATTCTGGAAATCATCCCATTCAAATGACACTCTTATTCATTATATGCCTCTGAGGATCCCCAAATGTTGACTTATTTTATGTTTTCCCTAGTATGAAGGTCTCAGTATTGTCAGCAGCATGCATGACAAAACGCTTGAATTTTACAGCATTTTCACCACCTATAAATTAAATTAATCAATAATTCAGCTTTTCTGGATGCTGTGTTTTATCCACAAGGGCAAGAGCCCATTGGAGGTCACTCCCCTGGAACAATGTACTTTATATCTACAGTCAACAACAATCACACAGTGTGTAGAACTGCTGAGTATGTTAGAAAAAAGAGGTGATCCTGAGGAGAAATCACAAGTGGTCTGCAATGGGGAGAGGAGGGGAATGACCCTCTCACTAAATGATGACCCTGAATGAAAAGGCATGTTTGGTTCCACTTAATAAAAGGCACTGTAGCCTGTGCTCCCTTAACAGCAACTGGCAATTGACAATTTCTTTCTCAACAGTTGCAGTTCTGTGGATGTTTGTCTTTTCATCTGATATCAAAAGATGCCCAACTTAATTGTAGCTCGACACATACGAAGTACGCTTCCTCACTGACTGACAGGCTCTCAAAGACTGTCACTTATAAAGTGCATCACATGCATTTCCTGACTCTGACAGTGCACACAATTTGTGAACACTGCAGTTTTTGTCATAAGAGCAGTCCAAAAGTGGCACTCTGCCTTTATCAAATAACAGCAAGGGATGCATTTGCTGTTCTTCAATGGGGTTAGGACTTCACCTCAGCTGTTTGAAATATTGTTTCACATCAATCCACGTGTGACTATCAAAGATATACGGATATCTTAATAAACAGATGACAAGAAAAGAGAGTTACTTCAAGGTCTTATCAACTGATCAGAAATATAACACAATGTTATTTAAATATTACATTTAAATAATTTTAATATTTTAAACATAATAATTGAACATTTTTGAACTCAGTAAAATGTAAACTCCAGCAAGGGTTCCAAGTCCTCCACATCCCTGAGAGCCACAGCAGCCCCCGCACCTGGGACCAGAGGCTCCCAGAGACATGCAGCAGTGGCAAACCACACAGGCACCGTTTGGGGCACAGTCACGTATGCCATGCTCCGACATGGTCCATGGTCCCACCTGTGGTTGGAAGGATTTGCCAGGAGACTCCTTTGAGGCAGATGCTGGTGCCATCCAAATGACCCTTACTCATCTCAGGGGGAAGTGCTCAGGAACTGTCAATGACTGACATGCTGTTGGTGCTGCATGGGGCTCTGCTTCTGCAAGGGAATGAGCCCCAGGGTAGCTTGGCTAGCTGATCCAAAGAGAGGAGTGGGACAGGCTTCAGGCACCCCAGCCCACAGTTATGCCCTGAACACCACTCAAGGAGGGTGCTCCTGTCAAGGGAGGGTGCTAACAGCCCAGTTTGGGGCTACAAGCATCCCCCACCCTTACCCCAAGCAGCTCTCCCAGTTACAGTTTCCTGGGAGTCCACTTCATTGCATGGCATGGGCCATGGAAGGCAGGGGCTGGATCTGGGAAAATCCACACCAATACAACACTGGTTTTAGGCCCAATTTACACCTCCCCTCTGAGGTAGTTTGACTGCTGTCTTTTCCCAAGCTCATTTCACTCTGGTTTCAAATTTCACTCCAGTGGGTCTGAAGAATACTAAGCAACAGCATTTGCTTAAAGCGGTATAATGCTAGCTTGACCACAGGAGGGCAATTAACGAATGTAAACAATCAGGGGTTATTTCATAGAAAAAGAGGTGCAGGAGCTCATTACCATAACTCATTTGCATATGCCACACACCCTTAACATACCGGAAGTGTTTCCAAAGGCAACACCCACCCCTCAGGCTCCACTCCACAGGTGAGTGAAACTGACCTGCTCTTCCTCCATTCCCTTCCCCATCCAATACTTTGTGCAATAAAAATAAGCGTAAAGAACACACCCTCATTCTCTTCCTGCTCCCTTGAAACCACAAGGTTTCAAGTAGACTTGAGATACCCAGGACATGTGCACCACCCATCCCTTTCCCTTCCCCTCCCCACAACAAGACACCCTGTGAGGTAGGTGGGGCTGAGAGAGGTCTTTTGAGAACTGCTCATGAGAGAACTTGTGACTGGCCCAAGGTCACACCAGCAGCTGCATGTGAAGGAGTGGGGAATCAAACCCAGTTCTCCCAGACTAGAGTCCAACTACTGACCACTACACCAAACTGATGGGGGTGGAAGCTGCTGAAGGGTTGGTGACATTTCTCCAGTACTTATGTGCCATGTGCCCAGATAAAAAATGGTATACTTAGAAAATTTATATGCCACCTTGAGCAAGTCTCTGGAAAAGCAGCACACAGTTATAAAAGAAACAATGATAAAATTATCAATATTAAAACAAAATATTAAAATCAATAATGACTCTAGCAGGGCTTTCCCCGGGGTGCTGCGCCTCTGCACTGCTCAGGGAAGCCGAGGAAGGGGCGGGGCTTGGTCATGTGCCCACCCCCTGGGCTTCTCACTCCCAGAGCTGCGCTCCTGTGTGCTCCCGCTCCAACGGACCCCTGTAAACAATAATTTATAAACTAGAACAAGTATGGTTTGAAACTAGAAACAGGTATAGACGGGGTTTTTTTGAAACTAGAATGATTCTAGCGGGAAAGTCAGATGTAAATTTGACCTTAGTTGTGGAAGCCAGAATTTGGGGGGGGGGGGGGGAGCACCAAGCCTCATGCAAGGGGAATGGGAGAGGCAGATGTGGATGGCCAAGCTGGATTCCCAGCCTTTGCTTACCTGTCAGTGAGTAGCTGCCCCTTTGTGTCAAGTCTCTGGAGAGAGCGTACATGTTAGGGCTCTGTAATGAGACATATTAGCCACACAGTGTGGACTTTGGTTTTCCCCTTGGAGGTTAGTGCTAAGTGCTCATCCAGTATTGCTAATGCTCACTCTGTTCTTCTCCTGCTTCTGAAGTGCAACACCACACACTCTAAGCCTACATGGCAGGGAGCTCGGGGATGGAGTCCCATGCAGCCTGCCCTACCTATAGGCTTACCAAGTCCCCCAGGAAAGCGGGGGAAACACCGATTTTTAATGCTTACCCCCGCTTTTTCAAAATTGGCCACCGGGGGAGGCAATGGCTGCCAGCAGGAATGCAGGGGAACATCGGAGCCTGCCCTGCCCTCTCCCTGCCAGGCCTGAACTGTCTTAAAAGGGAAATGTCTGCAGAGAGCCTGCAGTATGCAGTAAAAAGCCTCACCAGACATTTCCCCTTTAAGAGCAGAGCCAGCAAGAGAAACTCCCGCCCAGAGATTAAGGAGGGACTAGGCTCTTTGTACTGAAGGGTCTGCTTTTGCATGTGGCTTGCAAGGTAGCTGGGGTAAGTGCCTCTGCCAGCTCTTTTCCTTCTTTCTCTCTCCCCCTCCCCCTTTCTTTCTTTTTTCTGTCTGTCTGTCTGTCTCTCTCTCTGTCCCCATCCAGCAGAGGTCTATCAGTGGCTATTATTAGCCACAAGGTCTAAATGGAACCCTTTGTCTGGGGCAGTGATGCTCTGAATTCTTGGTGCTTGGGGGGCAACAGTGGGAGGGCTTCTGGAGTTCTGGCCCCGCTGCTGGACCTCCTGAGGGCACCTGGTATTTTTGGCCACTGTGTGACACAGAGTGTTGTACTGGATGGGCTGTTGGCCTGATCCACTGTGGCTTCTCTCCTGTTCTTATGATATGAAAATCATATTTAGCACTTGTGTAGCACTTAGTGCTTCATATTCTGCCGAGATGAGGAAGGATTCAGTAGGGCCGTTGCTCAGTGATAGAGCATCTGCTTGACATTCAGGAGGTATCAGCCTCTTCAGCTAAAAAAGGATCAGGTAATAGGTGACATTAAAGATCTCAGCCTGAGACCCTGGAGAGCCACTACCAGTCTGAGTAGTCAATACTGACCTTGATGGACCAATGGCCTGATTCAGTATTAGGAAACTTCATGAGTTCATGTGGAAGCAACATCACAGGATGTGACATCACAAAATGATGTCACTTCCTTTCTCCTGGCTCCACCCCCAAAGTCTCCTGGCTCCACCCCCAAAGTCCTCAGATATTTCCCAAGTTGGACTTGGCAGCCCTACCTACCTAACATGTTATGGGGCATCCTGGCAGAGTTTTCTTTAGGGCTGGAGGGCAGTGACTGGGTGCTGCTGTTGTCGGCATCCATTGGGGCTTGTGGGTAGCACAGGGGCCAGTGGAGGTGGTCACTCAAAACTTTGCTTTGCATAGGCTATGCCATTTTTTTTGATGGTGTAACTTTCCACTGCTACTGGGGGGCATTCCTATGCTAGAATGGTTTAGGGAGCCTACTAACTCCCACCCTGCTCCCCGGCCCACCCACTTCCATGCTGCCGCAGGGGCCAATGCTGCTGACCCACTGCATGGCAGGTGTGGCAGGGAAGAACCAGCAGGTGGGGCCATTGTAGTGGCATTGCGGTGTTGCACCAGCACAAATCTTATTTATGCTGCTGTATCTGCGAGATATGCCAGCATAGCAGCTAGTCAGCTTCCTGAAGTCTTCCCCCACCTAGTCTTGTGTGATTACAATTCACACATTAAAAAAAGAATGTTGTGACATTGCCATATCCCTATAGTCATACAAATAATTTACATAACAGGTCACTAATGCTAATAAAACTCCTTTCTTAGTTGCCATTCAAAAATTAATTGCCTGGAAATCTGTAACTTAGATTTCCCCTATATTTTATTCACCAGAAAGATCTATATACTAATAGCCAGGTGTCCCCTCTGTGTGCAGATACCTATTTCTGCCAACAAAGGGCTCACTCTCCCCCAAAAGGTTTTTCTACAGACTCAGGGAACTCTGTGAGTCTGTAGAAAAATCCAAAAAAAGTTAAAACAAACCCAAAAAAACCCCAGGGAGGGTTGAATTTCCCCTGTTAGGATTGCCATGTCTGGGCTTGAAAATACCTGAAGAATTTAGGGGTGGAGCCAGGAGAGGGTGGGGTTTGGGGAGGGGAGGGGCCTCAACATGGTACAATGCCATAGAGTCCACCCTTCAAAGTAGCCATTTTCTCCAGGGGAGCTGGAGATCTCCAGGCCCCACCTGGAGCGGGAGATCTTCAGGCCCCACCTGGAGGCTGGCAACCCTACCCCAATACCTCTTGAAATGGCCCTCTACTCCAGGCCCTGCCCACATTGACAGTGAGAGACTGCAACGTTGGAGGGTGGGATGCTTCTTACTGTTTTTGTCAGTAAAAGGCAAGGGAAGGGTTCTTTCTAGGCCTGTTTTGGCCTTTCAGGGAGGGATCCTTAGTGCTAGGCTGGGAAATTCCTAGAGATTTTGTGGTGGATTATAAGGAGGGCTGGGTTTGGGGAAGGGAGAGGCCTCAGCTGGATATAATGCCACACAGTCCACCCTCCAGAGCAGCCATTTTCTCCAGGGAGACAGATCTATATAGAGTTCAGTTGTAATTCTGGGGGATCTCCAGGCCTTACTTGGCAGTTGGCAACCCTAGGCCTGGCAGCAACTTGATGCCATCTCACTTTCATGACTCAAGTAGGCCCGGCTGCTGGCTATTCTTCCAACAAACAGGGGCAAAAGAAACTTATAGCTGCAAAGTATACTAAACCACTAAAAGTATTAAACTGATATTTTTGCATTTTCTTGATTTATTGGTTTAGTGTACTTTGCAGCTATAAGTTTCTTTTGCTCCTGTTCTACCATATAGCAGCATGTGTTCAGCTTATTGTTTACTTGCGATTGTGCAGCAGCAGCCTACCTATGAAGGCCAGTGTGATGTAACAGTAAAAGCTTCAGATTAGGGTCTACGAGACCCAGGTTCAGATCCCCATCTTGTGGCGGAAGCTGACTGGGTGATTTTGGACCAGTCACATACCTTCAGCCTAACCAACCTCGTAGGGTTGTTGTGCAGATAAAAAGGAGGTGAGAATAATGTAAGCTGCTTTGGTCCTAATTGTGGAGAAAGACTAATTTTCCTAGGTAGAGACTGTGGGGGAGAGGAATAGCGATGGAAAGCTAAAGCCAGAGAGGCAGATAAAGATAGGTTAGCTGTTGGGTGGGAAGGAAATAGGGTTGCCACCTCCAGGTTGGAAAATTCCTGGACATTTCAAGGGTGGAGCCTGGGGATGGTGGGGTTTGAGGAGGGGAGGAAGTTCAGACCAGTATAATACCATGGACTCCACACTCCAAACCAGCCATTTCGTCCACGAGAACTACACTTGCCAGGTGAGGAGATCACCCAGAATTACAATTGTTGTTTGGAGGGTTGAGTCTATGGCATTATACCTTGCTGAGGCTGCTTGCCTCCTTTTAAGTATTGAGCGGGAGGCGATGAATTCAAACAACAGGCTTTTATTCAGTGAGATTGCTCAGCTCAAAGTCAGCTCTATGAGAGCGGCACCTTAATTTATACTGTTCCAACACATAACTTTCAACAAAGTAACTATATACAAGCAATACTATTGGACCTAAGCAGGGCTCAGCGATTGGGTATCTGGAATGTCTTTAGGACCAATGGGAGTCTTTATTCATCAGCCAATAGGATATGGCGCTTCAGAATACCAGAGCCCTTTCAAGCTATTGCTGCAACAATAATCCAACACACAAAACACAACACCTCCCCAAGCCTCACTGTCCCATGGGTCCACCCCCAAATCTCCAGGAATTTCCCAACCTGGAGCTGGCAGGCCTAAGGTGAATTGATCTCTGTAGCTGGGAGACCCATTGTGATTCCCAGAGTGCTGCCAGTGCTGCTGTGGAGGGAGAGGAAGCAGGTGGGTGGGTGAGAGCACTGCCACCACTTCTGCTGCTGGTGTATGGGGTGGGGGAGGAAGCAGGCAGGAGGCTGGGAGAGTGATGGGGGCAGAAAGAGAGAGTGATTGGGTGGGGAGGCAGAAAAACAAAGAAAATTATGAGGGGGCAGAAAGAGAGAGGAAGTAATATGCATGGAGGAGAGATAGAGAGTAAGAAAAGGGGGGATAGAAGGGAGAAAGAGTGTGAGAAAGGTAGGGGGAAAGGGGAGGAAGCAAAGGTATGAGGAAGGGGTAACTATCCTGTAAGTTTCTTGCAGATCTCGATTTGTAAATTCTTAAAGGGAATTCAGTATTGCTTGCATTAAATGATAATTTTATCATTCATGTGTGTTTCTACTTTGTGTATTGACAAAATATTCTTATTAAGACACTTTTTCATATTTATTTATTTAAGTATTTAGAGCCTGCTTTTTTTCCCCTGAGGGGACACAATTGGCTTTCATTACCAACAAATAAATATGATAACACCAAAATATGATAACACCAAAAGCAAACAAACACCCAACAATGTGGCTTGTGTGGGTCAGGACTCAATTGCAGGGTCATCCATAGGTACCATCTATGAGTGTTTAGCTCATGGCTCTGGCCATGGTCAAGCTTGGTAATACCTGTTGAAGAGGAAGGTAAACTTAGCCCAAATGAAATTTAGCTGCTGCTGGCAAGCCAGTAAAGTTTTTCTCACTCACCGTCACACTTTATAAAAAAAAAATTACATATTTGTTTTGTTGAGTATGAATTGTTGGCAGTATCAGGAGTCAGGACTTTTAATGTACATTCATGTATATTCATAATGTATATTCATATATCACATTTTGTAAGCAGGATACTTGTAAAATATATTCTGCAGTACATCCAATTTGCTTCCTCAGTCACAATGGCTCAAACAACAATCTAAAGGATCATGACAAAGTTCTGCTATCAGCAGTCAGCAGTTCTGGCTCTGAACTGATGGAAAACCTGGATGGAAAATGTAATGGGAACCATATTAAAAGTCTTTGGAAGGGCAACAAAGTACAAGAGGGAAAAATAACCGCATGTTAGATGCAAATATTCCTTCTGCTAAGGGAGATTACTACTTACACTGGATCCTCATGTAGCAGAAGGTAATCTTTGCATCCCCCATGTGTTTCACAACTTGACTTCAGAAACACTGGTGGTTTGTGAAGTAATAAGGTACTTATACAATCTTTTATGCATTGCTTTTTCATAGGTATCCTGTTGCTGAAATCTCTTCTGGGTATGATCTCTTGACTAGAAAATGTAACATGTGTACTGACCCTTAATATCTGCAATTTATGCTGGTTAGCTACATAATTTTATTTCATAAAAGACTGCCTATTGTACATTCGTAGGATTTTACCAGTATACATTGTATAAATGATGTACAGGCATTTTCTGAATGTTCATCCATTCAGATTTCCAAGGCAAAAGTAGTATTTAGAGAGACCTGAAACATTTCTCCCCCCTCCCCAGTCTGAAAATGTCAGTTTTTTGCCATTTTTCCTGATTTGCTGTGGTGACACGCACCATCCTTTACATTGGTTAGGCTATTTTCTTCTTTACACTGTGATCCCAACCCATCAGGAACCATTTGTGACCATGACAACATCATTGCACTACATAGCAACCAATGCTGACATAATCCTCCCCTCCCCAGGGGGCACTGGGACATAACTTATTTATTTATTTATTGTACTGTACTGTACTGTACTGTACTGTATTGTATTTATGAATCGCCCCACCCCTCTTACTGAAGGGCTCTGGGCAATGTACAACCAGAGATAAAACAAGATAAAATTAATTAAAACCTTAGTACAATATTAAAAACAAACAAATGGCGAATACCCAATCCTCTTTCCAACTCCCACTGCCGGTTACTTCATGGACAGGGGGGAGAAGGGCAAAATAGATGTAAACAGGGAATGGGAAGGGTGCCAGCCAAGATGGAACCGTCACTTTCCTTAACCAAAAGCCTGGCGGAACATCTCAGCCTTGCAGGCCCTGTGGAATTTCATCAGATCCCGCAGGGCCCTGATGGAATTTGGCAGAGAGTTCCATCAGGTTGGAGCCAGGACCAAAAAGGCCCTGGCTCTGGCCAAGGACAGCCAGATGTCTTTAGGGCCAGGGATCACCAGTAGATTGCTGTCTAAGGAGTGTAAAGCTTTCCTGGGGACATAATGGAGGAGAAGTTTCTGTAGGCCTACTTCCATAGGCAGTAGAAATTCACCAGACACAGTGATGGTCTTTTCTTGTTTCTTGATTGGATTCAGCAAAGTCCACAAAGGCTTCCTCAGGTGCTCACCTGCCTACTTCTGCCCCTTAGGGTGTTGAGCTGTGCACCTGCCTTGAGGCAGTTTTATTAGGCCTGCCCAGGTTTGGTAGCCTTCTCTTGCTCCAATCCCCAACTCCTCTAGGTTCCTCTTCCTTGTTTGCACCTGCTCAGCCTTGCTCAGCTAGCTTGCCTTCCTCACCTTCCCTGGCTCTTCCAACATTTCCCTGTTATCCCTGGGGCTCTATCCACACTGGCGAGGCCCAGCACTGCCTCTCCCTTGTCAGAGCCTTGTTCCTGCCTTAAGTTCTGCCTTGCCTTGCCCTGCCCCAGCTGGGTTTGCACAGGGCCAGCCAGAGGCCCTTGTTGTCCCTCATGTCCCCAGCTAATGCCCTGGGCTGGCAAACCTCCAAATCTGCTGCTATGCTCAGCTGCTGCCTAGAGAGAGGGAGCATGTCCTACCTCACTTCTGGGCTCATCAGTGTGCCCTTTCCTGTTCTGGAGCAACTGCTACCGTAAGCTCAGTAGGCGAGGCCTCGGCTGCTGTCTCTGTGCCACAGTTGGGTATATGCTGACAAAACTGTTAATCAGTGCTGGGCCATAAGGCTGCCCCTGAACAATTGGGTATGAGACAATCATAGCCTAATTGGGATTTCCTGAATAGTTGACCACTTTCATCCTTTCACAAAAATTCCCAAATTATTCTCAAATGTGTAGAGGGAATTTTACAGTGCAATCTTAAACAGAGTTGCACCCTTCTCAGTCTATTGACTGTAACGGTCTTAGAAGACTTACAACTATATTTAGGACTGTACTGATAGAGTGAAGAAAAAAATACTGAAATCTTCCCTGCATTTTGGGTCAGCCTTTAAAAAAAAAATCAAGCAGCAGTTCTTTTACAGCTAGCTAGCTACTTGTTTTATTTTCTATGAAATGATATAGACCATCTAACTCTTCAAAGTTGCATTGCATTCCTATAAGTATCTGAAAACTCAGGTTATTATATCTTGAATTTTGGGAATGGATTATGAAGTATTAATTTAGTCTTGCTGCATGGTAAGAGGATGCCAAATTAAAGATATACTCCTACCTTGTGAAGGAAGCATGTGCAGTCTGCAATGTCTATTGTTTTTGTGCAACCTCCAGGACGGGGGTGGGGGGGACACCCCCCCCCCTCGTGTCCTTGTGTCTCTTTTGTAAGGAACAGGGAACTAAAAGAAGATCAAGTGCTTACTGGACTGATAACCTAGCTTCCCGGCTCATGTTGTTAAGTGTCTCAGCTGTCCCTTAACAAGGATGTATTCAGAATAGCTTTACAATGGTGCTATTGATTTTTATGGCTGAGCCTTAAAAAGACTGGAACATAAAGAAACATAAATGAATCATATGCTTATAAAAATGCTTCTTCTAAATCTGAATCTCCTGCTGATACTATTAGTCTTGAATTTTCTAAAGTGTCAGATAATAGTGATATTGACAGTCAAAGATACCTGGAGTGACAGGCTAAAGAGAGGCTTCCCTCATCTCTACCAGTCCAGGAGACAATAGCTTGCCTGTGCATGTGAGTTTTATGGGCTGCTCTTTTTTCTGTTAATTATAAAGGGGTTAACTGTTTGTGCTCTGACATTTCCCATTCTTTGGCTTCTCGAGTAGTTGTATAAAATGTTCTCTTTCACATTTAACAGAAGTAGCTGAAACTATCTCTCAGTTTTAAAATACCTTTGTTCATTGATTGAACATGAAGGTTTTGTCCTGCCTTCAGCTTTTGGTATTTTGATCATAGAGTCACAGAACCTTATTAGGCCACACTGGTCAGTGATGGACAAGATAACATGTCGGGTCCTCCTATTTGGACAATGTAACCCTTCAGGGCTCCATTTTAAAAGAGTATGGTCTCTTCTAGGAGCTTGCAAACCATGCGAGTAATATTTTTTGCCATCCTATCAATCACCTAGACAACAACTGAGGGAAACCAGTCAGATTTCTCATATGAACATCCATCTGCCCCAGCTCTCAAATCAGATGAGGTGCTCTCCTTTTCCAGCCCTAATGAGTGTTTGAAGAAACCTGTTTCATAGCTAGTAAGGGCCATTGAGGGTGTATCTGCAGTCATTCAGAAGCATTAGCATTCCTTGTCATGGGTTCTGGCTCCTCCAGGTATGCTATTTTAGACTAAGCCTAAAATGCCGGCAATACCTGTAGCAAAGTAGACAAACAACTTTCAGGTGGTATCTCAGAAGTCTAGGACTTTACATATATATTGCTGTTGGTTGCAACTTGTCTCTTATGAGAGGGAAATTTGTGTATTTGTGGGAATACAGTTTTTGGAGGGTTTGTAAACTGGACTTTTAAATAGCTGAATCACTTTGGTTTGAATTGTTTTTTATGTATTCATTTAATTTTTGTTGTTTGCTTCCCTGAGCTACCTGGAGATAGGTTGAGTACAAAAGTTTTAAAATAAATAAATAAGACAGTCCTTTTATTTCAGATGCAGAAAATTTACCAAGGCCCTTTACATTCTCTCATCCCTCTAGGATGATTTGGAAGGCTCTTGTGGAACACTCCTGTACAAGACTGTCCCCAGTCCTGGAATTATTCCATCTTTTCCTCTAGCTTTTTTAGATACAACCTCAAACAGATGAACAAGTAATGATCTTGTCACAGTATTGCATTCACACCTGTGCTTTTTTGCAGTTAGTAAAGGTAAAGGTTTCCCTTGCTCAAAAGCTAGTCGAATATGACTCTAGGGATGCAGTGCTCATCTCTGCTTCCAAGCTGAAGAGCCAGTGCTGTCCAAAGACATTTCCGTGGTCATGTGGCCGACATGACTAGACATTGAAGCACACAGAACGCTGTTACCTTCCCACCGAAGCAGTACCTGTTTATCTACTTGCAATTTCTTGCAGTACAGACAAAGTAAACAGGAACTCTTGATAATGACTATTACCTTATTATAAATTTTAAGGTATGTTCCAGATCAGTTAACCAGAAAATCAGAATAAATCCACAATTGTTACTCATCTGTTGCTGGAAGAAAGGGACACATTTCTTGTGAAGAAGGAACGTCACTTTTTTTTTTTTTGCATTCAAACTGTAATATTATGTCATGGGGAACATGCATTCCTCCCCTTGAGTCTGTTATTCTATAGAGATTGCAACTGCTGTGCAAGATGAGGCTGTATTAATATCATTGGCCCCAACAGGATTAGTAATGAGCATTACAACTCCATGACCATACCATTGTGTGAGCTTTTAAAGTTTTATTTTAAAATTTCTTTAGAGACTGGATGGTTCCCAGATGTACCAGTCTGACACCTGCCTAACCGTATATGCTAATAGCAAAGTCAACCAAATATGAGAATGCTTAAATCTGGTGAATGGAGCTGTGTGTGGACGAGACAGATTTTTCTATAAACCTGTAAAATGCCCCAGGTATGCAGAAAAATCAGAAATCTGATTAAAAAAAAAACAATTGAGGAATTTACCCCCCCCCCCCAGGCAAAATACTTAGAGTGCCTGTAGCTGTAATAAATGGCTTCATTCAGTGGCTGTTCCTAGGAGACCATTGCATTCCAGGCTCGGTTTCTCTGAGTAAAAGGGAGGGAGAGGAGTCAGGGTCTTTTCCAGGTCTGCTTTGGCGTCGAAGGAGAACTCATTGGAGTTGGGCCTGGCAGAAACCACTGAGTGACCTGTATACCACTTGAGTTGCATGACTCAAATAGGTCTAGTTATTTGCTACTGTTCAACAGCAGCCCCCTATTAAAGCCAGTGTGATGTAGTGGTTAGCACTTCAGAGTAGAGTCTGGGAGTTCCAGATTCAAATCTCCATATTACTGTGGAAGTTTACTGGGAGATTTGGGGCCAGTCACATACTTCTAGTCTGACCTCATAGGGCTTTTGTGAGGACAAAAAGGAGAAGATGAGACTAATGTAAGCTGCTTTGGTCCCCACTGTGGAGAAAGGGTGCAAAAGTAGATGAATAATAAATATATCTGAAGATGGGAGAGATAAAAGGTAGGTTCTTAAATGTCTGAGACGGAGAGAAGAAAACAGGGAAAGGGCATTGCCAGGAGGAAGGAAAAAGGAAATAGTGTGGGGAGGAGGATACAGGGGAAAGTGAAGTACCCTCCACAAGTCCTTGAGGATTCCTGGCCTTGTAAGTGGGCTTGGCCCAGTGGCCAGCACCACACAACTGGACCATAGTTTTCCTAGGCAGAGGCTGCTGAGGTGGTAGAAGGAAAACTGAAGACATGGAGGCAGATAAAGGTCGGTTGACTGCTGGGTGGGAAGGAGAGTAGGAAGCAGGAAAAGGGGTGAAGCTATGGGTGCTTCCAGGGAAAGAGGAAATAG
Source organism: Lepidodactylus listeri (assembly GCA_029233225.1). Taxonomy (NCBI): domain Eukaryota; kingdom Metazoa; phylum Chordata; class Lepidosauria; order Squamata; family Gekkonidae; genus Lepidodactylus; species Lepidodactylus listeri. The sequence continues at coordinate 114,680,252 of JARCFY010000002.1, read as the reverse complement.
TGCAGGAGAGGGGAATGGTGTGCCTCCCTCAATCCTTGTGGGTTAACCCTTGTTTTTTAAGAATAGCAAAGGTAATGAATAGTTACAAAGCTATCCTCTTCCCCAGCACCAATCCTTAGCCATTTAAAAAAAAAATCTTATTTGAATGCTGTTTGTTGTGCCTCTCTCCAGTGCTGGAGCACACATCTCTCCTGATGATTCCATTGTAAAGCAGCAAACATTTGTGCATATTTATCCATTGTTTCTCTTACCTTTCACTTTGTCTTCTTTACTCCCACTGAATATTGAAATTTAGACGATAAACTCCATATGCCCTTATTAAAATCAACTGCTTTCCTGGAACGTTAGAAAGAAACACGAGTTTTTAAAAAGAAATAGAAGAAAGTCAGAGGATCACAGACTGGGTACTTGAATGTCTGCCTTTAATAAAAAGACAGAAAATAGTATTAAAGATAGAAGCATATAAAAGAACAAGCCTTGCTGAGGAAAACTCAGCATGGCTTCTAGCAACAAATACCTCAAACAAACTTTTGGTGTTCTTTGAAGGTGTCAACAAGCATTTAGATAAGAATGATCTGGTAGGTAGTATTTACTTAGACTTCCAAAAAAGCTTCTCATAGTCCCTCATCAAAGAATCCTGAACAAACTTAGTAATCATGGAGAAAGACAAGGACATGATCTTTTAAGGATGAGAAACTGATTCAAAAGAAATTAGAGTGTGTGAATAACTGGACATTTCTCACAAATAACTCTATACTGAGACCATCTTACTTTCATCACAATTGATCTAAAGAGCTGTTGACTTCTTACCCTACTTGTGAACTTCACAGAGGCATCTAAGTGGCCCTTATAGGGAAACACAAAGCTGGACTAATGGGCCTTTTTCTGACCCAGCAAGTCAGTTCTGGGGTATTCAGGCATTATTCTTAAAGCACCTTGTGTATTAATGGGATAAAAGGACAAGTCCTTTTGTGGATCAAAAACTGGCTAATTAAAAGGAAACAGAGAGTGAGTATAAATGGGAAATTTTCTCAGTGGAGGGAGGTAAGCAGTGGGGGACCGCAGGGATCAGTACTCGGTCCGATAATTTTTACCTTGTTTATTAATGATTTGGAGTTGGGAGTAAGCAGTGAAGTGGCTAAATTTGCAGATGACATGAAGTTGTTCAGGGTGGTGAGAACCAGGGAGGATTGTGAGGCACTCCAAAGGGATCTGTCAAGGATGGGCGAGTGGGCATCAATGTGGCAAATGGGGTTTAATGTGGCCAAGTGCAAAGTGATGCACATTGGAGCCAAAAATCCTATCTATAAATACACATTGATGGGGTCCGAACTGGCGGAGACTGACCAAGAGAGAGATCTTGGAGTCGTAGTAGATAACTCAATGAAAATGTCGAGACAGTGTGTGACTGCAATGAAAAAGGCCAATGCTATGCTGGGGGTTATTAGGAAGGGAATAGATAACAAATCAGCCAGTATCATAATGCCCTTGTATAAATTGATGGTGCGACCTCATTTGGAGTACTGTGTACAGTTCTGGTTGCCACACCTCAAGAAAGATATAGCATTGGAAAAATTGCAGAAAAGGGCAACTAAAATGATAAAAGGGTTGGAACACTTTTCCTATGAAGAAAGGTTGAAGGGCTTGGGGCTCTTTAGCTTGGAGAAACGACAGCTGAGGGGTGACATGATTGAGGTTTATAAGATTATGCATGGGATAGAGCAAGTAGAGAAAGAAGTACTTTTCTCCCTTTCTCACAATACAAGAACTTGTGGGCAGTCCATGAAATTGCTGAGCAGTCGGGTTAGAACAGATAAAAGGAAGTACTTTTTCACCCAAAGTGTGATTAACACATGGAATTCACTGCCACAGGAGGTGGTGGTGGCTACAAGCATGGACGGCTTCAAGAGGGAATTAGATAAACATATGGAGCAGAAGCCCATCAGTGGCTATTAAACACAAAGTATAGATAGGAACTCTCAGTCTGGGGCAAGTGATGCTCTGTCTTCTTGGTGTTTGGGGTGGGGGCAACAGTGGGAGGGATTCCTGCACCCACTGGTGGACCTTCTGAGGGCACCTGGTGTTTTTGGCCGCTGTGTGACAGAGTGTTGGACTGGATGGGCCATTGGCCTGATCCAACATTGGCTTTTCTTATGTTCTTATGTTTTTAATATAAATGATAAAAAGCCATATGGCTACCTCTCTTCAATGAACTCATACCACCCACTCATTATAAATGGGCATAATATTGCCCCAACCACCATAAAACAAAGATGACACAAGGTATGGTTTAAACAAAAGGCTACTAAGGATTTCCAAACTATGCGCTTATTAAACTATTTCCAAACTGTGCACACAGTATCCAGTTTAGTGCAGCGTCCTTAAAAGGCTGGCCCTCACATTTGCCAGTGTTTGGGCAATCTTACCCTGGATCCAAACTTAGTTCAGCTACTGGCCACATCTTGCTTCTCCTTGCTTGCACTAGTCTTATTTAAACAGATGCTGTCAATCAACTCCATCTTCCCACCCTGCAAAGAGTAAAGGATTGAGTGATGATGTGCAACACTGAGGGATTTACCTTCCCCATGCCCCTGAGACTATTCAAACATAAGTGGGTGTCTCCTCCCATCCTTGAATGCCCCAGTATTTTCTCCAGTCTAATTTAATAAGAAGCCTGATCCCATGGTCATCCTGCCAAACTTAGTTAGGGCCTAACCAAGCCATAAACACTGGGACTACTCTCTCCTGAAACAACAACATGAAGTAGGCAAAAAAGGGTACCTATCCAGCCAAACAGAAGAGAAGCCAAACAATTCCAGCTCAGCCCAAAAAAGAGAGAGTAAACCCACGTTGCTACAAAGGAAGAGATGGTAGGGCTGCCAGGTCCTACCTTGCAGCCAGCAGGGGATCCTTGGTCCTCTCTGGGATCTTCTGCTGCACACATGCAAAGTGACATCATCATGTCACCAACATCAGGGGTGGGGCAAAACTCTGGTTTGTAGCCAATTTTACCATAGAGTTTTGCCCAAAAACTAAAGCGATGTTGGCAATGTGATGATGTCACTTTGGGTGATTTTATCACATTACCTTCAGTCCAATTGGGGGCACATTACCTTCAGGCCAGCTCCAGCTGGCTGGTGGCAGAGAAGTGCCCCATAAAAGTAGGGTTCCTCTGCCCCCAGGGGGGTCTGGCAGCCCTAATTAAGGATGGGTGAGAAAGCTTTGAGCCAATGGTGAAACCACCCCACCTCACTTTCCCATTTGGGATTTCACACAGGGAGGCCATTTTCCCACACACCTTTGTCCATTACCTTTTTAACCTTGAAGGGGAATGAGTGCAACTTTCATTCCCCCATAACTATTTTATCAGGCTTGCCATTTTCCTGCTGTAGGTAAGGGATGCCCCCGGCTCCCATTTCCTGCGGCTGCTCCTGTGGCCAGTGGGAGAAAAATAATGAAAAAATCACTGTCAGGTGATGGTGTGATATCAGTTTTTGGGAAAACCCAGAAGCGACATCAATTGACAATAAAACCATAGAGTTTCTGGCAGTTCCTAGTGAGGTGTGACATCACTTCTGGATTTTCCCTGGAAATGTCTTCACATCATCACCTGCTGTTTCCTGCCTCCTCCAGACTCCTGGCAGTTGCCAATCTCTGGCTAGCACCCCTATATTTTGTGCCTGAAATGCACTTGCATTACTGTCTCTAGATCCATGTTCTGCATTAATGTTGTTCTGCTCACTAATCTGAATCCAGAGCCAATTGCCTGCTATCTAGTTTTTGTGAAGGCTGCCAACAACCAGGTGAAAAAAATGACTTTACCCTTTAAATAGAGCCTTAATAGGATGTTATTTACCAGGTGATGTTATTCACCTCTCTGCCATAAAAATCTTCACCTGCCAATTTCCATATACTCAGCTTCTATTAAAGGGACCAGCCTTTTTTCCCTGTAAGTTGTTGGCAACCCTAGTTGCTGGGTAATGGATGGGGGAGGACACTGGAGAGGGGTTGCGGTGTTGCTCAGAAGGGTGTGTTTTGTTGTCTAAAAGGCTCTTGGAGAAGGAAGAAACATGCTGCTTATCTAATAAGAAACGAAAGGCAGGAAGACAGAATGTCACAGTTAGAATTTTCTCACTAATTGCCAATACCATTTGCCAGAAACTTGTAAATGGAAACCAAGGCCATCAAAGTAACAAGAAAATCACCAAGCTAATGAGGGGATGGAAAAGTAGGTAGATAGTCTTACAATCATATCCAAAATGCTTTGATGCTTTCCAGTAGCCTCTGAATTACTGGGGAGAGTGATAAAGAATAGATCTTTTGCATAGGGCCATAGTCCATAGTTTGTAACATTCTAAAAAATAAACTTGGTTTATATTAGAGAGCTTGAAAAAGATCTGTACTATCTCTGCTGCACATTTGGCTTTAACATGGTGTTTTGAATCTTCACTCTATATACTACAGGACACAATACCAATAAATGTCTTCCCAGTTCTCAAACATTAAATATGTTTGAAGCCTGGTTGCTGGTGTGGAGCCAGGCATGCAATACAGCACACCAGCTGGGCTTCTTTTGGTAAGCATAACTAATGCAGTTTGACCGAACACTGGTTTAATGTGCTCAGTGCCAATGTTGGTAAACATGAATGATTAGAGATATTGAGGCTAAATCAATCACCACCTAATGAATCTTTCAGGAAAAGAAAGGCAGTTATATGAGGTGATACTAAAAGACGATTTCACACATATATTCCTTGCATACATTTATACATCTTTTGACTCCTGAGCCTCTACACTATCCAAGATTCTAAAGCTTGTTGTCCAGGCATTTTTTCTAGAATAAAGAGCCAATGAAGCTGTGATGGACTTCATTTTTTAAAAGCTTAGAAGTGCTGTACAAACAGCTGAAGGATTGTGAAGGGTTAATTCTTCACAGAGCCAGAGGGCCTTGAGTGACAGGCTGCTCCAAACAATCTGTTTGGTTAGCATCAGCAAAAAAAATAAAAAGTCTGGAGAGAGCTGGATGCTGAGGAGAAATCAGTCAGATTTCTGCCTTAACTGAGGCTGAGGACAGACTGGCAATCTGGAGTGGGATGAATCCGGAGGCAAAAGCTGTGGGGGGAAAATCCCCCAGGGCTGGCTGTCCACATTGGCCAGGGTATTGCACAAGGATGCTGTTACAGAGCATTCAGACTACTGCGGAGTGGCCCCAGGTGGGCTGGCCTCCGCAGCTCATGATAGGGCTGTTTCGGCAATTTGCGCATGTGCGCATGCACTCGTGTGCATGTGCGCTCATGCGCAAACTGGCAAAATGCGGTGTTCGCACTGCCGCCTCCACTTGCCTCCCACCTTCTTCCGGTTCACACTGCCTGGAAGCAGGAGGCAAGCGCAAGACGGTCTCCGGACACCAATTTCTCCTGGTGTCCTTCTAAAGTGCAAGAAAACCAGCTTCAAAGCGGGTAAGTGCGGAAGGGAGCCGAGGGACAGCTATGCATGTCTGAACAGGCTCCCTCCCCCTGCTTCCCATGCGGACCTATCCTGGGGCAGATTGCCAGTCTGTCCTCAGCCTGAGAAGAAAAGAATAAGAGTCCAGTAGCACCTTAAAAACTAACAAAATTTGTGGTAGAATATGAGCTTTCGTGAGTCACTGCTCACTTCTCCAGATCTTACTCTTAGGCTGAGGACAGACTGGCAATCTAAAGCGGGGCGGGCACGCTTCGCAAACGGAGGAAAGGAGCACGTTCAGACATGCGCATCTGTCCGTCGGCTCCGTTGTGTACTTACCCGTCTCCCAGTCGCTTTCCTTCCGCTTTACCCGGACACCGGTTTTTCCCGGTGTTCAGGGGCCTTCCTCCGCATGCCTCCCGCTTCCAAACAGTGTGAACTGGAAGAAGCGGGAGGCATCCGGAGGAAGTGTGAACGCACCGGCAAAAAGTTTTGCGCATGTGCGCATGTGCGCACATGTGAAAAACATCAAAGGAAAACAAAAAAAATGCAGTGGCACACGCGAGCCGCGCGCGCTGGCTATGCGGCAGTCTGAACGCTCCGTGGCAGTCTGAACGCTCCGTATCGCCGCTGATCCGCATTGCTCTGGCCAGTGTGAACGGCCAGCTCCGTGGGTTTTTTCCCCCGCTCCAGTTCCCTCCGCTTTGCCTCCACTTCAGATTGCCAGTCTGTCCTCAGTCTTACTCTTTTCTGTTGCTACAGACAGACTAACATGGTTACTAATCTTCATTTAACTAAGAATAGTCCAGTACTGAGACAGTCTGAGTCTAGCCTTGACAGAAAAAGGGTTTAGTGTTGTCAGAGTTGGATCTCTGCATTGACTGAATGCAGTCTGATTTCAGCCTTAGCTGAGAGTAGTTGAACACAGACAGAGAACTGGGAGAAAGTTTGGCAAAGAAGTTTGGGAAGTAGGTGACAACTTCCATTTGAGACAAGGAAAGGGGAAAGATTTTCTAGCGAGAGAAGAAGATTCCCTACCCAGTCAAACAGGGAGTTATCTCTGAAATGTACAGAGATCCTGGATCTTCTGTGGTTAGAAACTGCCTTTAGATATCTTAGGAGCCAGTTAAAAATGCAAGTACTGGTGTTTCAAGAGACAGGGTATTAGCCTAATTGCTCTATTTGCTTTAATAATACTGGGGAATTATGAATATTAATAACTGGCAATAGGCATAAATGGATCACACCTGTGTATATAGAGGCTGTTCCTCTTCCAGACAAACCAAGGAAGAGACGAGGAGACTGATGTAAATGATACAGCAGTGTTTCTTTACTAAGAATACTATATCTCATTCAAACAATTCAGAATCACGCAAGCACTTATACAGATTCTAGGAAATTAGATAGATTAAGAGATGGTTTGCATTAGCAGGAAGTTGATGGTATCCTGTAGAAGGCAATAATTACCTGTAGCTGGTGTGGTCCTGCTGCTGGAAAAATGAGGGGAGTTTACAGGGAATTGGGGGAGGGGTCATGAACTGAACCAGCACTATGTGGAAAGGCTCTTTGGTTAGCTACACCAAGACCCATGGTGGGGCTCAGAACGTGGTTGAAACAAGAGAAAAAAATGAAGCAAGAGAGCAGGAGATGTAAGAGAGAGAGTTGTGTGCTGGGATCTCTCCTTTATTTGTGGGGTGGAAGGTGGTCTCTGGGGGCAGGCTTGGCCAGATGTCTGTCCTGAGACCACCCCTTAGAGAGGCCACCCACTAGCTATTGTCCAGTGGAAGAGGGGCTAGAAGGAGTGGTCAGTATTTGATTCTACCTGATGGTCAGAGATATACCTAGGGCCAGAATCTGACATCATTGGCTAGGAGCATTGTCTTTTAGGTGAAGGCAGGGCCTTGGGCAGCCAGAACCGGTTCTTCCAGGAGATGTTCCACTGTCTTCACATCCCTGTGAGAAGATCCTTTGTTGTACCAAATGGGAGGATGTTGGGGGGGGGAGCCAACGACATGTAGAGAGCACATACTGTGATGGTGGCTTGTGAAGATGAGTCCCTGATGAAAAGGCCAATCTGGCTATTTCCTGTGTGAGTCTCTTTGTGTTGGGAGAAACCTCCTGGCCTGGAGGTGGCAACCTCAGAAAATGGTACTTTAAACCTTTGCTGGAAACGTTTGCAGTTGTTTTCCCCCTGGTTACCCTGTCCCATAGTCTTTCCCACATATTCAACAACACAGTACATTTATTTTCTCTCATGAATTCCCCATAAGAGTGCAAAAAGCACCTTGCCTGCTTACAAGGGTTTGGGTACTGGAAAGAGTCAGTGATTATTCAAAGAAAGTATATTCAAGTGTTTGGGAAAAACACAGGAACAAAAGTCTCTCAGTATAAAGATCTAGCTGCACAATCCTGGGGCCGGGCAAAACCACTCAGGAAGCCAACTTGACTTGTTGCTTTCACACCGAGCAAGCTCTCTTGACTGGCTTTTATAGGCATCTGTAGCAAGGTCTTACTTGCAGCCAACTGCTTGGGAGTAACCCTGCAGCTACCCATCATCAGCAAGCAGCTGGCATTGGGCCAGGGGACATGTGCTTTGTCTCCTCTCCTGGAGCTCCATTCTAAGCCTTCGTCTCCGGTGCCCAAAGGGTGTGGGTGAAATTGGAGGGCTAGTAACAACTACCTGGGTTTCATCTGTTGGAATGGGGCTGGAAGGTGCTGGTGATTCTGCATCAGCTGTCAGCTGTGAACTCTGACAAGTCCACAGTTCATCTTCTTGCTTGCTGGCTTCTGCTGCTTCAGAACCTGAGGAGTCCTGTCCTCCTGACTGATCCACAACACATTGCCCCTGATTGGTTCTGGCAGCCCTGTCCATCATAGTGCTACCACCTTCACACAACACTTCCACCGACCGCCACAGCACAATTGCTATAGACGCTACCCAGGTTACAGACAGAAAACACTGGAAATGCATCGACTTAATCTGCTGGCCACTGAATAAATTATGCCTTTAGGGAATAGCCTAGCCCTGCTATAGTCACGCAGCAGGTGGTCACCACAGTGCACGCATGCCTCAGGATTACTCTGCTCAGCACTGTAAAAAGCTCAAGAAACCCAACCCCAGATTTCACCTGACCTTTCCCCTCTATGTTAAATAAAACATTTTGTTGTTTTTGAATTTAAAACATCTCAAGTGCCATTTTCAGTGGTTTAAGATAAAGGGCAATTCTGACCCTTCCCTCAGGTTCCTGGGCTGAGCCTGCAGCAAAATATCATACTGACAAAGGGTGGGACAGCCAAAGTTCGTCAGGAAAGAAGAAAACAGGCCACTAGGGCTGCTCAGTCTGAAAGGGAAAGAAAAATGGAGGGAAAATCTTGCTTCTGAGGGAGGGAAGTGGACTGGGTCACTATAGAAACTATTTGGGAAACAACTTCTGCATCCCAGACATGCAAGAACCTTGGAATATTTTACAGTACTAAAGAAACAAAGAAAAACAGTTCTCTTCCAGGTTGCTGTGGAGGGTCCTCCTTGTCTCTAAGATCCATCCTGTTTGTTTGTAGGCCTGTGAACATAGGTGGATTTTTTTCTGAAAAGTGACTGCAGGGAGGGGAATTTGATCATGGGGGGAGATTCGGTTTCCCTGACAGAATTTCTCTCTCTCTCTCTCTCTCTCTCTCTCTCTCACACACACACACACACACACACACATGTATGCACTCACAAACACAAAGAAAATGTGATCCCTGACTGCTTCAACCACTGGCTTCTCAACAGATTTGCCTGGTTGATGGGACTGTGTTATTAAAAAATTATTACTGACTGATTACTGTTGCAGATGGAGGAATTAAAAATAACATAGTTACAGGTGGCTTTATAAACGCTCCTGTGCCAGTTGTGGCTTCTGAGAATGGTAATCCTATCACCAGGGCCAGGGCTTTCTCGGTGGTGGCTCCCCACTGGTGGAATGAGCTCCCGGATGACATCAGGGCCCTGCGGGATCTACTGCAATTCCGCAGGGCCTGTAAGACAGAGCTCTTCCACCAGGCTTTCAATTAGGAGTCGCCACCGGGGGGAGAACTGATTTTGTAATATCGCCCTGGTCTTGTTGATCGCACCCCTGCAGCCGCTGTTCGCCATGAGAACTCTGAAGTTGCCATCTGTTGGATTTGTAAGCATGTGGATTTGTAAGCATGTATGTAGCATGTGGTGCTAATTTTAACTGTTTTATATTGTAAACCTTGATGGTATTTTATGTTGTTAGCCGCCTTGAGCCAGTTTGCTGGCAAGGCGGGATATAAATGGAATAAATAAATAAATAAATAAATAAATTTAGATCAAGGTGGCACCAGAGAATCCCATACTGACACCCCTCTTCATCATGTGCGGACTGTACTGGTGTTAACTACTTCTGCCACCACTGTATACAGTGAGAACTGGAAAGGCATGACAGTGCTCTTGTAGCAGATACTACATGATCTGGATGCACATATAACACTGTTCAAAGTACAGCATAAAGGTTGGGTGACTGAATGATGAACCAGGAAATTCTGAGTTCAAATTCTGTCTCTGCAGGGGACAAGCCACTACTTTTCACCCTCCCACCTGCAATATGGAGATGGTGATGATCACCCCTTCCTTTTGCAGGGCTGATACTATAATATGAAGTGTAGTGTGAATATTTTGAAAGTCTGGTCTATAGCTCAGTACAGAGTGGGTGTTTTCTGTACACAGGGTCCCACCAGCTTATGCCCAGAAAATAACTGGAACAGTTGCTGGCAGCTGGAGTAGACAATGCTGGGCAAAGTAGACCAGTGGTCACACTTGGTAGTTAGTAGGTTCATCATGTTAACAGTTTCAAGTTACCATAAATTTGGAAACTTACAACAAATAGCAGTATATAGCACTATAGAACTGCACAAATAACACAAAAATGTTGTTGTTGGTTTTTTGTTTTGTTTTTTAAAAACCCTTTTTTTTCTCCATTTGCACACAAGCTGCCTTATGAGCTGGCTCATAATTCTGGGTAAAAAAAATAACCTATGTCAGCCTTAAAAAAAAAAAACCCTAAATGAATTGGTTTTCCATTCCCCTCCTTGTGACTTTATGTCTGTGCCATAAAATATATACTATATGAATTGGAGCCAAGTTAATAACACTGTTGGAAAATTGTGTTTTGCCTTTCTGTGCCTTTAAATGACAGATGCAACTTTGTACAGAGTATCTATAGACAAATATACACACAATCTACAGAGTGAATAGAAGTCACTCCAACTTAGAATATAGCAATTCTATGCATTTAAAAAATACTTTTTCTTCCACTATCAAGACCTCTTTGTTGCTCTCCAAGGCCAATCACACAAACTGAGAGTAAAATAAAAATGTAAAAAACCCACCAACTGCAGCTGGTCTCAACTTCCAGATGAATAGCTCAGCCAGCTGCAAAATCATGACTTCATCTGGTTTCCAGGGTCTTGCATAAGACTAGTTCTTATTTGGAGACTGTTTTTAATCCATTAAGCTTTTTAAAATATAAAAAATAAGCCCCCACCATATCAGCACTGTATGAACTCTTGTTGCCAGGTTTATTGAAAAGCATTTGCTTTTCAGAGTGTCTTTATTTAAAAAAAGAAAATTCTCTTTGACATGCGTAGGATGCTTATATAGCATGGATTTATGAAAGAACTTTTAAGTAGGAAAGAGTTCAAGGTACCAAGTTACTACTGAAGTATTACAGGTGACTGAATAAATGGGCTTTAAATCCACATTTGTCTAATATGTCAAATAATAGTAATAAAATTATTATGTATTTAAGAGAAAGCAACCAAGCAGCAGTAAGAAAGAGATCATTAATGTGACTTCTCTGTGTATTTATGTGTTTGAGGAATCCAATATCTAAAATAGGAAGCTGAAAGAGATTTGGGCTGGGCAGCGATTATGGGGCAATGCATAGATTTCTTAGGACTAAATGGTACAGTTCGTCCTGGACTGGACCATAAAATGATCCCCCTTTCTTCTTGCTTCTTAGCTTGAGAGGAGGAGAGGCATCTGCATGTGTGAGAGGGGGCGTCTACTCTACCTGTGGCCTGAGGCACAGATAAGGGCCGGATGCATCTCTGCTTCACATACATCCTCCTCCATGGACTGCTAACTGTTTGTATCCCAGTCAGGGGTTTCTGATCTATTGCATGGATGAGCGGCCAGGTGCCTTAAGTGAGAACTTTGACCACAGTCTCAGATCTTTAAATGGAAAAGATCTTTATTTATCAAAATAAAATATCAAGTCATTAGAGCACAAGGTCATAAGAACATCAGAACATCAGAGAAGCCAATGTTGGATCAGGCCAATAGCCCATCCAGTCCAACACTCTGTCACACAGTGCCCAAAAACACCAGGTGCCATCAGGAGGTCCAGCAGTGGGGACAGGACACTAGAAGCCCTCCCACTGTTGCCCTCCCCCAAGCACCAAGAATACAGTGCATCATTTTTCCCAGACTGAGAGTTCCTATCTATACCTTGTGGCCACTGATGGAACTCTGCTCCATGTGTTTATCTAATTCCCTCTTGAAGCTGTCCATGCTTGTAGCCGCCGCCACTTCCTGTGGCAGTGAATTCTAAGTGTTAATCACTCTTTGGGTGAAGAAATACTTCCTTTTATCTGTTCTGACCCAACTGCTCAGCAATTTCATTGAGTGCCCATGAGTTCTTGTATTGTGAGACAGGGAGAAAAGTACTCCTTTCTCTACCTGCTCTATCCCATGCATAATCTTATAAACCTCGATCATGTCACCCCTCAGTTGTTGTTTCCTAAGCTAAAGAGCCCCAAGCACTTTAACCTTTCTTCATAGGGAAAGTGTTCCAACCCTTTAATCATTCTAGTTGCCCTTTTCTGCACTTTTTCCATAACTATAATATCTTTTTTTGTGGTGTGGTGACCAGAACTGTACACAGTATTCCAAATGGGGTTGCACCATTGATATATACAGGGACATTATGATACTGGCTGATCTGTTTTCAATTCTGTTCCTAATAACCCCCAGCATAGCATTGGCTTTTTTTTATTGCAGTCGCACACTGTCTTGACATTTTCAGTGAGTTATCCACTACAACTCCAAGATCTCTCTCTTGGTCAGTCTCTGCCAGTTCGAACCCCATCCATGTGTATTTATAGTTAGGATTTTTTGCTCCAATGTGCATCACCTTGCACTTGGCCACATTAAACCCCATTTGCCATGTTGATGCCCACTTGCTCATCCTCAACAGATCCCTTTGGAGTATCTCACAATCGTCCCTGCTTTTCACTACCCTGAACAACTTCATGTCATCTGCAAATTTAGCCACTTCACTGCTTATTCCCAACTCCAAATCATTAATGAACAAGTTAAAAAGCATCAGAAAGGTCATTGGAAAACTATATCAAAACCCTACAGGGTTACAGAATTAAGAAAGAAATCCAACAAGAGACTAAGCTGTAAAGTTACTTATGTTAACTTGGTATTCCTTTCCCTGGAATGGATGCAAGCCTACAGGAACCTTGAAAAATAGAGGGTGTACAAACCTTTTTTAAACTCTCTGCGTCCCAGCTGAGAGGTGTCACTTTAATCTATCATGAAATTTGTAGTGGGTCCCACATACACTGCTTTGCATCCTTTCTCTAATCAAATTAAGGTAATATTCCCCAGACCTCCATTGCCAAATGCAGGATATCCAAATAACCATCTGTCTTACCCTACCTTGCTTTTTCCATCCTGCCTATTTGCCTCTATGAGGGAAACTCAGCTCCTCTCAGTCTACAAGCCGAGGAGTTTTATTGCTTCATTTCCCAGGAAAGAATGTTTTCCCTGAGACCAGAGCTTCCCTGAATGTTAATCAAACAATCCAGCATACCTTCATCACAACATGTACAATTTCAGGCTGCAGGTGAGAAGAGACTGCCTATGGGAATGTTCCATCATGCCTGTTCCAAGCACATTGTGAGAAAAGAAAGGCATGATAGTGAGATAGGTAGGCTGAATTTTTCTTCCTAAAGCACTATTTCTGTACATGAAGAAAGGTTTTCTAAAAAAATAAGAAGGAAAAATTCAAACAAATGACCTTCAGTATAGTACAGTCCAGAAAAAAAATGCTGAGTATACAAACTGAGCATCAAGCAGAAAGCATGGTGAACACGATTTTCCATATCCAGGCAATGTCAAGCCTGACCATGTGGAAAATGTGTGAACAGTTCCATCATTTGTATCTTCTTGAGTCCCATTTGGCTGAACAGTGAGACACAAAGTTTATATGGTGGTGTTGAGAAATCCAGAACTTCAGGGGAATTATTGCAAGCATGTTTAAGAGGAATTAAGAAACAAACCTCCAATAATGTAGTATCGCTGTCCTGATATGGATGGTAGAAATACTACTGTATCTTAACATTAATTCATAGTATTTTCTACCGTCCATTTGTATCCCCATGATGATGACCAAAGGCATGAAGACACCTGATAGCATAACACTCCCTCTATATCTTTGTTTATTATTTTAATTTTGGAGCAGGTTCATGTAATGGGAGACCACTCTCCAATTTGCTTGCCAGTTTGTGTGAACAGGACAACACCCATATTTCCATCTAAGAGATACTACAGTTTATGAGCATATTTCTAACCGTACAATTCTAATTATCCAGTGCTTGATTTAATATTCTAGAAAAAACATACAGGTACGGTTAGCTCTGAATATAAAGGTTGTCATTTATTGTACTTGTTATATAGTTTGTAATTATGACTGTTTTGTTACAATTGATTTTTTTGCAACAAATAGTTTTTTAAAAGAAAATTGTACACAGCAGGATATTATAATGCCTGAAGAAAGCTATAGTTATGTGTCATGTTCATATGTGTGCTACTCAGATTAGATCCTGAGTGTGAGAGAGAGAACACATAGAAATGGAGACTGAAGTTATTTCATTCATGATTCCTTGAATAAAAAACTTTAATTCTTCCAAGGATAGAGCTGATCAGGGCTCTTTTTGTAGAAAAAGCCCAGCAGGAACTCATTAGCATATTAGGCCACACCCCTGACAGCACAACTCATTAACATATTAGGCCACACCCAATGTTCCCAGAAGTGTGGTCATCCAGCCACATCCACCTTTTGCTTCTTATTCTGTTTACCTTGTTGTCAAAACAGTTTTGACAAAACCAATAAAAACATTATTTTCTGTCCCATCTATTCAAAACCTTGCCTGAACCAATATCTTATGTCCAACAATTATTCCCACACTGGATTGGAATCAATTCCTAAGGGTTAGGTTCCCATGGAAATCAGGTTGCCTTCCTGCAGAACTAGTACACAGAATATGATTTTTTTAGGGTTGCCAACCTACAGGTGGGGTCTGGAGATCTCCTGGAATTACAACTGAGCTCCAAACTACAGAGCTCAGGTCAATGGCTGCTTTGGAAAGTAGAGTCCATGGCATTATGCCTTGCTTAGGTCTCTCCTTCCCCTAAACCCCACCCTCCACTCTCAAATCTCCAGGGATTTCCTCAACCTGGAGTTGGCAACCCTAGTTCACTGGCAGAACAATGCTAGGAGCCAGTTTGGTGTAGTGGTTAAGTGCGCGGACTCTAATCTGGGAGAACTGGGTTTGATTCCCCACTCTCCCCTTGCACCTGCTAGATGACCTTGGGCAAGCCATAGCTCTGTACCAGCTGTTGTCTCAGAGCTCTCTCAGCCCCACCTACCTCACAGGGTGTCTGTTGTGGGGAGGGGAAGGGAAAGGAGTTTGAAAGATGCTCTGAGACTCCCTTGGGTAGTGAAGGGCAGGGTATACATCCAAACTTTTCTTCTTCTAGGTTTGTGGATGCACTGGATGGGAGTAGTTTGTGGACTATTTTATTGAAAGTACAAAATTTTATTCAAGGTATAAGATTTCATGTGCCACCCACACTTCTTCAGATGGAAGACGTGTACATGCACACAAAAGCTTATACCTTGGATGAAACTTTGGACTCCAACTTTGTTCTGCTGCTTCAGACCAACACGGCTACCCACCTGAATTATTACACTATAATAGTTTTTACAAGCAATTATGTACCAGTGGAGTGGTTACCATGCAGAGTCTGTCCCACAGGTAAAATTATCCTGTGAACAGGTGGTCTTTACCACATAAAAGTATCACTACCATCACAAGATCACCAATCGTTGGAACTCCTCAGAAGCGGAAATCTCTCTTATTAGGAGGGTTAAGAACATCAATTTTGCTGGCCCATTAAAGGCAGATGTCAGTCCAGTGGCAAAAGAAGAGGGACAATCATCTTCTTCAGAAACTCTGCCCACTTATTAAAATTTCACAAAACAGGCAATCTCCAAAGTGCAGCTGACCATGCTCATTTTTAGTTGCAACCCTGTTTCTCTGCAGATGTCCCCCAAAGTGTCCCATGCAACAGTCAAGTGTTCTGCCAACACACACAACAATGAAGCTGCTTTTTCAGATGTTTTCTCTTACATGGCAGTAAGCACCAAACCACTTTAATACAGACTTTAGACACACATATATTTGCAAGCCATTCCCAACAAGACACAACAATGAACTCAGGCTTCAAACCTCCTTTTCTTAAGCAGAAGATGCCATGAGAAAACTAAAGAGATTCTCAGAAATTAAAGATATTGTCAAAACCAGCATTTCCTGGGCTCTCTGCTTTTTTACATCCCCCCCTTTTCAATAATTTTTTAATAAAAACAAAGAACAGAAAGGAAGGAAGGAAGGAAGGAAGGAAGGAAGGAAGGAAGGAAGAGGTAGGTGGGGGGAGAGAAGAAGAAGAAGAAGAAGAAGAGATTGGATTTATATCCCGCCCTTCACTCACTTAAGAGTCTCAGAGCGGCTTACAAACTCCTTTTCCCTTCCCCTCCCCACAACAGACACCCTGTGAGGTAGGTGGGGCTGAGAGAGCTCTTTCCCAAGCTGTCCTTGAGGGAACAGCTGGTACAGAGCTATGGCTTGCCCAAGGTCATCCAGCCAGGTGCAAGTGGAGGAGTGGGGAATCAAACCCGGTTCTCCCAGATTAGAGTCCGCGCACTTAACCACTACACCAGACTGGCTCAGAGAAAGAGAAAGGAAGAAAGGAAGAAGGAAGGAAGGTAGACAGACAGAGGAAGGAAGGAAGGAAGGAAGGAAGGTAGGTAGGTGGAGGAGAGAGAGAGAGAAAGGAAGGGGGAGGGAGAGAGAGAAAGAGAAAGGAAGAAAGAAAGGTGGGGACAAAGAGAGAGAGACAGAAAGAAAGACAGAAAGAAAGAAAGGTGGGGGGAGAGAGAGAGAAGGAAAAGAGATGGGGAGGCACTTATTGGAGCAGGGAAAGCCATGCGACATCGGCAAGCCAAATGCAGAAAGCCTAGCCCCTGTGCTTAATCTCTGGGCAGGGCTTTCTCCTGCTGGCTGTCTGCTCTTAAAGGGAAAGCACCGGGTGGAGCTTTTTCCTGCTGGCTCTCTGCAGGAACTTTCCCTTTAAGTGTAAACAGCTCAGGCTGGGCAGGGAGGGGGCGGGGCAAGCTGGGACACCAGCCAGAATGGCGTTCCTGTGCGTTCCTGCTGAAATTGAGCCCTGGAGCTGATCAAGGAATTGGTGGGACAACAAGACAAAGGCCAGCTTTCAGAGGTGTTTGCCAGCAGATGCATGAATAGACTTGATTTGCCTCTTCAAATTGTAATGTGTGAAGCAACTCAGACACAGTATGGTGATCTGGCAATCCATGTCATTATTATGAAGAATGTAAAGGAGTGGAGTGAAACAACCAGAGAACCAGCAGGAAGAGGTTCTACTTTGTTATAGGTTGTGCTAAATTAAACATTTCAAAGTTATTGACAACATCATCCCTGGCAATGTTCATAGTTTTGTGCTGGGCCAGCATCATAAGAGGGGGGGGGGGGAAGGGAAAAAAATCATTAGAGTTTTGTATTTGGGATTAGAGAGGCAAAAAAATTACCATGATTGCTTTGTTTCGGGTAGGGCATTACCAGTTTGGTTTTAAATCCATGCCGTGTTTTCATGTTCTATATTCTTGAGACCATTTTCTATGCATGCACAAAGCACACACCATTCTAACCAAAAGCAGCAATTCTCATGTATATTTTTGGCTCAGGAGTTGAAACTACCTTATACTGAATGAGACCCTGGGTTCATCAAAGATAGTGCTATCAACTCAGGCTAGCAGTGGCTCTCCATGGTCTCAGGCAGAGGTCTTTCATGTCACCAGTGCCAGATCTTTTAACTGGAGATGCTGATGACTGACCCTGGGACCTTCTGCATGCCAAACAGATGTTCTACCACTGAGCCACAGCCGCTCCCTCAAAGTTCCATTATGCACACTTGAATTGGCATCCATGATCAGTTACCATGGCCCATGAACCATCGGAGGTACCAGTGCCAAAATCTGAAGACTCTCAATCCTGCCCTTTCTCCTCTTTTCTGAAGGCCAAAAGAGACATTACATTTGACATGTAGTCAAACATTAGACTGGGAACTAAACTTTAAAATAACTAAATTACTGACGCCATTCCCATGCTCCTCAAATGGACACATGAGGCCAGATAAAGGAACAACCCCCCCCCCCCCCAACGGCCATTTTATTGGCAAAAATGGCACAGGAGGGAAGCCTGAAGTCCATCCTTCCCCTTGGCAACATTTGGAGTTATATAGGATGGTGGAGACATTTTTATTAAAATGTTTTTAAAGGTTAGTCCCCACTCTCACATTTGACTATGTGTCAGGTGAGGCACCTGTATCCCCATAATATGTATTTTGGCCCTGAGCAGTGACTGAAGTTAAGAAAAAGATCAGTCACTGCTTATGTCTCCTAGTCCCTTTTGATGTGCTGATGTATATTGAGCCCCCCCAAAAGAGGATAGGTAAGTGGATACTGGCATTATCACTGAGCAGTGGTTGTGGCTGCATTGCCTGAGTCTCACCACCAATATTCTAAACAGTTTGCTGTTTCACTCCCCCCAATAGCCAGTCAGAACACAGAAGTCATTTGCATATGTGGCCTGATTGGCTTTTGCCTTGAACATTCTAATCAGTTTGCTGTTGCTGTTCGGTCACTGAATGTAGTCCTGAGGTAAAATACATCTCCCTGTCTTTGCTTAAATGGTCACTAGAGTTGCTAAAATACATATCCCAATCGTCCCTTAAACGATCACTAAAGTTGCCAGTCTTCCTGTGGGGCCTGTAGATCACCCAGAAATCACCGTGTTCTGCAGCCACAGCACATCCCTGCTGAGGTCCCTCTGCACCCCACACCCTGCCCTCTCCAGGCTCTGCCCCTCAAATCTACTGGTCTGGCCCTCCCCTTAGTATTGCCAGCCTCCAGGCAGTACCTGGAGATCTCCAAGATCAGTTCTTCTGGAGAGAATGGCTGCTTTGGGCAATGGACTCTATGGCATTATACCTGCTGAGGTCCCTCCCGACACCTTCCCTCCCTAGACTTTACCCCTCAAATCTACAGGTATTTCCCAACACAGAGTTTTCAACCCTGTAACTGGCTATGGAACCGCTTTCCAGACCCTTGGAATCCAGAAGACATCGCATAGGAGGAGGTGGTTTTCTGCCTTAGCTGCCACTGCATAACCCCAAATCAACATAAGTCAGGGGTGGAGGGAACCATACCTGTTACCATGAGGCTGTCCTCCCATACTACCCACTTGGGGCAGCAAAATGACTTGAGACAGCCCTGCCGTATAGCTAAGCAGAAGGAAATAAACATGGCTTGCCTCCCTCTATTTCCCCCTTCCCTCTGCCACCCCACCAGCCACAGCCAGGACACTCACCTGGAGCTTCCTTCTAGAGCCTGTTGTATTTCTTCCCACAACAGGCCTTACTCCTAGTGAAATATAACTCCAGTTATTCATGCAGCATGCAAAGAAAATGACATCAATGCGCTTGATGAGCTATCAAAAGTCTGAACAAATGAAGGTGGTATTTAGGTAGACTTACACTGAAATGAAGCATTATAGGAAATAGGTGGGGAATAAGGGGACTCAAATATCCCAGATTCTAATAAAAGAGATTTGCCTATAATTCACTTATTCTCATGAATAATGAATTTTTTTATTGAAGATGGACATGAAACAAATCATTAAATTCAAATAAGGTATAATTCCACATCATGCACAATCTCAATCTGCATATATGGCTCAGATCCCTTGCTAACACATAGTTGCATTCATACTTGGAAAAATCCTTTCTAGACTAATATATATAAAAAATATTTGGACCATATGGTACCATGAGGAATATATGTCCCTAGGACCCAATAGTTTTTTTAAACCTTTATATATTCACTGCCCATATGAATATATGGTGGCTTAGTATGATCAGATTTTTTTTATAGACTCATTATCAAGATAAGTACTACATTTTGGCAGTGGCTTTCATATACATATTAAGGGAACAGTGAAACAATATAATCAGTCACATTTCAGAGACATTCTATATTATTAGATGTAAAAGTATTGGAATAATAAAGCTCAGCAAAGGTGGGATAAGGTTTCATTAGTGTAAATGTGCAGTGAAGACTTACTACACAATTATTCTTAATGGGGCTGTGCGGTCTGATCTAACCCTAGCTGTTGTGTAAAACCATAAATCTGTTATCTGTTAAGTCTATGCCCGTTTATTTGATCTTATTTACTTTCATTGCAACTCACAGAAACTAAAAAGAAATTCTGCAACTATAGCTGGGTCTTCAGAACTTGAAATATAAATTAAGTGTTCATGCTACTGGGAAACTTATTTTAAAGAAGGAACAGAGGGTAGTGCAGTTATCCCTGAAGATCAGAGCAGAACAAAATGCAAACTACGCCTCATACAAATTAATGCAATGTTGATGTATCCTGGTGGTAAAATATTAAAGAAGCCAAGTTGAAGGGCAAAGCAGCAAAGCAAATGGACTATGAATTGGGTATAAAGTTAATGATGGAGTTTGTCTCAAATGTACTCGCAGTCCAAAATAACAACATCAGTACATTAACTTTGTGGAAGTGCGATGAAGGTTCCATAGTATCACAAAGCCTCTAATGGCAAACATTGTCTAAAACAAAATCACCCATGTAGGCCTACCTGAAAAACTGGATGTTTTGGAATGAAGCAACCACAATAGTATTCCACAGCAACCCCATGGGAAGGGGGGAATTATTTTTTTTTTTAAAAAAAATAAAGAATGATTTACTGGTTTAATGCACTGAAGCTACACAATTTGCTATCCTAGTGGTCAGGGATTCAGTTATCATAGTAGCCAATTTGCATGGCTGCATCTACTTAGGTACAGACCAGATTTCCTACTTTGATGCCTCTTTGGAACTTCAAGAGCCAATCTCTGTTCAGGGATTTCAAAATAACATTATGATTGTGTGGTTGACCATCATATGATCCATATAATCATGTGGTTTGGCTCCCAGATAATCTTTTTTTTTTTGTCCTGTGTGTCTTACTTTTACATTGCTACTGACCAGGAATGAGGACTTAAAAGGAAAAAGAAAAGGAACCAATTTTTCTAATATAAACAGAGGCTGAGTTGTGGTTGACTCTTAAAATCTGGTTAAAGCATGTACCAGACAAAGAAACAGAAGCTTTTTGTCATTTTATAAATCCAAGTACATTTTTTTGTAGACAGAATGATCAATTGACCTTCAGATGTCTGTCATGGGAAAGTAAACACTTGAGAAAATGAAAAAGCCAATTTTCCGTAAAAGCTTTTAAGACAGCAAAATGTATAAACATGAACATTGAACACTCACACAAAACTTTTAATAGATGCTGCATTATGTTTCTTCATTTAACTGATCTATTAATACCATAAGCATCTATTATGGATATCAGAATATTATGGGGCATTTGTTTATAGGCAATTTCATTTTAAAAAGAATATCACCTGCAAATATTAAACTTACAAAAATGTGCTTCAGGTGTTCAAAATCTGCCTCACAGTAGTCGTTTCCAAATGAAGGTTTACGGCAGAGTGACTGATATAATCTTCAGTAATGGAGGAATTTGTTCAGTATTGAAAGATCTTCTGTAAAGTGATTGTAGAGTGCTGTATATTATAAGCAGTGTTTTATTAACCTAATTGTAAAAATTGGACAATTGATAATCTTGGGCTGCTCCAGTCAGTGGGAAGAGCCAACTGCCTGATATACCCAACCACAAAAGTTGAAAATTGAAATACTCCAAATTCATTACATATGGTACAATCAACAAACAGTACTCACTCTACTTTTGTAGGCTTAACCTAGATGGTTAGGGGAAAGGTTTTCCACAGATGTTATTCTTCCATTTGTGGTTTCAAAGTTTTGGATCTGCAAAAGATGAACAAAGTGATCTGCTACCTGACAGAGAAAAAGGTACGTCAAAGAGAAACCTTGAGGCTAACTGGGAATTTTCTTTGTATATAGTCAAAGGAAAGAAAGAATCCATTGCTGATGAGATAATCCATTTTCCTCCATCTTCTTGAATACTACTGGAGTTCAAGATGTTTCTAGATTTACAGGGGAGAGAGAGATGGAGGAGGCCTTGCTATTATTTATTTATCAAATTTATACCCCACCCTCCCAGCCAAGGCCAGCTGTGCTAGATGCAGGAAGACATAGTTCTCTTGTATGTAAGAATATCAGAAAATAAGCTGAGCCCTGCTAGAGCAGACCAAATGTCCATCCAGTTCAGCATTCTCTTTCCTACAGTGGTCAGCCACTTGCCTTTGAGCTGTTCACCAAAAGGACTTGAATCACAGGACATGAATTCTTTCTCCTGTTGACCCTATAAACTGAGCTTCAGAAGTATTCTGCCTGTGAAAATGGAAGTTCTATTTAGCCATTATGGCTAACTGACAGTCAGTGAAAAATCTATCTTTTTCTAGTTCCTTTTAAAATTATCTAAGTCAGTAGACATCACTAGAACTTGTGGAGGTGAATTCTATAAACGAATTATGCTTTGTGTGAAGGAATATTTCTTTGTATCTTTCCTGAATATCTCTCCAGCTGATCAGTTTCATTGGGTGACCAAGAGTTGCAGTATTAGGAGACAGGAAGAAAAAATAAACAGTTATCTCTGGTTAATTTCTTCACATCATGCATAATTTTACAATAGGGTTGCCAGATCTGGGTTGGAAATTACCTGGAGACTTTGGGGGTGGAGCCAGGAGAGGGTGGGGTTTGGGGAAGGGAGGGGCCTCAGCATGGTACAATGCCATAGAGTCCACCCTTCAAAGCAACCCTTTTCTCCAGAGGAGCTGATCTCTGTCAGCTGGAGATGAGTTGTAAAAGCAGGAGATCTTCAAGCCCCACCTTGAGGCTGGCAAGCCTATTTTACAAGCCTCTATCATGGCCCCTTCATAGTCATCATTTTTTTCTTAACTAAGAAGGCCCAAATGTTTTAGGCCATCCTCTTTGCTGCAGCCCCTCAGGCTTTTGTGTCAAAGAGAGGGTTATTGTGATACTACGCCTACTCTTCTGCAGCCATGGTAAACCAAACTAATGGGCTACATGATGTCTCTGGAATACGAAAATCTTTTGAAGAGAAATTGACTCTGAAACTGCATGGAGTGCTGGAGGGGGGAGCTGCATCAGAGAGTTTACAGAACCAGATATAGCTCTATAGCTGCTGAACTTATCTCTAATGAAATGCTATTCCACAGTTGGATTACTGAGAGTGCCAAAGACGTAAGCTGTGTAAATAACTATGATAGGTTCCCACATATTGGTTGTGTGTTGAATCTTGTTGATATGCAAGCAAGCTACCCTATGATGTAAAGAGCTGATCCCACTTTATAGATGTTCTGACTGACCTCTGTGCTGAAAATTTCCCCAGTGGTTTGGCTGCACTTGTATGGTGTTAATGTGAATACCACTTGTCCAAAGTGATTATTTAAATGAGCAAGCTTTTCACATTTCTTTACTATCAGTGTGGTTGGCTTTGGTGCAAGAGACCAGACTTCAAATCCTCATGTAGCTATGCCATTCATTGTATGTTCACTGCTCCAAATTCAGTTGGATACATAGATTTGGCTCAGAGTCGGGGACAGATAGATCACCCTTGAGAAGCTGAATCACTTCCTGACTTCTTATGGATTGTAATGAGGGAAATGAAACAAGAAATGAAAAGCATTTGATACACTTCAAATGCTATAGAAATTTTAATGTATGAGAAATCAGCTCCCCATTTCTGTCACTTGCTCACACTTCCACCCAATGTCCTTTCCATCCACTAATTTTCAGATTGGCCAATTTTTTTTTATGCATAGCACAAAGATAGGCACCTAGGAAGTACATAGAGACAGTCTCTGACAATACTGTGAAGCATTCACTACTAGTGTGAAGCATACAAGAGTCTGCTTGCTCTGAACTGGTTTTGGCAGTGCTGCTACTTAGGACCATGCCATGCTTAGTAAAGAAATGAATCCTATTCCCTCATCAAAGCCTTGCCCAGAGCCCAACTATGTTGCAGTAAGGGAAGAGTGATATCTCTATGCCTCCTTTCCTTGTGGCAGTGTGCTACCATGAAGCAAGCAAAGGAGAGGGTTTTCCCAGCCACTCTCCTCCACTGTCAGCAGATGTAACTTGGATGATGAACTGTGGAATCAGGACCCAAAACCATCATAAGATTTATGCACAAAGAAGAGGCACTACCTGCTACAATGGGGCCATGCCTTTTCTATGAGAAGATCTATTGCCTGGGATGAGTGGTGTAATTGTATGTATAAAATGTGTGTGTCATTGTATCACATTTTTTATGAACTCTCAGAAAGAAATGCACAATAAAGGACTGTGTACATGTGCATGATGAGAATGGCAGTGACCCTCTTTTTCACCTTGCTTTTCTTTGGAATGATTTGATTTAGATGTAGCTGGAATGCACAAGAAGCAGAATGATTTCTCCTAGGAGAATGAACACCTGATGTACATAAGACAATTCTTTGCTCACATTTGCTCAATGCTTACCATTATGAGGAACATATATTTGCCTTGGAAAGGTGCATTTCTATGAAAGGGAATTCAGATAGGCAACTGTGTGGCTAGTAGAGGGGGAAAATGCATTGGCCCAGCCCCAAACTGTAATATAAGAGCTGGTCCACAATGCTTTCTTTGTCAAGCTTTCTTTATGCTTAACTGTGACAGCTTTTGGGAGCATACGGATCACAGCAAGGCCAGGTAAGGGAACTGACAGCAGCTTTTGGGGATGATTTGTCAAGTTGACTGGGCCACAGTAGTAGAGAATATATCAGGGCAGTAGAGAATATATCAGGGCAGATAGTACAGGTGGGGCATAGACCCTGTCTGAGGGCAGTGGAGAGAATAACTGAAGATGAGGTGAAAGTGATGTCGTGCTTGAGGGTTATAGAGGAATCAAGGAGCCTGTGGCAAGGTCAGAAGATTTTGCACCAACTTTAGGCAGTTGAACAAAATCTCTAAATTTGATATATATTTGATGCCATGAGTAAATGGCCTGTTGGATATGCTAGCCTTAGGTCAAATAATGTCCACCCTAGATCTGACTAAAGGGTATTGGCAGATACCACGACACCCTCAGGATAGGGAGAAGACAGCCTTCCCCTTTAGGCTTAATGGCATGGCTGATTCCTTTCAACAATTGATGGATAGTGTCTTGGTGGGCTTAAACCAGTTTGCAGTGGCCTTTATAGATGTTGTTGTTGTTGTTAATAATAATTATTATTATTGTTGTTGTTGTTGTTTCAATGACACCTGGGCTGAGCATCTGGACCACCTGGCACAGGTTTTAAGCTGACTGAGGGGACCCGAACTAACAGCTAACCCCACCAAGTGCAAGATAGCTCATAGGCGGATCAAGTACCTAGGATTCTATGTAGAGCAGGGACAAGTTCAGCCAGTGGACGATAAGGTGCAAGGAAACACTGGCTGAGCCACATGGCGGCTGTCAAGGGAGAAGCAGTACTGTTGGGGATAAGAGAAATTGGGATGGTAAGTCATGGTACCTCATGCATCTGGAGCTGAGGGGGTAGAGCCAATTATTTGGAAATAGACTGGAGGTAGAGAGGTGTTGGGAGGCAGCTCAGGATTGAGGAGGCAACGTACAGCTGGTGCAAAAAAAGGATCAACGGAAGCTCAGGTGGCCAGGTAGGCAGATAAGAAGTGAAGTTACTTTGTCAGCAGAATCTGTGATACTGTTACCTGGACTTTGAAGACACAATAGAGAGGGCATGTTGTGATCCAGTCCTGACTGAGGAAGCCCGGGCATGATGCCCCACCCTGCTCTAAGCCTGCTGCAAGCCTCTACCCTAACTACCAGCCCCAACACAAACTTGTGTCCACAGATAATATAAATATATATATGGAGTTTGATATCTTAATGCTCAAGGGAAATTGATGCATTAGTATATGTCATAGATCTTTTCTAGACCCTTTGAAAAGGGATGTGGGAACTGACCTAATGCTTGAAGTCAAAACATAGACTGTTACCTGGAACATGCATGGCTGTGTTTATTACTGTTCTGCAAGGCCCAGCCCAACCTTCATGAAGGTGAATGAATGGAAAAGCAACAGTGGTGGTGGTTACAGCTATGGGTGCGCCTCATCCTTGCAATGCATTCATGTAACCAGGTGGTGAACCATGGACTGGGAATGTACAACATCTCATTGACTCATCTGCACACATGGTTGCTTGCACCTGATGCCTTGTGCCTGCTGGGAATCATTTCAGCCCAGTCGCAAATGGGTCCACCAGTGGTTCTGAGGCCCCAGCAGCTGCCTAACAGCACCTTCACCTGATACTGGGCATGTGGACCTCCATACATGGTGCATGTCTGTAATGGGATAACATTGTTTAAGCAGAGTATGTCCTGAAGGAGGACAGATTTGAACACAACCAGCTGATAATTAGTTGACAGCAGGCAGAACTCTTGTCTACTCCTTGCTCATATTGATTACATGGAAATGTTTCTATTACTCTAGGAATATGCTTTTGTTCTTTAACGCTCCTCTATTCACACTCGATAAGAAATTCAGCTTTGCTGAGATCAAGTAAAATCTAAGTACTGTCTACTTAAACCCCTAAAGGCTTTCCCAGATGTTGGGTTTCCCCAGCTATTCTACACTTTTGCAGGTGACCAGCATGGAGATTTGCTTGAGTGCTGACATCCTAGCCACTTGCAAGCCAGATGTTAACTGTTCTCATCAATCTCCATGTCAGTTGCTGCCAACATGCTGTGTACTAACATAAAAAACACAGGTGAAGGGAAGGAGGCAAGCGATTGCCTGTCTTGTTCCAGCTAAGTTGTAAGCCCCTGGAGCCTTAAACAGGAATTGTCTGACAGTGGGTAGCAGGTAGCAAATTCTGTGCACCAGGGGCCAGGTCATGCTCTGCAGGACATGAAGAACTCCCAGGGGACACTAAGCTTGTTCCACCAGTGGCTGAATCCCCTGTGAGTTTCAAAAACAGTGTTGCTGGTTTATTGAGTGCTCAAGCCTTTCCTCTGCAGGTGACAATTAAGAGAAATTTGAAGTCGCAGTAACTTAGTTTACAGCTGGGGTGTCCTGTGTTACTGAGTAGATGCCAAATATGGCCTCTGTTTGGATCTTTCAGGGCAGTAAGTAGCTTTGTACATTTGGTGACCTGGTAGAACTATAGATTCCTATTACTTTCTTTAAGAGCCTGAGAGACAAGAGTCAAGTAAATGCTATGCTGTCTTCAAGGCTATCCTGAAATAAACATCTGTACTTGTATGTGTTCCTTCCAAGCCAAAATGACACATTGCAAAGGATATGTGACTCCTGCCCATCTAAATCTCTTGTGCATCTCTCCATGACTATTTACTTAAAGAAGACAATGGTGTGATATCAAATCAATCATACTTTTCAAATCCATTATATTAGATGCTACTTGGAAGGCCAGGTGCTGCTTTGAGGGCTATTGCTCAGTCCAATGATATCACACATACATTCTCTGTCTCTCTCTGTCTCTCTCTCTCTCACACACACACACAGGTTACCAGCGCTGGGTTGGGAAATACTTGGAGATTTGGGGTGGACCCTGGAGAGGGCAGGGTTTGGGGAGGGGAGATACCTCAGCATGGTTCAGTGCCATAGAGTCCACCTTCCAAAGCAGCCATTTTCTCCATGGGAACTGATGTCTGTAGTTTGGAGATAATTTGTAAATGCAGGAGAGCTCTAGGTCCCATTTGGAGGTTGGCAACCTATTACTGATTTGGGATTCTGTGGGCATGATCATACACACCCATTAGCCATGCAAGAGGGATGATTCACTGGCATATCAAAGCAACGCGATCACACCAGCACATCTGGGAAGTGTCCTGCAACTGTTGGCAAGTCGTCACAAGCTGTTTTGATCCGCCAGAGAAGCGGAGTGAAAACTACCAGAGAAATTCCATTATCAAATGGTTTACTGCGGCGCACAGCCGGACTTTCCCCGTGTGATCGCACCAGCGCAAACTTGTGGCATCTGGAATAGTCTGATCACAGGCTATCCCGACACCATGCTGTTGTTTTTTTCCCCTTCTCAGTGTGTGCATCATCGAGAGCCCTTAGGTTGGAGGAGCGATTCATCAATCCCCCATTTAAGCGAATCAGAAACCAACCGCACAAAAAAATTAACTTGCCCGCGGTTGCGTCTGATCATGCAGTGGCAAATTGCGCCGGCAGGTCCACAGACCTGTGTGATTGCACAACTGTGGGGCAAATTGCTCCGGGGCAAAATAGCCTCGCTTCCCCTTCGGATTATTTCACTTGTGTGGCCATGGCCTGTAATTCTAACTTGTCTTAATTCTTTATTCATAATTTTAAAATTTAAGGTAAAAGCATTTAAAATGAATAAAACCTGTCATGCATCTACTTTAACTAAACTGCTATAACTAAATATTATTAGGGAGACGTGGTAGGAAATGGGCAGTGGTAGTAGTCACACATTTGTGTTGATGGATAGTTTGGACCTCAAAGAGTGCAACCCTGTGCATAGTTACTCCTGCCTAAGCCCACTAAAACCAATGGATTTTGACCTCACTAACTCTGCACAGGATTGTTGTCAGTGTCTGGGAACAGGAGTTGAGGCTGTCCTAGAAGACAATCACAGCTAGAAGTCCTAGAAAATATCTACACAAGCCTGTGAAACTAGGAACCAATTCTCCGAGGTACTTCCTGTTTAGATCTGAGGTCTGGGACTTTTATTACTGGAGAAGCAGTTACCAGGACATGCCTTTAAAATACTTCCTTTTGTTCTGTTCTACTAATGTTATGGTTGTATATATGTGTTCAGTTTACCTTAGTTTGTTTTTTTCTTGTATATTTCTTTGATATTTCCAGAAACATGTTGCCATTTTGCCTTTAGTTCTTCCAACAACCTGAGCCATAAAATTTCTTTTTCTTCTAGTTTGTTGTTTTAAAAACTTTGATCTAAATGCAGAAGACCTGAAGTACAAAATTGTTTGCTCTGTGTGGGAAGAACTTGACATTTCAGCATTTGTTATTTTAGTCAGTGTGAGCATTTGTGTGTATGTTTCATGGCTTAACTGAAAATTAAAAAAAATATTTTTATACACCCGATAACTGTAGAAGTAACATCCAACACTGCCATGTACCGAATGTGATGATAGGCTTTAACTGGCCTGTAACCTAGACAACAGAGAGAGGGAGGAGTTCTGTGAGTGTGTGCTGATTGAAGTAAAGGAAGAGGCTGGGCTACTTGTTACACTTATTTCCCTGAGGGATTGGGTGGGAGAGATGCATGGACATTTACCAGATCAGGAATCAACAATGGAAGGAGAAAGGGAATCAGCAGCTTTATAATATTTTCCAGCTTCCTCTAGCTTTCTCCCAGGAAGTTCTGAACATTCTCACAGAGCTGGGATTTTTGGATGTGATTAGTGTATACATACAGCCAGGATCTAAGATGTGTTCTACTGCAAACAAACCCATGTAGATGAGACTGATGCTTTGTGTGTATCTTTCCATGGGTGGATCCTGAACAAAGGAAAATGTAAGTGGTAGTGATCAATATAAACTGTAGGGATCAGGAACCTTACAAAATTGTGATGGATATTTGATCATCCCATCCTTAAAATTCCTCCCTTTTTTTTGTCTAGACTAGCATCTTTTTATCACCTTGAAGACCTGCTCACAATTCAAAACAAGAAGAATTGTATGTGTATAGTAGTAGCATTCAGCTTAATGGCAAGCAGGGATTGCTGTTGATTATTTTAAACTAGACCTTTATGCATGAGTCATCATGGGGACTCTCTTTTAAAAGTGAGGTTGTAGGGGCTGCTTTATAATTGTCAGTTGTCTTTTGCTGGCATTGCTCCTTGTTCTCTGCAGTCAGAAATTCCCCCTTCTCTTCAAATTTTCTGAAGGACCCAGCCTCTGAACCCAAACAAATCTTGATCAATTTCATTTTCTTCCTCTTTTACAAACTGAGCTCCCACACAAAATAATACCCGGCTGCGGTCACACATATTAAATAATCCACTTTCAATCCACTTCCAATGCACTTTCCAATTGGATTTTGCCTGTTCACACTGTAAAATCCAGTTGGCAAGTACACTGAAAGTGGATTATTTAGTATGTGTGGCTGCAGCCTCATGTTCTTCGATGTATTGAAATTGACCAAGGAAAGTGTTGGCTCAGAGGTGCATACCTTCTGGAAACTATAGAACCACATGTTTCTGGCTGTAGAGAGCTTGTCTCCAGTCAGGGAACAACCTGGTTTATAAGTTGATTTTTATTCCTTTGGTCAGATTTTTTTTCTCCTGCAGAAAAGCTTACATTGGAAAGATGGATGTGGAAAGAAGGGGAGTTGTGTGGCAAAGCGCTGCAAGATGGCATGTAACAAATTTATGATTCAATCCCAGGCATTTCATAATGCTTCATTCAAGGATGCAAATGGCAGTTTGTGACCTGAATTAGCGGGTTATTGGGTATCTCTGGAAGCAGTGTATATTTGGATATTAACTAATCAAAGTGCAAACTGAACATGCTCTATTTGGTAATATAATTAAATTAATCAAACATCTACAAAATGGTGTTAATAGTAAGAAATCTTCTGATCCAGCCATTACTCTGGCACCAGTGATGTTCACAGAAATCAGAGGGGAAAATTAAGAGACAGGAAATTAAGAAGATAATGAAACTGACAGGGACATTTTCCCAATCAGTGATGTTACACAGATGTGAGAGGTAAATGCCCAAGTATATCCAGATACCACCACATCTAAAGCAGAGAGCAGATGTACATTTTTAAACAATGAGGCAAGTTGGGTGAGCAATGCTTGTTTTATTTACATCCTGCTTTTCTCCCCATCAGGGAGTCAACGTGGCTTTTCACACTGTTCCACCCTCCTCCACCTAATCCTCACAACAACTACTTTGTGAGAGTATGTTAGGTTGACAGTTTGTGAAGGGGCCAAGGTCACCTGGTGGGCTTCCATAGCTGAGCAAGGGATTTGAACTCAGTCATCTCAGGTCCTAGTCCAGCACTCTTACCAATACGCCACCACGGCCTTTGTGGTAGCTATGACACTACCATGCCTTATCTTGCTGCTTTCTCACAGCTTTGATTAATTCCAGTATCAGAACAAGGGTGGGAGAAAAGTGCTGAAAGCAGCAGTGTACAGTGTACAGTATACGCAGGGTTTAGCTCCTTTGGTACGCATGCTTCATTTTAATTTAGAAATTGAACCCCCTTGCTTTAGATGTGAACATGTGATCTGATGCATGAATACATGAGAATCCCCCTGCAGAAAAAGTGACATATCAGTGTCACTTTGGGGACCACTCAATTTCTTCATCCATGACACAGATAGAGACATTCCCACATGCTTGCCAAGTGTGATACTTGTCCAATGGCATTTTCTTATTAAGGATATATTATTTGTGTCTACTCTGGCCGAGGACAGACTGACAATCTAAAACGGACGCAAAGCGGAGGGAACTGGTGCGGGGGAAAAACCCCACGGAGCTGGCCGTTCACACTGGCCAGAGCAATGCGGATCAGCGGCGATATGGAGCGTTCAGACTGCCGCGGAGCCGGCTCGCGCGCCGCTGCGCTTTTTTTTGTTTTCCTTTGATGTGTTTCGCATGTGCGTTCACACTGCCGCCTCCGGATGCCTCCCGCTTCTTCCGGTTCACACTGTTTGGAAGCGGGAGGCATGCGGAGGACGGCCCCTGAACACCGGTTTTACCCGGTGTCCTGGTAAAGCGGATGGAAAGCGACTGGGAGACGGGTAAGTACGAAACGGAACCGACGGACAGATGCGCATGTCTGAACGTGCTCCTTTCTTCCGTCTCCGAAGCGTGCCTGCCCCGCTTTAGATTGCCAGTCTGTCCTCGGCCTCTGTCCTTCCACAGGCATGGTGGACTTCTTGTGCCTCTTCTGCAAAGAGGAATTTTAGGGTGGAGTCCTGAGCAAGTCTACTCAGAACTTAGATCCATATTATTCAAATGGGTTTTATTCCCAAGAAAATGTCCTTAGGATTTCAGTCTCTGTGGCCTATAAAATAAACAGACTCTTCTATCTGTATGAAATTTGTCAGGGAAGATCCCTTTGGTTATGGGTGCCATCCCTGAAAATATCATTTCAATCAGATGGGGGAAATGCTTATAGCCAGAAATGTATTTCCCATTGAAAGAAATGGGAGAAAAACAAAACTGAATAACTAAAACAAATAGCTTTAATAACAAATTTAATGAAGCCGGGTGAATTAAAAAAATTAAAAAAAGAAAATGAACCAAAACAAAACCCTCCCCAAAATGTATATCTTTGGCAGGCAGCTATAAAGAAACCTGAAAGCTTGCTGAGAGACTTTAGAAAACAGACTGTGGGTAGTTTAAATCCCACCCCCCACTAGCTGTGTTGCAATAAGAGGAGTTCTGTGTGTGTTATTTTTCTGGAGCTGTCTGTGCCTGCATTCCTAACTACTGCCTTTTGCTCCAAGGTCCCATCTCTGCTCCTGGATGCTGCTGTAGCTTCCCACAGAGGTTTGGGCATCTGCAGGCAGTACACTCGATTTTCTTTTTTCAGTTTACAGACTGCTTCCTTTCCTCAAGGATTTCTGATAGATCACTTTGGGGGGGGGGGGGGGAGTCTGGCTCCAAGTATTCTCCAGCAGGAAGCTACACAGTCCTTGGCAGCGGTGAGAGAGTGGCCCTTCATTCACTTAAGAACACCGACAGAAAAACCTGCATTTTAAGAGATTATTCAGCATATCTTAAATTTTGCTTTATAAAGTTGGTTTAGATGTGTGCCTAAATTCTACTCCTCTTCAGGACTCATGCCTACATTTTTCTAGACTGTGACCACAAAGCTAAATCAATGGACTCTCATAGATTTTAATGGGACTTGTGCCAAAATAAGTGGAGGGCAGCTTCCAAACTGCAAGCAGGTGGGCAGCAACATTGGTCTGAAGCAATAGAACAGAGTCCCGTGGCACCTTTAAAACCAACAAAGTTTTATTCAAGGTATGAGCTTTCGTGTGCACACACGCTTCCTCAGATATATTGAAATGGAAGTTAACAGTTCTAGAGAGAGAGAGAGATGCCTTTAGATAAGTGAACAACAAATTAACATACAACTAAAGGTAAAAGAAGAAAGGGACAGCAAAGGATCAGATGGTTAGACAGTGTTATTGATGCAACGAATATGAAATTATGCAAACTCCAGAGGACGACGGAAGACAGGAGGGCCTGGCGTGATGTGGTCCACAGGATTTCAAAGAGTTGGACTCGACTGTGTGACTGAAAAACATACAACATAATGAAAATGTTTTGACATATGTAAAGGCCAAACAGCAATAACTTGCTGATCATATAAACTTAGCTTGTTATTCCTGTTTTGACAAATTTAAAACATCCCCTTTTATTTACAGAACCCAAACCATGCACTTCCTTGTAAGATGTGACTGAACTTAAAAGATTCTCCCCATTTTATACAGAATTTCTATGTAGAAATGTTTATGACCAGCACACTTTCAAATGCCCAGATTTCGCAAAATGCTTAGTGCCATTGTAGATTGTATAGCAAGCGGCCTCAAACGGGATGAAACTAAACTTGATTTTGAAAAACCCTTTCATTCCTTTGCCTTCTTTCAGAGTTAATTATGTGTCTTTCATTACTTTGCACCATGTGTTTTTGACTTCAGTCAATAAGTTACTCAAAGCAGACAGTATTACTAAATGATATGTAAATGTTAGAGAAGCAGAACCTTACATCCACAGTTTGGTGAACAAGGCCCTGTTTTGTTCACCTAAACAAATCCAGGCTCATATCTATAGGGGGTTATGGTTTGGATCAGACTTGCCATTTAAAAGAAAAAAATTCTTCCTGTCTGACTCCAACCACCTGAATTCTGGAACTGTTACAAACATGAGGTAGTAAATGATCCGGCAACGTTCAGGATTGCTACGTGTCATCATGTCATTATAAGCATCACTCTTCTAAGTCTGGGTTTTTTTGGGGGGGGGCATATAAAAAAGCATTTTAGTGTAGATTGCACAGTTAAAATTGAATTCACAGTTGACAAAAGACAGAGTGTGTCTTTTTAAAGTCATAAAACACACATTTAAAAAAAAATGTCTTGAAGAGTATTTTAAGTGCCTCTTTATAGATTTATATTATTTGCTCCAAGTTCATACCAGAAAGTAAATGTTTGCATAACAGGTAAATGAAGAGGGAGGGAAGGAAGGAGGGAGAGAGGGGAGAAATGGGGGGGCAGGAGTCCAGATGGGACTGAATCCTCATTCCTTGGACAAACTCCCTAAATTATAGCATTTGGCAAAGGGAACTTTAGTGTGATTTATATTATTTTTTATAATTACAAGTGATCCAATTAAGTTTGAGTTCCTTGTTTTTATTTCTCCCAGTTTCCAGATTTATTTAATGATATATCCAGGGTCTGGGTATCAGGTATTTTGATAAATGTACCTTCATGAAGTTGTGAGAGCAAATTAATGGTCTCCTTAAATAAGCTAATTCAAAGCCATAAAAGAACCATGTTTTTAGCTGAGGGAAAAACAGGCAAAATACGTTTCCCAGCATTGTAGCAAACCACCTTAACAGTGAGTTAGAAAAACAATTTCCCAATTTAATATCTTTCTTTAAAGAGAGAGGGGGAAAAGATCACCTCTCTCTTAGTTCTGTCAGTGAAAGTCTCACCTCACCAGCCCACTGCCATAGGCTAATAGCCTGGAACAAAGCTCATACTCGGAAATGTCAAACATAATGAAAAGAAGAAGAATCAGAAGAGAGAAAGTTGACCATGGGTGCTCCTCTGGGGCAGAGTCTTTCATGGTCTACAGGCCTATGTACAGCAGCCCCACCTCAGCTCAGAGAGCCATACTGCTACAAGCCGCAATGGAGGTGCTATCCATCAAAAGAAAACCTCTTGATAAACAGCCGAGTGTCAGTGCTTTTTGCCAACCCAAGATAACAGTTTTATTACCGGAGCTTGGCCAGAAACCTTTCTTTTCCTTTCCGCTTAATAGTCTAAAAATGTTGAAAGATGGGGGACCTGCAATTATTAAAGTTTTTGCCAACAGGGGACAGAACCCATGTGTCCCATCTCATTTTAACAACAACGATGATTACGATGATAATAATAGAAGAACCTCCAGATGTATCTCTGGGAATAAGATGACAAATTCAATAGCAGCAACAGTCGGAAAAGGGAAGTTAGAAAATATAGGGGAATTATAGTAGGGATGGTACAAATGGTCATGAAAATTCATAATAATTTTAATTTTTAACTCAGTGTTCTCAGCCCCTCTTACCCATCTGAAATGTTGGTCTTTAGGGAAAGCAGTTGCCACAGATTTTGCCTGATTCATGACTTAGAAAAACTTTATGCTGTCACCTCGCAACATCCCAAGGGTATCTCTCCTGTAGAATTCTCTGATGTGATTGTTTGTTTGGATGTGTTTGTTCTCTCTTCTTTTACTATGAGTTGTATTGTTTTGTTCTGTCCTCCTGTTCCCACATTCTCTTTAGCATTTTGCTTAAGTTTTAACCCTTTCCTCAATTCATTAGGAATGCCAAACAGCAGTGATTCAAAGCCAGCTGTTTTAAGCCCATTGGATTCCTATCGTTTTTGTCCCCAGCTCTACCTGCTGGTTAGAGATTTTCCTCAAACTTATGATGCTGTTAATAAAGCTGAGTTGTGTTTTTAGGGCCTGTTTGGTTTTGACCTGTTCTTCCAAATCCCTTTGCAACATATTGACTCCCTTTTCACACCTTCACTAATTTAAGGATGCCAGAATCAAATTGAAAGCAGATATGTGATGAAAGCAGTCTTCCCATTTTTCATCAAAAACTTGAATTGTAAAGAATATACAGTAAAACACACACAGAGAGATCCCAAGTGGGAAAGCATTTACACAAGAAACCCTTATCGTAAGAAAAGGAGCAGTGCCCCAGATTAATGAGCATGTAACATAGATCTTTTTTCTCCTTGATACTATATGGCTGGGGGGGGGGGAATAAGAAGTAACACGGAATTACACACCAAATGTATTCAGGCTAAACATGCAGATTGAACAGGGTGGAATAGAGAGACATTTCTAGAAAGACATTAAAATCTGCAATATTTAAGTAAGGTTCTGGTTGGACTTCTTCACGTTTTATTATTTCTGTCTATTACTACAAACAATCACCAACTTTTTGTCTTGTTTCTATGTTTCCATTCCAGCAAACCTAGTGCAACCATGGAAGACATTAGCAATGACTAAGTTGAGTCTCAATGCATTCAGTGATATTTAGTCACAACAAAATTTCACTGGATTAGAGCTGCATGTACAGAACAAGCATTTACTAAAAAGCTCATGTTTCCATGTGACTATGAACAACTGAACATGTTTAAACCACTTCTAAGGTCTTTCTAATATTCATATGAGAATGAGTGGATTATGAAGCCTGTAATTCAGTACCACTGTGAACAAACTGAGCACATTTAAAGGCAATCACCAGGCCACTGTAAAAGGTAGAAGAGTGGCAGTGTGTGCTATTATTTATTTATTTACTTTTAACCATGTTTCTCCATGCAATTGTGGACTAAAAGTGGCTTATGATACTACACCCCCTCCCCCAGAAAACCAGGCACAACAGAAAATATTCAAACCCAAGTTAACAACAAATCTACTATCAACAAACTAATGTACGGAAAGGAGAGGGGGCACAGAAGGTGGTAGCAGTTCTGCCCTTGATGGCAGCTTTCTCTCCCCAGGCAGGCAGGTACTCATTTCTAGTGGTTAGAGTGTCAGACTAGGACCTGGGGCAACAGGGTTCAACTCCCTGCTCTGCCACAGCAGTTTATTGGGTGACCTTGAGCCCATCATGTCTCTCAGCCCAACCTACTGCACAGGTTCATTGTTGTAAGAATAAAGTGGAGGAGGGGGAAAGGATGTGCTAAGCTGCTTTGGGTCCCAATTAGGGAGAAAACCTAGGATATAAATAAATAATGTGAATGTGCCCCTCCCCCTCCCCATGCTGCAGGTATTTATAGCCTGAATGTGGCTGGGAGCATGAGCCAAAGGGCAGGAGTTTAAGGACTCTCGGCTCTCAGCTCAAATGTCTTGCTCACCTTTTTGTTGCTTCAAAAAAAAAACTATATAACTTCATTTAAGGTCTTTTTTCCCTGTGTGGCTTTGTATTCCCATTGTGGAGAACAGTGTGATAAATATATACTAAATAAACAAATAAGTATAAATTGTAAAACACTAAAATTCCTGGTCATCCATGGCTGAGAACAAAGTAAGAGGAATTTCTGCAGGGGCACAGCTGTGATGAGATCAGTGGATGCACCATTCCTCACGAAGCAGGAAACAGTGTTGACTAAAAGAGAAAAAAAACAGCTTTAGAAAATATCATATGACTATTTCCTTGGAATGAGATCTCTTTGAAAGCTCCATTGGCTATTACTACTTCCCCATAGTGGTCGTGCCCCAAACACTTTCCATCTGACCTTGATGATCCCTTTGCTGATCCATGCTATCTCATGACAACTGGGAGTGTTAGCAGGCCAACCAAGGTGGCACAATCCAATTTAAGAACCATTGTTAGACTTCTGCAAAATCCTGGGCAAACATTAAAAAATCACAAGGAAATAACCATGCACCATGTGGAAAATGTTATTAAATGGTTAGTGCTAGATTTGTGTTTTCCATCTCTCACATTGAGATTTGTAGCAGCCATCCCAGCAGACAAGCAGATGCATCTAGAAAGAAGTCATAGAACATAGAGACAAGTGAATTTCTACCTCATTTCTTGAGCATGAAGCCCAAAGTCTAAGCCCTAGAAAATACTGGCTATGAATTCCTGCCATCTGGATTCAACCTCAGGCATCAAGTATTACATTATTATTAGAGTCTGAGATATAATGTCTAAGAGCTAGCACCAAGTAACTAGATGGGATAGAGGTAGTCATTACTCTTCAGTATCTCTGAAGACAGATAGGACCAGACAGTGAGTTTATTTACAAATATGTCCCATTTGTATTACAACAGTCTTGCTTCTCGTAATAACCACAGGAGAAATGGAGCTGCTAGAGGAGACAACACTGATCAGAAAACCTTGCTAAGTTTTCAAATATCAAATGTTTTTGGCCTGACTTTATCTTGACATTTAGTGGGTTAAAAATACTAATATGATAAGCTGGTGCAGCAGCTACAAGCGTCATCCCAAAGAGTAATAAGATCTTGGTGCACGACTACTGCACGCACCTGGTTTTTTAATATGTCCAGTGATAAATCATTCATACAGAGAAATTGTGCTTAGCTCCAGTGACAAAGGACACAGATCTCAGAATAAAGGGAAAGGCTTTACTGCATGAATTACAGGAGAAGAATAATTAGAACAAAATGGTGGTTGCATGTGGTGCAAGATTTTAGAGTAAAAATTCTAAAGTACAAGGCTGAAGCTCGGATTTGAAGCCTTGTCTCCTTGTCTGTTGCAGCGGTGGTCCTCCACTGTACATTGCTCTCCTCCAGTACCAATGTGGCTGGCACCTCATTGCTAGATGTTGATCTTCCATGAGCAGAAGCGCCACATGTCAGAAGAACATGCTCCATAGCAGAAAACTTCCCCCATGTGTGTGTGGGGGAGCACAGAACAAGTGGAAGCAAGGCTTAGAATCCAAGCCAAAAAAAAGTACGGTGCAAGTGGAAGCAAGGATCCAAGCCAAAAAAAAGCACAGCGTAAGTGGAAGCAAGGCTTAGGAACCAAGCCAAAATAACATTGAATAAGTGGAATAAATTACCCAACATAACCTTAGTTCTCAAATACAAATATCACAGTTTTGGGGGATGGGGGTAGATAGAAAAAGATATGAACTTGTTTTGGGGGGAATATGTATGCTTCAACAAAGATTAGCTAAGCACTCCTAAACAGAACTTTAGCATCACTTTCCATGCAACTCATGCATATGTACTTTAGGATGCACATATTCATTCTATCTGCTTTGCATTCTCTAAGAATGTATATGTGAGTATCACATACATGGAGATAATAAGTGGTGTAGCACTTAGCATGTTGGAGAAGAACCAAGGCAACCTTTGTTCAAATTTTGCTCAGGCATGAAGCTCACGTGTTAGCTTTGTGCCAGCCATCAACTCTTCCCTGCCTCAGAGGGTT
Organism: Lepidodactylus listeri; assembly: GCA_029233225.1. NCBI lineage: Eukaryota > Metazoa > Chordata > Lepidosauria > Squamata > Gekkonidae > Lepidodactylus > Lepidodactylus listeri. The sequence continues at coordinate 114,641,182 of JARCFY010000002.1, read as the reverse complement.
GTGCTAAGCATAAAATGGGAAGGGAAAATCTGTATGCTGCCCTGAACTCCTTTGACTGGACTGCCTAAAACATGCAGGAGTTCAAGCTTTGCATTGCTGCTGATGCTTAAATCCTGGACACAGCACTTCCAGGTCCATTTAACCTGGAAGTGCAATAAGGCAATTCTTATTCTTTGGATCAAATAGCCAAAGTAAGCAGAAACCAGATACAGTGAAAGCAAGTGGTTAGAAGTTCAACAGTAATTATCAGTAGCATGTCATGTTGAACACCAAGGATGCACCTAGACAAAATGTGTGTGTGTGTGTGTGTGTGTGTGAGAGAGAGAGAGAGAGAGAGATGCTGTCTAACAGTGTCATCCTAAAACACTTTTAGTCCAATTGAGTAGGATTCAGAGTAGACTTGCTTAGGACTGATTGTTTACAATGCATGCTTTTGTAGAGGCCAGTTGGTTTCAGTAGGCATAGACTGGAGTAATTCTGCATAGGATTGCACTGTTAAAGTATTTTTTTAAAGTGCTGGAGGTGTGTGAAGACCTGAATCAGACTGGGAGGAGGCAGGTCTCAATCACCTGTAATATGGTTTCTTGGGTTGCCAGAATCTTCCCCATGCCCACCCTGCCATGCTAGTGAGAATTTTATTTACTGATAAAATGGGAAGCTTTCTCCTACCTATCTGGAATCTGACAGGGACAATTCCTTGGGGGAGAGTACAGTCCCCAAGAATTTCATCCTAATTGGATGGGGAGAAAGATACATGTATCCCATTAAAACAAATGGAAATAAAGACCAAATTGAACCATAAATTCAGTAAACACAATTCAAGATTGTTTAAAACAAAAAAAAACTATTAGTTTGTTGCAGAAAAAAAGCAAGAATCTTGTAGCACCTTAAAGACAAATAGATTTATTACAAATTAGCTTTCAGAACTGCAAAAAACCCTAATGAACAAAGTTTATTTTAAAATGTATTTAAGTTTTAAATAAAGTAATGTCCCTGTAGATCCTATAATTATATAACTAAAAACATACCTTGGATACATACTGGGGAAAATATTAAGATGCTTTTGTGCAAGAAAGCTAAGCTTTGATAACATTAAAGATCTGTGTACATATATGTTGGCAGAGTAATGAATGCAGCAATGATGCACAACCTGATTAAAGAGTAAATAAAGGTTTACTTAGGGACTAACGTACTTGATAGGAAAGAGGAGAGACAGAGATAGGTTCCTAACTACATCTCTAGCAGAGAGAGAGAGGAGACTGAATAACTTCTGAGAAGAGGGAGGAAATTGCCCTGAGAGTAGCAATCTGGTGACAGACAAGGAATGACACTTAACAGGAGAGAGAAGGCCCTGGCCTCACTATCCTATCTAATTGTCTTCTTGTTGCCCCCTCCAGGGTCTTCTTCTCCTCTCCTTTGTACACTAGACACTGTCTTTTCCAACAATATAGAGAGAGTGATGAAACAAATTATTGCTTCAGGTTTTTGGAATTAATATGTGTATCAGTGTGCTTAAAATAGACCTATAAATTCATGATCTCTGAAAGGTTCACTGAATTAATATATTTCGTATTTATTAGAGTGCTTGAGTTCTGCAGAGCTCTGCTAACTTTGTATCACCCTGTTAACCAATCAGTGACTTTAGAATAATAAGTAGATAACCAGCTTTTACAACACTTCAAAAAAGATCTTTTGAATGGTGAATGAATAGAAAGTTGATGAAATAAGGACTAAAATACTGAAGATATTAACAAACAGATCATTTGAAATTTCTGGTGTTGCTTCAGTGGCTCTGAATAAACAACAATACTTTAATAAGAGACTAAAAATAAAATTGCAATAAAATAACCACATACATAACCTTTCCCCATAGAGTCACTTCATATCTGCCTTAAGGCAATAATTAAAGATTAGCATGTACAATCCTGACAAAGATATGATACCTAGTTTTGAGTAGGTTTTGAAAGATGGATTTCTTCAGTATAGTGGAGCAACTAAGAACCATTTCCTTGAGCAAAAATAAGAGACTTTTAAGATTATTTGTACACTGGCATAAGGGGCATGAACACCAGCCCAGGGCACAAGTGGTATTCTAGTGTTCCACTGGTGCAACTGCACCGCAGCCATATGCTGGCAGAGTGACACTGCAAATCCCTGTGCCAGCATCAATGTGGGCATTCTGAGGGGTGTGACGCCAGTTAGATAGCTCCCAAAGCATTTCCAGTGTGGGAATGCCCCCCAGAACAGGTGCAAAATTGTGCTGACATAAATGCCAGCATAGCCTATTGGTGGCCTTGGTAACTCCCAATTCACTCCCCCACACACAGGAGGATGCAGAAACAGCCAACTGGGGGCAGACCCATAGCCATAAATTCTTGGTTGGTGGAGCATGGGGAAATGTTGTGGGGCAACAAGGGAGTGGGAGGAGGGAGGGGGAAGAGAGACGAGGGAGGGGGAGGGAGAGAGGTGTCTGCATGCCTTCCCTGGTCTCCAAGCTGTGATTCCCCACTTGGAGATCAGACCAAAACAGCATTTAATGGGAAAACTTTAATTTTTTTTTTTTTAAGTGGGGCAGGACATGCTTTCCCTGATCTCCAAGGGGCAATTTTGCTGCTTGGAGATCAAGCACGGGCAGCCCCTACTAGTAAAACAGCATTCAAAGGGGAGCCCTTAAATGTTGTTTTTCTGGAGGGGGGGAGCCTGCACACTTTCCCTGATCTCCAAGTGGCAAAATCACTGCTTGGAGATCAGGGAGAACCTATGGCAGCTCCTCTCCCTTGCATGCAGCTGGCAGCCATGCATCTCCCTCACCTCTTGCAAGGGAGAGGGGTGGCCGTAGGCTTTCCCTCATCTCTAAGCAGTGATTTTGCCACTTGGAGATCAGGGAAAGTGTGTGGCCACCCCCCTCCCCCCTGCTAGAAAAATAGCATTTAAAGGCTTCCCTTTAAATGCTCTTTTTTCTAGTGGGGCAGCTGCAAGATATAAAGGGCCCTCCAGATGGTTGGCAGGCCACGTGCTCCCATCGGTCAGCTGGAGGGCTTTTTTAATGCAACAGGAGGGGGGAGGAGGGGAGGGGAGGAGGGGGAGGGGCAGCAACTTTTGTGGGGTGTGCATCAGGCTTCAGGGGGCAGAGCCACGAAATGCCCCACCATAGCTATGGTCCAGCGGGGGGAGTGGCTTGTGGCATCTGAGCACCAGATGGAGGCCCCTCTGGAACTGGTGATGGCCTTTCAAGCTGCCACAATAGAACATCACTGGCTGCTCCAGGGTCTGTTATGCTCCATATGCAGGTGCTGATACAACAGGGAGAGCCGTCACCCACCTGTGCAGTCAAAACACCACCATGTAACATCTCCACAGCAGACGCTGCTACCTGGAAGCATGTTGACACATCCAGCCCCCTGGTCATTCCCTCCCCATGCCTATAGAGGAGGCACCCCTAATGGCAAAGGACTGAGCAGTCTACCACTCAGAAGTGTTGCGATCCCACCCTAACCATACTTGATCCCTTTGATAAAGTGCAATCATTGTGTGTGTTTAAGGTGTTGGTCTCTGTTTGGGACTCTGGGCAGAGGGAGTGCCTGGAGGGTCCCATGGAATAAACATAAACTGGGAGAACCCAACGGGGCAGGGGTCTCATCTTTTTTGAATTTTATTCTTATTGTTGTTTTCCATGCACAAGAAAAAATTACAGGTTTCATAAATGAAAAGAAACCCTTTACATTAAACACTTTTTCTTTAATTATTATAGGCAGCCCAAACCCATTGTTTTGGCAAATCCCAATCTTCTAAACATTGATATTTTTTTTACTATGGGTTTGGAAAGATTATTACTCTATCTACTTTCTTCTTGAGGTTTTCTCCCTCTACAGCTTTCAACATGGCAGGGGTCTCATCTTGACAAGGAGGCAGCCACAGAAAGAGACACAGATGGGTGGGTGGGGAAATCCAAGGATCAGGCCACCATGCCCCCAGCCAATGGCACACACTACACAAAGTGCTGGGTCACCTCATGTACCTAGTAAAAGGCAGGTAAGCAGGAAAAGCATCTTGGCAAGGCAGAGAACTGACACAAGAATGCCATGAGTGGTTCTCCTGGACCAGCCCAGGCTCTGGGGGCTCACACAGGCCAAACAGCATTGCTGGTCCTGCCATGGAATTGAATCGAGTGGCGACAGAGGCTGCCAACACATTGAGGCTTGGCCAGCAGCACTCAAGTGCTGCCAAGCAAAGATGGTCAATTGCAGGGGACATTTCCCTACAGAGGCCTGCTAGGGTCATCCAGATTCCAGGCACCCCAGAGGAATTTTGGGGGAGGAAATGATGGGCTCAATTGGCAAAAAGTGGTGGCTACCAGGCAATGGCAACCACCGAAGGCAAAACTGAAGGGCAGAGCTCTCAATATGTGTATTGCCCTTCCCAATGGCCCTGCCACAGCAAGGCACCCATGACAGTAAATGCCATTGAAATGTGCATTATGCTTGCAAATGTTGCACGTCAGCCACATGGGCTTCTGATCTCAAATGGTGGGAAATCCTAGCTCTGCAGTCACTGTTGTCCATTCCCCTTTTCAGGGGACCACAGCATTGTGAAAAACAGAATGGGTGGCAAGGAGTGGCTCCCGTGGGCCACAGCCAGGGGGTCTGAGGGACCCAATGATGCATAGCCCATGCCAGTGCCCTCGCCACTTTCTCTGGATGACAGAGGCCCTGAGGGCATTGACAAATGAGGCACGGGCACAGCATTACAGTCCCAGCCAAGCCCTGTACACAGCCAGCTGCAGCCATTGGCAGTGCTGTATTTGCTGTGTCCCTGAAAGCAGCCAGCCCTGGCAGTTTCTGACTCATCCAAATGGGGGCATGTGTTGGGCAGAGGTAGGCCTGGTCATTGAGGAGAAGGCCATGCAGTGACCAGGGAGGGGGCTTGGCATCCATGGGTCACAGGTGGTATAACAATTGCCCCCTGGGCCAAGGGCCTAGACTTCCCAATTTCCTGGGGGGCGGGGGCTGGGCCAGAGGGGGGAGGGAGGGGGGAGGGAAACAGGAGTTCCTCACATGTGTGAAGCGCACGCGTGTTGGGATGATGCTGCTGCAAGAGCCTCTCCCCTGTCCTGGCTCCCCCACACCCCTCCCCCCACCCGGCTCCACTGAACCCACTCCTCCCTCTCTGGGGGCGATCCAGGCGACTGCCCAGTGTGATGACATCACCTGGAAGTGACGTCATTACACTGGGCATGTTGCCAGGGCAATGCTCTGGCAATCACCCTCAAACTCTATGGTGCCGTAGAGTTTCCAGGGCAATTGCTAGAGCGTCACCCCAACAACATGCCCAGTGTGATGACGTCACTTCCTGGTGATGTCATCACACTGGGCAGTCACCTGGATCGCCCCTGGAGAGGGAGGAGTGGGTGCGGGAGAGCTGGGGGGGGGGAGAGGCTCTTGCAGTGGTGGTGGCTTCTTGAAGCCCTAGCAGCAGGCGGCGGCCAGGGGCCTGGGGAGCAGGGAAGCGCAGCGGTGGGCAGGCACTCTGTTTCAGGAAAATTTCAGGAGTAGCCCGCACCCCCACACCCCCATGTAGTTGATGCCTATGACCTGGGCTGACTGGAGGGAAGTCCCCCAAACTGCTGGCATGGACATTTGGAGAGGCTTCTTGCCATCATGAGGGATGTGGGTGAGGGACAGGAGTGCATTGGGAGGCTGCTGGGAGACCTCTCGGAGTCTCTCCATGCCCCTCCCAGCACCCCCCCACACACCACCAGCACCCCTCCTGCTCATCTTCCAGCAGGGCTTGCAGGGGAGTTCACACAGGGATGCCCTTGACAGCTTGGGCACCCTGCTGGATGGCACGGCTACCAGTGAGTGAAGGGCACCTGCACATCCATGTTTGTGTCTGTCATTGCCTGTGGGGAACCTGTGCTCTCTGTTTGTAGAGTGATGGCTTGGGGTGCCTGTGGGGAAAATGGGGGTGGCCCCCTCCCCACTGACAGGTTGCCAGGGCTTCTGATGCAAGCTGGTTTCTTTAAGGAGGGGTGTGCTGCAGGTGAGGAGCATTGTTTCTTTGACCCACTCCCTCTGGCTGCTGCCAGTGACAGAGACTTGGCTTGGCCCCCTCAATGCATGACTCCCATTGCTCCTGCCTGCTCTATCATACTGCCTCTGCCCAGCAATGCTGGGATGGTACACTGCAGTGGAAATGCCACAGATGCCACTGTGGCAGTGCCTGCCATCACTGCCAGGACCCCTCCCCCCCCCCCTTTCAGCCACTGTGTAACTTTTCTCTTTGGCAGGAGACTAGTGGCACCAGAGTAACACTGGCTGGCCACCACAGCACAGACGCTGCATAGGATTGCTCTGCCCCAGTACTATCCTATACCTTACACTGATTTATCCCAAAGTTACACTGGTATAGATGAGAGATATGCTAGCGTATCAGCAGATGTATCAGCACCAAGCTCCACAAAGAATTGTGCAGCATTAGGAACATATCATGAGAAGGGTGGACCTTAGTTGGCATCCTAAGCCTTTCCGGATCTCAGTGTTACATTATGTCACCAACAACCCTAAGCATATATTTACAACATTCCATAGAAACCAGTACAAGTGAAAATACACTTTCTCAAATCCCCACTTTGCTCTAAGCCCCCAGTGCATCTTAGGATATAAACTAAGTGTGCAGCCAATCACAGCCTCTGGCAAAGGGAACATTATTGCAGGAAGGGACTTGAATCTGTAGGGTTACATGATGTGAGTTTATAGCATGGCTTCTCCCACTAACAACATGGTCTTGTTTACAATAAAAGATACTGTATTCCTTCCTTTTGTGTTCTGCATGTGTGTGGCAGCAGGCTGATGTCAGGGAGTGTGTCTTTGTCAGTATGGGCCAGTTGGCCACTTCCATCTCTGCCTCTCACAGGAGCGTTGTCACACCGCACTGTGATCAGTGGGTCAAGAGATAGTTTTTAATGAACTCTGTTGAGCTGCTAATACCTGTTTTCATGACCACCAGACATGGTGACTGCCTGACATTTCTGTGCATAATGTTTCCTACCCATGGACAATTGTTTATGTGCAGCCATTACATGCACAATCATTTCATGAGGGAAACTTGTCCTCCAATGGTCTTGGAATTAGCACACATTAGCTAGATGCCTGGTGAACCATCTGATCACATAAACAACCTATGAAATGTGGAGTGACTGGCAAGAACTATTTGACAAACATACTGGCATAACTATAACATCACAGTATGATATCCTAAAATTCAGGCAAGAGAAATGCCATTTTCCTCTGCCTTCCCACTTCCAAGTCAGGGTTTCTCCTATATTTTTTTAAAAATATGACTGTAACACTGGAACAACAAAAATGGAATATTGGTTCACAGCTAGGAAAGCCTCTAACCCTTCTTTTTGTATGCTCTTTCTTGTGGCTTACTCAGTTGAGCCCACCCAATTATTTTGATTTTCTGGTCTGCTTGTCTTCAAAAAAAGAATCAAATATTCAAAAGACTTTTCCCTAGTTTTTTTTTCTTTTTCTTTTTAAATGAAACTATATTCCATACCAATAGGATCGTTTGTGAGCAGTCAGGACATGAATTTATGAAATAGTAACTTCAAAGTTGTTGAGAAGTTTGTATTTTTTAAAAAATCATTTCATATCAATTTTGGGCAGCAATCCCCTGTTGTGTGTTGTAAAAAGTAATTCTAAAGGGACTAGCTAGCAAGCTGCCTTAACTGAGAGACAGGATGGAGTGATGTTGGACTACTGAAATCTCCCTCTCCAAAAAAAAAAGATTTTCTAGAGTCCAAAGTCTAAAGGAAATATATTCCACTTTAATTATTGCTCAAAATGACTCATCATCTTTCATTAATGTGGCAGGCTTGTGGAGATTTCTGAGCAAGTGCAATGTTACACCACCTGCAGTGTGCTAGCCAGGCATCTCATTCACTATCTGGCACTATCAGCCCATAACTGGGCACATATGAAAATACACACAAGCCCTTTGGTTACTGCTGTGGTATGGTGAGACAACTGGTGCACATCACTATGTGGGTCCATCTTGCTCAGGTCAATGAAAGGAGAAATGCAATGTTATTCCAGTATAGAGATGCACATGGTAACCATACTGGAACTATTGATTCTAGAAGTAAAAGACCCAAGAGACCTACCTTTAGAATGCTAACTCTATTAACAATCTGGCCCCCTTAAACAAGACTTTGACTTTATGGTCCTTTGACACTAATAATCTGGGCTATCCCCAGGCAGCCAGTGAAGATAATGTGGAAGAAGCAATTTTGTGAGTTGTGACTTTCCTTCCTAAAGGTCTGAATTTCAAGGCTGTCTGAGATATGACAATCAAAGGTCACCTGTAATTCCCCAATTTACCCATTTTCTCACAATCTATGGCATAGATTCCTATTATCTGAACAATTTGGCTACTGACATGTTTGGATCTCATTGTATTTATGATCCTTTTAGCAGACAGCCTCATGTAAAATTATAGAGTCTTCCAGGAAAGTATATTTTATTTCAAATCTAATAATTAAATCAGGAGGGTCAATGAGCCTTAGTCAATTTCAGGTCATTATTAAGTGTTCCTTGAATACTTCATGGAGACAGCTGGAAGTGCAGCCAGTATCATTTATCAGTAACCCAGTTAGTGGCTGGCTCATTTCCCTTTCTTCTGCTTTGTGTGTGTGTGCGCGTGTGTGTGTCCTTGTCCTGGGGGGGCGGAAGGACAAAAGAACATACTCTTGGTCAAGCCCTGATAAATCAATAACTTAATGCAGTTAGTTACACTTACTTAGTGCAGTTAATACTACAAGCTTTTAAGAATTTCCTTGTATTTACTTCTTTATTCCCACGTCAGCTGTTAAAGAACATTCTCATTTTCCACATCAAAGCCACAGGAGCTATTTTGTAGCACAAACCCAGCAGAGGAACACCAAAAGACTGAAGTGAATAAGCATGCAAATGGTGCTTGTTTAGCTTTGCCCATAGGATTTACATTTACATTTACCCTATTGAATGTCCTCAAATAATTTAACTGCTTCTCCCAGCACTGCAGAAAGAAAGCCCACTCTGTTCCTCCCCTTAAAATTGCATGTCCAAAGCAACTTCCCTTAAATTAAATGGCATTCAGCAAGTAGTAGAATAATCAAGAGAACTGCAAACTTTCAGAAACAAAGCTATAAAGCTACTTGAGCTGTGCCTCAAGCAAGACTCCAGAAATGAATGGCTCTCAACTTGGTATGTGGGAAAGCAACTGTAGGCAGCCTAACTCAGTTAAACCAGAGTACTTAAGCGGGAGACCCAACCTAACCCAGAATGTTGGACTGGGATGGAAGGGTTGATGGAACTCATAGGCCTGCAGGTCTTAATGAGGATATCAGCTTCAGATGTCACACAAAAAAAAATCCTTCTTTTGGTTTGTGACAGGCACAAAGTCATCTTGTTTGCTGCTCTCTCGTGACCTCATGCAGACAATGAAGTCAAAGGTTTACTGTTTCCAGAGGTCTTCAGCCAAACTCCAGTTTACTGTAACATTGGAATGTGGACACCTGAGCCAACTGGCATTGGTTTTCTCCCCATAAAACATTATTCTAAACTAGAATTAAACTATAGTTTGAAATGTAAGTTTGTAGAGAGGAAATTAACTGGCCATGATGTTTTATGTTTGGATCATAACCAGATTAGATTATAGTAATGTGCTCTTTGTGGAGCTGTCTATGAAAACTGTCTGGACATGTTAATTGTCCCAAATGCAAAATCTAGTCTATTGCATTCCTAAGAGCAGTGTGGGTGCCAAACGAGGAAGAAAATACAGCAAGAAAACACCACAATAGATTATTGGAGCAAGACAAGCCACAGCTTTATTGATTACAACATTCAGAGCATTTGGCACAGCATAGGACAGAATTCAAGTGTTGAGTGATCTGACTGTTAGCTAATGAATTGCATCCCAGACTGCATGACGGGGAAAACCAGGAGTGACAAGAAAGTGGTGCCACAAAAGCACAAGCTCCCTTGCCATCTGGGAGTGGGGCTCAGCAACTGCCCCTGAGCTGGGCATGCTGTTAAATGACTTGACCCCCCCCCCCAAGAGCCCATAAGTGGACCCCACCCAGGGAGGCAGGCACGAAGGTGCAGCCTCACCACAAAATGGATCCAGCCCAATGCCTAAAATTGCCACAAGAGCTGGGTGTATGCCCTGCTTCCACCAAAAGCTCCTAGTGCACAGAATTCAAGTGTTGAGTGATCTGACTGTTAGCACCAAAAGCTCCTAGTGCTACAACCAAGAAAGAGGGGAGTCTCAAACACCATGAAGCTGTAAGTGCTGACCCTAGCAGGACAAATGTACCCTGTTGGTCCTGTACAAAGTGGACAACCTAAAATAAATATCTGAATAGTGAATTACTGAGCCACCTACTGACTCTACAAAGTGAACTGTAGCCTTGCAAACTTTTTTTCTTTGCTGAGTCCACTTTGTCAGGGGTAGCATCCCCCGTCCAATTCCTCCTTTCCAGCAGCTCTGACCAGAATAATTCAACCCAAGGAAGCCAAGAATGCAAGGCCTGCAAATCCTCCAAAATGGCCAACATGAGGTCAACACCTTTACAATTGGGTAGATCATTTCCCCCTAGCTGATGGCACACCACACTGTAGGCAGGAAGGCATCCCAGCGCATACCCTTTTATCCGATCCAAATGATCCGCAAATGGTCATCCAGTACTAATGAGGTCCCCCATCCTGAAGTGTAAGCATAGCAGCCTACCTAGTGCACGATATTGTGCCCAATGATCCAAACTGTCCTGATGAGGACTGAAAAAAACTGAAAATTAGAAAAATGAGCAGAAAGACAAATGTGAGTGTGGACACAGGCACAATAAGCTGAGGATTTCCAGCAGCTCACTGAGCAAATAATACCGGGGGACAGCCCACATTCAGTCCACTATCCAAAGGAGTGCACACCAAAATCTCCAGGGAAAAGTCCAATGGAAGCAATCCCACCCTAAGTATGTTAGCAAATTGAAAGTGGGTAAGAAAGGAACTGTCAGAAGAGAGAACTGTTCTCAACAGGGTGTATGGCCAGATATTCCCTAGTGAGGTAAACAGGGCATGGCTGACTGATTCCAGCAGATGTAAGTAAAAGGTGGGACCCACACCCCTTCTGATCTGTCTTGGATTTATAAAGTACCCACATGGTAGACCCTTGAATATGAATATCACTTAAAGCCACTGGCCGAGTGGTCATGCCTTGGTGCCAATACAATTTCACTGCAATGGGAAGCACCAAAGAATACCAGTAAAGGAAGCCCAAAACAGGCTAACCTCAAATTCAGACCAACAAATTGGATGGAAGCTGACTTAAAAGTGCAGCCAGGACACCAACGGGTATTGGAAGGCATGCATCTTGTTTGCAAGGAGTGAGCCTCCTCCACCCCTCAATTGCCCTGTGGGCCATGAAAGAGTGGCAGGGATCTGGATAGCCAACAGCCTTGCTTAAGAAATATATGGTAGACAGATGAACAGCCATAGTCCTAGGTATAAGGCCATGTTCCCTCATAAAAGCAAGATCTCAAGATCTCCAAAACAGGCCAAGGGCTTACACCCCCCAGAAGAGTTAAAAGCCAGAAAGGCTTCCACTGCCTGAGAGTATGAATGCCATGTGGAGGGAGCAATAGAATTAAATACTCCCTGCATGATCAATCTGTGCCAAGATACCACAGTTTCCCTGGGAAGGGGTCCGGTAGCAGATTGCCTTCTGGGCCATTGTTCTAAACCTCTCCTCCAGACAAGGCATTCACAATGTCATTATCAGTACCTGCAATATACTGCACTGAAAAATGAGATGTTACATGACAAGCACAAGAGGACAAATTTACTCACTAGTGGCATAACTTGCTCAAAGCATGAGGTTTGGTGACATGAAGTACAGCCAAGTTATCACACCATAAACCCAAGTCAAGGGGAGTTTGCCATATAGACATACCATTGAAAGAGAAAAGGAAAGTTAACCATACCAACAAGTTCAACTTCATGCCCCTCACAATCCTAATAAGATGCTGAGGAGAACACACCCCAGATACAGCCCTGGCCAGATGGGCACAAAAAGCCCACCCTGAGGAAATCTCCTTGCAAGCCAAATTGAGGTAGCTCAAAAGGACCTGAATCTCCTTGAATGTACACTTTTGCTAAGACATGGCTAGACTAATAAGGGCACTAAGGGTGGACAGTTTCTCATCAGGGAGCCAGGAGGAGCCTTGCACAGAATCCAGTAAGATCCCCAGGTAGACCAGGCGTGTGCATGGGCTCTCTGTCTTGTTTTTTGCTAAAGGGCCCCCCAACTCCTCAGCCAAAGCCTGTGAAGAGGCCAAATACTTTGCATAGGAAGGGCTGCCTGATGGCCCTACAAACAAAAAATCATCCAGATAGTGAGTGAAGAAGGGAGAATGAGTGCAGTCTTTCACTGTCCATTCCAAAAAAATTGCTGAAAGCTTTGAAGCCTTCACAAGCAACTGGGCAGCCCATGGGCATTGCTTTGTCTGCATACCAGGACCCATTAAGCTTAAACCCCAATAAACAGTGATCACTGGGATGTACCGGAAAAAGCTGAAAGGCAGACCATATGTCACATTTTGCCATAAAAGCACTGGGGCAGTTAGCCCAAATTGAAATGTTGGCATGATCAAATGATACATAATGTACAGAGCAGCATTTCTGAGGGATGGCCTCATTAACAGATGAGCCTTTAGGATAGGAGAGGTGGTGGATCAAGTGATACTCCCCCGGACCTCCCCTGGAGACACCTTCAAATTTAGTAAAAAAGGGGAATTGAAAGGGCCAGAAACCTGGCCAGCTGCACACTCTTTGCCCACCTTAGCAGCTACAATACCTGGGCAATCATGGACTGATTTTAAATTACCTGAATCAAAAGGCATGTGAGGACCCATACAAGGAATGTGGAAGCCCTGTGTGAAACCCTTCCACAGGAAAGATGTTGAATATTGATTGGGAAAATGCCCAAGGAGCAAGCCAAGAGGACCTGGGTGAATGGGAGTATATGCCAAACCTAACCCTGAGTATGTTAAATGGGAATGATCTGGAATTGGAGCTGGAGGCAGCGGCCAAGCTGGATCTACCCTCCTTCCTGGCACTGCTAGAGGACCGGCTGCCCCATGGGCAAGCTGGACGGGCATGAGGCCCAAAGCAGCTGTCACAATTATGGCTGAACTTACAACAGGTACACTGACACTTCCCCTGATTATATTTGCAGCACACTTCGCGACTGGAAACTCCTTTGTAATCCATTCTAGAGACTTGGGAGGGGGCAGTCTTGCCCTTCATGTGTGGGCTGACCTTTGTAAGCCACAATTTATAGCTGATTAAATCCCACCTGGCTAGATTGTTGTGAGAAGCCTGTTTACGAAGAGCTTCATCACAATCGATGGCAATGGTATTCCCAGCCAGAGCCTGATCATGCAAAACATTGCCAAGGTGGTTGAAGAGGTGCCAGCCCTGTTCTGGATAAGTGGACAAAACCACGTCCATAAAGACATTAAGCCCCACCAACCAAATTTAAAAAGATATGCTCTACAGCATCATTCCTGTTCTCTTTCTTCTCCGGGCACAGACCAAGCAAACCGTTGTCACCATCAGGCTTGAGCAGGCTAAAAACATCAGTGTAATACCCATCCAATATCTACTCCCTCACTTTGTGTGGCAAATGAAGGTCAGATGGGTCCTCCAAGTCACTAAAAGTGGCCCACCTTGGTGAAGCCCCTGATGGCTGGGTGGATCCCCACATGGCTGCAGGGCCATTGGCCTCCATCTCCCATCTCCTAATGGCCAAAGATGGCAAATCAGGGATGCAACCACCTGCAACCCAATAATTCTCAGAAGAATGAAAAGGTTTCCCATCAGAGGAGGACTCACACGAGGACTGCTCGCTAGAAGAAGAAGCGGGGGCTCTTGCTGAGTGGTGGACCCTACACTTCTTGTGATTCCACTTCTTGTGAGATTTCTGATCTTCTGAAGCTTCTTCCTCAGAGGAGGACTTCAAAGGCTTGCTGCACATGTTTTGCTCCTGCAGCTCTTGTTTCAGGAGGCATGCTCAAATTCAAACACAAGTATAAACTGGAAAACTGGAAATGGTTAAACACCAGAACTATGTGCAGTGCCATAAAAACCCAAACCCTGTGCCAAGAGCATACACTGATTACTTAATATAATAGACCTTTTCAAATATATAATGAATCAGTTCAAAAAAATTACCCCCTAGGTATAACTGTCTAAAAGAATTAAATACACAAGACAATAATTAAAACTTCACTTATTTACTTGCTATTGCACTGGGTTTAAATTTACTGACCACAATATTATCAAGCAGTCTTGTTGTTGTTGTTTAGGCTGGGAGAGCAGCCCCCAAGCTAGCAAATTTTAGGGGCCACTAGAGTGTTATAGGTGTGAGCTAAGGCCGAGGACAGACTGCCAATCTAAAGCGGAGGCAAAGCGGAGGGAACTGGAGTGGGGGAAAAAACCCACGGAGCTGGCCGTTCACACTGGCCAGAGCAATGCGGATCAGCGGCAATACAGAGCGTTCAGACTGCCACGGAGCGTTCAGACTGCCGCATAGCCAGCATGCGTGGCTTGCACTTGCCGCTGCTTTTTTTGTTTTCCGTTGATGTGCACATGCGCATATGCGCATAACTTTTTGCCGGTGCGTTCACACTTCCTCCGGATGCCTCCCGCTTCTTCCAGTTCACACTGTTTGGAAGCGGGAGGCATGCGGAGGAAGGCCCCTGAACACCGGGAAAAACCGGTGTCCTGTTAAAGCGAAAGGAAAGCGACTGGGAGACGGGTAAGTACGCAACGGAGCCGAGGGACAGATGCGCATGTCTGAACGTGCTCCTTTCTTCCGTTTGCGAAGCGTGCCTGCCCCGCTTTAGATTGCCAGTCTGTCCTCAGCCTAAGTATCTCTCTAAAGGTAAAATAAAGGTTTCTCTTGCTTGAAAGCCAGTTGCATACGACTCTAGGGATGCGGTGTTCATTTCTGTTTCCACACCGAAGAGCCAGTGCTGCCCAAAGATGTTTCCGTGGTCATGAGGCTGGCATGACTAAATGCCGAGACGCACGGAACGCTGTTACCTTCCCACCGAAAGGGTACCTATTTATCTACTTGCAATTTCTTGCTTTTGAACTGCTAGGTTGGCAGGAACTTGGACCAGAGAAGGGAGCTTACTCCGTCATGCAGCACTTGGGTCTCGAGTATCTCTCTACCTTAATGTAATGCAGTCATGCACAAACTTCCTTCTTCTTCTTTTAAAACACAAGCCTAAGCCAGGTGCAATAAACTAAAAAATACTCCACGATGAATTACGCCTAAAAGAAAAATGTAATTATAAATTCACCCTTACAGATCAGCCAGCTGACTCAAATACTCTCTCACTCCAGTTTTTTT
The DNA here is from genome assembly GCA_029233225.1 of Lepidodactylus listeri. Lineage (NCBI taxonomy): Eukaryota > Metazoa > Chordata > Lepidosauria > Squamata > Gekkonidae > Lepidodactylus > Lepidodactylus listeri. The sequence continues at coordinate 114,625,726 of JARCFY010000002.1, read as the reverse complement.
TTAAAAAACAAAAACAAAAAAACAAATGCCATCACAAGAATCTCCTTGCTTGCAAGCAGAGCTCCAGCCCGATGCCAGTAGAGACCTGGGCAGCAACCAGCACTTCTATCTCAGTGCCACTGCCTAAAAACTCATCCCCAGGACCAGTCACGTGCTTTGGAGCCTTAACATTAAAGAATTCACAGGAATGTCCGATGCAGTGAAAGCTGGTAGACCACCCAGTAGCTGGGTTTTAAATAAGCCAGGAGTGGGGCCAGACAGCATAAATGCTCGTCCAAGACTGCCCTCAGCCAGCCAAAGAGGAAGAACCCACAAAACAACTGGCAATTGGCCAGCAGCCAAGGAGGCTGCCCCTGACACCCAGAGGCCAGGAAATTGTTGCAGACCAACTGGAGGTTGCCACAGTGGATATGTGGCCTCCTTCCTCCTCAGGGAGTTCCAATCCCTGCACCCACAAAGCAGCCACTGGTAAGTCGGTGGCCATGGATTATTGGGCACTGGGTACAGAGACCACATCACTCCTCTACTACAAGATGTATCCTGGCTGCCTATCTGTTTCTGGCCACAATTCAAAGTGCTAGTCCTTACCTTTAAGATTCTAAATGATTGTAGCAGAAAACCTGAAGAACTATCTCATCCTGTACTATCTAGCCTGCCAGGTAAGATTTTTTTCCCAAGCCCTGGTCTCTGCGCTCCCACCTGCAGAGGTGATCTGGGTGGTAACCAGACAGGGCTTTTCCAGTGGTGACATCTGGCTTCCGGAATGCCTTCCTCCTTGAGGCTCACGGGGTGCTTACATCACTTTCCTTGAGGTGCAGGGCGAAAATCTGTCTTTTTAGCCCACCTTTTGACTAAGGTGAACCATCTTTTTAAAGCTACTTTAGGATCTGCTTTTGGCTTGTTGTATGAACATCATCTCAGGCTATTCTATGTTGCTTTGTTAGTGTTTATTCCCCTGGCTCATTTTAATGATTTATTGTTGTGACTTATACTGTTTGTATCATTGTACTGTACTGTTTTATTTTGTGAGCTGTCATAAGCAGGTCTCTGGAGAAGTAGCACATACATTTTCTAAATAATTAATAATAATTGTCTAGCACAGGGGTGTCAAACATGCAGCCCAGGGGCCAGATCAGACCCCCGGAGGGCTTCTATCAGGCCCACAGTGGAACTGGCTGTCTTCTGCTTCTTCTTCCAGTTCTGCTGCCGCTGCGTCATTGTAGGTTTGCAGCTTACAGATACACACCTGAACAGCATACTCAAGATTGCAACAGCACAGACATTTTGATGCTATAATTCAGAGCAAGAGGTGTCAGTTATCAGACACTGTTAAATAAACAAAATATTGCAAGAGTGCTAATGTTTTAAGCATGTTTTTATTTTAAGTAAAAAAACACAAACCTTTGTGTTTGTGTCTTTTATAAAGCTTATATCGCTGCTACCTGACATTACATTTTATGACACATATGCCCTGGCCCAACAAGGTCTCATTTATGTCAGATCTGGCCCTCATAACAAATGAGTCCGACACCCCTGGTCTAGCACCTGCGTTCCAGTGTGGCTCAGGAGAAGTGAAATGGAATCCAAAGGCTCCCTTCTGCTTACACAAGCACTTCCTGAAGAGTTCGTGCATTGCCTTGCCCCAGTGGAAGCAGGACAACTACTATATAGCCAAGCTGCTTTGTACTTCATGGACTCTTGCACAAGCTATTTTACAAGGATTTACAGAGCAGTACTCGTGGCTATTTTTGTTCCTCTCATGGATCCTTGGATCCAATCCAGGATCTTTCTAGATGTCCTTTATACTTCATATTAGCTTATCCTGAAACCAACCCAATTCCAATACAATTCACAAGGCTGACATAAGACTGCAGTGTGGGAAGCGAGAGGAACATTGACTGACCTGTCTTTTATGCACTTGCTTTTAATACTGCTGTTTCCAAATGTAATTGAAGCCATGTAAGCATAAACAATACTTGAGGGGACTGTGAACAAGCTAATGGAGGTTGCATTGTGGAACTCAGTTGGTCTAGCCTATGGTAAAATGTTTTTCCCCTCAATAAAAAGGATTCCGTTACCTCCCCTCCTGCCCTTTTTGAAAATTTGGCATAGCATGAGCTCAGCTGCAGCAATTCTCATTTGGTGAAATAACAGCCTGACTCACCAAGTATGTATTTAAAACTCTTATCTTTACTTGGCCATTCCTACATCCTGCTCTCTGCATGGAGCAAGTGTCATTCAATAACAAATACAATGGTCTTGCATTTAAAACTATTCGCTGCTCTCTAAATAGGGCCTGAGGCATAAAGGCTTTGAATCCCCAGTGACCACTGGATTTGTTACTGGGGTTTGCCATGATTTTATCTGTCTCCTCCTTGAATTCCACAGATGTTGTTCTAACCTGCATACCGAGGTTTCTTTTCAGGATTAACAATTGTGATTTTTGAACATCACAGTAGCATTTTTGTTTTTCCTTCACCACTTTGATATTGGCAGGAGTCTATTCAAAGAAATACTCCGTAGCCTTCATTAGGGGAGTATGATATACTTGTAGACTCTGGGCATGCAGCCAGGGGGAATCATTTGGTGAAATATTCAAAGCTAAAAGTGCAACCATCTCCTTTACGTTTGCATATGCTGGAGAAGGCTGCCGAGACCTGCAGCTACAAGAAACGGGGCCTAGTCTATTTGTTTCATTCTCCCAAAGACTCAAATACTTTTTTTATTACATTATCTCTTTGCTGAGATGGGATGTATTGTGGCCTTGCTTCAAAGCATTCAAGCAAAATGCACATGCAAAGTGTGCCTTTTGTATTTATGCATTAGTTAATCATCTGAGGGAGCTATTGAAAAGGAAGCCAATGTGAAGAGGAGGTTTGTGCTAATAAGCATACCGCATTTCAGAACATTTTACCTCTTAGATGCCCTTTGCCTGAGACAAAGCTCTGAGAAGGGGAATTGTGGTGCAGTTAGAGCAGGAGGGATTTTCTTTTTACTAAAGTAAGGTTGCCAGATCCCCCGGCAGAGGTGGGGGTCCCCTGCTGACAAGCCCTGCCTCCCCACTGCTGATCAGCTGGCCAGTGGGGAGAACTTACCCTGAGAAAGTGGGGGATCCAGCAAACATGCGGTGATGTGTCTGTCACTGCCCATGTGACCCAGAATGACATCATCATGTCTGGGATATCGGGGCAGCACTCTGGTTTTTAGGTAAAAACTCTATGGTAGAAGCCAAATTTATCATAGAGTTTTTGCCCAAATATCAGAGTGTTGCCCCAATGTCCCCATGATAATGTTACTTCCACGACACATGGGCAGTGATGTAGACCCATTGCTGCATGTTCGCTGGGACTCCCTCCTACTCCTTGTAAGTCCCCCCCAATCCCCTGCCAGTTGCTAGGAGGGACCCAGCAACCCTATGTTGTTGTTCAGTCGCACAGTTGAATCTGACTCTTTGTGACCCCATGGACCACATCATGCCAGGCCCTCCTGTCTTCTATCATGCTCTGGATAGTATAGCAACCCTATACTAAAGGTCAAAATTAGGGTTGCCACGTCCTACCTTGGCCGGGAGCAGGGGGAGTCCTCCCTGGGATGCCTCTGGCGCGCATGAGCAAAGCAAGCGCACCACAATTATGTCATCCGGAAACATGCTTCCAGGTGACGTAATCACGCTGGGCACGTCCTTGGAGCCTGGCAATTTGGGGGCAGGGTTCCCCCTGGCAGCCCAATCCAGGCTGGTGGAAAATGGGTCACTGGAGTGGGGTTTTCCCTGCCCCCCCCCCGGGGGGACTTGGGAATCCTAGTCAAAATACATGTCATCTGAACTGTGTGGCTACTGCAGTTCCTCATTTCCTTCTATGTACCGTATTTTTCGGACTATAAGACGCACCTGGCCATAAGACGCACCTAGTTTTAGAGGAGGAAAACAGGGGAAAAAATATTCTGAACCAAATAGTAGGTAGTTGGGGGGGGGGGAAGAGAGAGAGAGAAGAAAGAAAGAAAGAAAGAAAGAAAGAAAGAAAAAAAGAAAGAAAGAAAGAAAGAAAGAAAGAAAGAAAGAAAGTAGGTAGGTAGGTAGGTAGGGGGGAGAGAGAGAAGGAAGGAAGGAAGAAAGACAGAAAGAAAGAAAGACAGTCAGAAAGACAGAAAGAAAGACAGAAAGACAAGGTGTTTCCCTCCCCCCTTTGCTTGGGCCCCAGTGGCTTAACGCCACTCAGGCCCAGCTTTTCCCTCCCTACCTCCCCCCCCTGCAGCCCAAGAATGGTGAGTGGGGGAGGGAGGGGGGCAGGTAGGGGGAGAGAGAGAGAAGGAAGGAAGGAAGACAGAAAGGAAGGAAAGAAGAAACAGGAAGATAGGGAGGGAGAGAGAGAGAGAAGGAAGGAAGACAGAAAGACAGACAGAAAGAAAGTACCAGGAAGGTAGGTAGGTAGGGGGGAGAGAGAGACAGAAGGAAGGAAGGAAGGAAGGAAGGAAGGAAGGAAGGAAGGAAGGAAGGAAGGAAGGTAGGTAGGTAGGTGGGAGGGAGGGAGAGAAAAGGAAGGAAGACAGAAAGACAGACAGAAAGAAAGGAAGAAACAGGAAGGTAGGGAGAAGAGAGAGAAGGAAGGAAGGAAGGAAGACAGAAAGAGAAAGAAAGAAAGACAGAAAGACAAGGTGTTTCCCTCCCCCCCTTGCTTGGGCCCCAGTGGCTTAATGCCACTCAGGCCCAGCTCTTACCTCCCTACCTCCCCCCCAGCCCAAGAATGGTGAGGGGGGAAGGAATGGGGTGGGAAAGGTGAGCAGGGGAGGGAGGGGGCTTCTGAGGGGGGTGGGAGGGAGGGGGGCTTTTGAGGGGGGGTGGGAGGGGGGCTTCTGAGGGGGTGGGTGGGAGGGGGGCTGGGAGGGGAGCTTCTGAGGGGGGTGGGAGGGAGGGGGCTTCTGAGGGGGGTGGGAGGGGGGCTTCTGAGGTGGGGGGCTTCTGAGGGGGGTGGGAGGGAGGGGGGCTGGGAGGGGAGCTTCTGAGAGGGGAGCTTCTGAGGGGAGTGGGTGGGAGGGGGGCTTCTGAGGGGGGGTGGGAGGAGGGCTTTCTTCACTGGGAGGGAGGGTGAGGGAGGCAGGGGCTTGCTCCCGGCCCGCGGCGCTCGCCGCGGAGCCGGGATCTACACTGGGGGGAGGGGGAGGGAGGCGGGGGCATGCTCCCAGCCCGCGGCGCTCGCTGCGGAGCCGGGATCTACACTGGGGGGAGGGCGAGGGAGGCGGGGGCATGCTCCCGGCCCACAGCGCTCGCCGCGGAGCCGGGATCTACACTGGGGGGAGGGCAAGGGAGGCGGGGGCATGCTCCCGGCCCGCGGCACTTGCCGCGGAGCCGGGATCTACACTGGGGGGAGGGCGAGAGAGGCGGGGGCTTGCTCCCGGCCCGCGGTGCTCGCCGCGGAGCCGGGATCTACACTGGGGGGGGAGGGCGAGGGAGGTGGGGGCATGCTCCCGGCCCACAGCGCTCGCTGCAGAGCCAGGATCTTCACTGGGGGGGAGGGTGAGGGAGGTGGGGGCATGCTCCCGGCCCGCGGCGCTCGCCGCAGAGCCGGGATCTTCACTGGGGAGAGGGCGAGGAGCGAATGGGGAGCTTGAGCGAATGGGGAGGGGATTCGCACCATAAGACGCAGGCACTTTCCCCCCCACTTTTTGGGGGAGAAAAAGTGCGTCTTATGCTGCGAAAAATACGGTATACTCAGTAATGATTAGTTTAAGGAGCTGCAAGAGATGATATATTTGCATTTAGCATTCTCCCCACCCCCTTGAAAGCAGCCATAAAGGAAGTTAAGCAGGAAGTGGAAAATACAGAAGCAAGGACAAGATCATATATCTTCTTACACAAACCAATAAACACCAATGTCGTAACTGATGATGTGTTTCCTGGAGCCCTCTTGCTTCTTGAGGAGAAATTAAATGGATCTTGAATGGAACTTGAAATATACACTTTCTCATGCCTCTGGGCTTGGGAATCTCTCCCTGGGACTATGCAGAGACCAAAACCTTCCCCTTTCTTTGGAAACTGAAACTTGAGTCTGCAGGGAGTCAATGCCCATTCAGAATGTGTTGACTCTGCTGCAGGAAGACAAAATTGGCTTGGAAGCTCCCAACATTTTGTGATAGGTCCCGTCTCAGATGGTAGCTATTTTGTTATAGGAACTTACTATCCAAATTTTCTACAGGTTCAATGAGACTGAGAACCCCTGCACAAAACCATACTAGGAAATGGAGGAGGGAAATGGGTCAGTAGCAGCTATGCACTGAAGGTAAAATGTAATTTGGTCCTAAGGAGGCTTGGTGCAAAACACCTTGGTGGCAGCCAGCTGTTGAATATAATATATGGAAGAACAGACATGTTCGCACACGCTGAATAATGCACTTTCAGTCCACTTTCAATGTACTTTGCAACCGTTTCTACTGTGCAAAATGGTGAAATACACTTGCAAATGACTGTTAAAGTGCATTGAAAGTGGACTGAAAGTGCATTATTACAGTATTTATGAAAGCACCCTAAGAAATCACACCTTTGATACCAATTCTGACTTACTGTCTAATCCAGAAATAGAACAAGTTAATTAAAAATATACACAAAGAAGAGCATCAAGAATTACAGCTTGTGTTTTCACCTTAAGTGGTATAGTAGAGAGTTGGACTAGGATCTGGAAGACTTGGGTTCAAATCCCTACTATATCCAGAAAGGTTGCTGGGTAACTTTGGGCAGTCAATCTTATGGAGCCTAATCTTCAATGCAGGGTATTTGTTGTGAGGATAAAATAGTGGAGGGAAGAATTATATTGGGTTGGGTCCCCATTGGACAGAAAAGTGGATTATAAATATCTAAATCTAAAAAAAAAAAAACTATGGCAAGCAATGCCTTGTACAACTGCAATGAAAGCACAGTCTTGTATTAATTTGTAATACATAGGAATGCAGGCAGTGTGGGAACGGACTGTACAGCAAGTATTACTGCATTGGTGTACATGGCATCCCTGCACCAGGGAGCTAACAGTCCACATTTAGAATGGAATGGAGAGAAGATGGAGAAGTAGATAAAGGCTGTGGTCAAATGGCAGGGTTAGCATGGTCTGACTGTCGGCATACTGTTTTGTATTGCAGGCAAGATGACAGCTGGAGTCAGTTAGATTGTCTTGATCTAGGAGTGACAGGAGTTATGTCATGTGGGCAGGTCACCTGATCAGAATTGCATCAGACTCACAGGAGTCACAGTGAGTCAGCACTGTAATATGATTGGTGCTCCACAGTATATATTCTGTGCACTCTGTCTGTACAGTATCACTCTCAATTATTGGATGTTATGCGAAGCACTTTGTTAGTCTGTCTGAGGATTTGGATTCTACCAGTGCTTACAAGGACTGTATGTATTATATTGTAAAATAAACCACTGTATATATTCCTGCACTAGCCAACATTGCATTGTGGATTATTCACCACGCTTCTAGCTACGCCGTCACTGACCCATCTCAAATTTCTCTGTCATTTTTTGTAACAGAGAAATTTGATGAGACATCCCATCCTTAACCCACTTCACCCCACACGTGGAGGACGGATCAGATGGCAGCCACAGAGTAGGAGCTTTTCTTTATTATTCATCCTTTGGACATGCGCATAAGCGCTTATGGGAAGTATCACTTCAAACTCCTGACAGCTGGTGGCCAATGAGATTGCAGGACAAGGCTGCTGAGATTTGTAGTGTGGCTGTGAGGGCAGTGTTTTTAAACTGTGCTTTTAAAAATGTTTCAAAAGTTTCAAAGCTGCGGGGAGAGAATAGAGAAGCCTCATCCTGTGTCTTGTGTGCTACAGTTTTTATTTAAAAGCTTGGAGTGAAGCTAGAGTCATGGCATCATTCTCAGACTCCCTCCCTTTCCCTCCCTCTCTGAAAAAACACAACTTTTCAATTAACCCCTTTCCCAACCATGTGTGCCACAAAACTGTAGGCAGAAAACAGCTGAAAAACATAGGTGTCTTTCTTTGGAAGATTTTAAAAGGTTTTTGAAAGAGAAACACATGGGGCGAAGATCTGCTTAAGTGCACACTGCTAACTGAATTTTTAAAGTGGCACTGATGCAGGTGTGCTCTCTAGCTTTCCTAATGGCTTGATTTTGCAAGAGAAAGTTCAAACACCAGGAATTGCAAGGTGAGTCCAGTTCAAACTGTAAAGGTCTGTTTTTTTTTTTTGTTTTTTTTTTGGTGTTGGGAAAGTCAGCTGTAAGTATGGGCCACCAAAACTGCAGAATGGGAAACAGATGTCACTGTCTGAATGATCATTTTTAATCTGTAAGGGAGAAGCAACAAAATCGGGTCAAATAGCCTGTCTGATCACAACCAGAGAGGTTAGCAAGGTTAACAGGGTGAATCAGGACAAAAAAAATTAATAGGAAGTTGTCATTTACAGAAAATTAAATGTTGATTTTGATCTCATCCCAGTCCATGTAATCAGGTACCTATTTAAGGGCCCCTGTCTCTAACATGGGTCATGTTGTTTGCTCCTGTTCTCCATTGAGGGCAAATTATATGCAGGATGATTTGAGGTAGGAATGTTTGAAGAGACTGCCGTAAGGCAGACGTTTGAATTAAATGACTCTTGAGTGCCTTCCAGTCCTGAAATCTATGGCTCAGAAGCAACAGGGACCCACACAAGAGGAAATGAAAGCCTTCTGTTCTTCTGTGTTACAGACTATTGCTCAAGTTTTCCTGCAATTGCAACCTAGTCAAAGATGTACACCATGTGTATGGAAAAAATCAGTCACCCTTGATGTGTTTTTTCTTTACTCAACACGGTACATATTTTCTTTTGTTTGTATTGGGGCTTGCCATATGGTTCAGTAAGACTTGGGGTGCTACGGCTATATATATATAGGGCTCCCTACCACATTTAAAAGCACTGTGGCATTCAAATATTTTTGGATTTGTGGCATCTGTAAAAAAAATGCAGTTTGCATTCTTCTTCCTCTCCATAGGTGCTCTGGAAGGGGACACCTGAAGCTGCCCTGTACCAAGTCAGACTACTGGTTTATCACAGTCAGTATTATCTCCTGGACCACCAGAAGGCTATATTTCCAAATGAGGTCTGCATACAGCAAATTTGTGTTATATACATTCTCTGCAACAGCATCTCTTAAACAACTGTCTCTCAGGAGACTGAACATTAAACCACAGGTTTGGGGTGCTTAGTGCACAGTTACAACTCATGGATTTCAAAGGGCATCCTATCATCTGTTTCCAGTAAAGCAAAGACACTACTGTTGTTGGATACATGGGCTAATTCCTCCCTCCCACTGCAGGTGCCCGTGTGCAGTTCATGAGGATCCAATGAACCACAGAAACAAAATTTGGGTGGTCCCAGTGGACAGCAACAAGGGGGTATACTTTCTCCCCACCTTTTCTGTTTCTTTGACTAGTTTAGCATTCCCACTGACCAAAAAGCCCACGAGGCTGCAACCAACGGGAATGTTTTCCCAGGGTTATTGTTTTAAATTCTGTTCACAGCCAATTGTGTGCCATTTAGTTCTTCCAATATAAATGCAATATTTGGAATGCTCTCAAAGTAATAATGCCCCAAAGCAAAATTTAATATAGGAAAAAAACCCAGTATTGTGTGCAAGTCTGTGCAAGGAATTGGTAAGTGTTTATTCCTTCACAGTATGACCACAGGTCGCCAGATCAATGATTCCTCCTATAAGGTTGGGTCAGTAGCAATCTGACGAGTGTTATTTTAAGTACTGTCTTGGGCTGACTGTAGCATTAGCTGTTTTATAAGTGTCACAGAGCCTGTGAGGAATGATGAGCCTCATATCAATGAATTTAATAGCCAGGGATTAGAGCTCTTTGAATGGAATGTAAAACTGAGCATGATCAAATGAGCAAATAAATGTGGAGAGGCTTCATTACCCTATACTCCACATAGCTGCTGGCATCTGAATGTGGTGAAACAATAGTACTTGCAGAGGTGTTCAGGACCTATTAGAGCCAACATTTACAAGATAAAAATTAATTCTTCTGCCTGTGCCAGAAAATAAGAGCACTAACTTTTACGTAAGAATTTCAGAGGCTAATGTTTTCTGATGATGTTGCTGGGTTTTTATGCCACAGCTGTGGGTAGAGATGCTAGGGTTGCTTTCTCTGTGGTAGCTCAGTGGTTAATAGCACGATCACATGCTAAGTCTTAAAGTAATTTTGCACAGGGTTGCTTTGTAAGACATTTCACATCTCCCATGTGCACATGAAACGTAAGGTTCTTTATTTTTGCATTTTCTCCTGTTTCCTTGCATGAACATTTCCCATTGTCAATATTACTTACAGCAATAAACTGGTATCAGGATCCAGCATGGCACAGTAGTTAGTGCTGTCAGTGGGATCTGGGAGGACTACGTTCAGATCCCTACTTTACTATGTAGCACACTGGGCCACTCACTCTCTCTCAGCCTACTTTTTCCTTACAAGGTTGTTGTGGTGATGTAGAACCATGTATGCCAATCTGGAGGAAGGATGGTACAAAAATGCTGTAGACACTTTAATACATAACATATACATTATGTACATTTTATACATAAAAATACATATAAAATAGGTGCAATGTGCATGCCCTACACAAACACATCTACAACAGAATCACCACAGATTACAAAACCAAACAAAAATATTGATGAAACTTAATAAGGAATGTTTCTCCCTATAATGTAGAAGGAGCACTAATGATTTGGAAAGGATATAAAAATGCTTTAGGATTTGCCAGGTTCCCTTTGAATTCTCCTCTTGTCTTCACAGATGCATTACTTTCTTGTCGCAGATGGGATGAAAGAGGGAGACTGGCCACATAGCAGACCTATGAACTGGAGCCGGATCTCCCAAGTTCAGCTTTCTCTATGTATGAGACCAGCATGGTTAATTTCAGTGTTTTAGGTTCCTAGGGTTAGTTGAATAGCAGCTGCATTTTTCTGCACAAAGTTAAACGAAAAATTAATGAGAGAAAAAGAAAGATGAACAAATGAATGCATGAATTTGGCTGTTCTATTTATTAGCTAAAAGGCACATCCCCTCCTATCACTGATAATCCACATTTGCACTTTTTTTTTTTCCAAATAGCTTCTGTACAGAATGGCTTTTGTTACAAAATCAGAATATAAGAGCCTGCCAGCTCAGACCAATAGTCCATCTAGCCCAGCACACTGCTTCATACAGTGGCCAACCAGTTGCCCTGGAGAGGTAAACATATAGGGCATAGAGTCTGAGGCCCTCCCCTGCTAAGGTTGCCAAGTCTGTCAGAAATGCCAGTGGGTGGACGTTTCGGGAGCTGGAAGCACTGTTGTGCAACATGCCTACATTACCCAGCCTCAACCATCACCCAGCCTACATCACAATCAGCCTCAAACTATAGAGTTTTGTCCAAAAACCAGAGCGTCACCCTCCTGATGTCACTGATGTGCTTGCATCACTTCCAGGTGATCTAGGCATGTCACATTTATTTCTAGCAATATCGCTGTTGTGGTGTGTGGAATTTCTTCCCGCCAGCCAGCTGGCCAGTGGTAAGCATGAGCCCACAAAACTGGGAAATCCCTCACACCCAATTGGGGAATGGCAACCCTCTTCCCTGCTGCCCACCCCCCCAGGAGTGGTATTCAGAAGTTTGCTGACTCTGTAGATGGAGGCTTCCTACAGTTACCATGACTCGTAATTACTTATTGAGTAAAGAAATATTCCCTTTTGTCTGTCCTGAATCTATTTCCCAAAGTTTTCATTGGCTGCCCCAAGTTCTTCACCCCAAGTATAATTTTATAAACTTCTATCATGTTCCTCTCCAGCCATCCTTTTTCTAGATTAAGAAGTCCTAGATTCCCCAGTCTTTCCTCATAGGAAAAGTGCTCCAAACTCCTAATCATCTTGGGTGCCTTACTTCATACTTTTTCTAGCTCTGCAATATCCATTATGAGATAGGTCAACTGGATTCTGCACACAGGATTCTGAAAAAGGCCACACTATAGCTCTATACAAAGGCATTACAATATTGGCTGCTTTATTTTCATTCTCTTTCCTAATAATTCCTAGCACAGTTTGCCTTTTTCACCACTGCTGCGCAGTCAACATTTTCATCAAACTTTCCACTACAATCTCAAAATCTCTTTCTGTCTCAGTCTCAGCCAGTTCAGACCCCACCGGCATATATTTAAAGTCAGGACTTTTTGCTCCAAAATGCATCACCTTACACTTACCCAGGGCTCCGTTGGGGCTGGGGCGCGCCGGAGCGCCGCTCTGGGAGAGAGGAGGGCAGGGGGCAGGGACTTAACAAAGCCCCGCCCCCCGCTCACTCCTCCCGGCAGCGGCAGGCCGCCGCCGGCCCTGCAAAAAGCCTCTCCCCTCCCCCTTCACCCTTCTGGGGCCACGGCAAGCACCGCCAGCCCCAGGGCAGCCACCCCCGTTCCTCCCCGCCTCCCCCCGCACTCAAGCCTCCGCGGCCGCGGCGAACGCCGTGGGCCCCAGGGCGGCCGCCCCCATCCCTCCCCGCCTCCCCCCCACACTCAAGCCTCCGAGGCCACGGCGAGCGCCGCGGGCCCCGGGGCGCCCGCCCCCGTCCCTCCCCGCCTCCCCCCGCACTCAAGCCTCCGAGGCCGCGGCGAGCGCCGCGGGCCCCGGGGCGCCCGCCCCCGTCCCTCCCCGCCTCCCCCCGCACTCAAGCCTCCGAGGCCGCGGCGAGCGCCGCGGGCCCCGGGGCAGCCGCCCCCTGTCCCTCCCCGCCTCCCCCCGCACTCAAGCCTCCGAGGCCGCAGCGAGCGCCACGGGCCCCGGGGCAGCTGCCCCCGTCCCTCCCTGCCTCCCCCCGCACTCAAGCCTCCAAGGCCGCGGTGAGCACCGCAGGCCCCTGGACAGCTGCCCCCGTCCCTCCCCGCCTCCCCCCACACTCAAGCCTCTGAGGCCACGGCGAGCGCCGCGGGCCCTGGGGCAGCCTCCCCCGTCCCTCCCCGCCTCCGAGGCCACGGCAAGCACCGTGGGCCCCGGTACCAGCCTCCTGCTTCCCTCCCCGCCCTAAAACTCCTGAGCCGCAGAAAGCACCACAGCCCTGGGAGAAGCCTCCTCCTTCCCTCCTTCCCTCCCTCTCCCACTCACTGCTCCTGGGCCCCAGGGGGGCGCAAGGGAGGGAGAAGCCAGGCCCAGAGGCCTGAAGCCCCTGGGGCCCAAGCAAGAGGGAGGAGGAAGGAAAACACTGGCCCCAGTGGGGGGGAGAAGCGCCCCCCTTCCTTTCTTCCTTCTCTCTCTCTCTCCACACCTACCTACCTACCTTCCTTTTCCTTCCTTTCCCCCTTCCTTCCTCTCTCCCTTCCTTTCTTCTCTCTCTCTCTCCCCCACCTACCTACCTTCCTGTTCCTTCCTTTCCCCCTTCCTTCCTTCTCTCTCTCTCTCCCCCACCTACCTACCTTCCTGTTCCTTCCTTTCCCCCTTCCTTCCTTTCCCCCTTCCTTCCTTCCTTCCTTCCTTCCTTCCTTCCTTCTCTCTCTTTCTCTCACCCACCTACCTACCTGTTCCTTCCTTCCTTCCTTCTCTCTCCCCCCACCTACCTACGTACCTTACTGTTCCTTCCTTTCTTCCTTCCTTCCCCCCTCCCTCCCTCCTTCCTTCCCCCCTCCCTCCCTCCTTCCTTCCTTTCTTCTCTCTCTCTCCCCCACCTACCTACCTACCTTCCTTCCTGTTCCTTTCCTTCCTTCCCCCTCCCTCCCTCCCTCCCTCCCTTCTTGCCTTCTGACACACTGCCGATGACGTCAGGGATGTGTGGCCTTTTGACACTTCCGGTGACGTCAGGGGGTGTGGCATATGCAAATAAGTTATGCTAATGAGCTCCTGCACCTCTTTTTTTACGAAAGGACCCCTGCACTTACCCATACTGAACACATTTATTCATTTCAGTTTGCCTAGAGGTCCTAGCACTTCATTTCTCATCATCACAATTTGACTCAGCCCTTCAGACCACCTTCCCAAAAATAGTGGCTTGATCATGGTTATGTGCCCCCCCCCCATTTTCCACAGTGAAAAGATGCAAATAATTCATTCTGTTTCCCTGGGATCTCCCCATCTTTCTTAAGCAATCCTTTCACTGTTATTCAAAGGACCAACCACTTCCCTAGCTCATTTCAGCACCTGATATAGTGGAAGAAACACTTACTGTTCACCTTAATATTTTTGGCCATCCACTCCTCAAATTCTTCTTCTTCTCCTCCTCCTCCTCCTCCCATGCTTTTTAATAGCAGTACTGGTACTTCATAATAGTGTAGCAACCTTTTTTTAACAAAATGCTATTACATCTAATTTAGTGGGCTCCAGTTCATGCAAGCTTGCTGCAATGAATTTCCTAGCTACCCTTTGGGAATTTATTTGTCGAAATATATTTTTTAAATGATCACATTGACTTTGTGTCAACAGCACACTTTCATTTTCTTTTTTCACTGGTATAACATATGTGGTAAGATCAGACCTCAATCACCCCATGAGTGTCAAAGAGGGACTGGCTTCTTAGAATTTGGGCAGTTCATCAGTTATTGAATACAGCAGCTATTCTGTAATTCAGTTGCCAGAAGTTTTCTTTTTCACCTGGTCTGATTAAGCTTTTCTTCTAGCAAATAAGGGCTTAGCCCCAAAACATGATAGACAAAGTAGCAAAGATAGTTGTATAAGGTGTTAGTGGAAATTGCAATCAGCTGTAAATAAATGAAAGAAGCATAGAGATTTTTCTTGATGAGAGGGGGGAAATGCAGTGTCTTATACTTGCATTTGAGGTCAGGAGGGGGGGAAAATCATGGCCTAGTTGAAAGAAACAATACAGTGAGGTGGTAATAGAATTCCTTGGTTGTGCCATTTTAGAAGGGAGGGTCACATGTATGATAGTTCTAAGATAGCCTCTCCCATATAAGCTAGTTTTAAATGAGCAGGAACATTTTTGGCGGGAAGTCCTCAGTCACCGTTTGCTGTCAGAAGTGGTACAGTCCAGACCAAATTTAACCACCTGAGTTGCTGCTGTTCTTAGGTCCTTCATACAGTGGATTTTCGTGTCAGGAATGCATCCTGCCTCATGGCTTTCAGAAAGCTATAACAAATGAAACAGTTTTAGGAGGGCATTTGAGCATAGGTAGTTGTTATTAGTTAGTGTTTTGTCCTGGTATTGGTTTTTTTCCCCTGTACTTTTGAATTACGTGTTTTAAACTATTATTGCAAGTTGTTTGGGATCCTGTTCCAGACAAGCAGGGTCATAGGCAGTGTTCCCTCTAAGCTGAGTTAATATGAGCTAGCTCACAGTTTTTTAGCCTCTGGTTCACACATTTTTGTCTTAGGAAGGATGGCTCCAGAGCAAACTAATTTATGCAGTAGCCAAATTGCTTGCTCACAACTTTAATGCCAGTAGCTCAAAGAGTAGAATTTTTGCTCACAAAACTCCACAGCTTAGAAGGAGCATTGATCGTAGGTACTATAAACAAGTAAGCAGATGAAGTAGTAGTCAATGGTGTGAAATATTGCAGATAATTCCACAGGACTGAAGAGGGTTACAGCTCCCCTACCCAATCCCAGATGAAAATGGTTTCAGTCTCCAACTCTTGTCTTAAAGCTTGACAAATATGGGTCCACAAAATCTATATACTACTAGTGACATGTGGCCCCTATATGCAAATAGTCAAATGCACAGATTGAAGCCACATGGATGTTAAGCAGACGTTATTGCAAACTTGGGGGATCCCCTAGGTCTACAGAAAATGTTAAGGTCTACAGAAGACTTTAAAAAACCAGTGTGGGGGATTAAATTTCCCACCAAATGAGGCCTAGCAGGTTCAGAGCCACACTGGGCTCAGTGGTGGAGGTGCAACAGACCAGGGCAGCAGCTCAGCAACCTGGGAGTTTGCTGGGCCCAACAGCAATGTGGCAGCCCTGAAGCAGCACTGGGCCCAGCAGCAGTAACCCAGCAGTCTGGGTAGGGTTGACAAGTCCGGGTTGGAAAATACATGGGGACTTTGGGGGTGGAGCCAGTAGAAGGTGGGTTTTGGGGAGGGGAGGGGAGGGGCCTCAGTATGGTAGAATGCCATAGAGTCCACCCTTCAAAACAGCCATTTTCTCCAGGGGAGCTGATCTCTGCCAGCTGGGAATCAGTTGTAAAAGTGGGCCCCACCTGGGGGCTGGCAGCCCTAAGTCTGGGAGGCATGCTGGACCTGTCATTGGTGGCTTGGTGACCTGAAAACCGTGCTTTGCCTAGCGGCAACAGTACACCACCTCATGAGCCACACTGGGTCTGACATTGATGTGGCAGCCCAAGAACCATGCTTGGCCCAGCATTGGCAGTGCAGCAGCCCAAGAGCCATGCTGGGCTTGACAGCAGTGGTGCAACAGCCTGGGAGCAACAGCAGAAACAGCAAGAAAATGAGGGGGGGGGTTTGATTCCCCCTCCTGCAATTTTTGCAGTCCCCCGACTGTGTTGGAAAGAAGTCTTCACTGCCACCCCCACTGAGCCAGCAGCCTACCACCCACATGCTGGAAGGTGGGTGGGGTGAATGGGGAAAGCATTGAGGGTGGGGAGGTGAATGAATGCTAAGGGTATGGGGATAGTGTAGAGCCAAGGGTGGGGGTAGATAGGGGGAGCTACAAAGGTGGGGGTGAGAAGAGTGAATGGAGGTTAGGTGGAGAGAGCAGCAAGGGTGGGGATGAGTGAATGCCAAGGGTGGAAAGGTAGGTGGGGAGAGCAGTAAAGATGTGGCTGAATGATATGCCAAGGTGGGTGGTAGGTGGGATGAGCAGCAGTATTGGGTAGATTGATGAAGAAAAGGTGGGGGAGCAAAAGAGATGGGGGTAGGTTGACAGATAAGGAGAATGAGAGAAAGGGGGGGAAAGGGGGGATAGGTTGACAAAGAAGGGGAGGGGTAGATTGACAGAAAAGGGGTGAGACAAAAGTAATGGGGATAGGTTGACAGATAAGGGGAGGGGGAGAAGGATGAGAAAGATTGTCAGAGAAGCAGGAAGAGAACAAGAAGAAGAGACTGGATTTATACCCTGCCCTTCGCTACCTGAAGGAGTCTCAGAGTGGCTTACAAACTCCTTTCCCTTCCCCTCCCGTCCCCACAACAGACACACTGTGAGGTGGGTGGGGCTGAGAGAACTCTGAGACAACTGTCCTTGAGAGAACAGCTGGTACAGAGCTATGGCTTGCCCAAGGTCATCCAGCAGGTGCAAGTGGAGGAGTAGGGAATCAAACCCGGGTCTCCCAGATTAGAGTCCGTGCACTTAACCACTACACCAAACTGGCTCAGGGAAGGAGGCAAAGAGGGGGAAAGGATATACCCTCTTCCAGGGCACTTTTTCTAGCAGGAACTCCTTTGCATATTAGGTAGCCAATCATCCAAGAGCTTGCAGAGCTCTTCTTACAGGAGACCAGGAATGGTGAAATCATGAAGCCTTTATTGAGTGATTCAGCATGTCCAGTAGATGGTCAGATCAAGCATGCTTACAGGGCTCCGGGGCCCTCATTATATGCTGGCCGGAGCCATACCTCTGGCCGTACCTACAAGATCTGATAGGGGCTTAACATATGTGCCTGTTTGTCATAGGTTCCCTGGAGGAGCCTTTGACCACATTGGCACCTCAGGGAGAACCTAGGTCCCACATTGGTGGAGGCTTAAAATCCAGACGTCTATTGTTCCTCCAGATTCCAGCTCCCCTCTCTGCCTAACCATGTGCTCTGGCCATGCGGCGGGCACCATTACCTGGGAGCACATGGCAGGCTGGTTGCTACACAGAACATACTACATTACACCCCTCCCCCCATAGTCCAGACTGTCCCTTGGCAAACATAGTCTCTGAGGTGCGCGGGACGTTTCCATTCTCTGGTTGAGTGGCATGGGGTCACTGGAGCCACTGGTGTAGGAAGCGAAGATTTGGGGATATCTGCTGCGGGCTGAGCCGGGTTTGGTGCTGGCACAGGGATGGCAACTGGAGTGATGTCCGGGCGGGCTGCTTCTGTGGAGTCCTCCTGCAGAGTCTCGGCCGGTTGTGGGGTGGGCGGATCGTCTGTCTCTGGTACCTCGGGTTCCGCATCTGGGAAGTCCTGCCCTGGATCGTCCGCGGAGAAGGCATGCAGGTGGTGGTGAAGCTGGTCCACGTGGTGCCTCCACTGTTGTCCTTCCTCGCCTGCGACTTCATAGGAGAGGGGACCAGTGATGCGGATAATCTGCCCCGGCAACCACAGGGGACCCTGGGCATAGTTGCGGACGTAGACTGGGTCCTCCGGCATGAACCCTCTGGGAGCCTGGGGATGTTGGGTTCTTTGGAAGCAGCCAGTGCCCAATCAGGGTGGAGCCGGTCGAGCTGAGTTGTCAGCCAGCGGCCCATGAGCAGCTCTGCGGGGCTGCAGCTGGTATTCAAGTGACGGGTGGTGCGCTGGCCAAATAGGAAAGCTGTTAACTTAAACCCCAGATTCCCCTGGTCCATGCACCTCAGCACCTCCTTAGTGGTGCAGAACATTCACTCTGCTTGGCCGTTCATGGCTGGGTGAAAACGGGCAACTCTCACATGCTGGATGCCATGAAGCTCCATGAAGCGCTGGAACTCCGCAGAGGTGAAAGCCGTGCCGTTGTCCGAGACGATGGTGTCCAGCAGGCCATGGGTGGCAAAGATGCACCACATTGCTCAAATGGCAGCTTCAGAGGAGGTGGCGCACACAGGAATGACTTCCAGCCACTTGCTGTAGCTGTCAACCAAGACAAAGAAAAGCTGCCCCTGTACCAGGCCCGCAAAGTCCATGTGGAGCCGGGACCAGGGGCGTTGGGTGGACTCCCAGGGGCAGAGAGGAGCGTGTGGGGCATCTGGACGGGTCTCTTGGCACTTTTCACAGCGGCAGACCCGGTCCTCTATCTCCTTGTCAAGGCCTGGCCACCAGACATAGCTCCGGGCCAGGGCCTTCATTCGTACTACCCCAGTGCTCATGCAGAGCGGTCAACACTCACGGGCGGAGTAGTTCCGGAATCACTACCCTCGAGCCCCAGAGTAGGCACCCATTGTGGGTGGAGAGTTCTGTGTGCTGGATTGAGAAGGCCATGAACTCAGGGTCCGGATTCTTGGGCCACCCCCTTCCCACCCAGTCAGAGACCTGGGAGAGTTGATGGTCCCAGGCCGTGTGCCGGGCCACATCCCATACCCGAAGCGGCCGGTCCAGCAGGTCCTCAAGCAGAGCGACATGGTAAGCCAGAGCTAGGTCGGGGTCACAGGAGGGCAGCAGAAGGTGGCTGAGTGCGTCCACATGGTCCATGGCCTTCCCCAGGCAATGTACCAAGTCGTAGTTGTACCCCGCGAGGAAGATTGACCATCGGAGGACTCGCGGGGACAACATCTGTGGTGTGTGGCGATCTGGGGCAAGGAGGCCCAGAAGAGGTTTGTGGTTCGTGGCAACCATGAACTTGGGCCCATACAAGTAAGTGTGGAACTTTTTGATCCCGGCCATGATCGCAAGTGCCTCCTTGTCTATCTGAGCATAGTTCCTTTCGGCCAGGGCTAGGGTCCAGGAGTAATACGCGACCGGGACCTCCCAGCCATTCTGCAGTTTGTGACCCAAAACTGCCCCCACTCATAAGGGGATGCATCACAGGCCAATACAGTGGGCAGGGCTTCATCGAAGTGGGCGAGGACCGCATTGGACATTAGGAGGTCCTTGACGCCCTGAAAGGCTGCTGCCTGGCGGGGACCCCAAGTCCAGGTGGCGCTTTTGTCCAGGAGCCTGTGTAAGGGCTTGGCTACTGCCGCCTTGTGAGGAAGGAAGGCATGGTAGAAGTTGATGAGTCCAAGGAAAGACTGCAGTTCAGCCTTGGACTTGGGGGCCTGGACATCGGAGATGGCCTTTACCTTGCCCTTAGTGGGGTGAATTCTGTGGGCTGAGGAAATCCACTGCAGGCACCCCGAGGAGGCACTTCTCGTGTTTCACCTTCAGGCCAGCGTCCTGGAATCGCTGGAGGATGGAGCGTAGGTGGGCGGAGAATGTCTTGACATCCGGAGCCATGATCAGGATGTTGTTGAAAAAGGGCTGCACACCTGGAAGACCTTTTAACAAACAGTCCATTAACTCTTGGAAGATACTGGGGAATACGCTGACCCCGAACTGGAGGCGCTTTACCTTAAACGCCCCCTTGTGCATCACAATGGTCTGTGCTTCTGCTGTGGCATCGTCAATCGGCAGCTGCTGGTAGGCCTCGGCCTGGTCTAGTTTCCCAAACACTTGTGCCCCGGCCAGGGAGGCCAACACATGGCTGATGACTGGGACTGGGTAGGCATCGGCCTGAAGTGCCGTATTGATGGTGCACTTATAGTCTGCGCAGATGCAGATGTCCCCATTTGCCTTCATTGGCATCACAACCAGGGTCTCCCATCAGGCGTGGGACACTGGTTCTAGTACTCCCTGGGCGACCAGCTTATCGAGCTCCCGCTCGATCTTGGGCCGCACTGCAAGCAGCGGATGGCGGACCAGTATGCGCACAGGCTGGACCGCGGGGTCGAGGTCCAGGGTGATGGGCAGCCCCGTATATGAGCCCAGTTCCCCCATCGAAAACCACTGGGAATTCCTCATAGATGTCAGTAAAATCTGTGGGCCACAGGCTGTGTACCCCGGTGACGCCCAGCCCTAGGGGCTGGAACCAGGAGAGTCCCAGCAGGCTTGTGAGGTTGCCCGCCACCACCAAGAGGCCCAAGCATCCTGTAAAGTTCTTAAATTGGACCCAGAACTTGCCCAACCCCCTTATCGGTATTGGGTACTTCTGAAAGTCCTGCAGGGTTAGGCCCTCGACTTTCCAAAATCGGGGGGTCCCCTTGGGGCAGAGCCTGCAGAGGGTGGACTCCAAGATTATGGAGTAGGATGACCCAGTGTCTACTTCCATCTGGCAGGGGGTCCCCTTGATCAAAACTGAGACCTTAATTTTGTTGGGGGTGTCGGGGGGCAAGTTCATTACCTGCTGTGTCTTGTGGTGGTGGTGGGTTGCTGCTTTCTGGAGGAGCTCTGCAGACTCCTGGTGCATGGCTTGGGTGCGGTGGTTGGAGCAGGTGTGGCAGGCCCGGGTGATGTGGCCCTCCTTGCCGCATGACCGGCATTCTGCTTCCCAGAAACGGCATGTCCAGCAGTCATGCTGGTCGCCACAGCTAGTGCACGTGGAATGTTTGGGGTGTGGCGTTGCTGAGTGGGAAGCCTTCTCACCCGAGTTGCGGGACCCCTGTCCTGGAGGCCAGCAGTGTACCTGGAGCATCTCGTCGTCCTCGGATACATCGGAGTCTGCAGCGGCCCCGGTCTGGTGGGTGGCCATGGATATGCCTAGCTTCTCCTGCTGAGAGATCTCAAAGGTGCAAGCCGTGTTTAGCATCTCATCCAGGGTGGTGGTGGAGTTGGCCATCAGCTTCCTTTGAAGCTTGGGGTCATGGACCCCACACAGGAACACGGAGTATAGCGTGTCCTCTTATGGCCACGAACTTGCACCCCACCAGGAGATGTCGGAGGTCCGCCAGGTTATTGGAGGGAGATTCACCCTTCTGCTGCAGCTGGCAGAAGAACTTCACCCGCTGCGTGTTCTTGGAGGGTCTTGGCGAGAAGTGGTTCCTTAGGAGCACCATGATGTCATCGTACGTGGCCTCCGCCGGGGTACAAGGGGAAAGCAGGCTGTGGACTAACTTCAGTGTCTTTACCCCGCAGGAGGCCATGAGCCAGGACTACTTCTTCCCGGCATCCGTGATGTCCTGTGCGTTGAAGTAGGATGTAAACTGGGCCGTCCAGGCTTCCCAGTCTTTGGGGCAGGCTGGATTGAATGGGTGGGTGGTTCCCGGAGCGGTGGCCATTCTGGGATGTGCAGCAGTGCATCGAGCGAGATCCTCAGGAGCCAATGGCAGTGTCTGGTCTGGGCTCGATGTGGTGCTGGTGTCGGCCGAGGAGTTGCTCATCGGGATCCAACCTTCATCGCCAGTGAAGAATACTGGACTCGGGAGACCAGGAATGGTGAAATCATGAAGCCTTTATTGAGTGATTCAGCATGTCCAGTAGATGGTCAGATCAAGCATGCTTACAGGCCTCCAGGGCCCTCATTATATGCTGGCCGGAGCCACACCTCTGGCCGCACCCACAAGACCTGATAGGGGCTTAACATATGCGCATGTTTGTCATAGGTTCCCTGGAGGAGGCTTTGACCACATTGGCTCCTCAGGGAGAACCTAGGTCCCACATTGGTGGAGGCTTAGAATCCGGACATCTATTGTTCCTCCAGATTCCAGCTCCCCTCTCTGCCTGACCATGTGCTCTGGCCATGCGGTGGGCACCATTACCTGGGAGCACATGGCAGGCTGGTTGCTACACAGAACATACTACATTACAGCTACATTAGGGGTGTGTCACCTCATATGCAAAGGAGTTCCTGCTAGAAAAAGAGCCCTGCCCTCTCCACAAGTTTATTGCTAGTCCCCACTTGTACATCTTAATTTCCTGCTCAATCACCAGCTCAATTACTTTGTCTAAAAGGCTTAGCTTATTTTTCAGGTAGGTCACTTTAACAAGGACTTTTTTATGTATAAATGTGAAGACCACTGCTTCCTTTAAACTACTGGGAAATGCCCGGTAACATTTATCATGGATGTCAGTGCCAAATTATACTTAGGTTGAATGGTTTGGAGAAGCCTTGATGACCAAAGATTGGGGGGACAGAAGGTAGGTTTGAAATCTTCAACAATGTGGTCTAGTTGAAATTTACCCATCCAAACAAAAGAACCATAAACCTACTTGACCTGCAGAAACTGCACTTCAAATTGAAAACAATGTGAGTGTCTTTATCTGGGGGGAAAAAAAGATTTAGTAGTTCATCAGCATGGGCAACAGGACAGACCTCTGCCTCTGAAGTGAGATTATGTGGCAGCCCCCACTCCCTGTGATTTTTCCATTCTCTATTAAATTTACCACACCTATGCGTGAGTTTTGGCCTGTTATAAATGTAACAGTGGTTACAATATGTATAGAAAATGCTATCATATTCCCCCAAGATTACTTGAGAAATATGAGGGGGGGACTGGGACCCCAAGAGCAATCAAGAAATTAATTCACAATGGCGCATCGTGATGCTTATATGTGAAAACATAATCTACTGGCTGCAAGAAGAGTGGGGGAAAAGACATGCACAAAATTCACCTTGATCACCTATTCTTTGAGATTTTCCAGGAGTCAACTTGGATGAAACAGTTCTCTCTCATGGACACATAATCAAACAGTTCTCTCTCCCTCTACTCTGCCTCATGCTGAAGCTAGTTTTCAAAAGCAAAAATCTCACTCCAGTCATCATTGAAGATCATTTTATTCGAGATCATGTAAGAGCATTTTTATTTCATCATTCTCAATAACTATGCCAATGCGGAAAATAATGGGGGGGGGAGAGTTGTGCCCCAAGTTTTATTTTTAAAAGGTTTCGATGCACACGACTGAAGTGGAAAGATGTAGCTGACAATCACCAAATAATGGTATATAAATTTTGTAGATTTAAAAAAGGGAAAACTGGAAAGTTTTCTGAAACTGAAGAACATTATGGTGGATGTAGTAGGTAGACTTTCTGGCATCTGTCACCCACATGTGCCCTCTCACTGTAAAAGGGTTGAATCCCTAAAGAAATGAAAGTAAATTTAATGACAAAACAGAGTAGCAACAACATAGGCACTATTCAGTAGGTACTTGTGGCCTCTGTGACATTTGTCAGCCTTAGTTCTAACCACACAAAGTAATTATTTAATTATAATCCCTGATGGAAATGAGCCTAAAATAGTTACAAAATTGTGTCATGAGAGTTTGATTTGCCCATGGCAGAATATCTGGGCTCCTTCTGTACATTCAGCGCATAAAAATAGCAACAAATACCCCGGAAAGCCTTTATAGATAGTTTTGTTCATTCTAAAGCTCTCTGATCTTAACCCTTCTCTCTCAAGAGGATTTTCATTACTGAAATTCAACAGCTTCTGCTCTACATCATGCTGAAGCTAGTTCTGAGTATATAGAGCTGAATTTTCCATGAAAATCCCACTCCAATCATCCTTTAAAATCATTTTTTATTAAGATCTGGCTGCTATATAGTAAAAGAATGCCTCTCTCTCTCTCTCTCTCTCTCTCTCTCTCTCTCTCTCTCTCTCTCTCTCTCTTTCTCTCATATGAATCACCTTAGACAAGAAATAATCATTGTTATGATACTGCCAGGGACACAGCTGTAGGAGCCAAAGGGCAGCATAGCAACATAACAATCCAGCTGCATCTGTAGCAGTGAATATAAAGTGACTTTAGTGATGCCCTCACAAAGATTTCATGTTTTGTTGTTTGGTACAGAAATTGGAGGGCTCATTTTTATTCTTGTCCAAGACCTCAGTGGTACAAGGTGCAAATATGAGACAGATGTGAAATCAGCTGGACCACTTTGGTATTCCAAGGTAGTCTTATGCTTAAAGCTTGTTGCTGAGACAAGCTATAGATAAAACAACAGCTTACTCCACAAGCAGTCCCCTTGATGTCAGCAAAATGACTCACAAAAGAATCCTCTGATCTACTATGAACTGCAATATATCTAAGAATCTGGTTAAAGGCCAAGAAAAACAGATATCATGGGGATGTAAAGGTGTAAATGTGGCTTGTAAATTTAAATTCTAATCTTTCAGTAAACAGGGCTGTTCTTTTAGCTCAGTAACACAACCAGAACACATATCTTAGAGTCTGTGATGTGAGGATCCTCACTGATGTTGCCACAAACAGAAAATCTGAGAAATCCATTCATGGCTCTGGTGCAACCAGAAATGAGCTAGTGTCAGCCCATATTATTCAACTAAAACATGAGGCTTAATTGATCAAGCTGGGCTTGGGCCCAACCAATGGGGAGGCAGAACAAAGATGTTTATAAGGGAGCCTCACCTCCCCCTTTGCAACCTTAGCAATGTGCCACTGGTCCTCTCACCCACCTTTTTATACAGCATGGGATTAGCTGGTCAACTTTGGGTGCAGAGCAGGAACTTTCTGGATCTTCACAAGTTGGCCCCTGATGGGATCACCCCCCATGCAGTTGAAGGGATTGTCATCATGGCATAAATAGGCCTGGTTGTTACTGGTTAGACCATAACTAGGGATGGCAGGTATAGTGCATGTTGATTGATGATAGGTAGGGATGATTGACAACCATCCTGATGTACCTAAGGATTCGGGATGTTCCTAAAATGGCCCATTGTTCACTGATGTGGAGGGATACTGGGCAGCTGATTTTTCAACAGACTGCTCATCTGTTTCCAATTGTTTCATGGCTGTTTGGCAAGTGGCCTCACTATATTTCTTCCTAATAGTGCAGTTCTGAGCAATTGGCTTTTTGCATATCGACATTCTGACACAACCCAACTGAGTCCCCCTCTCCCCAGAGTGTCTCTGCTTTTCCTAATAGGAAATTTTCTCTTAACATTTTAAATATGCTTGCTTTATATTTGTGTATGTGCTAATGTTGGTTTTAGGTTAGTTTTAACTGTTAATTTGTAAACCACTTTGATGGTATTTTATGGCTGTTAGCCGCCTTGAGCCAGTTCGCCGGCAAGGCGGGATAAAAATAAATAAGTAAGTAAGTAAATAAATAATAAAGACAGGTAAATCAGTCACAGAACATATGACTCAGTCGTAAATAAATGTGGTTTTAAAAAATGCTACTATTTGGTGATTATCTAACTAGTCATTAGTGATGTTAGAAACTACTGATCCATTTGGATCATCGGTGATTTTGCACATGTGTAATATTGGGGGGGGGGGGAAGTATACAAACCTGTTTGGCAGGCATTCAAGCTGTTCAGTGGCAAACTGAAAAGCCTCAGCGACAGGCTTTGCATTTGATTGTCACCCTTGAACATGGTAAATTAGACTGTCAAACACATTTAAGGGGAAATCTTTGGCATCCCTAGTTATGATTAATTCTTTTAATGATCTACAATCATGCCATAAAAATAATACTACTATTACTGCAGCATGTTTTACAAGGGGTTTGTTGTCGAAGACTGCTTTGGAAACTTCAGTTGGTTCATAACGGAGCAACATTGGCATAAATAGTAGGGAATGCTTCTTGCCAGTGCACAGTTACCCTAGCTACCAGTTCATTTTGGGAATAATTGTAAGTGCCGTTATTTCTACCTTTAAAGTCCTAAATAGTTTGGAACCACAGCATCTAAAGAACCACCCATCAGTTAAGATGTCCTAGAGGTACATGGTTCTGTGTGTCTCCATCTTAGGGTTGCCAAGTCTGGGTTGGAAAATACCTGGAGACTTTGGGGGTGGAGCCAGGAAAGGGTGGGGTTTGGGGAGGGGAGGGGATGTGAGGCTTCTGTACTAACAGCAATAGATCAGACCTTTGGGTTAAAGCAAAGCTCTTTATTTCTAATACTGGAACAGGTACTCGATGTTTGTTAGAGATACATTATAGAAAGCCACAGTGGTTAATATACCCCCCAGTTGTAGTTGAATACATATGCAGGACCAATCAGGGCCAACCTGTGAAAGCGGGAAAAAGGAAGATGACCGTTGAGGTTCCCATCGCGGAGGTGAGAGTGTTATAAAAAGTCCCTTCTTGATCTGGGTGACCCACATGTGTGAAAGTTAGGCTAAACATTCGACCGGCAACAATAAAACAAGTCCCAAGGTTGTAACAACTTGATAAGATTCCTTGAGCCTCAAAGGCTAAGGGGGAGTAGATTGAAGTGAGAGCCATCTGTTATGTGACGTGCAGAAATGGAGGCGCCATCCTCCCGACCAGAGAGTGGTAACATTAAGCAGAGCTGATAATATACTTCAAGGCAGGCAGTAAATAGCAAATGGTTACAAATTAGAAAAAGCAAAAGTCTAGCAAGACAGGCATACTATTGTCAGATTCTGACAGGGGAAAGGACTCAGCATGGTACAATGCCATAGAGTCCACCCTTCAAAGCAGCCATTTTCTCCAGGGGAGCTGATCTCTGTCAGCTGGGGATCAGTTGTAAAAGTGGGAGATCCCTAGGCCCCACCTGGAGGCTGGCAACCCTACTCCATCTTCAGAGGTAAGCTGTGTAGCAAAGACAAGGCCTCTTCCTTGGTAGTGCCTCAGCTTCCACGTTTCTTTCTTTTTTTTGGAATAGTTCATTAGATATCAAATTTTATTTGCTTTAGGTGCTAAGTCAAAACACTGTTGTTCCCCACTCCCACCCCCGGGAAGGATTTTTGCCAAGTGAAAGTGTTTCTCTCCCCTTCTGGCTCTGGCTCTGGTTTTATTGTTATTTTTAAAGCTTGCTGGTATCTTCCAGATCCTTCTGCTCTGGTTTTACAGTGTAATATTGCATTGCATTTCTACAGGTGCCTATTTGCTTTGCTTTTTTTATGGTGGATCTTTTCTGTTTATTGGCATATGTTTTAATTATTTGTTGTGAATTTCCTTAGCATTTAAATGGAGAAGGAATGGAATGCAAATGTTTTATAAAAGAAAATTAATAAACACCAAAGTGAAATAATAAGCACCAAGCAGGAATCAAAATTATTCCTTGCAAAAACTTGGGTTGAAAGGAGACAGAAAGGAAATAACACTGAGGGCACCCAAAAAATTAAGTTAATAAGATATTCACCTAATGGGTGGTTATGGTAATTTATATAGGATTATTAAGATGGAATGGCACAAGAAATCTTTAAATTATTGTTTATGGTGTTGGACAGAATGGAGAGTGGGATAGCAACACAAAGTTCAGTCCTAACTATATATTTCCCTATTTATGTCAAGATATTTACTTTATTTATTTATTTATTTTGCGATTTATATCCCGCCCTCCCCGCAAGCGGGCTCAGGGCGGCTTACATGGGCCAATGGCCAATCAAAACATTAAAACCTATAAAATCCATAAAACATTCATAATAAATACAGTTTAAACATATAAAAGCTTCCATAGTTTCACTTCAGATGGCGACTTAGTGAATAGCATAGACCCCCCCCCCCCCGTCCCTATGCCAAGGCCGTATAGGACCAGGGTCATCATAGGTGTTAGAAATGATGGGTGGTATCGTTGGTGGCGGCTCCTATTCAAAAGCCTGGCGGAAGAGCTCCGTTTTGCAGGCCCTGCGGAACTGCATCAGATCCCACAGGGCCCTGATCTCCTCCGGGAGCTCGTTCCACCAGATAGGAGCCGCCACTGAAAATGCCCTGGTCCTTGTTCTGGCCAACTTGGCATCCCTGGGGCCAGGGACACATAATCGATGTTCGGACCCTGACCGTAGTGCTCTCTGGGGTACGTACGGAGAAAGGCAGTCCCTAAGGTATGCTGGACCCTGGCCATATAGGGCTTTATAGGTAAGAACCAGTATTTTGAAGTGAACTCGGTACGCTATAGGCAGCCAGTGCAGTGCCGCCAGCACAGGCCCGATGTGGTCATGCCTCGCAAGACCCATCAGCAGCCTGGCTGCGGCATTCTGCACCAGCTGCAGCCTCCGAATTTGCGCCAAAGGCAGCCCCATGTAGAGAGCGTTACAGTAGTCTAGCCTCGAGGTGACCGTCGCATTGTTAGCCGAATTGCTTTAATTTACGTTTAGCAATCAGCAAAATACACGGGTTCTTGCCAACTATACCAGGGTCCCACCCCTCCCGGGAGTTCTCAAGGAAAGAGGCACGTGAGGCAGGTTCCAAGTTCAATGATGTTTACTGAATGATGTTGTTAAAGCACACAAAAACAGATTCTCCCATACATACACACAGGTCTAGGGAAATAAAGATAGAAAATAGCACTGTTGCAATTTGCAGGAGTTCATTGGTGGGGAAGCAATATGTTACCTTCCTAAAGAAGAGTTGTCCGATCGAAGGAAGAATTGGATGGGGAAGGAAAATATAGAAAAATATGGGACACGTGGCTCGAACCTGCAAGACCACATGGTTCTCTCTGTTCCAGGATACAGAGATTTAAAGATGACATAAAGGGGGGGGGGGCAATGCCTCAAGAGGCCGAGTGACTCTCGGTTTGGACTTTTATTGGGGGTCTTGGGGCGGGCTTTACAGACCACAACCCACTAACACTCCTACTAGGCGGTCCGTCCCTTCTGGGCCCTTGGATAGGTGAATGCTGGACAAAGGGAGGAAGTCCAGGGGTTGGGCAAGATTGCACAACTATGACTTCATCTGAAAGGAGACTCTGAGTCTGGGGTCCAATGACTCACCTGGCCATACCTATTGTTAGTTGATGGTTTTAGCCAAGTATCTGATGGCTGGCACATTAGTTGCTAGGCAGTTTAGTTAGCATAACTATCCAGATGTGTGGTGGGGAGTGGGGGTTAGCCAGCGGATGTCTGACAGAAGGAAACCTCATGGCAAGAAGAATCCTTTGTCTTTTTCTTGGGTGAACTGCTTAGGGTGTCAGCCTCCTGGCATGGGCTGGAGCTGGCTCCTATTCAAGAAGAAAGTGCAAGACCCTACCACTGTTGGCAACACAGAGTTCAGACTTATGGATATAAAACTCCATAAGAGCACAGAAAGTGCCTTGCTGGCTAACAATTCCCCCCCTCGGAGACCTGAAGGCGTCAGGTGAAGGTCTCCGAATTGGACGGCTTGATGACAAGATTGGGGCGGACTGAATGATGATGATCCTGAGAGAAATTGCTGGCAAGGGACGGACGCAAAAGATGACAAAAATCTCTCTCAGTAAAAATGCCAAATTGTTGCTGGAAGGACATAAAAAGCAAGGCTTGTGCATTTGACCACCAAGGGAAGCCTATGTATAAATACTTAAGTCTCTAAATAAAAGCAACATTCTTAACTAAAATACTGAAAGCAATGCTAAAAATTCCTTATCTTAAATTCATTGTAAAAAGCATTATAAATTCCTTATAAAAGTATTATCCGTACATAAATAAAATATATCAATGCCTATGGTGGAAGTACACACATTTGTATCAATAAAAATAATCCACAGGGAATGCACAAGGAAATAATATGGTTACAAACAATTCTTCGTCCATCTCTCCTGAGCGACAAGGCTTTTTCGCTGGAACAGGACTACTGATGCTATTTGAACAGGAGAGAGGCGCGCTTTACATTGTATCTAATGGAACACCAGGACTCGTATATCTTCGGCTCTTCGGAAGCCACTCGGGTCTTAATCAATAGCTCATGAAGCTCTCGGCTACGCTCGTCACTTCTCGGCATGGACATGAGTCAGTTCGGCCGGGAAGGAGGAGACCGGTTTGCATATTGAGGAGTCACCCCCCCTTGTTCTCTAAAAGCATCATGGGTACCTTCTTAAATTGGAGAGAAAAGACATTAAGACAAGAAGTAGATCAGTAAATTTGCAAACATAATGTCTGAGGATTTTCAAGGGATGCGAAAAAGGTCAGAACAGGTCATACATTTGGGATCGTTATATTATAAAAGACACATCAGTTTGGGGTCCTTGCTGGAATAAGCTCAGGCATACTATTCACCCTTCGGGGCAGGCGAAGTCTCTGGGCACGCCTCCCGAACCCTGGGGAGTATATGCGAGACGCATAGAGCACACGCGCGCATATACACGGAGAGGGCATGCAAAAGCTGGGTTCGGGAGTTGTGTCTGGCCGACTTTGGCCTTTTTTTATCTGGAGCCGGGTGGCTCCGCGGGGACGCCGTTAGCTGCGTACCCGTTTTAGCTTGGAGGGCTCCCTTTGGGGGGCCTTCCCCCAATACAGTACAAAAATAGAACAATCTTCCCCTCTAAACCTGATCCCAGTGGTACCGTCCTATACCCAATGAGGAGCGGACTGGGCAGCTAGTTACTAGGCAGAACCCTCAAAGGTCGCTTGCTTTTGACTTGGCTGTATATGTTACGGCTAGAGGTTGTCGCATATGCAAATGAGAGGATTGTTTAGGCATTCTGGGATACATAAACATTCTGAAGTAAATAAATTTGGGAAAAATCAAAAAGATCAAATTATGTACCAGTGTTGAGGCGAGAATATGTTTTGGACCGTGGGCAAGTCAGGAGGAGATCTGCGGAAAAACTCCCTTTAACATAGAAAACAGTTGGAAAAAGTGGCATGAGGGCTTTCGGATGGCATGAGCTAACCTGGAGTCTTTCCCAGGCACTCTCCACTGCCCTGTGCAGGGAGGGCTTGCACGCCTGGTGTAAGGGGAGCAAGGGCCAGACTTAAATTCCGAGCCCAACTTCTGCACGTCCTTCCGAGTGGCTTCTTCTTGATACAGTCTGGACCTGCAAATCCAGCTGCATCTTCTGATTACACTCAGAAGCCGTTTAGAAGGGGACAAAGAATTCATTTGCACCTACTCCTGACTGAGCTCTCTCTTGGGCTTCCATGTCGCAGCTCATTGGTCCTCCCACCCCTTGTTGCCCTGCTCACTAATGACTCCCTACGGTTCGTCTGGGCTTCGGCCCTCCCAACACTGGTCAAAAGAATAGAAAAAGAAAAAAAATATTTGGAACAAGCAGAGGCGTGTTGCAAAGACTAGTTGCAAAATATAAGCTGTCAAAGGCGGAGGAAAAATAAAAGCAAAAGGTAACCAGCGATTGAAAAGGGTTTTTTTATTATGACTTACTGGAAGAAACTCTGTTGGTGCAAAAAGAAAATTTGTTTGTGCAGGCCAGCAATAATGTTTGGATTAACAGGAGGGCTTTGTTTTGCAATCCGCCTTGAAAGAAAACAATACAGTAGGATAGTTTGCAAAAGCGAAACTGAAAATGAGGCTTGTTTAGTAAGCATGGGGCGCTGGCTGCTGTGGACGCAAAAGGATAAACTAGGCTGTGGTAAAAATAAAAAAGGGAGAGAAACTTAAGCAATGACTAAAAGGGAGCCTGCTTATACTGAAATAATAAAAAAAGATTTTGGGAAAAATAATTTGGTGGACGGCATGCTATTGCGTATGCAAAGTGGCAATACCGCAGTGCATGCCTGGACTTGTTTCCTTAAATTTGGAGAAAATTATTGGAAAATAATATTTGAAAAATACCAATGGCACAATTTGATATAATTTAAGAGGTTTCAAATCGGGGAGCTCTGGAAGCAAAAGGCAAAAGAAAAGTTTATTTACTGTGAGTCTCAGTGTCCTTGCAGAGGAGGGCAAGCGGGCATTCCACAGGCCGCCTTTTAACCCAATTGAAAGGTGTACGCTCCTCTGGCTGATAATTCAGCTAGCCTGCACAGTACCTCCTTTCTGGGTCTGCTTTACTGGACTCAAAAGCATGGCTACACTGACAAACATCTCTCAGTCATCCGGGGGATGCCCCGCTGATGTCTTGGCAATTTGGCAGTATAGTTTTTCGTATATTGCAGTGTTTCTGCACAAAAACTGTGAAGGCTCTTTAAGGTCTTCTGAATATGTGCAGGAGGCGGAAACCGTTTTTCTTCGGTTGCCTTTGTAGTGTTCGCCTATGCTTCCTTGGGTTTGAAAATGTAAAGCTGCTACGACCCAATTTTTCTACCTCACGGGCCTTTAAAGGCCTACCCAATTGTAGTAAAGAATAGAACACAAATACATGGGAATAGTTCTAAGCGAGAAAAAGGCACATATAGGGGGCAACAGTAAAGGCATATCAGAGGAGAGGGAGGAGGGTTAGGAGTCAGAAACCTTGGTTGCTAGGTGCATCAAGGCTTGAACATCTGTGGCTTTGGTTAATTCTGAGCAGCATATGACATATGATGTTGAAGTCCATTGTACAGTTCATGGGGTCCTGTATATGCAGAACTTCTGAGAACTTGAAGAGCACAATGGGGCAGCAGAAATATATATAAGAACAACTCAAATGCAATCACCTTAGCACACACATAGAGAAGGGAAAAAACTCTTAATGATTAGTAGCACATATTAGATCATAGTAAATATAGACAAAAGCATGATTGCAACACAAAATTGAAGGATTGGGATATGACACCCAATCACCCATTAGAACACAATGCAATGTACTGGCGGTTTATAGGAAGAGGGGACACATTTGACAGTGTCTCTCCCCCCCTTGTATCAAGATTGACATTTTGCTAGACATGTGATCACATTTAATAGAGTGTCTTCCGGAGACAATAAAAATAATAATAATAATACATAAGCTCAGAACAGAAAAGATTTTTTTTTTTCAAAATTTAAATTGTATTGCCATGGCTTATAAGGTTGTAGCAAACGTTGGGCGCCCTTAAAAAGAAAATAAAAAGAAGATAAATACCGGCTTGTGGGAGTGGCTTAGACTTCCCCAAAAAATAAAAAGTCAAAGAACGTAAAAAGACAATATAACAAAACTCATCAAAACATCTGACTTCTCCCATGTTGTGAGAGAGGAATTAAAAATAAAAATAAAACTGGCAGGAATCTGAAAAGCAATAAATGATTAGTACACACATAAAAAAACCATACAGACAACATGATTTTACTATATGAGAGCCTTCCTTGGCTCAGGCCCAGTGATTCAAGGATTAAATACCAGAGACAGATGTTCTCAGGTTTGCAGCTTTAAGGGGTGGACCTTGTTTGAAAAGGCCCTTTTTTAGTTGCCAACCAAGTGGCTTTAGTCCAATTAGGGACTTCATGCTGCTGGACTGTTCCTGAAAGAGAAGCAAGGTTAAATTGTGGCTTGGAATGACATGGGTACACATGACTTCCCTCGGTTTGTACCAAAGAAAGGCATTGTCCTTGCCCTAAAAGAAAACGCAATTGTTGCTGGGCAAAAAGAAAATCATTTTAGAAGTATTCTACCACCCCCCTTTGTTTCTTTCGTGACCAATAGGGAGGAAAGAAACATAGCTGAAGGCGTATTCTGTGCATGCGCAGAGTGTAGATGACACAAAAATAGAAAAATACAGCCTGAGTGACCGAGGCATAATTTTACCAAGCATCTGGAATATAAACTGTATGGAAAATCCAAGACATAGAACAAGCAGTGGCCCTTGATAAGGCTCAGAGAATTCTTTATGGATTAAGAAGTCAGACAGAAAGATCATAACCCAAGAAAAAGCATGGTCTCTGGCATAAGCTGTGTGCCAGCAAACAGTTTCTCTGAGCATAGAAAGAGTCTCCTAACTCATGGCTGAAACCAGGCGGAGCTAGAACAGAAGAATGGATTTGCATGAGAAACACTTCAGATGAAAAGCCAAGTCATAGCAAGATGGCAAAAAGGATGGTATAAACATTCTGACTGCTATAGTATCTCAAGACTAAAGAAAACTAGCAAAGAGTGAGCTAGCAGGGACTCACATCTGTGAAATGAGAAAGAAATCTAAAAAAAAACTGATACTACACAGGACAAAGCCTGAGAATGAGAGGCAGTAACACATTTAAGGAAACAGAAACAGTATCTCTGTTGAATATACTCTGTGAGGTAGGAGTGGCTGAGAGAGTGCCCTTGAGGACTGCTCTGGAAAGAACAGCTCTGAAAGAACTTGTGACTGACGCAGGGTCACACCAGCGG
Organism: Lepidodactylus listeri; assembly: GCA_029233225.1. NCBI lineage: Eukaryota > Metazoa > Chordata > Lepidosauria > Squamata > Gekkonidae > Lepidodactylus > Lepidodactylus listeri. Next base: position 114,591,286 of record JARCFY010000002.1, on the reverse strand, counting down.
CTGCATGTGGCAGAGTGGGGAATCAAATCCAATGCTCCCAGATTAGAGTCCATGCACTCAACCATTACACCATACCGTCTCTCCTAGAGATTCCTGAGATGTGATGTACTAAAAAAGTTAGAAGGAAAGCATGCCAAGGAAGCAATCTTAAGATTTCAAATAAAAGCAAAGTTACCAAAAACTGTAAAATTCTAGAAATATCATTTTGTTCTTAAAGAATTAAAGCTATAAAAATTGCAACAACAAAAAGAAATATTAACTTCCAAGCAATGATCTGTTGTCTTTTGGCAGAGGGGCAACTCTAGAGCAGTTTGCCCAAAAAGGGAATTTAAACCTAGTTTAAGAAGGGAAGGGAAGGGAAGGGAAGGGAACCTTCCTTTCAAAGCATGCTACAGTAAAGTTCCATCATAAAGGGTAGGGTTGCCAACTCCAGTCCAGGAGATTCCTGTCGATTAGGAGATGCAACTTAAAAAGAACAGTGCATAAAATTGCATAAAATCAATACTGCATCAAATCAACCCATTTCCAGAGAAACTGACTTTAGCATTCTGGAGAAAGGCTGGAGCTTTGGGGGATCTCCAGGGCCCACCTGGAGACTGACATTCTTGCAATAGTGGCCACATTCTTAGCAAAAAAGGAAGGGAAAAATCCAAATATTCACTACCCACCCCCTCCCTGTTTCCTTAGAGGTGGGGGTGATAAAAACAAAACAAAAAACTTCTCCCCCTGGTTGCAGAGGAAAATTAAGATTAACAAAAGAGGGAGGAAGGGAGAACCATGACAACCCCCTCTTCACCTCATTTCAGAACTGCTGGCTCTTTGATAATGCAAATTTCACAAGAGATGCGGGAGGAGAGGAGGCTTTTGTTGGATGGCAAGGTCTTCCAGATAGACTGTCTTTGTCTGATGAGGCTCTCTCTCAAACTATTTGCCACATGGCTAGTTTTGAATTGCAGCATGAGTCTCAAAAGATTTTAGCAGAACTGCTGCTATAGCTCAAGGAGTTTGGGTCTTTTTCAGGCCAGATCAAAAGGAGGGAAAACTAAAAAAAAAAAAATTCCTTGCACCAAAAATTCCTTGCACTCCCCTTGCACTTCCCCCCCTTGAATTCACAGAGCCCTCTGTGAATTCACAAAACAGAGCCAAAGTAAAAAGGGAAAGAAAAAACATTCCATATTTCTTTTCACTGTGCACCTCCCCTTCAGTTCTTTTAAGGTGGGGGTGATGTAAGAACTTTTCTCTCTAGGGTTGAGAAGGAAAAATAGCCCTAACAGAACAGGGGAAAAGCAACAATTACCAGCACTCCTCCATCTTATCTCATGCCTGCTAGTTCTTTGATTATGCAAATGTCACATAAGGGGAGATGAGGGCAGTTTGCCCTGCCATGAGGCTTTTAGAATTTAACTTCTTTCAGCATCTTAAGGCCAAAGTGGGCTCAGTTTGTTTGTGTTTTTTTTTCCCAAAGGCAGCTGGAAGGAGAGCCTGCCTAAGTTTTGCCAATTCATGCTGTATCAGGAACCACTAAAGGAAAAATACATTGTAGTCAAAATGGAGAATTTGCTGCTTCTTGCAGACATGGGAAACTACCTCACTGCTGGAGCTCAAAAGTTTGAAAATGTGCCACTTTTTTTTTAAAAAAAAGGTGTTTGTCCCTCAGTTATTCTTGAACTGTGGGCCAGATGAATATTTAAAACAAAATATGTCAAAGGAAAACGTGGCTTTTTCTACGCCCTCTAGAAGGGGCAGCCTTTAAAGGCTTTATAACACAAAACAAACACATTGTACCTACTGAGGTTTCAAAATGGAGGAAGGTTCTGTGGGGGGAGGAGAGGTTTTTCTCCTTCCCCAACAGTTCAATGGGAAGTCTCCAGTTCTGACCTGGAGATTGGTATCTCTATGGATTCTAGGGAGTTTCCAGAAAGAAGAAAGCTTAGGAGTCTCCATTTTCAAAATAAAAGGTACATTTCTTATCTTATGATTTTACTGCTGCGATTCCTGCCCATTTAAGTTTGAGAAGGGGATAATAAATTTCTCCATCTCTTTTGGGGCTGTTAAAGTCTCCTGATTAAGCAATTTTTAAATTGTCAGTCTTCTGGTTGTTTTAAAGAACTTTTCTGTGTTCACTTGACCTGCATAGGCCAGAATGAAACAGGCAGGAAAACCTTATTTGTTTGTCCTCCCCCCCAGGTTTCGTCTAAGGCGGGCAGACACAGCAAAAGTCTCTCTCTCCCTGGAGTTGAGAGAGAGATGATCTTTGCTTTTCTAAAATTGGGAAGGGCAATTAATAATCAAAAGTCTGCTTTGCAACTTGGAGTTCCCTGCAAAAAGAGGGAGCACTCCCATCTGCAAAGACAGTCTCAGAAAGCTGTTCCCTGCTGAGGGAAATAGTTTGGGCAAGAGATTTAGAACTCTGTGTAAGCTCAGAGGCTGTTTCAAATGTGGCTCAAATGGGGTCCAGTTCTCTTCCAAAGGCAGTTGGGAAGAGACTGGGATTTGTAGGGTTCTGTATTTTAAAAGGTAAAAACAGAGGTACATTTTTTTTTCTCAATTTCTCTCAATTATGGCCATAATTACAGGAAGATTATTCCTGGCATTTAAGCTTGATTTGAAAAGTTTGGTAACATAGCTGTGCTGTTTTATAGCCCTGAATCTAAGTTCTTTCTGGGGGCACGTGTTCTACAGCTAAGGTCGATCATTCATCTTACAGTTACAAAAATTGGATTTGTTGGTCTCGAGCTCTGTTTAAGGTTGTCAGGTCCAGGCAGGAGATTCCTGGAGATTCAGGCTGAGGTTTGAAGAAGGATGGAGACTCCAGTGGGGCAAAAACCATGAAGTCTTCCCTCCTCCCACAAGCACTCACTTTCTACAGAGAAATTAGACTCTGTAGTCTGGAGATCTGTTAGAACTCCAGGGGAGCTCCAAGTCTTGCCTGGAGACTGACATTGCCATAGGGAAATGCTATTCTCTGGGCAGTAGTCTCTTAGGGATTAACACCATCCCCTCCAAATTTCATTTACAAAGGATTAAAAGGAGAGTGCTTGCTTCCTGAGGATTCCTTGCCCATCTCTTACCTAGTTTCTTTCCCTGGGGTTGGAATGGAGGGGGGGGGGAGAGATTTTATTTTGCTGCAGCCATCCTGGCTGTACTGAATGCCTGCTTCTGTTCCAACTACTGGGAGTTGGCTGGGCTTTCCCAGGAATTTTAGTTGCTCCCGTTTTCCTAATTTAACAAAAGGTGCAGAATTTTCACTATTCTGTTCAAGATTACAGGGATTTTAGGGATTTTTTTGCTTGTTTGTTTTTGTTTCCTTAAGACAGCATTTTTAGACCTCTGCCTTCCTTGCAGGGCACATTTTCACTTGCTTAGTTCAGTTCCTAACCAAAAGAGAGAATATTCCTTAACTCTCTTAAATTATCACATCCAAAAAGGAAGCCCTAAAGACTCCTTTAATTTACAAACTAAGATTCCTTATTCAAATGCAGCACTCAACTTAGAGAGGGGAGAGGCTGAACAGCTACCAAAAAGAAAAGATCCTGTTTCCAGGTGCCTCCCTTAAATAAACTTCAGATTCTCGGATCTGAGGAGCAAACTTAAGTTACAGTTACCAAATTGGCCTTTGGTCACCAAAGGGAAAAAGACCCTGATTTCTGGGGTCCCCCTAACTAACTTCAGATGCACTGATCTGAGGAACTAACCTTGGGGAAAAGGAGTATGTCAAGGAGGGTCTCCTGCTTTCACTTGAAACAGGGGCAATGAAAAGGGAAGTCTTCTCCCCCCTTCTTGGCTTATGCAGTTACTTTCAAGGAGAGTCTCCTGTTTTACCTCAAACAGGGGCAAGCACTGGGAAGTTGCCTCTTCCACTTTTCTTAGGTATCAAAGCTGCTTTTGTTAGCATAAGGAGGCTAACGTTACTATTAATTAGCACACTTTCTATGCAGTTTTTAGGGCCGGGGGACTCTCACCCCGTGACACTCAGGGATTACTTTTTAACCCAAAACAAATTGGCACCAAGCCTAAGCAGTTTTTAGGGCCGGGGGACTCTCACCCCGCGATGCTCAGGGATTACTCTTTAACCCAATAACCTGGCGTTTGAAGCTGAGGAATATCCGTTCCTTCAGACTCCGGTGCCTCCAACCCAAAGAGACTCCTCTGTCTCCGAGGTTCCTCTACCTCTTAACTTTGGGGTTTTGAGAACGGGGTGGCCAAGCCTCGCTTCTCTGACGGGATTACCTCCTAACCCGTATTATAAGGTTTCTAGGCTTCTCCTAGCCTCTCTGGATTACCTTTAACCACAGACCTGAGCTATGGCGGACTCAGTCTATAGTGAGCTATGGCGGACTCACTGAGCTATGGCGGGCTCAACACAACTACGAGCTAAGGCGGACTCGGAAAATAGTGAGCTATGGCGGACTCACTGAGCACTGGACTTTCTCTAGCCAGTAGGGTTTCCAGACAATATGCCTCTCAGGGTAACCCCAAACCTAAATTAATTATTTCCACTTCGTTGAGCGAAGTAAGGCAAGGGAGGAGCAAGGGTGCGCTCAAAGAAAGGTTCCTTTTTTCGGACTCAGCGGGTGTATGTAGTGTATGTAGTGTTGGTGCAACTGGTCTGGTGCCCTACTCTGTTCTTCTTTGGATCCCTTCCCACAAGATAGACACGCGGACGGTCACACAGTTTGACCTGGGATAAGAGAGAGAGAGTTGGGGGAAGCCACCCACGATAGGTTGCTCGCTAGAGCCAGGCACGCAGACAGAAACCGATCATACAGCCTCTCCTAGAACTCTGGAAGTGGTTTTTCCCTTATGTCTGCTGATCAAAGACACGCCTGTCGACTATGGCGCGAAATTTAATCTGCAGGGCAATCCCGGACTGAGCCCCCAATTCTGTTAGCCGAATTGCTTTAATTTACGTTTAGCAATCAGCAAAATACACGGGTTCTTGCCAACTATACCAGGGTCCCACCCCTCCCGGGAGTTCTCAAGGAAAGAGGCACGTGAGGCAGGTTCCAAGTTCAATGATGTTTACTGAATGATGTTGTTAAAGCACACAAAAACAGATTCTCCCATACATACACACAGGTCTAGGGAAATAAAGATAAAAAATAGCACTGTTGCAATTTGCAGGAGTTCATTGGTGGGGAAGCAATACGTTACCTTCCTAAAGAAGAGTTGTCCGACCGAAGGAAGAATTGGATGGGGAAGGAAAATATAGAAAAATATGGGACACGTGGCTCGAACCTGCAAGACCACATGGTTCTCTCTGTTCCAGGATACAGAGATTTAAAGATGACATAAAGGGGGGGGCGATGGCTCAAGAGGCCGAGTGACTCTCGGTTTGGGCTTTTATTGGGGGTCTTGGGGCGGGCTTTACAGACCACAACCCACTAACACTCCTACTAGGTGGTCCGTCCCTTCTGGGCCCTTGGATAGGTGAATGCTGGACAAAGGGAGGAAGTCCAGGGGTTGGGCAAGGTTGCACAACTATGACTTCATCTGAAAGGAGACTCTGAGTCTGGGGTCCAATGACTCACCTGGCCATACCTATTGTTAGTTGATGGTTTTAGCCAAGTATCTGATGGCTGGCACATTAGTTGCTAGGCAGTTTAGTTAGCATAACTATCCAGATGTGTGGTGGGGAGTGGGGGTTAGCCAGCGGATGTCTGACAGAAGGAAACCTCATGGCAAGAAGAATCCTTTGTCTTTTTCTTGGGTGAACTGCTTAGGGTGTCAGCCTCCTGGCATGGGCTGGAGCTGGCTCCTATTCAAGAAGAAAGTGCAAGACCCTACCGCTGTTGGCAACACAGAGTTCAGACTTATGGATATAAAACTCCATAAGAGCACAGAAAGTGCCTTGCTGGCTAACAGCATGAATCACTGTGGCTAGATCACCACGGTCGAGGTAGGGAACCAACTGCCTCACCAGCCTCAGATGATAAAAGGCTGACTTAGCAGTGGCTGCTACCTGGGCCTCCATTGACAAGGAGGACTCCAGGAGCACTCCCAGACTCCTAACCCTCGACGCAGGCACCAACGGCGCCCCGTCAAAGCTCGGGAGCGGGACCCCCCGCCCCAGGCTGCAGCGACCCAGGCACAGGACTTCCGTCTTCGCCGGGTTCAATTTCAACCTGCTCGATCTGAGCCAGTCAGCCACGGCGTGCAATGGCCAGCAGCTTGAAAACAATGGTGATATCCTACCATCCATGTGTGAAGGGCAAACAGATTTTTCCCATGTTCTCCTCCATAATTGCAGCTCCATCCAGTCCCTGGAAAGTTTGTTCCTGGGGTTTCAGGATCTGCATGGATGAACGTCTGTGAGAGCTGGCGGGCTGAAGTGAGGACAAACAAGGGACGAACTTGTCCCCTTCCTGCAGCTGTGTTTGTAGATGAGGAAGGAGTGATTTCAATTTCTTGCTCTTCCTCATTGAAACCTAGCTCCCATCTTGCAAGATTGTTCCACCATGTGGGTTCTGTGTCTCCACGACTAATTTTTCCCTCCATGGGTCACAAAGAGCCACAGCAGTGTAAAGGAATGCAGGGGAACCACACCTTCATAAAATAATGGTTGCTCACCCCTTTCCATACACACACCATAGGTTCCTCACATTCATCGTGCCTTACATTTATTTATTAAAATAGTTCCTCTTGGGTCAAAGTGGTAGGATACTGTATACTAGGGCTGCCAGCCTCCAGGTGGGGCCTGGGGATCTCCTGCTTTTACAACTGATCTCCAGCTGACAGAGACCAGCTCTCCTGGAGAAAATGGCTGCTTTGAAGGGTGTAACTCTATGGCATTGTACCATGCTGAGAACCCTCCCCTCCCCAAGCCCCACCTTCTCCTGGCTCTACCCCCAAAGTCTCCAGGTATTTTCCAACCCAGACCTGGCAATCCTACTGTGCACTGTGTTCATACATACAGGCTTGGATTCTAGCACTCTTTCCACTTGGGGAAGGCACTTCCAGTCATGGAAGGGTGGGGGGCAATTTCTGCCAATTGCATCCACTCAGTACAGATCACCTCTTTGACTCTAGCTGTTTTTGACTGACTCCTGGAAAGTGTTGAAGAAGCAGCCACCTGCTAAGCTTCTAGTTTAAATAATGCTGAAAGAGTAGTTAGTCCACTTGTACCCTAGGGGGAGCTGTGGAGCATTCTCTAGTGTTTAGGGTTTATTGAAATGTTTTTCTCTTGCAGTTCAGCCTACTTCTTCTTGTTTCTGCTCTCTACCATATGTTAGTGCTTGTGCTGGGATGGCCTCTCTGTTGCATTAATGGCCAGCAGGCAGTTATTGTCTTTTTGCAAAATCCTGTTGTGGTAAATTCATTGAAAGCAAACTCTGAAGTGTGTTTGGATTATTTTATGAACTCTGCCAACAGGAAGGGCATGATTTCAGAGAACACAGCAGGATGTAGTATGAGGAGGAAGCTGGGGAAGTTCTTCTTCATCTACCACACTAGATAGGATCCATCCCTCAGCATCCAGTACAGTAACACAATTGGACACTGACAGATACTGTATCCCATCAACTCCCACATGTCCATAGAACCCAGGAATTGAAATACAGAAATGACCACAATGTACCTGTCAGCCAGAGAAGTCTATGGGGAACAGGCATTGAACAAGTTCTCCAAATTCTTTGGCCATCAACAAACCACACTGCTATGACACTAGGGTTGCCAACCTTTACATGGAGCCTGAAATTCTCCCAGAACAGCAACCAGTTTTCAGATAGAGAGTTCAATTCCTCTGAAGCTTTGGAGGGCGAACTCACATTCCTGCTAAGCTCCTCCCCTCCCCAAATTCTCCCTAAATATGTCAGATGATTAAGGGCCTCATGTTTTTCACAATAACTGGAAGTACCACAATGCAACGGCAGCATACCCAGCCAAGGAATATTGGGAAGCAGAGAGGTCTCATTACAATGCTGCAGGGATCACCAATGTGCTGACATTTGTATATGCATGGAAAGAATTGATTATGCCATATGGTAATTCCATTCCCAAGTCCTTTTCTTTAATTTAGACTTTAGAATTCTGAGTTGGATCCAAACTACTATGGGACAGAAATTTCCCACCTACCATTGTATCCCACTGAGCTCCCCCAAATGCTGTTTTTCTGAGAATTGAGACCCTCAGAAACAGTTGGGGGGTAATTAGGAGCCTGCAGTGGGAGGGAGAAATGGCAAAGTCACTTCCTGCCTTCCGCTGAAGAAGAGTTTTACCCCTGTGGGTAAATTAGATTTGGATTCAACCCCTTGTTTTCTAATTTCAGAGACAACGTTCTGATGACTATTTTTTTCATCAGACAGTCATCAATGTTTGACCTCTGTGTATACAGGGAGAAAGGAATTGAAGTCATTTACTCTAGAAGAGGATTCATTTGTGTTCTTCAAGTGAAGTAATTTTTCCTTGTCTTTCTGCAGCAGCTTTTATATCAAGATCTGCCAAGTTCGGTAAGAGAAACAGGTTCCTGCCATTTCAGATCTTAAGACTGTGGGCTGTTGAGATGAGTGCAAATAGGCTGCCCACTAGCAAATGTGTGCATGTAAATGCTGTCAAGTCATAGCTGACATGGTGACCCTGTAGGGTTTTTAAGGCAACAGACAAAACAGAGATGGTTTGCTATTTGCTGCCTCTGTGTAACAACCCTGGATTTCCTTGGTGATCAGCATCCAAGTACTGTGTGTGTTTAAGTGCCATCAAGTCACTTCCGACATGGTAACCCTATGAGCTGATGACTTCCCAAAGTTCCTATTGTTAACAGCCTTGCTTAGGTCTTGCAAGTAGTAACTAGAGCCAGCCCTGCTTAGCTTCTAAGATCTGATGAGATTAGGCTAGCCTGGGCCATCTAGTTCAGGGCACTAGCAAATAGGGATGTGCATTTAGATATTTCTAGTTCAAATATATATTTGAAGAAATATTTGCCAAATATATTTGAATATCTGGAGCAGTATTCAGGGTTCTCAGAATACTGATAATCAGATTCCAAATAATTCTGGAAATATTTGAGAATACTCAGGAATATTTGGGGCCTGTTTAATTCTATTTAACTACTCTCCCAGGCAACAAAAAGGAAGGGGGGGGGGAGGCAGCGCTCCCAGGCAATGGGTTCAGACATTGGGGGAGCACTACAACAGTCTGCCCCGGCATGATGGTTCTCTCATAGCCCATGGCTCTCTGAACATGGGTCAAGAAGATAAAAAGCAGGCCTGACTGCAGCTCCATTCCAGGATAAGACTTTTTTTGGAGTGAGATTTTTTGGAGTGTGCTGGTACAGCTGGACTGTGCATACCTTGGATTAATTCTGTTGCTTTCTGCCTGCCTTGGAAAATCCTCTGGGCATCTTTAGGACTTGTTTGCCCACAGTGGAGCTTTTTAAATATTATCTAAGATAATCTGCTGTCCAAGTCTCCTGTAGGAAAGGGACTCCAAGCAAGGCTGCTCCAAGATGCCTATCCCAGCTACACAATCCTTGCTCACACCATTCTAAGTAGCACCATGCTGGCCTCCTTATTCAGGGCTACCAGGGACCATGTGAATGCACAGTTGCCACATCTGACATTTAGACCTTCCCTCACTTGCAGTATATGTGTGCCTCTTGCTGACAGCATACTAGTGGCAACCCAAAAATGTTCTGAGTGTTGGTGGGGAAGCCCACACTAAGCCATGTGAGGGGCCCATGAACTGGCTATTGCCAAGCTTTGCCTCATGCCAGGGTACTGTATGCAGCACACACACTGGCCAACATCTCTGCTGCCCCTGAGAAGCAGTTAGTGTAATGGGTAGACAAGGATGTCTTCATGGACTATGTGGTGACTAATGGTGGCACAAATATTACGGCAGTAGTGCAGGCTGTGTTCCTGCATGGCCCACCTCTTTCACCTGGTGCCTTGGGTTTGGATTCTGCATGTAATCCCACACTGGATACTGTAACCCATAATTTCCAGGTCTGCTCCAGACTTGCTGAAATATCATGAGTCACTTTTCACAGAGTGTGAAAGATTTTTATCTGCTGTGCCAGAAGAAGCGGCTAAGGGCTGTGCTGGAGCATGGCTTAAATAAAATCAGTGCTTATTGAAAGTCTACCTGCCCCGTACTTGAGCAACTAGTGGAGCAGAAGGGTACCCTGGACAAGGTGGCCTTGGAGGCCAACATGATGGAGGGAGAGAGGATGCTCAGCAGTGAAAAGTGGGTGACTCTTTCCTTAAAGCCTTTTAAGGAGTTTATCAAAATGCTCTCATCTGATGTAGCAAGCCTGGGTCTCATCTTTCCCTTAATGCAAATGCTTCAGGGGAAGTTGGCTGCCTTTCTGGACCCAGGTGCAGGCCTAGTAGACACTGTTCCAACAGTACATGTGCTGGTATGGAGGCCGCAAGGGGGCATTGAGTCCTGCATGGAACCTCTCACCAAGAAGGTGCTCTACATGTTAGTGACCATGTGTGACCCATGCATCAACGGCAGCCAGGTATGCTGGCTGGGTCATTTGCTGGAAAAGCTCTCATGGAGGGTGCAGCATTTGCAGGTCAAGAGGAGTACCTCAAGCTGCTTCCATCTGACTTTCCAAGGCCTTCCTTTGGGAATTGCTGTTAGTATATTTGTGTCAGTGTCTTGCCAAGGGTGGCTGGAAACCTTCATACTGGCTTGCTGGGCTGGTTTGGCTTGAATCTCTGGTTTAACATTGGTTCTGTTGGGCTTGCCACACTGGTCCTGAGTTCTGCTTAGCTTCTGTGGTTTGACATTTATTTGTTTGTTTGTTTGGTTGGTTGGTTGGTTGGTTGTACATAAACTAGGAACAAGGAAGCTAACAAATTAAAACATACAAAATAAAATTACATTTTAAAGCTATTAAAACCAACACATCTTTAAAACAATCAAAAACACAGCTACAACACCAAATGAAACAAAAGTTTTCACCTGATAGTGGAAGATGACCACAGAATGGGACAGATGAATCTTCCTTGGGAGACAGCTCCAGAGATTGGATGCCACCAATGCAAAGACCCTCTCCTGGGTTGCCACCCACCTAATCTGAGAAGGAGGGGGCACCTGTAGTAGGGCCTCCAAGGACAATGACAGTGGTCTGGTAGGTTCATAAGGGAGTAGGCTGTCCTTCAGATGTGTTGATTCCAAACCATATAGGACTTTAATTTTGAATTGTGCCCAGAAACAAATTGGAAGCCAGAGTAGATCAGTCAAGACTAGAATGATATGGTCCCTATAACGCACTGCAGTCAACATTCTGGCAGCAGCATTCTGCACTAACTGAAGTTTCTGAATGTTTTTCAAGGGCAGGCCCCTGTACAGCATGTTGCAGTAATATAAGCTAGATGTAACCAGGGTATGCACCAGATCTTTGGGTTCTATTGGGTTTGTAACAGAATCCCTTGCTTAAGTTGTTTTGGCATGGATTCTCTGGTTTGATATTGGTTGTGTTGGGCTTGCCACATGGATGCTGTTTCTGCTGGGATTCTCTAGTTTGAGGCTGATTTGATTGGGCTTGTTGGTTCTGTTTGCATTTGGAGGATTTTTGCCAGTGGTTGCTCATTTGTTTGGTTATTGGCTTTTTGCCCTGGAGAAAACATGGATTTTCCCCCATAGGAAACAATGGAGAGTAGGATAACTGGGGGGACCTTGTTAAAGGGCCCATAGAATTGGACCCCTTGATCCAATTCACTTGAAACTTGAAAGGTCTTTAGTGGATGGGCAGGAGAAGTCCCCTGCAATTTGGTATAATATGCTTGAAAAACAACCACTCCAGTGCCCCAGAAAGTGTTCCTCCGTAGGGAATAACAGATCCCCAAACTTCAGAATTTGGAGGTGGGGGTCTGAATCCAGATCCTGAAATGGTATACGTGACCTGAATAGCCCAAAATACCAGTATGGAAACTGTTCTCAAAACACCAATCTGAAAAATACCAAGTTCCTTTCAAGTGCACTAGCAAACCAATAGAAATCAAATCGCTGCCATACAGCTAGTTTAGAAATTTGATCTCCAAATTAATGAATCCTTAAACTACTAATTTCCTAATCTAATATTGAAAGTCTCCATCTGTTTTTCCACAGATGTAGAATGCAATTTTAAAAGACCTCTCATACATGGAATGTCCATTAGTAAATTTTAAGCCTCCGGAAAACAGGAACTATTACTTTATATATGAAATCTGGGTCTGTAATTAGCTCACTGCAATATCTGAGCTACTGCTATAATCATTTAATGTAGCACAAGGATGAATCAAGTATCATAATAGCTTAGATTTGTAGCATTCATTACTGGATGCAAAGTTTCAATCAATAGACTGACAATTTAACTTGCCTTTCCCCAACAAAAGCAAAACCTCACATCAGGCACACTCAATATGTAGGTGTGTCTGTGTATACAAACAATAGTTGCATGCTCGTCTCATCCTTTATCACTGAGGCAGTATAAAGCAGCAAAGTTATGATGGTTGCCTTATTGCCTTGATGATTTTGGTGAAGCTAAACAAGATACAAGACACTTTCCTGAAATTCCAAATTTAAAACAAGAGTACCTTTGCTATTTGTTAGTATTTACCTAGGTTTAAGGCAAAACAATTAACCACAAGTGTTTTCCACTGGCTTAAGAATGTTTCATTGCATTTTGACTGCAGCTCGCGTTTTACGGGCCAAATACTGGAAATTATCTACACTGCTGAAAAAAGAAGAAATAATTCATAAACTTTTGGGATGGGCAGAGATGGATAAATTGAACTATCTAATGTTTTTGGATAATAGATCTGACCCAAGCAATGTATGGTCCAAGCTGTACCTTTGGTTGGAATAATATATGTACTCTCGATCTAAGATAAATGTGGGTATTATAGACTGTAAAAAAGAGGAAGAAACTGTAATAAAATGTATTAAAAAAAAGAGAATGTTTCATTGGTTAACATCTCACTAACAAGTTAAATTTAAATATTTTTTACACATTATCAAAACCCCAGTATGGGCCAAGGAGCCATGCAGGTTTGCCACAGACAGGATGTCTTTTCCAGGGATCTCTCCCTCCCCAAACACATATCCTCCTTTCTCCCTGCTCCCTTCAGGCCTAAAGCAGTCTAGGGCTTGACTGGGGGAGTCCAAAGCATCTTCCCTGTCCCAAGGTAACCCCTTCTAAAGTCAAGGGAGGGCCCTTATGTATGGCCAAATTTGAGCTGTGAAGAATCAGGAAGAGTGAACAAGAAAACCTTTATTAAACAAATAATCTGAGCCTGCTGTGCGGGGAGAGCAGCCTAGAAATTGAATTAAATAAATAAATAATAAATACTGTAACTGAAAGGAGAACAATACTGCTTGTAGACAACTCAAAACAGGAAGTAAGCTTTTGCAGCTAGCATAACCACATGACCAGGGAGAGGGAAGGGAGGGGGAAGTGGGGGAATTAAGCAGGTGTAAAAAGAACACAAGCCTGAAATAGGGATGGCAACAGCGCATGATTGGTTAGCAAGATTGTGAGCAAGCTGCCAATTGGTGGGACTGACGAGGTAGGAAATTATAAAAGCTGCGGGTGTGCTGCGCCACACCAGAAGCGATGGGTGGACTACCCATCCGGCTTCTCCGTGCTTTGCAAACCACGTTCAATAAAATGGCCTTGTTCACTCTCTCCGTGTGAAGTCTCCTGCTTGACTCCGGTCCGGTCACTCACACATATCAGTAACAAGTAATAGGAAAATAGTTATAAAAGTGAGGCAGAATCAGTACAGGACAAATTTCACAAAGGAAAAAAATGGCCAGGAATCAACAAATTTCCCCAGTGCAACTACCTACCTTCCTACTCTGTTTCAATCCCTGATCCAAGTAGGCCAGACTCACCTCACCATGGGGCAAGGGATCAACTCTGTCCAAGAGCAACCTCAATGATGAAACCTCAATTTCAGGGAGAGACCACCCTCCTTTTCTGTACTAGGCCTTATGAAGTCTATGTTCGAGCTCTGCTTCAACAGTGATTGGTGTCTGTTTTCTCTTCAACACCCCCCACCCCGGTCCAGTCACCGGGCTTGAAGGCTGCATGGGATTTGTAGGCCTATTGCAGACTTTACACAAAACCTCCATCCTTTGTGGGAGAAAGGCTTCCTTGAGGCCTACAGGCCTCTCAGGCTCTGCCTTAGGCTCAGGATCATGACACAACTGCTTTATGAGATACTGAAGGAAGTATAAGAGATGTTGCAATCTACTAAACCATAAAGTGACTAGATTTAGAACCCATTCATTTTGCAGTAGGCAACAAAACCAAGAAGTTCACTGAGCCCTTGGCAGCCAGGTAGGGTTGTGAGCTCTGGGTTGGGAAACTGCTGGATATTTGGGGGGTGGAGCTTAGAGAAGGTAGTGTTTAGAATAGGACATGATCTCAGCAAGGTATAATGTCCAGAGCAGCCATTTTCACCAGGGGAATTGCTCTCTGTCATCTGGGGATAAGGTGCAATAGCAGGAGATATCCTGGCATCACCTGGGGTTCGGCAGCCCTACAGCCAGCATGTATGGCTAATAGGCTGTATTCAGTTTTACAGGTCACAAGTTGTTCAGTTTTCCCATAAACAAAAAGATAAAATTGGCATTTTTCCTCACCAATTAAAATAGGTTGATTAATCTACCAATTAATCTGATTAAGCCTGCTGCCCTAGAGGAGTGTATTTTAAAAGTTTCATGGACTCACAGAAATGAACCAACAATGTACATCTTAATAAATCTTGATTAGCCTGAGTTGTTGCTGGCCCCAGCCAAAGGTCTTGTACTACTGTTCATCAACTAATATATCCAGTGACAGTAAAAGCGGAGACAAAACAGTCTTTTGCTATTCATGATCTGTAAGATATTGAGCTACAGTATTAGCCCACGTGTGAAGGCTTTCTATATTTTTCACGAAGAAAATATGTGTAAGGGTTTTTTTTATTATTATGATTGTCACATCATTACTGCATCCTAGTTCTCATGGTTCAAGCACTGATATTTAAGTGAGACTTTACAGTATGTTTTTCACTGAGATACGGCACATGTTGTTGTTGAAGATTACACCACTGACATATGAGCAAGATATTTTTGTTCTGAAATAAGTGATTCTGTATGGCGAGAAGAGAAAGTACTCAGATGCTGATATGCTGATACCTTCCACCACTGCAGACCTGTCTTAATGGCAGAATCTAAAAGGCTGAAAACACAAATCTGAATGTCTCTCTCTAGAGGAGCATCCTCCTCCTCTAATTATACCAGCACCCTTGAAAATACTCTTTAAATCATAGGGTTTTGATGAACTGAAGACAGTATCCAGTGGCAAGAAAACTGAGTGTCCATTTTTAAACAGTGTTTTTGTCACCACTAGTAAAACAAGCCTTTTTTCAAAAGCAGGAGAAAGACATGAAGCCTTCAGTGAAAATGTTTCAAGTATATCACTGCTGCATAACTCCAGAAATGTCAATGGTGCCTAGCTTTCCAAAAGCCAGCTGATTACGAAAGTATAAGTAACATGCCAAGACAGTCACAGATACAATAGGGAACCCAGAAAAATACATAGTATTGGGCCAATGGTAGTGCTGTGGTGGAGTGTGAAGGAAAAAAATGGCAAAGCAAGGATCAGAATGTGAGGATATCCAATATGGGCTTTTGCGTATGTGTGTTTATGTGTGTGTGTGCATTCTACCAGCTGCCTCTTGACTTTGAATCTGTCAGTAGTGCTGAACTGTATGTTCTCACATCTGATCAAACAACCCAGTTCCAAGCTGTCAACTCACAGTATGAGGTCTGACAAGTGCTTTTTATGATAAATCCATTTAATAGCTTTGGGCTTTGTACCAATGTATCTTAAAGCTGCTATGCCCCTCCAGATTACTTCACTTGTTATTGCCATTTATTATGCCAGTATTGTCAGTGAATTTTGAAGCAAATTGGAAGGCTAGAGCAAAAGACTGAAAGTTGTAAAGTTATTAAGGCTATAGAATTCTCTAAGGAGAATGACCACATGCTCAGACAACTATCAAATACCAATTTTCACCTTCAAGGTTAATTTGTCGGTTCCTGTTGAGGTGAAATACCTGAATAATTTTGAAGAAAGACTAATAAGAAGCTTGATATAACTGGAACACTGAGGAAGATTAATAATAATTCTCAGAAGGGGTTCTGTGTAACCCTAAACTAGATCGGCGTTCAACAATCAAAACTTCTGCCCTGGAAGAAGTAAAGGCCTTGCTAAAGCAACTTTAGGGCTTCCTGATGTCACATATGTCTTTACATTTTTAAAATCTGCCTCCAGGCCTGGCTATATGTACAGACAGCATTGTGACTAGGGTTGCCAGGTCCCATAATGTCCCTAGCTGGAGACTTTGGGGATGTTCCTGTAGGGGACGGGGACATCCCCAACATGATGACATCACATTGGGGATGTCACTACCCCAAACCATGCCCCCAACAACCACCCACTGTTACCTCCTCTCCCTCCCCTCTTGCAGATTTAAAGGGCCACTGATCACCTGGAGGGTCCTTTAAATCTTGCAGGAGGGGAGGAAAGGAGCAGTCGCTGGCCATGTGCCTGAACTCCAAATGGCCATGCTGCTTGTAATTCAGGTGTGCGAGGTCCGTCCTTCTGTCTAGAAACACCTAATGGGAACTTTAAATTCTTCTGGGCAGTGGGGTTGTGCACTCCTGAACTCCAAACGGCTATGCTGCTTAGAATTCAGGCACATGAGACCTGCCCCACTGCCAAAAAGCTTTTAAAGGACCTTTAAATGCTTCTAGGCAGTGGGGATTTCTAGGCAGTGGGGGAGCATCTATACTCCAAGCAACCATGCCGCTTGAAATTCAGGTGCATGAGGCTTGGCCCTGCTGTTCAGAAACATTTAAAAGGAGGGCCTGAATTCCAAGTGGCAAATTCCTGCTTGGAGATTAGGTGTGCAGCTGTGGCTGCCTCTCTCCCTCCTTGCCTGCAAGATTTAAAGGGCCCAATCAGCTGGAGGGCCCTTTAAATCTCTCTGGAGAGAAGGGAGAGGGATAGCCAAAGGTGGTTGAGCTTGAGGGCCAGCTGGCCAGCAGTGGGCTGAAGCCCTGAAAATCAGGGAAAACCCCACCCAGACTGGAGGTCTGGCAACACTAATTGTGACAGAGCCAAATTAGACAGAGTCCTCATGACTGCCACAAGGACACCGCTACCATTTAAAAGGCATTTAAAAATTCCATTAGAACCCAGTCCTAACTGGGCTGCAGCATGGGGCGTTGAGGTAATCTGGTTCCCCCTGGGCCAATCCTGATTGGGCTTCAAACCCTCCCTCCTCCACAGCTGTTTTGGCACTTGAAAAGGGGGAAACAAGAGCTCTGTACTACAGGCACAATCAGGATCTGGTTCTTGAAGCATTTTTAAATGATTTTAAATGATTTAAATGATTCAGCATCCTTATAGAGGCCACAAGGATACCATCATGTTTAGTTTGGCCCACAGTCTGTGATCCCACACAACCTAGAAACATGCCCACCCCTACAAATGTATTTATTTATTAAAACATATCCCACCTTTCCTCTTTGGTCAAGATGGCTTACAATAATAATAGTTAAAAACATTTTCAGTTAAAAAATAAAATAGTAAACTCTAAATCCCCCCCTCCTTTAAAAGGAGGGAAGGAAGGAAAAGGTGCAAGTCAGACCCACAGCTCTGCACCTACCTTGCACTGGCTTCAACAACACTCCTCGAGCTAGCTGAGACTCTCATTAGCCACAAGCTACCCTTCCCAGGACAGGTGAAGCTGTCCATAAACCGCCCCCATTGCCCGGGAAACCTATTAAAAGAGGGGGAAAGCCTGGGAATCCTTAAAATGCTGGTCCTGGATATTCCTAAATATTTCTGGAAATACACAAAACCCAGATACCGGTATTCCTGAGAATCCCAAATACCACTGTGGATTCCCGCATATACCTGAAAATGCCAATGAGGTATTTTGGATGTATATATTTGGACCAGATATATCTGAATGCACATCCATAGATACTATGTGGAACATATTTAGTGGTGTATAGAATTGCTACTGTTAATAAAGTTATTTAATGTGACATCATTAGACTCTTCCACCATAACATCACCAGACCACAATGTGACATCAGACCCTACCTAATGCATCTCCATGAGCCCCATGGACTGGACTTTGTCTTCGAATAAGACCTAAATACAATTTTCATTATGTGTAAGTGTCTTTGGGCTTTATTTTTAAATAGTACATTATTGTTGAGGAAAACAAAGGACTCTAGTCTATTCCTTTATTATTGTAAGAGAAAAAAAGAAAGTGAATAAGCTGATGGCTATAGAATATAACTGCTGAAGAATTACACTCATCGAGTTTTCTTCCTTCCTTTAAAGACCAATCTCAGTTTTTAGTTGAAGTGGAGACTGAGCCAGTGCCCTGTGCTGTCACTGCCTCCTCCCTTCTTTCTCTGGAGCAGTTCCCCCCCCCCCCTTATGCCTCTAATAATAGGCAGCAGGGGTAAACTGGTCAATACACAGATTCTGTGGCTCTTTAAAGAATAAGAAAAGCAGATACTTCTCCAAAAGGTTGGAAATAAGGAATTTTATTAGCTTTGGGATTTTTAGAGATGCAACTGCCAAAGAAAAGGGAAAGCTGTGCTCACTACACAGCAAGAAGAAACTGTGATAACTCCCATTTTGAGGTATTCTGTAGGCACCTGGAAGATCTTTATAGTTCACATTTTAACAGGTAGAGTTTCACAGTGTTTGGCACTGTAGTAATTGCTTCCTCTCCATGCAAAAAAAATGTCTCTGGAGCACCCCATGAATTACTTTCAAAATGTGAAGAAAGCTAGATCAGATTGAAGTGTATTGAGGAGGAGACTTCTTAACTCATACCACAACTTCCAAAGCTAAAAGACAACTGAACACTTTCCTCTTTTCCATTATACTTGAGGATGCTTGAATACAGTTGTCTCTATAAAAATATGATGAGGACAACAGAATTTAAGAACTTCTGGGTGCCAAAGTGTTATCAATTGACTCAATACTTCAGTGATTGTTAGAAAAGGAGATGCCCATAATGCTAGAGATTCCATGTAAACCTTGGTTATGTACGGTGCTGTGATTTATATATCTACTTCTCAACAGTCCCCATTCCCTGTGGATCCTTATTTCTGCAAACAGAGGGTGCACTCTCCCTCAAACAGGTTTTTCTACAGACTCAGGGGACTCCATGGGTCTGAAGAAAAATCCAAAAAGTAAAAAACCAACAACAACAAACAAACTCTGGGGAAGGTTGAATCCTTTTGAAATGGCCACCACAGGGATCTACTCCAGGCCCCGCTGCATCAACAGTGAGAGATAGACTGGCTGATAGCCAGAGAGAGAGAAACACACACAGAGAGAGATAGTGAGTGGGGGAAGAGGGGAGGAAGCAAAAGCAGAACTGGAGCTGGGATTGTGGAGGATTCTTCCTGCAGTGTGAATGGCTAAGTAGCAGGGGGATGTTTTAAAAGGGCACCTGAGCTTCTCACCCCTACCTCTTTTGCTGTGGGCTCTACTGTCCTCAAAACTTTCGGGGGGGGAGGGCTTCTAACTGCTTCTCCCCCTCCATCAGCTTGAGAAAGACTGACTGGCTGAGAATGAGAGAGAGACCCAGAGAGAGAGACAGAGAGAGATACTGGATGGGAAAGAGGGGAAGAAGCAACGGCAGAACTGGAGCTGGGATTGGGGAGGATTCCTTGCTGCCACTCATCCATCTCCAATGCTGTTTTTCCTGCAGTATGAATGGCTACATAGGAGGGGAAAGTTTTAAGGAAGTCTGAGCCTGCAACTGCAAAACCTTGCAAGCAGGAGAGAAGGATCATTCTCACCCCAATCTCTGTAGTTGTGGGCTCCGCTGTCATTTAAAAACCAATCTCCCTGGCTTCTAACTGCTTCTCTCCCCCCCCCCCCCTCAACTAGCTTGGGCACTGATTCTTCCCACTGCTTCTCTCTTTTGACTGACTAGAAGCCTGAGGGAAATTATAAAAACACAACTGAGACATCATTAAAGGATAGGTGGGCACAGTGACTGAGAGTTAGGGGGAAAATGACGAGGAGGTGGGATTTCTTCCAACCATTGTCAGTTTGTACACACCACCTTTTAAAATGTTCCTTAGCAACCCTGACAGACAAATAAACTGCCAAAGACAGCTGTGGTGCTGTGAGTGAATGTGGACTCATCTCAGGCTGAAGAAAACGGAAGTCTTGCAACCACACAATTCTCCAATGCAAGGCAAGAGACTGAACAAGCAAAGGTGCCTCAGGATGATCCATTGATAAACCAATGGCCATTTAAATAACTGCTTTTGGCAAGGGCACTCAGAAGGATAGTTGTACAGAACACCTGTAGCACCTCAAGACCTGCAGTACCTAGTAAGGCAATCTTTGAAATCTCACCTCACATAAACAAAGTGATTGTAATTTCCACTCAAACTCCTCTTTGGAGCCAACTTCAGTTAGCTGGCTGATTATGCACAAGGGAACTGAGCTAGGCTAGATGGTTTTCTTTCCAGTGATAGATAAAGAACAAGAAAAAGGGGAAAACAAAGAAAAAAAGGGGAAAGTGGGCTCCAACTGTCAATCTCTTCTCTTCACAGAAGGCTGTCACAGAGCTGCCTCCTCTCTTAAGAGGGCACTGCTCAGAACAATGGAAAGAATCTCTGCTTTTTTGTCAGAAACAACACCCTCATCCATACCATACAATACAATGCCAAAAGTACCTCACAAAAGAGGACACCCTGCCAAAACGAGAAAATCCAAAACGCTAACAAATCGGTTACTGCAAGAAAGCCATTTAAACAGTAACCAACTATAGTATGAAAAAGAAATTAATAATATGAAACATTTTGTTGCTGGTCCTCACTTGTATTATTATATTATGAATAGGAGGATAGAGTTCAATGAGGCCACCAGTTTTTATGAAGACGTTGTCCCCACTATGATAAAACAGTCTGTGAATTGTTGTTCTCCTGTGAGTTATCTCCAAGAAATGTACTGACATTCTGTTTGCTGAGGATCTCAGTTTCCAGCCCTCTGAAGTGGTTGGTCAGATAAAACTGATTATTGCTATCCCAGAACAATGACTCTCAATATCTCAGCATCATGACACTACACCTTCTATTTAACCTAACTGGAATTTATGAAGTTTGTGCAGCTGCCGGTGTACTGACTGAGGCACTTCCTCATTATTAAAAGTGCACTTTTATAATCTTGCCTCATCTTGGCTCTCTATTTAAAAAACGAAAATCAATATTCACGGCACAGAAAGTTTTTCTCCTCGACTCTGCTTTAAATCTCTCAGAAATGCATGCTCTGGTTTCCCATCATCTCCAGTGTATATCAAAAAGGTAATGGACAAGGTTTAGCTCAGATTTAGTACCCATTTATTTCAGTGAGAAATGCCATAATTATCCAAAAGGAAGACAACCCTGAATGTAAAGCAACACACTGCAAGATGGTATACACACAGTGGGAGGGCAGCGTGCTCTGTAGCCACGCATGCCAGAAGTTTTGGTTGTAGGCGTGGCCAACTCAGGAGCCAGCCAGAACTCCGTCCCTGTGCGTTCCTGCCCAAAAATAGCCCTGGTTCTCTTCTCCATTTTATCTTCACAACAATCCTGTGCAGTAGATTAGGATGAGAGTGAGTGACTGGCCCAGGGTCATGCAGCAGGCTTCCATGACAGAGTGGGGATTCAAACTAGGGTTGCCAACCTTTATGTGGAAGCTGGGGATCTACTGGAATTACAGCTAATCTTCAGGCCACAAACATAAGTTCTCCTGGGGAAAAATGGCTGCTTTGGAGGGTGAACGCTATGGCATTATGTCCCCTGAGGTCCCTCCCCCTCCTAGGATTGCCAGGCCTCCAGCTTTAGTGGGAAGCCTTTGTCTGATTGCTGCTGTTACTTGCTGCTGCTTGGAGCAGTGGCGGGAGAAAAACAAAAATGATTCCAGCCACTGTGCTGGCACATCACTTTTGTGTACAACCTAGAATTGGCACTAGTTGTGTCTTACAAGTCACCTGTACAGATGCAAGAAGATGCCTGAAAGAGATGTAGGAGGTACACACAGACACTCTCATTCTCCCTGATGGATCCTTATGCTGTTGCCTTGCATTAATGTGTGGGCACAGGGCAGGGGAAGGCAACACAGGTGACCACCTTGTAATGTACTGGAGCATCCCCACAGTGCTTACAGGTACTTGCAATAGAAAGGAATGGAAAACATGGTTTAAATGGGGAGGGATCCCTCCTGTTTTTTAAAAAAATCACATCCCCTTCCCCCGGCAAACTGGAAGTTTTTACTTTGCTGCAGTGCCTGCAGTAATACTAATTAAAGAGAAAGACATAGATGAACGGCACTTATCTTTGGTAGACAAGATAATAGTCATTGTGGAATTTGCCTCTTAATACATTATTGAGATAATTGCTGAAGTAATATCTCAGGAGCAGCATAATGGGAAATTCAGACTTCAGAATATGTGAGAGATCTTGCAAAAATACTTATGTTCCAGTTATGATAGGCCTTTTTACTCCTCCAGACAATGCATCCTTTCAAAAATATTATTTGAAAGAAGGAATGAACACCCACTATAAAAAGCAAGCTATGCTTGGTCAATGAGCTATTCTGTGCAGTAGTTAGTCATGAAATTGCTATCTAGAAATGATATAAAATTTCTTAATAAGTGAACCATTATTATCAGGAAAGCAATAATATTTCATATGTCTGGCATGCTCCTAGGTATATGGAAACTTGCAGTCCATTAAAGATTCCTCCTGCTCAACTCCAATTTCTTTCAAAAATGTTTGGGTTGGAAAGGTATAGAATGTATTGTGTTCATATGGCATGTGTGTGTGCGTGTCTGGCTATGCATGAGTGTCTGAAAAGACAGAGGTATAAAGATGGATAAATGTTCAAAAAGTTGTACCCATGATTGCTAAACTTCCAGTGACGCAAATTTTTCTAACCATGAAAATACCTTTTACAAAGTATTTTAGAATCTGTATAATCCAGTAGAATCATACCATAGGTGTTGTATATGGAGTACATTGACACATCTTATTCCTTGTGGTGATCTGGAATGTCAGTGGTTAGGCGTATATGACTTTCCCTGCACTGCAAAGAATACTGTAAGGATCAGAAAACATAGTAAAGTAGGCCATCGAGAGATGTAAGAGGATCTATTGTTTTATTTTATTTTTGCTTCGGGCTGTATGTGTAATCAATAATATAGATTTTTTTAAAAAAAGGCTTAAGATCTCTTAATGATCAATACATCTAAGAGACATTATTTCTCCTCTTGCTGTCTGTTTCTCCTTATACGAGACCGAAATGGTTACAGATTTTCTGATATAATGTTTCACAGATGTTAACAACAAAATTTGAATTTGATGCCTTTTATGGGCTTGTCAAGTGCAAACTAGTTTTGAGTATTCAACCAAGTAAACACATCTCAGCATGGCCTGTTAATCCTAGTACACAAGCAGACATTTAAAATATATTGATAGATATGGATAAATATGGATAAAATAATAGACCTGTCTGCTTTCATAGGTTTATACAAGGAATAATATACATGTCAAATGTAGACAAAACTTTATAATTTCCTAACAGACTCAGAACTGTTTGAAGAATAGCAACCCTTTTAGTAGGCTGAAGGATTAAAGGTCTGTCATGGGATCAATGCCACAACCTCATCAAAGGAATCGAAAAATTGGGGGGGGGGGGAGAAGAGTAAGGAACTCTATACAATAAGATAAGTATGTATGGATAATAAGATTGTGATGATAGTTGATAACCCTAACCCACACATAATGCTACAGTGACAAACCCTTGCATGGGAAAAAAGTAGCTGTTTCCTGGATCATATTAGGAAGAGCTAAAGTTCAAAGTTGGTCGTTTAAGCCCAAATGGCAGACATTACTAAATATATTAGATATGCATCAATATCAAATAATGACAGTAGGGGGGAAATAATGTTTCCATAATGGTTCCCAAAACCATAATGTGCTATATCTGGTTTTAGTTTGGTTTGTGCTTATTGTTGGTGTGTGCTTATTGTTTAGTATTGTTTCATTATAGTTTCAGCTTGACTCATTCTCAAGGATCTCCCCCCCCATGTTAGAGATTTACAAGTCAACTGGAAGTGGGGTACCCCTGTGACTGGTAAGGGAGAAAGCGTATCAGGAGCCTGGTGATGGAGTGAATGAGACATTAGTAGTTTGCATAGCACGGTCCTGATTTCTGCTTAAGCCCCTCCAAGCTTCAGAATCTGTAGAAGCTTGAGCTAGATTCTGTACTCTAGCCAATGAGTACTGCTGCTGCTGTGCTGATGTTTATCAGATATCTTTTTTGTCGTCGTGTTTTGTTACAGACCTCCCACTCCTCCATTGACATCCACTCAGCTGTAAACAGCTTCAAGCTGTATCAGAGCCCAGTTAGGATGCAGAGGATTAGGCTTCTCTGCCCACTGCCCCTTTTTACAGTCCTTCTTGGAAACGTGACATATGAATGTAATTCTAACAACAAAGCTCTGGTCAATAGTGGAACACGAATAAAATGAATAATGGTTGAATAACATGAAAGTTACTTTTTTCCTGTTTCTTTAGGTAGTATATTTTTACTCAACTCAATATTAGGGGTGTGCATTTGGTAAAGCCAAACCGAAAAAAATCTGAAAAATGCCTTTTTGGTATTTTTCGAGTATTTGGCACATTGAATCAAATTCCCTGATCTGATTTGGCTGCCGAATACTGAATGCTGAAAAAACAATATTCAGGGGTTTTTTTTTGGGGGGGGGGGGGAGGTTGGCATTACTGAATACAGGCTCTGGAAAGCTTTACACTCTAAAGGACTCCACTTATCTTCTTTTTTCAGCTGTTTTTTTAAATTCTTTCTTATTTTATTTATTTATTCAATTTTTATACCCCGCCCTCCCCGCGAACAGGCTCAGGGCGGCTTACAAGGGCACAATGTGCCATATGCAATACAATAACTTTTAAAATCGATTTAAAACCCATAAATTAAGTCATAAGAACAATAAAATTTCAATAAAGTGCTTCCAGTCATTAAAATTCAGATGGTATCAGGGTCGGAAATGACCTTCTTGCCCTTTGCTCTGCTTTTCAGGGGGGAGGGGGAAGAGGGACCTTACAGACAACCAATCACTGCATGCATTAGGAAATGCCATTGCAGCTTGCAAGGCTGTTGTTGCTGCTGGCTTCATTTGCTGAAGCCCAGCTACTAGCTTGCTGCTTTCCCAGGGGAGGAGCACTGGCCAATAGGATTTGACATACTGCTCTCTGGCCAATCACAGAAGTTTGTTATTTTTTTAAATTCTTCTGTGTATGCCCAGAGAGCATTAAAGCAGGCTGGCTGACTCCATTCCTGCTCCTGCTGCTGAGAGAGCCTGGGTTGGAGATTGTGTGGCTGGCTTCTGCTTCAGCCGCTGCTCTGAGCCTGCTTTCCTGTTACTGACTGTTGGACTATTTTGGATCAAGAATCCATCCTGCCTGCTGTACAACAGAAGAAGACTGAAGAGAAGACATCACGCTCTTTTGACTTATTAGAGCCGCTTTTAAAAAACTTTTCTTATTTTGCTGTGGGTTTGGGGCCTGAGGATGGTGTTGGTGGTGGGTAGGCCCTAGGGCCTCTCAGGCCTCTTCCTTTTTTTTGGGGGGGGGGGGGGGGTCTTCTAGTTTGTGGTTTTGTTGCCAGCCTGTTGTTTTGCAGTTTAAAAGTTATATTTTTTTTACTGTGCTTGATACTTTATTTCTTGGCTTGTTGGGGCTTTTTTGGGCTTTTAGATTTTTGTTCTGGTGGGTGGGGTGGGCACATTGCACTGGTTCTGCTGCTGGCCTTGCAAACATGCCCCAGAGCTTATCAGCTCTCACCTGAGTCCTGTTGGGTTTGGGCACTGACTGCCACAGTGGCACTGGTTCTGGGGGGCACATTGCACTGGTTCTGCCTTGCAAACACCCCCCCTCACACACCACACCTCACTTACTTTCTAGTGCAGAGATTCTCTGGGAGACACTGCTTCCTGCCTTTCCCCCCTTTCATAGGAAACGATGGAGAATTGGGGGCACCATCTTTGGATAGCCCTAGAATTGGACCCCCTGGTTCAATCTATTCCAAACTTGGGGGTACTTTTGGGGAGAGGCTCCAGCAGCTACAGTACAAATTTGGTGCTTCTATCTCAAATCCCCTTCCCCCAGCCCACTGAATACTTGTTAGAAGATTTTTGCCATTGACTACAATGGCCCCATTGGGATATAATGGAGCAGAATATTTTGGGGAATACCAAATATTTTCGGGTACTAATACAATACTGGTATTGGTATTCTGGTATATTCAGAAATACCAACAATATTCAGCTTTATCTGAATTCGGGAAAAAACAATTTTTTCCCTGCACACTCCTACTCAATATACAAAACTGTAGCATTACTTATCACTCCTGCATTAATTTTCCATACATGTCCAGAGATTAGAACAACTATGCAGTACACACTACTAGGTATGTACCACATCATATCTATGCATGCAAGCAACTTGAGAAAAGGCCTGGTTTAGCTAGAATGACAACAAACCAGCAATTTTACAGCAAGCCATAGCTTTTTTTGTTACACCTGAACCCAAAATAATGCAAAAGTTAGCTCTGCATTCTTCTTGAGCTTAGATTGCATATCTGACCCAAAAAGAAATGTACTCTCCTTCCCTCTTCTCTTCTCCCTAATGACACTATTGTAATGCTTCTGCAAGATTATGAGGGTACTGACAGACAAACCATGAACAAGTGGAAAAGAGAATCTTGTTTGTCCCTGCCTCCCCCGCTCTTTTCCCAGTGCCACAATGCACCTCGGGAAACATTATCCATTAAGGTATCAGGCATCCTGTGGCCTTCAGGGTGCACCATGATATGATACATCAGATGTTGCTAAAACAATGTGGAACACATGAACCCATGAAGCTGCCTTATACTGAATCAGACCCTTGGTCCATTGAAATCAGTATTGTCTACTCAGACCAGCAGCAGCTCTCCAGGGTCTCATCAGAGTGAGGAGTTTCACATCACCTCCTACCTGATCCTTTTAACTGGAGGTGCCAGGGCTTGAAACTAGTACCTTCTGCATGCCAAGTAGATGCTCTTCCAGTGAGCCACAGACCCTCAAACATGCATTAAACACTGGCAGGTAGGGAGGTAGGAGAAGTTGTACTTTGTCAAAAAGGGCATAAATGAAGTACGTGGTGGCTGCTGATCACAGTGCTGTCTGGCTGCAGCCACATAGCTGAGCATCTGCAGCAACAGTAAGAGAGGTAGATGATAGTGAGAGGTAGGGTTGTTAACCTCCAGGTGGCACCTGGAGATATCCCACTATTATAACTGATCTCCAGATGATCAAGATCAGTTCCTTGGGAGAAAATGGATGCTTTAGAGAGTGGACTCCACAGCATTATATCCTGCTGAGGTCCCTCCCCTCCCCTCCCCAAGCCCCACCCTCTTCAGGCTATACCCCCCCCCCCCCAAATCTCCACATATTTCCCAACCCAGAGCTGGCAAACCTAATGATAGGGCAACTGGGATTTATTGGGTGCCTCATAGGTAGGATATGCCTAAATAGCCAGGCCTTCTCTAGTTCAAGCCCTCTCTAATAAATAATGTAGCCAAACAAATTTTGCATAACAATGCAAGAAATCAGAAGACTGCAGACTCATCTGTAAGATTATGGGGAAAATACTGCTGTTATGATATGAATTTTTAAAAAGCAGCTAAAAAGAAGAGAGCAGATTATACAGTAGTCTTGGGATAAACTAGGGCTTGTAGGAATTGGTAGTGATCCAACAGCATTCTGGCATTTAGTGACCCTGTTCTGTTGTCGAAAAAATGAGAAGCAGACTTTGATCAAGCCTTTAACTCCAGAGCTGATTTAGATCAGCTTGCATTTTCAATTTGATTTTTGACCTTGAAGCTATGAACCCATGCTATCCATTAAAAAGTGAAATGATTAATTCAAGATCTGCATCACAACAAAGCTCTAGAGGATGATGTGATCTCTCCCCTCCCTGTGACTCTTTAATCTTCCTGTTCAATCTTTATTGGTGGGCATGTATTTTGGTAAAGCTGTTCAGTTATGTCACAATATTATGGAATAACTCTAGTAGCTGGAAGTGAGTTTTACTATCATGTAAATAAGGCAGTTAATTGAATCTTTCAATTACCATTTACACACACACACACACACACACACACACACACACATATATATATATATCATTGCTTTCCCTAGGAGGCACAAAGTAGTTTTCTAAAAGCACGACCAAGACTTACCTGAGCTGTCTTTTGCGGATCAGGAGGGGACAAGACAGGAAGGAAGGCAGTCAGCCAGCTTCATGCTGCCCACAGGCTCTGAAAGGGGCAGGATCAGCTGCAGCAACACCAGCCGGCTACATCAGCTGAACTGGCCCATAGTGATCTAATTGCCTCTCATTGGAAGCCCTCCCAGCTACCTGGGGTAAAGGAGTGGTATATGTGTCTGTGGGACTATATAATTTTTGATAAAATAGTGGATGTTAAGAGATCAAATGAGTATCCTGTGTTTGAGTCAAACTTCCTGAATAAGTGGTACCCAGTATTGAAAAAACTTTTAAATAGCCATCAGCTATTCAGCAGCCACATCAACTGTTTGGCAGCAGGGCTGTGGGCCTTTAATGCAAGCAGAGCCACTTGCCCTGGCCTGTGTTTAGCCTTCATTTGTTTTCCCAGATTTGCTTAGATTTCTTTGGTGGTCTCATAGTTTGTTTTCAGCTTGCTGTGGACCCTAAAAGCAGATGGGCTGGTGCTGCGATAATTAGGTCGCAGGTGGGTCCCCATGATGCTGGATCCATGTCCATGCTGTGCCAATGCTCCTTCAGTTGTATTCAGTAAAAAAGCTGCAGCCATATTTTCACCAAAATGTGTCTGTGTGTGTTGTTTCCTTCCACTGCTTCACTCCTTATCATTCTTGAGCCCCAACAACAACAAGAAGTTTGCTTTAACTTATCTCTAAACTGTACTTACATTTCCTCCTTGCTAAAATGGAAGACTGGGTTGATTTAAATAATATTATCTTTAGAGAATGAAATTCAGGACAGGGTGATCCATGGTAGTTCAAAGTATTGCGCATTATTATTTCATTAATATGCCAAAATGCCTAAGAAATACAGTTATGTAGCATTTGTGGATTTAATAGCGATACTTTACAAGGGAAATCATGACAATGTATGGGTGAGGTTGTGGAGTGCTAACTTCAATCCATTCTAATACAAAAGCTTCATACATAAATGTATAAGGGTTGGAATGGGAGTGGATGGGCATCCTTCTGGGTCACTCAAAACCTTTATAGCTGTGACACAGGGACACCATTTGGTCTTCTTTTTAGTCAGTCTAGACTAATGATTTAATTCCTCAATTAATTTTCTGCAAACATAGTGTATATGTTAGTTTCTACTGTTTGCATGTCCAAATTGGTTTCACTTATCTTTTAAGGGTGCTTGTTACAAAGAACAATTATGTGTCAATCATTCTAAGACAAATGTGGGGCAAAATGTGGATCCCCCAAGGGACACAAATAAGGTGACAAAGCCATCACTGTTTGGGAGCATCAAAAAGCAGGACCTTAATATAGCCGTCTATCTCTAGGTTTTGTCCAGATCCTCACACACAGTTCTAAACCACTGCTAGAATCAAGGAGGCTTATTTGATCTTCCGACCACTTTAAATATATACTGAAACAACATTAATATTCGGAAGAATGCATTCCTTGGACAGCAAAGGTGACAAACAAGCAAGTACTGGAGCGCATAAAAACAGACATGTCATTGGAAGATAAAATCATAAAACTTCAACTGACTTATTTTGGCCATGTCATGCGAAAGCACTCACTAGAAAAAGCAATTATGCTTGGATTGGTTAGCAGCAAAAGAAAACTGGGCTGCCAAAGAACACAGTGGCTAGACACCATAAAAGTCAACACCAGCCTGAGAATGGAATGACACAATGAAATAGTACAAGATTGGAAAACATGGAGAGAGCTGGCCCATAGAATCACCAAGAGTCAGACATAACTGAATGGCTAACAAGAAGAATCAGGCCAAATGGAAATTCCACAAAATAATTTTAAAGAGCTCTTTTAGCTGCACCCTGGAGATGGATAAAGAAAAGAGATCTGTTTTCTTTATTCATATTATTGTCGGCCATTTAAGTTTTTCAGATTTTTTTTGCTGTCAGTTTTGTAATTCAGTTATATGCATGTAAAGCTTTTGACAGGGTTCCCCATGATGTTCTGATGGGTAAACTAGAGGCCTGTGGACTGGACTCTAGGGTAGTTTGGTGGATAGGAAACTGGTTGGAGAACTGCACTGAAAGAGTAGTTGTCAATGGCATTTCATCTGAATGGAGGGAGGTGTCCAGTGGGGTACTCGTTAAATTTGCAGATGACACCAAATTGGGAGGAGCAGCAAACACACCAGAAGATAGAGATAGACAGGGGTCATTTCAAGCAGGAGCTCAGGGGAGCTCAGCTCTGGGAGTTGGTGCCAGCCAAAATGACCCTGCCTCCTGGAAAGGTTCTTGTTCCTCCAACCAGCCTTCTGAAGGCTTCAGCCACCACTGAAGCTATCCTCCCTGAATAGTGGTATTTCTGAGGCTTGGATTAGTAGCTGTCCCCTTTCTTTCTTTCTTTCTTTCTTTCTTTCTTTCTTTCTTTCTTTCTTTCTTCCTTCCTTCCTTCCTTCCTTCCTTCCTTCCTTCCTTCCTTCCTTCCTTCCTTCCTTCCTTCCTTTTTTCTTTCTTTCTTTCTTCCTTCCTTCCTTCCTCTCCCTCTCCCTCCCTCTCTCCCTTCCTTCTCTCTCTCTCTCTCTCTCTTGCCTTCTGACATACTTCCGGTGATGTCAGGTGGTGTAGCATATGCAAATAAGTTATGCTAATGAACTCCTGCACCTCTTTTTCTATGAAATGAGCCCTGGAGGTAGACTTCAATGAGATCTGAATACACTGGAAAAGTGGGCAGATGTGAACAAGATGCAATTTAACAAGAATAAGTGCCAGGTTCTAACAAAAAGAAACAGACATACTGGACGGGGGATATGCTTCTGGGTGTGCGTGAACAAGATCTTGGGATACGGGTGGACGGAAAGTTAAATATGAGCAGTCAATGTGATGCAGCAATAAAAAAGGCTAATGCCGTCTTGGGGTGTATCAATAGAGGCATAACATCCAAATCACAAGATGTAATAGTCCTGCTGTACACTGCATTGGTCAGGCTGCACCTGGAGTATTGTGTACAGTTCTGGAGGCCTCACTTCAAAAAGGATGTGGATAGAATGGAGTGGGTGCAGAGGAGAGCAACGAGGATGCTCAGGGGCCTGGAGACCAAGTCCTATGAGGAAAGGCTGAAGGACCTGGGAATGTTTAGTCTGGAGAAGAGGAGGCTGAGGGGGGACATGATTGCTCTCTTTAAGTATTTGAAGGGCTGTCACTTAGAGGAGGGCAGGGAGCTGTTCCTGTTGGCAGCAGAGGATAGGACTCACAATAATGGGTTTAAATTAAGGACTGGAAGTTACTGGCTTGATATTAGGAAAATCCTTTTTACAGTAAAAGTTGTGCAACAGTGAAATCAGTTATCTAGGGAGGTGGTGAGCTCCTCCTCACTGGCAGTCTTTAAGCAGCAGCTGGACAAACACTTGTCAAGGATGCTTTAGGCTGATCCTGCACTGAGCAGGGGGTTGGACTAGATGGCCTGTATGGCCCCTTCCAACTTTGTGATTCTATGATTCTGTGTTACATGCTTTTGATATGCAATTTGTACATTAGCTGTAAATAGCATATAATGTAGTTAGTATATAATACTGATTTACTGATGCACGGATAATATTGAATAATAGATATATTTTATACAAAAATCCAGTACAAAGGAAGAAAAAATACCACAAAGCATGAAGAACCACAGGTCTGAGTCATATAATGGAGAATTGAACAGTGTTTGTTAGGTTGAAAGTGCAACGGTGAGAAGCTCAAAATTATCTATTTCTCTAGACAACTGACTGCTCATATCAGTGCTGAGGCAGGATTGATGGAAGTCATATTATATGTATTCATATGTTGTTTATGATATCAAATTATGTAGAAAGGATGTCTGAAGCTCCCAGCCCTAATACAGCTGGAGCATGAAGCCATAGAACATGAAATTATTGACTGATTCTCTGCAAAAACAAAATTTTGATTTAAGAATTTACAATGCAATCCTATGAAGAGTTACACCAGTCTAAGACCGTTTATTTCAATGGCCTTAAACTGGAATCACTCTTTATAGGATTGCACTGCTCATGTATGGAACAGGTCCATAAACTGTTGAGGGAATGTTATTTTTTGTATGCTGAGCAATCCTAAAAAGATTTAGACCTTTGTTAGGTCATAGATTTCAATTAGTTTAGAAGACTTGAATGCTGATTTGAATTGCACTGTACGTCTGTGCTGTTTCTCACCTTTTTGCTGCTGTATCCAATTAATGTATAGGCAAGGGAGTTACTTCCACATGCTGATGTTCCCCTTTTGGCATAAGGCTTTTCTCACCGTTTGATTTCAAACTATGTCCATTCAATTTCTTGAAGGGCACTGTTGAAAAATTCAATATCTTTGTATTTGTGGGGGTAAGTCAGTAGAAAACATTTCACAATTTTTTGTTGATGTGTATGTGCTGTTCTCATAAAGCCTACTGAGAATCACTTGAAAAATACGAATAACGCCAATGATTTATTTAAAATAGCTTTATGTCTTGTTGAACCAAGAAAAGTGTATTCCTTACAGAACTGCTGGATTTGCAATGGAGGCTCAGAAATATAAAAGGGAATGTGTTGAAACAAACATAAAGCTAGCTCTGGTGCTCAAAACAGTTAATATTTGGGTTTTTATCTTTCTCTCTGTGTCTCTGTATTTTACCTTTTTAACCCTTCTGTGATTACTTTTTTGGTTTAACAATGAAACTGAAACTAAAGCTAGTTAGGACACGATACAGCATGGTAAATTCTACTGACTCTTCTTGATTTGTTTTAGGTTTTATTTTATTTTTGTAACCACTTTGGGAAGGCATTCTTGCACCATTACATATATTTATATCTTTTAGGAATGATAAGCATCATTCAGAAGTCAATATGATATGAAAATGGAATGATGAAAGCAGGGGTCATTTCGTAGAAAAAGGGGTGCAGGAGCTCATTATCATACCTATTAGTATCACTCATTGGCATATGCAGGGGTCATTTCATAGAAAAAGAGGTGCAGGAGCTCATTAGCATAACTCATTAGCATATGCCACGCCCCCTGATATCACCAGCCGAATGTCAGTTTCAGCCCCATTATACCCTATGGGCCATTGAAGTCAATGGCAAAAACTCATAGGGTATATGAGGGGCTGGAGGAGAGGGGGTTTGAGGGAGAGGCTCCAAACTTGCAGGGCAGCTTCTGGGGCCACTCCCCGAAGTACCCACCACATTTCTAGAAGATTCGACCATGGGGTCCAATTCTATGCCCCCCAAAACAGGTTGCCTCATCTCCTCCATGGTTCTCTATGGTGGGAAAAAAACATTACTTTTTTCCCACCTTAGAGAACAATGGCGGGAATGGTAGCAACCTGTTTGGGGCCCCGTAGAATTGGACCCCCGGTCCAATCGTCTTGAAACTTGGTGGGTATTTGGGGGAGAGGTTCCAGCAGCTATCCTGTAAGTTTGGAGCCTCTCCCTCAAACCCCTTCCCCTCCAGTCACTTTTTAAGCCTCTGCCAAATTTCAGAGGCAATTCAGAGGTGGACCGAATCAAATCAGAGAATCTGATTCGACCTGTGACTGCCCTAGTGCCCACTCCTGGGCTGGCAGAGCACCGTTCCACTTCGCTCCAGCCCCAAATGACCCCTGGATGAAAGTAGGGTTACCAATCTCCAGGAGGTGGCTGGAGATCTCCCACTATTAAAACTGATCTCCAGGTAACAGAGATCAGCTCACCAAGAAAAAATGACTACTCTGGAAGGTGGACTCTATGGCATTATACTCCACGGAAATCCCTCCCCTCCCCCAAATCCACCCTTTTCAGGGTCCTCCCCTTATCTCCAAGTATTTCCTATATATTTTTTTAATCATATGGCAGAATTACACAGAGAATGCATATAATAATATAAAGTTCATAACCATGTTGATACAATGGGTATACAAATTGAACAATCCCACTAAATAGTATTATCTAAATTTTCAATCCACTCAATCACAGGTGGGGAAAGTTCAAAAAGCTCTGTCACATCTCCCTGGAAAGCACAATGCTCACATTCCTGTGACAGATGAAAAATAGTTTGGTGGGCTGCACCACAGTTACATTCAGGTTCTGCTCCATTTAAACAACAGGTCTGCATATCTGCCAAAGCCTATTCTTATTCTATTAGTCATCTTCCATGCTTTACATGACAGGTCAAATTCTGCAGGCCTTTCATTGGTTGTGGACAATGTTCTCTCTAAGCTGTGGAGTCTTGTGAGCAAAAATTCTACTTTGTGAGCCACTAGTATTAAAGTTGTGAGTGAGCAATTTGGCTACTGCAAATTGGAGTTGTCCTTCCTGAGCTAAGACAAAAATATGTGAGCCAGAGGCTAAAAAACTGTGAGCTAGCTCACACAAACTCAGCTTAGAGGAAACACTGGTTGTGGATATTGGGTGGAACTGATTGCATTTATGTTTGTAACCATTAATTCCTTAGATCAACTTTTCATTAGGTATTTCCTAACCCAGAGATGACAATCCAAGACGAACGTGGAATAGGCATGTTGTAAATAAAAAATAATAATTTCTACTTAATGATATACATCAGTGTCATTGAAAGAATTTTAGCAATCTTATCTACAGGGATCTCTCTCTCAAATGCCAACTAATATAAACCTATCATCTTTTTCTTCACCTTTTTTGAAAAGCCTTGAAGAATCATGTCTTGAAAATGATGGCGCTTATCAAAACAAGGCGATGCTGACATTGCACTGCTTGGTGACCCACTGTTGTACGTACAATAGATGCTTTCATATTCAAATTGCAACAATGATTGGAAATACCAAATCACTTATTCCAGAAGCCCAGGGGGAAAAAATGAATGGAACTGGTCTGGAGTGTATTGATTTAAGTTTCAGACCTCAGAGTAATTCTGTTTTCAAATATGATTTTTGGAAATAGGATTTAATTGATCAGAATTTCAGAGCTGTACGGACCAGTGTAATTGATTCAATGCAATTGCCCAGACATCTTCAGTTGTTTGAATTCATTTATCAAACAGTATGCTCAAGGGAAAGGTCAGCCCTCAATGCGAACCAGCTTCTGGACCACTTATTTGTGGATGATATAGTGACAAGCTATATGATAGCTGGCCCTGGCGAGGATCCCACGGTCAAACTGTGTTTCTTCCTGGGTCCAGAGAGGTCCTTGGAGAGGTAAGGTAGCACCAAGAACTCCCCCAGCATCCCGCCTAACTATCAGCTTGCTGGAGAGAATGGTGTATGGCTGCCAGCTCTCAAATCTCAGTCAGAGAGGAAGCTCCATAAACAGGAATTCTTTTGCTGGGGGTGCTAGGGGTGCTAATTAAATTTGAATTTAAATAAAATAAATTAAAATTAAATTACCTGTTGTGAGCGCCTCCCCTGCCTGCCTCCTTCATCCCCACATGTTGTCCACCCCCACCCCCACCGCCTCCTTGGATGGGGGGAGGAAGGCAGCTCAACATGCCAGCACTGCATGCCCCAGGCTCCCTCCTCCCCAGCCAAAGGAAGGAAGGAAATCACCCTTTGAGCCCGTGCAGCGGCAGCCTGGAGCAGTGTTGCTTAAGTAAGTTATTTAACTTAAAAATTAAACAAAAAAGGAGACATCGGGGTGGGGGCATAGCAGATGTGATAAGGGCAGGGGTCATTTCAAGCAGGAGCTCGGGGAGCTCAGCTCCGGGAGTTGGTGCCAGCTCCCCCCCCCCCCCGCAGGGGAATGCCTGCTTGTGTCATGGCTGCAGCAAAATGACCCTGTCCCCTGGAAAGGTCCTTGTTCCTCCAACCAGCCTTCTGAAGGCTTCAGCCACCACTGAAGCTATCCTCCCAGAAGAGTGGTATTTCTGAGGCTTGGATTAGTAGCTGTCCCCTCTTTCTTTCTTTCTTTCTTCCTTCCTTCCTTCCTTCCTTCCTTCCTTCCTTCCTTCCTTCCTTCCTTCCTTCCTTCTGACATACTTCCAGTGATGTCAGGTGGTATAGCATATGCAAATAAGTTATGCTAATGAGCTCCTGCACCTCTTTTTCCACGAAATGACCCCTGGATAAGGGGTGCTACCTGCTCCCTCCCCCCCTCTGGCTACAGCCCTGCAGAGAGGCAAGCCTTTGCCTGCAGTTGGGAGGGATGTTGCCAGGAGCCAGAGGCCAGGGAATCTAAAAGGGAGGCATAGTGGAGAGAACACTTGAGCTGGCTGGAAGGAAGGGAGAAAGCAACAAAGGAGAAACAAGGTCAGAACCAAAATCTGGGCAGATATAGAGGAGAGGCAGGAGAAGATGCTAGCGGGGCTAGCGGGGATTGCAAAGGAGTGGAGGCAAGAAGAGGGAGAT
Organism: Lepidodactylus listeri; assembly: GCA_029233225.1. Taxonomy (NCBI): domain Eukaryota; kingdom Metazoa; phylum Chordata; class Lepidosauria; order Squamata; family Gekkonidae; genus Lepidodactylus; species Lepidodactylus listeri. Next base: position 114,554,657 of record JARCFY010000002.1, on the reverse strand, counting down.
GGGAGAAGGAAACAGAGGAGAAAGAGGAACAGACAAAGGAAAGAAGGCAAAGGGCTATATAGCCCCATGGGGGAGATGACCAAGGAGCACAGGAACATTGAGGAGGAGGAGGAGGAGGAGGAGGAGGAGGAGGAGGAGAGGGAACTATCAGTCATTAGCCATATATTTTACCCATAGAAAAGAGACTCTGGTAGGCATAACTATTCGCCAGCTAAAGTATATTCACCTCCTTATTTTCCATGGGACCACCACCATGTTCTTCTTAAGACACTGAATCTGAATCTCGAACTACCTTCATGTAGAACTCTTTGTGCTGCTGATCAGATCTGACAAATACTAAGACCATTCACTACAGTTCCTCCTCCCAACACCTCCATCATTCTCCCCCTCACAATTCCTCCCAATTTTCCAGATAAATATCATTACTTCCCCAATTAATGAAAAGTTCAGGGACATCACCAAAGCGTGTTGTTTGCTCCAGATGAGACTGATCTAGCATCTGATTGTAGCTTTGTAATATCAATTGTATTTATTTATTTATAGACAAGCATAACATTGGAAAGGAGCAGATTCCCAAGAACAAGAGCAGCAAAGCAATTGAGTCCACTTTATAGTTCCAAAAGCAAGTCTCTAGCTTTCCTAGGGTTGCCAGCCCCCAGGTGGAGCCTGGGGATCTCCTGCTTTTACAACTGGTCTCCAGCTGACAGAGATCAGCTCCCCTGGAGCTGCTTTGAAGGGTGGACTCTATGGCATTGTACCATGCTGAGGCCACACTTGAAGGCTGGCAACCGTAAGGGGATGGGACAAACATGTTTTTTCCTCCTCTTTATTCTATCAGTCCAGTTCTACTGACAGAAAAGGCAGGAAAGAAGATTTTGTCCCCTTCCCCCTACCCACTGCAGCTTCCTGAATTCACATGGCCCTCTGACTCCAGGAATTAATTTACCCAGAATTGGATGGGGCTGCTGAGGGGAAGGGAACATGATAAATATCCTCAAACATCAGCATCCTCCACTTACAGATTGCAAGATCCCCAACCCATTGGTCTCAGCTAAGGTGACTACCCTTTGCATGTAAACTGGCCATTCGGAAAAGCGTTTCCAGGCATTAGCTCTCATTCAGGAAAAATCAACAGAGTATCCATATTAGGAAACAATCTATTTAGCAAAGTTTGGTCACGCAGCAACCATAATAATAGTTGCCTCTTGATTCTTTGTCTGTGAGCTATTTATCCAAAAGCACCCAGCAGTGAGATCCCCCTGCATATTCAGAGATCTGTGCATAGTATCAGTCTTCACATGAACACTTCTGGACATTGCATCCACTGGTGGAACCTGGGGCAAACAGAGGATTCCGTGCCAGACATGGTTTACAAATGGGCTCTTGCCAATGGAAATATTTTATTTAGCCCCCTAATAAAAAACAGACTGACTGGATTCTCTACATCATTTATGCAGCTGCCTAAATAAATTGTTTTGTACATGCTCATTGTTTTAGCCCAATGCAATTTGTAATGTGTAGGCTATTAAATTAAAATATGTAAGTGTGCTGTACAAGGTCCTTAGATGGCCATCAGTAAGGCACATTGGAAAAGCCACATTTCTTTTCTCAAGCAAGAAATCATCAGCTTGTAGAATTACTCATTATAATCCTATTTGTATGTATTAAATATCACCAGAAGCACTCACTAAAATATGTGAACTGATAGCTGAAATGCTGCTTGCAAAAGTCTTTGTCTTAAAGCCAAATCTCATAAACATGGTATTATTAGTATTGACCATTAATTTGTACGACATCAATTGAAATTTTCAGCAGTTTAGAGATAATATTAAACTTCCCCTAGGCAAGACCTATAAGTAGACAATTATATCCACTTCATATGCATAATTGATATTGTGTATGTGATAACAAAGTATGAAATTATTGAAGCTGGCTGAGAACAACAATTGACTAAGGATGCCTTCTTATTTTTGTTTGTTTATGTCACTTCACAAAATCCCATTTATTGGCAATATCATAGTAAGGATTTTTTCCCCCACCAGAGAATTGGCCAATAATTCTCAAACTTTCTTTAGAGTTGATTGCCATAGTGACATCAGCAGCAGCTTGGAAACATCACTAGCTTCAAACACTTGATAAAGAGCTGTATTCAGTCTGCAGCAGCCTCAAACATTGGTTGTAGAGTACAATATATAAATAAATTAAAGAAATATGCACTGATTGCAGGAGGATAGGAGATCTGCTCAGGCCCATAGCGGGGGGGGGGGGTGACAATGGGCAATGCCCCACCCCAAATATGCCCTGCCCTCCCTCATCGAACAGCCATTCCTTTTTTGTTTTTGTTTTCCTCCCCCTTCCCCATTGCAGAGCCTCATGAGTGATGAAACAGAAGCAGGGGAGGCTGGCCTCTCCAGGCTGGAGCTGGGTGTTCCCGGGAACAAAGCTGAGGGATGGTGATGGGGAGCTGGCTGCAGGCACCCCAGGAGGGATGTACTAAAAGGAATGACAGGATTACCCATGGAAACAATGGGAGATAGGGTTGCCAGGTCTGGGTTAGAAAATACCTGGAGACTTTGGGGGTAGATCCAGGAGAGGGCAATGTTTGGGGAAGGGAGGGACCTCAGCATGGTACAATGCCATAGAGTACACCCTTAACAGCAGCCATTTTCTCCAGGGGAGCTGAACACTGTCAGCTGGAGATCAGTTGTAAAAGCAGGAGATCTTCAGGCCCCACCTGGGGGCTGGCAACCCTAATGGAAGAGGCTTGAAGGCCCCTTGAAGATAATTGGATCCAGGAATTCCAATTGACTTCCATGGGCTCCATTGAAATACATTGCAGCACAAAAAAAAGTTGCAAAGAAAATGCAAAATGGATTTTCCATTAAGGTGTCTGGGCCCAAATAGACTACTCTGGTACTGGAATGACAGCCCCCAGAGTCGAATGGTGGTCCCTAGGAACAGAAACAGCATTCTGGGACTGGAATTACAGCTTCCAGAGTGGAATGGCAATTCCTAGCAATAGAATCTGTGCTCCGGGACTGGGATGACTTGGCGCAGAGTGGAATGACAGCCCCTGGGAGGAGCAGAAGTGATCTGGGACTCGAATGACAGGGCTTAAAGTGGAATGACAGTCCCTAGCAATAGTTTCTGTGCTCTGAGACTGAAATGACAGGTGTGTTCACCACCACTGTACTCACCCCCTCCCCCAATAATTCTTTTCTGGCTACAGGCCTGGACCTGATTGCCTTTTGTGAAGATTGATTCAAAGCTGGCTGAGGTCTTCTCTGATGCAAGGAAACTTGCTCCAGCAGAGCACACCTCACCTGCCAGATCAAGGCTTCTTCTGCCAGACAAGAGCCCTGCTACTAGCAGAGCAGATTCACAGGAAGGATCAACCCATTCATGTATTGTCTTATTTAAACAGGAAAATACATGCAAAGAACATGCTATTTAATCTGTATAACTCATTGTAGAACTGAGTATACAGTGTTGTAAACCAGGACTGGGACACAGAGGCAGGTAGCATCAAAGCCACCTCTCTGAAGTGTCCTAGCCAATGCCCCTGTGGAGCTGTGGAGTCTCCTGAGCAAAAATTCTACTTTGTGAGCAACTGGCCTTGAAGTTGTGAGCGAGCAATCTGGCTACTGCATAAATTAGTTTGCTCTAGAGCCATCCTTCCTTAGCTAAGACAAAAAATGTGTGAGCTGGAGGCTAAAAAACCGTGAACCAGCTCACACTAACTCAGCTTAGAGGGAACACTGGTCCTAGCCCCATTTAGGGGCACCAGAAGTCATCATGACTTCCAGGCTCGCATGCACACACACACACACAAATTATTCACCAGAAAAAGAAAAGAAAAAGTTTAATATGGCATTCATAATGCTGCAAGTGAGGTAAGGTGGAAGAAAAAGACAGGTGTAGAAATAATATAGGGTGGCATATTTAAATTTTGATTTATTGTGAAAGGAAGTGACCTCACAAGAAACGTAGGAGCTGGATGAGATGACCTTTAACTTGGACATGACATCATAAAACCAGAGAGCTCTCTTCCTTCCTCAAACTCTGTGTTCCCCAGGCAAAACCTGGAATTTCCAAAGTCAGAGTTAATAATCCTAGTGGTGCTGGAAAGCACTGTAGGAAGGGAAGAGGGGGTTGCGCCCCCCTCATACATACTGTCTTGCATGAGCTCTTGATTTGTTCACACAAGAGAGATTATATCCCTCTCTAATGCATCCCCTGTCATTCTTGAACGTAGCTGTCCCTTAAAAGGGGCTGGTTGTGGGTGCAGGTTTCTGCAGTGACAAGGAAAGAATAGTGATGACAAACTTCCACAGCTGTTGGGATCCAAGCAAATACATTCTGTTGGACCACCTTGTCTAGTGCATTGGACAGAATTTTCCTTCAGAAAACATGGTTGCAAAGTGAAAGGGTAATCCAGGGAGAATCAAGTCCAGTATGCACAAACACTAAGACAACTAACTTGACTGAATCAAAGATAACATTCTCCCCTTCCACCAGAATTTGAACTGTACACAGATGTTTCCTTCTTAACTTCAGCCTTCATTTCCCTTTACAATCCTTAGTCTCACACAGAGTTTGTTTTTAAATTTACTTGACTTCTCACCTCCGTTGCATGATTTCTTCATTATGCTATACCCCTGCTGGCACTGTGTTTATTTAAAGATTATTGTTCCATGGTAGCATTGCAAGAACTTCCTCCTCTACCTTTTGACCTTGAATGCTGCCATTCTATACATTGACAGAGGGTGCATTTGTGAGAAAATAATTTTCAACTGCTTTGAGAACTGTACAGCTTAGCTCAGAACCTTGGGTGTTTCCTCAACAGAGTTGGTCCCAATAAAAGACACCCCCTGGATCGTTCTGCATCCTATCCACATGACTGTCTTAAGATCTGACAACGAGGCAGAGCAGTTCTTGGGGGCAGGGGATTGAAAACACTCTGGGAGCTGACTTACCCTTACACTGGCATAAGTCCCATTTATGCTGATGTAAATGACACAATGGCGTGGGCCCTCAGCGGCACTCTGTTTGCAGGTGCTGGTGGTGGGCCACAGTGGCCATCATTCAGAGAAACTGAGGTGTAGGCCCCTGTGCCAACATGATGGTGGGTGGGTTTGGGGGGTGTGTGTGTCCAGAGTTAGTCGGCTTCCTGAGCCCTTTTGGCCTGGAAACACCCCTTTCCAGAGATGGAAAGTTACATCAACAAAAAATATGTGGCTCATAGGCACCTGTTGAACTTGAAAATCAAGTCATCCCCCACCACTGTGGCCTTGGAGGAGCTCAAGATGCCAACTCCAGGCTTAGCCAATTACCTCCCTCACCACATCAGCCAAGCCCCCTCCCCAGCAACCAGTTGAGCCTCCACCCCTTTTACAAATACCTCTACCTGGTCATCTTACAACTCAATAGTTAGGGTGTGCAGCATGGGACTCTTGTCTCGGAGCTCCCTGCAATGTGGACTTAGAGCAAGAAACACAGAGAGTGAGCACTTGGTGCTGACACCCAAGGAGGCAAGCAAAGTCCACACTCTGTGACTGGCCTCTTCCATTTCAGAACCCTCACAGGTTCCTCACATTTGCAGGCTCGACCCACAGGGGCAACTGCACATCAACAGGTAAGCAAGGGAAGGATCCCAGACCTGTTCCTTCACTCTCCTTGCTTGAGCCTGTGTGCCATTACAGCATCTCCTGAACTCAAGCCTAGCACGGAGTTCAGCCATGGGGTGGCACAAGCCACAGCCATGCAGCATCATGGCCCCTGATATGCCATGGGAAAAGTTCCCAGGGAAGTTTTCCAGAAGATCGGTGGGGAATGCCTTGGCAGAGCACAGGGCATGTCTGTTGGGGGGGGGGGGTCTGGCAGCTCCACTGTACATGTTGAACCAGCTTGGGAAGTGTCCCTTCAACTCATTTCCTTGTAGAATCAGAGGCTCGAGCTGCAGCTGCTTTGACAGATGGATTGGTAGCAATCTGGGAGTACTTCGATACAGGACAGGTGAGCGCAAGTTCACTGGTTCCATCATGCGTCTTAAAGAGGGGTTCATAGTGAGCCCCTCCCCATGGTGCTGCATTTGTAGACCCTGTCAAGACAAGACATCAACCTTGAGGCTACCATGGCAGTAGCACACAGTGGCCATGGCTCTGTTTTTTTCTGACCTGCAAGAGGAGATTGAACTGAGAGACTTGTGGGTGTGGCAAGTCCCACCTCCATGCATTCCATTTAGTCCACTGTTCCACCTCTCCTCTTAAAGCGGAGCATCATGCCCAGAAAACCCTTCCAAGTTTCACTTGTGATGCCATTCCACTTAGTCTCATGCCATGCCGGGGATCCTCAGTCTCCGGTAGGGTTGCCAAGTCTGGGTTGGAAAATACCAGGAGACTTTGGGGGTGGATCCAGGAGAGGGCGAGGTTTGGGGAGGGGAGGGCCTCAGCATGGTACAATGCCATAGAGTCTGCCCTTCCAAGCAGCCATTTTCTCCAGGAGAGCTGATCTCTGTCAGCTGGAGATCAGTTGGAAAAGCGAGAGATCCCCAGGCCCCACCTAGAGGCTGGCAAGCCTAGTCTCCGGGGTGGAAGTGGATGGAGTCTTTACCCCTTGCTATAGATTCAAGTGCAATAAAGTCTATGTTGTGCCATAAATTGTGTCTCTGCTGCTTGGCTTCTGCTACATGACAGGAGCTCCACACCCCTCCCTGCCCCACTCCCTCCCCACCCCATCTGCCACTCTCCCTGTAGGTTTCCTGGGGACATGTCTCAGACCAAGGGCTCTTGAGTGCTGTGGGTGGCTGGGGAGAGTTGCACAGGTCCCATTGGTCATAATATGCCATACAAAGCAGGAACCCAGGTGCATAGACAGGTTCCCTCACTCACTTTTCAGACTTCTGTGTGAAGGGGGGATGGGCTAGGGAGTAGTCTGGGTGAATAAACTGGCTTATCACAATGGTGAGAGCATGAGGCTGGACCTGGGAGACCCCGATTCCATTCCCCACTTGTACCATGGAAGCTAGGTGGGTGGCCTTGGCCCAGATCTACACCCTCAGCCTGACCAACCTCATGGGGTTGTTGTGTGTGTGAAATGGAGGAGACGGGAATGATTCAAGCCACCAGGGGAGGAAGAATCACTAAGAAAATGAGTGAATTGATGAGGACCCTAACTGTGTGTCTGCTCCAGGAAGGGGGTCCTCTGGCACCCAGATGGGAAGGCATTTGTACAAGTAGCACTGATGGGGGCAGGGGATCATGGGGGATCCCTGAGCCAATGGTGGGAGAGCATCTGCAGGGAGCAGACTCCAAGTATTCAGGAGGGTGAAGTTGGGGGACTGGCCATGGGACCTGGTGGCACACAGGAACAACAAATGATGGTGACCTCGTGCCTGTCATTGCAGTGGGTCTCTATCAGGGGGTGGGGTGGGAGCAGATAATGGGATTCTTCCGAGCCGCCTGCTCCCTAGCTGTGACATGCAATGGCATCTGCCCTGGGACTGGCCACTCCCATTGACCAGAAGTGCTTTGTTCTTCCCCCACCTATCATGAGGCCATGCTGCAGCAGAATCACCATGAATGCACCCTTGCAAGAAGCCAGGTACACTTCCCCATGCTGTGCCGCTGCAGCATAACTTGCCCCTTAGGGAGCTGACTAGCTGTGCCACCCCTGTGCCGTGACTGGTTGCTGCAGCTTGGGTGTGGCTCAGGATTGCTCTGAAAGAAACAAAAATAAGCTTTTGTTTGGTGGTAAAATGTGGGGGAAATCCCAAAGGAATCAAATGAAGTATCTCTTATCTTCTTTACAATTAGGTCCAGACACACTTGGCATTTTCTCTGTTACTAAATGAAACTTGTGATTGTAATATAGAATCCTTTCTCTGCCAGCAGGATACAATAACATCATATACCTTGATATTATCTAATGTTATGACGGAAATTCCTTTTGGACCAAGAAGCTATTTTCCTTCCCCGATAATTAGTGCTGGATCCAAATTTGGATGAGTACTTTCATGCAGAGCCAGCATCTGGTGTCCCAAACCAAACCTAGATTATGATTCTCCATATGGGATGAGCCATGGGGGACCTTTTTAGCAGAGGTTTTCACCAGCTAAATGAAAGATTTAAGATTTAATTTCACTTCAAAGGAGAGATGCCGACAGCAGAACATCCTTCCCTCATGCTATTGGTTGACAAAATGTTAGTCATATCAGTGAGGTTACTTACAGCTGAGGAACAGAGAGCCTGAAACTTTGCTGCCGTGATACTTAAAAAGGAAGCTGCTTGGCAGTACCAGAGAGTGGGGGAGGCAGCCAGAGGGACAGATGATACACAGACACAGTCAAGCATCAAAGGAAACCAACAATCAGAGGAAAATGAATAAAAGGATCCATGTGAAAACAGCTGCTTCTATGCCTCAAAGAGGAATGCAGAGTGCTAGACAGCCGACAGTGAGACAATATTGTTTACAGGGGACAGTTTTAAAGCAGGATGCACCTAACATTCTCCTCATCCCAACATCTCCCTGGATTTTGAAGTTCGAAATCCCCTTATTTCTGAAGAGATACTGATACATTAAGAATCCTCCATTGCCTAGAGTTTTATTTTTCTTCTGATAATTGTACAGAACACATTTTCCCAAAAGTTTCTGTTCTTTCCTGCCTTTTTTGCCCTGTATATTATTAATGCTTATATAGACATTGATAAAACACTGCCCCCCCCCAAAAAAATCATTGTTGGTGTGATGATACATATGTTTGCAAAAAAGAAAAAAAAACTTGTTGTGAAGTGGTATGTTACCTGCCTGCCTGCACATCAGGATTGCTCTGAAGGCAGAGGAGGGGGCAGAGAGCCTGAGGCGGCATCCTCTTCCTTCTCTGTAATAGTATGTGTACCTACCTGCTCAGTATATGAGCAAAAATGTTGTTTGCACTGTTTGGAAGGTAAACAGCTGTGGGCTGAAACAGAGGCAGAGGCTGTGCCATGCTATTACCTGTGACTACTGCCCAAACAAGCCACAAGGCAAGCAGAGGACAGAGGCCAAGATATTGCTTGTATACTCTGTAAGAAAGAGAGACAAGCTACCGTGGAGCAGAATGGGGTGGATAAACACATTGAAACAGAACCAGCATGTTGAAGATGGAGTAGAGGAGGGGAGTCTTTAGGAGTTACTATATGCTGTGGAATTACTATATATCTCTAGCCCTTGAGTACTTTCAGAACCCCTCACGGTATTTTTGACATGAACCAGATACACTATCAGGTAGCAGAGCAAGCAAGAATCTGAGAAAGTCTCCTGTGGAGATAATCAATAATACAAGGGCCTCCTAGAGATCACATTGATATACAAATTAACGATGCTTAAGAGCTTGTCTACACAGAATTTTAAGCAGTTAATCAGCTTGTGTTTTCATTAGGAGGGCTCACTTAAAGTTAAACTCAGTTGGTTATAACCTTTCCCTGGATTCTTGAGAGCTAACTACTTGGTACACAATGCACATAATGGAGTCCTGATGCTATTTTTTCCCTTAAAGAAAGGCTGCATGGGGGAAGCTCTACTCTTACCCCAACTGTTCAGGTGCAATGAGGGGCAAGGAGTCTATACTTGACAAGACTATTATTTTCATAACCCACCACGACCTTAGGAAGTATGCGCTTGCTGGTGATCTCAAAGAGTCAGTTTACTGACAGTACATGCATGAAAGCAGCCACAAGCTTTTACACGTAAGTTAGACTCTAGCTCATTTACCTAGTCATGACCTGATTGTGACCCTGCTGCACAAGCTGCCACTGCACAAGCACAAAGTTGTATTCTATATTGTCCAGGTCAACATCAAAAAACAACATTGAGGCAATGGGGTGGGGGAACTCATATATAATTGAGGAGTTTGATCATGGTAAATTTGGCTGACAATTGTGTTTGCACTGAATTTCTCAGCATCTCTGATTACACGACAGACATTTATCAGTCTCTTTAATAATCTCTTTATGACAGTCTGACTGATTCTACAAAAGCAGTTCTCCCGTTTTCCCCGGTTTTACTACTCAATTTCCCACTATTTGCTGCATGGCTGTATTTTATTTTTTAAATTTATTTATTTGGATTTATATCCCACCTTCCCCACAGGCGGACTCAGGGCGGGTAAAAAACAATGTAAAATACAACAGCTACAACTGTTTTACAGATTAAAACAACAGTGTAACATGCCATACTCCTATATACCATGTCATGTCTGATAGAACCATATCAGCTCTGATAGAACCATATCAAAAGTGGTGGAAGATTTTAAAGTGTTAGGGTCCAGGCCGCTGGTGGGGTTAGCCACAAATTATAAAAACCAATGACCTCTCCTCACTTGTTGGTGTCACCGAGTTGTGGTGTCACTGCCTGTATAGGTTTATATTAACACTGGATTTCAAATATAGTAGCGTAAAGTGACTGATCAGTACTGTTTTCTATTATGCTGACCAGTCCTCTATATAAAGTAGTCTCTTCGGGGCTTGTTTTACTTCAGTAATATGTTGAGGACCACTGCTAAGTATATTTGCTTTCACCAAAGAGTCAGGCACCCTTGCTTGTCGACTTCAAAACAGCACAATTCTTTATTTACCTAAACCCCAACAGGGGGATGGAAGATATGTACACAGGATAGTTTGGTTCCTTTCAGTTTTGAACTTTTGACTTGGCTTTCACTTAGGCTGTATGCTTAGTACTTTCAGTTCATACACAGATATTCTATATTCATACACAGATATTCCACTAGACAAACTTATAAACATACTCTCCTATAACTGCTTTGTGGTTAGCCTTTGGCTTTTACTATCTGGACCCTTTGAGTCCAACTGGCCACCAACCAGCTTTCCAGACTCCTGCCAGACCATTCCTTAGCCCTCTCTTAACCACCTTTGCCCGTTCCTTTTTTGGAGCAATGTAACTGGTGTATGAGATCACTGATGTGTTTTTACTTTTATCACTGTGGTCACTGTCCTCTTTCGTTGAGAGGAACTTGGTGCCACAGATTGTTCAGCCCCAGTTCTCTGCTCAAACTGTTATCAGGCTGTCCACACAGAGCTACAGAGGTCTGCTTCCTCCACAGAGCTCTCTCAGTTAGCTCACACCTCTCTCTGCTAACTCCTCTATCCACCTCTCCCCAACTGTCATCCCCCAAACTGCCAGTTTTTTTCTGTTATCTGTCACTCAGTGAGTGTTCCGAGCCAAATGGCCCCCTCCTCACTCAGTCATGTGACTCAGCAGCTTCACTGTTTACATTCTGCTATCCACAAATCTTTAATTCCATCACATGTCCCTCCCTCCTAAATAATTGTGTAGTAAAAACGGTTTCAGCCTTTGGCTGAGCAATGGGTACATGTGAGGTAAACTTGCTTCTTTTGCATACCATTTGCTAACATTATAACATCATCTTACATATCATAAACACATAACTTTTAGCAATATCAAATGCAACAACGGTTTTCAGTACACTTTTCACTCTGTTTTCATTTGCTTACATATGGGCATTGCTCTTTTACAAAAATCATTATGTACTTTTACACTTATGCTTTTCTTGATAATGCATCTGCAATCACATTTTGCTTCTCAGGAATATGCTGTATGTCAAAATTGTAGTCCTGGAGCTGAAAACTCCACCATATTAGTTTACTGTTTGTGCCCTTTACTTGGTTTAGCCATTTCAGTGGGGAGTGGTCTGTACACAAAATAAACTTTCATCACCAATAGGTATGGTTTCAACTTACCTATGGTCCACACAATTGCTAAACACTCCCTCTTAATCATTGAGAGGTGCTGTTCTCTTTCTAAGAGTTTTCTACTCAAATAAAGGATGGGATGATGTTGTCCCTCCTCTCCTCTCTGACTTACCATTGCACCTATGTCAACATTAGATGCATCTGTGAATAATGTGAATTCTTTAGTAAAGTCAGGAGTGCACAACGCTGGCTCTGTTGTCAACACAGCTTTAAGGTGTTCAAATGCCTTTCGACATGCTTCAGACCAAACCACCACATCAGGGTGTTTCTTTTTTGTGCACTCACACAAGCATTCTGCAATGGTGCTAAACTCGGGGATAAATCTCTGGTAATATCCCATGATTCCAAGAAATGCTCTTATTTGTTTTTTGTTTTGGGGTCAGGACCACGCTTGGATAGCTAGCACCTTTCCCCAGTCTGCCTTGATCTTACCTCCGCCTAGTATAAGGCTGGGCAGCATCCTTATGGACTTTTCTGATTTATAGGGGCAACGTATGGACTATGCTATCAGTTATGTGGGACATGAGGGTACACTAGGTGACCAGTGGGAAGATGGAAATAGATGCCTACATTATAGGACAAGAGTACCATTTTCTGAGGTTGCCACCTCCAGGCGGAAGGTTGACACAGAGAACAAAGACACTCTCTCACACAAAGCCATGAGGTTAAAGACTTACACCAGCAACTCCATACGGATATACACTCCTTGCATGTATGCCTGCTTGTGCCCCCTCCTGCTAGCCTTCATCTCCATTTGCTACATCAAAGGACTTCACACCTGGGTGCGAAGACACCGGGATGCTTCCTGAAGATCAGTTCCCATGGCCAGTGTTCCTGTGATCCAGAAGATCAGTGCCAGATCCCACTGGCAGTGACATCCTGCCCTGACTATCAGATAGATTTGAATATTGACCACTCCTTTAGCACCCCCTTAGTGGCTAGAGATAGCAGATGGACCTTCTATAGGTTTTTCTAGGAATGGCAACCTATTGGGCCATCCTCCCAGGTACCACCTCCCAATAAAAGCTGCTCCCCAAGATTTCAGTTCAGTTCCAGTTTAGTCTAGCTCCTGTTCCTGCCCTGGTTCCTTCCCTCCCTCACGACCCCTGGGTGGACCACTGGGGTCCGCCATGTGGTCTTCTGCCGGTTCAGAGCCATGATCCCTTAACTCCTTCCCAAGGACTTCTCATCCTCTTTTTCCAACTGGATTCTACTGCTTCTATAGAGGTAAATATCACCCTCAACGGAAACCATCAATTACCTGCTCATGCACATGTCTCTGCAATTCCTATCTAATTTCCTAGTACTGTATGCTTGCATGAATGATAGAACAACATTGTTTTGTACAACCTTTTATTATATTTTAGTAAATGAACTATCTTACACCTTTTAAATTGAGTCTGTGTCAGTTCCTCAGAAGTATCGGTTAGCACCGCCTCTGTATACACTGGTGAAGGTCCCGTAAGCCTGCTGCGTATTTATAAGAGCTAATATTCCCCAAATATTAATAATATAAAAGAGCAGTCAGGCTAACACTAGCACATGTCCCAAATACTTTACCTCCTGCATAGCTAGTTGACACTTGGATGCTTTTATGATGAGACCAGCATCCTTGATCCTTTGAAAGACAATTGCTAGGTGCTGTAAGTGTCCTTTCCAGGTGTTACTGTAAATAGCAATTGTGTCAATGTACATCAATGCTGCCTCAACCAAAAGCCTAGTGAAAGAGCTCCATCTTAGAGGCCCTGCAGAATTGTAGTAAATCCCACAGGGCCCTGATCTCACTCGGGAGCTCATTCCACCAGGCCAAGGCAAGTCAGACATCCCTAGGGCCGGGGACTACCAAAAGATGTTGATTAGTTGACTTTAGTGCTCTACAGGGCTCATATGGGAAGAGGGAGTCTCAAAGGTATGCTGGCCCCTGGCCATATAGGGCTTTAAAGGTAAGTACCAGCACCTTGAAATGGATCCAGAATTTGATAGGCAGCCAGTGCAGTTCATGAAGCACTGGATGGATGTGAGCCTGCACAGGTGTCACCCTCAACACCCACATTGCCACATTCTGGACTAGCTGCAACTTCCAGAGCAGAGCCAAGGGCAGCCCCACATAGAGAGAGTTACAATAATCCAGTCTGGAAGGGACCATTGCCATTACAAAAAAATGCCTCATTCAGATTTCCAGGAGGCATATCCAGGTGGGCATCCATCAGTAGATAGAGCTGGGTGTCATTCGCATACTGGTGACAACCCAATCCATGCCTCTGGATAATCTGGGTGAGGGGGCGCATATAAATATTAAATAACAGAGGGGAGAGGAGTGCTCCCTGTGGCACACCACATTCCAGTGAGTGCCACTGGGATAGCTCCCCCCCAGTGTCACTCTCTGTCCCCAACCTTGAAGGAAAGAGGTCAGCCACTGCAAGGCAAGCCCCCATATCCCAGCATTGGTGAGGCAGTGGGCTAACATGTCATGGTCAACCATATCAAATGCCACTGACAAATCAAGAAGTATCAGCAGTGCTGAACCACCTCGATCCAGATGTCTTCAAAGATTATCCACCAGGGCGACCAGCACCATCTCCTTCCCATGGTTGTGGCAAAAGCCAGACTAGAAGGGGTCCAGGATCTTAGCATCCTCCAAGAAAACCTGAAGCTGTGTTGCCACTGCCCTCTCTATTACCTTACCCAGGAATGGTAAGTTAGACACTAGGCAGCAATTATTAAGGACCATAGGGTCCAATGAAGGTGAACCACTGCCTCCTTCGATTACCCCGGGAAAGTCCCCATTGAAAGGGACAAGTTGATAATCTCCCTCAGGGGGATTGGCATCTCATTGCCACAAGCTTTAACTAGCCATGATGGGCAGGGATCTAGGAGGCATGTGGTAGGCTTCACAGCTGCCAGGGTCTTGTCAACCTCATCCTGGGACAGCAGCCTGAAGTGGTCCAAAATTGGACCCAAAGACAGCCAATGGGCTTCCAGTTCTTTTATTGTGTCAAGTGTAGTCAGAAGGTCATAGTGGAATGACAAGACTTTGTCTGCAAAATAGCTCGCAAATGCCTCTCAACCAATTCCCAATTCCCAAGCATTTGGGATGCCCTGAGGCAAAGTAGTCAATGACCAAATAATTCTAAAGAATTGGGCTGGGCAAGAGCTAGCAGATGCAATGGAGGTCATGTAGAAACCACTCTTTGTGGCCTTCACTGCCATCTCATAGGTTCTCATAAATGACCTATAGGATGCTCTTGTAGCTTTGTCATGAGCTCGCCGCCACCCTCTCTCTAGTTGTCTTAGCTCCCATTTCATCCACTGAAACTCTGGTGTATACCATGCAGCTAATTTGGTACAAGGGCAGAGAGGACACTGAGGAGCAACCTCGTTGATGGCTTCAGAAAGTCTTCCACCAGCACATCCAACAGGCTGTCAGAGGGAATTGGATCCTGCAGAGCTTCCTGGAACCTGTTGAGGTCGATTTGACTCCGTGGGTGAGCATAAATCTGCTTGCTGTCTAAACAGGGAGTGCTAGGGATATTCAGATGGGTCTTCAAGGCCTGGTGGTCCAACCATAGTACTGCATCAGCAGTAATCCAGTCCACCATAATCCCCTAAGTGAAGATAAGGCCCAGTGTGTGGCCTGCTTGATGTGTGGAGGTTGATACAAACTGGGAGTCTCCCCCCAATTTCCCCCACATCTTGATCCTAAACAATAAGGATCAAGAAGACATGGGGGGAGGACTTCTGGTTGGGAAAAATGAAGATTTAAATGGTTGATAGATAAGCTGAAACAGAAAAATTACAGATTCAGATGGGAGATTCCTGAAGGAGTAAGTTTCAACTATCAAAGTACACAGGTTGTAATCAAGAATGCGGGAGAGATACTTTCCTTTTTGACAGAAAATATTTAAGAATTTGGAGATATTTAATTTAAAACTATCATGGATTACAAAGTACTTTCATGGAATGTAAATGGACTAAATTCACCCAATAAGAGTAAAATTGTTGGACATTGGCTTGAAAAACAGAAATGCAATGTGATTTGCCTACAAGAAGTGCATATTAAAAAACAAGATTGTAAATATTTGATCAGGGAAAAAATTGGGAGAAGAATTTTCCTCACTAGCAACTATAAAGAAAAAAGGAGTGGTAACATATGTTAAGAAAGAATTGAATCCAAAAGAAATTTTTAAAGACAAAGAAGGTAGATACATTGCAACAGAGATAACTATGCATAACAAAAAAATCTTGATTGTGAATATCTATGCACCTAATGGAGCAAAAGAAAAGTTTTTTCAGGACTTAATTGTTGAATTGGACCAAGTTAATTATGAACATTTAATTTTAATGGGTGACTTTAATGGAACTGTAAATAACAAGGTGGACAGACGTTCAAAAAGTAAGGACGACACAATTGGAAAGTTACCTAAGGTTTTTTTTTACAATGGTTAAACAGGAAAGTCTGAAAGATGTTTGGAGGAAATGGAATTATCAAGTTAAAGACTATACTTTTTATTCCAATAGGAATGACTCACACTCAAGGATAGACGTGATGTGAAGTCAGATTTAATGTTGAAAACAAAAAAGATAGAAATTTTACCAAAGCTTATTTCTGACCACAATCCCTTGATGTGGACCTCGAGACAGGGAGAAAAACAATGGAGATGGAGATTAAATGAAGAACAAAATACAAGATGATACAAAGATGTACTTTCAAATGAATTTACACCAAGAAACCAAACCACAAGTCGTATGGGATGCATATAAGGCTGTAATGCGAGGAACGTTGATATCTTTAAACAATAAAGAGAATAATAGAAAGAAAGAACAACAGAATAGTATTATTCAAGCAATTAATTTAAAAGAGAAAGAATTAAAGAAAAGACCTGGAAGAAAGAAACTTCAAAGAGAAATACATCTCCTACAAGATCAATTAAAGGTCATTTTGAACCAAGAAATATATTGGAATTTTAAAAAGTTGCAGCAAAGGTCTTTTGAAGGCGCAAACAAACCCGGAAAATATTTGGCATGGCAACTAAAAAAAAGAAGAGAAAATAAGATTATAAGTAAAATTGTGACAGATAAAAAAGAAATAATGGACATTAAAGGAATAAAAAGAGAATTTTTTAAATATTATGCTAAACTTTTCCAGAAAGCGACAGTAGACCAAAGTAAGATTTCAGAATATCTACAAACATTGAGACTACCAAAACCAACTGAAAAGCTTAAAGAAATGTTGAACAGCCCTATTACAATTCAGGAAATTCAGAGGGCTATTAAAGACTCTAAGTTGGGAAAAGCACCGGGGCCAGATGGTTTTTTGGCTAAATACTATAAGAAAATAAAGGGAACTATTTTACCAGTGTTGGAACTTCTGCTAAATGAAATAAGAGCTACAGCTGAAATACCAGATTTATGGAAAGAGGCAACAATATCACTAATCCCAAAAGAAGGACAGGATTTATCAGATGTTAAGAATTACAGACCAATCTCTCTATTAAACAACGACTATAAAATCTTTGCGAAAATATTAGCAGAGAGACTGAAAGAATATCTGAAGGAGGCGATACAACAAGAACAAGCAGGTTCTCTGCCAAATCGTCAAATAAAAGATAATTTACGAACAGTCTTAGATGCAATTGAATACTGTGATAAACACTCTGATAAAGAGGTAGGTTTTTTTTTTTCTTGATGCAGAAAAAGCTTTTGTCAACTTAAATTGGGACTTTATGTTTGCGGTATTGGAGAAGTTACAAATTGGGGACTTTTTACTGAATATGATTAAATTGATATATACAAAACAGAAGTCATCGATTATAATTAATAGCGAAAAGACTGATTATTTCAAAGTTCAAAAAGGAACGAGACAAGGTTGCCCACTTTCACCATTGTTATTTATTTGGATTATTGGAAGTTTTACTTTGGAACATAAAAGAGGATGAGGAAATTAAAGGTTTGTTAAGTAAAGGATTTTCCTTTAAGTATAGAGCATTCGCTGATGATGTGATGTTCATAACTGAGGAACCTACGACTACTTTACCACTTTTATTACAAAAAATTAAAGACTTTGGAGATCTTGCAGGCTTTTATGTTAATAGAAGGAAATCTAAAGTGATGTGCAAGAATATGTCAAGTAAAAAACAGTTGGAATTACAAAATTTAATAGATTGTGAGGTGGTGAAAAAGACTAAATATCTAGGTATTGATTTAACCATGAAAAACATTGACCTCTTTAAAAACAACTATGAGAAGTTATGGACACAAATTACACACAATATTAAAAAATGCAATACCTTAAATTTATCATTACTGGGAAGAGTTGCTACAGTTAAAATGAACATTTTACCATGATTAATGTTTCTATTACAAACAATACCAATTGTGAAAGATTTAAAAGCTTTTAAAACATGGCAAAGAGACCTTTCAAAATTTGTATGGGCAGGAAAAAAAACAAGAATAATCGGAATACATAGTTATATAGAAAAATAGGATAGTCATGATAATATTCTGAAAGTAACTATGTAAAATTTTGGATAAGAAGAAAATAATAAAATTTGTTTTTTTTAAAAAAGAAGACATGGGGGGAATTGGGGGGAGATGTGGGTCAAAATGTGGCCATGCAACAAATAGTGGGAAATTGTGCAGTATAATCGGGGAAAATGGGAGATCGAGGACAGAACAACTGCTTTTGTGGAATCAGTCACTGTCTTTTCCCAACATTTCTTAGTTAGTTTGCTAACCTTTGCAGCTCTGCATTGTGTATATTAAAATAGTACTTCCAAGGGAAAAATCTAGTCATAGGCTGTGGTCACACACACTAAATAATCCACTTTCAATCCACTTTCAGTGCACTTTCCAACTGGATTTTGCCAGTTGGAAAGTGCATTGAAAGTGAATTGAAAGTCTATTATTTAATGTGTGTGATCACAGCCATAATCTCATAAACACAAGGAGTCTGAAGTAGGCTCTAGATCCATCCAGATTGTGATGTGACTATGCAGAGTTATGCCATTCTAAGCCTATTGTAGAGTCAGGTATAATTCTGCTTAGCATGTTACTTAGAATGAATTAGTTCCTAGATGATCACAGGAGTATATTAGAGTTTTCACAGTTACATTATTCTGAGAGTACCACTCTCAGACCAACTCCATCCTGAAGACATCAGGCATCCATTGCCAACCCTACCGTTCAAGTCACAACTGACTGTACAAGGAGCACACTACTGCTGAATTGTCTCCAGTTGGATCATTTTGCCAGTGGAATCTGACCCTACATGCACAGGACATAAAAGGGCCTGAAGAGGCTCCCACTTCACTTTCACTCCAGTTCTGACTTTGAATCCCTGGAACTCAATGCTTACTTTCCAATAACACACTCAAATTTCTCACTGGCTTTTTAGTAACTTTCTCAACTCAGAGATTACAGCTCTGTTCACCAATCTGATTTCCTCTTTCGTGCAGTTGTTTCTCTTATATTCTTCCTCCTAGCTCTGGCTGTAATGTTATAAATCTTAGTGGGTGATAGGGCTGCCAAGTCCCCCGGTAGGGCGGGGGAAACACCGGTTTTTACTGCTTTACCCCCGCTTTTTCAAAATTGGCCCCCGGGGGACAAAAGGGCTGCCAGCAGGAACGCAGGGGAACCTCGGAGTCTGCCCTGCCCTGCCTTAAAAGGGAAATGTCTGCAGAGAGCCTGCCCTGCAGTAAAAAGCCTCACCAGACATTTCCCCTTTAAGAAGTCAGCAAGAGAGCTTCCACAGCAAGAGAGGTCCGCCCAGAGATTAAGGAGGGACTGAAGGGGCTGCTTTTGCATGTGGCTTGTAAGGTAAGTTTCTCTTCCAGCTCTTTTCCTTCTCTCTCTCTCCCTCTTTCTTTCTTTTTTCTGTCTGTCTGTCTGTCTGTCTGTCTCTCTCTGTCCCCATCCAGCAGAGGTCTATCAGTGGCTATTATTAGCCACAAGGTCTAAATGGAACCCTTTGTCTGAGGCAGTGATGCTCTGAATTCTTGGTGCTTGGGGGGCAACAGTGCGAGGGCTTCTGGAGTTCTGGCCCCGCTGCTGGACCTCCTGAGGGCACCTGGTATTTTTGGCCACTGTTGTGACACAGAGTGTTGTACTGGATGGGCTGTACTGGATGGGCCGATCCACTGTGGCTTCTCTCCTGTTCTTATGATATGAAAATCATATTTAGCACTTGTGTAGCACTTAGGGCTTCATATTCTGCCGAGATGAGGAAGGATTCAGTAGGGCTGTTGCTCAGTGATAGAGCATCTGCTTGACATGCAGGAGGTATCAGCTTCTTCAGCTAAAAAAGGATCAGGTAATAGGTGACATTAAAGATCTCAGCCTGAGACCCTGGAGAGCCACTACCAGTCTGAGTAGTCAATACTGACCTTGATGGACCAATGGCCTGATTCAGTATTAGGAAACTTCATGAGTTCATGTGTCAGCATGTGGAAGCAACATCACAGGATGTGACATCACAAAATGATGTCACTTCCTTTCTCCTGGCTCGACCCCCAAAGTCTCCTGGCTCCACCCCCAAAGTCCCCAGATATTTCCCAAGTTGGACTTGGCAGCCCTAGTGGGTGATGCTTTCTAGCCATAGGTTTATACCAATGGTGCTCACTGCTGCTGTAACACAATTTGTCTCATCTTTTTATGTTGGTGTGAGGATATTTCTCTGCACATCTTCATATATGTTCCTGCCCAGGGCTGGTTGTGAAGAATTCTTCATTTTCAAGTCCTGGTCCACTCAGAAGGGTGGCAGAGAGGTCCCATGACACCATGGGCAATCAGTAAATCAGACTACTTACCCCCCCCCCCAATAAACTAAAGCTTCCTTTTGTTCATCTATATTTTAGAGTTCTACACAATGATAGTTATTTTGTAGCAGAATCATCAATGCCAGTCAGTTCTACCCAGCTGCTGTGGATGATACAGCAGGCAGTCCTCCCCTCTGGTATGTTTATGTGACTTTAAGCTTTATATGCCGGAAATAAAAATTGGAAACACAGTCAGTGCAAATCACCCAGCATGGATGTCATTGATCCCCCTGGACAAAGGCCTTGATCAACAGCACAATTTGTTCCTACAGTATGTCAGTCTCTATGTAGATTTGTTTTTCAAGAGTACCCATCAATGAAACACATTACAACAGATGAATGAATACACAGCCATCATCACAGTATGAGCAGCAGCAACACTCTCACTCCAAACAAAGGCAATTACTAATGTTAATTATATTCCTTCTTCTTTACCCGACTTAAAATTTCAGTTATTTTGGCAGGGTTGAATTCACGAAGTATTGTTGGGGCCCTACAGTTGGCTGTTTGGAAGTACCATCCAGAGTATGAAACAAACATAATAACTTTATTGACAAGCTGCTCCAATACATTTTGCCAAAAACCTTAATTGTCAAAATGGAAATGAAGATGATAATATAATGCTTACTGCCACACTGAGGCCTGAAACTGTGCCTTTCAAAGTGAAAGTGACACACTTGTGCTTGAGCTCAAAATCAAAATGTCTGCTCTCAGTATCACTTTAGTGCCCAAAGAACTGGTTCAACATGAAGTACTTGAGGCCAATTATGTGACTGATGAATTCAGTAAACACTACTCATATTATCAAGCTATGGGTGAGAGGAGAAGTGAGCTTTAGCTCTCAGACAGAAAACACTGCTTTTATTCTTATTTCTGTCTTGCTGTTTGTTTACCGATATGACTACAACTCCTTGTGGTGGTGGTGATTTGTCCCTAACTATGGGATATATGGGAACAAGCTGAATTTTTACAATCTGCAGATCTCTCAAATGAGTGTCTTTGGCTTAATATGCCGTTTAAGACCATAGGTGTCAACTTCAGGGGGGCTGGGGAGCTGGAGCCCCCCCCCCCCGAACTTTTCAAGGATGTGCTGAGCCTCCCCCAGAGACAATGGCCTGTAATGTCTCTGGCCCAGCCCCAGCCCCCCACCCCACCCCGGGAAATTGGAAAGTCTATGCCCTTGTTTAAGACATTAGCATCACCACCTTAGATTTTTTGGGACCATATCAGTCAGGATGGAGTTGTGCATGGTCATAGTCTGGAACAGAAGATTTAGGGACTGCAATAAAGATTGGTGGAGGCTCAGTGATGTCTTGACAGTGTCAAGATATTTTAGTCAGGTCATCTGGTTCTACTGATATATTTAATTGGCCCAGCTCTGATTCTGTTCATTGGATATAGCTTTTAACTTTACCTTTCTCATGGAAGCTTCCTTAGCAACTATATATGCATAGCTACTCAAAGGAAACTTTGAGGGATATTAAAGATAGAAGAAATATACGAGTAAAGGAGGCTCTATTAATCAAAGTAGGAGACCTCAGGCAACATAGAAAAGAGGATTTTAGCTTCTCCTTCTCAGTCAAGATGTAGACGAATGGGGACTAGTTTATGAACCTGAGGGATAGACCATCAGATTTAATTTCTGATACAACATACTAGGTACAAAAAGAGGTTAGCTGTTGTCAAAAAGTCAAGCTAGATTAGAAAAGAACAGTGCTTAAGGGTGTGGGGAGGCTACTTCAAATAATTCTCTCTCTTTTGCAGAGAAAGAGATATAGAATAAAACTTGTTTTATCTTAAAAGAATAAAGATCTAGTTTTTGTAAGTTCAGATTAAAAGCTTCAGACTTACTTTACCTCAAAAACAGAGCATTTAATTGACAGACTATTTTAGCATGTGGAGAACCAGCCCTTGCATACACTGAGGGGAAATTGAGGATTCTAATCAACCACAAATGATCCAATGAGTTACAGGCCCAATCTGCACCTAGCATTTACTCTGCTGTTTTCCCAAACCTAAGTTGGAACAGAAATTCCCCTCAGCATTGCATGCCACTTTCACTTTGATTGATGGTCAGATTTTATGGCAGTGCCCAGACTGCATGCTGCGTTCACTTTGTTTGATCTCTCGGTTTTATGAAACTGTCTGCATGGATTAATGGCCGTTTTCTGTACTCTGCAGTCAGTACGGCATTGGCCCAGGGTATTTGAATGTGGTTTTGAGTCACATCTGTTTCTGTTCCAGTGGGTTTGGTAAAACAACAGAGCAAATGCTAGATGCAGATTGGGCCACAGATTGACTGAGAGCTACTACAGCTTCAAGATGCATTTATTGAGGTTTTACACACACACACACACACACACACACACACACAGAATACCTTAACAAGTAATACTTCTAGCTGTAGATGGCTACACAGCCTGACTAGGCTGTGTACCCATCTATAGCTAGAAGTATTGCTTGTTAAGGTATTGTGTTCTCATTACAGATAATGGGAAGGTGAGGGGAAATGCCTATTGTTTTAAGTAGTTTTCACAGAAGCATTATTTAGGAGGCAGTACTATTTAGACACTATGTGATTATTTTATTTAAACATCTGTGTCTCTGGCCAGGTTGCTTGTTTTGTACATTGAGTGTCAATTATTTTACACACTAAAATGCCTAAATAGGTGCTCAGAAGCAATTTTTTTTTTAGGAGCCTTGTGAAAGATGCTGCCAGTTGGCTCTCTAAGCCTATATTGCTCTTAAACATTGAACAAATTCCTTAAGAACATACAAAATACATTTCTGAGGGAAAGTGACAATGGAATGCTAACAGAGATACACCTTTCTAAATTGTTCAAAGAATGGGCTTTGAAAAGCATAATTCTGGTCAGGTATAACTTTGAAAAGTATAACTCTTCTTATGTTGCTGAATGTCCTAGAAGTGCCTGACAAGTAATCCAGCCCCTAACCCGGCTCCAGAACACAATGGGCCATCACAGCTCTTTTCCTTAACTAACTAACCAAGCAGGAGATGGGAAGGGCTTACACAGAGCACTGCTGTAAGAATTCCCTTTAGCTCTTGATGCTGACACAAGCATATGCAACATCCATGAAATCCAGAAACTGTGGCAAATATATTTGTTATGTTTCTTGGCATTCCTGGATGTTCCTTACCTTTCTGGGCCAGATATAGGGAAGTAGGATAGTTGGCTTCTTCAAAGCCCCTATGTACATGTATCTACTATACTTATCTGACTGTGCACAAGGACAAAAGAAACCACATGGTTGTGCCACTCTTACAGGAGCTGGAAGCAGCTGCAAGTCCAGAAAATAAAGCTGGAGCACCACCTGTAGCTCTGGGCAAAAGCAATGGAGAATCAGGCAACTTACTTTCCCAATGGGAGAAAAGAAGTGATGTGTGAGGTAATTGTGCTAGTCTTATGAGGAAGTAAAAGTTGCTACAATTTGCAGTCACACACCTGGAATACTATGTACCTCTCTGCTCCCAGTGTAAGACAAATAGGGCAGCTAGCATTCTCCTATATACCAGTATCCCTATCCTAAACACATATCATTCTCTACTTTAGTGGGGGGAGGATTATGTAGCATGAGCGGGTGCCACTCTGGTAGGTAAACAGAAATTGCTTTGAGATCAGATTGCACATATGGCCTATTACCGACCTCTCTGGGCCAGCTGTAGGAAGATGTAATCGCTGGCTCTCAAAACCCTAGATGAGAACATCCCTTTCCATAGATCACTTAATTTCCCACGTTGGACAACAGAAAATGTTGTATTGCATGTTTGTACAGGGAGCCAGAATTTGCTCCAGGTAACGATCCCATGCCTGGAACACAAGCTGCCTCTCTGCATTCGGTGTAGGTATTTCATCTGTTTTGTGCTGAAGAAAAAGACAACATACGCTGGTGTTAAGCATATAGTAAGGAAGGAAGGCAGTAGCTACAGTAATGAAAAAGGCTGCGCTTCACCGTTATTTACCAGTGCTCTCTTTTGTTTCTGTTCATTTCTTACAATAGGTCAATGCATCTCAGTCTTGTTCCAAAAAACTGGGGACATGTACTCTCCTTCACCTGGAATACAATTCCACATAAATTATATTTAATGTTAATTTAATTATGAAACTTAAGCATGCCATATTGAACGTTTATGATCTATGATACACATGTTTCTGCAGAATTAAAGAGAGAGACTATTAAATGCTTGGTCACCTTCAATAAGTGTTATTATCAATTATATCCTTAATTATTATGATCTGTCAAGATAAGTTGTATGAGTGAGTACAAGGCAGAGTTGAGGGGTTATGTTTCTGTGTCATTAATTTTAAAGTTGAACAAATGAAAAAGTGTTTGGGAAATTGGTCTTTGATTCTGCCTTTTCCCCTTAAATGATTCATCTGAAAAGATAAAGTGGAGGGGAAGAATGGTCTAGTGGGTTGTGTTAAGTAGCGGAATAATCAACCCAGCTTAGCCTCTGGCTAGGAAAAAAAACACTATGCCAATAAGAGCGGCAATACTGCAGATATTACAGATAAATTTCTTCAGGTATTACAGATAAATATCTGACCTTTCCCCACAAAATCCCTGTGGAAAATATGTGTTTAAAATCACAGCATATTCTCAATCATGAGTTTTTATATCATATAGATTTGCTGCTTATTGCAATGTTGCAGTGTGGAAGGTGTGTTACTTAGAGAAGGAGAGGAATAGAATAGAATAGAATAGAATAGAATAGACTCACAGAGTTGGAAGGGGCCATATGGGCCATCTAGTCTAACCCCCTACTCAATGCAGGATCAGCCTAGAGCATCTCTGACAAGTGTTTGTCCAGCCACTGCTTAAAGACTGCCAGTGAGGGGGAGCTCACCACTTCCCAAGATAGCTGATTCCACTGTTGCACAACTCTTGCTGTAAAAAAAGTTTTCCCTAAAACCCAGCCGGTACCTTCCCGCCCTTAATTTAAACCTATTATTGTGAGTCCTAATCCTCTGCTGCCAACAGGAACAGCTCCCTGCCCTCCTCTAAGTGACAGCCCTTCAAATACTTAAAGAGAGCAATCATTCATGTCCCTCCTCAACCTCCTCTTCTCCAGACTAAACATGCCCAGGTCCCCCAACCTTTCTTCATAGAGCTTGGTCTCTGGGGCCCCAATTATCCTTGTTGCTCTCCTCTGTACCCACTCCATCTGTCCACATCCTTTTTGAAGCAAGGCCTCCAGAAGTGCACACAATGCTCCAGGTGTGGCCTGACCAATGCAGTGTACAGTGGGACTATCACATCTTGTGATTTGGATGTTAGGCCTCTGTTGATACAACCCACGATCACATTAGCATTTTTTGTCACCGTGTCACACTGGCTGCTCATATTTAACTTACGGTCCACATATACTGCTACTGTAGAAAAACTCATGAATACCCAGATTCTCCCTTTGGAGTGCTGACAGGTACCAATGGTTTGCCACTTTTATAATGAGACTAGGAATAAGGCCCGTTGTGGAAATAAATACAATGGGCTCTAGAAAGAGGCTCTGTGAGAGTGCCAAGGACTTGGGCACTCAGCATCAATTTGCTATGGCAACCTCAGCAGGGTATAAGGACACAGAGTCCCCCATTTTCTCCAGGGGGACTGATCAATGCCATCTGGAGAGCAGTTGTAATTCTGAGTGATCTCCAGCCCTCACCTGGAGATTGGCAACAGTGATTCCCCAGAGGGAATGGCTGGTTTGGAGGGCAGAGTCCATGACATTGTACCTGTCTGAGGCCCCACTCTTCCTCAAACCTCACCCTCGCCAGGCTCCATCCCTCAAATCTCCAGAAATTCCCCACCTGGAGTTGGCAACCCTATCTCCTTTCCAGCCAAGCATCAACCTACCTTTACTTCCCCCTCACTGTCCAGCTTTCCAGCTCCCCCCCACCTGCAGCCTCTACCGTGCTCTGAAGCCCTGACTGCCACGTCACATTGGCTGTCATGGAGGGTGGGGGCATCTCAGCAGGGTATAAGGGCACAATGAGTTTTCTCCCAAAGGCCAAAATAGGTGTGGAGACGGCCCTTTACTGACAGAAACCATGCTTGGTTGACTAGCAGCAGGCACCAAGGGGAAAGTAGGGTTCCCAGCTCTGAGTAGGGAAACACCTGGAGATTTGGGGGGGGATCCTGTGGAGGGCAGCATGGGGGGTGGGTGGAAGGACTCAGCAGGAATTTCCCAACCTGGAGCTGGCAATGGACTGGCCCCAATAAGTTCCTCACAAAGGCGTAGAAAGGGGTTTGTTTCTTTGCCTTCTTACTGACAGAACCAAGCATGGTTGCCTACCAACAGCCACTGAGGGAAAAGTTAGAATGCTTTGGCCGCTGGCCTGTATGGCATTCTATTCAGCTGAGGCCTTTCCTCTCCCCTCCTCAAACTCTGGCTTCCTTAAACTGGCTCCCTTACCTGGAGTTGGCAACCCTATGAGTTCCCCACAACAGCCACTGAGGGAAAACTATGAGTCCCCCACAGGAGCAGAGCAAAAGAAGTGTCTTCATTGTGAGACACAGTGCTTCTGACAGAAAACAGTGGCTGAAAGGGGAATGGGCGGGGAAGAGGAGCAGACCCAGCACCCAGCCAATGGCATGCAAGTACTCTTGAGTGTGGACTGATGGGCCAATGGCTGAGGGAGAGCATTTTACAGCCAATCAGAGCACATGGAATGTTGCCACTCCACCTGGCTTTTATATAATAGGGACAGATAACACTGTTTGCTCTAAAAAACTAATGATCTCTGATGCTTTGAACTTCAGTAAGTTTCTACTACAAAATATGCTGGATGATCTTTCCTAGTCCTTCTTTAATTACTTGATGTTGTATGCATTAGGTAGTTAGCACTTCCTTCGGTTTCAGTATGTTTGTGTTTGTTCCATATATGCATTAAACATTTAACAAACTGCAAACTATGAAGACGCCAACAAGACAGGATAGGATTAAGGGTTCATAATTCCCTGGGCCAAGGTTGGTTTGGGGTCCCAAGAAATCCACATGCCTCCGTTTACTCTCACACTACTACTTATGAAATGCCTGTAATCTCCAGGCTTCAGCAACAGCAAGAAGTTCTTAAAAATTGTAATTTACTCTTTGTTTCACTTGAACTGATTTCCCTGTAGCAAAAGAGTGCTTGTTGTGTTTTCAGTTAAGTGAACGGTTAAAGTGAGTGACTATAGACCACTGAAGAGGCCTTTTGCTTAATTAAAAATTGGTGAATCTTTGCCTCCTTCATGTTTCTTTCTCTCTTTCTTGCTCTCTCTTCTGAGTATGTATGAGGGAACTTTTTTTTGGGGGGGGGGCATGAATGTTATCTTAAGTCATTATTCTGAATATTATCAGGTATTTAACCAGTAGGTCAGACAAAATTATTTCCACCATCACTAGAACCCTTTTTTTAGACACAGATATTCTAGGAAACTGGAATGCACAAAATAGTTTTTCTCTCTCTCTCTCTTTAAGTTCAGTGAATGCATTCTTTTCCCCCATAATCTATATAGCTAATTGCCAAGTGGCCCCCTGTGTGCAAATAACTAAATCCGTGGGGGGGGGGGGGCAGGGAGATTTTTCTGCACAGGTGGGGGACTCCCCCCATGTGCAGAAAACCCCTAAAAGTTAAGAAAAAAAACTTTGGGGGATATTTAAATCCCCCCAAAAGTTAAAGCATTCCCTGCGCATGCTGTTGGGGGGGGGGAGGCTCAATGGGCCTGGCGGCTGTGAGCCGCTCAGGCCTCGCTGGTACAGGGGGGAAGAGGGAGGAGGATCAGCGGGCCTTGCTGCTGCCGCCGCTGGGAAAGGGGTGCATGGGAGGAGGATTGGCAGGCCTTGCTGCTGCTGTCCCTGCCGAGGGGGGTGGGAGGAGGATGGGTGGGCCTCGCCACTGCTTCCGCTGTCCCAGTCGAGAGGGGTGGGAGGAGGATCGGCGTGCCTCACCGCCACCACCACTGTCACTGGGGAGGGGGGTGGGAGGGGTATTGGAATACTCCCTCCCCCTGCAAGTATCATTAGTCTCCCTTCTTGTCCAGCCCTAATTGGCAGAGCTGGCCTGACCATTAGGCAAACCTAGGCAACTGCTTAGGAGCCAGAGTGGGTGACAGTTTGCGGGGCAGCAAACAGCTCTGCACTAAGCTGCTGTTCCTCCTCCCTTCCTTCAGGTTCCTCAGCCACCCTTCCTCATGTGCTGCTGAGGGGCATTAAGTGCATGCCGGGGCAGGTGGGGGGGGGGGTGTGTGTGAGGAAGGAAGAGCAAGAAGGTGTGCACCCACTAGTTGAGACTGCACTATGGCAGTGCTTTGCGAGCAGAGACTCAGGCAGCTCCAGCTCCACCTCTCACTGCTCTCCCAGCCAGTTGATTGGTTGGCAATCTGCAGCAGCCAGATAGCTTCGCCTCAAATTCTTCCTTGACTGTTTATGAGGTATGTATAGAAGGATGCACTTGCCTAAAGAAGCCTCTGAGCCCTCCCAGCTGCAACAAGTTAGGTGGGGAATGAGGGAGCATCATGTCTGCCATCTGGGCTGGCCTGTGCTGGTTCTCTGCTCTCTCCCTGGGTTTCTCTAATGAGGGCTCCACCTCTGATGCTCCATGCTGCATTGACTTGACAGCCCAAATGCTGCCCTTGCTGTTCACTGCACAATGGCCCTACAAAACAGGGCTGAGTCATTGTGCTGGTAGGGCCATGCTGATGATCCCACCCTATCTATTTCCAGCTAGCCCATAAATAAGGGTGCACCCTCACCTCAGAACAAGGCTCCTCTTGCCTTTACAGCACCCATGAAAGTCTGGTGCCTTAGACTACCTGTATTGTCAAGATGGCCCTGCATGCTTTTCTCTCTATTGAGTGTGTGTGTGTGTGCGTGCGCGCATGCATACACACGTGCCAAGGCCATAGTTCTCCTAGGGCACCAAAAACCTTGGGGTAGCCCTGCCAAATTCATTCATTTATTTATTTATTTATTTATTAGATTTATATACTGCCTTCCCCAGACAGGCTCAATTGGCTTTCAGCATCTGGGCATGTGGGAACAACACTTCTTCCAGTCAACTTTACCAAACCAGGTCAGTGAATAAAGGGGAGGGGAAATCTCAGAGTATATATTCAAGTCTTTGGTTCTTTCCCCATTTGCCTGCCTGTCCCGATTTTTTTCAGTGTGTTTGAGTCTAGGCAATTTAACATCCAAATAACCTGGGGCAACAGCAGGCTAATGTAATGCAGAATGGCAACCGGGGGTGGGGTGGGGGGACAGAATAAAAAGAAGGTTGAACTTGGTTTTAGTGCAGAATGGGGGGAAAGACCTGGATTAAAAAGAAGGTTGAATTCAATTTTAGTGAAGAATTGCTTGGAGGACACCACAGTGAACATGGATTAAAATGAGACTGCAGAAAGGGCCTTTGTATAAACCTCGGCTGCTGAATTGAGAGACTTCCCAGACCTTCATCAGGTGTTCTCCAAGATTGTACGGTTTCTTCATTTCTTAAACTCCAAAGCTTCCCTAGGCTTATTCATTGTTGTATAGAGCCTTACAAATCACCCTTTGGAAGTGTCTGCTTAGTTCTGTTGGGACTGCAGTTAATGTCTATCACTCAGACTAATTAAAATAAACTTAAACTAACAGCACATGCTGGGTATGTTCAGACTCCCATTTTTTCTTTGTGAAGTACATGAGCATTTTTCAGCAACATTTTTTTTTGACTGGCAATATGCTTGAACTTTAAAAGTTTGGCACATTTCATATTCTAAACCAGGAGACTGCTAATTTTTTCAGTGTCACTAAAGTTGATACAGAATTACACAAACTTTCAAGTTATATAGAAGTATTCGTCAGCCAAATGTAAAATCTACCTGAAAAAGACCATAGTTCTGTGTAATTCATACACTCGCACTCCTAGAGGTATAATAAAAATCCATTGATCTTTGTATTTCTTCCTCTCCAAGACCAATCCTTCAACTATTGCTTATTCTTCTGTGTATCTGGGAAGACATGGCTTTGCAGATTGTGCAAAATGAGGTGGAATATCCATCTGTATCTATACAATGCAGGTGTATTGTAACCAGCTCAGTGAATCTTTGACACCATAATGCATGATGACATAGTTGTTTCAATTCATGCTTAACAATAATTGATTTATTACACTTGCATACCTTACTGGGCATTTAACATCATCATGTTTCTTTGAGTTAAAGCAAGAGGTAGCGAGAAAAGCTATTAAATGCTTGGTCACTTCCAATAAGTGCTATTATCAATTATAGCTACTGATTACTATTATTTGTCAAGATCTACATTTGAACAGAAAACTTTCATACTATTAATATGCATTTGCATATTAAAGAATATGAAAATGTAGCTACACATGAATAGCAGCTTATTTTAAAATATTTATGACTCAAATGTTTCCATTAAAAATAAATAATAAATCTGGTTTGCATTATAAGCGAACAGACAGGAAAAATATTAAAAAGTATTTTGAAATCAGTGAACTTGAAAAGCCATCCATAACAAATAGTGCTTTATTATACTAAGCCAAGTCTTTTGATAATGTGTCATTTTTCAAAGTCTCAACCAGATTATGAAATAAATTCCAGTGTAGCAGAAATATGTGCATTTTATCTCCCCAAAAGGTAACTGCATGATAATGAATAGGGTTGCCAGGTCTCCCACTATGGCAGGAGACTCTCACCTGCAACCCTTGCTTCCTACTGCCACTCTGTCAGCTGTCAGGAGGCAATAAATTAAAAAGTCGCTGTCAGTGTGGAGGCATGACATCACTTCCATGGAAAACCCAGAAGTGACATCATGCCTCTCTAGAAATCACCAGAAATACTATGGTAGAGTTTCCAGTGATTCTTAAAGAGTCAGGAGATCACTTCTGGTTTTCCCCTGGAAGTGACACCATTCCATTGGACAGATGGCACTCCCCTATGTCATGTTGCCAGCTACTGGCAACTGGAATAATGGACCTTTCTCCATATTTAAAGATGTTTATTGTGAGTATGGTTTATCTTTATTTCTAATAGTCAAGGGTGGCTATAGGAGAGTACCTAAATTTGCAGTTAAATCTGACTTTAAAAAAATCTGATTCAGGTAGAAAAAATTCAAAATGTTGATAGTAATGTTCATGCATGTGCATACATCACTAAAACAAAGAAACATTGGCAGCATTTTGGATTGCCATAGCAATACAAAATGGCACATGAACACTGGCGGCAACAAGTAGGTGAGAAGAGGACAACTGATGCAGTGGTGGAGGGAGGAAGTTCAGTCTATGGGGGGAGACTAGGGAAAGAGACTGGGGGAGGGGGCGCTGAGGTGTAACCAAGAAATCCCAGAACTGCGGGTGTATGAACCCTGTAATCAAGTCAAAACTGGGCTAAGGAATTAAATGCTTAGAGGTTACAGATGAGATAGAATGTTTCCATCTATACAGCATGAATAGTAGGATTACCAATCTCAATGTGAGACCCGAAGTTCTCCTATAATTACAACTGATTTTTCGACTATAGAGATTAGACCGATTTACCACAAGGCGCTGCCCCGGCGTTGTTCTTCGGTTTCCACAATTGCGTGCTTCAATTTTACACTATTTGCAGTGGGGCTCATTTTGACCCATGGCTTGACGCGATTTCCCCTGCAGCTTCAGTGATCCTGTTTTTTGAGGATCACTGAAGCCACAGGGAAAATTGGAGGAAATCGGGCAGAGCTGCAGGTCAAAATGCGCCTCGCGGCAAATAGTGGGAAATTCTAGCAGGCAATCGGGGCAAAGGGAAGAATGATGCCGGGGCAATGCCTTGTGGGGAATCAGTCTTAGTTTCCCTGCAAGATACAGCAGCTTCCCCTGAATTCCAAACTATCTTTCCCAGGGACCATCTCACAAATCTCCAGGGATTTCCCAATCCAGAGTTGGAAACCCTACTGAGAATAGAAGATTGCAGATTTGTGACTACACAGGACAGAGTTTGGAAATCCATTCTGTAGAATGTGATGGAGCAAAGGAAAGCCTGTGGAAAGACAGTTAGGGGAGGGGTGTGCTAAAGAGAACCCGTTTGGAGTAGTGATTAGGAGTGTGGACTCTAATCTGGGGAAACCAGGTTTGATTCCCCACACCTCCACATGCAGCTGTTAGTGTGACCTTGGGTCAGCCATAAGTTCTTTCACAGCTGTTCTCTCAAGGGCAGTTCTCAGGAGAGCTCTCTCAGCCCCACCTACCTCACAGGGTGCCTGTTATGGGGAGGAGAAGGGAAAGAGATTGTAAGCCACTCTGAGACTCCTTCAGGTAGTGAAGGGCAGGGTATAAATTGAATATCTTCTTCTCTCGAAAGCCTGCAGCAAGGAAGGACATAGACTTGCCAGGTTCCTGGTCAGGGTGAGGGATTCCCCACTTTTGCAGGCTCCAGTCTGCCACCAGCCAGCTGGCCGGTAGAGGAAACCCTCCCCCAAACATATATCCCCACACAATGTCAGTGACATGCTGGCATCACTTCCGGAAGTGACATCATTGTGTTGGCGACATTGGGGGTGACATTCTACTTTTGGGGCAAAACTCTATGGTTTGTAGCCATTTTTACCATAGAGTTTTGCCCAAAACTAGAGGGTCACCCCAACGTCACTGATGCAATGATGTCACTTCCGGAAGTGATGTCAGCACATTGCTGATGTCCCTGCCCACCCCTGGGATGCCCCCAAATCCCCCCACTGATAGGAGGAAAGCACCTGACAACCCTAGAAGGAAGAGGGGAAAATTAAATTTTCTTCCTGCCTGAATTCTTGCAAGTCCCCCTTTTGTATGCAAAATGTCATGAGGAAAGTGCAAAGATATTCTAGTGTTACTAGAATATCAAAGATATTCTAGTGTTACTTTTGAATAATGGATTTAAGATGTTATAGCATTCTGTACCACCTGAAGATCTTCAGTCTCTCCTTCATACTCACATTTTTTTCAGGGATGCTGAGGCTGGAATGGAGTATAAAATTTTGGGCAATTCAGTTTTAGAATCACATGCAGCAACCTGCATACAAAATAAATCCAACTGGAAGATAAAATATATAAATTAAATTTTGCTCTATGTTACAGCCACCTGTGGTATGACTCCATACCTGCTTAGCTGATCATTACATAATACTGTTTTCATAAGTGTAGCTGCAGCTTTTGCTAATGATTGGATACAGGCCTTGTAAATAGAAAGATGGGGCATAGGGATACTCAAAAGGAGGATTTTGGTTTTGTCCTCTTCTTTAGGCACTAAGCTACTAGTAGTTAAACTGTGAACTGTTTCATCTGTGACTTCTTTTTTTAAAGTGGAAAGAGTGTGTGTGTGTTTTCTGCTTCTGTGGAACCCTATCTAACAGGGACAATAAGTGCCTGCATGCTGTTTTCAACTGACATTCCAGAAATGCTCATCAGATTAAGAGAATTCTCACCACTAAGTGCTTTGCAGTATTGAGATGACTGACAACCTTCTCCCTCTATAACATTGCTTTCACAGTGCTCCATATATCATGTGCAGCAAGACCTTTCACATTGCTTTTGGTTAGCCACAGGCATGGTGATGATGAGGACTTGCTTGTAGTTATGTTGTGTGGCTACAGGGCCAGGTGCATTGCTTTGTTATAGCAGTGTGAAACATGGTACATTTAATATATAGCCATGGAACTGAACTATCAAGTTGTAGCTTCCCTTTGGGGTCAGTGACCCACTCTGTTGGACTTTTATTTTATTTCTTATGTCCATGAAGTTTTGTTGTGCAGTTCAATATCTCTAACAGAGCAAAGGGCACAGCCAGCGTCTGTCTATTATGTTTCAAGAAGTATCAGGTTTATGATCTGCTCACTTCTGATTCCACCTGCTTCCCACATTCAAACCTTTGCCTACCTGTCTTCCTTATCACAGCCGCAGCACACAACATTCCTTTTCAGTTTTCTCAGATAGAACCCAAGTGCTTTGTGGTAAACTGTGTAAACAGTAAACTCAGAGATGTTATGTTCAATTAGAAAAATAGTGTTCTGTATCATTAGTCAATAGTTGTAGTGAGACTTTAGTCTATAGGACAATCCCTAGAACGATAGAGGAGAGATCACTGTAATTCTGTACAGTTCTTTTGCACAATGTTGTATTAGAAATGCCATTTTGTTCTGCAGTGAACATAGGAGCTCAAAGCTGTTGGGACTTAGTTTTAGTCCACTGGATCCACTTTCAATCCACTTTCAGTCCACTTTCCAACTGGATTTTGCCAATTTACAAAGTACAAATCCAGTTGGAAAGCGCACTGAAAGTGGATTGAAAGTCGGATATTTAGTGTGTGCGACTGCAGCCTAAAAGAAGCAATGGTAGTTAAGCCTCAAGCTACACATTATGTGGCATTCCATGATTTCAAATGCTTTTTGGTCCACATCAGCCTGACTAGAGCCTGCATGGAGGAAGGGCGTGTCAAACTTGCTGTGAGGACATTAGCTGGGCAGATCCCAGCAAGGGGCTTTACCAGGAATGGTGCTGCTACCTTTCCATCCCCTGGCATCAAAACTCACCTTAGTCAGTCATTTTGTCCACCATATAATGAAAGCTGCTGCTGTGGAAATAATTGGGGGGGGGGAGTCACTTTGCAGACTTCATACCAGCAGTAAAGTGGAAAATGACAACTTTATTACTTTATTTTGGTAGATGCTAAACTCACCAAGGTGTCAAGAGACAAATTACACTCACTCCCCCTCTCTTTGCAAATCAGTGGACATCAAGAATTTTGTGAAATTTCTGCATGTCACGGATACAGCCGGAAAAAGGTTTTGCAAGCACTGTGTTAGGAAGGCTGACAGAAAAGTATGGATTGTTGATATATAATACTTGTACTCCTATAGTGGTATCAATGGAGTGCAAACTATTGTTCTAGCAAAGGAGTGCAAGCTATTCTAGGGGGGTGGTATCTTCCGATATTATTGGTACCTTTTTCTCCCCACAACTGGAAAGTTGTGTTGATGCATGCTACTGACACTTTTGGCCAGACAATTTTTTTTGCACTATTACATCACATTTATTCATCCCCCCCCCTTCCCCCGAGGAACATAATGCTGGGAAGTGGCCTTACAGCATTTGCCAAACTGCCAAAACTGGCCCTGAAAACTCTGTCTCAGACATCTGGGAATGTTAGAGTAGAAGTTGTCAAATAGATAACCAGTCAGTGCATTAGAAGTGGTTTCTCATGGTACACATCTTGATCATTATGGGTACACACAGGCAAAAATATACTTGGCCACCTTTGTACCCAATTAGGGTCATCAAGGGAGTCAACAGGTAAAAATACAATACAAATAATTTTTTTAAAACAGTATGTTTTAAAAACAGTATGCATGCAATTTTTAAAAACAGTATGTATACAACTGACAATTAAAGATCTGGATTGTGATATGCATTGGAAGATTAAATTAGTTGTAACTTTTGATTTTAAAAAATTGAGTGATACATTCCTCAGTACTGATAATTTTGTTTTCTTCTGTTAGTTAATTTATGTCTCCTTTTAATCCAGTGCTGAGTGATGAAATTAAGTTCTCTTCTTTCTACCTGATATTTTCAAATGAACAACTTATTACAATTGTTCAATTGGTTAAGCATTTTTGGATGAACATCACTTTCAGTGATAAGGGTGGAGAAACTTTTCCACACACTTTGAGACTAATGTTTCCTCCAGATTGATAATTTTGCTGCTCAGAGTGGTTTACAATCCCTTTCCCTTCCCCTCCCCACAACAGACACTGTGTGATATGCAGGCTGAGGACAGACTAGGAAAATGAGGTGGGAGAGCTCCGCTTCAGAAGCAGGGGAAGGGAGGCCATTCAAACAGCCGCAGCTGTCCTCCGGCTCCCTTCCATACTCACCCACTTGTGAGGCGCTTCCCTGCCACCTCAGAGGGACATCAGGAGAAAGCGGTGTCCAGGAGCCATCTGCCGCTTTGATCCCGCTTCTCAGCAGTGTGGATGGGAGGAGGCAGGATTCAAGCGGCCACAGAGAGGTGCGCATGAGTGCATGAGCGCTCATGTGCTCATGTGCACAAGCAGCTCCAATACAAAAGGTGGGGGATTTTAACTGTTTAGACTGCTGCTGCACCCATACGCCTATGTGCATAGGCACCCATGCGCCTATTTCCGAAACGGCCCCCTACGAGCTGCGGCGGCTGGCCTGCCTGGGGCCACTCTGCAGCAGTGTGAACTGCCATCGCGCCTCCTCCCTGGCATGCTCCCATGGGAAACTGGCCAGTGTGAACGGCCAGCCCTGGCCCAGTTTTCCCCTGTGGGTTTTGCTCCCACTTCCGTCCCGAGGCAGATTGCAAGTCTGTCCTCAGCCGCAGTTTGAGCTCAAGAATGAGGACTGTGCTGAAACTGGTTGCATTTCAGCAGTGGGCTTTATAGTAGTCTTACAGCATCAATAGATATATTACTTTCAATAACCAATTTGCATTTTCACAAAAACTGTTGAACAAATAGGTAATTTTAGACTCTGGAACCCTTTCCCATGAGATAGTAGTGTTCACTTCAAATGTGAAATTACAGCCAGTGTGTGGACTCCCTCCTGTTGAGCCCATGAGTAGGGGGGCTGGATTTCTGCTGCAAAGCCCAGTCCTGAGGTAAACACTACATAGAACTGGAACTCAGGAAAAGCTATGCTCCAAAAGAACAAATGGGAAATAGGCAAGTGTCTCTGAAATCTGTTTCCTTATGGATCTTACAAGTACTTTTGTAATCACATTGTTTCTTGTAAAGTGGAGAAATGTCTTATTTTTGCTGGGATTTTCTCTTAACCTATCAGTGAGCCAGGAAGTCTGTGCTTCAAATTTTCATAATCCATGAAAACATCTACGAACACTTTGGGTTGCTGGGAGGCTGGGGAGGGGTGACTTGAGAGTGGCCATCAGTGACAGTGCGATGTCACTTTCAGGAAAACCATAGGAGATGTCATGCTTCTTTAGGAATCATTGGAAATTATATGGTAAAACCACAGAGTTTCTGGCAATTCCTAGAGAGGACTGGTGTCACTTCGAGGCCCTGGAAGTGGTGTCATGTCATCGGCATGAAGGCCATTTTTTAAAATTCTTCTGCCTCCATTTCAAGCAGCAGCAGAAAACAAGAGTCAGAGTCAGGGAAAGCCTGGTCCATGCTAATGGACTGGCATCCCTAAAATGACTTATGACAGTATTCTCTAAGGCCCCTTTCAGACAGCCTTTGTAATCTGTTTTCATAGCAAGTTGCTAATGGATTTTTTGTGTCATTTCAGACACAACCATTTTTGCAACCAGCTACTAACAGATTTTATTTACCTGTTCATACAAAGCCACTCGTATCCTGTTGGCAAAGCAGGGCTGAGCTGTTTTGGGGGGAAATAGCTTTCTTCCATTTTCACTTCTTTGTTGCAATTCTGAATCACTGTGGTGTGCTGTTTAAAAAGTCCATAGTGCTTCATACAATGCTATTTTTTCCCTGCCCCTTTTCACTACACAACCTTTCTTGCCCCACTGATTCCATTGAGAGATTGTAGGTACAGTCAGATGAGTACTTTGATCTGTTGTTGTTGCTTCTCACCAATTATTTATTTATTTATTATTTTTATCTAGACCTCGCCTTGCCGGACAAACTGGCTCAAAGTGGCTTACAGAAGTGAAAATATTATAAAACAATAAAAACAAGTTAAAACAAAATCAATTACAGATAAAACAGACAAGTGATGGCAGACTTCAGAATCAACTAGTAGTAAGGCAGCATCCGAAAGGGTCTCAGTCCAAGAGATGCTACAAGGGCTTGTTTGTCGATGCCGTGTTCATCAGTGGTGGCTCCTAATCAAAGGCCTGGTGGAAGAGCTCTGTTTTACAGGCCCTGCAGAACTGTAGAAGGTTCCACTGGGCCCTGATGTCCTCCGAGAGTTCATTCTACAAGCATGGAGCCACCACTGGCTCTGGTGGTCGCCAATCTGGCCTCTCTTGGACCAGGGAGGGTCAGGTGGTGTTGTGTCCCTGACCTCAGTGCTCTCTGGGGCACATGTGGGAAAAGGCGGTCCCTCAAGTAGGCAGGCCCCTGACCATATAGGGCTTTAAAGATCAAAACCAGCACCTTGAACCGAATCCAGTACACTATGGGCAGCCAGTGCAGTGTCCTCAGCACAGGCTGGATGTGGTCCCATATGGAGAGACCCATCAGCAGCCTGGCTGTGGCATTCAACACCAACTGCAGCCTCCAGATCTGACACAAGGGCAGCCCCATGTAGAGCGCGTTGCAGTGGTGTGATCTCAAGGTGACCATTGCGTGGATCACTGTAGCCAGGTCATTGCATTTGAGGAAGGGAACCAACTGCCTAATCAGCCACAGATGATAAAAGGCCGCCTTGGCAGTGGCTGCTACCTGGGCCTCCACTGGATTTAAATTGCTCATTCCCATTAAATTCCTGATTCCATAAACCAATGGATTTAAATTGCTCATTCAGACAGCAACATCTGTATCCCGTCCTGCCATCATCAGTCCCCTGTGCTCACCCCAACTTTCCCGCCACTGGATAAAGTCTGGTATTTACTGAACCCACTAGGTTCACCATGCATATCCAGATGTCTGATCACTCCGCTGCATGCTTGAGCTGTTTGGGAAGTCTGACGCTTCCACTC
This sequence comes from Lepidodactylus listeri, assembly GCA_029233225.1. Lineage (NCBI taxonomy): Eukaryota > Metazoa > Chordata > Lepidosauria > Squamata > Gekkonidae > Lepidodactylus > Lepidodactylus listeri. The sequence continues at coordinate 114,515,434 of JARCFY010000002.1, read as the reverse complement.
TGTGGCTGCTATTTTTTTTACTTAGTTAGTGATGTGTGCATAAGTGCATATTCTCACTGGGGTTGTGAATAACTGCCTGATGGTGAATAAGTGCTTCAGTGCGTGTGCAAAAAGGATTTTTTTTAAAAAAGATGCCACCCAAGTGCCTGCTCATGGTAAATGCAGCAGTAGTCTGAAAGGTTGACCATGGAGTGAGTGCGCAGTGAGGTGGGATAAGGGTAGCATGTTTGGACAAAACTCTCTGAAGCAAATAGTATCGGATAAATTAGAGACACGGTCAGACTGCACCAGCTTCTGTTGTCCGCCCATAGCCTATATTGGTTTGGTGCTACGGTGCTCAACTTAGAATGTTTGGAGGGGAAGGGCAAGAAAGATCACATGCCAAAAAAGGGTGGGACAAGAAGCGGTGCAGTTTGAAATGGCCATAGTGCTTCAGAGACAGCTCATTAACAGGATGAAGTTTGAAGAAGAAGAGAGAGAAGAGATTGGATTTATACCCCGCCCTTCACTACCCAAGGGAGTCTCAGAGTGGTTTACAAACTCCTTTCCCTCCCCCACCCCACAACAGACACCCTGTGAAGTGGGTGGGGCTGAGAGAGCTCTGAGACAACTGTCCTTGAGAGAACAGCTGGTAGAGAGCTATGGCTTGCCCAAGGTCATCCAGCAGGTGCAAGTAGAGGAGTGGGGAATCAAACCCAGTTTTTCCAGATTAGAGTCCGCACACTTAACCACTACACCAAACTGGCTCTGTATGAAACCCCTGTCCCTGTATTGCTTTACTCAGAACCATGCCAACAATGGATAGCACCAGGTTTAGAATGGTAATGTCAAAGGGGCCAACTAGTCAGTCTCCTTTTCCCCACCACTATCACCACTAATACCAGTCTTCCTGTAAGATTGCTGTTGTGGATGAATGATTGAACACTTAGGAAAATCTTTCTGTATTTCACAGAAACAACAACAATAATACACATTTAAAATGATAGCATCTCATGTTTAGATATTACATTATCCAGTTTTCCTCTTCTTGACACTCTTTTGAAGTTGTCACGTCTAAAGTTGTTTTAAACATATGCCATATACAAAGAGTGAAATTGCTGGCTAGCCCTGACTATGTCGGCCACATTTCAACCTGGAGTAAATTTGACAGTTGAGTAACTGCAGACATTGCTGTAATAGCAACATTACAATCCAGAATGGATGAATGCATTGCATATGCTCTTTACAGGGACTGAGATTGGTTGATTGCAATTCAGGAAGCCCAGCTTGAGCTCCAGACATTAGTGAAATAGCTTGAAACTACACAATGATGTCTTGGGATAGGGTGTGGCATCAGGGAATCTATTGCTAAAATTCTATCAAAAATAAAATGTTACTATTTCCCCCCCCAAAAAAGTCCCCCTTTTTGGCATGAAGTAACTGATGGGTTTTGAAGAGCAAATGGTTTTCTCTTCAGAGTAGAAGCAATTACATTACCAGTTTGTAGTATGATGTTTGTATGTGTAAATCCACTTGCCAGCAATTCCACATTTTTGCTGCTATTTACCAAGTCTTGTATTTCTTATGGCTCTCTTTTTTCTGGCTTCAAAATGCTCAGTATTTGAAGGACACAAACTATGTGTCCAGTCATAGTGTCCAGTCACATGCTCAGTATTTGAAGGACACAAACTATGTGTCCAAACTAAGGGCATTAGATTAACATTTGCCCAGTGCCACTGTGTCATTCTCTCTTAGTAGCGGTGTGTGAAAATACAGTTCTTAATTATTTTCATGTTACATGAGAAGTTTATGCTTTCTAGCCTCATTGATTTGCCCTTAGTTTCTGAAGCTTATCTCAAGATAATACAAAGTTGAGGTATGATCTGCATTTGGGTTACTAAAATACTAAAATTTCTATAACAAGAGAGATCATATTAAACTAAGTGGAATATAATAAACATGAAGCAGTGTATGATAAACATGAGGCATTCTTTTTTTTTTATAATTTTCACAGTAAAAGGGGCAATATGGAACCACAGACGTTGTGCCAGCTCTGACCTGGATGGCCCAGGCTAGACTGATATCATCAGATCTTGGGAGTTAAGCAGGGTCAGCCCTGGCTAGTACTTGGATGAGAGACCTCCAAGGAATACCAGGGGACGAGGACAGACTGGGAGTCTGGCCAGCTCTGCCTCCGCTTCAAAAGCGGGGCAGAGCAGCGGTTCAGACTGCTGCATCTGCCCCGAGGGGTCCGGCGCCGCGCTCCTCCCGCAGCAGTCGGGCACCACTTAAAAGTGGTGTCCTGGCTGCTGTGGCGTGCGTTCCACCCGCCTCCGGCGGGTGTGAATGCACACCGGGAGGGGGAGCTGCACGGCGTTCGCATGCCGCCGTAGGAAGCCGCCCGCAGTCTGAATGCTGCGGGTGGCTTCCTTCTGGCGGCGTGCGAACATCATGCGGCGGGGGCAATTCCCCCTGCCTTATTCTGCCGTGCCATGGAGGCACGGCAGAATACTAGTCTGTCCTCGGCCAGGGTTGTGACATGGAGGAAGACAATAGTAAATCACCTCTGAAACTATCTTGCCTTGACAACTGTAGGGGGGCTGCCAAAAGTCAGCTGTGACTTGACAGCAATTTCCACCACCTCCACATTGTTCCAAGTTCAGATATTATCTTAATTAGGTAACTGTAACCACTGTTGGACTCAGAATTTTTTTTAAGTATGCTGTGATTGATTTCAGTGTAGAATGTCATATTCCTAAGAAGTATCTACAGAGCAGATCACTATAAGCATTGAGTGCTTAGGGCAGAAGTGAGCAGTTTATGATCTGTGGTCCACATCCAGCCCATCTGGTTCTTGAACTACTTAACAATTTGTCAGGAACATCAGATCAGTGGACAACTTGCTCGTTGATTCTTTTGAAAAACGGTTAAGCAGTTCAAGGGCTGAGGGCCATTAAGGGGGCTGCAAAGTAAAAGAGAAGGGCACATCTGTAGCAACCTGTGTTGGTTCCCTGAATGGAGACAGGGGTGAGCCAGAAATGCCATGAGATCCTCATCATGGGAAACAGGTACAGCTGGACCCAAATGTGGCTCCCAGGCTGAAAATTTTGCCACATGTGGTTTAAAGCCTTAAAATACTTTGTTCATGGAGTTACAATTGATAATTTCAACCAGATATTTGATATTTGCAAAAAATCAAACTTGCCATATTAACACTGTCCCCTCTCTGTCGAGTCAAGTACCTCATATAATCACCTGGATGATTTGCTTTCAGTCCAAACAACCCTGTTGAGTAGTTTTCCATTTTTGCATTTGGTATGGCAGCTGGCTAGGTAACTGCTATTGACTGACACAATTTGTTTGAATTGTGTGTATGCCCCCAGCTCATGATTGAAAATCAAGTATATGTGACTGCATGTGCTGCTTTTGTGCCTGACCAGTGGGTAGCATTAAGACATTAGTGGCAAACACGTTGACACATGCTCAGAATTTACAGGATGGAACTATAGTTCCCAGGTGTGTCATTAAGCAAGCAGACAAACCAGGCTAGGCTAGAACAGCAGAGAGAAAAGCCATGCAGCCCCCCCCCCCATACACACACACAAAAACACACATGTCACCCAGCAGTTAAAAGGAACATAAGATGGGTTTCCCCACCCCTACCCCCTATTGAGTGCTTTGAATAGATGGAGCAGGTAGGAAACTGCCATCACAAAAGCATGCCACATTATGTTTACACATAATGTTTGTGGCCTGGGCTCAAATCCTTGCAAACAATATAGGCAGCCAAAAAATGGCTGTGGCGAGAACAGAAAAATAAAGGGCGTGTGGCTCCCTCTCTCCATCAGCAGGATCAAACCACCTCTTTTATTTTATAGATAATGACGATGATAGAAGAGACTGAGGAAACAGTGAAAGCATTATGAGAACATGCAAAGTATTTACAGTCCAATTCCAACCAATTTTGAATAATAAAAACTGAATCATTTTTGAGGGTTTGAAGGCGCTCATCTTAATTTGTGAGAAAATTGCTATGCAAACAGAAGCATCAAGTATCTCCACACAAGGCCAATCTGAGCCACAGATGATCAAAGTTTAGCTCTTGAGTGCATTGCAAATGTAACATGAAGTACTAATATGGAAGACTACTTCTGAACACGAACAGAATATCTTGCCTTTCACTTACCTGTGTTTATTTATTACTATTAATATACTAATCACATTCAGTTACTTGAAAGATCTCATCTACTTGCATGTTCACATGTTGCAGTTTTATTCTTCCCTGCAAGATCCATTATCAGTACCCCTACTATGTAAGTCATGTGCTGCCATGGTCTGGTCTAAAGCTTTTTCAGCAGCCACCCCATGCCTCTGAAACAGCTTCCCGGAAGAGGCCAGGGGAGCTCCTACCTTCCTGGTTTTCCAGTGAGGCTGCAAAACAGAGTTGTTCTGGAGAGCGTTGGGGGTAATTTGAGACTAGGGTGGCCAAGTCCCCCCCCCCCCAGCCACCAGCGGGGCATGGGGTAGTAGGGATGCCAGCTCCAGGTTGGGAATCTCATGGAGATTTGGGGATGGGGTACAATGTCATACAGTCCACCCTCCAAAGCATCCATTTTCTCCGGGAGAACTGATCTTTGTAGTCTGGAGATGAGCTGTAATTCTCGGGGATCAATTCCCAGGTGACACCTGGAGGTTAGCATCCCTATTTAAAACTGGGCAAAGAGGGAATACCCTGATAGTTGGTGCATAAGTTGTTTTTTGTTTTGTTTTAGGCCCAATTTAAACCTCCCCTCTGAAGTACTTTGACTGCTGTCTTTTCCTATGCTCATTTCATGCTGGTTTCAAATTTCACTCCCTGGGTCTGAAGAGTACTAAGCAACAGGATCTGTTTAAAGCAGTATAATGCTAGCTTGACCACAGGAGGGCAATTAACAAATGTAAACAGTGATTTTTAAACTAGAACAAGTATGGTTTGAAACTAGAAACAGGTATAGATGTTTTTTTTAAAAAAACTAGAATGATTCCAGCAGGAAAGTCAGATGTAGATTTGACCTTAAAGTGTTGTTTTAATGTTTGTTTTATCCATGGTTTTATATTGTTTTAACGTTGCTGTTAGTTCCTGGTATGTCTGAGGGAAAGGTGAATATAGAAATACTTTTAATTGATTAATTAAATATATAAAAATATCTGAATCCTGCTAGGGAAATGTATGTGAGATTTCTCTGTTTTATTTTCACAGTACTCCTGATCTTGCCGGATCTCATCAGATCTCGGAATCTATGCAGGGTTGTCCCCGGTCAGTATTTGGAAGGGAGATCCAAGGAATACTAGGGTCATGACATGGAGCCAGGAAATGACAAACCACCTCTGAACTTCTCTAGCCCTGAAAACCCATAGGGTCACTATAAAACAGATGTGACATGATGGCAAAAAAAAAAGTCATAGCAAAACAGTGAAATAGTTTTGACTGTGGCCTGCCTCACACTTGCAGGAGAATGAGGCTGGAGAATGATGAGGTGGCAGAGTGGATGGTGTCAGTTCAGCCTGTAGGTGGGGGGTGCTGTTTTGGCATGCTCCCCTATGTTTAGAAAGAAAGCCAAGCGAATAAAGAAGGCAGAACCTCACTCCCTGCTGCACTCATTTGTTTGATTGATTGATTGATTTTGCATGCCGTGCCCCCCCTCCCCACACACATACATACATTTAGAGCTGAAATCTACCACCTACAATCTGAAGTGATGCTAAGTCATATATCCTACCCCGCCCCCCATTTTGATTTTATTGTTTTCTACATATAATAGAAATTGGAGTATGTTCTTCTAGCCAAAGGAGCCTTCCTCAAGTGGCTCTTCATCTAATATAAGAGGCTTGCTGAATCAAGCTAGTTGTATATCTAGTCATAGAGGTTGAGGCATTTTCCTGATGTTAGCTCCAAATATTTGTTATATTAATGAATTCACCTCCCCTTGCACTCAGGCCACTGGCCACTACATTTCATTGCCCCAAGTTCCTAAATATACTAAGGAACACAGTAAGCATAATTTTCATTTTATTATTTATTTAATTAATTAGATTTGTGTCCTGCCCTCCTTGCCAAGGCAGGCTCGGGGCAGCTTACATTTAAAAAGTTAAATTACATTAAAACACAAATGCATCAAACACAAAGTAGCATCACAAAACTCATATACCTAACAGCTAACAAATAACAAGTAAAGTGCTGGTGGCAATAACATCCCCAATAGACCACGATGAGATTTTCTTCTGCAAGTTCTTTTCACCTGAAAATCAGAGGTGGAATGGAATGTTATAATATCCAGGGGTCCTTTCATAAAAAAAAGAGGTGCAGGAGCTCATTAGCATAACTTATTTGCATATGCCACACCCCCTGACATCACCAGAAATGTCAGAATGCCACACCCCCTGACGTCACCGGAAGTGTGCCAGAGGGCAATACCCACCACTCAGGCTCCACCCCAAAAATCTCCAAGGTATTTCCCAACTCAGAGCTGGCAAGCTTATCTGATGGCAAAGGAAGGAAGGAAGGAAGGAAGGAAGGAAGAGAAAGAGGGAGGGAGGGAGGGAGGAAAGGAACAGAAAGGAAAGGAACAGGAAGGAAGGTAGGTAGGTAGGTGGGGGGAGAGAGAGAGAGAAGAAAGAAAGAAAGAGAGAGGGAGGGAGGGAGGGAGGGGGGAAGAAAGAAAGAAAGAAAGAAAGAAAGAAAGAAAGAAAGAGAAAGAAAGAAAGAAAAAGAAAGAAAGAAAAAGAAAGAAAGAAAAAGGAATGAAGGTAGGTAGGTGGGGGGGAAAGAGAGAGAAGAAAGGAAGGAAGGAAGGAAGGAAGGAAGGAAGGAAGGAAGGAAGGAAGGAAGACAGACAGACAGACAGACAGACTAGGTGCTTCTCCCCTCCTGCCCCTCCTGTATAGCAAAAATAACATATGGGACAGAAATTCCATGCAAAGAGAGAAGAATGTGCAGAGACTGATCTACCTTCCTAAGATTGCGATCACACATGCCAGATAAAGTGTGTGGGGGGAAGCAAGGCTATTTCCTTCAGAGGAATTTGACCCACAGTTGCGAGATCAAACCTCCCTTTGAACCTGCAGGCACAGCCCGTCAGTGTATGATCAGACGCAACTGTGGGTGAGTTGTGGGTTTTTTGCTGTTTGTTTCCCATGCACTTAAACAAGGAATCGATGAATCACACCGCTGCACTGAGGGTTCCCTATGGGGTTTGAGATGATGCACATACTGAGAAGGGGGGGACAATGGCACAGAGTTGAGATGGCCTGATCAGACCATCCTGATGGCATGAGAGCACACTGGAGCAATCAGACAGGGGAAAGTCCATCCATGGCCCATCACAACCCATTTACTACCAGATTTTCCCCGGTGTCTTTTAACTCCCTTTCTGCTGCAGAGTAGAACAGATTGCCAATGGCTGCAGGACACTTCCCAGATGTTGTTTTCTGATTGCTTCCTTTAAATCCACCTGTGTCAGGTTCCTGACACTTTTCCCGGGCGGGAGTTGGGTGCCTGCTGCTCTCCACGTCATTGAGTGATCTCTCGCCCCCCCCCCCCCCCCACAGTTTGTTCTCATGCCTATATCTGTTTCTCTGAGCAAAGCTTGTAACCTTGAAGTGTTTTTCTAACGGCACTGACTACAGGTGGTGGGGGTGTGGGATCAGTGGGGAAGTTAGTGGGAGATGGGGAAAGGCTGCCAAGTCTGAGCTGACTCTGTTAGGTGCCTTTTCGGTGGGAAAACAACACCTAGTATTTTTGCGCCTTTTTGCAACTCACCTGATTGGTGCCAGGTTCTTGTTCTGGTGTTGAATATAGTATAACTTACCCTCTGCCCTGTAACTGTCATCACTAACACTGAAAGTACTTACTGAGTAGACCATTAAGAAATAAAAGGACTTTATTCAACATAAGGCTTGGCTTATTGGATCTTACAAGGTTCTCACAAAGAGGAGAGCACCCCATACCCAAACATGACGGGTGATGGGACCCTTGTTCCAGTCTCTACCCCTGAGGTCCCGGTGACTACTTCACCCTTGGTGGTGCCAACGACAACCAAGCTGGACTTATTGACCCCCTTCTCTATGAGGAGGATCACCTTTGAGTGGTCAGTGATACTGAGGTATTCCTGGTCGGCATTCGGAACTACTACAGAGGAGTCTTGGGCCCATGACAGGTGAGGCTCTGGGGTACGGTTTGAGGATGAATGCCGTGGTGAGTGGAGGATGAGTGGTCAGCCTGTTCCAGTGACCCCATCCAGAATTCCAGCTGCAGTTCCTGATGAATTGTGGCAGCAGATGGATCGGAGGTTCGAGGAGATGCAAGATCATTTTGCTTTGGAGCTAAGAGAAGCTCTAGCTGAGATACAGGGGCTCCAAAGGGGGACTCCTGTGCAAGGAGCAGATGGCGGGGCCGGGGATGGAGCAGCAGGGGCTGTCGGCAGGGCGCCTGCACCTCCCGTCCACCACACACTGGTGGGGGCTGGTAGCCAGCCTGCCCAGCCTGGCGGGGTGCCCCTACCCCCAGTAGCTCCTGTACTATTGGTTCCCCAAGGCGGAGAACGGATTTTCCGGCAATTGCCAGTGGATCCCCTAACAGCAATGTTTGACGGGAACCCTGACCAGCTACTGTTTTTCCTCATCGAGATTGAGTGGTTCCTGGACTCATGGGGACATCTTTACCCCACAGAGCGCGAGAGAGTAGGCTACATCGGCTCCAAGTTACGGGACACTGCTAGTGACTGGTATGTAAGCTTACACAACCCTCCGGGCCCAGAACAACTGTCAGTGAATGACTTTATGTGGGCATTGAGGCAGCATTATGAAGATCCCTTGGGGGAGGAGAAGGCCTGGAACCAGCTGCGCAAGTTGGTGCAGGGTCATAACTCTGTAAGAGAATATACTGCCCAATTCCGGAGAGTGGCTGTGAAAGTGCATGGGTGGTCTGAAGATCTATTTGTTGAGAAATTCAGGGAGGGCCTCAATGCAGAGATTTACAAGACTGTGTTACGAAACAACTGGCCGGGTTCCCTGGTGGCTTGGATGTGGGCGGCAGCTGATGTGGATGAGCATTTTACGTTGATCAAGCTGGGCCCCCATGCCTCCCACTCAGCACCAAAAGCTCCCACCAAGTCTAAACTTAAGTCGGCAGTGCAAGAGCTGTGGGATGCACGGATGAAGCAAGGGCTCTGCATGAGATGTGGAGAAGGGGGGCACTATGCCTCAAACTGCCCCACAGCCACCCCTAAAACCCCACGAGCTACCACGGCTGCTCCTGTGGGGACCCCAAAACCCACAAAAGGCACCTACAAACCCCAGGCATTACAGCTTGAAGGGACAACTTCTGAGACCCACGCCTTGGAAACGGTGGTCGAGCAGCTGTCGGGAAACTTCAAGGACCTGCAGTAGGAGGCGCACAGGTCTCCTCGCCAGCCGCACCACCATTGGTGAGCACACCTGGACCCCCACTTTATATGATTGTGACTGTAATAGCTCCTGGAAGGGGTACTCATGTTCGTGTGCAAGCTCTAATAGACTCTGGGTGTGCACGAGACTTAATTAGCCCACTAGTAGTGGAAGGGTTGGGGCCAAATGTAGTTCCCTTGGGAAAGCCTCTGCGTTTCACACAGATGGATGGCTCCGAAATGAAGGAGCCATGTATGGCCGAGACTGAACCTCTAATAGTGGGATCGGGAGACCACTGGGAGAAGCGGGCATTTGTAATCACCCCTCATGCTCAGTTCCCCATGGTGCTAGGCAGCCCTTGGCTGGGGGCGCATGACCCATACATCAAGTGGAGTGAGGGGAAAATCTCCTGGGTCGACCCCAAATGTACACAACATAAGTGGGAAAACCAGTGGGGCACAGGACCCCCGGCAGCTCCTAAGGCATGCCTGGTCCAGGACGAATTGGCAAAAATACCCCATGTGTATCGTGATCTGGCAGAGGTGTTCAGTGAGACTGAAGCAGATGAACTGCCCCCCCATAGAGCTACAGACTGTGCCACTGAACTGTTGCCAGGGGAGAAACTCCCTAAAGGGAAACTATACTCTATGAGGCCGGCTGAGTGGAATGAACTTTGCAATTTTTTGGATAAGAATTTGGCTAGAGGCTTTATCTGCCCTGCAACCTCTCCTTTTGCCACCTCTGTCCTCTTCCGGAAAAAGAAAGATGGGGGTCTAAAGCTGTGTACTGACTATAGGGGTCCAAATGAGGTATCAACCTCCAATGCCTACCCCCCCTCCCACTAATCAAAGACTTGTTGGCTGAGGCAGCAAAGGGGAAGATTTTCACCAAATTAGATTTACACGATGCCTACTTCAGGGTCCGCATTAAGGAGGGGGATGAACACAAAATGGCTTTTAATACACCTTTGGGACAGTTTGAATATCTTGTAATGCCTTTTGGCTTGGCTGGGGCTCCAGGCATATTTATGAGCCTCATCAACAAAGTGTTGCACAAGCATTTATTCAAAGGGGCCCTTTGTTAACTTGATGATATCATTATTTATTCACAAGACTTAGCCTCTCATGTTAAGGTGGTGAGAGAAGTCCTGTCCACCTTAAAAACACACAAACTGTATGCTAAGCTCTCCAAGTATGAGTTCCACAAGCAGGAAATTGACTTTTTAGGCTACTGTGTTTCGCCTAGGGGTTTGGAAATGGACTCAGCGAAAATAGAGGCAGTGATCTCCTGGGAGGCTCCTCACACACGCAAACAGTTACAATCTCTCCTCGGATTTTGCAACTTTTATCACTCTTTCATCAAGGATTTTGCAAAAGTCACCCTACCCCTCACTGACTTATTGAAAATGAAGGGACGGGGACCTGAGGCGAGCAAGCCAAGAGCGCGCTTGCCCTGATCCGGTGAATGCCAGGGACCGTTTGAAACTTTAAAATCCCTATTCACCTCAGAGCTTATCTTGGCTCACCCTGATGAGACTAAAGAGTTCCCTATCCATGTGGACGCCTCTGATGTAGCCATGGGGGGAGCGATTCTGCAGCGGGGGACAGATGGTCGGTTGCACCCACTGGCTTATATTTCCAAGAAATTCATGGAGAATGAGAGACATTGGTCTGTATGGGATAAAGAGGCAGCCGCCATCCGCTTGGCCCTTTCTACTTGGAGGCACTGGTTGGAAGGTGCCCAGAAACCTTTTGAGGTTTGGACTGATCATAAGAACCTAGAGGCGCTACGCATGAGACCTGCTTTAAATGCTAAACAGTTGCATTGGGCTGATTTTTTCTCAAAGTTTAATTTCATTCTGCACCATTTCCTGGGAACAGCTAATTCCCTCGCTGATGCTCTCTCTCATCTCCCACAACATGAATCTCAGAGGGAGGAAGTGTTTGACTCTATGTTTTCTCCTTCTCAGCTGGGAGGGATGGTGGTGACTAGGAGTCAGGCAAAGCGGGACGTAACAGCTCCCGTTAATGACTGGATTGTAAAATGTGCTACTGAATACTCACAACAGGATAAAGATGCATTTGGGGCAGAAAAGGGGGCATGGGAGGATCCTGATGGATGTTGGTACAAGGGTGATAAACTCATGGTGCCTAAATCTCTGAGACTGTCCATTTTACATACTTGCCATGAGTCCAAATTGTCTGGCCATTTTGGATATTTAAAAACTTTGCACTTGCTTAAAAGACAGTTTTGGTGGCCCCACATGTGCACTGATGTCTTAGACTATGTGTCTTCCTGCCAAACATGTTTGATGTGCAAGAAATGGGGGGGGGGGTAAACCCCCAGGACTCTTGCAACCTCTCCCTACTCCTCCATTGTTTTCCAAGGAAGATAATCTCTGATAGGGGCTCACAATATGTTGCCAAGTGCTGGCAGGAGCTCCTGGACATCATGGGGGTTGAACCTGCATTGAGTTCTGCTTATCATCTGGAGACTGATGGAGAAACGGAATGAACAAATCAAACTTTAGAACAATTTCTGCGTTGCTACACTAACTTCCACCAAGATAATTGATTGGAGCTGCTTCCGTTTACAATAATGCCCTTCACTCATCTACTGCTGTCTCTCCTTTTATGGCAGTGGGGGTTTGAGGGGTTCCCCTCCCTACGCTGCATCCGGTGACCCCTTCTTCTGACTCTCTCAGCTCGTGGTGGAACTCCCTCTGTGAGTCGTGGCCTTTCATAGATAAAAGAACCACATACATTTGGGCCATGGGTCAGCTACACACTATGTTATATCATGTGTATACTAGAGGGGGAAGACAGAAAGAAGCACCAACCTAAGAAGTATCAACAACCAAAACCAATTGCTAATGCCAGTGATAAACCTAAAGAGAAGTGCAAAAGCATGGATTTTGAAAATTAACAGTGGATCACTCCATCCAGTTGATTGCAGGATATTCTTTTTAACTCCTTTTTATGATCTTTGTATAGATTTGCTAATATGTTCTTTCAGTCAAGGTGTGTGAAAACTGTTTTCTGTTTATCAAAAAAGTCTTCACCTTTCCAGAAACTTCTCTAATGTTGGGTTTTTAGAATGGGGTTGGTCCCCAAATAAAATGGGTAAATAGCCAAATAGATCAATTTACTGTAAAATTTCTGCTGAACTGGGGTGTGTGGGTGACAAATATAAAAAAGCAGGCATTTAACATGCATGCTGAGTCACTGCTACTATCATAAACACCACACCACAGGAAACCACTAACACTACCCAAGACCAAAACAGTCTTGTCTTTCCAACATTCTTGATATAATTGCTCTAATGAACTCATGAAGCATTAGAAAAGTCTCCAGCATACAGCAGTAATTCACCATTAAACCCAACTGGCTGCATACAATAGGTTTCTGTGTTCTCACACTATTAGGAAACCATTTCATCACTACCTGTGTAGTAATGCAATATGGAATAAATGACAGGCACTTGCAGGTGGGAAGTTATCTACAGTCAGCCATAAAATATGACATAATTCTTGTCAGACACAGATTAGGGCCTGCTGCAGCCAGGATTTTGGGTTTGCTTATAGGATTACTCCTATATTTTTCACTAAAGGGAAGCTATTCTACAAGTATTTAAGGTTATTATCTGTTTCTGAAGGGGTCACTAAGTCAAGTGGTTATTGCCTGTTGCTTCTAGCTTTGATTAGACTTCTCTAGTCATGATGAGGGAGGAAACAAGCACTATATTTAGAAGCTTTCAAATCAGACTTGAATTTTAGGTACTTTCCATTCATACATTAATTCAAATTGACTGAAAAGTTTGTCTTTCCCTTTGGGTTTTTTTTTTTTTGTGCAGTTTTCAGCCATTTTTCTGCAAACCTGGATTTTGAACTGCAGACTGGAAGATTGGTAGTTCAGCACTTCGAGACCCGAGTGCCATGTGATGGAGTGAGCTCTCATCTCTGGTCCCAGCTCCTGCCAGCCTAGCAGTTCGAAAGCAAGAAATTGCAAGTATATAAATAGGTACCACTTCAGTGGGTAGGTAACAGCGTTTCGTGTGTTTGAGCATCTAGTCATGCTGGCCACATGACCATAGAAATGTCTTTGGACAGCGCTGGCTCTTCAGCTTGGAAACGGAGATGAGCATCGCCCTCTAGAGTCAGATTTGACTGGCTTTCGAGCAAGGGAAACTTTTACCTTTACCTTTATTATTCTACAGATTTAAGTAGAATCTGGGGCCATGTTAGAATTAGATGTAACAAGTAGGAAACCCACAAGGACTTGCAGGGTGAATCTTGTTTTCCCTTGTACCCCTTTCTCCACATTATTTTTTCTTTCTATCCTCCAAGCAGCCCCCATATCCTCTTCTTCCCACTCACCAACCTAGCTTTCGTTTTTCTTCCCTTGAGTCTCCAGCTTTATCTATTATTTACTTAATTTATACTCTGCTTTTTTTTTACAAAGCAGCTTATATCATTCTGCTTTTCTCCATTTTATCCTGACAACAACCCTGTGAGGTGGATTTGGCTGAGAAAGAGTACTTGGCCCAAGATCACCCAGCCATCTTCCTTTGCAGAGTGGGGATTTGAACCTGAGTCTCCCAGATCATAGTCTGACACTCTAATCACTGGAACACACTAGATCTCAGCTTTCCTCTGGCAGCCTCTCCCTAAGAAAAGTCTGGCCAAGTTGCAAAAGTTGTGCAGTAGCAAGTCAATCAGGAGAGTTGTGTGGTAGCCAGTTCTGGGCCCAGAGGAGTCACAAGCGTTGTGTGTAAATTACCACTGGACCCAGGTGAGTTGGGTGGCATTAAGTTGTAGCGCCCATTATCCTGGGGAAGTAGCACAAATTGCATGATAGTGAGTTGTTTGGTGGTTGCAGCTGGGCCTGGACCCAATGAGCATTCTCTCCAGCCCTAAGGTATAGGGAGCAAGGATTGGATGGGAGGCTAATATCGCCCTGGAAAGGGCCCTCCCCTTCTTTTTACGGAGGGAAATAAAGGTTTGAAGGCTGGCTGTATTGTTGTGGCTGCCTACAACTTCCACAATGTCTATGAAATCTCAAAAGGCATTCATTTCTTGAAAGTACAGGTGCTGCTATTATTATTTGGGAGGGGGGGGCAGCCTAACCTATCTCAGAGGGTTGTTGTGAGGATAAAATGGTGTACAGGAAAATGATGTAAGCCACTTTGGATCCCAACTGAATACATAAATAAATTGTTTAGTTTCCATGATGTGTCCTAAAATATTTTGGAGGTTGAAAGTGGGATTTATATTTTAAGAATGGTGCATAAGGAAGATTTAGAAGAGAAAGAAAAGAAGTTTGAAGAAGAGCTTGAGTAGAAGAAGCAATCAAAAAGTGTTCGCTTCTATAAGATAATAAATACCAATCAAAAGAGATGTATGTTGATTGGATGAAATAAATTGAGTGGGGCACTCTTAGGACTAAAGCAAAAGCAAATGGGCCATGTAAACTGAGCCACATGAAAAAAAGATCTACCCTTTTGTTGTTTCCAGCTAACACTTAACTACTAAAACAAGGCATGGCACTGAATTATAAGAGGCTCTATTTGGAGGTATGTGCAGTAAGTTATTTAAAGATACAAAGTATAGTGCATATCATGTTCTAAAATAGTTGAATACAAAGAAACACTCTGATAAGTTTTAAATCAATATGTTTTATGGTTATAGTAACAAAGTCCAATTAACTTTTATTTAGGAAGTACCTGAATAATAAATGGAAATTTTCAAGTTAAATCAATAATTTAAATAGACTTTTCTCCTTGGTAAAATTGTTGATTTTTCTCTGTCTTTTTCCTATATGAGGTTATATAGATGTTCATTCAGCAATGCTGTTGGTTAAATGATGTTACTTCATTTGCTGCTGGAAGGTGCTTATCTCTAACAATGAAGATGCAGAGCTGGAAATCATTTTTAATGTACTTTTCATTTAATTTATACTGTAAATGGTTAGCTAGTCAGATTTACAGTTAAATGAGTTCAGAAGTATATTTAAATATCTTATTTTTAAAATTTTATTTATATATTTAAGTTGCTTTCAGATCTAAGTTAATAATATTAGTACTTTTAGTTAGCTTAAGGTGTTTTAAACCATATTGCATTTAACCTTTTCCCCCTTTTTTCTAAATTACATGGGCAAAGCCCTGTAACAAGTGGGAAACTGAATATAATGGGGGTTTTTCTCAGTATATTTTTTTATGTATTAATATGTTAAGGTTTCTGTAGGGAAATCAGCACATTTTACCAAGATAGCAATCCGCCCTCCAAACAGGCCTCAAGGACAGAACACGATATTTTTATACATTAAGAAACTTCTGAAGACAGAAGATAAACTTAGTGAATGGACACCTGATGAAAAAGGGTCTCCTGAAGAAGAGTTGGTATCAAAGGGCTAAAAGAGACCACCAACCACATTCTTACAGACTCTTTGAAACTCTGACCAGCCAAAGGATGAATCTGTAGAATCTGCAGTGGAGCCACCAAAATGGACAATAATAGGTTAAATGCTGACTTAACTAGGTAACTAAAGAAAAGAACAAACTGAACATAATTTTCCAGCTTCCAAACATCTGGTGACACTTTGGGGAGCAAAGACACATGAGTACCATTTTTAGTGGAGGCTCTGCAAATTGTGAGAAAAGAGCCAGTCTGGTGTAGTGGTTAAGTTCACGGACTCTAATCTGGGAGAACAGAGTTTGATTCCCCACTCCTCCACTTACAGCTGCTGGATGACCTTGGGCAAGCCATAGCTCTGTCAAAGCTTTTCTTGAAAGAGCAGTTCTTGAAAGAGCTCTCTCAGCCCCACCTACCTTACAAGGTGTCTGTTGTGGGGAGAGGAAGGGAAAGGAGTTTGTAAACTGCTCTGAGACTCCGAGTGAAGGGCAGGGTATAAATCCAACTTCCTCCTCCTCCTCCTCTTTTTCTTCCATGCAGTATGAGGAGCAGATGTGGCAGCTTCATACTGGACAGATGGATCCATTCTGGACACATGGATCTGTCCAAATGAAGATGCTGCATCCACTGCTTATACTGCATGACAAACTGGATGGCCCCTTTCACCTCCCAAATGCCAGAGATTCCACTATCAATTCATCCATTATAAATGCATTCACTGTAAATGCAGTGATTGTTTCTTTTTCTTTTTTTTTAAACATAATTTCTTTTTATTAATCACATATATATAAACTTAAGTTTTCACAACACTTAAAGGAGAAACAAAATGGTGGTTACATGTTGCTGTCGTATCACTTGTTCAACATTTTAGTCTATAATTTACCCAGATATTTTTCATACCAGTTGTAAAAGGTTTCCCATTGAGATATAAACAATTGATCTCTTTTGTTGTTGAGTTTCGTTGTCAAATTGTCCATTTCAGCAATTTCGAAGAGTTTGTTAATAAATTCCTCCCGTTCTGATGTGTCTTCCCTTTTCCAGTATTTAGCATATAAAATTCTTGTGGTGGTAACTCCGTGTAGGATCATTCTTTTCACATTTTTCTCATAATCTAACTGAATAACATTTAAAAGAAATATTTCTGGTTTAAGAGGTATAATTTTTTGTGTTATTTCCTGGAGAAGTTTCTGAATAATTAACCAATATTTAACTGCTTTCTTACATAACCACCACATGTGATAGTAGGAGCCTTTATTTTTTTTACATTTCCAACAAACGGGTGATATAGAACCGGAAAATCTAGCCAATCTTTCTGGTGGGTGGTGCCACATATAGACCATCTTGTATATATTTTCTTTAAATGTTGTGGCTCTGGTAATGCAGTGATTGTTTCTAAAAAATCTCCATCAAGAAAAACATATTGAAAGCAGTATACCATGAAATGTTATATTATAAAATATGCAAAGCCATCTTAGTGTCCAAAAAAATAGCCATGGTACAAGGTCATTTAGAAACCACAAATTTTGGAGAGAGGTGATATTTATATTGGAAGAGTGGGATTGGAACAACATCAAGAGGGACCCAATAAAACCCAAATCTTTCCCTTGATTAGGACAGATGAAAGTGATTCTCCAGAGCCTCCCACAGACTGTTGGACTCCTATGTTTTGAAGTTCTAGTTTGATTTTATACTAATACAAGGAGAGACCCACAAGAAGCTTGCGGGAAGGGGGCATTTTCTCCACCTTTGCTTCCCTCTCCCCCTTCTTGTCAGTTTCCCCCTGTCTTTCTGCACCCACCCCTTATCTATCAATCTTCCCTCACCTTCCCTTCTCCTCTCACCCCTTCTATGATAACTTTCCTCCCTACCTCCTTCTCTAAGAATCCTTTCTCACCCCCTTTCTCCACTCACCCCTTGTATGTCTCAACCCTCTCTTACCCCAGCCCCTCTCAGACAATGTCCTCTTTCCCCCACCTCTTTTCAGTCTGTCCCTTTCTCTCCCCTATTTCTCTCCCCCTCCCGACAATCTACCCATCTTCTGCCTCCTGTTCTGCAGCTTCCTTGTTTTTCTGGCAGTGGGAGGCTGCTCACTTGGAAGGGATCCACTGGCGGTGTCCCCTGCCCCGTGGCTCCAGGGCTGTCTTGCTGGCTGTGGGGAGGCCGGCTGTCTGGGAAGGACCTGGCGGCGTTGGTGTCCCCTGCCCCGAGGCCCTGGGGCTGTCTTGCTGGCTGCAGGGAGGTTGCTTGCCTGGGAAGGACCTGGCAGAGGCCACTGCCCCACAGCTTCAGGGCTGTCTTGCTGGCTGTGGGGAGGCCAGCCACGGAGCAAAGCTCCAAGTCCGGCATGTGGGACCACGAGTCTGGACTGTGCAAGCACAGACATCTCATTTTTTTAAATTTTGTTTTTTTTTTAACCCCCCTGTGTATTTTAAAAAACTTTTTGCATTTTTCTGCAACTCTGGGGAGCACCCCAAGTGTGCAGAAAAATCTCTTTACCCTCCATGTGCCCTTGATCTGCAGAAATAAGTATCCGCATGCAGAGGGATCCTTGGCTATTAGCTATATAGATTATAAACTAGGGGTTCTGCCCATGCCCACTCCATTTGTTAGTCCCCCAGATCTTAAATATGTGCTCACCATATTTAAGAGTAGTTTTGACCACTGAATGAGAAGTTCTGCCTCCTACCAAAGGACCTGCAGCAATACCTGATGAATTAACAGCAAAAGTGATTATCCTTTTTTTCTGAACTCTTGCCAAAATTGGATTTGTAACATGTCATACCCCACCTTTCTCCCCAGTGGAGACCCAAAACAGCTTACATCCCCAGTTCATCCTCACAACAACAACTCTGTAAAATAGGTAAGCGTGGGAGGGTGTGACTGGCCCAAGGTCAGCCAACAACCTTCCATGGTCAAGGTATCTATCTTGTCTGTCATTTCTTGGCTTCTCATGAGTAAACCGTTGCTTCCATTGAAACAGCAGAGGGATTTTATGGAGCTAATATGTGCCAGGACAGTCTGATTATCTTCCTTTTTGACACTGTAAGTTCAACTACCATCCTGAATCTGGTGGCCAGTTTTGAGGCTCCTGGCTTTTGTTTTGGACTAACTATGCCTGCCACAGACAACCATAGCTTCTAGTGGAAATAGCAGAGCTAGGGTGAGTGTGTGTATGGAAATGACATGGGCCAGGATGTTTTATTTTCCTTTATTTGGGGCCCAGCAACTCCCATGATCATCCTGAATGTGGTGACCAATTTTGAGCCTCCTTGCTTGATTTTCTGATGAGTTATTCTTGCCACAAAGAACCAACTTTAGCTTCCTTTGCAAACAGCATGTGTGTGTGTGTGGGGGGGGGGGTGCTTCTGCAGATAATACAGGCAAGGATATTTGAATTTCTTTTATGTTTGAGACAACAATTCCCACAATCATCATGAACCCAGTGGCCAGTTTTGAGGCTCCTAGGTTGGGAGTGGGGGTTGGTTGAGTTATGCCTGCCTCCGTCAACTGTGACCTCCAGGACAAATTGGGGAGAGGTGTTCTGGAAATTACCAGGGCTGGGATGGTCTGATTCCCTTTGTTTTGGGCAGAAAAACTCCTGTCATCATCCTAAAACTAGAGTCCAAGCTTGAGGCCCCTAGCTTTAGTTTCAGATTAATTATACCTGCCAATGCAAAAAGCTGGAGGGGGTGGGGATTGTGTGGTCCATGATGTTCCGATTCCTTTCATGTTTGGCACTACAATATCTACAGATAAATGGACAGGCAGAGACTTTTATTATTATAGATATGCAATAACATTTTTCTTTTCTTTCTGGTTGGTGTATATTTGCTATTGACATATAATGAAAATCTTTTTCTCCATCCATTAATTTTATCAGCTGTCACACTAAAGAATTATGTTGATAAGTTACACCATTATAAATTACCATCAATAATTAAGAATAATATAATTTACATCCTAGACAGACTCCTCAAGGCTAAATATGGAAAATGGCTCAGAATATTAAGACATGCATATATCATGGTGGGACCCGGACGGGCGCTGCCAGCTATGGGATAGAAGTGCTTCCATGACCAGATGCCCATCCGCAGCACACATTTTCAGGAAACTACTGTACTTTCCCTGGTGGCTTTTTCCTCTGCTTCCATGGCACGGCCAAGACGGGCCACCGACGACTCCAGGATGCTGAACAGCTGTCCCCATGTGATCGCGCCCTTTAAATCCACCCGACATTCGCACCTATGGTGGGGCTGATTGAGCATGTGATCACAGTCATAGAAACATCCCGATTAGACAATGTACTTCAATACAGTAGGAACTGGTTCCAAATATCAAATAAATGTCAAAATCTGATTGGTTTTTCCCCACCTGCTTTCCCTAAAACTGACTGCAGTACATCACTCCTTTGAGAAGAATCCTGGCAACTGATTAATTACAGGTAAGAAAGACCACCAAAACATTACCATTCATGCAGTGAGCAGGGTTGTTAATTGAACAGCAAAGGACCAAAACTGGGAGTGGGAGCAGGCAGGATTGGCCTCACCATGACCAGAAAAATGAGAGAGCTGTATCCCTAACAAGCAAATAACATCTCTGTGAGCTTGCACATTCAAACATACACAGGTAGATATACGCACGGATCCCAGTATGTAGTCCCAATGGAGGTACTACATACAATTCTTTCTATTTGACCCTACCCTGCTTTTCCTGCCTATGTGTTCTGCTGCAGAATGGGAGTCCCAATGGAACAGTAGGAAGGTTGTCATGCCCTCTTGAGGAGTTCTTGGAGGTGCCTCTCTTGCAGACAGGAGGACAGGCTACTTAACTCTTCTTCAAGAATGGCTTCTCTTATGTTCTCATATGGAGTGCTTTTAATTTGTCACTATGTTTTATTGCACTGAATATGAAATTAGAGCAGTGTCTGGGCTTCTAGATTACTAGCATGATGCTATGCTACATTCAGGACACATAGCAAATCTCTCTCTTAAATCCTAGCCATATGCATTTAAGGGCAAAAGCCAGTTATAACATAACATAATTTTGGCACTATAGATTTTGTTGTTAATTTTAATGTATCTGGCATGATAGTACATTTCAACATTAGAAGAAGCCCCCTGAAAAGCTGTAGCCTTAAGCTGGTATCTAATTCATTCTTATAGCCAGCAGCATGTCAGGCTTACATACCTTTGTCGTAAGTATTAAAAAGGCAAGTGAAAGCAAAACCCTTCCATTGCTTTGTGTCTCTTTTTAGTTCAGATCTTAGTTTAATATGATCCAGCTTCCTCTAAAAAGACCATTGAGGATACTGCCATTAGATAAATGGCCATCATCAATTTATGCAGTAAGCGCACCAATTGATCTCTGAGGTAGCAGTAAATCACTGCCCGTATACTGAAGCTAATATACGTCTATTTGGTCTTCTGCTTTCCATTCCTTGCCTTTCCTTCAGATTTCCTGTAACAATAGGGCTGGATTAATCATTAGACCATATACAAGAAAGTGTTGACTCACCTGGGAAAGAGAAGCTATCTCGGAGCAATTTGGCATAAAGAGTATGCTTGTCCTACTCCCTCTAAAATTCATCACTTAGTGGTGAGGAGCACATCCATTTCTTTTGAAGAACCACCTGTTTCCTTAGGGTCTTCACACTTCTTTTAATTGGCTGTCATGTTTTACTTTCTTTCCCACTCTTTCATAGTAAAACAATTGCTTTTAGAACAACCAAACACCCTGTTACTGAAGGGTAATACCTGATAGGTTGTGCATGCTTTCTTCTCTTTGCTAAAAATATTCAGTTTAAAAACATTTGTCGTTCACATTTTCATTATACTTTTTAAAAACAATTGTGGCTTATTTTAGTGCTTCCTAATCTGTTTCTTTTAAAAGGGTTATTTGTGACCTTGTCCATGATCCAAAGAGCTATTTAGCTTTTTATCTTTAAATACTGTGCTTTACCATATTCAAATTCTGAAATCTCCTCTGCTTCAAAATGGTTTTCTTGGTGGTATTTAATCTACTCTCTGAGAGATGTTGATGTAGGTGTGTGGTGCTTTGAAATGGTAGCCCAGTGTCAGAGGTGGACTTAGCATGGGGCCACAGAGGCAGCTGCCCTGGGCTTTGCACTGGGGGTGGGATACTGGGCCCTCCCAAACCATTCCCATGACTAATGGTCCCTGCCGCCTCATCATTGCCTCTATACCACCCCAGCAGCTCTTCTGAGGGGCTATTCATGCGCAGGAGGGAGGGTGAGAGATGAAGGCCAGGGAGGCTTCAAACTTCCAGTTATTCGCTGCTGCCAGTGACCAGTCATGTCATTGGAGCAACTCCTCTTGTAGATCAGTGGTACATCAACAGGCAGAGCTGAACTGTTCTGGGCTGGCATTGGAACGAGGGAACAATGCAGCCCCTGTCCCATGAGCTATGGCCCCCATAGGGTTGCCACCCTCCAGGTGGTGGCATCAGAGATCAGTACACCTAAGAAAAAAATGGTCACTTTGGAAGGTGGGCTCTATGGCATTATATCCCATTGAAGTCCATCCCCTCCCCAAACCCCACCCTCCTCAAGCTTCATCCCCAAAATCTCCAGATATTTCCCAATCTGGAGCTGGCAACCCTAGGCCCCCACCAAACCTGGCAGAGACAACTTGAGAATAAGCCAGGATGCTACTGTGATGAGGGATGGAGGCTGGGCAACTGATAAAGTGGTCAGGGCCCCCCGTAGCCTCCATCCCTCACCCTCACTGCTTCCTCCCTAGACAGGGCTCAGGGTGGGCTACTACTACAACTCCAGTGGCTGGGTGAGGGGAGGCAGGGGACCTTCCATCTCCCTAGAGTGACTGCTGACTGGGCCGCTGCTTCTTGATTCAAGAGGTGGTATACCTGGCAGCAGCAAGGAACAGGCAGTTAGAGACTCCATGCCCCTCTGTCCCACAGTTTCACACACACAGCCCTAGAAAAGCTGCAGGGAAGGGCATTGGGGGCAGCACATTCCTGCTGCAAAGTTTTAAAGGATACACACCATCCTTCCTACCTCTACTTATTTTTTATTTTTTGACATGAACTCATGATGGAAATTGCTGCTAGTTTCTTCTTTCACATATAGAAGAAAGGAAAAACAAGAGGAGATGGATAGTGGAAGGTTTCATAGGTAGAATAGTATCTTCAAAGAGCTGCAGCCTATTCCTGCTGCAAATAAATGATCGTCTCACAAACAACGTAACATACAAGAGTTCTTCATGTTCCGTAGGATCTTTTACTATAATGGTAAATTTTCCCTGCCCCGTCCATCAATAAAGGCTAGCAAATTTATATGCTAATGCATACCCAATACCAAGAAAATATAATCTATCTCTATATAATGCATATATAAAATATATAGTATATAAAATCCATGTGGTTGGTCTGTAAAATGAATTTAACATCGTCAGAATAAATAAATATGAAAAGCAAAAACAGGAAATGTCTGGGATAAGTTTCTTGGCTCTGCTCTATTTTCATGTTTTTAACCACTGAGAATGAATTTTCTCATTGTCTCATT
This sequence comes from Lepidodactylus listeri, assembly GCA_029233225.1. Classification (NCBI taxonomy): domain Eukaryota; kingdom Metazoa; phylum Chordata; class Lepidosauria; order Squamata; family Gekkonidae; genus Lepidodactylus; species Lepidodactylus listeri. The sequence continues at coordinate 114,492,083 of JARCFY010000002.1, read as the reverse complement.
CAAAATCTCTATCTCACCCATCACATTTCTTCATTTCTACCCCTCCACCTAAAATTATTGCTGGTATAAACTGATAAATTTATGGTTCCACATTTTTTTTTAATTTTCAAAATTTTATTGAAAAGCTTGGACAGATACAAATAACAACATCAACGTATCTTCCACAAAGTTGACTCACTATTACAGATTTTCATTACTCATTTGATTGCCAGTACAAATTCCATAGACACCCAGTGTAAGAGGGTGATGATTATTACATCAGGGTAGGCTAGGGAAACCCACTCTCCTGCTTCAGTGGGAGACCTCCTAGCCTCCTTCTCTGGCCCTTTATGCACTCTCCCTTTAATCCATGTTACCATGGTGTCCTCCAAGCAATTCTGCACTAAAATCGAACTCAACCTTATTTTTAATCCAAGTTGGGGGAGGGGGGGCGTTGCATTATGCACTAAAATCGAGTTAAACCTTCTTTTTATTCCAGGTTTTTTTTCCCATTCTGCATTACATTAACTCCCTTCAGTGGTCCGCCCAGTTTCAGCCTGCTGATGCCCTGGATTATTTGGATGCTCTTTTGTCATGGATTTAAATTGTCTTGATTCAAACACAGAGAAAATCTGGACTGGTAGGCAAATACAGAAAAGGACCTCTGTTGCATGCTGGCCTACTGAAGGCCAGCAAGAGAGGGAAGGGAGTTCCTAAAAGTGGCATTGCAGCAACAGTACAACATCACTTCTGGTGAGTACTGGGACATGACATCATATTGCCAACGTGATGCCAATGTGACTTTCTCCAGGCTTCAGATAAAGCTATATGGTTTTACCACAGAGGTTTGTCCAAATCCTAGAATGTCTGAACACACCTGTCCCTGCCCCCTCTTGTTCTTGCTGGCTGCCAGCTGATGGCTGGCAACTCAGGGGTAGGCCCATGCCTAATTCCTGCCAAGACAGTCTAAATCCCATAGACCTTTCTGAATTTGTCTAAACCAGGTTAGTGGATGCCCTTTTTTTTTTCTTGTGTTCCCACCTAAATTGCTATTTAAATGCAGGGTAGTTTTACAAAGCAGGCTGAAGGTTTCATGTCAAAGAAGTTTATGTATAGACTGAATGCAGATCCTGTTTGTTCTTCCTGTGTAAAGTGAACTTTTGTCTTGTATCTACAAGAGAACCTGCAAATTGTAGAAGAGACGTGGTACTTCTCTGGGCTGGGCTGCCACCTGAAGAATGGGTAGTGGTCAATGCCAGAGAAAAATGACCAAAACATTTGCATGGCATAAACTCCCAAGCTGCTGAAGCATGATGGAAGAATCACACCTCCAGAGGTAGCTACATAACTATGGCCAGACAGAAGCACCATGAATTTCAAGGGAACACTTTCAGTAATTGAACACAGCTTGTTCAACAGCCATGATCTCTCTGAGCTGAACATCTGATGGGTGCCTGTTGACCATCTTGAATAGCTGTTGAATAGCTTTGCAGCTGTGCCGTAGCTGTGGTGGCAAAGTTCCGTTTCCTTGTCCTTGCCAGGTTGCCTGCCTATTGCCTTGAAGGGTGGTGGAATAGATCAGTAGCAGAGACAGGAGCCCAAGAAAGCATGAAGTAAATGACAGGAAGGGGCAGAGCGATAAGCCATGGTCATAGGGCTGCCAAGTCCCCCCGGGGGGCAGGGAATCCCCCACTAAAGGGGTCCCCAATCCGCCGGTCCGGATTTGGCCGGTGGGGGGATCCCACCCCTGAAGCAGCCCGATCCGGCATGGGGGGGTGCAGGGAGGCATTGAAATGCCTCCCTCTGGCTTCCTCTGTCTGCTTGCAGATGCGGACGAGCAGAAGAAGCCCGACAGAGGCTCTCCCCCACCTTTCCTAGCATGTTTGCCAGGGAAGCGAGCAAGGAAAGGCATGGGGGGGGTGCAGGGAGGCATTGAAATGCCTCCCTCTGGCTTCTTCTGCCCGCTCACCGAAGCGGGCAAGCAGAAGAAGCCCAGCAGAGGCTCCCCCCTGCCGCTGCCTTTCCTAGCTCGTTTGCCAGGCGAGCAAGCTCGGAAAGGCAGAGGTGGTGCAGGGAGGCATTAAAATGACGTCATCATGCTGCGTGTGCACGCGCGGCTCCCAGAACAGGAGCGGGACTCCCCCGCTCCTGGAGGTAACTGACTTGGCAACCCAACACAGTCATGCAACTTTTCTACAACCACATGATCATCCAATTAACTGATACCTCTTCCACATGATATAATAAATTCTGGTCATCACCTGAAACTTTGCATTCCTGAGTGATGACCATAGTATGAGCAGCCATTTGAGTTGTCATCACTGAACTATTTGGCCGTCTGAATTTCTGAAGCCTTCAAAGACATTTTGGCATAGTGCAAAATGTATCATTTGATGGAGCACTGAATGTAGGTCAAAGAGAGTGACATTAAAGAAAATACTTACATGTAAAGCATATTAAATATAAATCTGCCACTAAAAGAGCCAAGAAACTTTAAACTTCATTCCTCCTTGCCTTGTATCAGTTGTAAAGGACCCATAAAGCTGGTCTTTTTGTACCTTTAGAACTGGTGGGATATATAGCACTGTCAGGTTTCATATCCTTTGTGAGCATTGTGTTCATACTTCTTTAAAATAGATAGCTGACCAACAGTGTCAGCATCAGAAGGACAGTAGGCCATAGCGGAATTTGTGTCACATCAAAATGCCCACTGTCAACCACCAGAACCCAATTTCTTGTTAGAGAAAACAGGTATTTGACAGAGCAAGCAGTGAACATGAGGAAGAAGAACAACAGCCACAGTTGCCGGCTTCCTCAAGTGCATGCCAGCACTGAGGGTATCTTTCCCAAGGGCTACACGGAACCTGGAGTTAACATTACTGACAAGTGGGGTATTGTTTAGAACTTCTTTGTAGCTAGTGGTAAAGGGAGCAGGTAAGGTAGTGCTGTGGGCTGGTGACAGGGCTCAACAACTCTGACCAAAGGAGGAAATTACAGGGAAACCATCAGACCATCAGGGAAACCTTTTAACCACAAATGGCCAGAGTGACTCATGTGGTATACCCTAACTATTATGAATGCTTCCAGGTCAGATGATTTACTGGTCAGAGCAACTAGGGGAGATTTGACTTTATCACAATCTTACATTCTTCTGTCTGTCCTCATTCACCCTGCAATTTAAAAGGAGCTGAGTTGGATTTGCTGAACTTGATGCCATCAGGAATACTGAATTACAGCCAGTAAATACTATGGAGAAGCTTTGTATATTGAAAACTTGAAACTTGCTTCATAGCAAGTAGTAGGATCTTTTACACTTAGTAGGATCTTTTACACTTAAAGTTCTCAAGGCAATCTGTTTTCTAAATTTCTCTTGAAAACCTTCAAGTTAAAGAAGTTTCACAGAGTATGTTCAGAAGTTATATATAACCTTGGTTCAGGGTAAATGAACACAGACAGAGCTTGTTGCTCGCACACACATACAAATCACCCTTTATCTTTTTCTACAAGAATCACTTTGGTAACCTGCAATGTACACATGGAGGGACATCAATCAAGTGGAGCTAACTTTCCACTTTTTCCCAGGTCTAAATCCAGGTTTAGAATCCTAGTTAGTAAGGGGATAACTAAGTCTGGTTAACCTGCACCCCTACATTTGTACATCATGAATGACCAGAGTTCGTGTTTAAGCATGATTTTTGATTCAAGAGCATAAAGGGAAAGAAGTGACACATACAAATTTGGCAACAAACTGGATATAAGTATATTTTGCATTGACCATAGTTATTTATTTAAAACATTTATTAGTCACCTTTCTTCATTATGGAGTTCAAAACAGCTTGGTGTAGAATCAGTTTGGTGTAGTGGTGATGAGCGTGGATGCTAATCTGGGAGAACCAGATTTGATTCCCCACTCCTTCACATGCAGCTGCTGGTGTGATCTGGGGTCAGTTACAAGTTATTTCAGAGCTGTTCTCTCAAGGGCAGTTCTTGAAAGAGCTCTCTCAGCCCCACCTACCTCACAGGGTGTCTGTTGTGGAGAGGGGAAGGGAAAGGGATTATAAACCACTCTGAGACTCCTTCAGGTAGTGAAGGGTGGGTTACAAATTCGATCTCTTCTTCTCTCTTTTCTTCTCTCTTGCAACATAGATAAAACAATGAAATAATATATATATTGAAAACATTAAAAACCCAAAGACTTAAAATCACAACTCAGAACTGCTAGTAAACTTAACCTAATGTGGTCCTAAATAAAACCATCTTCAACTGCCTCCTAAAGATGAAAAGTGAGTGGGGGCAGGTACACCTCCCTGGGGAAGTTGTTCTATAGTTGTGGGGCTGCCACTGAAAAAGTCCTCTTTTGTGTACTCACAAAATGAGCTTCTTTGATTGGTGGGGCAGTCAGGAGGGCCTCTACCTGTGATCTTAATTCCTGGGCAGGCGGAGATTGTATGCATGCACTGAGGAAGTGGGTTGTTTGCCCGACCTCTCCTTAGAAACATTATCTTAAAAGCTCAAAAAGAATGTAATTTGTCCTTCTGCAAGGATAATTAAAAGAAGAATTTGACGTACAAACCTCTGGAGTATACAGGAATTCCTCTTTGAGACCTCAGAGGCCTTCAGGGGGGAAAAGGTCTGGGTGAGAGAGGACTTTTGCCAAGAAACTATTATGAAGAAAAACCAAATGAGGCCCTATGGGCAAAAATTATATGATAACAATATCAAGTTTTCATGGGGGTATCCAGCTTCAATAATAATATTCAAAGAAGGCAAGAGGTTGTTAGCACAAAACCCCAAGGAAGCAAGAGAACTCTGCAGACAACTGGGTATCGACACAAAGGACCTGACAGACCAGAAGGAAGAAGCCAGGGAGGATGCAGACGACTCGGGTGAAGGAACTTCATCTAGACAAGATAAAAGGCAAAGGACGGACTCTCACGAAGATACCATTTAAAGGGAAGTATTTAAAAGTTTAATGAGCTAACTTTAGGAATAAGAAGGAAGGGGAGGTCTGGGGTGGAAAGACAGGATGATGTCCTCATCCAAACATATGACTTATCCACAGGGGAAGGGGGGGGGGAGGGCTTCTCTTAATAAATAAAGTAAAATACCTACAGCCAGGGAGGCCTAAGATTAACAAAAACAAAGAAAATGGATAGGTCTTTAAGAGTGCTTTCACTGAATGTAAATGGTCTAACATCAAACCTTAAGAGATTCAGATTAACTAAAATGGCCAGAGAACAAAAGATAGATCTGATGTGTCTACAGGAGACACACACAAAAAAAAAGATAGAAAGCCATTAATAAAAGACGTGAAGTGGCAGGTTTTAGCAGAAGCAAGAGGAAATTCCAAAGCCAGGGGAGTGGCAACCTTGATTCATAAGAACCTTAAAGTGGAGGAGATTGAAAAGTTAGCAGATAAGGAGGGCAGATACCTATTAATTAAGTTTAAATTGGAAGGCAAATGAGTAACTATAGTGAACATCTATGCACCAAATAAAAAGCAAAAGAAATTTCTAACTCAGGTCTTTAAGAAGACCCAACAGTTCTCAGAGGGAGAATTAATCGTAGCAGGCGATCTAAATATTGATATAACAAATAATAAAAGTATTAAGCTAGGAGAATGGGGTCTAAAAGAAGCACATGAGTTTACAGACCTAGACCTACACATATATCCAGTAGGCATAAAACGGCATCATGCATAGATTATATAATCCTGGGGGAAAAAATAATATGTCTGTAAAAGAGATTACAACCTTTCCAATCTGGATATCTGACCATGCCCCTATAAGTATTGATCTGAAACTAAAACTACCCATGACAAATAGACCCTGGAGATATAATAATTTAACAATGCAAAAGAAGAGGACAGGGAATATATGATGACACAGATAAAACTATACTTCAAGGAAAATAGAGGTACGGTGCCCACTAATATACTATGGGATGCTGCTAAAGTGGTAATAAGGAGCCATTGTATAAAGAAAGAAAAGAGCATAAAAAGAGAATGGTATAAAAAAAGACAAACCAAAATCCAAGAACTACAGAAGTTACAAAGGGAAATAATGGAAAAGTATAGCCTTAGTTTACAGAACAAAATCAAAGAGATACAAAAACAGTTGGAAGCATTAGATACAGCAACACTTTGGAAAAAGGAAACAATGGTAAGGAATTACTTCCAGAGGAATAGCATCAACACAGCGAAAAGATTGGCAAATTATTTGAAGATTAAAAAAACAGATGGTTAGAAGTATAAAAATTAACAATAACAAAACACAATGTCCCAAGGAAATTACTAAGGCCTTCGAGAATTTCTATAAAAATTTATATAAGAAAAAGACCACAATAGAGTTCCAGGAGACATCTAGCTTACCCTTGGAGAAAGAAGGGAAAGATGTACTAGAGGGTGAGATTACAATTCAGGAAATAAGGGACATAATAAAAGAACTTAAAAAAGGCAAATCACCAGGGCTAGATGGTTTCACAAGTGAATTCTACAAAGAAATGATAGAGATTATAACACCCGAACTGCAGGTACTATTCAATGAAATTTTGGAAGGGAAAAAGGTCCCTGATACTTGGAAGGAAACAGAAATAATATTGATATTAAAACCTCAGAAGGATTCACAAGAAGTAGGTTCGTACAGACCCATAAGTCTCCTAAACCAAGATTATAAGATTTTCACTAAAATACTGGCAAATAGACTAAAGAAAGCTATTCCAACAATTATAAAAGGGGATCAATATGGGTTCATTAAAGGCAGAAATATAGCACATCCTATTAGAAACATTTTAAATGTCTTATACCATGGCCAACAAAAGAAAATAGGATTACTAAAATTGGATGTGTACAAAGCTTTTGACACTCTCTCACATGAATACTTATGGCAAATAATGAAGAAAATAGGGGTAGAGAAAGGGTTCTTACAAGCAGTTCAGGAGTTATACAAAGGAGGGAATGTGAAAGTACGAGTAAACAATGAACACTCACAAGCATTTCCCATACAAGGAGGAATTAGACAAGGCTGCCCACTATCTCCACTTATATTCATAATAGCAATAGAACAACTAGCAGAACGGATTAGAAATTCAGGAAGAATAGAAGGATATAAGATAGGTAATGAAGAAATGAAGCTCAATTTATTTGCTGATGACATCATAGTAATCATGACAAACCCTAAGGAAGGGGTCAAAGAGGTTAAGATCATTCTAGAAGACTTTGAAAAGTGTTCAGGGCTACGAGTTAACATGGCAAAATCAGAAATCCTATACCTTAATGTAAATAGAGAAGAAAGGCAGGAGATAAATAGGAGCACGAACATAGGAATGGGGGTTAAGAAACTTAAATACTTAGGCATAGTTTTGCAAAAAAATATTGACAAAATGATAAAGGATAATTATGAAAAAATATGGAAAAAAATAAAGAGGGACATGAGAAGATGGAAATATAAAACCCTAGGGATACTAAATAGAATAAGAAGTGTTAAAATGTTCTGGGTACCCAAGTTAACGTATCTATTTCAAACGCTGCCCCTTGGACCGATGAAAAAAAAAATTGAACAATGGAACAGAGTACTAAAAGAGTGGATATTTAACAGTAAAAAATGTAGGTTTCATAAGAGAATAATATATAGCCACAAATCAGAATTAGAATGGGGAATCCCGGACTTAAACAACTATTATGAAGACTTTCAACTAAAACCAATATTGGAAATAGGTGAGGAAAAGGTACAGGAATGGGTTAAATTTGAGAACGAAATTAACAGTGATATAGGTAGATTTGGGATCTTTTCTATAGTAACAACAAAAGACTTTAAACTAACAATAGGCCCTAGAAGAGTATCATTAGAAATTTGGAGGAAATGGCAACCCTACTGGTTAGGGAAAGTCTCAAGATGGGCGCCCCTTGAAACTATCAACAAGGAAGTGCAAGAAATTAAATGGTGGGAAATGCTAAAAAATAAAGGCTATTATAGAGTGGGTGATATGTTTAGTGGTGGAAATTTAAAACCCTTACAGGAAATAACAGAAGAGATAGGTAAACATTATTGGTTAAAAATAGCAGGGCTATATAAGTCAGTTAAAAAGATCAGCGAAAAGGAAGACCTCTGGATAGACGCACCAATGGAAGAAATATACAAAGAAATGGCTAAGCAAAAAAAGGGACTGGTAGGGAAAATATATAGAAAGATGATAACAAATAAAAATAAAATAATAGACTATTTACAAAAGAGATGGTGCCATGAAGGTCAGATAACAGAGAGGTTGGCTGAAAAAATTATGAAAGGAATAGAAGAGATTAAGGTAACCAGATATAAAGAACTTGAATACAAATTCCTCACAAAATGGTACAAGACACCAGCACAGCTAGCTAATATGTTTCCAGGATTGAGTTCCCTGTGCTGGCACTGTAACCACTCTAAGGGTTGGTATGCACACATGTGGTGGGAATGTGTAGAAGTAAAGACCTTTGGGGGGGAAATTATTGAAATTATCAGAAAAGTATGCAATATAGCACTAACTATAGACTTTAATCTAATGACGTTAAGTATAATAGGAAGCCCGTTATTGGATAGGTCTATTCAAAATCTAGTCAAGGCTGTGATACTGGCGGGAAAGGTGGTCATTGCTCTGGGTTGGAAAGACAAAAGTAAATGGACAATAGAAATCTGGCACAACTATTTGTTTGACTTTATACAGGCAGATATTGTGGCGTCAATCAACAAGGGAATATCATGGGAAGAAAAATCCACGGAAATCAAGACCAGATGGAAGACCTACCTAGACTGGATACTGAAAGAAAGAAGAAAAGACATTCAGTGGAAGATTAAGACTGTGTGCCCATGGCTGGGGTGAAAAGACTATGATTAAAAGAGAGGGAGGGTATCGAAGGGGGATAAATGTAAATAACTATAAATATTTGATGTAACCACCTAAACAAATAATAATAATTAAAAAATTGTATTAATAAAAAAAAAAAATTCCTGGGCAGGCACATGCAGAAGAAAACAGTCCTTCAGACATCCTGGCCCCAAGCCATGTAGGGCTTTAAAGGTCAAAAACAACACCTCAAATTGGGCTTGGTGGGGATTGGTAATCAGTGTAATTGCTGTAAATCAGAGTTACATGCTCCTATTAGCTGGCTCAAAACAGCAGTGTACCTGCAGTGTTCTGCACTAGCTGCAGCCTCTGAACACTCTCCAACCATAGCCCCAAATATTGCAGTAGTCCAGTCTATATGTAACTAAGTCATGTATCACTGTGGCTAGATAACTCAGTTGCCACTCCAGTCGAAACTGGACAAAAGCACTCCAAACGACTACAGTCTGTTTTTTAAAGATGGCTGTTGTGTCGAGTAGCAGTCCCAACCTGCCGACCAAAATTTGCAAGGGGAGTATAATGTCATGCAAGACAGAGAGATCTCAAGTCCCATGTTTGCCTTCCTACTAACCCAGAAAAACCTGTCTTGTCAGCTTGTTCACCCTCATCCAATCCATTACTAACTCCATGCATTGGTTCAAACATCAACAGCATCCTTGGAATCAGGTGGAAAATAAAGGTAGAGCTGGATATCATCTACATATTGGTGAAACCACAGCCCAAATCTCATGATGACCTCTCCCAGAGGCTTCACAAAGATATTAAATAGCATGGGAATATGATTAAACACTGTGGAACTCCATAGGCCAACAGCCACTGGCAGAGCAGGAACCCCCTAGCACCATAACATAGTGTGTATCCCCCCCCCCCCCCCCAGTCCCTGAATACAGCCACAGTCCTATTAGGCAACATAATTCATTGTCTAGCTGCTCTGGTAGTTAACTTCTTTAACTTTAACAGTTTCTTAAGTTAAAACCCCTTTGTTCTTGTACTTCTTTTAATGGACAGCGTAGACCCACATTTCTTTCTTTCTTTGGCAGTTTTAGGTAACATATAAATGCTATGATGTTCCCCTTTAGCCTTGGTTTCTTTTGACCATAACCAATTGATTCAAAGTTTATTCATAAAGACTTTCTAATCCTATATCAGCTTTGTTGCTGTTAAACATCTTCACCAATTTGAAAATATTATTTCTTTTACATAATATGAAACTATCAGAAAAGTAATAGAAAAGTTGTGCAGAAAGATTTGTGAACACTCATTTCATTTAATTTCTCTGAGTGTCCATCAGAGGAACATATTTATAGATCTGAATGTGTGCTTTCTTGGATTTGCTGCTGCCTCTGCCCTGCTATAGCTTTGAAAAATGAGGAGAAATGACTTGTGTCATTGATATTGACAGTATCAGTCAGTGGACTGTCATCAAATTAAGAAGGGCCATCCTCAAGAATGAAAAATCCATGACTGTCAATGTTCACTATGCTTCCCCACATTTCACTATGACAAAGTGTCTAGTTGAAATCTTACACAGATTAAAGTAGCATGAAATTGTCTCCCGTGCAAACAGTCTGCACCTACGAATCCATGATAAAATGTCTGTGGTTGGGGAAGAAATGGATATGGTGGGCTCTAATGGAAGAAGATAACATAGGAAGATTTTCTCTTACTAAGTCAACCCATTTCTACCCTTGGCTTAAGAGTTTTACAGTCCTCCTAAGGAAAATTTATAGAAAACAGTGCACAAGTTTCTGTATCACAGCTATCATCTTCTGTGAATTGTCTGTCAGGGCCCATTAAACATGTATCTTAAAAAATGAAAGAGAGTTATGTTGGCTAGTAGAAAAAAACATGAACAGAAAAGTATCATCATCATTTTATTAACTAAAAAAGCAATGAGTAACTGATGGGTTTCATAGAAGTTTTCATTGGGCCTGAGGTTAAACAAAATGAGAGTGAAATAGAGGCATAGCCAGATTTTGTTGCCTGTTGACAGGACGGAGTCCAATCTGCAATTTGTTTCAATCTTAAAATAATCATGCAGGGTAGTAGTTGACACTCTTAAACTGAATGCAGGAGAACACAGATTGTGCCCAAGCATATCAAATATTAGATAACCTTTCTATCAGCAACATATCTGCCACCCTTTATTTCTGTTTAACCTCATACCTGATGTCATTGTCACTCACAGCCTCAGGCAGGATACCAGACCACTATACTGCAGTCAGGCCCCTTGGGGATCTTCCTTGGCCTCTGGGTGTGCTGATTAAAGGTACTGCTACTGTGGGGTTCTCAAATTGCTCCCCTCCACATTCTCTCTTCACACATCTGTGCCCTCCAACTCCCAAAAGCCCTTAGCCCTGGCCCAGTTACTGCCAGAAGTAAAATTGCTTTGGGCCCAAGGTCTTCTTTCCCACCTGTCCCATTGCCTTCCGTTGAGCTTGAAGGCCCTCCCTTGGCCTTCTGCCCACTCTCCGGGGCCTGTTCCAGCCCCATCCTTCCTCCCAGGTCTCCCACTCATCAGGTAGGGGCTTTGTGGTCTGGCCATATTCTTCAGCAACTCCCTCCACCTGTTGTTCAGCCAGAGCCTGCAGGCCACTGTAGTTTGCTTGACTGCCTGTCTCACCCCTGTCCAGCCTTTTCCTTCAGACTGGCCACAGTTCCATCTTGTCTCTGTAGCATCTTTGCCAACTCCTCCACTTGCTACCTCCCCCCTCAAGCCCCCAACTGTCTTTTGACAGGATGGCTGGCCAGGGTGGGTAGGTTGGCCAGGATTGGTGCTCCCCCCAACTAGTGTCCTGCTTCCAGACAGGTTGTCAGGAGTGTCTTGACATTGTCCAGGCCCCATGGGACTGTCCAGGTGGCCACACCTGAATAAAAGATCTGTGAAACTTGAGAGCTAGATTACTCTTTTGAGATTTTTTATGGGTCCTAATAAAGGGTAATATGCTGTCTTTTGACAGAATGAGAAATCTGTGTACATTTCATAGTATCTAATCTTTGCACTGTCCTCTCTAGATTTCCTGTTCTCTACTTTAGTGTCGGGCTCCGCCTCCGGCCCCTGGCCTGCGCCCCCTGTAGCCGTGGTCCTCACCCGATGGGGGGGGGGGTCCCCAGGGAGTGCTGTGCTGGAAATGTGGAGGAATTAGGCCTCAGATATGGCACAGGGGTCGGGTTAAACGTCACCCGAGACACCCTTACAGCCTCCAGGGGCCAAGTTTATAACGAGCGGTTCCCTCTCTCTGATTTCCTCTAAACTTAAGGCTCCCTGGCTTCTCCTCCCCGGCCCATCCATTCTCTCCTGCTTTTATTTCCTCAGCACTCTCCCAGAGCTCCCCTCGCCCGTGTCCACCCCGACCTCCCCCTTGGCCCCGCCCCCAGTTATAACCGGAGACGCTGAACCGCCTCGATGGAAACTCCGTGCCCCTCCATGCTGCGGCTTTGCCATCCCTGGAGCTGTGGCTGCGGGATCCTCCTTTCAGGGGACGTCTTCCTGCCGCGCCACGGGTCTCAGCACCTCTCCTCCTTCTCCGCCGTGCTCCGCGCCGTCAGTGCCGCAACCGGGCCATCCCCTGATGAGGTGGGGGTGCCGTGGGCCACGGGGCCCTGCTCTGGCCTGGGCGGCGGCGGGGCTCCGTGTTGCTGGGACTCCTGCGGCGTCCCACGGCGCGAGCGCTCCTGGCACAACAGGGACCTCGACGGCGCCTGCCAGGTTCGGGACGGCCCTCTCTGGCGTGGGTGGCTGTTCAGCCGGAGTAAGTGCCGGTCTTGGGGGTGGCCGAGAGTCCCGGACCCGCGGGACGGGACATTTAGATATGAGTCTAAGTCCTTGTTTACATGCTGTACTATAATCACCCATATTTTTCCAAAGTAGCCATCTTTCCTGAGACATAGTCACTAGCTCCTGCCTTGTTTTTAAGCCACTCTTCCTGGACAGATCTTTAGTGCCTTTTCTTCTAAGCCAACTTTATATCAAGGGCAAATTTCTCTTTGCTCTAAGCAATTTCAAGTCATTCTGGAAGCTTCAAAGATTTAACTAGTAATAAGAGGTTTGTGATCTGCAGCTTTAGAAAATCTACTTGCACCTGGGCAACTTGCTACAGTGATCTACATTTGGTAATTTTTTTTCATTTGTATTACTGCAATACAGTTTTGTATGGGGCTGTCCTTGAAGACGGTTCAGAAACTGCACTTTAGCATAGAATATGGCAACTTTAGTTTCCAAGAGTAGGGAAGTGTAAGGGTCCAGTCACACCTTAAAGACTAACAACATTTGTCATAGGGTATAAACTTTTGTGCGTCACTGTTCACTTCTTCAGATACAGCTAGAATGTGAATCTGTCCTATGTATTGGAAAGTGGAGTGATTTCAGATGGCAAATGACATTAACAAGCAAATGACAACAGCAGGTGTGATTGGATTAAATGTGATACGCAGAGAGGCTTGGAGAAATCAGCACTGGTAATGAGACAGGGGAACCAAGGTCTCAATTCAGTCAAGTTGGATGCATTGTCTTGAGCGTCACTATCAGTTGCAATTCAGCAGTCTCTCTTTCTGATCTCCCTTTGAGGGATTTCTAATCTCCTCTAGTTTCCAAGTTCCACTAAAGATGTGTATTTTGATATTTAAAACCCTGAAGAGCTACCAGAAGACACACATACCATAGCTCCATTTATCTAATAAAAGGCCTTATTCTGGATATCAACAGGGGTCAAGTGGTGGCAGCTTCCCCTTGAAGGTCTGCCTAGTCTTAGCATGTCCAGGCTTCTAGGAGGTTATTCAAGGAAGTAACCTCCTAAAAGCCAGGAAATGAAATGGCTTTTAAGGGGCTATTATTCTTCAAAGCATTTCAGCAATATGGCAAATGAGATTTTTAAAGCATCGTACAAATTGAACTTTCAACCTGGGAATTTCAATGTTGTTTTAAACAGCCTTCTGTATTATTGTGATAACATAAGGCAGATCGTATGTGGCTCGTCAATGTGCCACCTGCAGCTTTTCTTCCAATTTTGAGTTCTGGGGGTTTGCTCCACACCTCCAATGTTCTACCTGGAAGTAAACACAGGCACAGCAAAAGCAACATGGGATAAGCAAAAAGGTAGAGTTGGAACCATAAAGAAAAACTCTTGAAGGATCCAGTGGAAGTGGAAAGAGGAGGTAAGAAGAGGGAATCTGGAAGAAAGAGGAAAGGCAGGAGAGCAAATGGAGACAATGGAGGAGGCAGAAGTGGAAAGAAAAAGGCAGGGAAGATGGAAGTGCTGTTGCATTGAAATATTGATATAGTCAATAATTGTATATTTAATACAGTTATATGCATGTGTTTGGGGAAGTGATAATTATGTAGCTTCCTTGGTTGATGGATGATTTCAAATGAAGTGTTCTACAAACCACAGAGTGAGTACCATTGGCATAAGGAGTTTAAAAATTGAGAAAACTTTTTACTGACACCGATGAGACGTGCTTTCCTTAAATGACACTGTGCCTATGATATCACAGTGTTTGATACTAGCTTGAAGAAAAGAGTTAACAGCAAATATGTCAGCATATTCCAGAACAGTTTGGCTCTCCAGATCCAACATTTGTACCAACTCAATTGCTACAATCTTTAGCAGATCTTCATCATTACCATAATCCTTTCTCTCTGAGAATATTTAATCATATTGGTTAGTTTTAGGCTTAGTGAAACTAAGCTGGCTTCATAAGTGATTCTTTGCTCTCTAAAATGATGTTGGATAAATATAAGTATTTCTGTGGAAGAAGTGTAGGGTGACAGGTCCATTTTTGGAAACCAAGACATTGTTAAAGTATCTCATTATTTAGAGATTTGTCATACACCAGATTTTTATAATCAGTTTCAAAAGAAGTAGGAACCCAGATCTAAGCTAAAGAATTTTTTTTTAGAAGGAACCTCTATATCAGGAACTTTATATCCTGTGCACTTGACCGGTAATCTTTGTATGACTGTGAAGAGCTGAAATAAAACCAGATTCTTTAGTTTATAATATAATGTGAAACTAACTGTATGTTAAACCTTTGATCCAATTTTATCCCTGGCACTTCACAAACCTCTGGCAAATGACAACGTGTTCTTGGAGCATAGGTGAAACAAAAACACCTATCACATTCTGAATTTCTTTCAACTAAATTAAAGCAATCCCTAATCTGACCCAAAGTTACCCAAGAAGGCAGGGAGCAAGAAAAGCTTGGGATCCAAATTTTCATTTACAGTTTGCAGTCTAAAGGTATTCTCATTTGAGCAATCATTCAAACAGCCTTTTAGGCATGAAGCATATCCTTGATCGCTTCCAGATAGAAGGCTGAACAAAAAGGCCACCTGTTCATAATGCAGTTACCTAACAAATCTGCATTGCATTCAACACTTTTGTCTCCCATCCATCAACCACCCTCTCAAGAGCTTTTTGATTGGGTTGTGCAATTGCAAAGACATAATGAATCTCACATCTCCAGACTGCCTGAGCAGCATAATGTTTAACAGACACAGATTATGCTCTCCTCAATATTTATTTTAGACTCTAGTGTTTTAAAAATGAATCAAAAAAGAAGCAGATAAATAGTAACGTATTACAACTCTTGTTTGCCCTTGTCTTTTAAATATGATCTTTTACAGCAACATACAAAAATAACAGGATAGATTTAATGCTCAAACAAGTGTACTCCCATTATTTTTGTCCCATTAAGCTTAGTGGGAAAAGGGAAACACAATTTTCTGTCTATTTCATTACAATGACAGGAATATGATAACTTTCCCAACAACACCTAACAGCAGACAACAACATGCATTCCCCAGTTTTGTTTCATCTGTGCCCACATGTTGCTCCTGCATGAGACACCTTCCAGTGTTCCCTCTAAGCTGAGTTAGTGTGAGCTAACTCACAGTTTTTTAGTCTCTGGCATTTTTGTCTTAGCTCAGGAAAGATGGCTCCAGAGCAAACAAATTTAGGCAGTAGCTAAATTGCTTGCTCACAACTTTAATGCCAGTAGCGTTGCCTAGCAAGGCACTGCAAAGTGCTCTTATGGACTTTAACGTTCCTAAGTCTGAACTTTGGGTTGTCATGCTTTAAGGACTACAGGCACTCTCCATTGCTGGGATAGGCTCCAGTCCATTCCAGGAAGCTGGCACCCACCATGGTTCACAAAGACAGAGACAAGGACTCCATTACACAACGGTCCTTCTGTCACATTGTGCTAGGCAAACCCTGCTCCCTCCGACATACTTGCACGGATTATGCTGAGTGAGGTTACCTGGCAACTAATCTTCGCCCATCAACTAGCCAGCTAAGGCCATTAAGAGACAATGAAATGGCCAGTGACTCATCGGACCATTGCCCAGGTGTCAGTTCCTGTCTAGCTCATAGTTTTGCAATATTGACCACTCCTCTGCATCCCCTCCTCTTTTTTACCTTGACCAATGGTAGGGTTTGAAGGGACGGACTACCTGGTAGGTGTGTTAGTGGGATGTGGTCAGCACAGCCCACCCTAAAACTCATCTAATAAAAGATCTTGCACAGCATATAATCGCTCTCTTGAGCTTCTACGACCCCTATCTGCTTTTGTTCCTCTTTAGCCCAGCTTGCTGTCCCAGTACCCTTCCTCCATCTTTAATCTCTGGTCTGGCCAGACAGAGAAAAGTGTGTTTCTGCCAATTCAGAGCACGCTCCCCATTTTTCCTTTCCAATCCCTCTAATCTTCTTTTGGAATGAGGACCCATCTTCAGGACAGGTAAAGTATCGCCCAATCAATGAAACTCCTGCTAATGCAACAGTGCTATTTTCTATCTAAATTTCCTTAGACCTGTGTGTGTGTGTGAGAGAGAGAGAGATTCTGTTTTGTATGCTTGAAAAACATTTTATAGTAAACATCATTTAAACTTGACCTCAGTCTCATTGCCTATTTCCTGGGAACTCCTGGAAGAGGTGGGACCTTGGTATAGTTGGCAAAGAACCCAGTTATTTGCCAATTGCTAAACTAAATTAAAGCAATTTGGCTAACAGAATTGGGGGCTCGTCCGGGATTGCCCTGCAGGTCAGAGAACATGCTAAGTTGACTCGTGTGGTTTTCTGGCAGGCAGACGTAGAGGAAAAACATCTTCTGGAGTTCCAGTATAGGCTGTGTGAAAGGTTTCTGTCTGCGTGACTGGCTCTAGTGAGCACCCTATTGTGGGTTGGCTCTCCCCGTTTCTATCCTTCACAGTTGCTGGTCAGTCGCCCCGAGCCCGACTGCGAGGCAAAAGCCATTATAAATGGTGGTGTCTCGATTGCAAGGGGTCAGCAACTGGAAGTCCTAAAGCCATTCCATTGGCTAGTTCCTGGTCTATCGTGGGAAGGGATTCAAAGAGAAATAGTGTAGGGCATTAGGTCTGCTACACACACACACGATGCATACACGCTAGATCTGAAAAAGAATTCCCCCCCGAACACACCCTCGCTCCTCCTCCAACTTACTTCACCCAACAAAGTGAATTAATTAGATTTTGGTTGGGGGGTCATCCCGTTGGAACATATTGTTTTGAAACCCTGCTGGTTAGGAGGTAATCCAGTGAGAGCAAGGAAGCTCAAAGCCCTAAAGTACGGGTTAAGAGGTAATCCCATGAGGGAGTTGTGAAATACACCAATCCCACTCTCGAAACCCCAATTTTAAAGAGACAAGGAGTCTCTGAGGCAAGGTGTCTCTTTGGGTTAGGAGTGATCCCTGAGTCTGTGGAACAGATATTCCACAGCTCTAAAAACTAGTTTTAGGCTTGCTGCCGGTCCAAGGGGATCTTGGGCTACTGTGAGCCATCCTTTAAAGTAATTGTATAAGTCCAGAAGAAGGGAGAAGACTCCCCCTTTCATTGCCCCTGTTTCAAGTGAAAGCAGGAGAATCCCCCCTTACAAAGATGTTTCTCTCTAAGAGTGACGAGCCCAAAATAGAAAAATGGGTAGTAAAGAAGGGTCAGTCTCCTTGGAAAGAAGGATCTTTTAAGGGTCCCAACCCCCTGTCAATAGTCTAGAGCGTGTTTCAGGACTATTGCATAAAGCAGAAACCCGGCGCCGCCGCTAAAGTCTTGGCCGGTACTTGGGCTTTATATACTGCTCTACAAGATGCTGCTACTGTAATCAAACATCTCCAAGAAGACGTAGAGAAACAAGAAGGATTAGTAATTGCACAGATTTATTGCACAGAATTGCACAGATAAATATAGCACAGATTTGCAAGAGGCTGAAACAAAACATAATACAGAACTAAAAGAAGTTGAAGCCAAACATAATGCTATCTGGAAAGATCTCACGGACAAGTACAAAACTGCCTTAGACAGGGAGGTAGAACGATTTGAAAAATTGGAAACAAAATATGATGTCATAAAGGAGGAACTAAGCAGTATAAAAAGTAAACATGA
Organism: Lepidodactylus listeri; assembly: GCA_029233225.1. Lineage (NCBI taxonomy): Eukaryota > Metazoa > Chordata > Lepidosauria > Squamata > Gekkonidae > Lepidodactylus > Lepidodactylus listeri. Next base: position 114,473,833 of record JARCFY010000002.1, on the reverse strand, counting down.
ACAGGATCTTAACTATCAAAGAGTAAATTATGAGGAGTTAATGATTAACAGGCAGAGTGAGTTGGAGATTGAAATTACTGAATTACGAAAAGAATATGAGGAAGAAGCCCATCAATTGAGAACTGAAAAACTCAGTGCAGTCCTAACTAACCAAGGACTCACCATAGCCGTCAGAGAAGCAAACCAAGCAGTTGAGACAGCCGAACACAGAGCTCAGACCACTGAGAAAGCATTAGCCAAGGCCACAGAAGAATTACTTACAACCCAAAAGGCGGCAAAGTACTTGGCGGACCAAAACTAAATCAAAAGGAAACAGGCAAACCATGATGCTTGCCGCAAGGAAATTGACTCCCTTAAGGAGCAATTAGGACTCCAGTGGGCAGTAGTATCTGTTCTCCACCCGGAGAGTCTAATCGATCTCCTGGATAATGAGTCAGGAGAAGGAGTTCCCAAAGTCCCCGAGTCTGGGACCTCTGCCCCTGTGAACCCGATCAGTACCAAGCACATGATAACGAAAGCTGGAACTAAAACCACTACACAAACGGTCACAGAGACACGTCTGTGGAAGCCAGATGAAATAAAAGCCACAGCCGCCCAAATCGGCCCCCTGACCAAAGACAATGCTGTCCGCAAGGTGGCCACAATACAGAGAAATGCAGGAAGTATTAAAGCTCCCAAGCTCCAAAAGAGAGGCAGGGTAGAGGAAGAGGAGCCCATTCAGGCAATCACATATGCCAATAATGGACCTTATTTCAATTACCAAAACAGAGGAGGCTCTTACAGAGGAGAAGGCAAAAGATATGATAGGCACAAGAACAGGGGCAATGGAGGCCGTGGTAGAAACGAAAAGGACTATTACCATGATCCTGGGCTTGCCCAAGCCCAGCTCCAACCCTCTGCACCATATCCCCACAGGGATTATGACCAGCAGCAGCACAAGGGACCGCCTGGGCAGCCTCCACCACCTCCTCTCACAAAGGAAAATTCCGTGCAGTGGATGACCAATGTCAATACTGCCTACAACTCCATTAGTGGGGAAGACCTTACCCTAGTAGCCCGCAGCTGTGCTATCGGAGTCAACCTGGTGGCCCTTAATGCAGCCGTTTCTAGTGGAAACTTGAACAGCACATCCGAAACCAGGTGGATGAAGGAGGTCTTAGCATATCTCCACCCCAACTCAAGTCTTAATGCACTTTTTGTGCTAGAACAGCAAGGACCTAATAAAGATCCCGAGATGTCTATGTCCTGGAAGCAACTGTTAGGGCTTTTGGCAGACAAGGTCACCATAGATACCTCAACCGGCCTCCCAGACTACGATGAGAAAGAGTTCAGAGAGGCCCTGATACAAGGGCTTCCAAGGCCAAACGCAGCTCACCTTAAATATAGCTGATCCCACAAAAGGCAGCTGGGCTAGTTTAGAGAAAAAGATCCAGCAGATCGCTTCTCTGTTAAGTGGCACTGGCGATTTAAAACCTCCCAAAAGCACTAAAAAGGCCAGGGACAAAGAAGAAGAAGAGGAGATTGGATTTATATCCCGCCCTTCACTCACTTAAGAGTCTCAGAGCGGCTTACAAACTCCTTTCCCTTCTCCTCCCCACAACAGACACCCTGTGAGGTAGGTGGGGCTGAGAGAACTGTTTCCCAAGCTGTCCTTGAGGGAACAGCTGGTACAGAGCTATGGCTTGCCCAAGGTCATCCAGCCAGGTGCAAGTGGAGGAGTGGGGAATCAAACCCGGTTCGCCCAGATTAGAGTCCGCACACTTAACCACGACACCAAACTGGCTCTCAAAGAGGAGGAAGAACCTATACAGGCCATAACGTACGCCAATTATGGCCCCCATTCACAATACCAACCCTCAAGCGGGTATGAGAATCAGAACAACCGGTGTACAAGGCAGGACCGATACGATCAGAATGACAGACAGGAAAGCTATAAGGACTATAAGGACTGCTGAAATGGTCCCAGTCCTGCACAGGTGCACCTCCAGGCTTCTGCTCCGCCACCCCCACCAGAACAGAGTTACACCCCCCACAGGCTGCTATGGGCCACCTCAGGGTCCCGGAAACCCAGAACAGGCCTTCCAGCTGCCGGCGAACGGACCTGCGTCCGGTTACCTCCCACAGCAAGGCTATCAGGATGGCCAAGACTCAAGGGGCCCACCCCATGACAGAGTAAGCCCTTTATGGTGGCAACTATGGATGCAGTTGAAAGACCGGGGGTATGAGATGGAGTGATTCCATAAACAGCCCAATGCAGTCCTCCTTTGCGTGCTGGCAGACAGTGAAGATCAGGGAAACCGGCCTGTCAACCCAGTAGTTACCTCCCACGCTAGTGAATCCACAGATTCAGAGAACTGCAGCTAGGGCTGCCCGGAGTCCCACGCTCTCCCCTCAGGTGTCTTGGCTCAACTCAAGCCGGACGCTTGGGGGAGACCGACTGTTAAAGCAGGGGTTGGGACTCCAGGGAATACTAATCCTGCTACCCTCTTAATAGACACGGAAGCATCCACCAATGTGCTTTGACCCCAGCTCGCTCAAAAGGGCCGACCATCCCAGAGCATGTTTGCGCTCTCAGGCTTTGCCAGAGGCACGCACACTGCGAAGGTGTGGAAAGCTGTTCCCATAACTGTGGGAAGACTTTCCACCACTGTGTCTGCCTGTGATAACCAGGGGGAAGATGACGGCATTCTAGGGATGCCTTTCTTCCGGGACCACGGGCTGACTATTGACCTTGTTAACGGCTTCCTGTGGGATCAATGCAGTCCATCACTGTGTGGCATTAAAGGCATCCCTACCCCTGTCCCCTCTCTCTAGCAATGACCACTGGGTCCAAGGCTTCCCTGAAGTCTGGATCACAGACAAAGCAGAGTGTGGCACCATACAGGATATATATGTGTGCTTATAGAAGGCCAGGACCCACCATCACAAAAGCAGTACAAGTACCCTGCGGAAGCCGAGGCAGGAGTAGCCAAGACCATCAAAGGTCTTCTCAAGTGGGATGTTATTCTCCCAATGCAGTCAATCTGCAATGCTTCATTATGGCCAGTTCTTAAGGCAGATGGAGTCACCTGGCAGATGACAGTAGACTTTCGTGCCCTTAATGCAGTGACTTCCCCGGTGGCCCCTGTAGTAGCAAAATACTACGAAATCCTTGCCACCATCGCAGCAGGATCCCGCTACTACAGTGTGATTGATTTGGCTAATGTGTTCCATTCAGTCCGCCTCCACAAATCATGCTAGTACAAATTTGCCTTCACATTCCGCGGCCAGCAGTATGCCTTTAAGCGAACTCCACAGGGGTTCCACTTCAGCCCGAGCATATGTCACGCCCACGTGGTGCAGATGTGGGACCATCTTAGGCCAGTTTCCAAAGCCCATGTGCTGTCGTATGTAGATGATATCCGTGTCCATGCCCCCACCGAAGAGGAAGTCACAGATGTGACAAAAGAGGTCCTGAACCTTCTCCGAGCTGCCGGATTCAAGGCAAGCTGGGAGAAGGCACAGCTAGTCCAAACCCGGGTTAAATACCTCAGCTTGGCACTAGGGCCTGAAGGCAGGACTCCTGACACACAGTGGATGGAAGTGATTGCCAAGCTACTGGCCCCCACTGATGTGCCTTCTCTTAGGGCTCTCTTAGGCACATTCAATTTCTCTCGAGACTTTGTTGAGGGCTTTGCGGAGAAAGCTCACCCCCTATATGCTCTGCTTAAGTGAAATACGCCCTGGATATGGGGTCCAGACCAGCAGCAAGCGTTTGCTAGCCTGAAACAAAGCATTGTCTCCGTTCCTGCCCTTGCGCACCCTGACCAACCATTTTATATTCAGCTGGCCCAGTCGGATAAGAGTATTGGTGCCACTCTTATCCAGCACCATGCCGGCACCCCACAAGTCATGGCATACGCCTCCCGAAACCTTTCCCCAGTAGAAATGAAATTCACTCCCTGCAAGAAAGTCTGCCGGGCTCTAGTTTGGAGCCTCACCCACTGGGAGTTCATAGCTGGTGCTAAAGTCGTGGTACAAACCACTCACACACCCCTAAAGTACATTTTATCGGGGAAAATCCAGGATGGTCAGGTATCCAATGCTTGGATTGCCCAGTAGACTCTTGCCCTGGTCAATAAGGGTATTGAACATAAAAAGGAACAAAAAGAGCATCCTGCCCCATATAGTCTCCTAATCATGGGAGAAGAGCATGAATGTCCACTGCCTGAAGTGGAACACATGCCATGGCCCACAACATGAGGAGTGCCATTGGAAGAAGCCAGGCAGCAAGGGTTTCACTGCTGGTTCTGTGATGGCTCTTCCTTCCATGTTGCCAGGACCCCCCACACTGGCTATGGTGCTGTCAGAGTCCATGACGGGTACACACTGCAAGATTCTTTTTTTTTTTTGTAAAGAAATTTTTATTTTTCAAAAAAAAAAAACATCGAAAATAATACATTTAACCTTATACAAATCCCTTTTTCCATATTAGATAACATTTTGTTCTATTTGTACATTCTATTTTTATCTTGTTTTGGTGGTTTCCCACCACATCTGAAGCATAACACATTTTCCATTTTATTCAAAATAGTAATACTTATATCTATGTTTCGTTTCTGGTAACGGTTATATAGCTTTAAAATACTTATACTTATACACCAATTCTTATTTTCTATACTCTTATGTATTTCTAAATAAAAACAGTTTCATTGTCTAATTTTAACTAAAACATTCATATAATATATTTCTATTCCTTTATGCTATTATAACCATGTATAGATATAGTTTTTCATATCCCAATACTTTTCAACATATTCTTTCAAATCTTTCCAGTCTTCCAGAAAGGTCTCTGAGTAGAGATTATTCAATTTTCTAGTCCACTTATCCATTTCAGCCATATATAACAGTTTTTTCAACCATTCCCACACCTCTGGTATTTTTTCATTTTTCCAGTTTTGTGCATACACCATTCTTGCTGTTGTAATCATATACCATATTATTGTCCTTTTCTTTACATTTATCTCTTCTAGTTTAAGTCCTAGCAATAACATTTCAGGCAACTTCTTAAATGTACATTTCAAGATTTTTTCCATTTCTGCATGTATTTTTGACCAATAAGTCTTTGCTTTATCACAAGTCCACCACATATGATAAAAAGACCCTTCTTTCTTTTTACACTTCCAACATTTGTTAGACATATTTTGACCAATATTTGCAATTTTTTTTGGTGTCATATACCATCTATACATCATTTTAAAACAATTTTCTTTTAAGTTATAACACGTAGATATACTCATAGCATTTTTCCATAAAAATTCCCAAGATTCCATTTCAATGTCTTTGTTAAAGTTTATCGCCCATTTTACCATTTGTTCTTTTACCATTTCATCAGCATTAAACCATTTTAGCAAGACTTTATACATTTTAGAAATCATTTTTTTCCCACCTTCCTCCCAAACTTGTTCTATTTCATTATTTTTTTCCCTGAAACCGTGTTTTTTATCACTTCTATACAAGTCATATATTTGTCTATATCTTAACCAACCATAATCAAAATCAATCTGATGCTGCTCCTTCAGTTTGAAATCCTTGCCATGTCTTATTAATAAGTCTCTATACTTCAGCCAATCTTGTCCTTTATATCTTGATATTGGATGTAAGACTTCTGCGGGTACAATCCACATGGGTATCTCTTCTGAAAAAAAGTTTTTATATCTTGTCCACGTATCCATTAGTGTTCTTCTCAAATAATGATGTTTAAACATATTGTCCATTTTTGTTTTGCCATAATACAAATATGCATGCCACCCAAATCTACAATCATGACCTTCCAGGGACAATAACATTCTATCTTGTAACATAGTCCATGCCCCTACCCAGGTCAAACATATTGCATCATGGTATAACCTTAGATTTGGTAGTTGAAACCCTCCTCTTTCTTTGGCATCACACATTATTTTCATCTTAATTCTTGGTTTTTTCCCTCCCCACACAAATTTAGACAGCTCCTTCTGCCAACATTTGAATGTTTTTACATCTTTCACAATTGGAATAGTTTGAAACAAAAACATTAATCGTGGTAACACATTCATCTTGACCACCGCAATTCTACCCAGCAATGACAAATTCAATACATTCCACTTTTTAATATCCTGCATAATTTGCAACCATAATTTTTCATAATTATTTTTATAAAGATCAATATTTTTCATAGTTAGGTTTACACCCAGATATTTTGTCTTTTTCACCACCTCACATTCTGTAAGTTTTTGTAACTCGTTTTGTTTCTTATTTGACATATTTTTGCACATTACTTTCGATTTGTTTTTATTTACATAAAATCCTGCTAAGTCACCAAACTCTTTTACTCTCTGTAACAAATGTGGTAATGTGGATAAGGGGTCTTCCACTATAAACATCACATCATCTGCAAAGGCCCTATATTTGAAAGAAAAACCTTTAGTTGTTAAGCCTTTAATATCTTTGTCTTCCTTCACATTTAAAAGTAGAACTTCTAAAATCCAAATAAATAACAGCGGCGAAAGCGGGCATCCTTGTCTTGTTCCTTTTTCAACTTTAAAATCGTCTGTCTTTTCAGTATTAATTATTATTGAGGATTTCTGTTCTTTATATATTGCTTTAATGAAGTTGAGCATATATTCACCGATCTCAAGATGTTCTAAAACTTCAAACATAAAATCCCAGTTTAAATTATCAAACGCTTTCTCCGCATCTAAAAAGAAAAAGCCCACTTCCTTTTCAGGATGTTTGTCGTAATATTCTATAGCGTCCACTACTACTCTTAGATTGTCCCTTATTTGTCGATTAGGTAAGAACCCTGCTTGTTCTGTTTGTATAGTCTCTTTAAGGTGCTCTTTTAGTCTATCCGCTATAATCTTAGCAAAAATCTTATAATCATTATTCAGTAAAGAGATCGGTCTATAGTTCTTAACATTGGTCAAATCCTGATTTTCTTTCGGGATCAGTGAGATGGATGCATCTTTCCAGGTTTCTGGTACCTCTCCAGTAACTCTTATATTGTTCATCAATAGCAGTAACACCGGTGAAACTGACTCCTGTAACGTTTTGTAGAACTTCGCTGTAAATCCATCCGGTCCAGGTGCTTTACCTAATTTTGAGTCATTTATTGCATTTTTGATCTCTTGTAATGATACTGGATTATTAAATAGTTCTTTAATTTTCTCTGTTGGTTTTGGTAGCTTTAATGTTTGCAGGTATTCTTTAATCTTTCTTCTGTCTTTGTTTTCCTTCTTAAAAAGTTTTGCGTAGTATTTAAAAAATTCTCTTTTTATTCCTTTGTTATCTATTATCTCAATATTATCTCTTATCACTTTAGTGATAAATTTATTTTCACGTTTTTTCTTTAATTGCCATGCTAAGTATTTTCCGGGTTTATTTGCACCTTCAAATGCTTTTTGTTGAAGTTTTTTTAAATTCCAGTACATCTCCTGGTTCAAAATGGCTTTTGCTTGGTCTTGTAGCATCCAAATTTCCTTTTGCAGTTTCTTTTTCCCTGGTTTCTTCTTCAGTTCTTCTTCCTTTGTTTTAATGGCTTGTAAAATATTTTCATATTGCTCTTTTTTCTTTTTATTATCTTTAGCATTTAACGATATCAATAGTCCTCTCATCACTGCTTTATATGCATCCCATACGGTTTGAATTTTAACTTCTTTCTGCATGTTTACTTGGAAGTATAGGTCTGTTTCTTCAAGTAATTTTTTAATTATTTCTTGATTATCTAATAAGTCCTCGTTTATTCTCCATCTCTTTTGTTTTTTAATCTGCCCAGCTGTCCATAAACACGGATTGTGATCTGAGATTATTCTGGGTAAAATTTCCACTTTTCTTGTCTTAAAGGTTAGGTTAGTAGTCATCCAAATCATGTCAATTCTTGAATGTGAGTCATGTCTGTTAGAGTAAAAGGTAAAGTCTTTTCCTTGTGGGTTAGCTTTCCTCCAAATATCTTCCAACTTTTCTTGTTTTATCAGTTCAAAAAAGTTTTTTGGAAGCTTCCCTAACGTCTCATCCTTTCTTTTAGAGCGCCTGTCTAGTTTATTATCTACAGTTCCATTGAAATCTCCTAACATCATAATTTGATCATAGTTTACATTGTCCAATTCCATTTGAAGTTCTTTAAAAAAAATTTCTTTAGCTCCATTCGGAGCATAAATGTTCACAATCAAAGTTTTCACTCCTTGCAGTGAAATTTCAATAGCTAAATATCTTCCATCTTTGTCTTTGAATATTACTTTGGGTTCCAAATCTTTTTTGACATATGTTACAACACCATTTTTTTTATTGCTTGCTAAAGAATAAAATTCTTCTCCCAATTTTTTCCTTATTAAATATTTATGGTCTTGGTTTTTAAGATGAGCTTCTTGCAAGCAAATTATATTACATTTTTGTTTTTCCAACCAGTGACCTACCATTCTACGTTTTTGGGGTGAATTTAGTCCATTTACATTCCATGTAAGTATTTTGTAATCCATTTTGATATATTCTTAAATATCTCCAAAATCGTCTTTATTCTCTCCCAGGAATGCATACATTTCTTCTGTGCTTTTAATCACCACTCTGGAGCTGCCATAATAGAAACTTAGTCCTTGAGGTATTTCCCAACGAAATCTGATTTTTTTCTCCTTCAGTTTATCCGTCAGACGCTTGAATTTTTTCCTTTCTTGCAGTATTGCTCTAGGCAATTCTTTCATTACTATGATTTTCTTTCCATCTATTACAAAGGGGTCAGTAAAGCACTTCCTGTAGATTTGTTCTTTTGTTCTTTTCATTGTAAATTGGACAACCACGTCTCTTGGTATGTTTTTGTCTCTTGCATATGTAGAATTAACTCTATAAACAAGATCCATGTGTTCTTTAACAACTTCTTCCTGTTCTTGTAAAAAATCTGCTATTGCTTCTTGCATTCTTGTAAAAATATCCTCATTCAATTTTTCCTCAATCCCTCGAAATCTCAAGTGGTTTTGCATATCTTTATAATGCATCATCTTTTCCATCCTCTCGTTCTCTCTCATTGTCTTATGGGTGTTTTCTTCCAGTTCTTTTACTTTAGTTTCTATATCTTGTGTTCTTGTGGATAATTTTTGAAATTCTGCTTTTAATTCCATGCAATTTTTATCTGCTTGAGCCGCTATATTATTCATTTTAACATTTACCTCTCCTATAGCGTCTAACATTTTCTTTTCCATTGCTTCCATAACAGCTAGTAGCTCTTTTTCTTTTTTTGCTGCCATTGTAGGAGAGGACCATGTGGCTGCTCTCGATCTTAGTCCTCGGTCCGTTTTGCCTCTTTAAAAGGATCGATTTTATCTTGTCTTCCAAATCAAACACCAATTAGTGCATTCAAACAAGCTAATCTTGCCAAGTCAAATTATGTTGGTTTCAGCCTTCTACGTTATATAATCTTTGAGATATTGCAGTTTAAAAATTTTATAAATCCAAAATGGCGGCCGCGACTTCTCTATGGTTAATGTCAAAGGTTATAGTCTTTTTACCTTGCTTCTGGCTTGCCGTAGTTTCCTTTTGTCCCTTCCTTTTCTTTACTTGTCTGCTCTCTGCACGTCACTTCCTGTTATGGTCTTTCTGGTCCGGCAGTATTTAGAGTCCCCTTTCTGGTCCGGCAGTATTTAGAGTCCCCTTTCTGGTCCGGCAGTATTTAGAGTCCCCTTTACCTTCTTCCGGTTCTTCTCCTTTTTCCTTCTTGTCTGCTCTTCTAGCCGTCACTTCCTGATTCAGTCCTCACGTCTTAATCTCGCGATGCTTGGTTCCCTTCTCCCTCTTTGTCTCGCGATGCTTGGCTTCCCCTCCCAACTCCTTTTAACCGCAGGAATGTTAAACAACTTGTTTTTTTGGCTTTTTAAGTTCAAATTCGGTTTTTTAGCACTTCAAAACTGCTCTCATCCAATCAACATCAGTCTATTGCTTCACCCGATCTGTTTTTCATCTTTCAAAACGCGGCAATGGTAAGGCAAAAAACTTTTTTCCGTTACCTTTTGTTGTTACTTCGCTTCAGATGTGGTCCCAACGTTTAAACTTTGTCTTCTTTGTTAAGGAATCAGGGGAATTGGAGGTTTTATGCTGAATTTTTCAGCTCAGCTCGGCTCCTTAGAGATACTCGCAAGAATCCTCTTCGGCTGCAGTGCTCAAGGTGTCGGAAAAGTCTCCTCCGAGACTTTCCCTTCACCGAGGTTGCTCAAACCTGGATTATATTGCTTGCTGGTCCTCACACTGCCTGTGTGAGGTTGCGTCGGGTGGATTAACCCACCCAAGCTGTCAGGAAGAGCCGCTGTCCGCCTTGCGCATTTGCAAAGCGTGTCAGACCTCCATTCTCCCAACTGGAAACCTGCAAGATTCCATCCATCCCCATTCCAGCCAGGCCGTGGAAGTGGCCGCCCTTAGAGCAGTACTGGCCTTCGAGCCTGCAAATTGTCCCGTGGCAATTTTCACAGATCCAGACTGGATGGCCAAAGCCACCACCATCTGGCTTCCACATTGGGAGAGGCAGGACTTGAAGAATGCCGAGGGAAAGCCCATAGCCCACCTGAATCTCTGGGTAGAAGTAGTGAGCCTCCTCCACGAGCGTTCTGCTGCCACCCAGATCATGCATATCAAGGGGTACCAGAAGAATAATTCTGAGGTCACTTACTGGAACAATCAGGCAGACCTGCTGGTGAAGGAAGACGCTCAAATGCTTCCCCCCAAAGAGCAGCCTGCCTGCCCTCTGCAGACAGTTACTACTAGGAGCAAAAAGGTTAGCGGAGCACACGCATCCCCCATTCCCTCCAGTATTTGTGGAATTAGGGGAATTCCAGGCCAATGACTCAGATGTCCAGGATCTCTTCTCTAGGGGGAAGGATCCCACTGGGAAATACTCCATCCGTGAGGAAGAGGGAGTCATTTGGGCTTTTGACAGCACGGGAGCCCAGCATTGGGTAGTTCCGGTGGAAGTCCGGGCTGATCTCATCCAAATTATCTACAAGCAGGGCCATAGGGGAAAAGAGCTGATGGTGGAAAGGGTAAAGGATGTGGGGTAGTGGCCAGGCATGTGCCAAGATGTGGCACAGTGGGTTGACAATTGCCTGTCCTGTGTCATGGTGAATGCCGACTCCTCTAGTCCCAAAGCCCCCATTCAACATCAGCATATCGAAGGACCCTGGGCTCGTGTTCAAATTGATTTTATTGGCCCCCTGCCCAAGACTCGCAGAGGCAATAAACATTGCCTCAGTGTTATTGATCCCTTCTCAAAGTGGATCGAAGCTTCCCCTTTCCAGGATAATACAGCCGCCACAACTGCAAAGATCCTTTTCAACAACCTCTTTTCCAGATGGGGTATTCTGAAGGTTTTAGATTCTGATAGGGGCCCTCATTTCCTGGGGGAAGTCACCCAGGAACTCTGTAAAGCCTTAGGGATCAGACAAAGACTCCATATTGCGGCACACCCTCAATCCTCCGGGGCCATTGAATGTGCCAATCACACCCTGAAGGAAGCTCTGAGCAAGGTAGTCACTTCCACGGGCAAGACTTGGGACAACAAACTCTCTATCATCCTCATGGCTATCAGGGGGACCATGGCCAAGCATGGCTATTCCCCACACATGGTAATGACTGGGAGAAAAATGCACCTCCTAGAGGCTTTCTGGGTGCAAGATGACATGCCCTCCAGCTTTGACCCTAAAGTTGCCAATGATGAATGGGTCCAAAACCTTCTGCGGGATCTCCTCACTATCCACATTCAAGTGGCTAGGATGCTAGGGCAAAGCCAGCTTGTTGTGGACAAAAAACTAGGCTGGATCTGTGATCTGCAAGTCTGGGACCCAAGACAGCAGGTGCTGTATCGCAAATTTTCCCGTAAGCAGCATGCCCTCATGGCTAAATGGGCTGGCCCGGTCCCCATCGTAGAACGTGTTAGTACAGCGGTCTACAAGGTAGCCATCCCCAGGAAACACAAACAGACATGGCATAAGTTCTTCCACTCCTCCCAGTTGAAACTCTGGAAGGGAGACACTGTCCCGCAACCTCCTGACTTGCCTCCTGACCTGGGTGGCACCCAGCAGCATCCTGTCACTGCCTTGTCTGCCCCCGTTCATCCAATCTCACATGCAGACGTCTTTGAGTCCTCAACCCTTTTCTCCTTAGGAGAAACCTGTTTGGCCCGTTAAGTAATGCTTCCTTCTGGCTTTCGCCGCCAGGAAGGAAGCAGGGGGGGGAGTAGTAGAGACGAGAGTCTGTGCACTTTTCACCCCAAGGGGAGGCAAGTTGTTATTACCAGAAGCCTAGTTCCCAACAAGAGCCACAGTGGCACACAGCGTTAGCGCACCGGGCTTGGATATGCAGAGGCACCCGGTTCAACTCCCAAGCAGGGAGAATGGGCAGGGGCTAAGAAAAGAAAAACTTCTCGCCAGGCAAAATAGCTGTGCTCAAGCAGAGAGCTATTTTTAGAACAATTTTAAAATAGGGACCCATACTGTGACTGTTTTTGGTATGTCGAACAGAGTATGGTGTTCAGGGGACCCACTCAAATTTTCCCTTAATCCTTTCCCTTTCAGAATGCCCCACTGGACTTCATGTTTTTCTTCTGGATGGGTAAGACTAATTTGGCTAAGACTCTAGGAATTTGGCTACTGATGTTAAAGCCACACTCAGGCCACTCAAATAGCTAACCACACTGTCACGCTGCATAGATGGAGGTGTGTGGGAGTTAACATGCCTCTGAGATATTTTACGTGTGTGACAAGGAGGCATGAGGGGAGATTTAAAATCACTCCTGTAGGACTGTGCCCACCTCAAAGGTTAACATACTGCACCAGTGGCCACACAAGAGAGAAAGCGACCATATGCCCCTCAGAGGACAACTCCATGGAGGAAATGGTAGCTCTATTATGCAAAAGGCCTGAGTACACAGATCTCCCACCGCCTACTTGCGAAGTGGCCCTAATATCTGCAGCAGTGTGGAACATTGGTGACCCTTTGAATATTGTCATCTCCATAGGCACCCGCCGTAACTTAAGTGGGGTAGCCGAATTCCCTATTGTCCTGACGGACCCCTCCGGCCACAACCTCAGCTTCCCTGCCATAACATAGGAACCCCTGAATTGGCAAATGAACTACTCTAACTTATTGCAGCAAGGTCCCCCTGATTGGACCATTAATGTGAATAGTTCCAATGCTCCAATGCTTCTGGGACACTTAATTTCACTAACATAGAGACCCTAGTTATCAAGGTCCCACACCAGGAAGGTAACTTCACCCTCACCATGGGTGCAAGGAATCAGACCCCCCTTAGTTTTGATCCTTTAATCCAAAAAGTGGAATCCCTCACCAATTTAACATACCCAGTAGTAGGATCCCACACCCTAAAGTTCAATCAAAAAGAAACAGTTTTATTGCAACCCCAAATGTCTGTTAAGAGGGGAAATGTAAGTTTAAAAGGGCTGGGAACTTCCTTCCACCATGCCCTCTGTGCTCCCTTCTCACGGACAACTCAGCAGGGGTGGGACAACTGGATAGTGCTATGGTGAAAAGGGGAACTCTCCAGGCGCTCCAAAAGAGGAATTTCTAACTGGGTTGCACCTGTGGGAGCAGGAATGGCCGTTCTGGATGCTGCCAACATAGAAATAATTGCCAACAAAGCTTCCAGAGTCTCTTCAGACATATCCAAGATGAGTGTTCCCATCACTCAGTCTCTCGAGGCCTTGGCAAATGTTCAGCATTCCACTAATCCCCTATTAGTTACATGGGAGCAGATTATGGAAAAGGATTTTAGCACTCTTCTTGGAGGTATCCAGTCTATGCAAAGAAATATTCCTCTGGCTTTGGCCTGCACTCAGGCACAAACCATCAACGTAGTTGCTGCCATGGGTATGATTAAGCAAGCCATGGATGGCATCATACCTCTGGAAATCAGGGAACTGATCAAAAAGAACTTCACCACAAGTGAAGCAGCCTTAGAGCGATGGTGGTCTTTGGCCAATGCTTCTTTTGACCACATCACACAGACATTGCATCTAGTGATTGTCAAAGTAACTTCCAGGGACACATTCTCTGTATATCCTGTGGTCCCATTGGGCCTACAAGTAGATGCTAATACTGTACTATATGCCAGAGATAGCAATAGACGGGCTAGAGCAAGTCCACCTAGCTGGCAGACTGTTAATATGGAAGCCTGCATACACAAAGAAAGGTTGCGCTTCATTTGTGATGATGACGCATTAGAAAAACATCACTCATGTTTGGCCCGTAGGAAGAATGTGCAGTACCACTGCCAATTTGATGCGGTTAGTGAAACAGGTTCCACGGTCCTCTACTTGGGCAGGGCCTGTGTCTGCATCAGAACCACTTGTAACTATGCATACATCAACTCTCAACACATACAACCTATGCTATCAATCGATGCTTTTGCAATGTCACATCCATCCAGGGATGTGACTTCTCATTCTCTACCCCCATTTGGACACAGGAGGAGATGGCAGTAGCTTCCGAGCTCTACGATTCACTCACACCAGTGCCTCTAGGGTTAGGCCTGGAAACTCTTCGTAACCTGCTAACACACCCTGAGTTACATGAGAAACTTTTAAAGGTAAAACAGGCCGGGGACCAGGCCGCATTGAACATTTCTCATAATGGAGCCAAGATTGCAGGCTTGGCCATAGACATAAAAAGCGTAGGAGCCCATGCGTGATGGCAGGCTCTCCTGGGTTTGGTTGCCGTCTACGACTGGATATCTTAATATAGCCCTGCACCCCATAGTCATCATTTTGGGATTCCAAATTATTTTAGTAATGGCATTAATCATGCTAGTGTGCTGTGTAAGGAAACAGATACAGAAACTTGAAGCCAGCACCAAAGCCACTCACTTACAAGCCCTGGTGCACCTCGCATCCAAGGCCTCTGACTCCTAACCCCTCCTTCTCCTTTCTTGTGTGTGCCTGCCTCTGCACAATCCCTATTTGTCCTTCTCTCTTTCATCTCTATTACCTTGTATGTTGTTGTGTATGATTCTATTCTTTAACCAGAATTAGGTAGGCCTTTTTAGGCCCAAAAGGTCAAAAATTAGGCAGCCCTTATGCCAACCTGAACACAAGGGAATGTAGATGAGACTGGACACTGCTAGCTAGCGGCAATGCTCAGTAGAGCAGCCTATGTCAGCAGAGAACAGCCTAATCTATCACCTGCACATATTCTCGGGATCTCCGCTCTATTACCTTCTGAGGCTCTTAGTGAGGCCACAGAACTCAAGAAGCTCTACTGTCAAAAGACAGACAGTGGAGCTTCCTCCAGATGAGGGAGACCTGTGCAGGTCCACACCCTGAGCTCAGAAGAGGAAAATAGGAGGTGCAGTGCATGTGTAAGCCTGACTGGATTTCCAGCCAGAATGTGCAAGCTCCTTCCTATACTGGATGGGCCAGGCCAAGAGATTTTTGCCAGCCACTCCTGCAACACATTTTCAACACATGATGGTAGGCTTTTCTGTCTCATGCATTCCCCCACTGTAATCCCAACAACATGCAGTTACCTTTACAGTGAATTTGCACTCTAAAATATGTTTTTATGTTATCTGCAAGTCATTTTTACCCAAAAATCAGAAGAAACCCATCATGCCCCGTGGTGCTCAGAGGCCCACAGCCCTGAGCGAGGGCACATACAGCGTGATCTGTGTGTATCCTCCTATAGATCCATACGTATGCCAATCATTTTTGAAAATCCAATCAGGGTGCTGACAAAAAGATTTTCCTTCTTGTTTGTATTTTTCTGTGTGTTCTATCTTTTTCACTATATTGGGAGAGAGCCCCCAGAGGGAGCCCTCAGGTTAAAATGGGTACGCCTGGTCAGCATCTCCGCGAGGCCATACGACCTCAATTAAAAGGTGTGAGAGCCTCCGCAGTCACAACTCTCGAACCCACAGTTTGCACAAAGTCCAAAAGAAACTCGCTCTCTCTTGTATATACTCCCTGGGGTTCGGGAGACGTAGCTGGGAGACTCTCCCTCCCCCGAAGGGGAGATGGTTTTGCCTTCCCGATCCAAAGAAGGGCCTATGCTTGAACTTTCTTTTAATATTTGGTGGTCATTTTACATGCTTCATGTGATATATCGTTTGATAGTGCAGATGCCCCTGCTGAACTTAAGTTTTTCGTACAAGATTCCTTTTGCTTGTTGCTTGATTTAAACTGTTTTTCTTTCTGAATAATATGTGCCCACAATGCTTTAGGGGACAAGGGGGGGAGACTCCCCCAATATGCAAACCAGTCTCCTCCTTCCTGGCTGAACTGACTCGTGTTCGAGCCAAGAAGTGACGGGCAGGACCGAGGACATTGTGCAAAGATGATCGGGGCCCAGGAAGAGCCCAAGAAGAGCTGAAGATCTACGAGTTATGGTGCTGTAGTTAGCTACTATGTATAGTGAACCTCCCTCCTGTCCTGTAATACCCAGAATTGTGCTCCAGCACCCAGAATGATCCAAGGCGCAAAGGAGGGAAGGGCGAAGAAATGCTTGTATGAACTTTTGACTTTTATTTATTATGTATTAACATCCTTTTCACGATGTGTTATACTTTTATAGAATTTTCCCTTTTACCTTATTGCAGTGTTACATTTCTCGGGCAGTTTTAAGCCCCCTTTTCATAGGATTGCCTTTATAAGTGCCTTTTTTCCCTTATGAATGTGTTTTATAGCCTTAAGTATTGAAAAATGTGTTTCATACTTTAACCATGCTTTGGGCCATGCTTGTCTGCCCTGGTGATCAGAGCCGTTCCAAAGGTAATTCGGCATTTTTATCAGGTTAGTTTTTTTAATGGTCTGTCCCTCATTAGAGTAATCAGTGACACCTGGGTTCTCCAACACCCAGACAGTTCCCAGATGATGGCTGACCAGACCTCCGGACCTGCTGATGTCATGTTCCAGTTCCTGTTTTGGGACCCTTTCACCTTACATTTTCAGGGTCCCAAGGGGGGAATTGTTGCCTAGCAAGGCACTTTACATGCTCTTATGGACTCTTAATGTTCATAAGTTTGAACTTTGGACTGTGCTAAGTGTATGCTTAAAGGACTGTATTGTGATGCCAGCCACAAACTGCACACATACCCCCTTACCTGCTGCAAGAGGTTCCAGTCTATTCCTGACTGCCAAGAAGCACACTCCCGCCATTGTCCACACAAAGACAGAGACAAGAAGCTGAGGACCCCATTGCCCAAGGGTGTTCCTGTCGACTTACACTAAGCAACCCCCCCCCCCAACATACCTGTGGGATTCCACACATTCCAGAGAGATGCTGAATTAAGTTCCTTGGCAACTAATCCTCAACCCATCAACTGGCCGAGCTAGGGCCATCAAAAGACAATAGGATGGCTCGGTGACTCATCGCAAGCTTGCCCAGGTGTCAGTTCCTAAAGTCTCAATATTGACCACCCCCCAGCATCCCCTCCTCTTTCTCCTTTAACCAATGGTATGGTTTGTAGGGACGGATTACCTGGTAGATGTGTTAGGGGGATGTGGTCAGTGCTGCCCACCCCCAGATCACCTAATAAAAGAGGTCACCTACCATGCGGCCAGTCTCTTGAGCTTCCACGACCCCTATCTGCTTTTACCCCTCTCAAGTCCAGATTGCTATCCCAATACCCTCCCTCCATCTTTGATCTCTGGGTCTGCAGCCAGAAGTAATTGTGCTTCTGCTGGTCAGAACACATTCCCTATTTTCCTTTAAATCCCTCAATTCTTCTATTGGAATGGACAACCCATCTCCAGGACAGGTAAAGTATTGTCCAACCATCGAACCTCCTGCTAATGTGAAAGTGCTATTTATCTATCTAAAGTTTCTTAGGAATTGTGTGTTAGTGTGTGTGAATCTGTATTGTGTGCCTGAGAATATTTTTCAGTAAAAATCATTTAAATGGACTCCGCCTCAGTGCCTATTTACTGGGAACTCCTGGAAGGGGCGGGACCTTGGTATAGTTGGCTGTAACCTGGTTATTTGCCAATTGCTGACCTTAAAATCACTAACCCAGAGCAATTTGTCTAACACTCATAGCCACAATTAAGCTTTAAGAAGGAGGGAGCTGCTAATGCTGTCCTCCCATGTCCAGGTGTTGGTGAGCAGGTAAGTGAGTCTTCATCTCACCCACCTGCCTGTCTCCAGTGTCATTGCCTCAGCCACCCTCCCCAAACTTCCACCTCAGCCTCTGATCACCAAGGATGAGGCAATAGCAGGTAGTATGAGGCAACAGGCAGGTGGACAAAGAGGTTCCTTTTAGGATACTCACGCCTACCACCAGCACAGTTGCAGCACACTGGGCAGTCAGCAGTTGAAAGGAAAGTTTGGGGAGGGCTGCTCAATCTACACCCTTTTGTTGAGGATTCCCACTTATATTTTCCTTACTATTTCTTCACCTTACTGTGGAATGCTTCCATGCTATTTTGGTGGAGATCACTAGGTATGATCATCTGGTGGAGATTATTGGGGGGACAATTGATACTTTACACAGTGCACAGGAATGTTGGATGCCAACTGAAAATCTCCCAGTAAATTCTGTAACTGTTTAAAGGAAAGTCAACATACTGGGACATGTGGTATGCACTTGCCATCACTGCATGATCCCTTTCAGATGTTGTGAATGTTCAAATGTATCTGCTACATAAAATGGGAAGCTGGGGTGAAAGTCCTGGAAAAGATTATGTGAATCTCCACAAGAGTTTTCTGCCCCAGGTTCAGTGCTTTGGGAAGAAGAGGGTTTTTGGTGCTTCCCACAGCATCTTGGTGACTATGTATATCATCTGGGGGTTCTGTGGAATTTCTGTGATTTTTTCAAACCTGGTTTGCTCTGAAATGTTGGCAAAAGTTGCCAAAAACCTGGGTGGCTGCTGTGTGAGGCTGCGGTCACACAGTCTAAATAATCCAGTTTCGATCCTCTTTCAATGCACTTTTAAATTGGATTTTGCCAGTTCACACAGTAAAAATCCAGTTGGAAAGTGCATTGAAAGTGGATTGAAAGTGAATTATTTAGTGTGTGTGACTGCAGCCTGAGTGACAAAACTTAGATTTTCCTGCCCATGTGGTCACCATTTTCCCTAATTTTGTCCCCACAGTGGCCTTTCCTCCCCATGCCTCCAAGGGGAGGTAAATATGTGTAAAACAGAAATGTTCAGGAGGGCATTTTTATAAAGTAAATAGGGCTACATCATAATAGATCGTCCCAGGAAAAGGCATTATGTTTCTACTAATGAAATATCATGTTCTACATTGGTTAATGTGTAATTTTTACTATTTACATCTCATCAGCTTTTTTTTTTTTCATTTTATACCAAGTTCTCTGAATCCAAGCTTTCATTTTAAAAAGTAAGTAAGGATTACTAAAGGATGATAGGGAAATGGCTGAGAAGCTGAATGCATTTTTTGCCCACTCTGGAACCGCTAACTTTAGGAGGGGTTGAAAGAGGAGGTGATGAGAGAGGAGGCCCAATGACAACTTAAAAACTGATAAATCACCAGGCCCGGATGGCATATGTCTGAGAGTTCTGAAAACTCAAATGTAAACTTGTTGATCTCCTGATAAAAATATGTAATCTTTCATTAAAATCTGCCTCCATTCCTGAGGACTGTAAGGTAGCTAATGTCACCCCCCCAAATCTTTAAAAGGGGTTCCAGAAGAGAAATTACAGGCAAATCAGTCTGATGTCAATACCTGGTTAGTTAGTGGAAACTGTTACTAAGGAGATAATTAGTAGGCACATCAATGAACAAAAACTCAGCATGGGGTCTGTAAGGGAAGATCTTGTCTCATTAACCTGTTAGTGCTCTTTGAGGGAGCACTTCCAGAAAGTTTTTGATAAAGTTCCTCATCAAAGGCTCCTAAATAAGCTCAATAGTGGGATAAAAGGAGAAGTCCTCTTGTGGATCAAAAACTGGCTAATTAATAGGAAACAGAGAGTGAGTATAAATGGACAATTTTCTCAGTGGAGGGTAGTAAGCAGTGGTGTACTGCAGGGCTCAGTACTGGATCCAATGCTTTAAAAAAAATCTTTATTTTCAGATTTTAAGTAGTACATAAACATTATGCTTGCCTTAAGATATAATGCTGAGAGTCTAATTATTCCAGTAGTTTTTGTATCCATTTATACACTCTCGACCAAAGTCTCAAATAAACTTTGTCTTTCCCTTGAAGAAACATGCTTAGCCTATCAATCTCTGCCATATCCAATAGTCTCTGAATTAGTTCTTCCCTTGATGGGATTTTCTCCAGTTTCCAATATTTTGCAAACAAAATTCTAGCCATTGTTAAAATATATATTATTAAACGCAAGTCCAGTTTATGTCCTTTCAGAACCATATTTAACAAAAAGATCTCAAGTTCCAAGGATAACTTAATATCTGATTTCCCAAATCATCTTTTGAACTCTTAACCAATACTTCTGAGATTTCTCACACATCCACCACATATGGAAGAATGACCCAATATTTTTCTTGCACTTCCAACGATTATTCAATGCCTTTGGGTAGCATTTAGTTATTTTATTCGGGGACCAGTGCCACCTATGAAACATTTTATATATTTTTTCTTTATAGGAAGTGGCTCTAGTAAGCTTTACTGTATTCCACATTTTTGTCCACTTATCCAAATCTATACTATGGCCAATATCTCTCATCCAGGTAATCACTGATGTCTTACCTATTCATCTTGCATATATTCTTCTATTACAGTAATAAAGTATATAAATTGGGTCTGATGCTTTTTAACATTCATTAATGATCTGGAGTTGGGAGTAAGCAGTGAAGTGGCTAAATTTGTGGATGACACTAAATTGTTCAAGGTGGTGAGAACCAGGGAGGATTGTGAGACACTCCAAAGGGATCTGTCGAGGATGGGCGAGTGGGCATCAACATGGCAAATAGGGTTCCGTGTGGCCAAGTGCAAAGTGATACACATTGGGGCCAAAAATCCTAATTATAAATATATGTTGATGGGGTCCAAGACTGACCAAGAGAGAGATCTTGGAGTTGTAGTGGATAACTCACTGAAAATGTTGAGACAGTGTGCAACTGCAATAAAAAAGGCCAACGCTATGCTGGGGATAATTATGAAGGGAATTGAAAACAAATCAGCCAGTATTATAATACTCCTGTATAAATTGACGGTGCAACCTCATTTGGAATACTGTGTGCAATTTTGGTCACCATACCTCAGAAAAGATATTATAGCATTGGAAAAAGCGCAGAAAAGGGCAACTAGAATGATAAAAGGGTTGGAACACTTTCCTTATGAAGAAAGGTTAAAGTGCTTGGGGCTCTTTGCTTGGAGAAATGATGACTGAGGGGGACATGATAGAAGTTTACAAGATTATGCATGGGATAGAGCAGGTAGAGAAAGAAGTATTTTTCTTCCTTTCTTACAATACAAAAACTCATGGGCACTTAATGAAATTGCTGAACAGTTGGATTAGAACAGATAAAAGGAAGTACTTCTTCACCCAAAGAGTGATTAACACATGGAATTCACTTCCACAGGAAGTGATGGCCACTACAAGCATGGACAGTTTTAAGAGAGAATTGAATAAACATATGGAGCAGAAATCCATCAGTGGCTATTAGCCACAAATTACATATAGGAACTCTCAGTCTGGGGCAAGTGATGCTCTGTATTCTTGGTGCTGGGGGGGGGGGCAACAGTTGGAGAGCTTCTAGTGTCCTGGCCCCACTGCTGGACCTCCTGATGGCACCTGGTATTTTTGGCCACTGTGTGACAGTATTGGACTAGATGGGCCACTGGCCTGATCCAACATTGTTTTCTCTTGTGTTATTATGTTCTTATGTCCCTTTTATTGTGAAGGGAAAGGGAAATAGAGGTACTAGAAATATCTTTTTTTTTAAACTGAAGGCTTAGGCTAATAATTCAAATGACCCAACATACATTTTGGTATACCATTATGTTGATATAATGCTATTCTAGCATCAATTTTAAAAATACAAATGCCTCAGTGGACTGGGTGTGCACTACTAGGGGCTGGGGCAAAGAAACTGCAGGGAAATCTGCCATATGGAAGCACCATTGCTACTACACATTATCAGCAGCTGCACCAGCAACAGGGAAAACACACAAAATCACCACCATGTGGAAATCACCTAAATGTATAATATTTACCACTTTGGAGTCTGAGGAATACAAAGAGTGCTTACCAATGTTAGCAGTAGGGGCCTAGCTGCTGTATGTCTTTCCCTTTGCTGTGAGCCATGTTAACCAGATGAGCACTTTATTATGGGCTGAAACAGTTTACACACCTGGAATGTAGAACCTGGCAGTTTGAAAACAGTGTTCATTATCTCCGAAGTCTTCTGGATGTACTGCTAGGGGAAAGCGGTTCATTATTCATTTCTCCATTACTTACATTATTCTTTGTGGAACAACATTGTCTGTTCTGTTTGGTGTTTCTACTTGTTCCCTGTTCAACCCTCAAATGTATCATTAAACAGATCTCCACATACCACTAGAGTTGCCTGCAAAATTTTGCCTGAAGAAAAATAGAAGGAAATAAGTGACAAATTTTAAAGGGAGTTAGAAACAGTTCTCAAGGTAAAGTGAGGGGTTCTGTACCTCCCTGAATTGCCATTGGATCTCACTGAAGTGAAATTTGAAGGGCTAGCTCCAGAAGAAATGCTAAAGACTTGAGAGAGCTGATCTTTTCCAGCCTTCACTTACCTCCAGTAGCCTGCAGACTGCTTCCCTCTGTGATGACTGGGGATGGGTCGGTGTAGTGAGGAGTAGGAACGGGATAAGAGGCAATTTCTTCCAGTTTTCCTTTTTCACTGCAGTCCCTCAAACTTTACTATATTTTCTTCATGAAGTTTTCCAGTTCTTAGAGATAAGATTGCTTGAAAAAAGAGAAAGATCCATCCCACCAGCTCCTTCTGTGAGTTCCTCCACCAGATCCAACTCAAAGTGATTTTTGGAGGCTGTCCCCCTCATGGCAAATTTTGTTTGAGTAACTTTAAGGATAGCTGAAAGGGATTGTATAGGATAGTTGAAATGTCTTGGTGATTTTGAGAATGGAAGTGAAGTCTTGCATCCTCATGTTGTAAAAGGAACCAGCTGACTCTGCCTTGGTTTTTCCTCTATACAGCAAAACAATACTTTTCCAATTTTTTCACTCATATATTTCTATTGTAAGTAATTTGGGAGATAACAAGACTAACAAATCGGGGGGGGGTCTCAAGTTCAGATGGAAGAGCTGACATGGCATTTGAGAATATGCTGCTTTGCTAAGATGAGTGACAGTTCCTCTGTTATGGGCATAAAATCAACTATTTCTATAAATGCTGACTTAGTTGTCAGGAGCAGCTTTGCCATTCTTTTTAGCCTTGTGGCATGCAAGATTTCTTAAAGTAATGAGAGAGAGAGAGAGAGAGAATCCATTTGATTTTCTTTCTTCCCAAAGGGGAAACTTCTGACAGATGATAAATAGCGACTGCTGACAATCATCAATGTGGTGCTATCATGCTTTTACATTAAATACAAAAACAGAGTTGTGAAGTCATCAGGGAGTAGACTTTTGACACATAAGAGACAAATATATAATCCTAAGAACTAAATCACTATTGGGATCTAAGCAATCATAACAAAGCACAGCTGCTTTTAGAATCTCACAAAATCAAACTAAAACTAACTTTGATACCTGGAACCTTATGCATGACCCAATCTAGTATCCTGTATTGTTAAACCACATGCATCCTGCTAAACATGCAAGCATTATTGAATGCATCTGCACAGAAGTCAAATGTAGATACTTTTTAGTAAACCAGACTTTCATTCGAGCTAACAGTAGAAACCAAACATGTGAAGAAAACCCTTCTGAATCTCTTTTAACAGATAAGAAATTTGGTGAAAGCCCTTCTGAATTAAAAGAGCTTCCTTCTTTGATCTGTTCTTTTAAGTCTTTTTCATTTCAAAATGTTCAGAATAAAAAAACTGTAAACTGGAAACATCAAAATGTAACACTTGTAGTCTTAAATTCAAGCAAAAAACACTATCTGTAAATGTCATTGGGGGAGAGTAATTTGGAACAGACAGAGAGATTGGATTCTTATTATTGGTGTTTTAGAGAGTAGCCATGTTGGTCAGCAGTAGAACTAGATTTGAGTTCAGTAGCACCCTAGAGGCCAACAGGAGTTTTAAGATATATGTTTTGGAGTATCAAAGCTCTCTTTGTCAGATACAAGTTGGAGTGGCGATCTCTGAATCCTTATATCCCAGTCATTAGGCAGGTGGGGTGTTGCAGACTAGGAATTCAGAATACATTGCAGAGGTGCAATATGAAACGTAATTAGCTTGATGGGAGCAGAGGGGAAATGCTTGGGGCAGAAAATTAGCATTTGTAGTGAGATAAGAATCACATGTTCCTTTTCAGACCTGGGGAGGATCCATTAACTCAAGTTGAGCAATATCACATTGTAATTTCCCCATTGTTGATCTAAGAGAGGCAGTCCTCAAACAGAGAAAAAATTGGATGAAGAAGGATTGTGAGATTACAATAAAATTAATCATGAAAATATAAAGAAAGGGAAAAAATGAAGTGACTTCAAAAAGAAAGAGCAGCATTTATAGTGCATGCAAGCACACACAAACCATTCCTCAACAGAACCAGAACTAATGCTTCAAGAATTTCATGGAACTGCAAATGAACAAGAAATAACTAATGAAGCAGGGGTCTAGAAGTAAATGGGCACTACCAGATTTTTATGGAAAACATGTTGTAAATTAAGTGATATGTGGAGCCACAGTTTTAATTCTTCCTGCAGTGACTTGTAGGGAAAGAATAACTGAGGACCACAAAATATCCTAGCATGAAACCAATTTAGGATCTTATGAAACTTATGTTTCAGAGATGAGTTGTGTCTGGAAATGGTGAATAGGGAAAAGCAGGGGTGTCAAGTTTTAAAATTCCCAGGAGGGGTGGGGGCTCTTGCATGCACACGCACTTTGCCACTGCCGCCGCCTTCCCCCCTCGCCTGGCCACTCCTGCCTCCTTTCCTGTCCCTCCCTCCCTCCATCCGGGGGCCATCTGAGCAAATGCCCAGCATGATGGCATCACCCACAAGTGATGCCATTGCGCTGGGCACGTTGCCAGGGCAATGCTCCGGCCATCACCCTGAAACTCTATGGTGCCATAGAGTTTCGGGTCGATTGCTAGAGCATCGCCCCGGCAACATGCCCAGCATGATGGCGTCACTTCCGGGTGATGCCATCACACTGGGCATTTGCCCAGATGGCCCCCAAATGGAGGGAGAGATGGAGGGAGGGAGAGGGAAGGAGTGGCCACGCGGGGGGGTAGAGGTGGCAGCAGCGGGCAGGTCTAGGAAGGGCCCAGGGAGGTGCAACTAAGAAGGGCCCAGGGAGGCATGGCGGCGGGCACTCTGTTTTGCCGGGGGGGGGCTCAGTCCCCTCCGGAAAATTTCGGGGGTGGCTCGAGCCCTTGAGCCCCGCTGTAGTTGACACCTATGGGGAAAAGAGAAACTGCTGTACCATTGTGTCTGAAAAGAGGAACTGCTGGCATTAAGGCCTCCCTTGGCCAGACTTCCTCATTGCAAAGACAGTAGTTAAGGCTTATCTCCTGCACTGTTGCTTCCTCCTATGCTGCAGCTACCCAGGGAAAAGCTAAACCCCATTAGTCCTCATACATGCAAACAGACATGAGAACTGGCTTGCTAAAAGCATATTTTCTTCTATGAAATACTGGAGAGTATAACTGTTTCTATGTGTGTAGTGTAGCCAGGAGATTCTATGATTATCTGGCAGCCAGAAGTTCTAGCTCTTTAGCATTACCCATGGTGCACCACAAGGAGGAGTGCCATCTATCCAGGGAGATGTGACAGAGCTCTTTCAACTCCCCCCAGCTGCAATTCAATGGATTGAACATTTAGATATCAATATTTAAAAGAAAAAGAAGAAGAAGAAGACATTGGATTTATATCCCGCCCTTCATTCACTTGGAGTCTCAGAGTGGCTTGCAAACTACTTTCCCTTCCCCTCCCCACAACAGGCACCCTGTGAGGTAGGTGGGGCTGAGAGAGCTGAGACGTCCTTGAGAGAACAGCTGGTAGGGAGCTATGGCTTGCCCAAGGTCATCCAGCAGGTGCAAGTGGAGGAGTGGGAAATCAAACCTGGTTCTCCAAGATTAGAGTCCATGCACTTAACCACTACCCCAAACTGGCTACACAAATTGTTGTGAATTTAGGGGGATTGCCCAATTGGTCTGCATACCCATTGTATCTACATATAATATGCTTCCTATGTGTAACTCTGCCATATGATAAATAATAATAATAAGGAGAGTATGATATTGTGCGGCCCTAAGGTACAATGGATATGAAGATGCAAGGGATATCTGGGACCTTTTCTGTTAAGGTGAAACAGTCTTGCTATTCCAGATACAGGTGCAATTCCCAGATCATTGTTAAAAATAGCTATATAAGCAGTTTCAGGTAGTAATCTAGAAAGAAATGTGAGCTGTACAGTAGGTTGATAATTTTTCTGTTGAAGCGAAGGAAGTGGATATTGGATGCACATGGACAGGTGGATAAGGACTAAAATGAAAAAGTTATGCTGAAATCACAGTCCTGACTATTGAAAGCTTTGGCACATGGCCAGATAGCTTTCATTTCACCCATGGATATTCATCACCCGATAACCAAAGTAGAATAAGGTGGGAATGAGGTGACAGAGTTCTGATACTACTACTTCAGACGACAGGTGAATAATTTGATTTTGGAATTCTCCCCAAGGTTAAAAAAGGTTCTTGCAAGTAAAAAACTAACACATTGGGGAAATGTTGTACCTTAGGCTACTACCTACAGTGATAGTTCTCTGTTTGTGGGGAGTCTGGGGATATTTGGGGGCATCAGGGAGAATTCCAGTGAACCATTTAAACACAGCCCTATTCAGTTTTGGTTCTCACCCCTTTATCCTTTGTGACTGCAAAACTTTGCTGCTTAACAACTGCAGATCAGACATTAAATTGTTTTAACACACCAAATCTTTGCTTCCTTTATCATATCCCTGTTCATTATTGTGCGTTAATTTAGACAGGCTGTAGGATTATTTTTGGTCCCTCATCTCATTACCTTTTATTTCTTTGCATGGAAATGCATAAACTACTTAGCATCCCCTAAGCTTAATTCTATCCCAATCATTATGACTTTGTTTGCTCTGTTCCTCTGTATTTACTACCTCTCCATTCTGTGCCATCAGCAGATTTAGTCTTTTTGAAAGAAAAAAAAAGTTGTCCTCCTGTGCAAGGTCATTGCTGCAGAAGCCAAATAAGAATCCATGCAGTGCCTCCCTATGTAGACTTAGGTGAATGTCTGCATTCTACAGTCTTAACCATCATTTTAGCAAGTATATCATGAAAACAGGAATCTGGATGGGAGAATGGCAGGTACCATCTGCAGGGATAATCCATGCCAGTACCACAAAGCTGTCTGACAGTGACCCCACAAGTCCCTTAGCTTCAGAACTGTGGGAAAGCAGGACTGGCTTTCCACTCCTATACCACCACCTATTCTGCAGTTGTTTCTCAGCTTCGAGATGCAGTGGAATAAAGGTGTGTAACTGAAAGGAGATAGAGAATATTCGCAAGAATACATACTTGTAGTCACAACTTTCAAAACATTAAGGTGTGTGTAGCAATTAAATCGAGCAGGCAGCCCCTGAAATAGCGCGAGGGGGCGATCAGGCCAGGCTCAGCCCTCAGGACGGTCCACAGGACGGCATCCCAGGCCTGTACAGCAGGCGTGACGATTGCAGCGAGGAGAGCAGAGCTGGGGGAGATCTTGCTTGGAGACTTGCTTGGAGAACACTGCGCCCCCAGCTGGACAAGTGGGGACTGGCAGAGGCATTGAGCTGGTGAAAGAACCATCAGGTGCGAAGAGGACCTTTGGACCTGAGCTCGTTGCTGGCTGGCGCTGCTTATATTAGAGCTAGGGTTCCTGGGTCGGTGGGGTTAGATGGGTTGTGCTGGCTATCAGTCACAGAGAAAGGGCTGAAGCGGGGTAAAGAACAGGATTAAGTAGCCTAAGGGATTCAATTGGTGCAGAAATTGGGGAACCTGACTGTTATAATGTTGTGTGTAGTGAAGTAGGGACCTGATTAGTTTAAGGGGGGGGGGTGTCTAACATTGGCCTTTATATTTTGACTGGCCAATGAAGGAAGATTAGCTGTACCAAATCGGGATATAGTTTAAGTAAAGGGAACCACCGAGGACCCATTATAAGGGAGGTGCCAGCATCTCACTGCAGAGTCCAGCGATCTGAGGCGCACATGGAGATCGCGGGGCAGTGATGCCTGGCCAGCAGATACCGGTGCTCCTGGGGAGGGGAAAGAACAGCGGTGGGTCCAGGTATGTGCGGAAGGGAAGGATGCGGAGAAATAAGCTAGCTCGGCATCCTTCCAACCTGAGACCCATCCCAAAGGTGGTCAGCAGAGGGGTCAGGATTGAGAACCCTCCTCCGACATTGGTGCTGTGCAATGCCAGATCCATAAATAATAAAACCATGGTCCTACGGGACTTCATGGAGGAACAGCAGATGGATCTGGCTTGCGTGACCGAGACCTGGGTGCGGGAGGGGGAAACAGTAGCTGTTTCCCAACTTACCCCACCTGGGTTTACGGTCCTGCACCAATCACGGACTAGGGGGCGGGGGGGAGGGGTGGCGATGTTCATCTGGGAGGCTTACTCCTTCATAGCGCTCCCGC
Source organism: Lepidodactylus listeri (assembly GCA_029233225.1). Classification (NCBI taxonomy): domain Eukaryota; kingdom Metazoa; phylum Chordata; class Lepidosauria; order Squamata; family Gekkonidae; genus Lepidodactylus; species Lepidodactylus listeri. The sequence goes on along the minus strand of JARCFY010000002.1, from coordinate 114,445,089 downwards.
ATGTAGAGATCACGGGCTTAGAGTGTGTTGGCTTGGTGCTGGAGGCCGGGGAGAGTGTGGCAATCAGGCTGGTGTACTGACCACCTAACGCATCAGCTGAGAGCCTACCGGCCCTGATGGAGGCTGTAACAGGCTGGGTGCTGGAACACCCTAGGCTGATAGTCTTGGGTGATTTCAACGTCCATGCTGATGACGCGGCTTCCATACAGGCGGCGGACCTAGTGTCGTCCATGGCGGCGCTGGGACTCTCCCAGTTTGTAACGACCTCCACCCACCCTGAGTGCTCCCAATATTAGTATGTTTATTAACATCAGATTTTATGCCATCAATAGCATTGAGCACTTTAATAATTGTATTGTTTAATTAATGATTAATTTTAATTGTTTTAATTGTTTTTATTGTGAACGTGGTTCACCTAACTGTGTAAGCTGCTCTGAACCTGCTATGTGGGGAGAGCGGCCTAGAAATCGAATGAAATAAAATAAATAAATAATGAATAATAAAGCTGGTTGTGGCATACGGATAGAGAAAAAAAATGAGTTTGTATTCTGGACAAGGGATCTACCATCAGTTGCTACCTTTTTCCAAAAGCAAGAAAAAGAGAGTGCTCATTTGGAAATGATTATATGTAAATTCACCCTGTGGTAGCCAAACTTAAAAGTGCACATTTCTTATCAGTGTTGCTGAACTCTGGGAGCCAACTAGACTTATCAGTACCATAAATTGTTGCGAATCATTGTGAATGTGTGCATGCTTCAGTTGCTTGTTTTTCTTACCACTGCTTAGGTGTAAAGCACTGAGCAAAGGTTCATTAACATAATGAGGAATTACATTTGCAGTGTGGCAGGGTAGGGTTAGAGTGTTCATAATTTACTGGCAGAGCACATGTTCACATGTGCAAGGTCTCTGGAAACCCCAGTTTATGCGTGCTAGAAAGCAAGGTTGATGAAAGACTTCTGTCTTGTGCCCTGAAGTGGTGATGCCAGTATAGTTTATGGGACTGGATGGACCACTGGTCAGTATAAAGCAGCTTCATATTTTCCTAAGAGACTCTAAAAGTTTTGTGCACTTTAGCATCATCATCCAGTCTACAAATTGTCCTGTGAGAAGAGATTTCTCTTTTGCACAGCTATAAAGCAGAAGATCACTTATGTGAGTAATGATAAGTCACTGATGAATGAGGCAAGGCAAATGAATTTGGCATATACATCTACATACATATGTATTTTATACATGAAGCAGGCAGACAAGTGAAGAGACAGCAAAGCTATTGAGGGACAGCAGGAGGTTCATTTCGCTGAAAGCCAATTGAATTCTTTGCCTAAGTGTTCCCAAAAGAAGGGGAAGACAACATTCCAGAGACTGAAATACATTCTCCTTGGGGAAATGTGAAATGTTAAAAGGTTTTACCATCATACTAGAGCAGATAATTAGGCAATTATGACTATTAACTTTGACAGAGCACCAGGCTTAAATGCATTACATGCCAGCATTCTGAAGGCAATACCAAGGGAAATAGTAAAATCTTGGGTGAATAATTCTGAGCGCTCCTTTATGACAAGTGAGCACCAGAGGACTGAAGGGTGTGAAAAAAATACCCACATTTGGGAAAGGAGCCAAGAATGATCCTAGAAACTGTGGGCCAATAATACTGAGTTTGGCATTAATTATTCCAAACATTTATAAGAAACATGGTTAAAATAATGAACACAGTGGAATGTAGTGATGCAAATTCAGCATAAAGGCAATATTTAACCAGTATACTTTCACCCTTAATTCTACAGCAGCCCCAGGGGGCTTAGTCCATGTGGTAAGGAACAAATGTCAAATATATATATATTTTAAATTTAATAGAGCAGGATATAGAAATACTGCCAGGATATTAGTATTTGCATGGCTGGATTCAAGAGCATTAGGGGCTGAGGCACAGCACAGTGGACCTGCCATATGACTAGAGCATTAAGAATGAGCAAGGACAATAGCCAGGAGTGTCTACCAGATGAATCGAGTCCTGTAATCTGGGTAAATGCCATATTCGTCTCAGAAGCACTGAGATGAGGGTGAATGAAGTCAAATGGGAAAGTTGTTAAGACCAGAATTGGCACTCCCACAATTCACCCATTAAGGAGCTGGGGGGGGGGGGGGGGTTGCAAGAACCTTTAGTAGTGTTCATGGACTTTTGAATATGTATGTCATCACCAATAAGGAATGGGGAAGTCCCTGTCTCAAAGTATTGCACTGCACTTTAGCTTGCTGGAAACAGGCAAATGGGAGCACCTTGATAGAGGGGTCTCCTGAAGGACCATCTTTCCCCCATGATCCTGCGCAGAGCCTCCATTCAGCTCAACAGAGTATCCTTGTGTTTCCTGCTTGTTGCGTGGTATGATCTAACATGGCTATGAGTATTTGAATACTAAATTTGAGTATTTTCAGTAGCTGACCTGATTTTATGGAACAGTTTGCATGTTTATGTGTGACAAATTCCCTTCTTGTTTTCAGGAAACTGTAAAAACGAACTTTTCTACAGTGTCTTTGAAGGCATCTAGGGCTGTAGGTATTCAGTGGATGTTGCAGGCTAATTGGGACAGAGGGGTGGTTGTGTGCAGATTGGGTGGCCTGTAGCATAATAAAGAACTGTAATGTTTGACCCTTTAACAGTAACTCAAAATCTGAAGCAGGCTACTTCACCCAACTTAAGAGTGAATGGATGGGTAAAAAATGAGCACTAAAAGAGTGAAAACTAGATGCTGCTTAGGTAGGTCCTGTGCTAAATAAAATAATATTTCTAGCCTTCAATAATTTCTTGACATAAATATTGTTCTCTCCTCCATCAATACTCATGGAAGCATTCATAAGTAATTTCAAGGAGAAAGCTGGCAACTTTCCCCATGCAATGACAGATCTGGTAGGTTTTTGTGGCTTTGCAAATACTTGTTCCAGGATAACTTTTCTGATGTACAAAGCATTCAGAATCATATGTGTTGAATTGCATTTCCAAACTTTTGGCGATTACTGAAGAGGATAGGAATATTCATAACTAGGGATGGGCATGAACTGGTTCACGAGCCGAATTTGGCATGAACTGGTTCATGAGCCGAATTTGGCATGAAGTTGGCCTGGTTTGGATCCCCCAAACCAATGTTTGGGGAAGGCACCTTTCCTGAACATTTACTGGACTTTTGCCCAGTTCAATTCAGCTGTTTGGGTCATTTAAACCTAATTAGCTGAGTGGCATGGGTTTGTAGCTGACCTGTTAAATTTAAATGTCTGTGAGCCATTTCACCAGTCAGTTTCACTTTCCCCTGTTTTCTATCTAACAACAGACTGGTGAACTCACCCCACCATTTCACTGGTCAGTTTCGGTTCCCCCTTCTTGGAAGTGTGGGGAAGCAAAACCAACCAGTGAAATAGCTGCCAGCCATTTAAACTTAACAGCAGGGTGGGTCTGCTGTTAGGTTTAAATGGCTTGCAAGCTATTAAACCCATCCATTTTGCTCCCCCCACTTTAAAGTGGAAGGAAGCAAAATGAACGGGTTTAATGGATACCAGCCATTTAACCCTTTCTGGATGATCCCCTCCCCTGCCCCGTTCTCCCGGCCATGGCTTGCCACAGCCGGGAGTAAAGAGAATTCGAACTGGTCAGTTTGGGCATTTTTTGGCTGGGTTTGGTTTGGGGCTCAGTTAGGGACTGCCCTGAACCAAATCAGAATTATGGGGTTCATGTCCATCCCTATACATAACAAGCTTAGATTTAAATGTAACTTTTCTATACATTCTTTAAATATTAATGTTTTATACTGTCCTAGTAGCATTTTATTTTGGATTTGGTGGTCAAGCCTTCATTTGTGATCTCATTCACAGCTCTTTGATGGCAAACAACTGCTAAAGCAAAGAATTCTGTCAGCTGTAAAACAGCTCTCCCCCTTTCCTTTGTTTTGTGAGCTACTGGAAAGAAAAACCCAACTGTTCTTGTGAATCCAAATTGAGAGCCACGTGTGTAAGTAGATAATGTGATCAATAGCACATAGGAAACTTAGAAAACATTTCACATTGATGCTCTTATATCTGCAATCCAACTTTAATTATTCTGACTCACCAAGGCCTGAATAAACCACTAATGTTGACTAGCATTTCTACGCAACTTTTTGTTTCATATATTTTATATATATCACTAATGTGGAACTTTTCAGTAGCTATGATACCTGCTTTTTACATGCCCAATAGCATTTCGAGACATGCAACAGATTGTATTCCTCATTTCAATATACCTAGACACCATTTGACAATAATACATAATGCCAATTTTGGGAAGCAGGATTATGATACGGAGTTATTTAAATGAAAGGCATGTTGACTGAGCAGTGAGCTATGTGAATACATTCTCATTCCAAGGTGAGGAAAACACGTTTTTACAAGTTTCTGAAAAAGCCAATCATTTTTCTTTTCACCTTGAGTTTTCCTGAGGAAATGAGAAAAAAAAAAGCATTCAGTTTTCACAGTTGGAAGAGAATTATTTTTGCATGGAAATATTTCTAAGGTGCAAATCAATTTTTGGACAGCTGTACATAATGTACACATCAGCCAGTGATTTTTCAGCCAGCTGCATCCAAAGTGCACAGATGTTTGGGTTGCTTTGTAGGAAACTCAAAGAAAGATTCTTTGGGCAAATAACAATCTTGTGGAGGACCCTGTCCACTTGTCCAAGTGGTGGACAATTTAAAAAATACATGATAAAATACATTATAAAACTATTAAACACCTTTCCCCAAAACACCTCATTAAAACAACTTTGAAATGAGTTTTAAAAAAACATAGTTAAAATGTGTATAAAACTGTTAAAACATTATAAAAATAAAACCTTGGTTAGGAAGGAGGGATCATTGAGGAATGCCAAATGAAACAAAGAAGTCTTCATCCACTAGTGGAAAATGTCAATGGAAGGGGACAGACAAATTTACCTAAGGATAGAGTTCCAGAGCTTGGGTGGCTTGACCAAGAAGGCCCTCTCCTGGGTTGCCACCTGTCTAATCTCAGAAGGTGAGGGGACCTGAAGCAGGGCCCCCAAAGATGACTGTAATGGTTGGGCAGATTCATTAGGGACTAGACAATCTGCCAGGTATGTTGGTTCCATATAGGGCTTTAAAGGTCAAGACCAGCATTTTGAATTGTGCCTGGAAACAAACTGGTAGCTGATGTAAGTGGGCCAAGACTGGAGTAATATGGCCCCTACAATCCACTCCAGTCAACATCTTGGCCACAGTGTTTGGTACCAATTTTGGTAACAGCCACATTACAGTAATCCAGTCCAGATGTAACCAGGGCATGAACCACAGTGTCCAGATCTTTTCTGTCCTGGAAAGGTCAGTTAGCTAAACACTTGAAGTTTGTAAAAGGCACTCTTGGTAATAGTTTCCACTTGCTTATCCAGCAGTAGGTCTGGGTCCAAGAGCACCCCCAGATTATGGATTTGTTCCTTCAAGGGGAGTGCAACCCCTTCCAGATTGTGTGACCTTTAAATCCAGGTCAGATCTTCTGCCCACCAGTAGAACTTCTGTCTTGTTGGCTTCAGTTTATGAAGAAAAAGGGGGAGGAGGAGGAGGACAAGGAGAGATTGGATTTATACCCTGCCCTCACTCAAAGTCTCAGTGGTTTACAAACTGCTTTCCCTTTCCCTCCCCACATCAGACACCCTGTGAGGTAGGTGGGGCCGAGAGAGCTCTGACAGAAACTGCTCTTTTCAAGAACAGCTGTGACAGAAAAAGAAGAAGAGATTGGATTTATACCCCAACCTTCACTACCCAAAGGAGCCTCAGAGCAGTTTATAACCTCCTTTCCCTTCCCCTCTCCGCAACAGACACCCTGTGAGGTAGATGGGGCTGAGAGAGCTCTTTCGAGGACTGCTCTTGAGAGAACAGCTCTGAGAGAGTTTATGACTGACCCAAGATCACCCCAGCATCTGCATGTGGAGGAGTGGGGAATCAAACCCGGTTCTCCCAGATTAGAGTCCACGCACTTAACCACTAAACCAACCAGGCTATTAACCTGCACCCACTCCAAGCCTTGTTAATCAGTACCCCAGTTCTCGTTTTCCTTATCACGGTCCTTTCTTACTACTTTCTGTAACTTCCTTGTTCCTCAAGTATCCACAGAAAATATGTATGCTGTGCTATATAAACAACAGACTTCACAAGCTACTTACAACAAAATCTAATGCAAAGTTACTGCAGATCCTATTTTTCCCTTTTATTTCAATTAAAATATTTGTATCCCACCTGCACATTTACAATACATTTACAAGAGCTCCATGTAGATTTTCTATAAAATTCTTTAACATACATGGAGGAAGGATTATTATGGCAGCAACACATAAGACATGTATCTGTGCAAAGAGATATGGTATGTGTGGACATCAGGTTCATGGATACCTTTACTATAGTCCCTCAGATCTACACACAGTATTTCCTTTTGTCCATCCTGAATCTACTGCCCATCAGCTTCATTGGATGCCCTCAAGTTCTAATATTTCTGGAGAGGGAAAAAGTTCTCTTTATCAACTCTATCTATCCCATGCATAATTTTATAAACCTCCTATCATGTCCCCTCTGACTCATCTCTTTTCTAAACTAAAAAGTCCCAGTCTCTTCAGCTGTTCTTCGTGGGCTGGTGCTCCAACTCCCTAATCCTCTAGGTTGACCCTCCTTTGTACTTTTTTCAGCTTTGCAATGTTTTTTTTAAGATATCGTGACCAGAACTGTACACAGTATTCCAAATGAGGCCACATCATAAATCTACACAGGGGCATTATAATATGAGCCATTTTATTTTCAGTCCCTATCACCAGGGCTCTTTTTGGGTCGGAACGCACCGGAATGCCATTCCGGCTGGTGTCTGGGGGGCCCCCACCCCTCCTCTCCCCACCGGCTGGAAATTGCTCCGCACCCGGTCTCTGCCTGAAGCCTTCCAGCGGATCTCCTTCTCCGGTGGCAGTGGTGGCAACAGCAGCAGCAATGGGCAGACTGGGCACAAGCTTGTCCTCAGTGGCAGGAGGCAGTGGTGGCTCCCATTTCCCCAGGCTGGCATCCCTGAGCCCTTCTCCAGACTCAGCTGCCGCCCTTGCCTCAAGCGTCCCCGGCCTCCGAGGTGAGCCAAAGAGTCCTGGGGGGCTGGGGGGGGGCTGTAGAGAGTGGGAAAAGAACAAGAAACCAGGAGGGGGGAAGAGGGAGAGAGAGGCAAAACTGGCCAGACTTCGTAAAAGTGCCCAGCAGAAGAGGAGGAGGAGTCTTGCCGCCCTTCCAGGCAACCCCCCCCCCAGGGGCTGACACATGGGGAACCCAAAGCCCTTGCTTCCTGGCCTGGCGCCCCTGTGGGAGATGTTGCTGACCCTGCGCCCAGCCAATGTCTCCAAGCAGTGCCCGGACCCCTCCCCACTGCTGGGTAAGTGCCTGACTCCCTGGGAGCCTTTTAAATCTGCCTGCCTTTGGCCCTGATTCCCCCACAGGCATGCCTTTCTGTGCCGTGGGGGGGGGGTGGATCTGGGTGCCTCACTTGCCCTGCTACTCCTGCCTCGCTCACTGCTCTTCCCCCACCCTTGCCTCTTCCTGTCTCCCTGCTTGGGCAATTCCTTAGCCACTGGCTCACACATTTTTCTCTCAGCTCAGAAAGGAGGGCTCCAGAGCAAACTAATTTGTGCAGTAGCCAAACCGCTAGCTCACAACTGTAATGCCAGTACAAAGAAGAATTTTTGCTCACGAGACTCCACAGCTTAGAGGGAGCATTGGCTGTGACCCTCTGCAAGGAACGAAAAAAGAAATACAACTTTGCAACCAGAAGGTTGCAATTTGGTGCGTGCTTTATGGGAAGTGAGCCCTCATTTCCAGAGGAGGGAACTTGTGGCTCCAGCGACACAGGATCGGGCTGTGCAGTTTGGTGAGCCTGACCTCGTTTGCTTGGGAAGGAACAACTTTGAGTCTCCTTTGAGACTTCCTTCATTTGCACTGCACATCTCTCTCTCCCCCCTCCCTCTCCCCACCCTCCAAGTCTTTTTTCTGGGTTTTTAGAGCTGTAGATTGGGTACACCTGAAGTCTGCTGCGACTCACACATTTCCTCTTTGGCTGCCTCCGCAGGCTGTAGGCTAGGCAGCTGACGTCCCTTTGAAGTGCAAATAGAATGCCCGTGTTACTTTCCAGTTCAGTAGCCGAGAGCACGGGTTATCTCACCCTGAGGTGGAGGGGCCAGTGCCACAGAAGAGAACTTTATGCTGTAGATGTGAATGGGGAAATAAGTGAATGAATCACAGGTGCCAAGTTGCTTAAGGAAGTGTGTCTTCCTTGCATGTTTAACATTTCTGTGCAATGAGTTGCTGGTTACCTCTTTGGATTTGACATAAGAATAGAGTTTTATTTTCCCTCTTCATCTGCAGAACACCTTGAGCATTAGCTGTGGAGCCTTGGCATTTTACATTTTCATTTAGTCAGGCACAGTGGTACTTTATTTGCTTTATTTGTATTCCTTATTCTATTTTATGTTTGACTAAGCCATATTCTAGTCTAAAGACAGTAATAAAGAAGTATTATTACTACTACTACTATTTTTATCCTGCCTTCCACCCCAATGGGGACTCAAAGGGACTTGTATAATTCTCCTCTCCTCCCTTTTATCCTCACAACAACCCTGCAAGGTAGGTTAATCTGAAAGTGTGTGACTGGTTCAAGGTCCATGGCAAGAGTGGGGACTTGAACCTGGATTTCCCAGATCCTAGTCAATGACTTTAACCACTACACCATGCTTGCTCTTGGCAAGGGTGTGGAGCACAGTTTAGGTATGGGACAGTGCTGTTGGAGTGTGTGCTGCAGCAGCTGCAGACTGCCACATGCCTTTTGGGTGCTTCTGCTCCCAGAGCCTGGAATAATAATAATTATTATTAATATCATATGGCAGTGTGTTTAGAATAGCCAGGAGTTCCTAGGCAGCCAGAAGTTCTAGCTCTTTTAGTCTTATGTATCACTAGGTGGTGAACTAGACTTGTTTGTAAGGCAAGAGATGGTTCAGAAGTGGTTTACCATTGCCTACCTCTGTGTCATGACCCTGGTATTCCCTGGAGGCCACTCTTCCAAATAGTAGCCAAGGCCAACCCTGCTTAGCTTTTGAGATCTGATGGACTATCCAGGTCAGTGCAGTTCTGGAGGACAAGCCTGACTCTGTGCCATAGCTAAGTCTGGAGGTTGGGTGATGTGTTGTAGTGGCTAGAGTGCTGGAAGACCCAAATTTTAATCCCCCACTCTGCCATGGAAACATCCTGAGAAATCTTGTCCAGGTATTACTGGACTCGAATCCTACTACAGACCAGCATGGCTACTCTGAAAATATTTTTTAAAGTCAATGAGGCAATCCACACTGTGGAACAAAAATAATACTGTCCTGTTTGCAGGGTAGGGCGTTTCAAAAATCAAAACAACAACATTACTTTTGCCAGAGCCTGTGGTCCCTTCTGTTCAATTCACTGAGTGTCAGAGTCTCTAGTAATCAGCACAACAATGTTCTATTAAGCAGGATCAGTTTATTGCAGTCAGTTTACTATACTTCTCTAAACAGTATCTGTGTTAAGACTAAAGGGGGAAAGCGGGAAAAGGATTTTAAACAGGGTTCAAACTGGGGTGTCAGATGGCTACAAGCCAATGATTTCCACGTTACCATCGCACAAATAATGGCTTTTACTTCCAAGCGGGAAACTCATAAGAGAAATTTGAGATCTTATATAAACAGGGACAAATGCTAGAAGAGAGTCTAAACAGAGACAAATGTCAGAGGAGAATTGAAAGTAACATTCCAGTGTCAACAACCTCCCCCCCTTCTCTTTATAGCGACCACTCTCTTTACCCCCACCTTTTATTTATGGCAGTTGACATCCTGCCCCCCTAAAGAGGTCCCCCATGGCTTCAAAGGGTACAAAGAGTGGAAAGCATGTAACAACTCAGGGGCATCGACATGACAATCATGGACCCATTCATTTTCTTCAGGACCAAAATCCTTCCAACAAACCAAGTAGAACAGATGGCCACACTTTATTCTAGAGTCCAGAATCTGAGCCATCTTGTGATGTGGTTCGTCATTCAGAATCAGAGGTGGGGGAGACAGGGGAACAAGGATGCCAAGCATTCGGTCCAGGATCTCGCTTCAGGAGGCTGAAATGAAAGATCAGATGAATGTCCTGAAGGGATTTAGGCAGGGCTAATTCAACAGTCACTTCACTGATTTTGTGCACAACAGGAAAAGGTCCCACATAACACCAACCGAGCTACCTACTGGGTTGCAGCCCCTTTAAGTTTTTAGTGGACAAATACACACAATCACCCAGATTTATGTCCCAAGGTTCAGCCCGGTGTTTGTCAGCCTGAGTCTTGTAATCAGCTTTGGCCTTATCCAGTGCCTCGCGAATCACTGGCCACTGGTCCTGCAGACCATGCCACCAATCATGCAAGCCCCCCCCCCCTTTTGCAGTGGTGTCATCAGGCAATACAGGGAGGGGAGCCCCTTCATAATCATACAAAGGCATAAAAGGGGACACCCCTGTGGAAGAATGTACCGAGTTATTGTAGCTGTATTCTGCATACAGCAACAAGTCCACCCAATCATCTTGCTGATAATTGGTGAAACACCTATGAAATTGTCCCAGTGTTTGGTTAATTCTCTCTGTTTGACCATCAGTTTCTGGGTGATAAGCACTACTGAGTCCTTGTTCAATGTTCAACAGGTGCAAAAGTTCCTTCCAAAATTTGGCAACAAATTGCAATCCTCTGTCCGAGATTACCTTTCTCGGAAAACAGTGGAGTTTAACGATGTGGTGCATAAACATTTTTGCTAAAGCTTTAGCAGTGGGCAGCTGCTTGAATGGAACAAAGTGTGCCTGCTTCGAGAAAGAATCTACCACCACCCAAATTATAGTATTTCCCTTGCTGGGGGGCAAGTCAATGATGAAATCCATCAAAATCACCTCCCAAGGCCTGGATGGGGTTTCTAAAGGTTTCAGCAATCCAGGGTTTTTTCCCCCTCACCTTTTGTACATGAGACAGGTAGGGCATGAGGTAACATACTGGAAAATGTCTGCCTTCATATGCGGCCACCAAAACTGGCATTGCACCAAATGCAAAGACTTCAGAAACCCAAAATGTCCAGCCAGTTTGGATTCGTGGCCCCAGCGCATCACCTCCCCCCGCACAGAAACAGGCATGAAGACTTGGACCCATTATACCAATAGCCATCTTCGTGTTCTTCCAGTCCCGGCATGGACGCAAGTTCCTCGTGGTCTTTGTCAGACACACCATCCTTGAATCTGATACTCCACGGAAGCACCTCCTTTCCCCCCCCCCCCGCTTTTGCCTGACTGTGAGTCATGACCGCCCCTCCCAACTGTGAGGGTGTGAACATAGAGTCAATCACCTCCTCCCTCTGAATTGCGTGTTGGGGTAGGCATGACAGGGCATCAGCCAGAAAGTTCAATTTCCCAAGGAGATGGTGGAGGGTGAAATGGAATTTGGAGAAAAACTCCACCCATCTGAGCTATTTAGCATTGAGATTTTGGGGGGTGCACAATGCCTCCAAGTTCTTATGATCAGTCCAAACCTCAAACACTACCTGCGCCCCCTCCAACCAATGACACCACGTCAACAAAGCTAATTTAATAGCCGTGGCTTCCTTGTCCCACACTGGCCAATTGTGCTCAGTAGTGTTGAACTTCTTAGAGATATAAGCTAGGGGGTGGAGCCGCCCATCTGCCCCCCTCCTGCAAGACTGCCTCCCCTTGCGGCATCTCATGCATCTACTTGGACAATGAATTTTTTATTCTCATCGGGGTGGGCAAGCACTGGCTCAGAAGTGAACAGCTTTTTAAGCATCTCAAATCCATGCTGGAATTCCTCAATCCAGTTTAACTTGGCCCCGGGCTTTGTACTCTCCACACCCTTCTCTTTTGTTTTCAGCAAATCTGTGAGTGGGAGAGCTACCTGGGCAAAATTTGAGATGAAACCCCTATAAAAATTACAGAATCCTAAGAACGATTGGAGATGGCGCTGGGTGGTGGGTGCCTCCCACCCCACCACGTCAGCTACTTTCTTTAGATCTAGCTCTAAGCCCCTCTGGGAGATGTGGTAGCTTAAGAAATCCACTTCCTCCTTGTGAAACTTGCATTTGGACAACTTAGCAAACAGCCTATGCTCCAGAAGGGCCTGGAGGACTTCCCACACTAATTTGACATGTGATTCCTTATTGGGGGAATACAAAAGAATGTCATCTAAGTACACTAGTGCCCCTGGAATAAGTGCTTGTGTAGCACTTCATTGATCAGGTTCATAAAAATTCCAGGTGTCCCCTGGAGGCCAAATGACATAGCAAGGTATTCAAATTGCCCCAGGGGTGTGTTGAAAGCCATCTTAAATTCATCCCCCTCCCTTATGTGCACTCTAAAGTAAGCATCTCGCAGATCTAGCTTAGTGAAGTTTTTCCCCTTGGAAGCCTCCGCTAACAAATCCTTGATCAGTGGGAGGGGTAGGCATTGGTAGTAGACGCTGCATTGAGCCCCTGGTAATCTGTGCACAATCAGAACCCACCATCCTTCTTTTTCTGGAAGAGAACAGGAGCCACATAAGGAGAGGAGGCAGGACGGATGAAGCTTCACACCAAGTTTTTGTCAATGAACTTTTGCAGCTCCCCTTTCTCTGCAGGGCTCATGGAATACAACTTTCCTTTCGGTAACTTGTGCCCAGCAATAGTTCAATAGCAAGTCACAATTTTGGTGGGGGGCAGTTCATCTGCTTCTACCTCCCCAAAGACCTCAGCTAAGTCCTCATACTCATGGGAGATCCCTCCCACATTCTCCTCCACTAGGAAAGCAACAACTGGTTCTGCTGGGGGAGACTTACCCCATTCAGGTGACCAAATATGGGATTTGCACCCTGGGTCAACAAAATGCACCATCTTTTTGCTCCACTGAATATAAGGGTCATGCCCCCGCAGCCAAGGGCTGCCTAACACTATTGGGAACTGGGCATTGGGGTTAATCACAAAAAGAGTGGTGCTCCCAATGTTCTCCCACCCCCATCAGCAAGGGGACCATCTGGTATTTACATGGCTCCTGCATAGAGGAGCTGTCCATCTGGACAAAAACTAATGGCTCTGGAAGTCTTTGAACAGGGACCCCCAGTCCTGTAACAAGTGACAGGCTGATTATGTCTCTCACACAGCCTGAGTTGATCAGCGCCCGGATTCGAATTTGTGTGCTCATGTCTCTGTTTAAAATAGTCACAGTCACGAACAGGATGGGGGTCAGAATTGCTTACCATAGGCAGTGCCTGTGTCTCTTGGACCTGTTGTTTTGTGCCTCTTACAACAGGTCCTGGCTTTTTCCCGATGGCTCTTGTGTTTCCTTGCCACTTGTCAAGGTGCCTTCCAGTTGCACTCCCAGCTGCAGTGCTTTCAGGAACTTCCCTTTCTCACTGCGCGGTCACTTTGGGGTTCCCATGGCTTTCTTCTCTCCCGTTTTCAGAGGGGTTGAATCTGCACTCATCGAGCAGACTGCCACAAAATGGTTGGCCTCCCCGCACTTAAGACAAGCCCTTACCACATCCACTGTTCTTTAATTGGGTCTTTTCCTCTGGGCTGGGTCATCTTCTGGGGGGCTCCTGGGGCTTTAGGGTACATCCATGGGGCCCGCATCTTGATCAGCTTCAGGCAGTTCTCCGTATCGTCTGCTTCTCACATCCAGGCAGCTCAGCTGAGGGATTGCAGATTACGCAGAACCATATTGAGGATCTGGTGACTGAGCCCTGTCTGGAAATGCTCCATCAGCATGGGCTCTGGCCACCCCTGGATCTTCGCTGCAATTGTCTTGAACTCTTCCAAGTACTCGCACACCATACGGCTGCCTTCCTTCAAGGCATGCCCTTGCCTTCTTGCCTGCCAGCGGGTCTTCATACTGCTTTTGCAGTGCTCACATGAAGGCCTGCCCATCCCGTAGTTCGTGGCCCTGGATCTCATGCAAACCCACATACCAGTTTGCCGCTCGATCCCTCAACTTTGCGCAGACGAACTCAACATGGTGCTCATCATCCGGGAATAAATGGCCCCAATCTCATAGGAATCTGCATATCTGCACTAGAAAGAATGGCAACTTCTCAGGGGTCCCATTGAATGTAGCTTCCAGGAACTCCTTGGGTTGCTGCAGTACGGGAACCCCAGGCATTGGGGTTTGAGCCAGTTGCTCCAGCCTTGCAGGGACTCCAGGTGTCCTCGTGGGTGTCATAGGCCGTGCAGGAAGGGCACCTGGGTGGTGGCCCCATTGGTGCTGCAGCTGCCTCTGGCTGGAGAGGAGCCTGTTGCCTCAGTTCATCCCACACTGCATCCAAAATCATTTAGGGTAATCTAATTGTTAGTTCAAAAACCTCTTGCTGCACTTGTTCCTGCAAGTGCATTCCCATATGCTCAACCAGCACCTTGACCTCTCCACCTCCACCCCAGTCCAGTGACTCTGGATGGCTGGAGTGTGCTCAGTCATAGTGGCTTGTCACAGCCACTCAAGAAGTCAGCATCCACAACTCCCTTGGAGCAGTAGAGTGGTGCACCCAGATATACAGGTCTCTTCCCTGGGGCCGAGCACCTCCCACCGGCCCCCCACCGGGAGCTAGTGTCTGCGTCCCCATCGTGGGGACCTCGCTCACTGTGGTGAGGGGAATCTCTGCCTCTGTGACTGGCTGGTCTCCACCATTCCCTGTGCTCATGTTGAGATTCGGGGTGTGGAGCGCAGTCCAGGATGAGGAGTCTTAACACTCTGTCAGAATCTCTAGTAATCAGCACTCAACAATGTTCCATTAAGCAGGATCAGTTTATTGCAGTCAGTTTACTATACTTCTCTAAACACTATCTGTGTTAAGACTAAAGGGGGAAAGTGGGAAAGGGATTTTATACGGGGTTCAAAGTGGGGTGTCAAATGGCTACAAGCCAATGAATGCCATATTACCCTCATGCAGAAAATAACTACTTTTACTTCCAAGCAGGAAACTCATAAGAGAAACCTGAGATCTTATGTAAACAGGGACAAATGCTAAAGGAGAGTCTAAACAGAGACAAATGCCAGAGGAGAATTGAAAGTAACATTCCAGTGTCAACAACCTTCCCCTCCCCTTATCTTTATAGCGGCCACTCTCTTTATCCTCACCTTTTATTTATGGCAGCCTAGCTGATACTGAGGCACAGTTTCCACTTTTTAAAAGAAGCCTCGTTACTTTCTATAGCTTCCTTGACTTATGTTGTTAACCATGCAGAAATTATTTTAGACTTAGCAGTGCCTTTGCTAACCTGTGAAATGCATTCTGAGTTTCAATTAATGTGGTTTTAATTAGCTTCCAAGCAACCTCTAGGGATTTGCCTCTCTTGCATTTCCCTTTCAGCTTCCTTTTAACTATTCCCCTCATTTTTGTAAAGTTCCCTCTCTTGAAATCATATGTTACAGTTTTGGACTTTAGGGGTAACTTTCTGTTGACTTGAACACTGAACTTGATAGCACTGTGGTTACTGTTCCCAGTTGGTGCAACAACCTTTACATCTCTCACCAGGTCTTGAGACTAGCTCAGAATGAGATTGTTTTTGGCTGTTATGTGATTTTTTGAAAGTTCTGGCTGCTTAAAATAGTTTATATACTGATTATTGATTGCTTTTAGTATTTTTAAAAATATATTTGACTTTTTCATAAAGTCACTTTGAATATTCAAAAAAGCAGTATACAATTTTTCAAATAAATGGATAAATAAAATTCCATTGCACAAACTGCTCAGGTATAGTGCTCAGATTCATATAGCAACTTTGGACAGAGTGCTGAAATCAACGTGGTGATACTTCAAACAGAGAGGACCTCAAAATGATTATTAGTTTCCGTTTGAAACAGTTATCAGTGCTGCTGCTTTATTGTCAAATACATCTCAAAGGATGTGTTATATTTGATCCCATTTTATCTTTTTTCCATCATTGCATGGTTTTCTTTATTGTTTGCTATAGTGTTTCACCTTTTGAACTATGGATCAAAATCTTAGTATCCATGTATCTTCCCCTCCCTGCCTTCTAGATGTTGCTCACTCATTTCTCTCTATTTAAAAATTCTTCCGCAGGCATCCAATTCCAAGCTATTGTTTAAAAAGTAATAATGAAAGGCAGCAGACAACTGACCTACATATTTCTAGAAAAAATAATTAATGAGTTAGATATGCAAGAGACACAGAGGAATTGGCAATAGATTATTAACTGGTAGGTGGCTTTACAGCAGCATATATTACAACACCCACGCAACTGTATCAACTTACACATATTAAAGCAGAAGCAATATAACATTAGATGGAAATTTGCTTCATTTTTAATATGTTTATATTTTCATGGGCAAGCAATGGATTCTTTAGGATATTCATTATTCCAGCCCAGATGCCACACAGACAACTAATGGCAGGGACAGAAATAATCAGCTAAAGTCTTCTACATCACTTATTTCATCCAACAACTGATAATGGACTCTAGGCTAGGATTTTTCAATAGGGAAAACAATGAAAAAAGTAGACACCTTCATTTTTCATCAGCTCCCTTGGGGAATCTAGGCATGCCAAGAACACTGCTTACATTCGTGTTTGCATAAGTAGCATCTTTGGGGAGCAAGAAGCGGTGACATTGACCGGGCTGTTAAATTTGCTTCCAAAAATGGATTAAAAGTGGCCCTTAAAGCATGCCCATGTGCTCTTGGCCTGGATGTGTCTTATATGAGCAAATGCATTTTCCTTTTTAAAAAAATTTAAGTACTTCTTTGAAAATAACTCCCCAAAGTAAGGCAGAGTTATGAAAAATAATAAGATGACAACACAGCCAGGAGGGAGAGACAATTAAATAGAGACGCTGCAGATATTTGAGTTGGCAACAAAGGTTTGCGGCTATAAAAAAAGAAAGTGAACAAAGACCACGGTGGTTGCAATGTAAAAGAGAGCAATGTTAGCAGAATTGTTATAAAAATTTGCCTGGTCACAAATCCACTTTAGCAGGATGATGGATGAGTGTGAAAAATACAATAATTTTTTCTTCATCTGTCATACGGAAATTATTTCTACTGAACAAACAGGTTAATAGAATTTAGCAAGGCTGTCATATGTGCTGTCAAATGCGGAGGTTCTAAACTGACAGTATTTTGTCTTTAGAAGAGTTCCTTGTTGCTCACTCTGGCTTCTTTCTCTTTTCCTGTATTCTTCCTTTTCCTCCATTTCACTTGCTTTAGGCTTTTGTATGGCAACTAGAATAGCTATCAATAACAAAAAATTAATCTAGTACCTTGATTTTTTTCAAGGGGATTGTTATCAGTGTACCTTCTTGCAGTCCAACACGCAACCACTTCTCTAATCCAATACATTCAAAGAAGACACCTAATACATACATTGTTGCCCATCCCTATTGGATTAGAGAAGTGGTTGCATGTTGGACTGCAAGAAGGTACACTGATAACAATCCCCCTGAAAAAAATCCAATACATTCAAAGAAGACACCCAAATATAATGCATGAACATTAGGGATGGGCAACAATGTATGTTTCTGGTTCCTCTCCCCACCCCATCTGTTTTCACTGTGAGTGGGTTTGGTCTGCTCTTTTTCATTGCTGGCACTGATAGTTTGTTTTACTTAATTTTTTATACATTTTCTTCATATTTGTACATGAAACATGCCTAATATGCAGGGGTCTGTTGGGGCCGGAGCAGCTCAGGACTGGCCAATAGGGCAGCCACGGGCTGAATCAGATTCTCTAATCTGATTCAGCTCGCCACTGAATTGCCGCCGAAATTCAGTGGTAATTTTAAAAGCCCCTGGAGGGGAGGGGGTTTGAGGGAGAGGCTCCAAACTTGCAAGTTAGCTGCTGGGGCCTCTCCTCGAAATACCCACCAAGTTTCAAGAAGATTGGACCAGGGGGTCTAATTCTACAGGCCCCCAAACAGGTTGCCCCCATTCCCTCCATTGTTCTCTATGGTAGGGAAAAAGTTAACATTTCCCCCTCCATAGAGAACAATGGAGGGGATGGGACAATCTGTTTGGGGGACCATAGAATTGGACCCCGTGGTCCACTCTTCTTGAAACTTAGTGGGTATTTCGAGGAGATGCCCCAGCAGCTACCCTGCAAGTTTGGAGCCTCTCCCTCAAACCCCCTTTCCTCCAGCCCCTCATATACCCTATGAGTTTTTGCCATTGATTTCAATGGCCCATAGGATATAATGGGGCTGAAACTGACATTCCCTTTCTGATACACTTCTGGTGATGTCAGGGGACGTGGCATAAGCTAATGAGTTATGCTAATGAGTTATGCTAATGAGCTCCTGCACCTCTTTTTCTACTAAAGGACCCCTGCTAATATGCACATATATTCAATACATCTAATTCTCAACATGGCCCTGTCTGTGGATACTTACATTCGAAGACTGGAGCCATGAACAGATATCTTTCTAAAAACCTGAGGAAAGCCCCAGGTTTGCAGAAAAAATTGAAATCTAAATAAAAATACATGGGAGGGGGTTAACCCCCACCTAATAGTAGCAGCATCTGTAGTTTTAAGAAATGAATCAGTGGATGCTGTTAGGTAATGAGAACAGTACTGCCAGCCTTGAAGCATTGGTTTCTGTCAGTAAAAGGTAGGGGGAGGGGACATGGGCATTTCCAGTTCTTTTTTGGCCAGGCCCAGCAGCAACCACTCACAGGCCCAGCTGCTCACTACTATTCAGTGTACAACAAACAAGAGATATACAGTGAGAAATGGCAATAAGAACAAATCTGTACAAAATGATTCACCAAAAAATCTTCAAAAAAGGTAGCATTTATACAACAGGAATATTTTATAGTCTCAAAATATTTGGTCCATAATAATAACACAAATATCCACACAGAATTAGGCTGAATGAGCATACAGCTGTGACATCAGTCTTCAGCGTTTACCCAGGATATGCTTAAGGAACAAGAGAAAAATAATTCTTATAATTTCCTTCATACATCGACTAGCTGTGATTTATCATGTTCCACCCAGGATGATAAAAGGATTATAAAAACCAAGGCTTAACTGTGAAGAGTTCCTGGAGGATCTCCACATATTGGATGAGTGGACAACAATGTGGCAGATGAAAGTCAGTGTTGGTAAGTGTGAGGTGAATGCCCACTGGAACAAAAAAATCCCAACTTCTAATGGGGTCTGAATTTTCCGAGAGAGAAAAAGATCTTGGGCTATCAACAGAAGTGTAAACCCAGTGGGCTGCAGTAGTGAAAAAGGCATAGTAGGGGATTTTTAGGATAGGGATTTAAAATAAAATATTATAATAATGCCCCTGTAGGTCTACGGTGTGGCCTCATTTGGAATACCATGTACAGTTCTCATCAACTTATCTCAAAAAGGACATTGCAGAGCTGGAGAAAGTACAGAAGAGGGTGACTAAGATTGACAGATTTTATTGTATTTAGCCATAGGTCATTACAAACCAAAAACAGAAAAGAATACTATAAACATAAAAAATTGTATAAAATAGAATATAATCTAAATATTATAAAACCATAAAACCATAGTCTAAAATATTATAAAACCATAAAACTGAAGTTATGAACAGTTAATTGAATCACAGCATACCCACTAATTAACTAGTTCCCCTGAGAACAGCATTGGCCCGTATTTTCTTTGCAGCCAGGGCAAATAAAGCCATTCTGTGGGATATACTGGCATTGGAATCAGCTAACAAAGATACAATCTTCTCATGGTCTGAGTAAAAGTTTAAAACTGATAAAATACCAGAGAGAAATTTTAACCTAGGTTGGGTATACAATGAACAATCAAGGATATAATGGGGAAGATCCTCAATAACAGAAGAGACACAAATGCATAAGCGCAGTTCCTTGGCTGTTCTACTATAGCGGCCAGCTAGTATGGCTGTTGAAATTGATTCAAAGCGCAGAGATGTAAAAACTTCTCTGAGGTTATGACTATTTATATTGACCAGGTAGGGTGATCTGAAATGATAATTCTTAAATTATTTAAACCAGGTAGCAGACTGTGATTTTAGAATTCACTGTCTGTCTAACAGAGCATCATGCTTAAATACCCATTCTCTAAGATCTGAATTGTTTGTTGAAGGACTAAGAAGGTCATCAGGGATGGAATATCTTAGTAGTAAATTATTAAGAAAACGGGAACGATCTGAGTCTTTGGATAGCATTGAGTTAAAGGCCAGTTGGCTAAAGGAATCAGTACCAGCAGCTCTGATTTTCTTCCAGGATTTTAGAATTGCAAGATGCACCCGCTCCCTTAAGGAAGGCAAACCAGTTTCCGCTCTCATCAGGACAACTGGTGTTCCTTTAGGAAGAGCCAGGATACACCTTAAAAACTGGTTTTGAATTGTTTCAGTACTAGTAAGTATATCCTCTTTTCATCCCCAAACCTCAGCACCATACAAAAGGTGGGGGATGACCTTACCTTTAAATATTTTTATAACAGGATCAATAAGAAAACCTCCCTTAGTATAGTAAAACCTCAAAATGGATCCCACAATCCTTGTCGCAGATGCTTTTACTGTGGCAATATGAGCATTCCAGTTCAGATTCTCTCTACATGTAATCCCTAAATACATAAAGGTGCTACACTGATTTATTGAATTGCCAAGTATGCTCCAGGAGGATATCTGAGCCCTTTTTCTAAAGACCATCACTTTGGTCTTTTCAAAGTTAATATTAAGGGTCTCTTCCTTACAGTATAATCCTAGTTGCTGCAATAATCTTCTCATCCCGATTTTTGTAAGTGATATTAGGGCCATGTCGTCTGCATAAAGTAAAATTGAAATTTTATGCTTCCCAAGGGTAGGTGGAAAGAATTGCTGGCCAGATAGCCTATCAACAATTTTGTTTATATATAGGTTAAACAATAGAGGGGCCAGAAGGTATAATCCCGGGATATAGAAGATTTAGATGGTCAGTGCAACTAAATATTAAATTAGCCCAAACCCTTGCTAATCCTGAGATGGAGTCTATGAAGTTAGCCCTTTCCTTGCCAGGAAATGATGTTATTAAAACTTTTCAAGCCATAAATGACTACCTTAAATTCTTTTTTATTAACAGCTCCTTCCGGCAGGTAGCGGCACATATTCCTCCCAAAATTTGGGTACAGCATTTCAGCAAGGTTTTTGGGTCTTGTGCACCTTTTTTCTCTGTAGTTATACCCCAGTCACAGAGATCCACCTTAGGTATCCCAGACCTCCCTGAATGGGCCCCAGTTTCTGAGAGGGAGATCAAAGGTATAATTAACTCATTGGCTTCAGGAAAATCACCTGGGGAAGACTTGATCCCGTCAGATTTTTATAAAGCTTTTCCAATATGGTGGTCATCTGTGCTAGCCACAGTTTTTACACAAATTAATGGCACAGGGTGACTAAGATAATTAGGGATTTGTAGCATCTTCCCTATGCAGAAAAGGTGAAGAGTCTGGGACTTTTCAGTTTAGAAAAGAGATGACTCGGGGGGGGGGGGGGATTTGATAGAGGTTTATAAAATTATGCATGTGGTAGAGAGAGTTGACAAGAAGAACTTTTTCT
Source organism: Lepidodactylus listeri (assembly GCA_029233225.1). NCBI lineage: Eukaryota > Metazoa > Chordata > Lepidosauria > Squamata > Gekkonidae > Lepidodactylus > Lepidodactylus listeri. The sequence continues at coordinate 114,423,468 of JARCFY010000002.1, read as the reverse complement.
TCTTCTACCAAAATGCTCCAACTTGAGGGCATCCAATGAAGCTGATAGGTAGTAGATTTAGGATGGACAAAAGGAAATACTTATTTAGGCAGAGAGAGGTTAAAATGTGGAATTTGCTGCCAGAGGATGTAGTGATCGCCATAGGCATAGAGAGCTTTAAAAGGAGATTAGACAGATTTATGGAGGATATGCATATCAGTGGCTATTAACCATGATCACTAAAGGGAACCTTCAATTTCAGAGGCAGTCAGCCTCTGAATCCCAGTGCCAAGAGGCAACATCAGGGGAAAACCTCAGCCTCTATGCCCTGTTGTTGGCCCTCCGAAGGAACTGATTGGCCACCGTGTGAAATGAGATGCTGGACAACATGGACCACTGGTCTGATCCAGCAGAGCTGTTCTTGTGTTCTTACACATCTCCCACAAGGAAACCCTTTTATCATCCATCCATCCACATTTTAACTGATTTGCTTTCATTATGTTGTAATTTAAACAAAAATATTTATGGTGTGTATTGTACAGATTTACACCACTGAGGAAGGCCTCACAATCAAAACAAGTTTGGTTTGGTTAAAGTGTATTTTATGTTATTTATAATTGTACCTGGTTAAAGTTTTGGGAATATTATTTCACCTTTTTGTAGGATTGCCAGGTCCCCTCCTTAGTCTGGTAGGTGGATCTGGGGGGCATTCCAGGGGCGGGTGGGGATGCCCCCAAGTCCTGCTCCCAAGAGCAACCACCCACCTGGCCACCCATCTCCGTCCCCTCCTACCTGATTTAAAGGGCTCCAGCTGGTTGGTGGGTCACGTGGTCCCCACTGATCAGCTGAAGCCCTTTAAATCAGGCAGGAGAAGAGGGAGAGGGGAGGGCGGGTGGTCACTCTTGGAGTCAGGGCTTGGGGGCAGGGCTTCCCCTGCCAGCCAGCTGGCCAAGGTGGATTGAAGCCCCCAGAAGCAGGGAAAACCCTGCCCAGACCTGGGGGCTGGCAACCTTACCTTTTAGTAAATTGCATAGTTAAAGTTATGCATAACCTAACTCATATTTTGTGGTTGGCTCTGCCTCCTGAGGCAGCCATTTTGTGCTTATGTCATAATTCCATAGTTGCCCCCAGGCTCAAACAGTTGGAGACCTCTAGTTTTGAGACTTTGGTTTCAGGGGACTTCGCATAGAGTAATTTGCCACAGGATTGCCTTATAAATTTCTTAGAAATTTCTCATTCTTTAAAGTTAACACAAGTGTTTGCTGTTCAGGACACAGAAAGACAGTTTTGGGTGATTAATTAATAAAATATTTTTATTTGTTTTAATTAATTAATCATATATAAATAATTAATAAAATATAAAGTTGGGTATCTTCAGTGTACTGATTATAGTCAACCCTAATCTAAAGTTGAACTTTCTCAGTAGGCTCATCTAAACAATACTGGCAACACCATTGACTGAAGAACCACCTCTACAATAGGTTCTGAAGAGATAAACTAGAATCCCCAGTGGTAACGCTTTATGTACTGCAGAACATCAAAGATTTGGAATCATTAGAAAGCCATCACATTATAAACAGACATGAAAAATTACATGATCAGTTGTATCAAACACTGAAAGTTTTGAAAGAATCAACAAGGAAACATTCTTCCTTGTCTAGGTATAGATGCAGATCACCAAGCCCACTAATTGTTTCAGTTCCATAACCAAGTCTGAAGAAAAAATTGAGGAATGTTGCCACAATATCTAGAATAGTTTTGCCACCACATACTTTGCCACCACATGCAAAATAACAGTTTGGCCAATTTAGATTCACCTCAAACCTCCATTTTTTGGAGAGATAAGTTGACACTTAAGTTGCACACACTTTAAAAAAATAATATTCTTCTTTTAAAAGAAGTCACACACATTGTTTTTTTTTTAATGCAGTGATCTTTAGAAACCATCGTCCCAGTTCATGTTGGTTTTGTAATTATCTAATTCAACCCCCCCCCCGCAAAAAAATGTCTGCCACCAACCAGAGTGAGCAAACTGGAATCATCTAAACAAACAGAACAATTATTTATTTAGTTATTTAATTATATTTTTCATTTTTATACCCCGCCCTCCCCGCAAGCGGGCTCAGGGTGGCTTACAAGGGCACAAGTGCCAATCCAATACATCATAAAACAGTTAAAATCAGCAATAATGATAAAACAATTCCATTAAATTACAAATAAATTACCACAATTTACAGTAAAATGCTTCCAGTCATCACTAATCAGATGGCTTCCAATTGGGTTGGGGTTCAAACACCCTTGACCATCGGGCCTGGGCTGCGTTTAGGGCCAGTTTGCATCACAGATGTTGTTCATGATGGATGTTACTACTGGTGGTGGCTCCTAGTCAAAGGCCTGGTGGAAGAGCTCCGTCTTGCAGGCCCTGCAGAACTGCATTAAGTCCCGCAGGGCCCTGATCTCCTCCGGGAGCTCATTCCACCAGACTGGAGCCACCACCAAAAAGGCCCTGGCCCTGGTTCCGGCAAGCCTGGACTCCCTGGGGCCCGGGACACAAAGTCGATGATACAACCCCAACCAAAGTGCCCACTGGGGTATATACAGGGAAAGGCGGTCCCTCAGGTATGTTGGACCTTGACCATATAGGGCTTTAAAGGTAAGAACCAGCACCTTGAAGCGAACCTGGTATGCTATAGGCAGCCAGTGCAGTGCTGCTAGCACAGGCCGGATGTAGTCCCACCTTGTGAGACCCATCAGTAGCCTGGCTAACGCGTTCTGCACCAGCTGCAGCTTCCAGGTTTGCGTCAGGAGCAGCCCCATGTAGAGAGCTTTACAGTAGTCCAGCCTCGAGGTGACTGTCGCATGGATCACTGTGGCTAGGTCATTACGGTCAAGGTAGGGAACCAACTGCTGCGCCAGCCGAAGGTGGTAGAAGGCCGACTTGGCAGTGGATGCTACCTGGGCCTCCATTGTCAAGGAGGGATCCAGGAGCACTCCCAGACTCCTTACCTGTGATGCAGGCACCAGCAGCACCACGTTGAAGCTCGGGAGTGGGACCCCCCATCCCAGACCACCCCGACCCAGACACAGGATCTCCGTCTTTGCCAGATTCAATTTCAGCCTGCTCAGTCTGAGCCAACCAGCTATGGCATGCAATGCCTGGTCCAGATCTTCTGGGTTGGAGTCTGACTGGCCACCCAACATCAGATAGAGCTGGGTGTCATCAGCGTACTGGTGACACCCCAGTCCATACCTCTGGGCAATCTGAGCAAGGGGGTGCAGATAGATATTGAACAATCTTTGGGGAGAGCACTGCCCCCTGAGGCACACCACAGTCAAGTGGATGCCTCCTGGATTGCTGCTCCCCTAGCACCACCCTTTGTCCCCAACCCTGGAGAAAGGAAATGAGCCATTGCAAGGCCCATCCCTGTATCCCCACATCAGCGAGATGGCGGGCCAGCAGCTGATGATCGACTGTGTCGAATGCCACTGACAGGTCAAGCAACAGCAACACTGCCTCACTGCCTTGATCCAGATGTTGCCGGAGGTCATCAGTAAGGGTGACCCAAGCCGTCTCCATCCCATATCCCGGGCGAAAGCTGGACTGGAAGGTGTCTAAGACTGAAGCGTCATCCAGATAACTCTGCAACTGTAAGGCCACCACCCTCTCAATTAATTTGCCCAAATAGGGCAAATTGGACACCGGCCAATAGTTTGCCAATTCAGCCGGGCCCAGGTGTGATTTTTTCAAGAGAGGGCAGACCATCACTTCCTTGAGTGCCCCCAGGAACCTCCCTTCAAAGAGGGAGGTGTTGATAATTTCCTGAGTGGCACCTTGCAACCCCTCGTGGCCAGCTTTAATCAGCCAGGATGGGCATGGGTCAAGAATGCACATAGTTGGGTGCTCATTCATGAGAAGTCTGTCAACTTCCTCTAGGCTGAGTGGGCCAAACCCATCTAAGCCTGGAAGCAAAGATGTGCAAGGGGCCTTGAGTTCACTCACTGTTTCAAATGTGGCGGGTAGGTCGCGGCAGAGCAACAAGACTTTATCCGCAAAATAGCTCGCAAATGCCTCACAGCGGATTTCTAATTCCCTAGCATTTGATCTGCCCTGTGGCAGAACTGTTAAAGACCGAATTATTCTAAACAATTGGGCTGGGTGTGAGCTAGTGGATGCAATCTCGGCAGCATAGAATTCCCTCTTTGCTGCCTTGGTTGCCATCTCATAGGCTTTCATAAATGACCTATAGGATGTTCTTGTAGCTTCATCGTGAGCACGACGCCACCGTCTCTCTAGCTGTCGTAGCTCTCGCTTTATCAGCTGCAATTCCTGGGTATACCCAGGAGCAAGCCTGTTGCAAGGGCATAGAGGGTGCCTGGGAGCGATCTTGTCAATGGCTGCAGAGAGCCGGCTGTGCCAGTCCTCGCCCAGCTCATCCAACGAGCTGCCGGGGGCATCAGATCCCGCAGTGCCATCTGGAATTGCATAGGGTCCATTTGGCTCTGCGGGCAAACTAAAATAAGCTCACCACCTAGGGGTTGAGGTGGGACATTCAGACAGGCCCCCAGGGCATAGTGGTCTGACCATGGCACTACCGAAGCTGTGATCCGGTCCACTGTTACCCCCGCAGCGAAGATCAGATCGAGCATGTGTCCGGCCCGGTGTGTGGGGGCCGAGATGTACTGAGAGAGTCCCAGTGCCACCATGGACAACACCAGGTCCACCACCCAAGTGGAAGCTGCATCATCAGCATGGATGTTGAAGTCACCCAAAACCACCAGGTTAGGGTGCTCCAGTGCCCAGCCTGATACAGTCTCCATCAGGGATGGTAGGCTGCTGGCCGGTGCATTAGGCGATCGGTACACCAGCCATATAGCCAAACTCTCTTCAGCCTCCCACACCAGGCCAACACACTCCACGCCCGAGACCTCCACCGACAAGAGTGCCCTGAAGCCTCCCAAATGAAGATCGCCACCCCTTCCCCCTCCCCCTAGTCCATGATTGGTGCAGGACTGAGAATCCTGGGGGGGGGCATTTGGAAGAGAGCTACTGTCTCCCATCTCGCACCCAGGTCTCGGTCACGCATGCCAGGTCAGCCTTCTGATCTACCAGGAAGTCCTGGAGAAACTTGGCGTTGTTTATTGACATGGCGTTACACAGCATCAATGTCAGAGGGTTTTTTTTATCTTAGCCCCACTGCCAACAACCATCAGGATGAGTCGTAGGCCGGAAGGGCATCAAGCTTTCCTGTTTCTTGGCGCCCTTCCCTCCCTTCTCTGCCTGGACCCACTGCTCTTTCCCCTCCCCAGGAGCACCAGAATCTGTGACCCAGGCATCACCAGTGATCTTTTGCAACAGCAGCCCCAGACCCTTGGCGGTCAGGTATAGACCCCTCCTCCCAATACCCATTAGACAGTAGTCCAATAAACCTAATTAATCTAAATTTAACAACATTCCCCACCCCAACCTCTCTACTTGCGACTTGCGACCCCACCCCTCCCTGCAAGACTAAACGTATCTAGTCTAACTAACTGATTATACACAGGGTGGGGGACTAACTATAGGGCTACTGCTAAGTACCTAACTAATACTACCCTACTCTACACTACCCTAGCTAACCCTGCGTCTGCCTCCTGTCCCTTAGCCCAGCTGGGATCATTAGGGAGTGCTCTTAGTTGAAAAGCACTCTCAGCCATCCCCCAGTGTGCGTACACAAGCCATGGACCTAAGTCCAAACCAGGCCAGAATCGTACCAGTTCTTCCAGAGGCCAGTCCCAGCCCAGGTATATCATCTTCATGTTGCCAGTTCAAAGGTGGTTCCCAGCCCAATTTGGTGCCACTGGCCCCTACAAGCCGAAAGCGCCAGAAAGAAGGCCAGGTACTCTGGCCACACAGAAGAGGCACTGGGCCGGGGGGGGGGGCATAGGGCTTGGTCATGCTGGGCAGAGTCAGGGAGTCCAAATGGGGGCCAAAAAGTCAAGATGAAACCGGCCAGAGCACAGCTCCCAGAGACCCCAAAACTGTGACTCTGATTGAGGCCACAGAGACCCCAGCAGGGCTCGACAACCCAGCAGAGCCCCACAGCATCCAACAAGCCTGGAAAGTCCAAGGCCAGGGCCAATCGTCCAGAGAGCCAGAAGCCACAGCTCCGCCCAGCTGAAAGTCCTGGAGCATGAAGCCAACCGGGAAAGCCTGAGTCACACCTGAGCCCCGCCAACTGCTCCCAGGTGGAGCTGGGTTAGGCCAAGAGGAGCCCGGGCACAAGCCCATAGCCAAGGTACCAAAGTGCCAGCCAAGCAGCACCAACACAGTCCCAAAGCCATGAAGCCAACTGGGGCGGCCATGATTGGGGGCCAGGAGAGGAACACACTGACCAAAAGGCCCCACACAGCCAAAGGCACTGGCCAGCCACCCAATCCCCCACCAGTAGGAGTCTGCAGCGGAGGGGAGGTTCAGCACAGTCTCTGCTCCCCCTTGTTCTCTTCCCGCATTGCTCACACCCCTCCTCGCAGGCCAGCCACAACTGGTGACCAGTGAGGCTTGGGAGCCGGGTTGTCGGGGCCGCCGCCGCCATCACAGTCGGGTCAGGCCAGGCCGGTGAGGCTTGGGAGCCGGGTTGTTGGGGCTGCTGCTGCTGTCACAGTCAGGTTGGGCTGGGCTGCCGTCAGGTCGATAGACACCCCTCAGTCCCGTAGACTTTCGGCTCACCTTGCCACACCTCACTTTCACCAGCTGGCTCTCTTCAACCAGCCAAAAAAGGGCAGACTGGAGTCAAACCAGGGCAAATAAACTCTAAATTTAGACGTAATTCATTATTCTTGGCAGAGCTCACTTCCAGAGCTCCACACTGGTTGCCATCTTGGAAGCATGTTTGTAGGGATGGGCACAATTAGATGTAGGGATTTCAGTTCAGAACAATTTCAGTTCAGTTTGGGGTGGTTCCTGAACTGAACCAAATTAAAAAATGCCCCAAACCAGCCAGTTCAGTTCCCCCAGCCAGTTCGATTCCCCCTTTCTCCCAGCTATGGCAAGCCATGGCTGGGAGAAAGGCAGGAGCGCTTGGGAAGGGTTAAATGGATGGCAGCTATTTAAACCCAATAGGTGAGCTATAAACCTGCACTGCTCAGCTGTTAGGTTTCAATGGCTCAGACAGCTGAAACAAACTGGACAAAAGTCCGGTAAATGTTCAGGGAAGGTGCCGGCCAAGTTCATGCCAAATTTTGGCTCGTGAACCAGTTCATGCCCATCCCTAATTAGATGCCTCCGACATTGCTATTAGGGTCTACGTCTCCGATATGGTGACCCAGGCATATTAGATATGCACCAATTTGTCAGCAAAGCATCTAATCAACATTGGGTTGCATGGCTGTCCTAACAACCCCCAGCCTTAGATTTCTATGGAATTTCTTACCTCAGCAGCTGGGCTGCTGATTCCTATTTCCCAAAAGAACTTAGTATCTGCTTCTGCCTTCAGTGGCAAAGTCACCACAGGCAACTTTTTGCTTAGTTGAACAATACTAAAGAAACCTCCCCCTGCTTTTCCAGAGAAAGCTGCTTTTAAACAGGGCCATTCCAAATAACTTGTGTTCAAGGTTTTGGTGCTTACCTTTAAGGTCCTTAATGGATCACCTCTCACGGTATCTTCCCCCCCCCTCCCCGAACACTATGCTTAGCTGAAAAGAACTTGCTTGTGTTCCCCGGCCTGAGAGATATCTGGCTGTCCTCGACTTTGGCTTTTAGTTCCCTGGCTTTTAGTGCCCTGGCCCCAACCTGGTGGAACTCTTTACCGAGTACCATCCATGCCTTGCAGAACTTGATGCAGTTCTGCAGGACCTGTAAGGCAGAGATGTTCCACCAGGTATTTGGTTGAGGACAGCGATGGCGTCCATCTGGCTGGCACTCCTACTCTCTCCCTCCTGGAAGGTGGTAGCACTCCTGGAAATTTTTGACCTCCATCAGTCTAAATTGATTTATTTGAATTTTATCATAATTTTTAATGTTTTTGATTGTATGAGATGTTTGTTTTAATATGCTGTTGTATACCACCCTAAGTCCTGTTGCAGGGAATGGGTGGTATAAAAATTGAATAAGATAGATAGATAGATAGATAGATAGATAGATAGATAGATAGATAGATAGATAGATAGATAGATAGATAGGGAGGGAGGGAGGGAGGGAGGGAGGGAGGGAGGGAGGGCCATTTTCAGGTTACATGTACCCTGATCACATCCATGTGATCTATATGTGTAGACAGATTGTTGATGCTACACCAGAGATGTAGAATGCCTCTTCTGAGATACTGAGTGGTGCCTGTGAGATCATTCAGAATTGCAGATAAAGTGTTGCAGATCAAGAATATCAGCTCATTACATAAGATCTTAGCTTTCACGCTCACGAATAAGACCTTAAAAACAGGACTTTGCTTGAAAAATCAGAAAACAAAGCAAAACCAAAATGTTGGTGGTAGTGGCAACATCTTTAGTTTCTTAAGGAGACTGCAAGTGTTTATAGGTTTGGATTAAATACAGTGAAATTTTTTTAAAGCTATCATTGAAAAGCTGACCATTTGCCAGAGGCAAACTTTAAAAATGCATTTTACAAGGTAGACTAATGTTTCTGCCAACCTTTTTGCTGGCATTTCTTTTCCTGCTCACACTGAATCACCAAACAATGTAATCCCTATAGAATTTACCTGTAATGATCTGACCACCAATGATCTAACAACTGTGGGTTACTCTTAAATTGGGCAAATGGTATACTCAGAGAAGACAACTTTAATATTTGTGGACAACAACAAAATAAGACAAAACAAGAGCTCTGGAATATTATGGGAAGACCCAATTCCTAGCCCACATTTTAAAATTTATTTCCACCATGGCTCATTTCGTAGCAGGAGCTCCTTTGCATATTAGGCCACACACCCCTAATGTAGCCAATCCTCCAAGAGCTTACAGAGCTCTTCTTACAGGGGCTACTGTAAGCTCTTGGAGGATTGGCTACATCAGGAGGGTATGGCCTAATATCAGGGGTCCTTTCGAGCAGGAGCTCAAGGGAGCTCAGCTCTGGGAGTTGGTGCCAGCCCCCCCCCCCCCCAGCGGGGGAATGCTTGCTTGTGTCATGGCTGCAGCAAAATGACCCTGCCCCTGGAACGGTCCTTGTTCCTCTGACCAGCCTTCTGAAGGCTTTACCCACCGCTGAAGCTATTCTCCCAGAATAGTGCTATTTCTGAAGCTTGGATTAGTAGCTTTCTTTCTCTCTCTCTCTTTCTCGCTCCTGTCTTTTTTGCCTTCTGACATACTTCCGGTGATGTCAGGTGGTGTAGCATATGCAAATAAGTTATGCTAATGAGTTGTGCTAATGAGCTCCTGCACTTCTTTTTCTACGAAATGACCCCTGCCTAATATGCAGAGGAGCTCCTGCTACGAAATGAGCCCTGATTTCCACCATTCCATGAACATCCTGATATTAATTCAATAATTAATGGTGTCTTAATGGGATAAGAAGGGGTAAAATGCTTGAAATTTAACCTCCTGTATGGAAAGAATTAATCAACTTTGCCCACAAAAGCCTCAAGCTGTTAGCACAGCCTCTTGTAGACTGATAGTATAGCCTATCCAAGATTTTTTTAAAAATCATATATTTCATTACATCTGGCTCATTTGTTGTGATATAGTCAAAGCCATTCTTCAGAGCAACATGTTTCATTCTGAAGGTGTCAACATATACCAATCATTTTTCTTTTGTTCACATCTGGCTAAGTAACTTATACATGCAATAAAGTAGAAATAGTTGCTCTTTATGATTTATACAATTTTGTGCACTGTCCAATACATTGGAGTCTCCTGGACTTTGATTCAGAGATACTCAGAAGGTGTCATAACTTGCTTACATTTGGAGCACCTGATCTTCCTTGTAGGTTGGCACTGGCTAACTGCCCAACTTGCCACCATCTGCTGCTGTTGTCAGTAGCGACTCATCATTAAGGGTATAAGGGAACCACCATCCCTCCCACCCCATCTGCCTCCCCCAAGTCTGTGCATAAAGAAGCCAAAAAGCTTACCCTTTAACTTTTTGCTCCATGTCTGTACAGCATGAATTTAAAGTTGCTTAGGAACATGATTTATGATTTATGATTTTTCATCCTGCATGGATTTTGATAACATGGAACAAAGAAAGCAATCAGGAATGGTCCAAATTCATTACTGGTTACCAACATCATCACTATCACCATCATGTATATATTCCATGATCAATGATCTACAAGTCTTTAGAGTTAGACTTCTCAATATGTTAAGCCATTTAATGTACAAACTCCAACAACAGAAAGAATGTACTTCTGAATAATGTTTACAATTAATGTTATTAACAAAAAGAGGTACACTAAATTTCTCTGCCAGATTGTAAATATATACAGTAAAAGTGATCAAAAGTAAAAATAAAATATATTGAAAGTTCCCAAAATTAAGTTCAAGTACACAACACTTCATATCATATAGCAGCATAAAAGATTTCCTAGAAACTCTGTTTCATGTCAGTTGAAACTCTAATCATATTTGTCAGAAGGGCAAGAGTAATATCAGGCTAAATAGCATGCTTTGTTTCATTTCCCATAAGAAAATGTGAGTTTCTCTTCCATGTAAAAAAAAAAAGAGCATGCTTTGAAGAAGAAAAGAAAACAGGATTGCTATAACTGTTGGAATATACAGTCTGTAGTGCACCTACTTGAAGAAGATCAGAAGAACAGCCTATCGGGGACAGCTGAAGGATTGCTAATTAGCATAACTAGATTAGGGACTTCCCACAATTTCAGTTTATGTCCTTCCTGTCTCCTGATTGGCTCTTTGCAGACTTCCTGCTCCAGCTGAGTCCTCCCCCTTCATTACTGTCTCTCACAGCAGCTAGTCAGTTAGTTAAGCTTTTCTCCCTCTCCTCTTTTCTATCAGAGTTTTTTTTTTCATAAACTGAGTTATTTTCTTTAAACAGTTAGTGTTCTGTTCCTCTGCATGTTTAAACTCTGCCAAGAGGGTTATGGGGCCAGCATGAGCACCACTGCAACAAAGGAAAAAGTTTACATAGATAGGTATGCAAAAAGAAGAAACTGCAAAAAATTATTAATTTAATTTAATTTATTTAATTTATATCCTGACCTCCCCATCGAAGCAGGCTCAGGGCGGCTTACATAAAATGCCGTGGCTAAAACAACAATATATATAAAACTTAAAAACACAGCATAAGGAGCTAATGAACAATTTAAATGGTGATGGCGAAAGCAGAGTAGCATCAACATTCTAGTAAGTGTAGTCAGTATTTGATGTTAGTCAGCGAAGCTCAGGCTGTCGGTGGTGGTATTGGGCACAGGGCCTTAGTGTATTGGCTGCGGCTCCTTAACTAAAGGCCTGGTGAAAGAGCTCCATCTTGCAGGCCCTGTGGAACTGTATAAAGTCCCACAGGGCCCTGAGGTCTTCTGGGAGCTCATTCCACCAGTGCAGAGCTGCCATGGAAAAGGCCCGAGCTCTAGTTGATGCCAGCCTGACATCTTTGGGACCTGGAAGGGCCAGATGGTTTTGGGATCCTGACCACAGTGCTCTCTGGGGAATATGTGGGGAAAAGCGGTCACTCAGGTAGGTAGGCCCCTGACCATAAAAGGCTTTAAAGGTAAGCACCAGCACCTTGAAGCAAATCTGGTATGCAATAGGCAGCCAGAGCAGTGCTTTTAGCACAGGCTGAATGTGCTCCCACATGGGGAGACCCAACAACAGCCTGGCCACTGCATTCTGCACCAGCTGAAGCCTCTGGATTTGGGAGAAGGGCAGCCCCAGGGCTATTTTTAGGCAGGAGCGCACAAGAACAGAGTTCTGGCTGGCTTCTAAGTTAGCCATGCCTACAGCTCCCCCAGGTTCCCCAGGTGCTCCGCAAGCCGTGGGGCACCTGGGGAAGCCAATCCTGGGAGGCAGCTGCATGATCAGGGGTGTGGCCTAATATGCTAATGAGTTTCTGCTGTTGGGTGTGGCCTATTATGCTTATTAGTTCCTGCTGGACTTTTTCTACAAAAAAAGCCCTGGGCAGCCCCATGTAGAAAGTGTTACAGTAGTCTAGTCTCAAGGTGACCATTGCATGGATCACTGTCACCAAGTCGTTGTGTTCAAGGAAGGGAACCAACTGCCTGATCAGCTGAAGATGGTAGAAGGCTGACTGAGCAGTGGCTGCTACCTGAGACTCCATCATTAAGGAGGCATCCAGGAGCACTCCCAGACCCCTAACCTCCAACACCAGCACCAATGATACACCACTGAAAGTTGGGAGTGGGATCCCTACCCCTAGGCCACCCTGGCTCAGGCACAGGACCTCTGTCTTCATCGGATTTAATTTTAGTTGGCTCAGTCTATGCCAACCAGCCATGGCCTGCAATGCCAGGTCCAGATCTCCCAGACTAGAATCAGACTGGCCGCCCAACAACAGATAGAGCTAGGTGCCATCTGCATACTGGTGACATTCTAGGCCATGCCTTTAGGCAATCTGGTCAAGGGGGTCATGTAGAAGTTAAATAGCATTGGGGAAAGTATCACCCCTTGGGGCACACCACAGACAAGTGAGTGCCTTTGGGACATCTGTTCCCCTATTGCCACCCTTTGACCCTGACCCTGAAGGAATGAGGAAAGCCACTGCAAGGCAGACCTCTGAATCCCAGTGTCAGTGAGGCGGTGGATCAGTAGTTGATGGTTGACTGTGTTGAATGCCACTGACAGGTTTAACAGTGTTATGTATTGACCATGCGGTCGCCATGTGCTCTCTTAATTGCGACCGCATGGCCAGAGCACATGGCCAGAGCATGGCCAGAGCACATGGCCAAGAAACTACCTGAGCTTCAGCCAGGTAGAACAAAGGCCAGGTGGATTCAAACTGGCCACCAATCCTGTACCTAGGTTTCTCCCAGGGAACCTATGAAATGTAAATAGACTTCTAATAGCCTATCAGGCCAGTTGGGTGAGGTCAGGGGATTGTCCCTGACCAGCATAAAAGGAGGGCTTCGAGCCCTGGGTTGTATGCTTCATCCGGACCAGCAATAAAGATCTAGCTGTTTCACTATTCCATGGACTCCCGACTCCAATACTTATCAGTGGCGACGAGGATGGGATCCCGATGAGCGACTCTCCAGCAGACCACAGCAGCACAGTGAGCTCCGTCCCGCCGGCCGCAGGCATCTCCGAGCTCCAGCGCTCCAACGCCTCGCCGCAAGCCGCTCTGAGCCCAATCCTCTGGCACTAGCCAGCGCCAAGCCTCAGCGCTCCCCGGCACCACCGCAAGACATGAGGACATCGCTCAAACAGCCGCCGCCGCTCCTGCTCTGGTAAATATGGCAAACGCTCCGGGACCAATTACCCCTTTCGATACGTCTCGCCCCGAGACGTGGGAGTCCTGGCTCAAGATGCTGGGTTGCGCCTTTAAGGTCCGCGGAATCACAGATGCAGACCTGAAGAGTGCTTGGCTCTTGAGTTCCGGAGGGGTGGAGGTCATGCGGGTGGCCCAGAACCTACTAGCCCCGCAAGACCCCACCGAGGTGTCTTACGACGTGCTCACCAAGACCCTCGGCGATTACTTCGCCCCGAAGCCATCAAAACTGGCCAGGCACTGGGAGTTCATACAGCGCCAGCAGCAGCCGGGGGAGTCGGCCGCCACTTTCCTGGCTGAACTCCGTCGACTAGCTGTGGGCTGCGAATTCCGCCACATGGATGACCACGTGGAGACCGCCTTCATGGGAGGGGTCCGGGAAGCCAAGCTCTGCCGGCGCCTCATTGCAATGCCGGAGCCAACCTTGGAGAAGATGCTCGAAACTGCGGCGGCCTTCGAGACAACGCAAAAGGACAAGGCAGCCACCAAAGTTCACCAGGCGGCTCCTCCCGAACCCGACTCAAGCGAAGAAGAGGACGTCCACCGGATGCAACCACGCTCGAAGAAGGGTGAGCCCAGTGTCCCCAGGCCCAAGGGCCGGTGCCCAGCATCTGTCTCTGTTCCCTCTTCTGCTTCCCTCAACAGGCAGGCCCCAACGTGCGCCAGCTGCGGGGACCCCCACGACAGACGGACATGCTGCTTCTGTGATGCCATCTGCCGCGCCTGCGGGAAAGCAGGACATCTTGCCCGGGCCTGCCGCCTGAGGAACAGCCACCATGCCCCAGCAGTGAACTTCGAAGAAGTGGGTAGTGTCGTTCCCACGGCCACGGTAATGAACTTGCCTCAGCCCATCCCGGGTGCAATTTCCGTGTCTCTCCGAATAGAGGGAGTTCCTTGCTCCATGGAACTGGACTCAGGGTCAGCATATTCAATTGTGTCCGCAGCTACGTTCCGCCGCCTCTGCCCGAAGGGGGCACGCTGGCTGCGGCTGCCGGCTGGGTTGGTCCTCCGGGACTTCCAGAAAAACCCAGTGGCTATTAAGGGGCTAGCCAGGGTCCGGGTCCAGTACCATGCCTTTAATGGCCTGCTGGACCTTCTCGTGGTGGAGCGCAATCTAACCAGTCTCCTAGGTCGCGCCTGGTTCAAGCCGCTCGGAGTGCAGTGGACCGGAATACACCGCATGGGCTCTACTAACCTCTCATCCATCTGCGAGGAATTTCCCGCCGTTTTCGATGGCTCATTGGGCTGCTACAAAGGACCCCCGGTTTCCTTCGACCTGGACCCAGCAGTCCGGCCCATCTGCGTGGCCGTCCGCCGGCCACCACTCGCCTTCCAGCCCAAAGTAGAGGCGGAGTTGGAAAAGCTCGTGGCACAAGGGGTGCTCGAGCCAGTCTCCCACGCCAAGTGGGAGACTCCCATTGTGACCCCCCTCAAAGCTAACGGGGAAGTCCGCATCTGCGCGGATTACAAATGTACAATTAATAAGGCATTACAGGACCACGCGTACCCGGTACCGGTGGTCAGCCATGTTCTGGCCTCCCTCGCGGGCGCCAAAATATTTGGAAAATTAGACTTGGCCTAAGCCTATCAGCAGCTTCCCGTAGACGAAGCAACGGCCGAGGCACAAACGATTGTGACTCACAAGAGAGCGTTCAAGGTAAAACGCCTCCAATTTGGGGTCAGCGTAGCACCCGGAATCTTTCAAAATCTAATGGATTCTCTCCTAAAAGATGTTCCAGGAGTGAAGCCGTTCTTCGACAACGTCCTCATCGCCGCCCCGGACACCGACACGTTCGCAGCTCGCCTCCGGATGGTGCTGCAAAGGTTCCAGGACGCGGGTCTCAAGGTTTGAAAAGACAAGTGCACCCTGGGAGTCTCCTCGGTGACCTTCTTGGGGTTCCAAGTCACCGCAGACGGCATTCACCCTACAAAGGAGAAGGTAGCGGCAATTACAGGTGCACCCCGCCCGTCCTCATAGGCGGAACTCCAGGCATTCTTGGGACTTGTGAACTTCTACCATGCCTTCCTTCCGCACAAGGCGGCGGTCGCTGAACCCCTGCATCGTCTCCTGGACAAGGGAGCGGCTTGGGCCTGGGGTCCCAAGCATGATGCAGCCTTCCGGGCCGTCAAAGACTTATTAATTTCAAATGCGGTCTTAGCGCATTTCGATGAGAGGCTCCCTGTCATCCTGGCCTGCGACGCATCCCCCTATGGCGTTGAGGTGGTCTTGGGACACCGGCTACCCAACGGAAAGGAGGTACCGGTTGCCTGCTACTCCAGGACCCTGTCGTCGGCAGAACGGAACTACGCCCAGATCGACAAGGAGGCCCTAGCAATCGTAGCTGGTGTCAGGAAATTCCTGTAGACTATCTCTACAGACGGTCGTTCACCGTGGCCACAGATCACAAGCCGCTGCTGGGTCTCCTTGCCCCCCACAGGCAGACCCCTCACATGCTGTCCCCGCGGGTCCTGCGGTGGTCAATTTTTTTGTCAGGCTACTCCTACGAATTGGTACATCGCCCAGGGAAGGCGATGGGTCATGCAGACGCCCTCAGCCGTCTTCCCCTCCCGTCCTGCGACCCTGATCCGGCTCCCGCTTTCCACATCGCACTCCTAGAAGATCTACCGGAGCGCCCCGTACAGGTATTGGATGTGGCCCGTCACACGCGGCGGGACCGCATCCTTTCCCGTGTCTTGGACTGGGTGGGAAGGGGGTGGCCGGAAAAACCGGGACCAGATTTCGCCGCTTTCACAGCACGCAGGCACGAACTATCAGCCCACAAGGGATGCCTGCTATGGGGATCTCGAGTGGTGATCCCCGGGCCCCTGCGGCCCCGAGTGCTAGAGGCCCTCCACGAGGCTCACCCGGGAATCATGCGCATGAAAGCTCTGGCCCGGAGTTACGTATGGTGGCCAGGCCTGGACAAAGACATTGAGGGGCGGGTCCAGAAGTGTACCAAATGCCAGGAGTCACTGCCAGATCCGCCACACGCTCCTGTCCGATCCTGGGAATCTACTAACAAGCCCTGGTCCCGCCTGCACCTAGACTTCGCGGGACCGGTCCAGGGCCGGTTGTTTCTTATCGTTGTTGACAGCTACAGCAAGTGGCTTGAGGTAGTGCCGGTAGCTTCGACCTCCACCAACGCTGCCTTAAGAAGTCTCTGGCCGATCTTCGCGACACACGGAATGCCAGAAACTCTCGTGACCGACAACGGGACCGCCTTCACCTCCGGCGAGTTTCAACGGTTTGTGGAAGCCTGCGGTCTGCGCCACATCCGCTCCGCTCTGTTCCACCCCGCAACCAACAGACAGGCCGAGCGCATGGTGAGGACAACGAAGGACGCGTTAAAGAAGATGGAGCATGGCGACTGGGAAGAGCAGCTGTACAAGTTCCTGTTCGGCCAACGGAACACACCCCACTCAGGGACTGGGCGCCGGCCAGCCGAACTTCTGATGGGAAGATGACTGGGAACCGTCTTGGACCGCCTACATCCCGACCGAGCAATTGAGGGGAACCCGACAATGGAGGACCGGCCAGCTGCCCGAGGATTCGCTCCCGAAGACCCCGTATACGCAAAGAACTTCGCGCGGGGTCCGACATGGCTCCCCGCGAGGATCATCCGAGTCACAGGGCCTTATTCCTACGAGGTCCTTACGGAAGATGGCGTAGTCTGGAAACGGCACATTGACCAGATTCGACGCCGTACCCAGAACCACGATGATACCCAGGCCCCCGAACTCCCTGCACCAACAGACCGTGACATCGACACGACTCCAGAAGCAGCGCCAGACCCTGATCTGGAGACTGAGGAGATGCCGCTCCTGCCCGCGGACGAAGCAGTCGCACCATCCACACCTGAACAACCCCCGAGCAGACAGGCCCCGCCAGCAGAACAACTACCCACACTGCAGCCTGCCGACACAAGCAACACGCCCCGCCTTACAACCCCCCGGCACTCTGGACGTGAGCACAGATGCCCAGACTATCTCAAAGACTATGTGTGCAGAGAGGTTCTGGACTATGGGGGGAGGGGTGTTATGTATTGACCATGCGGTCCCCATGTGCTCTCTTAATTGCGACCGCATGGCCAGAGCACATGGCCAGAGCATGGCCAGAGCACATGGCCAAGAAACTACCTGAGCTTCAGCCAGGTAGAACAAAGGCCAGGTGGATTCAAACCGGCCACCAATCCTGTACCTAGGTTTCTCCCAGGGAACCTATGAAATGTAAATAGACTTCTAATAGCCTATCAGGCCAGTTGGGTGAGGTCAGGGGATTGTCCCTGACCAGCATAAAAGGAGGGCTTCGAGCCCTGGGTTGTATGCTTCATCCGGACCAGCAATAAAGATCTAGCTGTTTCACTATTCCATGGACTCCCGACTCCAATACTTATCAAACAGCAACAACACTGCCAAGCTGCCCCAATCCAGATGCCTCTGAAGGTCGTCTGTGAGGCCGACCAGTACCGTCTCCAGCCCATGACCTGGCTGGAAGCTGGACTGGATGGGATCTAGTATGGAAGTGTCATCCAAAAAGCCCCTCAACTGAATTGCCACCACCCTCTCAATTAATTTGCCCAAATAGGGCAAATTGGAAACCAGCCAATAGTTGGCCAATTTGGCTGGGTCCAAGGATTTTTTTTTAAAGAGACGGCAAACTACTACTTCTTTGAGTGCCTCAGGGAACAGTCCCTCAGAGAGGGTCTTATTGATGATATCCCTTAGGGTACCTTGTAGCCCATAGCAACTAGCCTTAATTAGCCATGATGGGCACAGATCAAGGTTGCAAGTGGTTGGGTGAACAGTTGAGAGAAATTTGTTGACTTCCTCTAGGTTGAGTGGACTGAAAGAATCCAAAACCTGACTAGAATACATGCATGGAGCCTTGAGTTCATCTACTGTTTCAACTGTGGCAGGGAGGTTGTGGTGGAGTAATAAGACTTTATTTATTTATTTATTTATTTATTTATTTATTTATTTATTTCAATTTATACCCCGCCCTCCCCGCGAACGGGCTCAAATAGCTTGCAAAATAGCTTGCAAATAGCTTGCAAAATAGCTTGCAAAAACCTCACAGCCAACATCCAGTTCCTTAGCGTTTGGTCTGCCCTGTGGCAGAGTAGTTATGGAAAGAATCATTCTAAATAATTCGGCCAGCCATGAGCTTGCAGATGCAATTGTAGCCACATAGTACTCTCTCTTAGAGGCTTTGACTGCCATTCCTTAGGATCTCATAAACGTCCTATAGGATGCTCTTGAAGCTTTGTCACGGGCGTGCCACTACCGTCTCTCTAGCTGTCTAAGCTCCCACTTCATCAGCCACAGCTCCTGGGTAAACCAAGGAGCCAGCCTAGAGTGAGGGTGCAGAGGGCACTGGGGAGCAATCTCGTTGATGGCTGCAGAGAGTCGGCCATGCCAATCCTCCATTATCTCATCCAATGAGCCGCCAGGGGGCATTGGATCCTGCAGAGCCATCTGAAGCCACATTGGGTCCATTTGGCTTCGCTGGCAAGCTAAAATATGCTCGCTGTCCAGACAGGGTCTGGGTGAGACATTCACACAAGCCTTCAAGGCATGGTGATCTGACTATGGCACTGTCATAGCAGTGATCCGGTCCACTGTAACCCCATCTGTGAAGATCAAATCAAGCATGTGCCCAGCTCGGTGCACGGGGGCCATTGTGTAATTTCATGTTTGTTGCATTGATATCGCTGTCTAACCATCTCATCCTCTGCTGTCCTCTTCTTCTTTGACCTTCAATCTTTCCCAGCATCAGGGTCTTCTCCAGTGAGTGCTCCCTTCTTTTGGTGGCCAAAGTATTTGAGCTTCAGCTTCAGTATCTGGCCTTCCAGGAAACACTCAGGGTTAATTTTTTTTAGGATTGACAGATTTGATCTCCTTGCAGTCCAAGGGACTCTCAAGAGTCTTCTTCAGTACCATAATTCAAAAGCATCTATTCTTCAGTGCTTGACCTTCCTTATAGTCCAACTCTCGTAGCCATACATTACTACTGAAAATACCATTGCTTTGATTATATGGACTTTTGTTGGCAGGGTGATGTCTCTACTTTTTATTATGCTGTCTAGGTTTGCCATCACTTTCCTCCCAAGGAGTAGATGTCTTTTAATTTCCTGACTGCAGTCGCCATCTTCAGTGATCTTGGATCCCAGAAAGGTGAAGTCTGTCACTGCTTCTATGACTTCGCCTTCTATTTGCCAAGGAGTGATGGGGTTGGATGTCATGCTCTTTGTTTTTTTGATGATGAGTTCCAAGCCAACTTTTGTGCTCTCCTCTTTCATTCTCATCAAGAGACTCTTTAGGTCCTCTTCACTTTCTGCTATTAGAGTGGTATTGTCTGCATATCAGAGATTGTTGATGTTTTTCCCGGCAATCTTAATTCTGGTTTGTGATTCATCCAGGCGGGCATTTTGCATGATGTACTCTGCATATAAATTAAATAAGCAGGGTGACAATATACATCCTTGTATAGCTCTCTCATGGATCACTGCCTTGATGTGGCAAGGGGGCTTGCATGGTTCAGTGAGGCTGTGGGCTATGCCATGGAGGGCCACCCAGGACAGACAGGCCACAGCAGAGAACTCAGACAAAATGTGATCTGCTGGAGAAGGAAATGGCAACCAACTCCAGTATCTTTGCCAAGAAAACCCCATGGAACTTTAACTCCTCTCTAAAGAGCCAGCTCTCTATATAAAAAAGAAACTATTTAGCATAAGGATGACTGAAGGGGTAATCTGAGAGAGCGGTTAGAAGGAAAAAATCTAAAATTACAAAAAAAAAATGGACACTATAGAATCCAAACTGATGGGAGAAAATAAAATACATCAGCCAGAACTAATGCAATCAACCATCTTGGAAACTACAGAGAGCCCCAGGAACCAGGAGAGCCCCAGGAACCAAAATAGGGTAAGGAGCCAGAAGTCTGATGATCAGTTATATTCAAGGGAGTACCACCCAAAAAACTCTCCTACCTGACCAAAATAGAGACTGCAACAGAACCTTCCACATGGGAGGACATAAAGAGAATGCCCGCTGATCAGGCAGAAAGATGGAGAAATACCACAGAGGAAGGAAGTAAATCTCCTGTCAAGAATCAGAAATGGACATTCACAGAAGCACCTCAAGGAAGGAGGGTAAAATCTAAATGTTCAGTTGTTAAATATGAACACTGTTTTGCTAAGTTGAGATCCTATGGAGAAAAAAGGAATCTTGTGGACTTGCACAATAGACCTTGAGTAGGGGTGTCAGAATATAAAAAGTCTATAGTGCACCTACTTGAAGATGATCAGAAGAACAGCCTAGATTAGGGACTTCCCACAATTTCAAATTTTGTCCTTTCTGTCTCCTGATTGGTTCTTTGGAGACTTCCTGCTCCAACTGAGCCCTCCCCCTTCATTCCTGTCTATCACAGCAGTTAGTCAGTTAGTTAAGCCTTTCTCCCTCTCCTCTGTTCTGAGTTTATTTCTACTTTAATAACTGAGTTATTCTCTTTAGACAGTTAGTGCTCCATACCTCTGCATGTTTAAACTCTGCTAACAATAGCAGCATTCGTCATAGGCTTGCTTTTTATTGTAGAGGCTGTTTATCCATATTTCTTCCAAGGAGTGCAGGTCAACAATTATTGCTTATACAGAAGTTGCAATATTACCTCAGAGAAACATTTTCTGATCTAATGGACTGCCCACTGCTTATTTAGCTTTCAAGTACAGCAGATCCCAAGGGTATAAAGTAGTGTTGCTTTTTATAATATGGTATAACATAAGAGGTATCCTGCCGGATCAGACCAGTGGTCACTCTAGTATCCTGTTTCACAGAGTGACCAACACAGTGGCATACCTAGCCTATTTGGCACCTGGGGCAGATAATTTTTTAACACCTCCCTCCTCTTCTTTTTTTGACCATCAAGTCACAGATGACTTATGGTGACCCCCATAGGGTTTTCAAGGCAAGAGATATTTGGAGGTGGTTTTCCATTACCTGCCTCTGTGTCAGCCCTGCTTGGCTTCTGAGATCTGATTAGATCAGTCTAGGCTGGGGCTATACAGATCAGGCCCCCTCCTCTGTGTGACAAAATTATTTTCAGTAACAATCATGAAATAAAATTAATAATAATAATGGCCATAAAATAGATTTAGGTGGGTAGCCATTTTGGTCTGATGTAGCAGTACAAAGTTTGGTCTTAAAGGTGCCACTGTACCCAAACTTTGTTTCAATGGCCAGACAGTGAACCATTTCTTTTATTTCTTTTATTTATTTATTTATTTAGATTTATATCCCACCTAGCCAGCACTAAGTGGCTTTATATATATCATCATGGCAGTTAAAAAAAAATCAAATTCCAACATGCTATTCCAATCCAAGAACCAGCATAGTGTAGTTGTTAAAGTGTCAGATAGGATCTGGGAAATCCAGGTTCCAATCCCCACTTGTGCCATGGAAGCTTGCTGGGTGACCTTGGGTCAGTCACATTACACTCAGCCTAGTCCTAACCTGGATAGCCCCAGGATAGCCTGATCTCCTCAGATCTCAGAAGCTAAGAAGACTCAAATTGAAACACAGCAATGATGTATAACAGTTTCTCTCCTGCCTATCATATATGGCAAACATTTTTTTTGTGGTCTGTATAAGAGGCTATCAGATGGTTTCCCGTGTCATGTTTTTAAAATTTGTAAGTGACATTTGTTCAAAGGGAAAATATCAAAGCGTTCTTTTCAAGCTTTCAGAAAGATCTAAACTTCAAGTATAATTTTGAACTTTTTATAAAGCCTTGAAGTGGGCCCAGGAGTTCAGTTCACTTAAAACTGACTTCTATAGTTCAGAAAGATTTCCACGATTTAACATGATAATAAAAATGTCTTACAACCTCAAAGATTAAATAGAACAATTTTTTGTTGTTGTTCTTGGTCTGGAACAAATATAAAACTTTTTGACATATGCTGCAAATTTGGATTTTGTTTAGTTTAATTGCTGTATTCTGCGGTGACCTTTAGCATTTAATTAAGACGCTTACAGTTGTAGACAATGGGTGGTTTCGCAGATTACCTTAGACAGAATAAGCTACAAGTGACTCACACATTCACTGCACATTATTTTAGGATTTATATAAAAACAGGAACTTTTGAACCTCCCCCCAGTCAAAGGCACACACTTCTGATATAGACACAGATTTCTTTCTTCATAAAACACTTAGGACTAGGAGTATGTACAAAGGATATGTACCTCACTCATGCTTCATATTTTGCCACTTCTAATTAAGGATGCTCAGACCTCTACAAGTTTGGCCCCTGTCCTAATGAACAGTTGCAAACAGGGATGGGCACCAGCCGGGAATATGGCAGTTTGTGGTGGTTCATGGTTTGTTGGGTTTCATGAACTTTAGTGAACTTTTCAATTTGTTGAACCAGTTCAAATGGTTTGTGAGTTTGGGAGGTGATAGAACAGCCACCTTGTGACACCAAAATCTCAGGGAGTCTTCAGCAGGCTCTCCTCCACCCACCCTCCAAGTTTGATGAAGATTGGATTTTTAAAGGAAAAAAAGAGTTTGCCCCACACACACACCTGGCATTGACAGAGAAAGGCTAGTAAGTGTGTGGCTCAGGTACTTGAAACCACAGTAAGGAACACCATACCAGCTGGGAGACGTGTTTAAACTATTGTCCCACTGTGTCTGTGGGGGCGGGGAGTCTCTCAAAGCCTTCCCTTGAATGAGCTAGCAACAAGCAATTCTTTTTCTCCTCTTTTACACAACAACTAACTCCTCTCCACTCTCTTCCAACTGCAAAATGAAAACAGCAGACTCAGGGTGTAGTACAATCTGCTCCCATAGAGCAGGATGGGAGCTCTGTGGTTGCCTGCCAGAGCTGCCCACTCAAGCTATGGACAACTTCTATGGGTGTTTCTAGGGCTCTTCACAAGTCCACCCTCAGTGTTGCCAAGGAATTGATTGAATCAGCACCAGGCTGTCTGGCCAATGAACCGCTCTAACAAACCACTCAAATCTCCACAGAAAAAAATGGTTGGTCATTGTTGGTTTGGGAATGGCACAACCAAATCTGCCATACAGGAGCACCCCTCCATTGTTTTTACCTTATTTTTTTCTTGGATCTTTGGAAGTTCTGCCTAAAGCTCCTACTCGCAACCTGTGTATCATTGAAACAGATAATCTACTGGAAGTTAATGCGATTTTTTATCCTAGGAATGCAGCTTTAAAGGAACAGAAATGGAGGAGATGGGAGTATTTCTGTCTTTAGCCATGTGTGTTGGGGAGGAGGGCAGAGTTATGTGGCTTGAATGCTGATAGTTAAAATGATTTTGGTATCCTAGTACTCTGTGTGTCTGTACATGAGGGAGGGAGAGGAGATAAAGCTGGTTCCACAGATATGGAAAGTGATTTGTTGTTAGTTCCTCATCGTGCTTGGCAATACTATATACAGCCCGAGAGAGTCATATCTAAAGATTAGGGAGGTACTGTGGCTGAGTAGGAGAGCATCTGCTTGGTATGCAGATGGTCCCAAGTTCAATCCCCGGCATCTCCAGTTAAAAGGGATCAGGCAATAATTTCCTATCAATTCTAGTACAGAGCTAAGCTCTCAGAATTACTCTAAGTATTTAAAACATTTTACATAATTATCTCACTAAAAACTACTGAAGTCAGAGACGCATCAAGTGAAAACAGCTCATACTTTATTAAGAGGTCGGAACAAGACAGGTTAGCTGGACTCGCAGGTCCGCTTTTTATCCCCGTTCTCAACTGCACCCATGCACACACTCAACACTCATGATTCATTATTTACACTGTCCTTGCACCCTATCTGTCTATCCCAGGATGCAGACTTGCTCATTGGTCCCTTTTAGGATCCAGGGGATCTATTGTCTCTGGAAGCGAAGCTTGATGGCTTTGCCTGTCCACATGTTTGGCTGACCGCGTCTGCAGTTCCTCAGCCAGAATATAACACTCACAGTCACCAGGAAACTGAAGAACACTCTACTTCCCACTATGCCTATCAAATAAATTCAAATCACTCATCACTTCAACCCACTAAACCTATCCTATCTTGAACCTTTTCTACCATTTCTTAATCAAAGATGGTACCTGAGTGGTGGGGAGAGAAGTACCAACAAACATTGTGCAGTTTTTATTTACTTTAATAACCAGTCTCATTTCAGAGGGGACAAGATCCAAGTTCTGATAACATTTTCATGTTGCCCCAAACAAGTCCTTCTCTGTCTACCATCTTATCATTTAACATGGTTCCTCGGAGCTACACAGTATTTGACTTTCTTGCTTCTCTGGGGTGCTGGTTTTGGCATGTCATCTGGGTCTTGTCTTGTTTTTTGTCAGCATACACTCTTGGACCCTGGGATCTTCCACTGTCTGTTTTCAGGTCATAACTTTAAGCGGTAGCCTTTTTGTATCATGATTATGCACACTGCACATAATTTTGGGAATCCATCTTAGGTTTGAGACTTTGTCCTGTCTACCTCAGATAAAGGCAACATGGGCTATAAGACATCCAGCTTGCTTCTGTTCTCCTTGGCAGCTCTCTGCAGCTTTGTCTTTTTGCACACTTTAATTCCATTGGCACACTGTCAGCTCAGCAGCCCCTATCCCATTGCTATGGCACCAGGCTTTTTCCATTTAGTCAACTTCTGAGATCCTTCTCTGCTTGCAAAAATGCTTACAATGAAGTTACTTCATAACAACACTATGATAGGACATTTTGATGGTGTCTTCTTGTCAGGGCTCTTTTTGTAGAAAAAGCCCAGCAGGAACTCGTTAGCATATTAGGCCACACCCCTGACAGTGCAGCTCATTAGCATATTAGGTTACACCCCATGTTACCAGAAGTGTGGTCATCCAGCCACACCCACCTTTTGCTTCTTATTCTGTTTACCTAGTTTGTTGTCAAAACGGTTTTGACAAAACCAATAAAAACATTATTTTCTGTCCCATCTGTACAAAATCTTGCCTGAACCAATATCTTATGTCCAACAATTATTCCCACACTGGATTGGAATCAATTCCTAAAAGTTAGGTTCCCTTCAGCTTGCCTTCCTGCAGAACTAGTATGCTGAATATGAATTTTTAGGGTTGCCAACCTACAGTTGGGATCTGGAGATCTCCTGGAACTACAGCTGAGCTCCAAACTACAGAAATCAGATCAATGGCTGCTTTGGAAAGTGGAGTCCATGGCATTATACCTTGCTTAGGTCCCTCCTTCCCCCAAACCCCACCCTTCCAGGCTCTACTCCCAAATCTCCAGGGATTTCCTCAACCTGGAGTTGGCAACCCTAATTCACTGGCAGAACAACCCTAGGTTTGTGGATGCACTGGATGGGAGTATTTTGTGGACTATTTTATTCAAGGTACAAAATTTTATTCAAGGTATAAGATTTCATGTGCCACCCACGCTTCTTCAGATGGAACCACACTTCTTCAGATGGAAGAAGTGTACATGCACACAAAAGCTTATACCTTGGATGAAACTTTGGACTCCAACTTTGTTCTGCTGCTTCAGACCAACACGGCTACCCACCTGAATTATTACACTATAATATTTTTTACAAGCAATTATGTACCAATGGAGTGGTTACCATGCAGAGTCTGTCCCACAGGTAAAATTATCCTGTGAACAGGTGGGCTTTACCACATCAAAGTATCACTACCATCACAAGATCACCACTCATTGGAAGTTAACTCCTCAGAAGCAAAAATCTCTTATTAGGAGGTTTAAGAACATCAACTTTGCTAGCCCATTAAAGACAGATGTCAGCCCAGTGGCAGGAGAAGAGGGACAATCATCTTCTTTAGAAACTCTGCCCACTTTTTAAATTTCACAAAACAGGCAATCTCCAAAGGGCTGCTGACCATGCTCGTTTTTAATTACAACTCTGTTTCTCTGCAGATGTCCCCCAAAGTCCCCCATGCAACAGTCAAGTGTTCTGCCAACACAGACAACAATGAAGCTACTTTTTCAGATGTTTTCTCTTGCATGGCAGTTAGCACCAAACAACTTTAATACAGACTTTAGACACACACATATTTGCAAGCCATTCCCAACAAGACACATCGCCTAGGCTCAGGTCACAATTTTCAGTCACGCATTTCCCTTCATCAGTCTCCCCCCAAAGCCATCAACCATGCAGTCCTAGATAGTGTTACACCCTTCTGCATCAGTGAGGATGTGACTGTGTTTAGGACTACAGTGTAAAACTGCAAGAATAAAACCTTTCTAGTTCAGTGCAATTTTGATTCTCAGGACCAAAGTCCTCCTATACATTATTTCAGAAACGTTTTCATATTTTGTAAAGGCAGATCAATAGCTGCTTCATCACCTGGATTATGATTTTTTTTAAAAATGCTATACTTTGTACAAAATGTACATGATAATAATTTTATCCTTATAGATTAAGCATAAGAAAACAGTACTAAATCCACAAAGCTTTCATAGTTAGTGAGTGAACTGAAGAATATTTACAGGATGGGGCAAACGTGAGTTGGTGAGCCAAGTTAGTTTGGTTGAGTACAAAAAGAGAGTTCTGTAAGACAGACAAAGACCTTGAAATCCTATATAAGGTTCATGGAATATGAAACAAGGTGGAGGATTGTACCTGGTCCACCTGACACAACTGGTGCTCCAATTACCTCCCATGTCTCCTGCTCCAGCTGGATAACCACTTTCTATTGGACTTTCTCTCTGCCCCATATAGAACAATCTTGTGTATGCAAAGTGCTGTCAAGTCATAGCTGACTTATAATGACTCCAGCAAGGGGCTTTCAAGTTAAGTAAGAAGAAGTGGTGGTTTGCTATTACCTTACTCGTCAGAGTCTTCATTGGTGGTCTCCCTTCCAAGTACTAACCCTGCTTAGCTTTCAAGATCTGTTGAAATCAGGCTATATACCATGCTGCCTTCCCTCCTGAACAATCTTGTACATCACAACATTTTCTTCAAATTACAAGCAAAGACTACAAGCAACCAAACTACTTTCTTCAGACCAATGTCTTCAGAGACCTCAAGGCAACAGTCTACTTTTTCCAGGAATTCATGAGGAAGTCTGGCCAGCCCCAGCACGAGTAGGTGAGCTTGGTATTTTGAGTGTGTGTATACTTGTGTTTCAGGCAGGCTATACAGTAGATTTGCATATTTCTAGCTCCTGTTGAAATACAGTGGGGAAAATAATAATAATAATAATAATAAGGGAGGGAAGAAAGAAAGAGAGAGAGCAAGAGAGAGAGAGGAAAAAGAGATAGGGGGAGGCACTTACCAGGTGCAGGGAGAGCGTAGGTGCAGCAACAAGCTGGATAAAGAGAGCTGTGACAGCCAGGGGCCCTTCCCACCAGCTCTTCCACTTAAAGGGAATGCTCCCTTTGAGTGCAAAGAGCCGGGAGGCCAGGCCTCACTCAATCTCCGCAGAGAGATCCGGAGCGCAGGGCCCTTTCCCGCAAACAGGGTGGGCTCAGACGCCAGCCAGAACACCATTCCAGTGCATTCCAACCCAAAAAGAGCCCTGGTTCTTGTTTATAAAATCATTTTTTTAAAGGCACCTTTCAGTTTCACACATCTCTCAACAGTAAAAGACAATTTGAGTTGGTGACACTTTAAGCTCTTCCTTGAAAGAATGTGAACAAAACCTTGAGTGCTATCCTGTCAACATGTCACAGTAGTTTCTGATAGGGGGGAAAAAAACTACATAGAGTCAGGGGATGAAAACCATTTTCTTCAAAATGGCAGACACCTGAACCTGGAAACTGAGAGTACTTTAAACTTCTCATGGCAAAACTCCTCAGGGTTAACTGAGCTACATTAACAGTTTATGCATTCCTTTCCTTTCTTTGTCCAGCAAAAGCTCTATGACTCGGTGTTTTTATGAATTCCAAAATACAAGAGCTAACTACAATTCTAGGCATGTGGTTAAAGGAAACAAGGGTCCACAAGATTTGTGATATATCTGAATACATATTCAAAAAAATAGCCCTCCAAGGAAAATGTGCTTTCTGAACTGGATGAGTAGCATTCTCCAAAGTGATCAGCAGCTTATTTGGGCATCTTATGACCTTCCCAATGGCAACATTTCAGGAGTTCACTCTCATTATGTAGTGACCAAGCACATTGGGTTATACAGAGACTTTTTCTGAGGCACAGTTATCATCCTGATAGTGGAGTGATTGCAGCTTTATTGTCAGCTCTTTACTACTGGAAAGGCTATAGATACTTTACATAGAACTGTCCACTATTCTTTTATTTCCATAATTTCTGATCCTCCAACCTCCTGGAAAGCAAAGCTTGTCACTATAGTCTTTTAAAAGCCTTTAAAAAAGCTTGCCACTCTAGCCCTAAAGCTTAATATAGCCTGTTACTATACCCTTTTAAAAAGCTTGTAAGTACAGCTCCAGAGAGCTCCTGCTGTGATGAGTACATGTGCATTTGCAATGCTAGGTGTTGCAGGCCCAGCTCAGATAATCACTTGTACCTTATTTCACTCCACCCAGCAGATAATGTTCCATATGTCATGCTACATATAGGTCTGATCTTATAGATACAGTCCACACAATCACTGTCTCCTTATTTAGAGTCCAAAGGTACCTTTAAGACCAACAAAGGTTTATTCAAGGTATGAGCTTTTGTGTACACGTACACTTGGTCAAATATGTTAGAATGGCAGACAAGGTTCAAACCATTCTAACTTATTTGATAAAGTGTGTGTGCACATGAAAGCTCCTACCTTGAATAAACCTTTGTTGATCTTAAAGGTGCCATTGGACTCTAAGTTTGTTGTACTGCTTTAGACCAACATGGCTGACCAACTGGATCTGTCTCCTTATTTTGAGGGATAAAAAGCAGACAGATCAGGTATCTGCATTTGGGACTTGAACAATGGCACACAGGAAGGAAGGATGAAACTGTTCCTCCATCAGAAGACTCTCAGTAGACAGGTAAGTGTTTGAACTGGAACATAGAACAGCGTTCTTCAGCAGCACCTGGGTTCTTTCTTCGCAGCCAGTTCCAACACTATTGGCAAGTGGTTTGGGCACTCAGCTGAGCACAATGAGATATCTGGGAGCCACAAAACTAAAGAGAAAAAAAGACTTTGTTTACTCATTTTATAGGACTCTGTTCTACAAATTGAAATGTGTAAACACGGCCTGAAGCTGAAGTAAAATACGCTGAATGACAGTGTTTAAAAACAGGCCTTCAAGTTTTAGGAAGCAGTGTGATGCCTTCATTCCTAAGAAGCTGATTAGTGATTTGTTATGAACCACTGCAATGCTTTATCTGTAGCTGTCACTTTTTATGGCAGCAGTTGAAATTTCAATCTGATCAATATTTTATGTATCTCATATAATATTTTTATGTTTTGTTTTATGGTTCTATTGTGATAGAGATGTTTTATAATTATTTTTATCTTGTAAGCAGCTTTGAGGGTGGTTTTAAAGGAACAGACATATAAACTAATAAATCAGTTCATACAGGTAACAGACATAGATGTGGGACGCTGATGTAGCCCATTGTCAAGGGATTAGAAAGAAAGCTGCATGATAATTTGAATGTTCTACCCTAAGCCTGTACAACTACTATCTCCATTATATCAGACAATTCCATCACTTTATTTTTGGATTTCACTGAAAATTAGGACACTGAAAATTAAGAAAAAAAGAAAGGTATGTCTATAGGTTTTTTGCTGATTTGTTCTGTGACCATGAAATAAACTTTAGTGATGTATGATAAAATTCAGCTTTCAGAATCCAGTTTGAAATACTGAATATAGATCTTGAATTCAATTCCTCCCCCCCACCCAGTAATATACAGAGGGACTGGTATACAAGCCAAGCTCCAACATTGCTAATCAGTTTTTGGCCATGGTCACATGGTCATTTTGATCAGGTTACAGACACCTGCATCCATCTCCCACACCGAAGTGGGCTCACTCGTGCAATCCTCCCGGCTCCCCAGCGAGTTTTCCGACACCAGGAAAATCAAGTACTTTCCGGATATTTGCGCTTTGAATCCATAATCTGGACAGCCATCTCTCACAATGATCATGATTTGGTTGTCTGAATGTCCTTCTCACAATGTCCCCCCCCCCCAAGCTTCCACCATTGTGTGCATGAGCAATCTTGCACTGAATAAATTCATTGTACAAACGTTCAAGCGCACATATAGACTCCAGCGCTCAGTTGTATGTCACTGGTTAATTTTGTTCACTATTGGGGGGGGCGGGCTGCAAAAAGAAGGGAGTATGAGTCCCAGTGGGAGTAGTGATTCATTTTTTAAAAAAAAGTTGCACCACCACTTGGCTGGTTCTGGGCATGGCTATGTGGACGGTGCCCAGAACATTGTCGCATGATGTATGGGGTTCTGGGAGGGATGTGTGATCATTTCAACCTGAAAAAAATATTCCCGATCAAATCTATAGCGTGAACAAATCGGGATAAGCTTGCTGTGTGACCATACCCTTTGCCTCTTTCACCTGGCTACTACAAGCAGGGACCCACAAGAATCCCAACTTTTCCTACAACCTTCTGTCCCACCACCATTTTCATCCTCCCCCACCACCTCCTAATCATCCTATCATCTGTCTTTCCCCTCCATCTCTGCTGCCACTGCCTAATAGCTTTGCTTGTGCTGACAGATGAGAAAACCAGCTCTGTGTAAGGCCACATTTCTCAAGCTCAGAGAGATTTTCTTGCTGTTTCTGAGCCATTCTCTGGGCCTTAGCTGAGTCTTTCTATTGTCTGAAGTGCAGCCATGTCAGAAACTTCCAGTAAAAAAGAACAAGAGTCCAGTAGCGCCTTAAAGAGGTGAGCAGTGACTCACGAAAACTCATAAATCTTGTTAGTCTTTAAGACACTACTGGACTCTGACTCTTTTCTGCTACAGACAAACTAACACAGCTACCCATCTTGATCTCTCTCCATGGAAGAAACTTCCAGGCATTTCTGCCTTTCCTATAAGCACAGAGTCAGCCTGTCTTTCCAGAAAGAAGAGTGTCTTATTGTATTGGATCTTACTGTTTTGAACAGGAGATAGCTTATCAGGACTGAAGGTCATTTACTCCTTACAGTAGAGTAAGACCCTCTGGAAGCCCACCCTAGAGGAATATGCACTGCCAGAGAGTTCAGATAAGACCCTAGAAAGATCTGTCCTGCTCCATCCTTCCAAAACAAAGTGAACATGCAATACGTATGCAGATACACACACGCTCAGCATGGCCAGGGTGATGTAATGGAGGCATGAGGAAGTTAGTTTGGACACCCCATAAAAAACAGAACCTTAGAGCATCCCAGTGTCGACCCTCTTCCCTGGGTGCAGCAGATAATTACTGCCAGCTGGTCTTGGAGAAACCCAAGCATCAGAGTGCGCTGACTGAACAGGTATACCTGGCTTACTGTGTGCATATGTGTGTGTGTTTCTGTGGCTAGCACTTTCCTGCCAGATTGGTGTAATGGTTAGGGGTGTGGACTCTAATCTGGGAAAACTGGGTTTGATTCCCCACTCCTCCACATGCAGCTGGGTCTGTTACCGTTATTTCAGAGCTGTTCTCTTACAAGCAGATCTCAAAAGAGCTCCCTCAGCACCACCTACCTCACAGGGTGTCTGTTGTGGTGAGGGGAAGGGAAAGGAGATTGTAAGACGCTCTGAGACTCCTTCGGGTAGTGAAGGGCGGGGTATAAATCCAATCTCCTCCTCCTACTCCTCCTACTCCTGGGGGAGGGGAAAGCCTTGAGGGGGGGAATTGGTCTCTTGCCTCTTGGGGAGATGGGAGGTTTGCTACAGTGCTTTGTCTATCCTGTTGTTGCTCAATAAACTGTGCTTCAACTGTGATCTTGTCTCTGTGTTTACTGGGCTGAAGGATCAGTGGGAATCTCTTCAGTAGGACACGATCCAGCCTGTTGTGTGAGGACTGATCTCCCTCACCAAAACAGAGGCTGTGTGGTTTGGCTTAAGTGAGTTCCCCATAGGTTGCAGTGTTAACGGGTAGGACTACCCACTGCAGGTTATGCCTGCAAGGTAGAACTGCTCCAGGAAAGCACTAAGACACAGTCCTACCTAACAGTACCAGCTTATCCCTCACTGCCTGTACTTGCTTCTTGCCGGGCTTGTTCACTTGCCTGCCTGGCAGATCACCTCTTTTACCCTCCTTGCCACTGCTTGTTCCTTCTGTCCTGGTGCCTCACTTTCCCATCCTGCCTCTTTTTTCCCCTCACTCACCTGCCCAGCAGTGCATCTCCTCACCCTCTCTGCTAATGCCTTTTCCTTCCTTCCACACTACCTCACTCATTCCTTCATAACTTTCCACCCTATCAAGTGTTGTATGTTCTTTTCCTTTTATATTATCTGCATTTGTCTGGATCTCATTGTCCTGTGTACCCCCACCCCTAGTTCCTCTTTCCCTCCTTCTGGCAGCCCCTATATCTTCTCCTCTTCTTTCCCTGTGTTCTTCTCTCCTTCCCTAACCTACCTTTTATGCGCCTCCATCCTCAGCTGTATGTATTTACTTCATTTATACTCTGCCTTCCTCCAACCAGCTCACATTGGTCTTCTCTCATCCATATCATCCTCAAAACAATTCTGTGAGGTAGGTTATTTTGATGCACGGCCTTCTAATCTGCCGTTTTGTGGCGTTCTCTGAGGAGACTGATCAGGCTCGACTTTAGTGTTCTGACCAGCTCCCTCCTCACTCTTACTTGTCTCTTCTGGGATTGTTTTAAATTGCTTTATACGTAAGTTGAGGACTACTGCTAGATATCTTTGTCCTTGTTTTTAAGAGTCAGGCACTCAGGCTTTTTGGTTCAAAACACACCAGTACTTTATTTCCAGAACCAAACAGGGGATGGAGGATGTATATACAGTGGACACTTTGTTTCTGTATAGGCTGACACGTTTGGCTTAGATCAGGGGTGGGCAAATTGCAGCCCCGGGGCCACATGCGGCCCGCCACAGAGTTTTTTGCGGCCCGCCAAGACAGTCAGCCACGTGGTGTGATAGGGTACATTTGTCTCATTAAACTGATTCTAAAATTAAATGTGCTTGCAGCTATAGATGATATGAAATTAGCACAATAAATAAATTGAATAAAACTACCACTATTTTATTTAATTTATATTTATTGATTTTTATGATACAAGTTATATCTTTTCTGAAATGCAAAGTTAACTAATGAATGCAATCATTTTAAAAGGTGCGGCCCTCCGCTAACCTCCGCTCCCACAAAGTGGCCCCCGAGCCAAAACAATTGCCCACCCCTGGCTTAGATGATACTTAGGCAGTAGGCTATATTGTTTGCTGTTTCCTTAACCGTACATAAGCTCACTCAATACCTTCCTCAGTACACTCTCCTGTCCTGCTTAGGGGTTAGCCTTTTGGCTTTGGTTTCCTGGCCCTTACATCCCAACTGGCCACCAACCAGCTGTCCAAACTCTG
Organism: Lepidodactylus listeri; assembly: GCA_029233225.1. NCBI lineage: Eukaryota > Metazoa > Chordata > Lepidosauria > Squamata > Gekkonidae > Lepidodactylus > Lepidodactylus listeri. Next base: position 114,389,660 of record JARCFY010000002.1, on the reverse strand, counting down.
CCAGTCTTTGCCGCAGCCCTCTCTTAACCTCCTATCTCAGGTTCCTCAGGAGTTATGTATTTTAGGTTTGTGATCGCTTATGTGTTCTGATTTTACTAGTCTGTTCACTGTCCCATGAACCAGACTATCCAGCACCCAGTTATCCACTTTAACTGGTATTTTTGGCTGCTCACACAGAGCTACAGAGAGGCACTCAGAATCCTCACAGAGCTACCAAGAGACTGTTCCCTCACAGACTCTCACTCTCTGCTCTCTCTCCAACTGTCAGACCCAAACTGTCAGTTTTGCCCGTTAAGTGTCAGTCATTGAGTGTTCCGAGCCAAGTGGCCCCCCCTCACTCAGTCACGTGACTCAGCAGTATTACTTGTTGATGGGCTGCTGGTCCCAGATCTTTAATTCTGTCAGTTATGTTGAGAGAAACTGGCTCAGCATCACCCAGCAAGATTCCATGGCAGAGAGATTCAAATCTGGGTCTCACAGATTCTAGTCTGGAACACTGGCTCTCTGTTTTCTCTTTCCCAGCCCCTGCAGCCTCTCATTTGAGAAGTCTGACCAAGTTGCAAAAGTTGTGGGATAGCAAGTTGCTCAGGTAAGTAGTGTGGTGGCTACTGCCAGACCTGCAAAATTGTGTGGTGACTGCTGCTGGACCCACACAAGTTGCAAGCCATCAAGTTGTCTTGTAGCTACTGACAGATTTGGGGCAGTCTCGCAAATTACGTGATAGTGTGATTCACCCAAGTAGCCGCTGTCACATACTAGCAGATAACCAGGTGGTAGCTACTGATCCAGTCCAGGATGCATAGCAGTGTATGGCCTAGTGATAGCTGCCAGGCCCAGCCCTCAGTTTCATGTAGTGGTTAAGTGCACGGACTCTGATCTGGGAGAACCGGGTTTGATTTTCCACTCCTGTACTTGCACCTGCTGGATGACCTTGGGCAAGCCATAGTTCTGGCACAGCTTTCTTGAAAAAGAGCAGTTTCTGTTAGAGCTCTCTCTGCCCCACTTACCTCACAGGTTGTCTGTTGTGGGGAGGGAAAGGGAAAAGAGTTTGTAAGCTGCTCTGAGACTCCCTTGGTTGGTGAAGGGTGGGGTATAAATCCAATCTCCTCTTCCTCCTCTTCTCCTCCTCCTGCTTCTCCTCATTAATTCTCTCTCCAGGGAAGGGTGAAGGGGCGTACAAGTGGGAGGCCAAAACCATCCTGTCTCCTGTGACATTTACTGACAGAAACCAGTGTTTAAAGGCCATCAGTATTGTTGTGGTTGCATAGCAACCCCCACAATGGTCAGTGTTATTTCAGAGGGCATTCATCTCTTAAGGCTACAGTTGTAGCTTCTATTATTTTGTGTGTGGGTGATTAACCTCATAATACTTTTCATTTTGTTTTCAGATTTCAGACTTTTCTGCAAGCCTGGGGCTTTCCTCTGCAAGCCTGGGGCTTTCCCTCAGGCCCAGGCAACATTGATGGCTCATGCTCTCCCTTCCTTACCTGCCTGCCTGTAGCACTTCTGCCTCTTGGTTCACACAGTGGCAGGGAAGGCAGCAGATGTTTCTGTTCCTCCTCTCAGCCCTTCTCCTCTGCCATCCAAGAGCCACCATTACCTAAACTACTGTTCTCCCTCTTGGGAAACCCGGGAGAGTCATTTCAGAGGAATCTCCTCCTCCTTACTATCTGGCTATCACTGTGCTTTGCCAGGTTGACACAGGTGTATTGTCTGTGCAAGTTCAGATAATGTTCCTCTGTTTGTAGGAATTTACCCCCCTCCTTTTCTAAATGTTCAGATTTTCCTGCAAACCTGGGGAGGCTGGACTACATAGAATTATCTGTTTTCTCCCTTCATGGCCGCAGGCCACAGATCTAAGTACCCGCAGATGGGCCCCACAAATATTGATGATTGCCAGGTTAAATGCTCTTACTAACTTCAGGAATTGGTCTTCTTTTCCCATCCTCAGTATCCAAAAGGTAAATCTCATCTAAAATATTCTGTTTCAAATGTCTGGCCTCAGAATATGCATGGCAACAGATTGAGAGGTAATTTTGGAATGATGAATTTGTTGCAATGCCAATAGGCATCTGCAGAGAGGTTAATATAACCTGGGTTGTTTGGCTGAGGGGATCAGATGGGGAAAGTGAACAGGACTCCCCACCAGAGAAAGAGTGTGGCAAAGCTAGAAATGACAGCATGCTACTCTGTCTTCGCCAGACAGTTACAGCAGAAATGTTAGAGGCAGCAAGATGACAAGCATAGCATGTATGCAAATTGCCCAATTAGGTGTAGCCTACTATTGAAGAACTATTTGCAAAGGCAACAAAATACAGCTGAAATGCAACATTGCAGTGTCAATTCTGAATTTGTCCCAGATAATAAATATAGAAGATTTTACCGTGTGTGTGTGTTAGTTTGAATGCTAAGAATTATCAGGATCTTATGAAATATGCAGTTCTAAAAATGTCAGCTACCCTTTGTACATAATAATAAGGGTGTGACACTCAGGAACTGCAGTAAAGAACAAATGTTTCTCCCCCTGGCTCCAGTCACATACAAAAGGTCAAGGTTTTCATATATGCAATGCAGGAGTCAGTATCCTATGTTGGTCCTCAGAGACCTGATCTTTCAAGGAGCCAAGTGCCTTCTATGTCACATACTGAGGTTCTGTTGATTATAGCAGGCTACCACTGGGATTTGAAAGTACACACATCTCATTCTATCAGCTGCCAAATGCAGTGTGTATTCTCCCCCCCCCCCCCCGTTTTTGTTACTTTTTTACCTTGCATTATGAAGTTAAATGATTCTGAAACATATAAAGCAACAGGATGATGTGTATTCACACACTGTGTGGGAGAAAATTGCATAAACTTTTTGTGTGTGTATGATTCTGTTGCTTGGTCAGTTGCTGCAGTCTCAGCATCTGAGTACTTTTCAGAAATGGTTGAAAAGATACCCATTTCACACAGCATTCAGACAAATGAAAGGCAAACATCATTAGGCCACATTTCACAAATATGTATCTTATGACTATACAGTTCATTTGTTTACAGGAATCTACACAGTAATTTTTCCTCAAAAAGAGGATCAAATTCTGAGGTGGGCAGCAAAGATTGTTGGGGGTCTAACTTATCCTAGGAGAGACATGATCCTGTTCTTTAAATATCTGAAGCACTGTCACAAGGCAAAGGCTTGTTTCTGTTGCCCTTAGAAAGCAAAGCTAGATCTAATGGTCCTGAGTTATAGGAAGACGGGTTTTGAGTTGAACACTGAAAGAAACTTCCTTACAGTAGAGCAGTTTGGCAGTTGAACCAGTTACCAAGAGTAAGTCTCACCCTCACTTTGGGTAGAAGGTATCAGCAAAGAACGCTGTAGCTTTGGATATTCTGTACTGAGACTATATGAATCCTTTCAGTTGTCAGGCCCTGTAAATGTGATTGTGACAGGTGTTTTCAAACCTGCCCAGGTTCTACCACGTATTGGGGAAAACTGCCATAGAGAAACAGCAGACTGCTCAACAGAGTCACAAAGCCAGAGACCAAATGTGGATTATAACTGTGTTCCCCTGCAAGAGCAAAAATCAAAGAAAGGCAGTTCTTTGTGGAAAGGTTATGCCATAGATGCTACCCTTCAGGAGAACTGATTTTTGTCTAGAGATCAGTGTGAATTCTGGGAGACCTCCAGGCCCCACCCTCAGGATGGTAATCTTACCTATGAACCACAACTGAGGTAATAAATGCGGGATGACAAGTTGGTTTAAAGGAAGGGGAAGAAAAAGCAGTACTACCATCCCATTTCTCCTAACCAGTGGAGTTTAGCAGTAGGTAAAAGTAAGCAAAAAGACAATAAAAAACAAGACCCTCAGGAAAACTTTTATCATTCACATAAATACATAAAGAATTTAAAATGCAAACTGTATTTTGTCAACAAAGACGGGTGAAAAATCAAAGTAGTAAAATGTACAGTAGTGGAAATGATGGTATTAAGGGCTACATCTCCCCAAAGCCTCTGACTCTGACCTGAGAAACAGTTGCTTTTCCTTAGGAGAAGCAGGAGAAGTAAGAGAAAAGGAGGGGGGAAGGAGGGTGAGTGAGAACTACAGCCAGGAGAAGACCTGAGAAACCGGAAGGCTATCAGAGAGTGTAACAGTTGAAGCAGACTGAGACTGAATCTGCATCTGCTGTGTAAAGCAGTCTTGGTCTGTTGTGGCGCCATTGTACATTGTTCCCCTTTCCTTCCCATTCTGGATTGGGATAAAAGCTTTCTATCTACACATCACCATGGCGACCACTGGGATGGCCGGGAGGGAGAGCACGAGAGAGAGGGGGGAGGAGTGGCCTCCCAGGGCTGGAAAGTGGATGACCTGGGTAAAAAACACAAAACACCCAGCAGTTGCCAGGCAGGGCATTTTGGGGTGGGCATGCTTCTAACCCACCAGCAAAGAAACATGATTGGAGAAAAACTGGGGGGGGGGGGGATTTGGCTCCAGTTGTTTGCTCATCACTCACAGCAGCTCAGGGGAAGGGAGGAGCAATTGCTCCGGCTGAAAACCAGATCCACATAAGCCAGTGAGAGGCTGTAGTGACTTTGGAGTCGACACTACAGGACAATAAAATGATGCAAACAGCCAATGCTGAGTCGATGCAATACGGCTGCAGCAAGCAATGCAGAGATTTGGTTTTTTTAAAGTTTTATTTAATTTTAGTAAAATGACAATACAAAAGCAACAATTATAGAACCAAAAATCACAGTGAGCAACCATCTAAAATATGTTGCATGGGGGGAATTACATCCTTAACACAGAGACATTCTAAGACTGGTTTCCATATTTTGTCATACTCAAATAAAGGGACTACCGTACGTAAATCCCCCCAAAAAACAGATTACGCATAATCCTACCCATCGGGAAGCAGACAGATATTTGTGAGACGATTTGGGACTGTCACCACAGCAACAGGAAAGACCAGTGCAGATTGAACCTAAAAGTAAAGGGAAAGTCTTCAGATTAACACACTAGACTAATATAAGGGTATATCTTGAAAGTGTAAGTTCTATCACTATACCTGCTTTTCTCATTATTCAGTTCTGTGGTGGTACCTGCTCTTCTGCATATCATGGGAATTTGTAGCAGTTTGGCTGTTTGTTTGAACATCTGGAGGCATGTTCTTGCTGTTCTGTACATGCATACAGTGTGTGCAGTTTTGAGCTTTTTTTTGCATTTAATTGTATTTTCACACCACTGTTAGTATTTTTTTCTCTGTCCCCTGTGCATTTGTCTTTCAGCTGAGGATACCACTTCATGTATTTGATGAAGCAGATTCTCTAGTTCATAAAAGCTTATGGCTCAATAAACCAGTTAGTCTTTAAAGTGTCAAAACACTGTTATTGTTAAGTGTTGTTGTAATAAAAATTATTATTAATAATAATATCATTTGGGTTCCGTTTTGTTAGAATTTTTAAACTTAAAAAAAAACCTGTTATTTTTGCCATAGACAACATTGCTTTTAAGAAGGAAAGCCACTATCCTCTATCTGGGGGAAATAGCAAAAATTTAGGGACCATTTGTTATTGAGGAATCATGACAACCATTTCCCCATGTTTCATTCCATGCCACTGTAATAACATTTAGAAGCCTGGCACTGCATGGACAGAAAAAATTGCATCGTTCCTTCCTACCAATTGTCACCCATTCCCCTTTTCCCAATGCTGTTTTTCACAAATGACCAAATCTGAAATTTCTTTTCTTCTCTTTAATTGTGCCATGTTCCCTAGGCCTGCAGCTGTTCATAAGGCACAGTGCATGATCAGTCATTCATTTGTATAGTATTCTGGTTGCTATTTTTAAAAGAAATTGGAATACTATACTTTTTATTCTGGAGCCCTGTTCATATATTATGTTTTCCTCGAGGGGATTCTTGTTTTGTGGGAGATCACCTCCAATTTTTATTTTCTCAGCTAACACTGGCATAGTGACATATTTTTGGCATATGCTAACACTGGTAGTGACACACAGTAGATTCAAGACCCATATTTTCCATGCCAGGTTCATCACATAATATAAAACACTGTACATTCTCCTAAGGCAAATTATGGAAAAGCTGAAGATTTCTGTGCTAATTCCTTGGTATGAACACCTGATGAACTCACATTAGAAATCCTCATTTAATTGTATGCACTATGGTGTATATTATGGTCAAGTTTTCCTCCAGATAAATAATCATCATGTCCCACATGTGAAGCAGATCTTAGCATTCTACAAACCCATCTATAGCTTCAACATACCTTAGGGACCGCCTTTCTCCGTATGTACCCCAGAGAGCACTACAGTCGGGGTCAGAACATCGACTGTGTGTCCCTGGCCCCAAGGACGCCAAGCTTGCCAGAACAAGGACCAGGGCATTTTCGGTGGCGGCTCCTGTCTGGTGGAATGAGCTTCCGGAGAAGATCAGTTCCGCAGTTGATGCAGTTCCGCAGGGCCTGTAAGACGGAGCTCTTCCGCCAGGCCTTTGAATAGGAGCCGCCACCGATGATACCACCCATCACTTCAACATCTGTGATGTAACCCTGGTCCTGTATGGTCCTGTACAGCCCTGGCAGGGGGGGGGGGGGCCTGGACCTGCCATGAATTTGCCATCAGAAGTGATATTTATGGAAGCTTTTATATGTATTAATTGTATTTATCTTGAATGTTTTATTGATTTTATAGGTTTTAATGTTTTGACTAGGCCTTGGGCCCATGTAAGCCGCCCTGAGCCCGCTTGCAGGGAGGGCAGGATATAAATCTCAAAAATAAAATAAATAAATACATACATACATACATACATAAATAAAGAAAGAAATAAATTCATCAGCAGTTTTTGGATGCAGTGAAATCAAACTTTGAAATATTCAGTTGACTCCAATTCAAACAACTGGATTCAAAGATGCACTACCATGAGTAAAAGGCAGGAGGGGAGCCATGAGTTCTGCAGATTTTCCAATGAAGCCTCACTTTCTGAGCTGTAGCCCACTTCATACTCAAGGATCTCCTGTTCCTCAGGTATAACTTTTTGGAATGACATGGTAGATTACAAGGGGCCAGCATACCTTTGAGACCACCTCTCCCCATATGAGCCCTGTAGAGCACCAAAACATCTTTTGGTGGTCCACAGCCCTAGGGATGTCCAACTTGCCTCGACCAGGGCCAGGGCTTTTTCGGCCCTTACCCCTGCCTGGTGAAATGAGTTCCCACATGAGATCAGGGCCATGCAGGATTTATTACAATTCCACAGGGCTTGCAAGGAGCTCTTCCACTGGGCTTTTGGTTGAGGCAGTGGGTGTCCCCTTTCTCGGGCCACCCCCCCCCCCCCAATCTGTAGCCTGGATCCTGATATCTCAAAATCTTAAAGATCTTTTAAAAACTTTAAATCTTAATACCATCAACCACTGAGGTATCTGGTCTTTATTAGAGCTGTATGGGACATACAAGTTATGTTATTTTATGTTGTGTTTTAATGTAGTTTTAATCTTATTGTATTTTATACTGTTGGAACCTGCCCTGAGCCCATTAAAGGGAGGGTGGGATATAAATCCAAATAAAAATAATAATAAAATAAAAAGTGGGAAGAATCCATTCTGTGAGCTGAACTCCACTTCTGGTTCTTTGTACAAACCCTAAAGGTTTCTTAGATTCACTTTAAAGTTAAATGAAATAAAATGAGTAAATTTATGAGCATTTTAGCTAAACCAATGTAACATCCTGTTTGGAAGGTCAAATGGCTGGCACACCAGCTGTGGTCTTCTCCTCTTCCGTACACAATGCAAATTGTTCTCTTGGGGCTTAGCTGCTGATAAGACTGTTTGCCAGGAGAAAGCTCTCCAAGACATCTATCTCCCCTGTGCTAAAGTGATTTTGTTTTGAATGCTGACATGGACTGCAAGTGTGTTGTGTAAGGCTGTCAGCTAGTGCTTAAAATAAACGCAGGCTGAAAATTCAGACAGGCTGGTGCTTCTCCTTCAAACCCACGTCTCGTGTGCAGTCCTTCAACATCCAAATGCAGATACAGGCAAACAGCAACTGGTCTGGGCCCCTGCTCTATGATTCTTAATCACAAGTTCTACTTGTTGAACTGAACTAGTTCAAGTATTATACAGTAAATTTGTACTATCCTTATTGTACAACAAGATTTCTGACTGGTTCAGAGGCAAGTACTAGATGCTCTGAATCCTGGTGGGTTAAGTGATCAATGCTTTCTAGAGGGTTTTATGCATTTAAGTGTGCATTTATTTTTCTATTTGTTAAATCATGCTACTTTATTGGATAAATTGAATGGCTTAGGTATAGCATCATCTGTAATTAATTGGTACGCTTGCTACTTAAGAGGGCACATACAACTTGTGTTATTAAATGGTGTCATGTCAGATTTAATGGATGTCATTATAGAAGTACCTCAGGGATCTATCCCTGGACCATTGTTATTTACGATCTTTATAAATGAACTGACAAGTCGGCATACTGAGTGCAGCGTTCATTTTTATGCTGATGACACAGTCCTGTTCAAGCACTCCTAGTCATTAACTGAACTTGAAACTGACCTGTTCAGGGATTTCAAACATTCAACATTACTTTGGTGTCAGATGGGTTGCTTGAGGGAGACAAAACAATGGCATTAGCAGCGTCCAATCTGTAGAAGTTCAGGCCTTTTAGATTAAAAAATTCTGCAGTGTCAAATATGTTTTCCTGCAAGAGAGCTTATAAAGAAAAAAATGTCTGGGGAGGGGGGAATTCTGATATTATTTGGCTCCATTTTTCCCTATGGGGACTATTTATGTGGGGCTAGAAGGGCTGTTTTTTAAGCTAATAGCATCAGAATTGCAGGAAGCTGCTGGTGCCAGTCAACAAAATAATGCCTAAGTTTAAAGTGCATAAAATCAAGAGGTCCAGTTCTAAAGGCCCCTGAACAAGGTGCCCTCAATTATCCTCCATTGCTTCCTATGGGGGGAAATGCCAAGGTTTCTCCAGGGCAAACAGTAACCAAACACTCAAGAGCAAGTAAAGCAACCACTGACCAAAAACCTCCCAATACAAACAGAACCAACAAAACTAAAGAACCAATGCAGAACCAGGAATCCAAGCAGAATCACAGGACAGTGTGGCAAGATAATTCAGTCAATGTACAGCCCAAGAATCTAAGGCACTGCAAACCCGAGAATCCATTACAAACATGACACAAACCATCATAAGCAAAGAACTTAAGATTGCAGGACCAACAAAACAGATTTCAAAGGACACAATAAAAGCTAAAACAACACAGTGTTTACACTGTGATAACAAACCCCAGGAAGACACAAAAACACAGTAAAATTAAAGAAGGGGGAACCCAGTCCTGGGAGCCTCAAAATGCTTGCTTCCGATATTCCTGGTTACTCCTGAAAGTTTATGTGATTTTTCCGGGACCTATTAATAAGTTGTTTTTCAAATATGTATTTAGACCAGATACATCCAAATGCACATTCCTACCATTTACTACAGCTTTCTTCATGCTACCCACCCAAAGCGCCTCCTCAGTCCTGCTCATAATTTTTCTTTTATTAGCTATGATAGCTGTGGAACCTCCATATTCAAATGTAGCTCTCTGTATGTCAGGTCCTAGGCACAAAAAGGAGGCCATCTTTATGTCTTGTAATGATCTACGAACATGCACCACCCATATACATTGACAGTTCATGTGCCACTGTAAGAGAAATCATATCAGCATTGAATCCTATGACCATTAATTGTTCAAAGAATGAGAGACTTGGTGTTGAGGCAGAACTTTTATGTCCTTGTGTATCCTGCACAAAAGCCTAGTATGGTTCCTTGAATAACATACGTTCTCCTATTCAAGGACTGCTAAGAGAAATAAGCTATGACTGAGCATTGTATCTTCTGCACTGTTGACCTTGGCTATTTTCTTCTAAAATAGAAAATGGTTGATGTATGTGTATGTTCTCTGTCTTTCCCTTTCTTTTTCTGTCTCACACATGCACACACTCTTTTACAAGCACACTAAAGTCATCCTTGCAGGGCAATCAGGAAAATGTCTAATAGAATCCATGAAATGGTGAGTTTGTATTGAGGAAGTGAACCTAAATAATTCTGGATAATGCAGCTCTTCATTACAGGGACTCTACAGTTGCAAATATCTCCATTATAGTCATTCAGAGAATATATCAGAGTTACAGTGCAATCCTTTGCAAAGTTACTGTGCTCTAAACCCATTGAAATCAATGGTGGATTTGGGAGCAGAGGCCATGGTTCAGTGGTAGATCATCTGCTTTCCATGTAGTTAAGATCCCAGGTTCAATACTTGGCATTCCCAGTTAAAAGCATTAGACAGGAAGTGATGTGAAAGACCTCTGTCTGAGACTCTGGAGAGCTGCTGTCAGACAGAATAGACAATACTGTCCTTGACAGACCAATAGTCTGATTCAGTATAAAGTAGTTTCATGGGTAGAAAACCTCAGCATAGAACTGTACTGTTGCACTCAAAGAAAGGAGGCAAAACATTTTTAAAAAGAGAATCTGCTTTATTTAAATGACAGCACCTGGCATGCTGCTGGGACTAAACATACGTTCAATAGCAATAATAGTTCTATGTATTGTATATAGTTCGTTATTAGCCACCTTTTTAAACTTCAAACATACCCTGAAATAACCAATATTAAAATCACTGAACAATTAATTGTGTATAATAAAACCAGCAACATAATCAATACAGCATATAAACAAACTTCAGCAATTCCAGATCAAACCCCAGATTAGCTTTAAGAAGCAACAGGGAGTAGCAATATTAGCGTAGGTCAGCTTTGTAAAAACAGGATTATCTTTTACTATGTAAAAGGAAGGACTACACTTCAGTGGCTAAGAACATGTGAGATATCCTTGGTCTTTAGTATGCCTACCTTTACATAGGATTAGACTATATTTTTAATAGAAGAAAAGAAATCCATTCTTATTTTTATTTTCCCCCTGCAAACTGTGCAATTGTCCATTTGGAGTCATTACATGTTAGACATGCAGCCCGCAAAGCAAAGAAGAGAATTCATTTTCATTCTGAATCTCAGAGAACTGGAAAATGTGTTACCTTTTCCCACCACTAAAGATCATAATACCCTGCAAGGATGGTCTGCATGGTTATTTAAAAGACCTGTATTTGTTTTAATATGGTTATTACAGCTATCTGTTTTGTTATAAAGTTTTAGATGATAGTATTACTTGTATGCTAATCTGAAATATATTGCTATAATTTGTTTTAGTATTATAGAGGTATTTGCAAGAATGACTATAGTTAAGGGCCTAGAAGCATCTTTTTCTCAGTCCTTAAACCCAATGTGAAGATTGTGTTAGGGGTTCTGAGGCAATTTACTGAACATTATAATACATATTCTTTTGAACAGGTCTGAATTGCCATTGAATTCCCATGCAGTCACCTGTATCTTCTGACATATTCCAATTTTAATCTGGATGCTTCTTTTCACTGTTAACTCCCATGTATTATCACTAATATATTTCCTTCCCATCCATTTATTCATTTTTGAAAAACCACTGCCCAGATAATTCTCTGTATTTTACCTGTTAAAAGTCTGTTTATTCACAGATTACATTAACAAAATCCCACTACTATGCGGTTATCCTTTTGGACAGCTCAATAAATGTTCCAGATTGGCTACTTGCCACAGCAAAAAACAGATAGGTTACTTGAATTTACAAAAGAAGAACATTTTGTGACTGTAGTTATTAGGCTACAAGCTCACAACTATGTTCGTGTTTACAAAGAACTGACAAAATAAGACTTTGGTACTGTTTCATGCTGTGAGTTTTTTTTAAAAATATTATAGCTGTTGAGTTTTACAGTCTCAGTTCTGAGGGGGTATGGTGGGGAGCTAATAAGAACAGTTGCTATGGTTTCATATAGATCTTAAAGGAAAATTCACAGTCATTTGGACAGCCCTTGTATCAGGTGGTGTACAGCTGAGTAATTAAGGCTGAGTCACTGTGGCATGATGTTTTCCTGAGTTATCTATTTTTTTAAAAAAAAATCCTGAGGAAAATTATTTTGCAAAGAAATACATTTTATGGATTGGTTTTAAGAGTCTGGATGCAAGCAGCTATAGCAGCATACTTTTCATGTGAAGTAGATCTGCACTACTCATGTTTATACTTCCCGTACAGTAGGAGAACCAGCATGGCCAAGACAGTGCAATGATCCTATATCCATGAGTATCAAAACTATATGGTTGCTGGAAATGGGGAAATCAGGACCAAACTACATTACATTTTCTCTCTGGTATGTCCCAGTCCAGAGACAGGTATGGAGGCATACTCTTGAATTTCTGTGCTTCCCAGGTATATGTGGGCTGATCCAGATAGGAAAGAGGAAGTTTATTCTTCCACCATGTCATTTTCTCAGATAAAATCGCCCAGGGAATGCTATTTGCCTTGTAGTCAAAACAATGTGTAGCTCATCAGTACTTCTTCATCCCCCCAACAGGGCAAAGAGAGGCTTCCATGGAAAGCACAGAACTTCATAACTCACCCAACCAAGGGACATCCACCTAGAAAATGTAACATGTAATTAGGCCCAGTGACTGAACAAAAAGAGTGGTACCAGAAATGGTGGGTCAATATAAATGGCATAAATCTAAAAATAAAAGTACTTTCTCCCCCCTATTCAAACTAATCTCTTCCAGTCTAAGTAACCTTCCTCCCATGAAAGATTAATTTGATAGTAGGCTATTGTGGCAGAAAGAACCTCCTCCCATTGACATCACTGGGAACTCAGTTGCTAGATTCCCAAGAGCTGAACAGCAATTTTTAGGCAAGCCTGGAGTAATTGTTATCCACCTAGCTTGAAATGTGACCCATCAAGCCTACTAGTTAAGTGTGGCAACCAAAGGTCTACTAAACCTTCTCCGTCTACTACTTTCCCTGTGACTGCAAAAAGGGAAGGAGGGAGAAAGGGAAAGTTTTAAGTATTGAGCAGGAGGCGATGAATTCAAACAACATGCTTTTATTCAGTGATATTGCTCAGCTCCAAAGACAGCTCTATGAGAGCGGCACCTTCATTTATACTGTTCCAACACATAACTTTCAACAAAGTAACTATATACAAGCAATACTATTGGACCCAAGCAGGGCTCAGCGATTGGGTATCTAGATTGGCTTTAGGACCAATGGGAGTTTTTATTCATCAGCCAATGGGACTTGGAGCTTTAGAATACCAGAGCCTTTTCAAGCTATTGCTGCTTCAAAGATCCAAAACACAAACACAACACTCCTCCCCCCTATGTTCAAACAACAAAGTCCCTTAGGTGCGGGGGCGGTCGCCTGGTCTGTCGGGACCGGCGCGGCAAAGGTGGACCCGCTGGAGAATGTTCTCTTAAGTTTGGGGACCCCATGAGCTGTGGCAGCAGACTCATGGGGGAGCTGTCCGTAAAGTCCGGAAACTCCAAGAGTTCTGTGGTACGACCCAGCTCCAGCAGGGGGCCTACCTCGTTCCGAGCTGGCAGTGGCTCGGCAGACTGTTCTCTGGGGATGTCCTGGGCTGAAGTTGGCAGAGGGCTGCCCTCTGTCAAGCGACTTCCCCGGGCGCTGGCATCTTGCTGTGCCGGGAGGTCTCCCAGGCTGGCCCCAGGAACCAGGGTGCATTGTCCTGTCGCAGGAACTGGGGAGCGTTGCAACTGATCCTCTGGCGCTGGCCACCGGCATCTCAGCTGAGCCAGATGTCTGCGACGGACCTGCCCCGTGTCATCCCTCACTTCATATGATATAGGGCCAGTGGCACTCACCACAACTGCTGGACCCAGTGTGGACCTGCCCCATAGTTTCTGGCATATACTGCATCTCTCAGCACAAAGGACCGAGAGGTCCCTGTGGTGATAGGGTCATGGTGAATGTCTGGTGCCAGGTCTGGGTGGAGATGGCTCAGGTGGGTGGACAGCTGGCAGCCCATAAGCAACTCTGCTGGCAACTTCCCGGTGGTGGTGTGCGGCGAGGAGTGCTGCTGCATCAAGAAACCGGCAAGCTTAGCCTGCAAATTCCCGTCACCCAAACGACGGAGTGAGTCCTTGACCATTCGCACCATTCTCTCGGCCTGTCCATTTGTCACGGGGTGGAAAGGAGCCGAGGTGACGTGCCGGATACCCCGTTTGTCTAGAAAGGACTGGAACTCTGCCGATGTAAATTGAGTCCCATTGTTGGACATGAGGAGGTCCGGCAGGCCAAAGGTGGTGAAGAGGCGGTCTAGGCAGTGAGCGATGGCGGCTGATGTCATGGAGGTGACAGGGATGACCTCCAACCACTTGGAGTACGCATCCACAATGATCAAGAGTGTTTGGCCCTGGAAGGGCCCAGCAAAATACGTGAATGCGGGACCACGGCCCCCTTGGCTTCTCCCATGGGTGAACAGGAACCTCTGGAGCCGCTGGTCTTGACTCCTGGCACAGCTGACACGTCCAGACCCACTGCTCAATCTGCTGATCCATGCTGGGCCACCAAACATAACTCCTCGCGATGGCCTTCATCTTAACGATGCCCGGATGTCCTTCATGTAAGGTGTCCAGCACCTATTAGCGAAGTGGGGGAGGAACGATGACTCTGTTTCCCCACAAAAGGCATCCCTTATTTACCGACAGCTCAAAAGATCTTGATAGGAATGGCTGGAAGTCAGCATTGAGTGACCCTGATGGCTATCCCCTCCACACATAGTTGTAGACTCTATTGAGCATTCGATCCCGGCCAGAGTAGAACGCTACATCGGCAATGGAGAGCGGAGGCTGCGGCAGCTCCTCAATCAACAAAACTTCTGGGGCCTCAGCCGGTCCTGATGATGGAAGCGGCAGCCAGCTAAGGGCATCAGCATGCCCGATGATCTTGCCGGGCCTGTGGAAGAGATGGCAGGAGTGGGCAGACAGAAGGACTGCCCATCGCATCATCTGGGGGGACAGGATCTGGGGGGTTTGACAGTCAGCCATGAAGATGCCTAGCAGCGCCTTGTGGTTGGTGACGATTTCAAATTCCTGCCTATAGATGAAATCATGAAATTTTTTCACTGCAGTGATGATTGCCAGTGCCTCCCGATCTATGTGGGCATAGTTCTTCTCAGTGGAAGATAACGTTCTGGAGTAGAAGGCAATGGGGCCTCCCGGCCAGATGGCAAGCAGTGACTGAGTACAGCCCCTATTCTGTAAGGCGACGCATCACAAGCTAGGACGAGGGGCTTCTTCTCATCATAGTGCACTAGGATGGCATCGGAGGCAAGGAAGGATTTGATGGCTTGGAAGGAGGTGTTTTCCCGGCGACCCCATGCCCATGGAGCTGACTTGTCCAGTAATCGATGGAGTGGTTCTGCAAGAGCTGCTTTGTTGGGCAAGAAAGCATGATAGAAATTCAATAGTCCTAAGAAGGACTGCAGCTCTTTCTTAGACTTTGGTGGGGGTAAGTTGCGGATTGCAACAACCTTGTCCGGAGCAGGGTGGATGTCATCTGTGTCTAGGCAGTAACCCAGGAATTGCACGGTAGGGATGAAGAACTCACATTTCTCCTTCTTCAGTCAAAGGCCAACATCCTGTAGCCAACGAAGGACCTCTTGCACTCGAGCAGCCAGTTCCAGATCAGAGATTCCAGCAATTAAGACGTCATCGAAATAGGGTATGACGCCAGGCAGACCTCGAAGAAGGCGCTCCATAAGTTCTTGAAAAATGCCAGGGGCAACGCTTACTCCGAACTGCAGCCGGTTTACTTTAAAAGCACCTTGGTGTGTCACGATAGTCTGTGCTTTGGCTGTGGCTGCATCTACCGGCAACTGTTGATATGCCTGGGCGAGGTTGATTTTGGTGAACACCCGGCCCCCAGAGACTGAGACCAGGAGGTGGCCCACCACAGGAACCGGGTATGTGTGCAGCTGTAGGGCCCGGTTGATGGTACACTTACAGTCAGCACACAAATGGATGGAGCCATCGGGCTTGAGGGGAGTGACAATAGGTGTCTCCCACTTAGCATTGGGAACTGGCTTGAGGATCCCTTGGGCTAACAGTTTATCTATTTGCTCATCAATCTTGGGCTTGAAAGCAATGGGGCAGCGTCTGGGCTTGAGGCAGATTGGTGATACCGCAGGATCCAGGTTAAACGACACAGGTGGACCCTTGTAGCAGCCTAACTCTGTCTTGAAGACCTCTGGAAACTCTGTCTCAAAGTCCAATAAAGGCTGCAGCTTGACCTGGTTCATGCCAACAATGTCTATGCTCAAGGTGGTGAATCAGTCCAGTCCAATCAGGCTAGTGCAGCGACCCTCTACCACGAGCAGGTTCAGACGGACGGAGAATTTCTTATATTTGACTTGGACTGTGGCGATGCCAACGATCGGAACTCTGTTCCTCTGGAAGTCAAAAAAGCTGTAAGGTGCATCTTTGAAGGCAGTGTGCAGCTAAACACGGGCAGACTTGCTGGAAAGTGCTCCATGAGACGATGGACAATGCTGACCCAGAGTCTACCTCCATCTGGCATGCTCGACCTTAGATGAAGTCGGTGGCTTTGATCTTCGGACACGGATGTAGTCCCTGGTGAATATATAAGTGGTTGGTATAGTCCTCGTACATGCTGGCTTCATGGCTGTATCTTTGTCTTTGCCCGGGCGGCCGAGATGTCTTGGAACGATACGATTGGCTGGGGGCATTCACAGACCCTCGGGTACGCTGGAACTCATCCATAGTATCACGACCCTGAGATGAGCGACATACTTTGGCGAGGTGGCCCGCTTTCCCACACGCATGACAGATGGCATCGCGGAACTGACAGTCTTGATGCACATGCACACCTCTGCAACCAGCACAGCCGTTTCTTCGTGGGCTTTTTTGAGAGCGGTGTGGGCTATTGTGATGGCAACACAGATTCTGGTTGGCTGTTGCGTTGCAGACTCCGTCATCGGACACATCGGATGGGTCGTCCCGGGCGTCATCGGACTCAGCGGTATTGCTCTGGTGTACAATGTCAGAGCGGCCTGGCATGTGGCTTTGGGGACCCAATCTCAGTTCGCGGAGGGATAGGTTGGCGGCCTCTACTCTCAGGGCCTCTTCGAGGGCCGATTCATATGTAAGAGTCTTAAGTAAGAGTAGGGCTCGCCTGATGCTCTCGTCTCGGAGGCTGCAGAGTAGTCGATCTAGGAGGACGGACTTCAAATTGGTGAAGTGACAGTCTCTAGCAGCCCGCCTCAATGCGGTGAGGTACTCCGTGACAGACTCACCCTCCTTCTGGTTCCACTGATGGAATGTGCATCGGTGTGCGGCAGCCGACGTCTTCGGTGTGAAGTACTCGTTCAGCCGGGCCTTGATGATGCTCAGAGGGGTCTCGAGTAACTTAGAGGGGGCAACTAGATCTCAAGCAATGTCGAATACAGCCTGGCCGCAGGTACTCAGAAAAGTGGCGCGGCAGACATCGTCCCCATCAATACGATTTGCTATGCGGTAGCATTCAAAATGCTCGAGGTATGAATCCCAGTTCCCAACTTTTGGGTCAAACGGTTCGATATGGCCCTTGGGTGCCATGCCCATAGTGATTTGGCTCTGGGTGCCCTTAGTGATATCAGCTGGGCAGGCAGAGTGATTTCAGCCGTTCAGTTAGGACTGGGATCCCATCCTTGTCGCCAGTTTTTTAAGTATTGAGTGGGAGGTGATGAATTCAAACAACAGGATTTATTCAGTGATATTGCTCAGTTCCAAAGACAGCTCTATGAGAGCGGCACCTTCATTTATACTGTTTTTATACACATAACTTTCAACAAAGTAACTATATACAAGCAATACTATTGGACCCAAGCAGGGCTCAGTGATTGGGTATCTAGATTGGCTTTAGGACCAATGGGAGTCTTTATTCATCAGCCAATGGGACATGGAGCTTTAGAATACCAGAGCCTTTTCAAGCTATTGCTGCTTCAAAGATCCAAAACACAAATACAACAGAAAGAGAGGGGGGAGAGGGAGAGAGAGAAAGAGAGAGAGGAGACACAACAAGAGTGGGCCATTTGGTTATTTGGCATAGAGGCTTGCTTTTAAGTTTTCATGAGTGCCAACAAATCTGCAGCTATGAGTCAGCTGATGAAAGGAAAAAAGGTTGAACTGTAATTACTATGAAGCATTTTTGCATGAAATCATTTGTCTTGATTTTTTTTTCTGTGATGACAACAATGAGACATTGATCTAAACAGTGACTGGCAATAACCACCACACAAGTAAAGAAAAATTGCATTTTTGCTACAGCTTTCAATATTGTAAAACCTGTGGAGACAGAGAAAGGAAGAGAGGTGTGTAAGGCTTTTACCAAAGAAAACAGCAGCATGCTTCCTCACATCACTGCCTTGCTAAGAGAGAGAGAAAAACAGAAATAGTACAGGGCACAGTCTTTGTAAAGGGCTCATGAGATGCAAGGCAGTATGAATTTAAAAGCATTTAGAAACTTAGACCCAGGGGGAAAAAAGATGTTGACCCTTCACCTTTCCGTATGTTTTGAATGCAGTTCAAACTACTTCTCCACTAAGAAATGTCATAAGAAAATGGATCTGAAGGCATTTTGTTTGGAGGTTCTTGTATGAAAACTGACTCTCTGAGCAGGCAGCAAAGGCAGGACAAGCTTTCTAAACACAAGGGGATAACAGGGGGATGGTTTCCCTAGCAATGTTCCCCACATGTGTTCAGCACCCAGTACAAATGAATTATGCTTGCTAGACAAAGACCAAACTACCTAGCCTATTGCTTGTAGGCTGGCAGTAAGACTGTATTTTTTCATCAAGATACTTTACATCATATGGCTTTTCTTTGAAGAAGCTGGCCTGTTATCAAAGAAGATTTTGTTTTATGACATTTGTCAGCTACGCTGTCATCTCCCGCCCAGGGGTTGGGACTCGACCAGTAACCCCACCCGTTGGAATGTGCTCATGTGCTGTTTAGTTGTCTGGCTTGCTTATCATGCCCCGCTTTAGCCTGCTTCACTCCCAGCTTGCTCAAGGTCTGAGACAAATCCTCCCCTACCATGTTATTCTTTTTGCAGCTGCTCTCAAAAACATTTGTAGAAGTTCCTTGGGAACTAAAAGCACAATAACATGTTTGCTGCCATTTCTGTGTGAAACTTATTCAGGGGCTGGAACAACCTTTTACGTTTTATGATTGGTGTAGTTGCAGGAGGGGAATTCCAGTTGCTTAGTATAATACTAACTGTTAGTTTACAATAAAGCCATTACTAACAGAAAAAGTGTAACCATTCCAATAAGAACCTCTTTGCAAATAAAGGACTTTCTGGTTCAGAAGACCTGTTGCAGACTGCATCTTTTAGGACAATCTCACACATTTAGGAGTAAGATTCAAAAATATTGCTTCTAGAAAGGACATTGCTCCTGGGGATCCAAAGGAGATGTTCATTGTCCATGATGGATCTACCACAAATACACATCCTCAGGCAGTTACTTGCCTGCTATCTTCACTATCCCCAGAAAAGCCTACCCAATTCTTGGGTGGGCAGGGAAGATAAGAGAGAGAGAGATAGGAGAGAGAGACAGACATCTAACCTGCCCATCTTGGTCCTTCAGGAATGACAATAATCGGGGGACTTCTGGAAGCAGGAGAGTCAGCAGGCAGCTTCTTTTGAAGCTGTGAGGATTTTAAAGTTTTTAAGATAAGTTTTGAACTTTTTAATCGCTGTTTTTAGCTTAATGAGCTTACATGAGATAACTAAACAGCTGGTGAAGATTTCCAAGTCTAATGAAAATAGTTCCCTGCACCTGAGCCCTCGTTTAGCGATCATTTCAGAGGTTCTGAGGACTATCAAGGTCTTTGAAAGTCTCTCTATAGTGCTCTATACAGCTCTATACTGCATTTAGCTCAATAGAGTATTTATTTATTTATTTTGGGATTTATATCCCACCTTCCCCGCAAGCGGGCTCAGGGCGGCTGAGTAACTTGGAAGAGCAGCCTGGAGGTTGTGAAGTTTTTAAGACATTAAAGATAGCCTGGCAAATCATTCTGCCATCATTTTGCCATCTAAAGACTCTTGGTCCAAAATTGCTTAGCCTTGGGAAACTCAGTGGAGTCTCTTTGAAGGAAATGTAAAAAAAACAGGGCCGCAAAGACACTTAATCTAGGATTGTTTTACAACATCAGGGAAGATAACTGTCTCCGGGAAGATATAGTTCTTATTTGCTTTGGATTTGAAATAATCTCCCTTCCAACTCTGGCAGCTGGTGGTGGTAATGAGGCCGGATAAATGAGGGAAAGAATCAGAAGAGTTATCGCCTCCTGTTTCAAAACAATTAAAAATAGATTTTTTTTCCAGTCCCCAATTAATGGGCTGCAAGAATGTGTAGCTACTCCAATTGTAAGTCAACCTTCCCCACCGGCAAATTCACCTGGAAATAGAAGCCCCAGCTCCTACAGAAAAGAGTGGAAATGAAGTTATTGCTACTGACACAACAAAGGATTTATTTACCTTAATAGCATGAACAGTGGAATTTATATGTAGCAGTCTTAATCTGTTACTTTCTAAAGTGGAAGAGCTCTCTAGAGTGATATCAAAATTCGGTGATAACAGGCCTGAATCCAAAACCTCTGTCTTATCTAGAACAGATGTAGCATGGAAATGTAAGACTGGGAACTCGATAAAGGAGAAAGAAGCAGCCTTGAACTTAAGAAAACCATCTATGCAAAGGCAGAAAGTAGACTTTAAAAATTCTAGTAAATTGGTCTGGCAATCACAAAAAATTGGTCTTTCCATTGGTAAATTTAAAGGGACTACTCCATCTTGGGGATCTAAACAACTGGTTAAGAAACATATCAAAGATCTTTTTGCAATTAAAAGTGGGCTTGTAGATATAGAAAATGTGGAATTCCTGAATAATAAATTTCAGGCACAAAAGATCCTCTTAACCTTTGGAAGCTCCCAAATCCCCCAATTGATGTGGTCTAGGAAATCATTTTTAAGATCTAAAGGTATATTCTTGATTCATGTTTTCATTGACAGTTTTGAACCCACTATTTACTGGGGTTAGTTGGAATAAACTCCGAAAAACCAGATCAGAAGAGGTTATTGATACTACAGCAGAAAAAGTATCCAGGAAAGTCCAGCAGATAGAGAAGTCCAATTGGCCAAGTATTCAAACAGAGGTGGACTGCCAGGACAACAACATGTTGGAGAAAGAGGTGCTGGACTTTTTCAAAAATCTCCCAAAGACTGAGCAAAAACTAATAACAGATAGGTTGGAAGGGGTAAGAGCTAGTCTACTTGAATGTACCACAGAATTTTCTCAACCAGTAACGTCCCCATGTTTGGAGGAAATAGCAACTTTAAATACAGTTATCAAGGAAGCCTCTAGAGAGCGTGTTGATACATGGAGAGCAAAGACAACACAAGCCTTAGTCCACGTTCCTCTTATACATCTAGAAGAGCCCACCCTAGAAGGTAAAGCCCAAAAAAGTTTGAATATCTTCCAAAAATTGAGTGAAACATTGAGGAGTACTAACAGTTGTTGTATTTGTTTGGAAGACAACAGCTCAATAAAACAGATTAACCCTAGTCAATAGAGAGCCTCATTCGAAGCACCTGTAATAGTTTTATTTTATAAAAAATACTTTTTTTGTTGTGGTTATTTTAAATAATTTTAAATAATAGGGGTAGTATAAGGTTCTGGGAGTGATTTTTATTCTGTAGCTGGGCTAGAGGGGAGTGGAGGACAAGACAGGTCAGGTTAATATAACCTCAGTTTTAGAGTTTTAGAGTTAAGTGTGGTGAATCAACTTGGCTAGTGTAATAAGTTATATTTATTCCTCTTTAGAGTTAACATAATATTTTATTTTGTTATTGTATTGTTTAAACTTGGTTTTGTGGGGGTGAGAACCGGAGAAAAGTTATAAGATTTTTATAAGTTGTAGTATATTGGTAGCTTACTGAAAATATAGTAAATTGAAGAAAGGTTATTATAAATCAAGTAGGAGATTGATCTTAGATACGTAAGTTTGTAAAAGTATATTTGTTGGAATATCACTCTATAAAACTGAGAAATACTCATGGCAGACTACTACACAATTAGAACTGTCAACGCCCGCAGCATGAAAAATCCCATCAAATGCAAGCACCTAATGACATTCATCTTAAAGGAAAAACCTTCTATTCTCTTCCTCCAAGAGACACATCTTCGGCAGGGAACCGCACCAATCCTGAAAAGCAATTGGTATACGAAACAATTCCATGCTACTGGTACCTCTAA
The DNA here is from genome assembly GCA_029233225.1 of Lepidodactylus listeri. Lineage (NCBI taxonomy): Eukaryota > Metazoa > Chordata > Lepidosauria > Squamata > Gekkonidae > Lepidodactylus > Lepidodactylus listeri. The sequence continues at coordinate 114,367,410 of JARCFY010000002.1, read as the reverse complement.
AGCTCGAGGAGTAGCAATCTTAGTGGCAAGAAATGTCAATTTTAAAAGCGAAGAAGTTCTTTCAGACCCGCAAGGCAGGTATATCTTTGTTAAAGGCCAGCTCGACCACAAGACCTTCACGTTAGCATCCTCATATGCCCCAAATGCAGCCCAGGAACTCTTTATAGATGACACCTTAACATTGCTGGATACTTTTAAGGAGGGACATGTGATACTTGGGGGAGACCTCAACCTTATTCTCGATAAACATTTAGATAGATTAAGCCACCAACTAAAAAAGAGGATGCCGAAAAAACGTGGCAAGTCCAAACTTCAGCAAATCATAGAACAACATGACTTACTTGATGCCTGGAGACTACGACATAATGAAGAACGAGACTACATGTACTTTTCCTCACGATTCCAAACATACACCCACATAGATTATCTCCTAACCTCTACTGCACTAACTAAAGCAGATATTGGTCCATTTATGTGGATGGACCATGCATATGTGCAACTAAAATTACAACACCACGATCAAGAACAAAAACAGAGATATTGAAACTGAAAAAACTCATTTTATTGAAGAAGAAATACACCGAAGACATCAAGAACTTCATCAAACAGTACTTCATAGAAAATAAAACGGATGATGTGGAACAACATATTATGTGGGATGCCCTCAAGGCGGTGCTGAGGGGTCAACTGATTGCCATGGCTGCCCACCTGAACTGGAGCAAAAGCATAAAGCAACATGTAGTAAATGAATTTGGAAGGAATTGGAAGCCACCCGTAAGATTTTCCAAACTCTAGAGACATGGTCAATTAAAAAAAAAAGCTATTATATGTAAAACAACAATACTGGCACAAGAACCCTAAGAACCTAAAAATATTGGCTTGGCGAGTGAAACAAAAATGTGCAGACCATAGGATCTACACAATGAATACAAAAAACAATGTCAAGCTTACTAAAAGTGCAGACATTGCAGAGTGCTTTGCAAAATACTCTGAGGACATATATTCCTCTAACAAACCTGAACCGGCAGATGTCAAACACTTCCTACAGGACTCGACACTCTTTAAAACTCTTTCAGACAAACACAAAACCCTCCTTGATGTGCCTATTACTTCTGAAGAAGTCCAAAAAGCAATTGTACACACAAAATCTAACATGACCCCTGGCTCAGATGGCTTCGGCCCAGAGTTCTATAAAATCTTTCAGCACTCAATTGCAGACCACTTAGCAGAGACCTGTAACTATATTCTAACAGCTGGCAAGATGCCTCCTTCATGGGATGAATCCATTCTTGTACCTATTCCAAAACCAGGTGGAGACAGGGAATCGCCAGTGGCTTACCGCCCTATCGCCCTCATAAATTGTGATGCAAAATTGTTCACTCAACAGTTCATTCACTTATATATTGAACTTGACCAAACAGGATTCATCCCCAACAGATCACTGACAGACAACATCTGGCACACGGTAAACATTATCTCTTACAGTAAAATGCTAAATGTAGACTCCCTGCTGCTATCTGTTGATTTACAAAAAGCATTTGACAGTGTGGAAATCAATTATCTACAACACCTTTTAACTGCCATGAACTTCAGTCCTAATTTCAACACAGCCATCCGCTCCATTTATGCACAACCGAGAGCAGGAATTTTAATCAATGACGTTAAAAGCAGGACCATCAAACTACAACGGGGTACCTGACAGGGATGCCCCTTGTCGCCGTTACTATTTGACCTTGCCATAGAACCTCTGGCTGCTGCTATTAGATTAAACACTCATATACATGGTATAACAATCAACAATAGAACACACTTTGTCAGCCTCTACGCAGATGACTTAATAGTGTACATCATGAACCCAGAATCCTCCCTAAAGGAGCTTCAAAAACTATTCCTTTCCATCCAACAAATAACAGGACTGAAGGTGAGTAGGTAGAAAACAAAACTAATCCCACTGTCTCTACAGAAAACAACAGAAAAAAGACTTAGAACAAACTGTTCATTCAAATGGACAACATCCAACTGAAAATGTCTAGGAGTTACGATTCCCCCGGATTTAAAGGACCTTGTAAAACTTAATTTACACACTGTACATCAAGAAATTAAAGCAAAGCTGGAGGAATGGAACAGACAAAACTTTTCCTGGGCGGATAGAATCTTGTTAATTAAAAGCTTTATACTCCCCAAATTCCTATTTCTGTTCCAGGCATTACCAATTAATATCTCTTCAAGAGACTTGAAAAAGTAGCAAAATGAACTCCTCAACTTTTTTTTGGAACTATAAGAAACACAGAATCTCCTTCTCAAGTCTATGACTACAGGTCACTCAAGGAGGACATAATCTCCCAGATCTGGCAACATACTGTGCAGCTGCAAATCTAGCTTCTTCAGTTCAACTCCTCAGTGCTACCATTGAACCCCCACGGAAGACAATCGAAGAAAGATCTACTACTCGAATCCCCCTACAAGACGTATTTTGGATGTCACCCCTGGACAGACCTAACATTGATAAACACAATATGTTTCTCTCTGCAGCAGTATCAACATGGGAGCTCCATAAAAATGACTTTTACCACCTTGCTCGAGGGTTTCCTCCTTTCTGAACCAAACATGGTTTTCCCCTGGAAGAAGGGAACCATCCCTAATAGATGGGAGATGAACTGGTATAACTCGCATAATGGATTTGTTAGTTAAAGGAACTCCCATTAAGAAAGCAGAACTGGAGGACAAAATAGGACAGGAAATACCATGGCTTAGCTACCTTCAAATCTCCCACCTTCTCCAAGACCTCAAAAATCTGCATACTTTTGATACACCACTCATGCCATTTGAAATTCTTCCAGCCCAACCGAAGCCTACTACTAAAGGCCTCATCTTGATGCTATATAAAATTCTATTATCTGCAACACCCAACAAAAGCAATAACAATCGACTGGCCTGGCAAACAGATTGTGAAAATTGTATAGACTCTGGAAAATGGGACATTATTTGGGATTCTCCAAATTTTACCTCCAAAATCTTTTCTATAAGGTTTAACACCTTCAAATTGGCCCATCGGTGGTGTATGATCCTGCCAGGCTTAACAGAATAAAACCAACAAACAACAAATACTGTTGGAAATGCTGTGGCATGGTGGGAGACTTTATACATTGCTGGTGGCTCTGTCCAATCATTCACGCCTTCTGGATACAAATAATTACACAAATTAACATAATCACAGGAATACTTTTACCTGACCAACTGGAGATCCTCTTGCTTGACGCCTGGTCTGAACCTGAAGAAAACAAAACAAAAGCTGTTACACTCGCTACATTACTAACAATAGCTAGGATAACAATTGTGCAATGATGGAAAGACAAGGAAGCCCCCTCGCTGAACATGTGAAAAAATAATATATGGGGACACTTCCTACTAAGGAAAATTTCAGCACAAAATATGGCACTCAACAACAATACCACTATGTGCTCATTCCAAGCTGTTTGATCTCCCATTGTGGACTACCTCTCTAGAGATGATTTCTTTGCCAACCAACAAATATTATCAAGACTTATTATACTTTTGATATTGCTGAATTGTTTTTAGAAAGGGGACACAAATTGAATGTATAATGTATGAAGTACATGTTGAAAGATCTTCTGTTACCAGTGTACAACAGTATTCACTTTTATATGTGATCTGAGAATGGCAGGCCGGATTTAAGCAGTCATATTATCACACAACTCTGTACAGAAGAAAGTACTGCAGAGAGATTAACGACATCAGGAAAGAAGTATTTTTACAATAGTATGTTAGAGCTGGTCAGATGATTCTCCTTGACCTCTCTAAAGCCTTTCCAGTCATTCTGATCTGAACAGCACTTCATTTCAAAAGCCATCAGTTACCTGAACAGCATGAGTGCCATGTCCTCATCAATGTAGTGTTTTTTACACACATCTGATAATGTATGCAATAAGGGTGCCATATGGGAGAGACAGGTCACTTGGAAAGCTGGTTACAGTTGTTTGCTAATTCAACTGGCTACACTAATGCAGCTGGCTTCAATTGCTTTCTGTCCAACCATGGATGAAATTACATGTATTATGTTTTGAATGGTAGTGTGAATTACATGAGGAGTCATACTAAGGCATTGCAATAAAGGCTCATGATCTTGATTGTGTGAAACTAAGGACTGGTTTCTGAGCCATGTTGTGCTTGTAAGAAGCTTAAACTTCTTACAGACCCATGTGGAATATATGTTATCATGACCTGACACATAAAGGCACATACATGCTCATGCCCCACCCTTTTATTCCCCACTAGCCTGATACCCATGCTTTGCTACAGTATTTAAGTTCCATAAATCCAGTTATAATACTGATGATGTGAAGTTTGAAATGTAACGTTTGTTGTAGGAATTCTAATGGAGAAGACTGTAGTGTAAAAAAACCAAAGTGAGACATATGTACTGGGTTTTCCCCCTCCACCGAAGGACCTCTCTGTAGACCACATTGGTGGCTCTGCCCTCAGGTGCTAGTATCACCAGGCTGCTTGATGAGCTCACTCCGGAGCAGGCCACATAAAACATTCTATGTGAGAAGCAGTCATCTATTAATTCCTGCCACCTTCAGTGTCTGGCAGACCTTGAGGGGAAACTGCAGCCTCATGGACTTTGCCACATTTTTAAATTGCCTCCTCCTTGTAGTGTTGGTGTATCTGACTCAGTGTTTGCCAGGAGCTTTCTTGGGGGTGGTGAGAGGTGTGAGGGGGAGTTGGTCTGAGGGAGTGGTGATGTGGTGCACATTTCTTCAGATTCATGAGGGAGCCATGCATCAAAATGGCTCCTAGAAAGGTCCTTTACAATCTCCCCATGAACATTCATAAACTCAATTGCCATGCTGGCTGTTATGAGAAATGTCTTTTTAGGAGTCTTGAATTGCTGATTTCTGTAACTTTCCTCAACTGTCTGCAATCTCTTGTAACTGTTTTTTTAACCTCAGAGCACTGAGCTCTGCAACTGACCAATCAGAGAGTGGGGGGTGCAAGTAGGCAGCATCCTGGTGGCCTCATAGGAATCAATGGGGGAGCACATTTCCTCCCAAATTTCTAAAAATCCCTTCTTAGTGAGCACCTATGCCATAGTAGGAGTGCTCTCCCCGAATTTGGTGTTTTTAGGTCCAGTGGTTTGGCCTGGGCATTGATATTATGGTGAGGGGACTTTCTTCTATATATATATTAAAAAGTCCCCTCACTGTAAAATCAATGCCCAGGCCAAACCGCTGAACCTAGAAACACCAAATTCGGGGAGAGAGCTCCTACCATGGCGTAGGTGCTCACTAAGAAGGGATTTTTAGACATTAGACCCCTAAGTGGGTAAAATGGGGTAAAATGTGCTCCCCCATTGATTTCTATGCGGCTGCCTCCTTGCACCCCCCCCCCCCCCACTCTCTGACTGGTCAGCTGCACAGCTCAGCATTCTGAGGTAAGAAAAACAGTTACAGGAGACTGCACAGAGCTAATGACAGTTGAGGAAATCAGGAATGGCCAACAACCACGTGTGAGGTGCAGTAATGCTGCTGGCCCAGCCTCTCTGATGGCTTTCAACACACTCCCTCACCTCCTACACCTAACAGGCAGTTGTCTGTCAGGCGCAGCAATGGTTGCAGGGTGCTTAAAGCCATGAGAGAGCCCACCCCAGCAGTAACACCTTAGTGATACTGCTGGCCCAACTCCACAGTGGCTTCTAATACTCCTCCCCCTCCTACACTGGACAGGCAGTTGCCTGTCAGGTGTAGGAGAGGAGGTGGGATGCTTACAGCCGCCAGGGAGGTTTGCTCAGCTGGACTGCCTTAGCCCTGCTGCTGACCCAGCCTCCTGGATGCCTTTAAACATAATCCCCCCCCCCAACACCAGACAGGGGGGTAGAAAAGCCATCACTTTTGTGGAAGGTGGCAAGAGTTGACTTAACAGATGACTGCTTCTTAAATGGACAGTTCTATGTTACCTGCTCCAGAGTGAGCTCACCAAGCAACCTGGTGATCCTAGCACCTGAGGGCAGAACCACTAATGTGGTTTACAGAGGGGTCCTTCAGTAGAGAAAAAAAGTACATATGTCTCACTTCATTTTTGACACTACAATTTTCTCCATTAGAATTCCTACAACAGACTTCTGGTCTAATGGCGTTCTGAAGCGGGTGCTGGTCTCGGATGTTCCGAGCCAGCGACCCGGACTACTGGGGGTAGGAGGGGATTCTGGGCTCGGACCCCCCAGGGACCCCCAGAAAGGGGGCCCTGCTTGGGGCGCACGGAGCTGCCTCTCCAGGGATGGTGATCTCGGGATTGAGGCTGCTCTATGCCCTGTATAGTCCTCCCTCAGTTAGAAACCCTCGGGGTTTTTAAGAGTGGTTACCGGACAGCTTCAGGAGTCCAGAGTTAAAAAAAATTAGCAACTTACCGGAGACGCATGGCGACAACCGTGAGTTTTAAAGCAAGATTCTCAGATGTGATTGTGGGACTTAAATCCCCTCCTCCTTTCAGCTCTCTGCTTCGGCGAAGAGAAAAATCATGTCGTGTTAAAATCTGAGAATCGTGGCTTGAAACGGCTTTTGAGATCTCAGTGGAAGAAGCTTCAGCAATACTTTAATGAACTTTAGAGTGACTTGTTGACTTCTTTGAACTTTCTTATCTTCTGGTAAACAAGACGCGATGGCCGGGAGGGGAGAGAAAATGGCACCAAAGATGAAACCTTCTCCCAAAACAAGCTCTACATTACCCAGTTCTCTTCCTAGTTCAAAAGGCGAAGCAACAGAGCTCAATGTGGCACTAACAGCTGCTTTGCGCCCCCTGATGGATCAGCTGTCTACAGTCAACCAGAAATTAGACTCACTGCAAAAAGAAGCTGCAGAGGCAAACAGGAAATCTGAGAGAGTGGAGAAGGATTTGTTGGATGTTAAGACCAAAATAGAGAAGCATGATTTAAGATTGTCCAAAATTGAGAAGGAACGATCATCTGACAGAAATGCCTTATTAGCTATGCAATTGGAACGTTCTAACTATTGTTTGAGATTTCAGGGTGTTTTGGAACAACAAGGGGAAAATCTTAAAAAGTTACTCAGTGAATTACTGGCCCCAGTGACAGGGATGAAAGCGGAAGATCTTCAAAGTGATATGGATATGATCTACAGAACATATCCAGAATTTGTGAAGAAAAAAAACCTGCCTGGGGAAGTAATGGTGAGATTCTCTAAAAGATTTACAAGAGATGTGGTCCTCAAAACCACCAACAAAGTCACCCTGAAAATCCAAGAGCAGGGAATTAAAGTGCTAAAGGACATTCCTTATAAGATCAGGAAGAAGAGAAAGGCTTATAAAAATTGACTGTTTGGTTACAATCTGCCAGTACTTCTTATCGCTGGATTTATACAGAGGGTCTAACATTCACCTTTAAAGACAAGAAGAAGAAGATAGATACTGTTGCCAAGGCAGATGCTTTCCTGGTTTACTGTAAGAAGAAAAGAAAGGAAAAGAATCTTCATCAAAGGACTCACTGGATCAGCAAGAAAATATTTATGGACTAGAAAGTTCATCCTCAGAAAATTTGGGACTTGAAGAAGGTGATTCGGAATCTGAACTGGATGCTGCAGGTCCCAAGATCCCGGGAAAGGGGAAGAAGAAGTCGCAGAAGAAAGAAAAACCAAAGAAGAAATAGTTTTAAATAAGCGGTTGTGTTTATCTCTCTAAAGTTTGATTGTTTTGTTTAAGTATACACTGAATCTCAAAGGTTCTTTTTTAAAAAACTGAATAGAATTTAGAAAAGAATAAGATATAGATATAGCCTGAATTGTATAACTATTCTTTTTAGAAAGTTTTGTTAAGCATAGATTAATAATTATCTGGACACCTGTCATTATATGGGTAGTTTAGATTTTAGTTATGCAGTTTTGTGATAGTGTAGTTTGGAGAATCAATAAAATCTTTTTTTTAAAAAAAGAATTCCTACAACAAATGTTATATTTCAGACTTCACATCATCAGTATTATAACTGGATTTACAGAACTTATATACCGTAGTGAAGTACGGGTATCAGGCTAGTTTATATATATAGATGATAAACTGCCATTTTGCTCTCATAGCCATATTTCAGCAAATAGGTATAGTGTTTGTAAAATCCATTTCTTTGACATGCTGTGAAGTCTCACATGACTACAACCTTGCCATTTGTACTATCTTTAAGCTACTAAGCATTCTTGAAATGAAAAGAAAACCAGGATTTTGCAATTACATGTAAAAAATCAGCTTAGCTAATGGACTTCCTCATTTTGTTATCCAAGTCATTTTTTCTCAGACTTCAGCAAAGGAAAAAAAAATCTGAAAATGACATAAAGGGTTGGATCCAAACTGAAACAGAAAGGAACTTTTCTGCCTTCCCTTCCTTCGGATCCCCATGAAATTCTGTTCCTGGGGCATAGGAACCATGAGGAATATTATGAAGAAGGGGTGCTCTAATAGTGGGAAAGAGGGATTCAGTGAGAATTGCCTGTTTATTCTGGATCCAACCCAAAGACTTTGCAAATCAGCATTTTTATAAAACTGATTAGTAGCTAATCATAATTTTGTGTTCTACACTCAGTATACACAGCAACCATGATTAGCTTGCTTGCAGACCCCACCCACCCCCAGCCAGACTAAAACCTTGTTCTTACTTTGTTAGTTACAGCATTGGAGAGAATGGACAAAACCTGACAAAGGTTAACCACACCTAGGTTCCTTTTGCAAAAGGCTACAGAATGGGAAGCGTAAGTAATGGCTTCATTGATTTCAATCTACTGGTTACACTAGTATTTGGTGGGTTGCTCCTAGGAATTATTGATTGTGCACACATCTGACTTTTTCTGTGTGAATGGAAATAACACAGTTTATATGCGGTAGCAGACATTTCTGTGATACTACAGTATGGATAGGAGAGCTCACACATCTAGAAAGTACTTTAGAAAGCACTAGTGGTGAGATGCATTCTGTGGGCAGATGATGCCTCAAATCTTGATCACTTCAGATACAGATGAACCCATATGGATCTGTACACTTTACTCCCTCGTGAGAACTAACATTGCCAAAGCAGAGCCTGGGATAAGAGAATGAAATGGCTTTATACGGCATTCCTTGAATAGTGCTCTGGGGACTTTAGTGATTCAGAGCCGTTTCATTTTGAAACCTTGTATGTAGGGCCATGCCAGGTCAGACTGGCCATTTCTCTTAAGCTGTTGATAGTTTGGGGAGAGGGGGAAGTTGTCATGCGATCTGTTACAGTAGTTCTTTGTCACTGTGTGTCTTGTGGACTCTAAAGGAATTTTGCTACAGGCAATAACAGCTTGGCTTAGTACTATTTTGAGACACTGGGTCACAACAGTGAATTGGCCTCTGTGCATTTATCTAGCATGATCAAAGTATTAATATTCATGAGTTCAGGTGTTTATCTTCCCAACACAGCCTTTACTATAAAAGATACTGTGGGGAGAACATTATCCCCTTAGTGGGTAGAAAGAACTATTCACTATCATTTTCTCTTGCTACTGAGAATTCAACAGAGCCGCTCAAATGAATTTTAGGGAAATGATTAGCTTCCCTGTTAGAGTTACCAACATATTTGATATGTGTTTTGAGCTGAACCATGGCTAAATACTTGGCTTTTCATTGAAATGGTTCAAAAGATAACAGCAGCTATTTGCATTAACCTGTTACTTAATCTATTGTAGTTCTTTGTAAAATAATTTGCTGACTACCTGAGTTACAGCATATTACTTCAAAGTAGTAATACATCTGTAAGGCTGATAAAAGCTTGTTCTATTGCCCATAAAGGCTTTGAACAGTAGGGATGTGCAAATCAATTTTAACAACAAGCAACAGACATTGCTTAAAATAATGAACTGAAAAAGATTTAGTGGATTTATGTTAAGGAGTATATGTTGTCGCCCTGCAAGGTGCTTTTGCGGTCTTATAGACATAAAGTCTATAAGTGTTAACTATAAACTGTGTTGCTGAATGTGTAAAAGGGACTGAGATGCAACATGACCAGATCACAATGCCAGCTGTACACACATGCCAGCCAATGCCTGAGATGATGTGCCAGTGGTTCCTGAGGTCGCTAGCTCCCAGAGACTTCCCTTAACACAACTACTTACACAGAAACAGCCACTCGCCATTGTGGTTTGAACATGTGCTTTCAGATGCCATCAGTGATGTTCTTCTTCGGGAAGGCAAACTCCCCCCCCCCCCCACAACATTCTTTGCTCTGGAAAAACAAAAGGCTTATTCACTCCTTCACATAGACAATGGACTTGGCTAGCCAGAAACCAGTTCTGCAGCTCAGAGACATTAAGCCCATCAGCAAGACAAAGGGTCTAGCCGATAAGTCATATCTGACCTCCAGGTATTTGTCGCAATCAGGTACAGTGTAACATTGCCCCAACCCCTTAAGCCCCTCTCCTCTAGTGGACAGGACTTTTGGGGTGGACCATCAAGGGGTGGTCTCAAGGGAGGTGTCCAGTCAAGCCCTCCCCCAGAGCCCCCTAATAAAAGAGGACACCCAGCAACATGTTCTCTCTCTAGCTTTTACTACTTCTTACCCTACCCTACCTCCATGACTCTTGGTTGTGCAGCCAGAGCATTCACATGTTGCTGTGAGTTCAGGACACGTGCCCCTAATTTCCTCCTAGCCTCCCCTTATTTTTCCAGTGGGACCTCAACATCTCTCTGGACAGGTAATTATTGCCCTTGGCAGATACGAACGATATTCCTGTTAATGCAACAGTCTTTGCTCTATCTTTATTTCTTAGGCTCTGTATAAGTGAATGTGTGAATCTGTATTGTTTGCTTGAGTAAGAACCTTTCAGTAAAGAAACTACTTTATTACTGAAGCCAGTCTCCTTTTTTATTTTCTGGTGTCTCTGGAAGAGGTGGGACCTTTGTATATATTGGTGGTGACCCTTTTTGCCTATTGCCAATTAATTAATAATCTGTAATTCCCCAATATTGATAAGAAATCAAGGCAATTTGTGAATGGTTAAACAACTTGCTGGAATCATAGACTGAAACTTGCTGTTTATGATGTTTGTATGGATAAGAATCAAACTGATGTATTGGACCTAGGAAAACGGACTAGTAATGTATTTTTTTTCTATTTTCTCTTAGTTCTGTTAAATACTCAGAGAGTTAGAGACAGTGGCTTGTAGGGGCTCTGTCTTAATTATAGGCATGATGCTGTACTAATACGAGATGGTATATTGGTAACAGCCCGTTTCTTTATACGAAATTGTAATACAGATATCTTCTAAAGTGGAAATTGTAAATATTGGAAAAATCAATAAAATATATATTTAGATAGAAATCAAGGCAATTTGGCTAACAATGTATATCTCAGAACATCATATATTCCAAACAAGAACTGAAAGAAGTATTAGACAAAAAAGGCTCACCCAAGACACTGCAGTCCAATGGCCTTTTGAGAAAGTTCCAGCAAGTCCAAGTGTCTAAAAATTCTGTCTAGTTTACTATGAACTCCATAAAGCATATCTTTATGTGGGATTTTAGTTTTATGGATTTTGGATAGGCTCAATGTTCCTGAATTGTACCAGCTAGATTGGCATCACTTATCCCTTGCTGTCAACTGATACAAAGAAATACTAGCTAAGCATGCAGTCTACACAGGAGCAAGGATGTTACTGAGATACCAGTTCAGTTCACCATCTGTTTGCCAGTCACGAATATGGAGCCAGTTATCAGTCGATCAGTTTGCTGTTGGTGAGCCGTTTGAGACAGTTCATTGGGTTACTTTTTAAGTATGTGAATACTATGGTACAGAGTAATTAGCAGTGTTTCACACAGATACATTCTCACAGAGCCCAAGGGCAATCCTACTTTTCTACCTGCCTCCACACAGATCAGTTACTATTGCATGCCACTTGTGAACCAATGGTATAAATAAACAAAACAGTCAGCCACCAATTATAAGTAGACACTCTGTTTTTAAAAGTCATACAATTTGATGTTCATTCAAATCTGTGCTATTTATGTTATTTCACAGCTGTGCATTTATATACAGTCTTATTGGGAGGTGTAGTTTTTCCCCTCACATCATTTAATAACCTGGCCTGGCCTTCCATGACCAAAATCAATCTCATCTACTATACAGATGCAGAAGCCCCTGCATGACAAGGAAATGAAACTCTACCACCATGGCTAGAGCATCACTGGTCAATAGACAGACAAGTAGATTAACTATTTGATTCACAGGGGGTTATGCTGTCAAACAAGGTATATTACTTAATGTGTTCACCACGGAATTCTCAGCACCTCTAAATATGCTTTGTGCAACATCATACTCGCCTCCTTCAGCTATTCCCATACAACCTCCGTCTTAGTCTTTGACTTGGTATTGGTCACCTCAAGGTTTATTGCCCTTGGGGACTTCAATATTCATGTTGAAGCTGTCCTGATAGGAACAGTTCAGGACTTCATAGCTGCCATTACAGCCTTGGGATTGTCATGAGGTGAAGAAATAGTTGGTTAGTGTGCAACTGAAAGAAAACTCAAAGCAACCAAACATGGGTGAGATTGCATTATTGTGCCTACTCTGTAGAGGTATTGGCAGCTTACTTCATAACCACCATTGTGCCCATACAATGCCCTGAGCTTCTCAGCATTAAATTATGTCAACTTAACTTTGAAGATTCTTTGAATGTTGCAGATACAGTACAGAATTTTACGTCATATCCACATGGAATGTGTGGAGACATTATTTTGTGGAAATTTGGATAGGCCATCCTACTTTTCCCAACCACTGAACAGTTATAGCTCTAGTAATTCTTAATCTTTGACAGCTCTCTTTACCATTGTTTTACTTCATAGTGGGAAATAATACAAATAAAATCAGTTGTTACAAGATTGATTCATTAATTCCTGCTCATCTACGATGGAAATCTTTAAAAAAATATATCAACAAACTTATCATTAATCTTTTGCCCAAAACAGGTTCTTAATCTAAATTCTAAAATGATGTCAGTTCTCTTATCTTCTGAATTTCAACCCCCCACCCCCCACCCCCACAATATGCTAACAGATTCAGGCAGGGTTAACATGACTGAGCAAGGACTCAATTGCCCTAAGCTGATACTGGCATAATGGAAGAAGCAGGGGTTGAAGTAGTCATTTCTGCTGGCTTCATTTCACATAACGTGTGTGTGCCAATGAAATTCAGTATCCCATACCTCTACACATATTCATAGAGAGATGATTTTCAGTTTTTCACTTTAATTCTGGCACTGAAATGATATATTTAATCTCACCATGCAATTGGCCTCGGCACAAGTAAAATTGTTTAAATCAAATGTGGCTTTAATTTGTTGAGCTAAGACACAAGCTTCCCACTCCTGTGACAAATTACTGAAAAAGCAAATCAAACAATGGCAAATTTACATCAGCCTGTTGCATGGAAGTAGATGTGAAATATAGTTCAAGATTTAATTAGCAATTTAACCTATTCTAGTCTCAGTGTTAAAATAGAAAACACTGGCATTTCACATTTTAATTAATATTTAGCTCTGCTCTTACCATAGTTAAAGCAGAAGGCACTACAGGTTTTGGTTCAGTCGATTTGTGGACCTGAAGGTACATGGTTACCCCAATCCCAAGGTTCATATGCACAGGGACCACCCATTGTCTCCCACGTGTCAACAACTCTTCTCACTGCACAGCTGAACATTTACCATTACCCTAGTTTTCTTTCTGTCCTGTGCCTGTATCCAAGAGCTTGAAGCTTTAGTTTAATGCTTAACTATTCTTCCATTCTAATGCCTTTGCGCCTCCATGGAGCCTCTGTGATTTTCCATACACCATATCCACACCTATACCAGACAGACACTATTGGGCCAGATTTGCCCAATGCATTTCAGTTAGGATGAGTGATTCCCCTTTGGCTACAGTCTGTCTTAGTTTCTCTGATTATCTACATACAGCTAGTCTGCTTTCCAGACCTTTTGCCTTTTTTTTTTTTGCAACTTATCCGTCAGCATCTCTCCCCTCCATGTATACAACTATGTATGTTACTTGGCTGTTCAATATGACATTTTATATGTGTCCAGCTGAATGACAATGCAATGGTGCCTTGTTCCGCCAGCTTGTGTGTCTGCATGTGTAAATTGTTATTTAGAATGGGAGGTGTGGTGGCACATGCCTGCTCTGGCCTATTTCGTTTTGCCCTCCAAAGTCTCCCCAACACTTAGAGAGGCTTTTATTTCTCTCCAGTAGCTGCTGCCACCACCTGACCATTGTATAGAACTGCCCACTGGGAGGGTCAGGGCTCCCAGCTTCCCTTCCAAGTTCTGAGGCTTTGCCTCTGTGTCTTCTGCTGCCCAGTGCCTGGTCACCACAGGGACACTTTACTGTCTAGCACGCCCCTGGATGAATAGCCACTTGCCAACTGCCTGCCTTTCCCCTGGTGCTCCTTTTAAAATAGCATGTCTGAGATGGTGGAGGTCTATCTGCTACAAAGAACCACTACCAGCATTAAAAGTTATAAAGTATTTATTAAAAAGAAAATGTTCATAAGTATACTTTTAGCGCAGCACCAAACTGAGCAAGGAATAAAAAAGAAATAGGTAAAACACAAATCCTCTTTCCCTTTCTATATACCTGCCTCATCAAATGTTAAAATAGGACTGGCCCCCTTTTCTTAGGATGTTACAGATCCCTGTAGAATCTCCTTTACCTTGAAACTTGCTCCAGCTCTTCAGGTAAGCACATAGTCAATGGCTGCCTTGTCTGTGGAGACGTCTATGTCCTACCCTGGATGCAGCACCCAAGGAAAAGAGACCTCCTTCCTGTTGCAAGGAGTTTTTATCACCTCTCTTTTACCAACTCACTGACTAGGTCAGGGAAATGTTTCCTGGAGCTTCTTCCAGGAACTTCTTCCTGGACCTTTCTAGTCTAAATTTCTCCCCCCCCCCCCCCAATCTCTGTTTCCTGCTAGGAGGGGGAGAAAAGAGGAAGCTTGACCACCCCATTGTCTCTAGCTAGATCTATTAGCATTTGTGTGCAGGTAAGCTGGAAAGCAATTGGACTACCTGTTCTCTGCCCCAGAGGGGGGGGGGGATTGATTAAAATGCCCAGGGGACATTTTGCTAATTTCAAACCTACCAGGAAAAAAATGCATTTCTTCACAGGAAGCATGAAAGCCTCTACAAGCTGCTACTGCTCCCCAGGCTGCATAACTTTGGTGCATTCTAGAATCACATTAGTACAACCCCACCCCCTCAAAAAAAATCATGGATGAAGACAGATACCATAGATGGAAAAATTGGGGGAGTGGAGCAGGAAGAAGCACTGTTGGATCCATTGTCATATACCATGCTAGTGAAGAGACAGATTAAGCAAAGAAATTTGGTAATACAGAATGTCATGAGCATTTCTAATTTAAGTTAGTTCTAGATCCTACCACAATGCTACTACTAAAGCTAGCCACACCCTGTCACCTCATCTGCTGCCCCTTCCTCTTGCCTCTTGTTGGCCTTCCTTACCTTCATATGGCACTGTCTGACTGATTGTTCCCAAACAGCAGGAACAGGTGCATTGAGACATTGATGTGAAGGCAAGGGTAACTTCTGTTGAGGTAACAGAAGCTTCTGCCTTCCACAATGTATTGTTCAAAGAGCACTGAACATCAGTGCTAGAAATCTGCTTCTTCTAACATTTTGAAAGCTATACTGATAAATGCTTCTCTTTGTTGGGTTTTACAACCTACTTACTCTTGTTTTTATTCAGCAACATTATCCATGACATAAAAATTCAGTAGCAACCAACCCAGTATGACTTTGCTTCTTCATTGTCCAGGAACAGGCAAGCAACTGGATCATTTACAGATGATGAGGGTCTGACTGTCTGGCCATGCTTAGGCTAGTCTTTGGAGAGCCATTTGCACTGTTAACTCATCATTTGAGTGTCACCGTTAATGTGCCTGCTGCACTATCTGTACTAGCAATTGCTTCAGGGTTTGGCCTCCAAATGCTCTGAAGCTTCAGTGTCTGACAAATTAGAGGAGGAATATAATCTAAAAACGTTGAACTATGACTCCATCTTGGGAGACAACCCTGGCTTTATTTCCCCTTCCCCCGCTTATGGCTAGACCTGAACACATTTCTCATAATGGGCATTACAACTTTAACAGCTTAATAGCATGAGAAAGGCATTAGGGCTGAATTCATGCAGCTGCAGTTAGGAGAGACCTTTGTAAAATGTCATGACATGGCTTGAAGGAGGAGCGGACAGGGGATTATAGGGGAGGTGGAGGAAGAATGAGTAGTACCTTTCCCTTTAAAGACTTCTTTACATCTCAGCATCACCCCTTTTCATTAGAAAAGCTTTCAGAAATTGCAGCACTTTTCAACTGACTCATGTGGCCTTTATGGCTTCCAAGACTTTTGAAGAGAGAAGGTTAGTTATTCCACAGAAAGGGCAGTAATGTAGAAAACCAATATACCTGCCTGGAAAGCCAGTGGCAGAGGAGTTTTCTGAACATCTTTATGTAAGGATTTCCCTATTCATAGCTTACCTAACATCTAACCCACCAACATGACAACAGCTCATCAGTAATGCTGTAGATTGCCAGATGCTCAACACCTTCATCCTAACCTTATTTTAAAAGGCCATGATAGATGCTGATAGGCTACATTCAACAAGTTGTGTTGACCTGTTCTGTTGTTTGCCTAAGAAAATGTTAAGAGTACATTCAGAGCCATAGTATGTTTCCCTTAGTCAACAGGCCTAGAAGGGTATAACACTGTTTAGGATTGTAGTGATTCATGAAAAAGTTACTAGTGTTTTAAAATGAATAAAGGCCAAATAGTCATGATGCTAAACCCTGACCTGCCTCACTTTCCCCACAGCCACACAGAGCTGTAGGGCAGGGGTAACAAATATGTGGCCCATGGGCCAGCCCAACAAGCCTCCAATCTGGTCCGAGAGCAACTGACTCTGTGCTGCTTCCTGCTTCTAACTTCACAGCTTTTTTTTTGGCCAGTCTCTCCTATTTCCTGCTTCAGAGGAGAGAGAGAAAGCCTTCCCTAGATTGGATTAGGGTTTCCCCCTCCTCCTCTGGAAAGGGAAGGGGAGGAAAAGAGCCATAGAGAAGTGGGAACTGGCATCTCATGGGACTTTTTGGGAGACCAGCAACATTTTATTCCAGGAATAAGCTTTTCTGTGCAAGCACACTTTTTCTTCTTCAGAGACAGAAAGAGGAAGAGCCAGAGGGAGCATACCAGAAAGAGAGATAGAGAGAGAGAGAGCTGTGTTTAAGACCAAAAACATTTTATTCCAGGTATAAGCTTTTGTGGGCAAGCACACTTCTTCAGAGAGAGAGGGAGGGAGGGAGAGATCCAGAGAGGGGGGAGTACCATGGCACTTGGAGAGATTCCATTTCTAACAGATGTGGGGGGGAAAACCTAACAGCATAGCTTGCATTCCTTATTAGTGAAAGGGAGCAAGAATACAGCAGCACCTTAATGACTAACAAAATTTGTGGCAGATCATGAGCTTTCATGAATCACTGCTCATTTCTTCAGATACTGCTGGAATGTGAGTCCATCTGTCCTTACATCTTGGAGAGTGAAGTGATTTCAGATGCCAAATGACAACAGCAGGCATTGGTAATGAGAAAAGAAACCTAGGTCTCAATTCAGTCCAGGAGTTTGTATTGTCTTGAGCTTCCTGATCAGTTGCAATTCAGCACTCTCTCTTTCCAATCTCCATTTGAAATTCCCTTGTAAGAGAACTGCTACTCTTAGGTCAGCAACTGAATGGCCCGGAAGGTTAAAATATCCCCCCCCCCCCCTGGTTTTTGAATGCTGAGGTTTCTAATAGTAGTAGAAAGAGTCCAGTAGCTGCTTTAAAGACTAAAGAAATTGTGGTAGAGTATGTGCTTTTGTGAGTCAATGCTCACTTCTTCAAACTTATTGCCATTTATTCTTTGCATCCCCCTGGACTGAATCCTCCTGTACCAAAATGAGACCTAGTTTTCCTGTCTCATTGCCAATGCTGATATCTCCACACCCCTGTATATCACACCAGTGCTGATATCTCCACCCATCTACATAACACACCTAATCCAATCATGCCTGCTATTGCCATTTGGCATCTGAAATCATCTTTATAAAGTTTATATCTCTGGGATCTTGTGTTACATTTTATGGCACACGTGGCCTGGCCCAACAAAATGACATTTATGTCAGATCAAGCCCTTGTAACAAATGAGTTAGACACCTCTGCTGTAGGGAATCTCATTTTAAAAATCAGCAGGAGCTTGATTTGGCTCAGAACTCAAGAATGGGGAGAGGAGAATTTCCTGTCCCCTGCACCATTTTCCGAAGCCAAAATGGCCCCAAGGAAAGTTATTTCCTTGGAAGGGGGAAGCAGGAGTCCCTCCTACTCCCACTGTGTGTCTGTGTGGAAAGTGAGATGGACCCAACTCTTTAAAAACCATTGTTTAGTTTACCCTTGAGTTAGCATGAGTTTGAGGATGGAGAAACTCCTGATATAGTTTATAATCGGCAGTTTAGGAGCAGGCACTTGACTGGCTCACCTGCTAATCTATGACCCTAAACCAGCATCTTTGAGCTGTATCAGTCATGCAAGGTCACTTTTATTTATTCACATGCTAGGAAAGCACCAGACTTTCCTCATTTCATATAAGGCATAACACCTAAATCACAAGATGTTTTGCTGTACACTGCATTTATCAGGCCACATCTGTGAGTATTGGGTGAATTTCTGGAGGTCTCACTTCAAAAAGGATGTGGGCAGAATGGAACTGGTGCAGAAAACAGTAATGAAGATGATCAGAGGCCTGGAGATCAAGCCATACGAGGACAGGCTGAAAGACTTGGGAACGTTCAGTCTGGAGAGGAGAAAGTTGGATGGAAGGGAGCTGTTCCTGTTGGCAGCAGAGGAGAGGACTCACCATAATGTATTTAAATTATGAGCAGAAAGGTACTGGCTGGATATTAGGGATTTTTTATTTTTATTTTTTTACAATAAGAGTAGTTCAGCAGCGGATCAACCACCTAGGGAGGTGGTGAACTCCCCCTCACTGGTAGTCATCAAGGCAGCAGCTGGATGAACACTTGTCAGGGGGGGCTTTAGACTACTCCTGTGTTGAGCAAGGGGTTGGGCTTGATGGCCTGTATGGCCTCTTCCAACTCTATGATTCCATGATGCTATGATTCTGGGTATAATTGAGTCCAATATTATGAAACTCAGGACAAGGCACAGGGTCATGGACCATATGTGTACTATCAGGATTTTACCTAGTTTCATTTCATCAGGTTATCAGTAAGTATTCTGAAAGTGAATAGAATTCCCCCTTTTTTCTCATCTAAGTTACGGTCCAACCCTATGCAGAGTTTCTCCAGTCTTTAACACTTGTATATGGTTGGAGTGTTAATCTTATTTCCACAAGGTTGTTATTTCAGGATTATCAGGGGTGGGGTGGGGGAGAATTACAGGTCAAGATTTGCAGGAAAATTGAAAGGTCCTCTTTGGATACATTCAAGATTAAATTGCAAAAAAGCAGCATATTTAAACTTCCTTGTATTTTTTAAAATAATTTTAAAATACCTTAAGCAATGTTATTGCTATGCTTCCTTGTGCCGTTGGCATGCATATTTAGTACATAGGTTAGTTTTCTTATTTGAAGGGTTGCCTCTTCCTGTAGCATACAGACTGCCAGTTCATTTATGGTTCTCAAGCCCTTCTCTCTGTACCTCTTTCTGGTTAGGTGAGATGGGTGGCAACCAGAGATGCTTTCTTTTCAGTGGAAGCTCCCTGCCTTTGGAATATTCTCCCCCTTGAGGCTTATCTTGCACATACCTAGCTATCATTTAAGTACCAGACCAAAACATTTATTTCTAATAAATGTTTTGAGCAGTTCTCTCAAAGCTTGAGTGTCACCCTCTGCGTGGCTAGAGGCTGGGAGAAAGCTGAATGGAGATGAAATGTCTTTGGTTTGGGATGGTTCATCTCTAAGAGGTGAAGGGGTAGCTGTCACTGTTTTAGAGGGAAGTGGATTAGGACTAGCCACGCAGAGGGTGACAAACAATATTGACTGCCTATCAAGATCTAGAGCAGGGGTTCTCAACCTTGTTTTTGCTCATGGCCCCCTTCTGAGCCTCATTTACCTCTGTAGTCCCACTCATAGTGCTGTTAGCTAGAGAAATGGTACTTTATAATCTGCACTGTTTAATAAACAGTTTAGATTAATAATCTAAGCATATAAAGACAAAGTATTTGTAGTAGCTTACAAAAATTCTTAAAGACATAAAATCTCCTTCCCTTCCTCTCCCTGCAACAGACACCCTGTGAGGTAGGTGGGGCTGAGAAAGCTTTGAGAGAACTGCTCTTGAGAGAACAGCTCTGAGAGAACTTGTAACTGACCCAATGTCACCCAGCTGGCTGCATGTGAAGGAGTGGGAAATCAAACCTAGTTCTCCCAGATTAGAGTCTGCTGCTCTTAACCACGCCACCAAACTGGGAGTTGTCCAAAAAGACCAACACAAGCACATTTAACTTTAGAAAGAACTTCTCTCAAATGAAGGGGTTTGTGAAGAAGAAACTAAAAGGAAAGGTAAGGAGCATCAAATCCCTTTGGGAAGCTTGGAAACTATTTAAAAGTACAATACTGGAAGCTCAGATAAAATGTATACCACAGGTTAGGAAAGGTATGAATAGGTATTTTTAAAAGGCCTGCATGGTTAATGAACAGAGTAATGGAAGCAGTAAAAGGTAAGAAGGATTCTTTTAAGCAATGGAAGGCTAGTCTGAGTGAGGTAGAAAAAGAGGGGGGACCACAGGCTTTGGCAAATGAAATGCAAGTCAGTGATCAGACAGGCAAAAGGGAACTATGAGGAACATATTGCAAAAAACATAAAGACTAACAATGAAAAGTTCTTCAAATACATTAGAACAGAAAGCCAGGCAAGGAGTCAGTGCGGCCCTTGGATGACCAAAGGGTGGAAGGATTACTAAAGGATGATAGGAAATGACAGAGAAAATGCATTTTTGGCCTCTGTTTTCACTGTGGAAGATGGGAGATACTTGCCCATTCCAAAACCACCAATTTCAGGAGGGGTGTTGAAAGACCTGGGTCAGATTGATGTGACAACTGAGGAGGTCCTACAACTGATGGCAAAATTAAAAACTGACAAATCACTAGGCCCAGATGGTATACAACCAAGAAATGTGAACTTGTGGCTCTCCTGACAAAAATATCATTAAAATCTGCCTCCTTTCCCAAGGACTGGAAGATATAATCCCCATTTTTAAAAAAGGTTTCAGAGGAAATCTGGGAAATTACAGGCTGGTCAGTCTAATGTCAGTACCAGGTAAATTGGTGGAATCCATTATTAAAGATAAAAAGTAGGCACATTGATGAGCAAAGGTATTGCAGAAGAATCAGCATGGATTCTGTAAGGAAAGAATCTTTCCTCACTAACATTTTAGAGTTCTTTGAGGAGGTGAACAAATATGTGGACCAGGGCGACCCAGTCGATGTTGTTTACCTAGACTGCCAGAAATCTTTGATAAAGTTTCTCATCAAAGGCTCATAAGTAAACTCAGCAGTCATGGGATAAGAGAACAAGTCCTCTTGTGGACTAAAAATTGGTTAATTAACAGGAAACAGAGAGTGTCTTTAAATGGGCAGTTATCAAAATGAAAGGTGGTAAGCAGTAGTGTAGCACAGGTCTCAGTACTAATTATTTGGAGCTGGGAGTAAACAGTGAATTGGCTAAGTTTGCTAATGACATTAAGTTTTTCAGGGTGGTGAGAACCAGGGAGGACTGTGTGGCACTCCAGAGGGATTTGTCAATAATGGGTGAGTGGACCTCAACATGGCAAATGAGGTTCAACATGGGCAAGTGCAAAACAATGCACACTGGAGCTGAAATCTGAATTGGCAGTAACTTACCAGGAGGGAGATCTTGGAGTTGTGGTAGATAACTCACTGAAGATGTCAACTTTGTGTGTGACTTCAATAAAAAAAAGGCAAATATTATTCTGGGGATTATTAGGAATCTGAGAACACCTGGTTGCATTAGTACTGTACTGCAATGCACCATACTAACATTTTTTTGCCATCAGACTATCTCTCTGCCTTAGAGATTTCTAAGTACCAGAGTATTTTCACTTTGGCACATTTCAATCCTTGCCCTCAGGTTTTCTGGAAGGCAGATATCTTCACATTCCTTATTCCCAACTGGTTTGTCCTTGTCAAATGGGAAAGGTTGAGACAGTTGATCACATATTATTATACTGTCCCTACTATAATGATATACTTCCCCAATATATTACACCAATTTCAATAAATTCCCCAGAAAGATCAGAGCAATTCTATACTTCCCTCGTTCTTTCTGACTTCTCTAAAGAAATTACTCATAATGTAACAAAATTCTGTATAACTGCATGTGCAATGCACACACCCCTCTATTGTGAAATGTGTGCAAGAATTTTGAAATGCTGGATTATAATAGCATATACAAACCTTTTTTGGTCTCGGTATTGCAAATGGCAGTTTTTATTGCTTTTATTAATACTTTTCAAGCTGATCTTGTATTAAAATAAACTGAACTGTGTGAGATATCTTTTTCCTTATCTTTCCTAAATGTCACCACTGTAAACTCCTAATACCACATTAAAAACAACTTTATTTTATCTTTATTTTGGGAGGCTTTAAAAGAGGGAGGTCATTTTCAACTAACGTCCTACTCTACCCATATGTAAAGATACATCCATTCTGTTATGGGTGGCCTCTGCTAGCAAGGCTTCCATTCCCACAGCAGGCAAAGAGAGGCAAGAAGGTCTGACTTCTATCAGCTTGGTCCCATGAGCAGGAAACACTGCCAGTGCCATCTGCACACTATCTTCCTTAATGATTTGTGGCTGAGCCAGAAAGTGTAAAGGAAGCTTCTCCATTAGCTTGGGAAGAGGCTGGAAGCATCATAACCCACTTGCCCCACATACAGAGAGGCCTTTCTAGAAGGAGGGAGGGAAAAGACTGACCTGCATTGCTCTGAGAGTGAAGATGAGGGAAGAGCCTATAGAGCTTCAGGCACAGAGGGAAGTGGTGAGGGGTAGAGAAAATGGGTCTGCCTTGGACCCACCCAGTGACCTGTGGTTAGTGCCATGAGTGCCATCAGCCACAACGAGTGCCAAGCCCCACAAAGGCTATGGTGGTTGTCATTACATGGTGCTGAGCTGAGGAGGCACATGCTTAGCTCAATATCTGGCAGAGGAATTCCAGAGGCTGACGAGCTCTGCTTTTCTCAGGGCTGCACGATGAATTATGAGGGGTGACAGGAGGAGGAGGTTATAGCGACAGTGGGTAAGCTTCAAGGATAGGGTAAGGACTGGAAGGGAAAGATAACCATTGGTGAGAGGAGGACACCACATGCTGTGTGGTTGAGTGCCCCCCCCCCAGCACAATCATCTTATATTCAAGGTCTTCCTTTTTAGTAAATATGGTTTACAAACTTCATATTCCATACTGTTCTCAGCTTAAGCTATTTTTCATATGTTCTTTTTTTTTTGTAAATTTTTTTTTATTTTTCCAAACATTAAAAATAATACATTTATCTTATACAAATCCATTTTTCCATATTATATAACATTTTGTTCTGTTTGTATAATCTTGTTTTTATCTTATATTAACGGTTTCCCACCACATCTGAAGCATAACACATTTTCCACTCTATCCAAAATAGTAATACTTATATCTATGTTTACATTTCTGGTAACGGTCATATTTCTTAAAAATACTTATACATTAATTCTTACTTTCTATATTCTTATATAGTTCTAAAAATAAAAAACAACTTCTTTGTCTAATTATCCTTAATACATTCATATACTCTAATTCTATTACTTTATATTATTATAACCATGTATAAATGCAATTTTTCATATCCCAGTATTTTTCAACATATTCTTTCAAATCTTTCCAATCTTCTAAAAAGGTCTCTGAGTACAGATCATTCAATTTTCTAGTCCATTTATCCATTTCAGCCATATGTAACAGTTTTTTCAACCATTCCCACACCTCTGGTATTTTTTCATTTTTCCAATTTTGTGCATACACCATTCTTGCTGTTGTTATCATATACCATATTATTGTCCTTTTCTTTACATTTATCTCTTCTAGTTTAAGTCCAAGCAATAACATTTCGGGCCACTTCTTAAATGTACATTTCAAGATTTTTTCCATTTCTACATGTATTTTTGACCAATAAATCTTTGCTTTATCACAAGTCCACCACATATGATAAAAAGAACCTTCTTTCTTTTTACACTTCCAACATTTGTTAGACATATTCTGACCAATATTTGCAATTTTTTTTGGTGTCATATACCATCTATACATCATTTTAAAACAGTTTTCTTTTAAGTTATAACACGTAGATATACTCATAGTATTTTTCCATAAAAATTCCCAAGATTCCATTTCAATGTCTTTGTTAAAGTTTATCGCCCATTTTACCATTTGTTCTTTTACCATTTCATCAGCATTAAACCATTTTAGCAAGACTTTATACATTTTAGAAATCTTTTTCTTTTCCACCTTCCTCCCAAACTTGTTCTATTTCATTGTTTTTTCCCTAAAACCGTGTTTTTATCACTTCTATACATATCATATATTTGTCTATATCTTAGCCAACCATAATCAAAGTCCATCTGATGCTGCTCTTTCAATTTGAAGTCTTTACCATGTCTTGTTAATAAGTCTCTATACTTCAACCAATCTTGTCCTTTGTACCGTGATGTTGGATGCAAAACTTCTGCAGATACAATCCACATAGGTATCTCTTCTGAAAAAAAGTTTTTATATCTTGTCCACGTATCCATTAGTGTTCTTCTCAAATAATGATGTTTAAACATATTGTCCACTTTTGTTTTACCATAATATAAATATGCATGCCACCCAAATCTACAATCATGACCTTCCAGGGACAATAACTTTCTATCTTGTAACATAGTCCATGTCCCTACCCAGGTCAAACATATTGCATCATGGTATAACCTTAGGTTTGGTAATTGAAACCCTCCTCTTTCTTTAGCATCACACATTATTTTCATCTTAATTCTTGGTTTTTTCCCTCCCCACACAAACTTAGACAATTCCTTCTGCCAACATTTGAATGTTTTTACATCTTTCACAATTGGAATAGTTTGAAACAAAAACATTAATCGTGGTAACACGTTCATCTTAACCACCGCAATTCTACCCAGCAATGACAAATTCAATACATTCCACTTTTTAATATCCTGCATAATTTGCAACCATACTTTTTCATAATTATTTTTATAAAGATCAATATTTTTCATTGTTAGGTTTACACCTAGATATTTTGTCTTTTTCACCACCTCACATTCTATAAGTTTTTGTAACTCATTTTGTTTCTTGTTTGACATATTTTTGCACATTACTTTCGATTTGTTCTTATTTACATAAAATCCTGCTAAGTCACCAAACTCTTTTACTCTCTGTAACAAATATGGTAGTGTGGACAAGGGGTCTTCCACTATGAACATCTATTTTTCATATGTTCTGATATCTGTCAAGGTGATTATGCTCTGCCTTTTCTCATATGGAAAGAGAGAT
The DNA here is from genome assembly GCA_029233225.1 of Lepidodactylus listeri. NCBI lineage: Eukaryota > Metazoa > Chordata > Lepidosauria > Squamata > Gekkonidae > Lepidodactylus > Lepidodactylus listeri. Next base: position 114,341,744 of record JARCFY010000002.1, on the reverse strand, counting down.
GACCCAATATAATGTTATCCAGAAATATGTAATTCATGAATCAAATCACTAGACTGAATATGCCCTGCTATCTAAAAGCCATATGTATACTTTTATTTTCCATTCCTAAACTAAGCTAGTTTGTGTTCTACAAAAGTATTTATATTAACCACCCTTATTATTAACAACATCATCACGAGGAGCAGAAGTGACAAATGGAAATCACTTGGACAGAGATATTGTGAAGCATGGAAGAATAATGAAAATGCAAGACCCAGAAAAGCTAAGATTGCATAATGAAAGAAGTGGAATTATGAGGTAGAGAAAAGTCTCTGACAAAATGTACATGGAGACAAGCAGATGTGGCAGAGTGTGTGATATGCCAGGAGGAACAGAGATACAGGCAGGAGAGAAATGATGGATATTTGAGAGAAGAGGGAGCAATGAAATGCTAAAGGCTTTTTCTTTAATTTAGTGCCAGATCAATATTGCTGGAGACTCATCTTCTCTGTTTATCCTCTCACCATGAAAAAGCTGGGCAGCATTTCAACCTTTAACTCCAACCCCACCTGAACTCATAACATGCAGAGATTGCCTCTCAGAGTCAGAGGATAGTGCATGTCCAGACCTTAATTTGTCTACTGGGATTACTGCCTACCTCTAGAAGAAAGACATGTTTACCAGCACATAAACATCTATGCAATGAACTTAAATAACTCACTTTGCCCAGGCCATCTGGAAGACTATCAGTAGGAAATGCTTTAGGATAATGATTTCCTTGTCATTTGTGGGTCTCTGGTATGAAACACTAACATGTATATTAGAACTCAGTGTGGGGGGAGGGGAGCCTTAATAGAGTATTGTAGGGTTTATCTATTACTAACCCAGGGAGTTCAGAACAGCTTATATGGAAAGTTAGTTCCAGTCAAGTTGAAAACAGACAGGGTGAGGCAGAGGTGAGGCAAATAAATGAAGTCTGTAAGGCCACAAATGGCAACAGGAGGATGTAGCAGGAGCAAGTCTGTGGCCAGGACTAGAAGCAGCCTCCTGGTTTCTTTTCAAAGACATCTAAGTTAGTGGCCACCCCCAGATCTTATAGCTGTGAATTCTATTAATGTTTGCAGCCTCCAAAACCCTCCCCTCTTCCCTTGTTGGCACATAACAGAAAGCACCTTTTTAAAGGTGGAGGACAGACTGGCAGAATGAAGCGCAAGGGAAGCGGGGCAAAAAGACCCAGGCCAATTTGTCGCGAGGCTTTCCGGCCACACTGTGTGGACTGATGCAGAACCATACCAGGGAGGAGGTGGAATGGGGCGTTTGCACTGCGGGGCATCCCCTGGCAGTGGTGCCCCAGTTGTGCATGGCTTTGGTCCATTTCACCAACCTGTGCATAGGCACAACAGCAATTGGGGCAGGATCCCATGGTTAAGAGCTTTAACTCCACAAGCTGGAAGCGTCCCCATGGGCAGTTGTGCGCTCAAGCGAACAGCACACATGGCTGGTTATACCGGATCAGCAGGTTCACATTACTGGTGCTGCTTGATTGTGGCTTATTTGTGTCCACACTTCCAAGAAGCAGGATCAACGCGCATCCAAATGGCTTGCCACAGCTTTTACCTGGTACTTTTTAAAAGCGGGATCAAAATGCTTCAGGACGGGGTGAGTATGGCACGGGAATGCTAGACAGCTGTGGCTGTGTGAACCGGCCCACTTAATCCACTTGAGAAACATGCCTATATCGGGCCAAACTGCCAGTCTGAACTCAGCCAAAGTGTGCGCAGCAAGCCATTTATGCCTCATGAAGACTTCTGTCTCTTGTATTCTTAGAATAATATAGTTAGGACATTTTCAGCTTTAAAATAAAGTTTAAGAAAATATTATTATTGTCCATACATGGCCTACATAGGTATCAGAAGGTAAGTAGGGCCAAAACTGAAAAAGCCCCTTTCTCTGAAACAGAAGCTCGATCTCCTTTTCTGAGAAAATGGAAGACTATTTTTACATTATCTGAGTTGGTATGAGAAGGATTTAGAGAGGCCTCATAGATTCCTGGACTACCCCTGTAGATCCTCAGGAGTCCACAGACCACAATTTAAGAAACATTGCTCCATAAACTTTCTTTACACCCTTCACAGTTTCATAATGCTTTGTCCTGCCACCCCACCTGGAGCCTTCTGTCTTCAGAACTAAATACTTTTAAATGTTTTAGCCAAATCTCTACATCTCATAGGAATTAGTTGAAGAGTGGGGATGCCAGCAGCCTCCCAACCTCTGTGGCTACTTGGTAGGCTGACAGGAGGGAAGTATGCTGATACACTGATGGCCTGTCATCATTTCTGGGGCAAACCTGAAAGTGACATCATACCACTGTAGGATTCAGCAGAAACTCTGTGATAAAACCATTCTGTATAAGGCCTGAAAATGATGCATGCTATTGATACAATGACACTCTGTCCAGTCTCCTGCCAGGTGCCAGCCATTGGCTGGCAAGTTTACATAGAAGTCATTTTCTAAATCTTTTCCCATTCTACAATAACCTTTCAGAGATGGTTACGCGGAATCCTACAATTATACCATACCATACATTTATATAAAAGGATTTTAATACTAACCATTTTGTTTCAAACCCTTTTTAATAAATAATGCCTAATATGGAATTTCCATTTTCACTGGTAGTTGGCAGCTAAAGCAGCTTGGGGAGGAATTCATCCCTTTCCAGTTTTCTGTGGGATTGTGTCTTCTTTGACATATGGAGCAGCCCCCGCCCCACCTACTTTCATGATCTGATCTATAGATTTTATATCCTTCATCAAATCACAGTGCATCACAGACAGAAAAAGTAACATAGAACCGGAGGGATAATAGCACCATCTTGACCCAAAGTATGATGGTAATCATGAGATGTACACTCAGTTCAGACGTCACATGAAACCATGCTTTATTTTAACTAAGGTTAGTTTGTAAACTAGGATTCAGCTCACAGATGATCACTCAAATCCTGCTTTGTCTTAAAAAAATTCTTATTTCAGTGCCCTCTCTCTATAGCCTAGGAGGGTATCTCTGGGGAACAAGATAAGACTGAACCAGGATTGAGTAAGATGTCCTCATTCAGATTTTTTCCCCCGCCAAACATTTGTGCTAGCTAAATCTAAGTTCACAAATGCACCCAGAATACTAAATAACTTGAAGGTGGTTGAGGTGATTCCATTTACAAAGCTGAACAAATCTTCATGGCAAATTTAACCCTATTGTCATTCCTCAGCTATCTGACCCAAGAAAGGGTCAAGGACAGGAAACCATAACTGTGTCAAATAATGGATGCAAGCAGATAACTCTTATGTGATTCACAGATATAATTCACCTGAAGAAAGATAGTGCTGCTAAATGTAGACCCTCTCTCAAAAATAAAAGGCACTTAGGGTTGTTTTTTCCCCATAGCAGGTGGCAATTTTCTTAAATAGTCTGGTCTATCTGATCTTTTCTAGACTCGACATATTACATGTTGTTGTACAGTTTGAAGTGGGCAGTGCTGAGTTGTTTGTGATTACAGCTTTTAGCAGCTACTTTTTTGACTGTCTGAATGGCTGCTGATAATTGAAAACTTGTTCATTGGCATCATTCATTGGACTTTATTTAATCACAATTTCTCCTCTGGGAACTGGGAACTGACACTTTATCCTTTCAGAAGCCGATTCCTAAGGCAGGCTTTCTGAGTGGGTGAGCCTTTCTGGCACCAAGCAGACCCTGGCTCCAAGCAAACGGATTTGTAATTTAGATACTGTGGCTAGTCAATAGCTGTCTCGTCACTGGGCAAAACTTGTTCTACTCTTTTTGTGTTCCAAGAAGCCAGTCTATTTTCTAGATAAGAACCCACATGAAAGAAAAAAGTGTTTCCTTTACAATGGATTGGATGACTGCCATTTGCTCTACATCACCATTGAAAACATAGGCCACCCTGTGCTGCAGGCAGTCACTCTGCCTTTTAAAAAAACCCTGCAGAGTTTGATCAACGCTGCTCTGTTTATCAAAGTGGACCCTTGTTAATGGTGATTGCTTACATTTCTGTTTGATGAAACTATATACAGCCTATACTGCTTTTTGTTCTCATTTGACTGTCTCCTTTTCATCTTCTGCCTGCTTGCTATTTTAGACTCACTCCCCATTAGCCCCGAGAGAGAAGAAGGATCACAGAGTTGTAGATTCAAATTCCTTAGGCCTTTCTCTACTCTGTCATTTTATAAACATGTGTACATGTAATATCCCAAAGTTCTAAATATCAAATTCCTGTCATTTTAAGAAGATTAAGATACTGAATTTGAGCCCTTGGTAGGTTCTTCCCCTCCTAGCTTAGCTGACAGAGGGAAGTTGTTAACTTCTGTATAAATATGTTCACATGACCCTATGGGGACCAGTGAAAATGCTACTTCTTTGTCTGGCTTTAACAGGTGTGTTATAGACAGAAATTCAACCAGTTCGGCTTTCATAAGCATGGCAGTCTAATGCTAAAGTTGTGCTTTTAAAATGCCTGCCTCTTAAGCAGTACTGAAATGGATAAAATGTTGGTTAGGAAAATGATAACTACCCAAATATTCAATCTAAATATTTACAAGCATAGTTTAGTTTTATCAGTGAGAGGGCAGGATTGATAAACCCACCCCTTCAGAGCAGACCACAGGCCTCAGAGCAGACCATAGGTGTCATGACAACCAAGTGTCTTAGAAAGTGTGGTGGCCCCACTTGTAACTGAGAACCCCTTACTATATTAAAATCTAACCTCAGGCTCTTGAGCTGTTCCAGTTAGAGATGAGTGATTTCCTTCATTCTATTCTGTTATCGTTCTTTGAGTTTGCCTTGTTTTCCACTTTTTCTGTTGTCTAGTTTAACATGGACAATTTCTAATTTTGGAAGTGGCATAGGTTTGCTGCAGTTTTCACTTCACATATTTTCTTCTTCTGTTTACAGATTACTAATGTTCTTCAATGTATATACACCATCGTTAAAGGACAAAAACAAATCTCATTGGGGTTGCAAGATTACTTCAGCTCCCTGTTGCACTGTGGTTTATTCCATGTATGCACACATGCATTGATTAAATCACACTGCACAAGAGAATCCTTATGCAATCTTGCAATGCTCTGTGACTTTTTGCTCTGTGATTTAATCAGTGCACATATGTATTGGAGTGCAAAACCAAGGAAATGGGTGCAATCATATGACCCCATCAAGACTCTTGTTTTCACTATGGTTTAATCAGTTCTAATTATTTATCTGCTTTTTTAATTTGATGTGTTTATATACCCCTCCTGATACTATCAGGACACAAGGTGGGTAACAACTACAAATACTATATAAAAGTAACCATCAGTTAATACAGAGGTGTCGAACTCATTTGTTATGAGGGCTGAATCTGACATAAATGTCACTTTTTCAGGCTGAGCCATGTGTGTCATGAAGTGTAACACAAGGTACCAGAGATATAAACTTTATAAAGATGATTGCAGATGCTGAATGGCAATAGCAGGTGTGACTGGATTTGGTGTGACATGCAAATACAGAGGCTCATATCTACATCAGTCACGTAATGCATCTATATGTTTAAATTGTGGAGGGCAAAATAAACAATGTGAATGCAGATTCAGGAATGCTGAGGGTCATAGGCATCAACTTCAGGGGAGCTGGGGAGCTGGAGCCCGCCCCCAAACTTTCCCCCGGAGGCAAACAGAGCCTTGCACACACACCTCATGGCACCCCCCATATTGAAATCAGAGGGTTTTTTCCCTCTGCTTTCTGTCAGATGGGTTGGGACTGGGGGGGGGGAGTCAGGCAGGGCAGGGGCTTGCTTCCTGGAAGCTAAGCCCCACCCCCAACTCCCAGCAGCCCTCAGTTCAGCCTGTAACTACCTCTGCTAGTTACAAAATGGATTTGTAAAAGCCTGCTGGGAAGAAACTGGTTCACACCCTTGGGAATCAGTGTTCAAGGAGTACATAGTGTTTGTCCAGCAATACTGGAAGAACTGGCATCTGAATTCCCACATGTATTCACTGAGGAGTTAGGAGCATACAAAGGTCCAGCAGTGAATTTTCAATTGGACCCAACCATAACACCTATTTGTTTGAAGGCCCAGAATGTTCCCTTTGCCCTGAGACCAAAGATTTATGAAGAATAAAGCTACTATAGCAGAACCCTTTCATTGCCTGTTAGATAAAGGTACTCAATGGAAGTGGACTCACAAATGTGAAGAAGCTTTTCTAGCAATAAAGAAATTGTTGACCTCTTACTCTGCACTCACTCACTATGATGAACAGAGACCTCTGTCCATTACATGTGATGTGTCACTCTGGTTGCTCTTCAGATCGAATAATTCATAAGCCTCACCATTTGGAGTTGGGGCTGTCCTCAGTCACATACTACCAGATGGTACAGAACCATCAATTGCTTTTTATTCTAGGACCATAACCTCAACTGAAAGGAACTATGCTCAGATTGATAAAGAGGCATTGGCTATTGTGGCAGGGGTTTTAAAAAGTCATACTTATGTCAGAGGTGTCAGTGTCACAAGGGCTGGATCTGACATAAATGTCAGTTTGTTGAGCCACGCCATGTGTGCCATAAAATGTAACATAAGGTACCTGAGATATAAACGTTATAAAAATGATTTCAGATGCCAAATGGCAAGAGCAGGCTTGATTGGATTTGGTTTGATATGCAGAGGGGCAGTAGGTATGGAGCTATCAGTGCTGGTAATGAGACAGGAAACCTAGGTCTCAACTCAGTCCAGGAGGATCAGTCTAGGAGGATGCAAAGAATAAATGGACATAAATCTGACATAAGAAACCACAACATTCAAAAACCAATGGAGGAACATTTCAACCTTCCAAAACATTCAGTTGCTGAACTAAGAGTAGCAGTTCTCTTACAAAGAAATTTCCAAGAGAGATTAGAAAGAGAGACTGCTGAATGAAGCTCAAGACAATGCATGCTCCTGGACTGAACTGAGACTTAGGTTTTTTTCTCCCATTATCAATGCCTATTTTCATTTGCATCTGAAATCGATGGACTCACATTCTAGCTGTATCTGAAGAAGTGAGCAGTGACTCATGAAAGCTCATGCCCCACCACAAATTGTGCTAGTTGTTAAGGTAATACTGGACTCTTGCTCCTTTCCACTAATAAATATTGCAAGCTGTGATGTTAGGTTTCCTTCCCCCTTCCCATCTATTAGAACTGGAAAGGGGGATCTCTCCAGGTGAAATAATGTGTTGATTTCAGACTGGGCAAAATCTACGCAGTGCTAGTGATGATAATGAAACAAAAAGCAAAGCTGGGGGAGTTAATGTGAAGAGAGGCAGCTAGTGAGGAGGGAGGGGAGAGAGGGAGATGTGTTGGGACAGTAGTTGTATTTTTAAATAATTAGTTATTGACTTCCAGTCATTAAACAATGGAATCCAATCAAAGTGTTGTAATTCCTAATCAGGGTCTTTGTGAAAGAAAATAAAATCCAAGATAGGCACAAAGAAAAAAAATTAAAAACCCAACTTTTTAGACTTCCGGTAGCAGGTACTTTAATGGCGGGCGCTTCTCTCTGCTGCTGCAGGGGAGGCGACCTGCTCTCGGCAGGATAGAAGGGGTCCTGGACTGGAGCCGGACCCCCAGGGACCCTAGAGAAGGGACCCTGCCTGGGGTGCTTGAAGGTAGCTTCTCCTGGCGGTGGCGACCGCGGGATCGAGGCTCCTTCTTCCCCCTATAGGTTCGCCTTCCGCAGAAGCCTTCGGGGTACTCAAAGCGTAGCCGTGAAGCTGCAGAAAATGCAGAGCAGAGAAGCAACGGGCTCTCAGATACGCAATGGCTAAATCGTGAGTCTCAAATGATCTTTTGAAACTGAAGCGGAGGAGTGGGTTGGAGGATCGGGTTCCCCCCTCCCTTTAACTCACGGTCGGAGACTTTCCCACACTCTTGCTGTTATTCTGGAAGCGTTCCATTGATGCTGGAGTGCTGATCGCGCAGAAGGAGAAGAAAGCTCCTTAAAGGCATTAGTGTGATAAATCGATAGTATTTTCTTCAGGATCTCTTATCTAACTGTAAACAACTGAGAAAAGAAAGAAAAAATGGCAGGGAAAAAATCTCTCCGAAAGTCGGATGTTCTGTTCCTAGTTCAAAGGGTGAAATTACTGAGCTGAATGTAGCTTTGTCAACAGCACTGCGACCCCTGGTGGAACAACTGGCTTCAGTCAATATTAAATTAGATGCTATGCAAAAGGAAATTACAGAATCTGGTAGAAGAGCAGAGAGGCTGCAACAAGAACTCCTGGAAGTGAAAACTGCAGTAGATAAAAATGATTCAAGACTGCAGAAAATGGAAAAAGAAAAAGCTCTTCAAAAAGACAATGTCTTAAAACTTCAGATGGATTGCTCAAATTTCTTCTTGAGATTTCAGAACGTTCCTGAACAAAAGGGAGAGAATCTTAAGGAAGTGTTAAGTGAAGCACTGGCACCTGTGACAGGTTGGGAAGCAGAGAAACTACAAAGCGATATGGATATGACCTATAGGACATATCCAGAATTTGTCAAGAAGAAAAATCTGCCAGGTGAGATCATGCTAAGATTCTCTAAGATCAACGAGAGATATGGTGTTAAAAGCCACAAACAGAAAGGTTCTGAAGATCCAAGAAGAGGAAATTAAAGTTTTAAAGGATATACCATTTGAAATCAGGAAGAGAAGAAAAGCTTACAAGAGCTTGACTTTATGGTTGCAGTCAGAGACTATTTCCTATCGTTGGGACATCCCGGAGGGCTTGATGTTCAGCTACAAAGACAAGAAATATAAAATTGACTCTATTGAAAAGGCGAAAATATTTCTGGAAAAGCATAAGAAGAAGAAGGCAGAGACTGATCCGGAAGACTCCCTAGCACAGCAGAAGACTATGTATGGATTTGATGGCTCAGAAAGTGGAGAAGCTGAAGGAGAGGACTCGGACTCAGAGAAAGGGGTGGCTGCCCCTAAGTATCAGAAGGAAGGCAAGAAGAAAAGAAGAGAACCAAAGAAAAAATAAAGCTATAAATGTTTATGTTGTTATATCACACTATATCCTATAGAGTTCAAGTTTATGTTTTAAATTGCTTCATCTTCTGTATGTGACTCAGTTATCTAGCTTTTAAAATTAATTATAAACAGCAGGAAGGATTGAACAGTTAATACCAAGAAATAATATTGCTTTTCAGTTATTATAATGTTGGCTTTTTTAATATCTATGACCGCATTTTCTGTATACCTTAGGGTAGTTTAGTTTGTAGCTTTTAGTTTAGGTGTAGGGTACAAAATCAATAAAATCTTTTTTTAAAAACAAAAACAAAAAAACCCCAACTTTTCAGAATAAGGGAAAATAATTTCCTTTTAATTCCCCTTATCCCAGATGTATCTCTTTCCTGCCCCTCCTTCCTTTTTTAACCTGCATGTGTATGATCAGATATCAAATAAACAGCAGAGTGGGCAATTTCAATATAAATTGTGCCTGCCAGATGAATCCCCCCCTCCCTCTCTCTGAAGCAGTGTCAGTGTGTACACACAAAAGCTTATACCTGGAATAAAACTTTGTTAGTCTTAAAGGTGCCAAAGGATTCCATCTTTGTTCTCTCATGTGTGAGGAGACCTCAGCAAATAGAGTGAAGGTAGGCTTGGCTTTGTATTTGTCCCTGCATGATTGAGGGAGATGGGTGAAAGATGCAGCGACAGCAGCCCCAGGAAAATATTGTTATTCCTTATGCCAACAGCCAAGTTACCTGCCCTACAGTTACTGTTAATAAAGAGGCCTTCAGCCAAATGGAACAGGGTGTTTATTGTTTGCTCCACTATACAAAGGGTACTTCTTCACTCCTTATAGTCAACTGTTCTATAGCAGCAGAACAGCAAGAGAGAAGGCCGCCCATCTCAATTTTGGTGGTAAAGGACACCCAAAGCAGGGCCTTTGGAAGGTTCAGATGATCCCTCATGTACACTGACCCTGAGTCATACAGAGCTTTAAAAATCATAATCAACACTTTGAATGGAGCTCAGAAGCAAAAGGGCACAGGCATAATTGAGTTACCACCAGTTATGATTTTGACATTTACAATACTCATAAAGGAAGGCACCCACATTAATGGTTGATATGGTAAAATCATCATGACATGATTTTTAATTTATCAGTTTCACGTAAGTTTCATGTAACACCTTCACAGAGTGGTTGGTTTCTCTGATGTCTTTTTGCTGACTGTCACAATGTGGGGCAATTGCCTCTCCACAATGCACAGATGTTTAACCATTTTGGACTATTTTACCATGTCAAGGGGGAGCACAGGAATCAGGCTTCAGGCACACTGTTGGGATGTAATAAGTCCTCCATTTGTATTATACTGTTGCATTTTTTTAGACTGGTGGCTGCCTGCAAAATTCCAAAAATCTTCTGCCCCTTTTCTCTGCATTTCTTACATAAATATTTCCTTAGCTTATTTAAGCATGGTTTCCCCACCCCTGAAGAGTTTCACTAGCCTTATTAAAGCTCTTTTGGCTCCCTCAAATTCCTCACTTGTTTGGCTCAAAGAAGAGCCTCCACATTTGCCTTGAAAATAAATTCACAACTCTAGGTTATTCAGTTTAGATTTACGGATGGATAAAAAGAAGCTGGTAAAGCTTAAGGGAAAAGCATAGTTTAAACAAAAGAAACACAGGGCACAGAAATTGTGTGTGTAGAAAGGCTAATATTCTCCAGGGGACAGAGAATAAACTAACAATACTCAGCCAACAAGTCCTATATATGTACATGTACGAGTAACTAGTCCACAGAGAAAATGAAGTTTGAAAGAGTTATGGTGAATAATGTAGATAAAAAGAATTAAGAAGTATAAGAAGATCAAAAATAGAACACTGTTCTCATTGGGGAAAAAAGGGATTTTGTTATTATACTGAATGGAACACCTACTGATATTTAGCCCGTGGTTTATTTTCCCAACCATGTTTTTTTTCCTTGGTTTTTTAGAAGCATGGGCAATTTTGTGCCACTTAGCATCCTGCAGTGAATTATCCCTTGATCTTGTGCAGGCTGAGACAGATTTAAGCAGATCAGTATCCAGAGTAGCAAAAGGTCCCTCTAATACAAAAAAAGTTGGGAGTTTGTCCTTTCACACTATTTACATATTTACTGAAAATGTTTCCCATTTATGACTGGCTAAGATTAAAAGGTCACCATTGAACTAGCAGCTTTGCAACTGGGAGTGAGATCAACTTTGGTAAATACACAGTCATGTCAACCTAGATTCAAAAAAGATAGACAGCATTTATGCAGTGTTTAAATTAAAACTGAGCCAAGGTAGAAGAAAACCTGTTCAGTCTCATAAACTGTTTTTGCTATTTCGGCCTCAACCTGTCACCGGGCCACCCGGCCATGTGACAGGTGGGCCACCTTTGCCTCCCTGGAAGGAGAGAGGCAGCATACGCTCCAATAGGGGGCAGAGCTTGCCATTTAACGGTTAGCTCTCTCCCATCCCAGTCAGTCATTGGCTGATGATCAGCTCTCCCTCCTGTCCTGCTCATTGTGTAGGCAATTGCTGGTCACCCAACTCCCATGTTTCATGTGGGGTGGGGGCTGGGAATTTTTGACCCCAATCAATCGGCTAGGAAGGTGGGGTGTTTTTTTCACCTATCCCACACGGTATCACAGTGGATTGTGGAATTGGTCCAGGGAGGTGCCGTGGTTAGCAGGTTGGTCACTTTAGATTGGCAGGAATGTCTTATGAGTGATGATTTTATGTCTAAAGGGGCATCGGATAGCACCCAATTTGGGGGGGTTGGGATCTGGCATGAGCTACCTTTGGGTTATGTGACCCAGGGTGGAGGAATGCAGACTGCCTTTATGGGGGCTGCCTGGAGGGTTTGGCCATTAAGTTGTACAGCTTGTGGACTGAACTACAACAAGTTGGCTCCTGCCGGGCACAGGGTGGCTTGCCCTTAGCATCACAAGGGGGGGGGGTCCGTTGAGACCCCTGGCCTTGTATGAGTCGCAGGTTAGCCCTTGCCGTTCGTTGATTTAAATGTTAATCAAGTGGCCCATAGTTTTACCCAAGTTCTTGGTGTCTGTCTCGTTATTCTGACTGGGGGGGGCAATGTGAACTCAAGAAATCTCTGCATAGAGAAATTGCTTGGGATACTGGAGTACCATGCTTACTGTCCTAGGGGTGGGTTTCTGATTCTGTTTTATTTTGTTTTTCTTGGTTCCAGGTTGGTCTGTATCTTCGACCAAGGGTTTCTCTGTACCTTTTGAATTACAGTTGTAGGCTGAGATTCCATTAGGATAAACTTGGAGTTGTGGACAGCCAGCAACTCAGAGTGCAGCCTTAAGCAGAATGACACCTTTTAAGTCCATTGACTTCAATGAACTTAGAAGAATGTCACTCTGCCCAGGATAGCTCTGTAAAGGCTTGAGCTGCAGGGGTTTGGCAGAAGGCATTGCTCTGTTGACTGACAACACAAAACAGGGTTTATAGGGTTTATTCCAGACTTGACCGATCCAGGGTGAATAACACTCTTATTAGTTTCTGAATGTGAGGTTTGAACAGAGTCCCAATATTTCTCATTGGGGTAAGTCTGCAATGTGCCAAGGAGGATCTTGAACCAGGGATCCCATTAGCACAGCTCTAGTACTTTACATTCTTGTGCCATCAATGCTGGGATATTGCCTACATGCTTCGCACACTATTCTTTATTCAATGGTGCCACCTTGACTGCAATACCAGCCCTGCCATGTAACTAAGCTCTCTTTCAGCTGGCCCCAAGGACCCATCCCTCTTTATCAGTCCCTATAAAGCTCCTGTTTCAGATTGTTATTCCTAGATATATGCAACTTGGCTCACTAGAGAGATCTTTATCTTTGTCTTCATTCAGGTTTAACAGCCCATGAGCCATACACCAAGAAAAACATTTAAGAATTAAAGACAACAGCAAAGAAAAAAATTAGCCATATAAACTGTGCAAACTTTACAAAAGCCACTCAGAAGCAGTCTGAATATATGGGTATTGGAAGTGGCTGAGTATTTTAACTAATATTTCACAAGAAATTTCCTCCTGGCAACTGTGCATTTTTTCTTTTTTTTTCTTTATTTTCTTTATTATTTTAAACATGCAATAACAAATCAACCATTGACAAGGAGCAACAAAGGCTGCAGTAACACACACTAAATAATCCACTTTCAATGCACTTTCCAACTGGATTTTGCCAGTTCACACAGTAAAATCCAGTTGGAAAGTGCACTGAAAGTGGACTGAAAGTGGATTATTTAGTGTGTGTGACTGCAGCCAAAAATGCTGTTCTGAAGGAATCCCAGTAAAGTGTCCCTTCACCTGTACTGTAGGTAGTGAATTATAGTGTGCAAGCATATATGACCATCTTAATTCATCCCCTCTTGATCCATCTTAATGTAGGTATTGTTAGCATGCAAAGATAGGATGGAAACTCCAGTTTGGTTAAATATTTGATTCCCAGATACAGTGGGGAGCATTTTCACCTGGCATCTTGAAGTAACATGTTCCAGTCTTGCTTAAAAAGGTTCTTTCCTTCCTGGTCCTTTCCCCCATGTCTTTGGAACTTAACCTTCTACCTACAGATTACTCTGCTTTGGGTCCTTCAGCTATTGGTTTTGGGAACTCAATCTCCATCCTTTATTGGACTATATTACTGGTTTTCTTCTGCTCTTTGCTTGCTGCTTTAAAAACTTGACTTTTGCCTATGCACCACATATGGCATTACTCAGATCTGTCTGCCTCAGTCTAATGCCTGATTTCCCCCAAATCCTGAAACTCTTGGGGTATGACCTCTACAGGAAATTTAAAAAGTCTCAACTGTAGTTATACAATTCACAATTTAGAGACATTCTCTTAAGTGTTAAAGATAGGGTTGCCAGACCCTCTGGTGGAGATGGGGAGTCCCGCACTGACAGGCTCTACCTCCCTACTGCCAATCAGCTGGCCAGTGGGAGAACTTACCCTGAAAAAGAGGGAGATCCACCTGATGTGCAGTGATGTGCCTGTAACTGCCCATGTGACCTGCATGAGATGTCATCACATCTGGGATGTCAAGGTGACGCTCTGGTATTTGGGGGGAAACTCTATGGTAGAACCCAAATTTACCATGGAGTTTTTTGCCCAAATACCAGAGCATCAGCCCGACATGATGATGTCACTTCCTGGTCATGTGGGCAGTGACATAGACATATTGCAGTATGTTGGATGGACCTCCCTGCTGCTCCCGGTAAGTCCCCTCTCTCCTTCCAGTTGCCAGGAGGGACCTGACAGCCCTAGTTAAAGAGCTGGTATCTATAGACTTGCCATTAGATCTTTGTTCTAAACCAAGCCTCAGAGACTGATATACAAGATATTTAGCTTTTCTTCATATTAAAGTTGTTATAAGCAATTCCTCATTCTAGTAGTCTTTATTTGTGGACCCAGAAATATTATATAAACTACAGACCCTGAGGCTGCTAGTTCAAACCATAGCCTCCCTGAGAGAGATTGCCAAGTGTAAGAGTTGATGGGAAACAAACCTATAAGTAAAGGAGGACTTCTTCCCAAATGTCTGCCTTGTAAAATAATTAATAAAGAATTATATTTCCTGTTAAAACAGTATGTACAGATTTGTGCCAAAAATGTGATTATTGTTGTCTGAAGGCTCAGAACCACCTTTCCCTTTTTTATGCAATTGCTATTATATCTGCCTTCAATTATCCTTTTTTATGTATCCCCACAAGCAGAAATTCTTTCATGGAAGAGCTGGGGTGTTCTTGATGTTTCCTCTTAGGGGATTAGATGGAACTAAGTCTGAAGTACTTTATACTGTGGCTGATTTCGCACTAGCGTTTGCCCCAGGTTTGCCCTCATGCTTGCACTGGTGCTTCTTGTCGATTTCACACCAGTTGCTCCGGGCTCATGTTTTGCTCTGGAGTATCGCCCTGCTGCACCGGAGTTTCCCTGGAGCAAACAAATCCTGTTTTTAGAGGATTCCTGTTTGCTCCGGGGGAGAACCCAAAATGAAAACACACCCACTCGCCTGCCTTTCATCAGGGCCGCCCCATTGTGGGAGTTTCTAAAAAAAATTGAAGAAAACCCTTTGTCACACTATATTGAAAGGGCTGAGGTTCCAAGTGGGAAAATGAAGAAAATACTCCGGAGGAAACTGGGAGGGGAAATTCCGGAGAGAACAAGAGGCAACTAACCAGTGCGAAATCGGCCTGAGTCTTTATACTTCTGAGTTATCCTTGTATTTTCTATATCTGGCTTATGAAGGCAAAGACAGTTTACCATCAGCTGCATAATCCCCACCCTGCCCTCTTTTTACAATTTTAGAGCAGGAATAAGCAAACTTTTTTGCCTGCATGTCAACAAAACCCTCAGTGTTTATCTGTGCTGGTGCATTGTCAAACAAAAGGATGTGGTGAGGAAGAGATGTTCTTAGACAAACACCTTGGAATCAAGAGAAGCACCCATGGTGCCTCAGGGGATCACACTGATCAACTGGGTGGAAAACTGGCCCGCGCATACTGATTCCATGGCCTGAACTGCCACTGTTCAACACACACAGCACACTGTTCAACACAAACTGAGAGCCAGTTTGGTTTAGTGGTTAGGAGCATAGACTCTAATCTGGGAGAACCGCGTTTGATTCCCTATTCCTCCACATGAAGCTACTGGCATGACCTTGGGTCAGTTCTTTCAGAGCTGTTCTCTCATGAGCAGTTCTCGAAAGAGCTTTCTCAGCCCCACCTACCTCACAGGGTGTCTGTTGTGGGAAGGGAAAGGAGATTGTAAGCCACTCTGGGAGTGAAGGGTGGGGTATAAATCCAATCTCTTCTTCTTCTTCGTCGTCTTCTTCGCATGCCTACCTATGTTCTAAGCAGATTTATGAGCCTCTGGTGGAGTCCATACATGACTGTATTGAACACAGTTGGTCACAAATTGTATATGTTGAAGAATTAGATGGGGATGAGAAGGCAGAACCAGGAGGTGGTAAAATGGACAATGCCACTCCAAACTGTAAACAAACAAACAAAACCTCTATGCTGTTTGAAAAATAGTGCAGCAGAGAGAAAGGTCTAGTCCTTCTCTTTGCTTGCTGTTCTGTTTGTTGTTTGGCTTTAAAAAAAATGGTTTTAACATGGAGAATTCAAAATGTGACTTTCCATGATCCTCCTCCTGCAGCCTGAAGTTTTTGACCACCTCAGGTCTCTGCTACATTATTCCCACTTTATACCTTACATATCATCACATGAAGAAAATCAAAAACTAGCTTGTTCACAGATTTCCCCCACACACAGACAATGAACTCACCATGCTAAAAGTCATAGTAAAGCTACCACCTACCATGTTAAAAATTGTCCAAGTATTCACCCTGAGATTGCAGCTATATGATCTTAGATCTCAAGCATGCAATCTGGATCAGAAACATTTTTTTGTTAGTCTCCAAAATGGCATTACCATAAGAAGCAGCAGCAGCAAAGGTTGCTAATACTGTGCAGCCAGCAATGCCTTATAGGTTAATTACCAAATGGTTTAATAAGATTGCTGCTTCTTTATTTCTAAGGCATGCTCCTGTTCCTATGACTAAATGCAAGGAACAAAAATGCATGTCTTTCTGGAGCATTATACAGGCAGTGAAAAAAGGGAACTACACATTTTATAGAGCTGCAACTTTGATGCAAGAGAAGCTACAATTTAATAGACATATTTACAACATTCTTTCTGTTAAGCATTGTGCTGGATGCCATAAATTAGATTAATGGTGAAAAAAAGAAAGGGGAAAAAAACATGCAGAAGGAGAATGAAATTATTAGGGATAGGTGCAAAAACTCAATAAGGTGAATTTTGGAACTGAGTCTTAATCTTCCTATCTGCTTTCAGTTGTTGTATGGCTGAGTTCAGACTGGCAGTTTGGCCCGATATAGGCACGTTTCACAAGCAGATTAAGAGAGCCGGTTCACACAGCCACAGCTGTCTGGCGTTGCCATGCCATACTCACCCCATCCAGAAGCATTTTCATCCCGCTTTAAAAAGGTACCCGGTGAAACCAATGTCAAGCCGTCTGGGTGCGCGTTGATCCTGCTTCCTGGAAGTGTGGATGCAAATAAGCTGCAGTCAAGTGGTGCCGGTAATGTGAATGCACTGACCCAGCAGGGATGCACATAACCACCCATGCGGACTGTGCACTTGAGTGCACAACTGCCCCCAAGACATTTCCGAAGCCATGCTAAGAATTAGATATATTGATTAAGGAGTCTTTATTTGAAATAATAATTCTGATTTGGGGGCCACAAACATTGCAAAGGGTCACCTAAAACGTAAGGCACCAATTTCTTTTATACATCTGTTTTATAAATTCATTAATATTTTTAAAGGTATCCAACTAGGGCTTGAATTAATTGATATGCAAAAAAAATTGCCCAGTACAAGTGTTCTTAATGTTTCAACATCAAATGTACACTGATATTCCCCACAGAAACTAAGAACAGTAGTTATATATCTCATTGTTAATCAATTGTATCAACATATTTGAGTGGTTTTATTATTTTAATGTCCAAGAAAGAAAATGTGGAAAACAGGGTTGCTGGGTTTTGGGTGTACAAACATATCCACTCTAAGTTATTAGAAACTGTATGAAAAATATATTTGGGTACTTACCCAGGACAATGTGATTATTATTTTCAAAAAACCATTAAAATAGCTTCAGACTTTGACTATGATAAGGATTAAACTACAGGTGATGCTGTTAGTGTTCTTTGTAAACAAACATGTGGACAAGGGGGACACAATAGATGTTGTTTACCTTGACTTCCAGAAAGCTTTTGATAAAGTTCCTCATCAAAGGCTCCTAAGTAAGCTCAATAGTCATGGGATAAAAGGACAAGTCCTTTTGTGGATCAAAAACTGGCTAATTAAAAGGAAACAGAGAGTGAGTATAAATGGGAAATTTTCTCAGTGGAGGGTGGTAAGCAGTGGGGTATCACTACTCGGTCCGATGCTTTTTAACTAGTTTATTAATGATTTGGAGTTGGGAGTAAGCAGTGAAGTGGCTAAATTTGCAGATGACACAAAGTTGTTCAGGGTAATGAGAACCAGGGAGGATTGTGAGGCACTTCAAAGGGATCTGTCGAGGATGGGCAAGTGGGCATCAACGTGGCAAATGGGGTTCAATGTGGCCAAGTGCAGAGTGATGCACATTGGAGCCAAAAATCCTAACTATAAATACACATTGATGGGGTCCGAACTAGCGGAGACTGACCAAGAGAGAGATCCTGGAGTCGTAGTAGATAACTCAATGAAAATGTCAAGACAGTGTGCAACTGCAATGAAAAAGGCCAATGCTATGCTGGGGGTTATTAGGAAGGGAATAGACAACAAATCAGCCAGTATCATAATGCCCCTGTATAAATCGATGGTGCGACCTCATTTGGAGTCCTGTGTACAGTTCTGATCACCACACCTCAAGAAAGATATTATAGCATAGGAAAAAGTGCAGAAAAGGGCAACTAAAATGATAAAAAGGGTTGGAACACTTTTCCTATGAAGAAAGGTTGAAGCGCTTGGGGCTCTTTAGCTTGGAGAAATGATGGCTGAGTGGTGACATGATCGAGATTTATAAGATTATGCATGGGATAGAGCAGGTAGAGAAAGAAGTCCTTTTCTCCCTTTCTCACAATACAAGAACTTGTGGGCACTCCATGAAATTGCTGAGCAGTTGGGTTAGAACAGATAAAAGGAAGTACTTCTTCACCCAAAGAGTGATTAACATGTGGAATTCACTGCCACAGGAGGTGGTGATGGCTACAAGCATGGATGGCTTCAAGAGGGAATTAGATAAACACATGGAGCAGAAGTCCATCAGTGGCTATTAGCCACAAACTATAGATAGGAACTCTCAGTCTGGGGCAAGTGATGCTCTGTAATCTTGGTGTTTGGGGGAGGGAACAGTGGGAGGGCTTCCTGCCCCCACTGCTAGACCTTCTGAGGGCACTTGGTGTTTTTGGCCACTGTGTGACACAGAGTGTTGGACTGGATGGGCCATTGGCCTGATCCAACATTGGCTTTTCTTATGTTCTTATGTTTATGTTCTTAAATCTGTGACAAGAACTCCAGATGTGTTACTGAGTCTTAAAAACAGCCATGAGAAAGGAGAAGTCCACATGCATTCAGCCAAGGTGGATTCCTCTCCCAACTCAACTACATATAAAAAGAGTGAAGAGTAAAAATGACTCACGATCTTTTGCTGAGTTGCTAGCATCTCATGATCCTTTCCTAGGTTACTAGTTTTTTATCTCACCACACTCACACTATGTGTCCTCAGGCAAACTATTCTCTTCTAGTTCCCATCTACTTGTCAGCCAGTGAGATGTAGTGTAGTTAGAATGCTGGGCAAGAACTGAGAGGTGTGGGGTCAGACCATGAAGCTTTCTTCATGACCTTCCTCTTGCTTTCTCTTTTTCCCTCTGACAGCCTATCTTGGCTCACAAGGCTGTTGTGAACGTAAATTAAGGGACGTAAGAACTATGTATGCTGCCTTTCACTGCTTGGAGACAAAGTTAGATAAAAATTCATTTGAGAGATACCAAACTCAAATGTCCCTCAGCAAGGGGCAAAAATTTTTTAGGGGTACCACCCACTAACTCATGGATTACTGTAGCATATTTTACTTCAACTTGGGCAGGAGTCCTGCAGAGTTCTGAGGAAAAAAGAAGGAATAGTGATATCACATTCACAATGAATGAGAGTCTTTGTTTCTCTTAAGTTGGATTTGCAATTATCTATCTATTTATATCTCTCTATATATAGACAGATATAAATAACTTTATAAAGGTATCATCGTAGCAGAAATTACACCAGAAGAGATTGTTTCAGTTCAGAACAATTGTCTGTAATGCAAGCAACAAAACATTTTAGACTAAGTCTTCTTAAAGTGGGAAGGAATAGAAGAAAGTGCAGTGAAAACAGTACAAAATTATTTAAATGTCTCTCTAGAATTCACACATCAGTTTAAAAGCCTTAAATCTGTAAATCTGAATAATACTAAATAAATCAAATTTGACAAACATCTCTGCTAAATGCCGTCTGCTGTGATTTGAGTGCCAGCTGTGTAATGTCTTCACATAGAAGAAGGTTGACAAGGCTGAGCTTAAATTCATCCCACCCAGGAAGGTGAAAATGGCATTCTTGCCTCTGGCAGTATCAAGGTGATAATTAGCTAGAGATGAAGTTGGAAAGATGATGCAACTGCAGTATGGATTTATGATACCAGTATTAGGGATGTCAGTGGACACCCTGAACGCATATGGGTTTAAGTCTAGAAATAAAAAGAAGTTTGGATTTTCAAAAATGTTCCTATTCCATAGCATTTTTGTGGAGTATAAAGATGTGCAAGACAGAGGATGTTCAGTGTCAGAGCAAGGCATCACTATAATCTTGGCATGCTCTGTCATCATGAGGGACATTAGAACTAATGATGTCAAACTTCACTTGAAATGGACTCTAGTAAAACAATTTATCCCTTCCCCTTGCAAAACCAACCCCCCCAAGAACATAGAGTTTCTATTTCACAACATATCTCAGCCTTTGAGCTTCACTGTGCTTCTAATGGAGTTATCATCAGGAGTTGTTTTAGCACTACATCCAGAGCCACCAACCACGATTTATGGCCTCTACAGGTCTCACCAGTAGGGACAAGCAACTGTTACCTTTTATGTCATTGCCATGCAGCCACATTAGATGGCTTTATTAAAGATTCTTAAATATGACTGCTTTGTGAAACTGTGAAAAGGGTGTGTCAAGGCAATGGACAGTACTGTAGCCCAAAAGTAGTGCCCTTATACTGTACTAAAGGAATATACTTGGGCTAAGGGAAGCCATGTGCCTGAGCAGCATGCCAAACCAGATGTGGACTCCTGGACGAAGCCTCTTGCTCATGCATCTCCACAGCCAGCATCAGAATGTGCCTGATGACGACAATAATGAGCCATCAAGTCTTCCTTCTACTCATCAGGATAATGCTGCCGTCAATCATCTGGCTGTTGATCCAAAGTACCAGTCCTGCAACCTGATTGGTTCTCTTCCTTCTTTCTCTTGTCCACCCTTTCCTGAAGAGGTGTCACTCCTAGCCTAGCCATTACTTTCAATTGCCGAATCGTTAATCCCTTTCCTGCCCCATTCATAGTTTAAGTTTTTGGTTAATATTTCCTGGGGACCATATAACTATAGGCATATGCCTCAAGTCACATTTAAGGTAAAAAAAGAGAGCATCACACCATTGCTCTCGCTCTTGCTTTCATTTTCTTATTTTTGTCCCTTTTTCACTGCAGAGTCAACTTGCTTCGCCAGACAGGCAAACGCCTCTGTATTTTTTTTTGCAACAAAATGTCTCTCTATTTTTCTATCTAAATTCCTGGCTCTGTATCACTTTTGTCGGTGTTTGATTTTATATTTGTATCCTTTAGTAAAGAAATCACTGTTTTAGTAACCTAGCTTCAGTGTCTATTCCTGGGGACTGGGAATTCAAACTCTGGTGTACACAGGATATGGTCATACAATGCCTATTGCCGTAATCATAATTCACCACATTTAATAATAAAATAAGGCAATCTGGCTAACAATGTGTGTGTGTGTGCTCACAGACTGATTTATTGGTATACAAATGATCTTGAAAGTATATATGTAATATGTTAAAGAATGGCATCAGGAAACAGAAGATGGTGTGAAAATGAAGTATCACATGTTCAATTTGCATGAGGAAAAAGCAGAAATTAAAACAGGAATTTGAGGGTCACAATAGCAGAAATTAAATTTAGAAATCATTCCTCCCTATCAGCACCCTGATCATTTAGCAGAAAAGCCGGCCTTGCCTGGGAGGGTGGGGTAGAAATGTGAGAAATAAATGAATAAATAAGACCAGTTAAGACAGCAGCTGTTGGAAGGCCACCTACCAAGTTTGAAGTTGAGGCAAGATTTGAATTGGAATCATCCTAGATCCCTTAGATATTAGAGCACTTAGATATTATACCTAGCTCCCTTGGAACTAAATGCATAATCTCCCCAAAGCTACTGCTCTTTATAACCCATTTATGATTTTAATAACACTTTTTTTCAGGAATACTGCTGTTGTTGACATGACCACCTTGGGGCATTCTCAGTCATTGTGATTTACTTTTAGATGTTTTAGACATAATATCATCCAAACAGAATGGATGATAGTTTCCTTTGCAGCATCAATTAAAAAACAAGTCTCCCCTTTGCCCAGCTTAAATTATTTCCCAGCACAAAGGCCCTTTTTGACGCATTGAGGTTTATTGTGAAATGAAAGGCTATATACCTTTCCTATAGCTTTTGATGAGATATTCATTTTGAAACTCAGTGTCAGGAGATGTATGAGTGTTATCTGTAAATGTGAAATGTATGCGAGGCAGTCGGCCTCATGCTGAATTTCAATGAACTTTTTCGGTTTCAACGTCATGACGCTCTGTCAAATGTTAACAGAAATTAAAGGTAAAATTCATATGGAGCCTTCACAAATCACAGCCTTATCTGTCAGCATTTTATAATAACCTAACATCTATGATCTATCAGGATACTAAAGTGTAATTCCGAGCCCCAGAGGAAAAATCATGACATTCTCAGACCACTATAATAGCAATATATATTTCCATTGAGCAGAATTGTCAGGCTTTCCTTTCAAAGTTCGCACACTAATTGCATTTCAAACAAGTTCCATTGTGAATTCTGGAAATAATAGACAGAAGCAGCACCTGGCCTGTTATACATTTGAAATATTTTTGATAACCAAGGTTCATTTTTATTTAATATTGCTTTCTTTTAACATTTTTAAAAATAACACTTATTTTAAATTTTTGATAAGGTAGCTTTCTTTACAAACACACTGAAAAAAAGACCCCATAAATTTCATTAACAGCACAAGTGAAACGGTGAAACACAAAGAGCATTCCATTCTCCTTGTCAGCACTATTAAATTTCCTTAAAAACTTCTGTGTTATATAAACCTGGGCAATGTGCAGTAATTCAATTTTATATTCAATTACTAGGGCCTCTTTACTTTGAGAAAAGAAACAGAATTTTCAAAGATCTGAATAGTCCACAGCAATATTTACCCTGACCTGCCCTTCCCTCAGTGAATAATAATCTAGCTATAAAGGCCCCAATCCTGAGAAAACAGAATTTGGAAGGCATGTGTATTCTGACTACCTTTGAATGGAAAGGGTTACATAAACATTATTTGAAGCTTCCTAAAGAATGGGGCAGCGATTTTTGCCCTAGCACAGGGAAAATGCATATCCTAGGTTTCTATTGAAAGATGTGTTTGGAAGTATGGCCAGATATCTCTGAAATTCATTGACAAGATCAGGGTGCAGCCCATCAGTTCACCAAAGTTTTTACTGCTTCGGTTAAGACTTGCTTTAAGTCCCAGCCACCTCCATTCTATTTATATATGCACCTTTTCTGTTGCTTTACACTTATACAGTTGTTGTTTCCCACCAGTTTCCCACCAGTTGTTTCCCACCAGTTGAAGGTCTGGGAGATACTTGGCAATTCTCCCTTTCCACTGAAGACCCACACTTGGCCACAGTGCTGTTCCTGAGGGACCCTATTGTGTTGCTTTCATGATCAGCATTTGGCCATCAAGGTTATTATTTAGATATAGTGATATTAGAGTGTAAAGTCAGCCAAGGTTAGGAATTTCTAACCCAAACGACTAGAGGCTGATTAAATTACTATCATCTCCCTGGAGAACAGACACTGATCAAAATCTTATTGCAATGATTTTATAATATTTAATAAGTTTGTAGTTTTGTAATAAATCTAGGATGAGTATGGTGGGAGCGTATAAAATTTGAGTAGGACAGAGGACCATTACATCTTAGTAGAATCAAATAATAAGAAAAAGTTTTCATTTTCTATTAGGTGCCTACTGTCGCCTGATTCCACAACAGCTTTCCAGAATAAACTTTTCCTACAGCCTTAAATGGATCTCAAGAGTTCAGAGAAAAAAATAAAATATATAATAAACACAAACCACCATTTATTTTAAGACAAAGTAATTATGTTCATTTGAGGGTAATAATGACCTATAATTTCCCTTCTGTGGGGAATCACTTTTGATGTTTAGGATGACTTCAGGGAAGGACTATGTGCCTTAGACGCCAAAAGTTTAGACTGCTTCTTATATTGAAGATGGTTTATTTTACATGTGCTGGTGATTTTGAACCAGATGCATATGTGGAAACAAGTCTTGGGTGCCCCAAATCAGGCATCTCTCACTTCAAATAAATATAATCTCCACGTCTTCCTATAACATTCCTTTTTTTTTACTGTCTCCATTTTGTACATCTGCAGTAATCAATGAGCGTTCCTAAGCAGATTAAATGAACAGGAAAATGAGGCAGCCATCTTGAGCAAGCAGATTCTGGCTCAAAAAAAAGCACATAAGTCAGAAGGAATGCTGTGACTCCTCTCTTTCATCTTGTCTTTCCCTTTTAATGGAATGTGGACAGTTATCGTTCTGTATAGTCTTAAAATAAGAGGTAATCGCTACAGTGTTATTACTTTTGGGAAAAAAAACTTACATGGTCCAGAAATGCAGAGCATAGAAAATAATGTTCTGCTAGAAATCTTTCTTCTATTTAAGTTCATTTTCCATTTCAGCCATGCACCACAACAGAAAAGCAGGGAAGACAAAACTATCAAAGTGAGTAAAGCAACTGACTACCTTTCATCATAGCAATCATTTAAAAATGGACAAACTAGCTTTTAATAGGATTTTGGCAGCACTAAGGCCTAGGCTGCCAACTGAGTTGTTTCTTTCTGATACTTATTAGCCAATAAAAAAAGCTTGTGAAGGTCAGGCCAGTTCTCATCAACATCTGGAAAGAAGTTTATTCCTATCTGATACAGAGATGAGGTATTTTTTTTAAAAAAGCAAGACCTTTCATTTCTCCTTAACCCCAGAGGTTGACTTGGGCAATACATGACATTTTAGCTAATCTACTTTTAAAAAATATAGTAGGTATCAATTTAAATCTTAATACAGAATGGTAACTGAGCTGGACAAGATAATCTTCCAATCAATGTCAGTATTTAAACATAGCATACCATGAAGCAGTTTTATTGCAGCCCACTACAGTCATATCATGCTGGATGGAAATATCATAAACTCTCGATTCAAACTCTGATTTAACCAATGAGTCTGGGAAAATTCATAGCACTGAAGGAAACTCTTAATAGCAGGGGGATCAATGCAAAATAAAAGGGAGGGACACCTATTCTTTAAAGCATACGTTAGGATACTAGAAAGCCTGATTTAAAATAATTTTTACCTAATAACTTTAAAAGTACATATTTAACTTACTGTTTTCCTTTGACTCCAAGTGAAGGCTCCATATAAATACAATCTCATCTCTTCTTCTTCTGTTTAGATATCCCACACTCATTCAAACCAGTGCTTGCAGCATGTTCATAAGATTAAAATACTGGTACAGCATTAGACTTAATGATATGCTTGTGTGCAGATGGTTTGGGTTGTGATTTTATTCAGATAAACATTGCAAGAGGAGGTGTAAGTAGTCCTCAGAACCTGAACGAAATACTGAACTTTAGTTTTGTATGGAAAATCTTGTAGATATAAAGTTGAATCCAAAGTAGCTCTTGAAAGGAAGAGGCTGACTGGACTGGGATGGGAATGGTCCTGTAAAAACTTTCAGAGTTGCTTCCAGAAACAGAAAAAGACCAGTGTCACACAAAACTATCAGTATTCAACTGAAACATGCTGTTGCCTATTATTGCCTATAGAGTATAGTAGGAAGAAAACCTTTGTATTAGAAAATGAGGGAAAATCAGTTCCATTTTATAACTGAGGCAACTATTATAACTATGGTTGTAGTCACACATGCCAGATAAAGCGGGGGGGGGGGGGGAGCGAAGCTATTAGCCGCCTTGAGCCAGTTCGCTGGAAAGGCAGGATAGAAATGCAAAAAATAAATAAATAATAATAATAAAAAAATCCTCTGGAGGAATTTGACCCGCAGTTGCGAGATCACACCTTCCTTTGAAGCTGTGGGTGCAGCCCATCAGTGTGTGATCAGATGCAACTGCGGGAGGGTTGGGGGGGTTAATTGCCGTTTGTTACCCATGCACTTAATGAGGAATTGATGAATCACACCTCTGCACTGAGGGCGCCCTCTGGGGTTTGCGATGCTGCACATACTGGGGGGGGGGGGGGGGACAATGGCACAGAGTCAGAATGGCCTGATCAGACCATCCTGATGCCATGAGAGCGCACTGGAGCAATCAGACAGGGGAAAGTCTGCCCATGGCCCATCACAACCCATTTACTACCGGATTTCCCCCATGTCTTTTAACTCCACTTCTGCAGCAAAGCAAAATAGGTTGCTGATGGCTGCGGGATGCCTCCCAGATGTTGTTGTCTGATCGCTCCCTTTAAATCTGCCCGGCATTCACACCTATGTCGGGTCTAATTGTGCATATGATTGCAGCCTATATTAAGAATGTATCTCCTTGGTGGCACTTCAGCCAGTTAGAATTCTTTGGCTAATCAGCCCCTCTCCCTTCAGGGTCCGTTGGCAGCTAACCACTCTGTAGCTAAATGGAAAAGGGAAAGGAAAATATGGACTTTTTCATAGGTGTTGCTAGGGTCAGTTGCCATTAAGCTGCTCCATTTCCAGAGCATATTACATCAATTGCCAGCCTTGTATCTGGTAAAACCAGAGAAAGAGAGTGAGCAAGAGAGACAGTGGTGTCTCCTTGCTTCTACAGATTCTAATATGGAAGTATTCTCAGACCGGACTCCTGCAGGAGTTCACCACAAGGACTTGCAGCTATACTATAGTTGCTAGTTCCAGATGGCAACTTGTGAGTAAACATGCAGCAGGGTCCCATTTAGACTGGGACTTGTGTGGGAGAAAAAGGAACTTCTGCCTTCTCCCCTGTGCTATTTTTGGTGGCTAAAACAATCCAGAGGCCCTGGGGACATTATTTACTCCTTTGGGAGATAATGTGCATTGGATGCTTTCATATGCTGGCTTCCACAGAGCAAATAATGCCCCCACTTAGCCCCCAGCTGCTGAAAACAGCTGAAATAAGAAGGCAGGAATCCCACCTTTCCCTAATCAGTGGTCATGACCCAAGTTGGGCTCTGCTGCACATTTACACACGAGTTGCCACGGAGAAGTCATCCCCATGGTGAACTTGTGCAGTTTTTAACTCTAGTTAGGCTTTCAATATCTTTGAGTTCTACTTGGCCAAATAACTGGTTTAAAATCCCATCACAACTGCATTCTATAAGCATGTATTTGTGTGGTTATATCGCTTATGTTATTTGCTGCCTTGGTTTCTTTTCCCTAAAAAGGAGGGGTGGGATATAAATATGGTAAATATATGCATCACTGTATATTGTTCCTTCTGTGGGGAAAATCCTGATCAGGGACATTAGAATAAACTTATCCAGTACCGCATACCATGGTTTGTGTCCATACGCTTTCAGCATAATCCAACATCTGGAATATGGAGGCAAGAGCAGAAATGCATCTCTCTGTTTGGTACTGATAAACTCACTTTTACATGCCCTACTGCAATAAATGGAAGCTTTGCTCACTCAATAGTACTCTTGTGCAGCTCTTGTGCTGATTGTTGAGAACTTTCCAATATTCCATAAGTCTCTAAATTGCTGACCAGACAGCACAGAAAGCTCCCATATGGACCCTATCCAATATGCACCTGGAAATATTGGCTAAAGTTGATGTGACTACTAAAGAGAGAATGAGAAATGAACAATTCTGGCCCAAATTAGAAGATAAATGCCTTACTCCTGAATGCCTTCTAAGGATTATGTGTTCCAATTGCCTTTTAAAATCAGTCTACAAGAATGTACAGATTAATTTAATATCCTGGTTCATACTAAACATTGTATTACAGTGAAGAAGTTTGCAATGAACTTGAAAAGGGGAACAATATATATGAACAGAAAAGAAAAATATATAGATTTGATTGTCATCAAACAGCTTTTGAAATTTGTTTCCAAGTTGCAGTCCTTTCTTTTGGTGAAATGCTTAATGGGTCTGCTGAAGCCCAAAGGAAAAATAAATGAGAGGGGGGGAAATATATTTACAGCTAATAAGTGGAGACAAAAAAGGTTATATCAGACTAAGAGAAATTTCATTTCACAGACTCACTCCAGCTAGTAGTGCTGAAGATACATAATGAGGGATGATAAAGGCAGAAGATACAAAAGATAAGGCTTTGTCTTTTGAATAGGATATAAAATGTTTGTTCTACATCAAAGGGGTCTTTTTTACATTTTGTAAAATGATTGCCTCTTTGGTTCAGACCAAATGGCTGCAAAGTTATATTTTTACAAAAAAAATTACACAAAAACTTCCTGATTAATAGCTTTAGCATACTTTACTAGAAAAAGAGAGGATTGTCTTCCATACAGACAGTTAAAAAGATAGGTTCCTGTTTTCTGAAATCAATATATTTAATTCTCAGCATGGACCAACCTGTGGATAGTTAAATGCAGAGACTGGAGTCATCATGAACAGACAAGACAGATCATTCTACAAATCTGAAAAATGTCTCAAGTTTGCAGAAAAATCTGAACTCTTAAACCAACAAACCTTGGGGTGTTAAAAAAAACCCAAAACAACAGAAGCAGCACCTGTAGCTTTAAGAAACAAATGCCCTCAGTGGATTTTGCTAGGCAACGACAACTGTATTGCTAGCCTTTAAGCCTTGTTTTCTGTCAGTAAAGGGCAGGGAGACAGAGTAGGGGTTTTTTGGCTTTTGGAAGAGGACTCATCAGGGTCAGGCCTGGCAGCAACTGCCAGGTGACTTGCTACCATCTGACTGGCATAACTTACCCAGGCCTGGCTGCTGGCTACCATTCAACAGACTAGGATCTAGAAAACTGAAGTTTGGATCCCCATTCTGCTGTGGAAGCTCACTAGGTGACCTTGGGCCAGTTACTCATTCCCATCCTAACTTACCTGAAAGGATTGCTGTGAGGACAAATGGAGGAGAGGAAAATGATGTGAGTTTCTTTGGCTCTCGATTGTGGAGGGGGGTAATTAAAGTAATAAAAATAGAACTGGAGATGTGGGGGCACATAAAAGGTAGGCTGGTGGAAGGATGGGAAGGAGAGTAGGACACAGAGAAAAGGTGATGATATGGGGGTTGTCAGGTTGAGAGAAAGAGGAAATAGTGTGGGGAAGGGGATACATGGGGAAATGAGATGGCCTCCTCAAGTTCTTATAGGTTTCCCAATATTCAACTGAGCCTGGCCTGGCAGCCAGCACCACATGACTGAGCCACAATTTTCCCAAGTAGAGACTGCCAGGGGCAGGGAAGGAGGGAAAGCTGAAGGGAGGGCAGATAAAGGTAGCATGGCGGGTGAGAGGGAGGAAAAGGGGAAACTTTTGGGGAGCTTTCAGGGAAGGGAAAGGAAATGTTGGGGAATGAGTCAATGAGAATCCCCCCTCAAGTCTTTGTTTAGGCATATAAGCAACCAGTACCCTTATACAACGGGTTTTATTCATTTAGTCTATAGGACATTTATATGATTTGATTTTTCAGGGACCTTCCTGAACAATTAGAGTTGTTACCATATTATTTTTCCCAGCCCATGTATTAAGGTTGAGAAATGACTCAGATATCTGCAGAGGTACCTTCTGAATCAGTTTATGTATTTTTGTAGAAATTTGCAGATATACCATGAGCAAATCTCCTTTCTGCAGATTGTGTCCCCGGTGCATTAAGTGCACATATATCATCAGCTGTTAATTTACCTTTTCACACATATTTCAGTGGTTTCATCAAATGCAGCTCAAGACGTTGGTTGGTAAAAGTCATATGGGAGAAGAGTCCCAAAGAGACGTTAATCAACACACAAATTAATTGTTTGTCCTTACAGAAGGACACTCAAATTCTCTTCCTGTATCACATTTAGAAGCAATAATGCCCATAAGTTAAATAACTTCTGTACTAACTAGAGTTTTTCTCTAGGAAATATAGTTTTAGGTGGGTAGCTGTGTTAGTCTGTAGTAGCACAACAAAATTCAAGTCCTGTAGGTCCTTAAAGACCAACAAATTTCTCCAGGATATAAGCTTTCATGAGGCAGAGCTCACATTCAGCCACATGGAGTGAAAATCTATCAACCTCAATGGAAAACACCTATTTGATTAAGATCTTATACCTTGGAAAATTTTGTTGGTCTCTGTACTGGCTCAGCCAGTCACCATGGTTACCATGCACTGGAAACTGAATATGCAGTCCAAAATCAAGTCAAACAACAGAGCCGAAGGTCAAAAAGCCAGGAAATCAGTCACAGGTTGCAGGAGCAAGGAGTGGATGCCAAACAGCCAGAATCAGGTCTGAGCATGGACTGTTGCTTCCGTGCTGAGGCAGGTGCTTGGGGGTGTTTATGACTAGGTCCTTCTGCCAAGACTCACAGTCCCTCACATTGCCTTTGCAAGAGTTGCAGTCTGGCACTCTTACTTCGCTCTTGCGCATCCAGCCGCTGGTATGCCTTTCATCTGGGACACTCAAGACAACCAGATGGGGATTCTGGCCTCAGGGTGTCTCCACCTGGGGGTGCTGGGCCCGGCTCTGGATCAGTCTTTCCCTCTGGCTGCACCTCCTGTGCAGCTGCTGGGGCCTCTTCTCCCTCAGGTGCTGTAAAGGGTTCCTCTGCTGGGCTGAATCCAGAGGAGGCTGGGTTGCTCCATGCTACTTCCTCATCTGAGTAGTCAGCCTCAGCAGAGCCAGTACCCACAGCAGTCTTTAAGGTCCTACTGGACTCACCTTTCATTTTAAGAAATACAGGAGGCCCTGTTTAGAATAATAGTTATTTTGCCAATGTAAAGGTGACTGATTACTACCTTTTTATGCAGATAAATAATGATAACTGCTGAGGTGAATGTAAATATACCAGTATTTGGTGCAAGAGCCCATTTATATATCTGTATATTTACTTATTCATGTTATTTATAGTCCACATTCTCACTGAGACTTAAAGTAGATTGCACAGTGTAAATCAATACAACTAACAGGCTTGGTTGTCCAATAAGCAATACAATAAGATTAGGACTGCAAAAATGTGAAACCAAGCAGAAATCTTTCTTCCTTGCTTTGATGTCATTAAAGAACAGTGGTGCAAAAACATTTGCAAACTTTAAAAGCCAACTTGGTGGAAGGAAGAGGGATAGAAAGGTAATGTACTAGTAAGAGAAGGGATCCTATTTCCATTAGTATTCTCTGATCTACCTTTTACCATGACCCATTTTAAGGAGACAGTTTTTGCACCTATGGTGTAAAGTATTTATACACAGTAAGATGCAGAAATGGATTTAGAAAAATGTATACTTTATATTTGGCATTTCAATGTGGCAGGGGCAAAACAAGAACATGATACAAGGACTTCCTCTAGAAAACAGAGCAGAGTATATGGGATTCAACCTCACATTACTATCCGGTGAGGTCTGTGGTATCTTCTGAGTTCAGAGCTCAAGAAAGTGTCCAGAAAGCAAATCAGCTAATCCTACAAAATGGCTTTCAACAAGAAAAGAAGGTTGATCAGGCAGTGCATTGCCCCCAACTTTGATGAGAAAGTAGTTGGCAATCCAAACAATTAGCACAAGTCATCCATTTTTTTCATTAAGTTTAAAATCTAAATAGCTCATCTTCATGCTAATTAGATGCCTGCACTCTTGGCTTGAGAAATCTAGCTTCCAAGGCTCAAGGGAATTATTGACTAAAATTGCCAATACTTTTTTTGAAACACATACCCCGAAAGGACCAGTACATTGAGCAAGTGTGTGACACCGCCACCAGTGGGCACAGGTTGATATAGTGCACAAAACAGGGCAGATTAGAGCAGGGGAGGCCAATGTAATTGAACAACCGCCACCTCAACCAAAGTCCTAGTGGAACAACTCCATTTTGCAGCCCCTACAGAATTGTAATAAGACCCTCAGGGCACTGATCTCACCTGGGAGAGTGAGAAGGCTCTGGCTGAGACTGGGGATCACCAGACGGTGTTGTTCTGATGAGTGTAAGGCTTTTTGGGGAACATATTGAGAGAGATGGTCCTACAGATATATTGGTCCCAGACCACATGCGGCCTTAAAGGTTAATATCATAACCTTGACTCTGATCCGGTACTCAGCTGGGAGCTAATATAGCTGGCATTTAAAACCAATAATGCACTTAACATCTACATGCAATGGCTAAGATTTCCCAAAGTTATTTATTAAGAAATTGTACATAGAGTGGGTTTTTTCATCAGTATGTTAATGATACCAAGCTCTACATTTTTCTAACAGTCAGAGATACTTATCTCTCTTTAACCCATGTCCAGAAGCCATGATCAAGTGAATGAAGGTCAAGTGAATGTCCAAAAGCCATGGTCAAGTGAATGAAGCTTAAACTGATTCTAGACAAGGAGGAGAGAGGGCTAGCTTTTTGAAATGAGATGTAGAATTGTTAATTAAAACTCATTTTGTTTCAACACAGGCAGAAAAATCTTAAATTAGTGTTCAACAAATCCTAGGTGCCAGGTTGCCATGATACCTATGGTGCCTTGTATTTTCAGCAATGATTTTATTGTAGCATGTCTCAGCAATTTCCAGTGGAAAATCCAGCCAGTTTTTCCACTAGTGAAAAAGGAGGAAAAGATCATGTTTGACTACAAAAGGCTGTATCTGGGATCAGAACACCTGTATGATAAAGCACTGTACAGCAGGGACTGTAATGGGGGGTTGCCTAAGATGAGATCTAGCCCTTCCTCTTTGGTTCTCCCACGGTGCACCTTTTAAAGGACTGTCTGGGGGTGGGACATTTCTGGTCTCATCCACTTCCTCTATCCTGGGGGATAGGCCCAAGAGAGTGGCGGGCTCTAGGCCCAATGGGCAGCTACCTGGGATCCCATTTTCCCTGCCCCACCCCCATGGGAAGCCTTTTAAGGTTTCTTCTCTGGCCTGAGCTGGCCTAAGAAGGTCATGGCAGCCTGTTTCCTGCCCTTCCAAAGAAGCCTTCCTGGGTCCCACAACAGATGAGGAAAGGACTATTGCTTCTGGTATGTTGTGCTGATCTTCTGCCCCCCCCCCCAAATAGCCTCATGCCTCTGCTGCTGGCCCCTGGCCTGCCTGACATTTCTGGGTGTTGTGGGGAGCTGGGGAGCTGGTCCTGTAGCATCACAGCCTGCAGAGAATGCCTTTCTCACCTCTTCCCCCAGTGCTGCTCCTATGGGACAGGGGATCTCAAGGATCAGCATTTAAAGGGGCATTTTGGATTAAACATAAGAACATAAGAGAAGCTAGTGTTGGATCAGGCCAATGGCCCATCCAGACCAACACTCTGTCACACAGTAGCCAAAAATACCAGGTGCCATCAGGAGGTCCAACAGTGGGAATAGATGATATTATCAACAAACTATCGGAGTGGGCTGAATTGGATAGACAGAGTTATTTGCTAAACATGGACTGCAATGTGGACCCTGTTACTATTTGGTCCAAATTTCTTAATTGGTTGTATTAATGTTGGTGTCAACATGGTTCAACTATAATTACTACTGTTATTGGCTGTTTTATTTTATATATTGTCAGAAAATCTAATAAAATTTTCAAAAAAAAAGGAGGTCCAACAGTAGGGCCAGGACCCAAGAAGCCCTCCCACTGTTGCTCCCCCCTCAAGCACCAAAAATACAGGGCATCACTTGCCCCAGACTGAGAGTTCCTATCTGTACTTTGTGGCTAATAGCCACTGATGGACCTCTGCTCCATATGTTTATCTAATTCCCTCTTGAAGCCATCCATGCTTGTAGCCTCCGCCACCTCCTGTGGCAGTGAATTCCACGTGTTAATCATTCTTTGGGTGAAGAAGTACTTCCTTTTATCTGTTCTAACTGCTCAGCAATTTCATGGAGTTCCCACGAGTTCTTATCTTGTGAGAAAGGGAGAAAAGTACTTCTTTCTTTACCTGCTCTATCCCACGCATAATCTTATAAACCTCGATCATGTCACCCCTCAGCTGTCATTTCTCCAAGCTAAAGAGCCCCAAGGGCTTCAACCTTTCTTCATAGGAAAAGTGTTCCAACCCTTTTATCATTCTAGTTGTCCTTTTCTGCACTTTTTCCAATGCTATAATGTCTTTTTTGAGGTGTGGCGACCAGAACTGTACACAGTACTCCAAATGTGGTGGCACCATCGATTCATACAGGGACATTATGATACTGGCTGATTTGTTTTCAATTCCCTTTCTAATAACCCCCAGCATAGCACTGGCCTTTTTCATTGCAGTCACACATTTTCATTGAGTTATCTACTATGACTCCAAGAAGCAGAAGGGAGGAGACGAGAAACTGTGTGTGTGTGTGGGGGGGGGGGAAATCTTTCTATCTGTTGAAATGTTGTGCTGAATCTGACACTTTTCCATTGGTCTCTTTTTGTAGAATTTTGATCTGGAAGCTCATATTATAGGTTATATATATCCACCTTAAATAACAATAGTTTTCCTGCTTGGGTCATTACTCAGTCAACCCATACATCCTTGAGTTACAGTTCCTGAACATTCTTTTCTCTATTTTCTTTTAAATGTTTGTGTTCTAAATTATGCTCTACAACAGCAGCCCCCAAGTAGCATTACTACAGATTTCCAAGGCAAACACTGTTTATAGCTTAGCACATAGTTTTATAGTCAATGAGGGTAGAAGCAAAATATTCTTCCTCTCCTCCTAATGGACATTCCTCAAGAATGTGTTTTGTGGCACCAATGAATAGTTGGGAAGGATGACATATCCAACAGATGTCTATTTTATAACTATTGTTGACTTGACAGCTTTGATTTTATGACAGATTTTGTCATGTGTATCCTATTCCTTCACCTCTGGCATTTTGTTGATATTATGTCTGTTGCTGCTGCCATAACTATCTTCATCAAATTGTAATTCATCTATTTACTTCTTCTTGTCTACCAGAGAAAGCCCAGAAAGGAATTCTTGTCAGCCAAACAAGGTAATGCTAAATGTTTACATGACAGAAAAATCTATTAATTAAAAATATTAAAAAGAAGAAAAATTAGGTGTGCATATTAATATAGCCCCGAGGCAGCATTTGCAGTAATTTATGCAGTGTCAGATTAAGCAGGTATTATGGGCTTGTTTACTCCTCACTAAACTCTTCAGAAAGAAAATGTGACATTAAGTAGGATAGCAATACTTTTATTTTAAGGATATAGTAAAGGATTCAGAGAAGTGTCCTGTCATCTCCAAGCTTTCCTTCCTACCATAGCCTACTCTACTGACCAAGTTCTTGCAATCTCAATACTGGAAAACTCCCAGAATGCAAGGTGCTTCAGCCAGTGGGATTTACTGGTTTGACTGTCAGACTAGGATGGGGGACACCAACATTCACATCCTCACTCAGCCATGAAGCTGATTGTCTTTTGATCAAACACTATTTCTCTGCCTAAACTACCCATACAGGAGCACAGTGAGAGTAGCCTCCATGGTGAGGATAAAATTGGAAGGGAGACAGGGGTATACCATACTGATCTCTTTAGAAATAGCCAGTGAAAGCACTCCAGAGAGAGGGAGAGGCCTTT
The DNA here is from genome assembly GCA_029233225.1 of Lepidodactylus listeri. Taxonomy (NCBI): domain Eukaryota; kingdom Metazoa; phylum Chordata; class Lepidosauria; order Squamata; family Gekkonidae; genus Lepidodactylus; species Lepidodactylus listeri. The sequence continues at coordinate 114,306,084 of JARCFY010000002.1, read as the reverse complement.
GTTTAAGCACCTTAAAAACTAACAAAATTTGTGGTGGGGTATGTGTTTTCATGAGTCACTGCTCACTTCTTCAGACTTATTTCCATTTATTCTTTGCATCCTCCTGGACTGGATCCTCCTGTACAAAACTGAGACCTAGGTTTCCTGTCTCATTACCAGTGCTGATATCTCCACACCTCCTATCCCTCTGCATATCACACCTAATCCAGTCACTCCTGCTATTGCCATTCAGCATCTGAAATTATCTTTATAAAGTTTATATCTCCAGTACCTTGTATTACGTTTTATGACATTTATGCCAGATCCATCCCTTACAACAAATGAGTTGGACTTGTCTGCTTTAACATCTTAGTATGTGATCCCACATCCTCACATGACCAGATTCCCTACATATTGGTAACTGGTTTCCTGAATAGTTTCATATTCTCTGCAGTACATTTAAAATGAAGCTGAGAGGAAGTACTTCACCATTTTTTCTTTCATTTTTTAATGCCCATTTCTTTTCTTTTTTTGTAAATTTTTTTTTTATTTTTCCAAACATTAAAAATAATACATTTATCTTATACAAATCCATTTTTCCATATTATATAACATTTTGTTCTGTTTGTATAATCTTATTTTTATCTTATATTAACGGTTTCCCACCACATCTGAAGCATAACACATTTTCCACTCTGTCCAAAATAATAATACTTATATCTATGTTTACATTTCTGGTAGGGGTCATATTTCTTAAAAATACTTATAGATTAATTCTTACTTTCTATATTCTTATATAATTCTAAAATAAAAAAACAACTTCTTTATCTAATTATCCTTAATACATTCATATACTCTAATTCTATTACTTTATATTATTATAGCCATGTATAAATGCAATTTTTCATATCCCAGTATTTTTCAACATATTCTTTCAAATCTTTCCAATCTTCTAAAAAGGCCTCTGAGTACAGATCATTCAATTTTCTAGTCCATTTATCCATTTCAGCCATATGTAACAGTGTTTTCATCCATTCCCACACCTCTGGTATTTTTTCATTTTTCCAATTTTGTGCATACACCATTCTTGCTGTTGTTATCATATACCATATTATTGTCCTTTTCTTTACATTTATCTCTTCTAGTTTAAGTCCAAGCAATAACATTTCGGGCAACTTCTTAAATGTACATTTCAAGATTTTTTCCATTTCTGCATGTATTTTTGACCAATAAATCTTTGCTTTATCACAAGTCCACCACATATGATAAAAAGAACCTTCTTTCTTTTTACACTTCCAACATTTGTTAGACATATTCTGACCAATATTTGCAATTTTTTTTGGTGTCATATACCATCTATACATCATTTTGAAACAATTTTCTTTTAACTTATAACACGTAGATATACTCATAACATTTTTCCATAAAAATTCCCAAGATTCCATTTCAATGTCTTTGTTAAAGTTTATCGCCCATTTTACCATTTGTTCTTTTACCATTTCATCAGCATTAAACCATTTTAGCAAGACTTTATACATTTTAGAAATCATTTTTTTTCCACCTTCCTCCCAAACTTGTTCTATTTCATTGTTTTTTCCCTAAAACCGTGTTTTTTTATCACTTCTATACATATCATATATTTGTCTATATCTTAGCCAACCATAAACAAAGTCCATCTGATGCTGCTCCTTCAATTTGAAGTCTTTACCATGTCTTGTTAATAAGTCTCTATACTTCAACCAATCTTGTCCTTTGTACCGTGATGTTGGATGCAAAACTTCTGCGGGTACAATCCACATAGGTATCTCTTCTGAAAAAAAGTTTTTATATCTTGTCCACGTATCCATTAGTGTTCTTCTCAAATAATGATGTTTAAACATATTGTCCATTTTTGTTTTACCATAATATAAATATGCATGCCACCCAAATCTACAATCATGACCTTCCAGGGACAATAACTTTCTATCTTGTAACATAGTCCATGTCCCTACCCAGGTCAAACATAGTGCATCATGGTATAACCTTAGGTTTGGTAATTGAAACCCTCCTCTTTCTTTAGCATCACACATTATTTTCATCTTAATTCTTGGTTTTTTCCCTCCCCACACAAACTTAGACAATTCCTTCTGCCAACATTTAAATGTTTTTACATCTTTCACAATTGGAATAGTTTGAAACAAAAATATTAATCGTGGTAACACGTTCATCTTAACCACCGCAATTCTACCCAGCAATGACAAATTCAATACATTCCACTTTTTAATATCCTGCATAATTTGCAACCATAATTTTTCATAATTATTTTTATAAAGATCAATATTTTTCATTGTTAGGTTTACACCTAGATATTTTGTCTTTTTCACCACCTCACATTCTATAAGTTTTTGTAACTCATTTTGTTTCTTGTTTGACATATTTTTGCACATTACTTTAGATTTGTTCTTATTTACATAAAATCCTGCTAAGTCACCAAACTCTTTTACTCTCTGTAACAAATATGGTAGTGTGGACAAGGGGTCTTCCACTATGAACATCACATCATCTGCAAAGGCCCTATATTTAAAAGAAAAACCTTTAGTTGTTAAGCCTTTAATCTCTTTGTCTTCCTTCACATTTAACAGTAGAACTTCTAAAATCCAAATAAATAGCAGCGGCGAAAGTGGGCATCCTTGTCTTGTTCCTTTTTCAACTTTAAAATCGTCTGTCTTTTCAGTGTTAATTATTAAAGAGGATTTCTGCTCTTTATATATTGCTTTGATGAGGTTAAGCATATATTCACCAATCTCAAGATGTTCTAAAACTTCAAACATAAAATCCCAATTTAAATTATCAAACGCTTTCTCTGCATCTAAAAAGAAAAAGCCCACTTCCTTTTCAGGGTGTTTGTCATAGTATTCTATGGCATCCACTACTACTCTTAGATTGTCCCTTATTTGTCGATTAGGTAAGAATCCTGCTTGTTCTGTTTGTATAGTCTCTTTAAGGTGCTCTTTTAGTCTATCCGCTATAATTTTAGCAAAAATCTTATAGTCATTATTCAGTAAAGAGATCGGTCTATAATTCTTAACATTAGTCAAATCTTGATTTTCTTTCGGGATCAATGAGATGGTTGCATCTTTCCAGGTTTCTGGTACCTCGCCAGTGACTCCTATATCATTCATCAGTAGCAGTAGCACCGGTGAAACTGACTCCTGTAACGTTTTATAAAACCTCGCTGTAAATCCATCCGGTCCAGGCGCTTTTCCTAATTTTGAGTCTTTTATTGCATTTTTAATCTCTTGTAATGATACTGGGTTGTTAAATAGTTCTTTGATTTTCTCTGTTGGTTGTGGTAACTTTAATGTTTGTAGGTATTCTTTAATCTTTCTTCTGTCTTTATTTTCCTTCTTAAAAAGTTTTGCATAGTATTTAAAAAATTCTCTTTTTATTCCTTTGTTATCTATTATCTCAATGTTATCTCTTATCACTTTGGTGATAAATTTATTTTCACGTTTTTTCTTTAATTGCCATGCTAAGTATTTTCCGGGTTTATTTGCACCTTCAAATGCTTTTTGTTGAAGTTTTTTTAAGTTCCAGTACATCTCTTGGTTCAGAATAGCTTTTGCTTGGTCTTGTAGCATCCAGATTTCCTTTTGCAGTTTCTTTTTCCCTGGTTTATTCTTCAGTTCTTCTTCCTTTGTTTTAATGGCTTGTAGAATATTTTCATATTGCTCTCTTTTCTTTTTATTGTCTTTAGCATTTAGCGATATCAATAGTCCTCTCATCACTGCTTTATATGCATCCCATACGGTTTGGATTTTTACTTCTTTCTGCATGTTTACTTGGAAGTATAGGTCTGTTTCTTCAAGTAATTTTTTTAATTATTTCTTGATTGTCTAGTAAGTCCTCGTTTATTCTCCATATCTTTTGTTTTTTTACCTGCCCAGCTGTCCATAATCACGGATTATGATCTGAAATTATTCTGGGTAGAATTTCCACTTTTCTTGTCTTGAAGGTTAGATTAGTAGTCATCCAAATCATGTCGATTCTTGAATGTGAGTCATGTCTATTAGAATAAAAGGTAAAATCTTTTCCTTGTGGGTTAGCTTTCCTCCAAATATCTTCCAGCTTCTCTTGTTTTATCAGATCAAAAAAAATTTTTTGGAAGCTTCCCTAATGTCTCATCCTTTCTTTTAGAGCGCCTGTCTAATTTATTATCTACAGTTCCGTTGAAATCCCCTAACATCATAATTTGATCATAGTTTACATTGTCCAATTCCATTTGAAGTTCTTTAAAAAAAATGTCTTTGGCTCCATTCGGAGCATAAATGTTCACAATCAAAGTTTTCAGTCCTTGCAGTAAAATTTCAATAGCTAAATATCTTCCATCTTTGTCTTTAAATATTACTTTAGGTTCCAAATCTTTTTTGACATATGTTACAACACCATTCTTTTTATTACTTGCTAAAGAATAAAATTCTTCTCCCAATTTTTTCCTTATTAAATATTTGTGGTCTTGTTTTTTAAGATGAGCTTCTTGTATGCAAATTATATTACATTTTTGTTTTTCCAGCCAATGACCTACCATTCTACGTTTTTGGGGTGAATTTAGTCCATTTACATTCCATGTAAGTATTTTGTAATCCATCTTGATATATTCTTAAATATCGCCAAAGTCGTCTTTATTCTCTCCCAGGAATGCGTACATTTCTTCTGTACTTTTAATCACTACTCTGGAGTTGCCATAATAGAAGCTTAGTCCTTGAGGTATTTCCCAACGAAATCTGATTTTTTTCTCCTTTAATTTATCTGTCAGACGCTTGAATTTTTTCCTTTCTTGCAACATTGCTCTAGGCAATTCTTTCATTACTATAATTTTCTTTCCATCTATTACAAAAGGATCAGTGAAGCACTTCTTGTAGATTTGTTCTTTTGTTCTTTTCATTGTAAATTGAACAACCACATCTCTTGGTATGTTTTTGTCTCTTGCGTATGTAGAATTAACTCTATAAACAAGATCCATGTGCTCTTTAACAACTTCTTCCTGTTCTTGTAAAAAATCTGCTATTGCTTCTTGCATTCTTGTAAAAATGTCTTCACTCAATTTTTCCTCAATCCCTCGAAATCTCAAATGGTTTTGCATGTCTTTATAATGCATCATCTTTTCCATCCTCTCATTCTCTCTCATTGTCTTATGGGTGCTTTCTTCCAGTTCTTTTACTTTAGTTTCTATATCTTGTGTTCTTGTGGATAATTTTTGAAATTCTGCTTTTAATTCCATGAAATTTTTATCTGCTTGAGCCGCTATATTATTCATTTTAACATTTACCTCTCCTATAGCGTCTAACATTTTCTTTTCCATTGCTTCCATAACGGCTAGTAGTTCTTTTTCTTTTTTTGCTGCCATTGTAGGAGAGGACCATGTAGCTGCTCTCGATCTTAGTCCGCGGTCCATCTTGTCTCTTTAAAAAAGATCGATTTTATCTTGTTTTCCAAGTCGAACACCATTCAAACAAGCTATTCTTGCCAAGTCAAATTATGTTGGTTTCAGCCTTCTAAGTTATATAGTCTTTGAGATATTGCCGTTTAAAAATTTTATATATCCAAAATGGCGGGCGCGACTTCTCTATGGTTAATGTCAAAGGTTATAGTCTTTTTACCTTACTTCTGGCTTGCTGTAGTTTCCTTTTGTCCCTTCCTTTTATTTACTTGTCTGCTCTCTGCACGTCACTTCCTGTTGTGGTCTTTCTGGTCCGGCAGTATTTAGAGTCCCCTTTACCTTCTTCCAGTTCTTCTCCTTTTCCCTTCTTGTCTGCTCTTCTAGCCGTCACTTCCTAACTCAGTCCTCATGTCCTAATCTCGCGATGCTTGGTTCCCTTCTCCCTCTTTGTCTCGCGATGCTTGGCTCCCCCTCCCGACTCTTCTTAACCGCAGGAATGTTAAACAACTTGTTTTTTTGGCTTTTTAAGTTCAAATTCGGCTTTTTAGCACTTCAAAACTGCTCTCATCCAGTCTACAACAGTCTATTGCTTCACCCGATCTGCTTTTCGTCTTTCAAAACACAGTAATGGTAAGGCAAAAACTTTTTTTCCGTTAACTTTTGTTGTTACTTCGCTTCAGATGTGGTCCCAACGTTTAAACTTTGTCTTCTTTGCCAAGGGATATGGGGAATTGGAGGTTTTATGCTGAATTTATCAGCTCAGCTCGGCTCCTTAGAGATACTCGCAAAAATCCTCTTCGGCTGCAGTGCTCAAGGTGTCGGAAAAGTCTCCTCCGAGGCTTTCCCTTCACTGAGGTTGCTCAAACCTGGATTATATTGCTTGCTGGTCCTCACACTACCTGTGTGAGGTTGCGTCAGGTGGATTAATCCACCCAAGCTGTCAGGAAGAGCTGCTGTCCGCCTTGCACATTTGCAAAGCATGTCAGACCTCCATTCCTCCGACCGGAAACCCCCTTTTTTAATGCCCATTTCTGAAAATCATTAGGCTATTCTCACTAAGTTCACTTATACCTGAAGATGAACATTAAAAGGGTCTTGGGTGAAAAGGGGGGAAATGGGCTGATAATCCTCAGTCAACATAGATCTAAGAAGAATATAACTAGATTGTGTCTTTTTCTATATACGGAGCGAGATTATGAGCCCAGCACCAGCTGCCAAGATCTCAGGATTATCCCTGCTCTGCAACTCAGATTATTTTAACTGCAGACCTTGGGACTAAATTGTGGACTTCCTATAATGCAACATGAATACTGGTCCTGGAATTATCAGTGCACTTTTTACACAAAGTAAATATGAAATGGGGACAACAGAAAGTATCCTCCAGTCCCTCTCCTTTGATCAGGCAGCTGCACAGATGCAGAATATTTGCAATATTTCCAAAAAATAAAGTAATATATATATTATATTATTTTATTTTTTAAAAATCACAAATCAGCCAATACTTCCTCTAAGCTGTGGAGTCTTGTGAGCAAAAATTCTACTTTGTGAGCTACTGGCATTGAAGCTGTGAGTGAGTGATTCGGCTACTGTATAAATTAGTTTGCTCTGGAGCCATCCTTTCTGAGCTAAGAAAAAAATGTGTGAGCCAGAGGCTAAAAAACTGTGAGCTAGCTCACACTATCTCAGCTTAAAGGGAACACTGAAATCAGCATGCAGACTTTGGAATTCATTGGCCTGGTTCTTGAGGGGCGGGATAGGATGGAAAACTTGATGGTACAGGGCATGGTGGAATCATCCTTGGGGCTCCAGAGCCTTAAAACGAAAGATAGAACATGTTGCAGACTTGACAAAATTACTTGGCCTCATAAGCAAATAGAATTTGGGCAGCACTGATGTTCCTGGAAAAAATGAAAGCAGCTACCTGCTGTTGCTGATGAGGGGCAGCTGCCTTCACAGAAAAAGAAATATTGAGATGTGTGGCAACAGTTATAAGCCTCATTTGGTGCCCTCCAGAAAGAGACCTGTACTTTCATTGTGACTCATGTGTGGGAAATCAGAGACAACTGGGCTCCACTATCCAGAGGGGCAGATCAATAGGTTTTAATATCTTCAGCAGCCACTCATTCAGAACAATGGAACCAAACATTACAGGATTGTGTAATAGAGCTTTGCCAGTGGCACAGTCCAGGTTGGGAACAGCATAAAGCATGCTGTCAGAACACAGAGCAGATAAGACAAGAGAACCAACTCAAGAGGTATAGTCAAGGTCCAGTCCAAGGTTAAGCACAGAGTCAGGAGTCTAGTCCAAGAGTCAGTCTATCCATCAAGGTCTGAGATCCAGGAGTTACTCACAAGCAGGTCTAGGAGCAAGACAAAGGCAGAGTTAGGAAACAGTCCAAAGAGTCATAAGACTGAGGCAGGCTCCAATGCAGTAATGTCAGAAGAGTTTCAACTTCTTGCTTCAAGACCCAGCAGTCTCCCTTCACTGATTTTTATGGTCTTATGCTTAAGGGTCATGCTTGCAGCCAGCTGCTCAAGAGTAATCCTGCAACTACTCAAGCAGCTGGCATCAGGCCAGGAGGTGTGCACTTTGTTATCCCTTCTGTAGTTCTGTTCATAACCTCTGTCTGCAGTGCTCTAAAGGTGTAGGTGATACTGGAGGTCTGGAAACCATCAACTGAGTTTCACCTGTTGAATCAGGGCTGGTGGGGTGGTTCTGTACCAGCTGTTGGCTGTGAACCTTGACAAGCGGCTCACCGTCCTGCTTGCCAGCTTTTACTCACTTAGAGCTGGCTTCACGGGGCTCCTCTTCTCCTGAGGAGTCCTCACTCTCACTGAGCCCTGGCTGACCCATGACAGCCAGACTCCTGGAGATTCATCTCCAGGAATGGGATTGGCCCCACAGCCATCTCTGCAAGTGGGAGGGAAAGGGAAAGGATGCTTGGAGACCCAGAGGAGAATGGGCAGCATCCTCTGTAAAGTTTCCTGTCATTCCAAGCCCATCCTTTTAAGAAGGAGGGGAATTCTGAGAGCAAAAAATAAGAACTCTACAAGTCTTTCTGGTTTCTTTCCTGTACACTAAATCCTTTGCAAACTGATGTATTCCTAGCCCATTTGTGTTGGTATATTTGAACAGAAGGCCACTCCACCCACCTCTTGAATAAAGTGGGGAGGAGGGGGCAGGGTTTGGCTGCTGGCTGATGGGAACAAAAACAGATGCTGTGGGCCTAATGCAGGATGTTGAGACAACCCAAGGATAGGACACATAGGGGCATCAGACTCTTTCACCACAACTAGCAACGGAGGCACCCACCCTCTCTCCCTCTAGTTCAAAGCCGACACAAACTGGTTGTCCATTTAGGGACTGAGTAGGAATTGTTTGCTCCTCCAAACAATTGGCAATAAGCTGGGGGGGGGGGGGATTGCCTGACCTACTTTGAAAGCAATATAAGTTGCAGGCCAGAGCAATGCAGGAAAATGTTGCTTCAGTGGTACACAGTACAACTCGGATAAGCACCCTCAGGCATCATTTTGGAAGATGAAGGCATAACCCTCATGCCAGAAGCCTGGGACCTCAGTGCCTTCATGGACCTGAGACAGGAATCCTTTGAGGGATGCCGTTTTCCTTGACCTATAGACCTCGCAGCTACAGGGACAGGTGTGGCACACCTCACTTGAGCACTAAAGAAGGCTTGGCAGGGAGGAGTATGAGCTGTACCCTTGTGATGGCTGAGAGCTTGGAGCCAGGATGGCCTTGCCCCTAAAATCAGGGATATGCAAAACAGAGGAGGCCTGACTCTTCTGCATCTCACCAATTGCCCACAGTGCAATTAGGTCTGAAATGAGGTTTTGGTCTCTTGTGTGCTGCAGATTCCTTTTGAAAAATGAAAATAAACTTGCCCCTTTGATTATCCCAGGTTATGGTGTCGGCTCTACATATTTTGTGTCCATGGACAATGCATGCTAGTTGAACAAACTCATTTTTTAAAGAGTATATCTGAGCCTACATTCTGTCCTGATTCATATGCCTACCTGCTTAATTAAGCTACACATATCTTCCTTTTTGGTGACCCCAGACTCCACGAGCATTTGAGGTGATAATTATGGTTGCCAACCCCCTGATGGGGGTGGGTTTTCCCCTGATTTCAGGGGCCACAATCCACTGCCAGCCAGCTGGCCGGTGGGGGGATCCTTGCCTCCGAAGAGTCCCAGTGCGCCCAATGTGCCTGGTGTGATGACATCACCTGGATGTTACAGTAATAGAATTTTTATTTTTTTCCCCATTATTCTCAAATGCAGTTAGCTTTTATACATATTCCATTCTCTATAGAATTGCATATTTAGCTAAAAAGATATAATCATAAAATGACTTCCCACTCCACCCGCACCTTCATATATATCAACCGGTAAACATGTATTTTAAAAGTATTTGCCTCCTAAGGTAACATTTTGAGCTATCATAACTTTTATACATTTAAAAATTATATTGGTTAAAAAAGAAAAAAGGTTTAATTTCGCAGCCAACTAAAAATTCATTTTTTGTGTTATAATTCTGTCCCTCATTTCAGTAGTTAGAAAGTGTAAAAATATTGTCCTTCATATTCCACTCTCGCTCCATATATTCCTTCAACTCTTTCCAATCTTCTGAGAACTTATGTGGTGGACTTGTGATAAAGCAAAAAGTTTTTGGTGTATGATACATGCTGAAATGGAGAAAATTTTGAAATGTAAGTTTAAAAAATTGCCCGAAATGTTGTTGCTTGGTCTAAAGTTAGAGGATGTAAATATAAGTAAAAGGACATTGATTTGGTATATGGTAACGACAGCAAGAATGGTATACGCACAAAGTTGGAAATCAGAGAAAACTCCAGAACTATGGGAATGGTTGAGAAAATTGCTATTTATGGCAGAAATGGACAAGAAAACTAAACAATGGATGTTACATCATTGCACTGGGCACATTGTGCAGGAGACACTCCAGCCTTCAGGTAAAAACTCTATGGTGACCGTAGAGTTTTTTCCCAAATGATAGAGCGGTCCTGAATGACCCAAATGCTAGAGTGGTCCTGAACAATGTGCCCAGTGCGATGATGTCACTTCCAGAAGACTCCAGGAGCTGGGCTGGAGCCCCGCACTGGGATTGAGGTGAAACCTGGCAATCCTAATGATAATAGGATAATATAACATTACCACACACCTCAAAGACTCAGAAAAAAATGTTTTGGGGAAAATAGGGAGGAATCTCTTAAGGGGCATGAGCTTTCTCCAAATTTGACCTAGTCAGCTCTCTCTGCTGCTCACTGTTTTGGAGCAAGTGATAGAGGAGGAGAGAAAGTGAGAAAACTGGTGTAGCATTGGGATACCTACAGCTTTAGCCTACTGAAGGTCGTGACACCTGGTGGTGTACATAGGTGTCAACTACGGGGGGCTTGAGGGCTCGAGCCACCCCCGAAATTTCCTGAGGGGGACTGAGCCCCCCCCCCGGCAAAACAAAGTGCCTGCCGCTGTGGCTCCCTTCCTAGGCCCGCCCATCAGCCGGCCGACACCTCTCCCCCCGGCCTGGCCACTCCTGTTACCGTCTGTCCATCCCTCTGTTCGTCCAGGGGCCAGTTGGGCAAATGCCCAGCAGGCTGGCGTTACCCAGAAGTGATGCCATCACGCTGGGCATGTTGCTGGGGCGACACTCCGGCAATCGCCCCAAAACTCTATGGCACCATAGAGTTGATGGTGTCACTTCTGGGTGATGCCAGCACGCTGGGCATTTGCCCAGCTGGCCCCTGGAGGGACGGAGGGACGGACGGAGGCAGGAGTGGCCAGGCTGGGGGGGTGAGCAGTGGTGGCGACGGGGACATGGTCCCGGCATGTGCTTTGCGCGCGTGCACGCAAAAGCCTCCCCCCCCCCCCAGATTTTAAAACTCTACGCCCCTGGTGGTGTATTCAAAAATTGAATACAAAGTGTTGCCACAATTAGAAAGATACATGAGTGGCAGTCACAAGTATATTGTTTCACACCACTGGTACTGTCATGACCCCTTCTGACCAGCTCAGCTAATCATACTCCTCAAGGAAAGAGCCCTATGAGCCAAGGCTACTGGCTGAGGAGGACAGCAGGACCAGGGAGGGTTTAACATGGCAGAGGTGCCGGCTGACAATGTGGTAATTGTACCAGAGGCCACCCTGTCACAGCCTTTAAGTGAGTCCTTGACTCTGGCCCCTGAGATAACCTCCAGGCACCCACTGAGCAAGTTTTGAACTTGGGCCCATTCTTTCCAGGAATGTTGGTGGCAGAAGACCCAAGCCAAGTAAATCCAAAGGAGGCAAAGTGCCAGACTAGCTGCATGCAACCCTATCTTAGAGCCATATAGTGAGAGCGATACTTCTTTGCAGGATCCTAGCCAAAACACAGTGCATCTGCAGGAACTTCAGCCCTTGTCAGAAGTGCAGCTGAGCCTTATTACCTCCCCAGCCAATTTGCATGGTGGCTTGAGAAGGCTACCTTGCTGGATCAACTGGTTCACTAAATACAAGCCCTGTGTTCCAGCTCCTTGCCTCCAGCTCCAGTCTATGTCCTCAAGTCTCATGATCCAGGCCTGAGGGCACTACTCCAGAGGAGATCTAACCAGTCTCGCTTGCAGAGAGCAGGATAGACTTATTATCCTGTTTCCCACAGTGGCCAAGCAGGCCCCACAGGGCCAAAATTTCTTCCTGTTACTACTCTTCAGCAACTAGTGTTAGATGTATATTACCTCTAAACACTGAATTCCAATTTAGCTGTAATTGCCAACAGCCACTGATAAGCCTATCATTCCTAGAGTTGCTTAATCCCTATAAAGTATATAGCTCAGTACTAGAATAGCCCCTTGCCTCTTGCTGAAGCATGACTTTGGGAGTGGATGAACCTTTATATGAACACCATGTCTTGAGCTACAGAGAAACAAAACCAATGGCCATCCATAATGCAAGACTACCCTTCAGTTTTCTAAAAATGTGACTAAATGGATTAGAGGTCTAGGAAGAACCTGTCTGAAATCCATGTCAGCTCCCACACTGTCAGGTCTCTTTTATCAGTAAATCTTTAATAAATGACAGCTGTTAAGTAACACACCTTCTGCTGAGAATCTCCTCATCTTACCTCAAGCGTAATCAACAGAGAGTAGCAGATCCATTAAGTCCTTAATAATAGATAAAAGCACCAATTGATCTCTGTTGTAATTTAAAATGCATGGTGGGAAAAAAATTAGAAATCCAAAGTGCAAGCTTGACTCTCCTATCTTATACTCTGCTTCCTCCCCCTTAGAGAATCATGTCATCCCTCTGCGAGATCCATGGGTGTAAATTGCAATTAGGAGCAGACTGCGGGTAACTCAACATATGATATAGCATTCCAAAGGTGGTGGTATTATATTTAGTGGGAAAAGAAGAATTTTCTCCAGGAAAGAGTTATACATCCCAGGCAATAATGTCTCCTCAGGCTTGACCCTTTGGTCTTTCTCAGAACTGAGTGTCAAATGTGATATAGTCCATAAAGGACTCAACCAAGAGGATCAAGGCTGAAATCTCATTTCCCTACATTCTTGACTAGTCTGACATACTGTCAGAGCCTAATGTATCGTCTCAAGGGAAATCCATTTAATAAAATGAGGGACTATTATGGCTAATTGTTATATATTCTCTGAATAAAATTGCCTTTCCCCCCCTTTCATAGTGAAACGTATTTTCTCTTACTTAAATGCACTGCAACAATTATTTAAACTGATTTCAATTACCATTTTATTTTGCACTAAATTAACTGTTATTATGAACCCAGGAAAAGAGCTCAACTTGACAGAAGTGATTCGGTTTTCAGTGCAATGCAGAATCAAGATGATAAAAAAGAACGGCACTGAACAGATGAACTGAATCCTGCAAATGAACCTTTATGGGAGTCTCTGAAAGAGGGAGAAATGGCCTGCAGCTTACCAGACGGTCTGTGTTGTGTCTGGATGGACATTGTCATTCCTTTGTACAAATTATGGTAATCTTGTGAGCTATATTCTGGCTGAGAATATTTATTAAAGCTAAGTTTCTGTGGGAAAATCTCATCACAATATCCCTCACATGCAGTTACATTTTACATTTCAGTCTGCAGTTAAGATTTTTATTTTTACTCATCTGCATAAGGATGAATCCCTGCAGCCGCCGAAGGCCAGCGGGGGGGGGGGGGGAGGGAGGGACAAAGTTGCCTCCTTGTAAGGAGGACTGATCAGACTGGCTGCATTTGCAGCCTGGCTTTGCTGGGGGTCGGGGCTAGCATGCTGAAGGAGAGCCCCGACCCCAGCAGCCTCATCCGTGCCTTGTGCTCAACCCACCCTCCCGCCCTGTAGGTAATGCAGGCTTTTGGCTGGTCGTCCCGTTTCTTAGGGAGGCCGGGTAGGAATTTTTTACTTCTGCTCTGATTGGCCTCGAGACGGGGGAGTTTTTCGCCTACCCTGCATTGCTAGCAGCGGATTGAGGAATTGGCCGGGGTGGCTTCTGCATTAATTTGTCACTTTATGGTTGGGCGGAAGTTTAGTAAATAGTTGTTGCGGCTTGGTAAGCACCTATCAGCAACCCTGGTGGGAAAGGGGCCTGTTCGGATCATAACTGCAGCCTTGCAGCCTGGGATGAGGGGAACAGGCTGCCTTTTGGAGTGCCGTTGAGGGATACTCAGCACTGACCTTGCGGCTGTGTGTGAGGGATCATCAAGGCATGTTCCAAGGCTGAGCTGCCTGGGGTTTGAGCTGCTTATAGCGGGCTATGACCCGGGGGCCAAGTGCATTGCCCATACTAGGGCAAGGATGGGGTTAATGGTATCCCCAGGCCTTGGCCATGCCGCTTGTTAGGTTAAGCCCCTGCCATGTTTTTGTTAATAAATAAAGTGGCCGTTAATCCCATGTTTGTTTTTTGACTCTTTCTTCCATTTATGGGGGCAAGTCAGAAGCCAACTGAATGATCAGCTATCCTCATCGGTAAGAATTCAAGTTCGACACTATCAGACATGGGTTCAGGAGGAGATGAGACCTCATTACAAAAGCAGTTCTCCCATTGCATGTTTGGAGAACTGTATCGTCTTCTCAAACAATTCACTTGTTTAATCCCTGACACTTCCAGTTAAAGGCAGTCAGGTAGCAGGCATTGAGAGAGAAAGAGACCTTTCCCAGCCTGAGATCCTTCAGAATCACTACCAGACAGACTATCCAATACTGGGCTAGGTGAAACACCAAATCTAACATGGTATAAGACTGTTCCATGTGTTCTCGGGGGGCTTTTAAGATTCTCCTGGTTCTGACTACAGTTTTCTTCTATCACCACCACCAAAAGAAGTCTTTGACAGAAGCTTCCAATGCAGGGAAATAAAGAGAGTCCAGGTTTAGGCACAGAAGAACTTATAAGGAACTCTGCATCACCTGGCCCATTTTTTGAAGAACAGAACTTATTTAATAAACACATTGCTTGTACGGGAAATGTTGCAGCATGGCTCTTTCCTTATTCTGGATGTGCCTTTATGTCTGAAAATTTGTTGTACTTTATTTCTCCTCTACTGTAGATATCCCTTTATTGTGAGCATGATTTATACATTTTGGGATACCTGGATGTATTGAGATCCCCCCCCCCCAAGACAAATAAGCCACATCAATATGTAGCCGAAAGAGACAAAAAATCAAGCTGCCATGAAATCATCATTTTACTTTCTTGTAAGGGACTCTGAGCCCCAGTTATGAGGGTAAGATGGAAAAAAATAGAAATATATAGACCATCGAGGTTGTGGCACGATCTGTTAAACCACATGACAGAGCATATAAAGCAGAATATCGACAGCATAAATAGCAAAATGAATAATAGTAATAATATAATAGAAGATAGTCTGTGGCTTGAATCCTGCTTGTATAGCTGAGTGCTTTAGTGAGTGTATCAGCCATCACTTGCCCCCTCTTCCCTGTCAGCCAAGACTTTGTTTGAATTTTCATAGGGCTTGTTTTCTTTTTTTCATTCAGCTGCAACGGCATGATGACAAAATTCTTCCCCTCAATGACTCACAACATTTCAGAAGGGGACGAGTAGTAGGCAAACCCCTGCTGTTCAAACTGCATTTGGGTTACTGGTTGTTAACTTTTTCCACACCCACTTGGGGGGGGGATTGCTTTTCAAGAGTATTGAAGTGGCTCATGTGTGCTCCTAAAATGCGACCTGGGAACTGTAGAGAGGTGGCAGCACATCCTCCAAGCAATTGCAGAATGTCTCCATGATAATTACTAGATTGCTAGACTGCAGAGAGTTCCAGGCCACTGTTCTACAAATTACAGTGTCATTGCTATAAAGGACACTGAGACCAATGAAAAGTTTGAGGATGTGCCAGCGGCAGCTACCAGTGAGGAAAAAGTGGGGCATAAGCTTGAAATCCATCTTGTTATTACTTATCCATACAGCAAGAGCTCCTGGGTAAGTGTGTGCAAACTGGAAGTAAAAACAAGTAGTATAAGCAGCAAAAAGTTAATATACAAGGCCACTGGTTTGGACCCACCTGACTGGATGGAAGGTTTTCTGCTTCGGACATTTCAGGGAACCCCCAGGATCATCATGGGGGAAGAGATTACGGGCTACAGCAACAGTGGGGAATTGAGAAAGTCACACTCTATAGGCAGAAATCCTTCCATCCCTGAAAACTCTCCAGAGGATCCAAGCCATTATTTGTTTATTTGATCAGCATCATTAAATGGTGCATAAGATGAGGTTTTCTGCATTCAATCCTGTAGCTTGAAGAATCATATATGCAGCCCTGTTCATGCACACCATTTGCCCATCAAGTAAGATACATGAATAGAGTAGAGATGTGCACTCAGATCAAAACTAGTCTAAACTCAACCTGAAAAGGCTCCATTTGTTAAGATAATTACTATAACCAAAAATTAACTATGTTCAGAAATGATTAGGTAAGGTCATCAATCCTCTTAATGTTCTCTGGAACTGGCTGATGCTATTTCTGTTTCAGTTCCAGGAGTGAAGTAGGGAGAAGGGAAAGAGTCACTCAGAAGATCCCTGTTGGTCACATGGAATGAAGGTAAAGTCTAATGCTTGATGTTGCTTCTTAGCACTGGTGTTCTAAAACTTACCATCTCTGAATGTGGATCTCCCTCCATGAAGTTGGCTAATCCTATTTTAAACTAATCTGTGTTGGCGGCAGGTTAGCTCTACACCCTTCTTCTCCTGGTGCATTTCACTGGCATCAGTTTGTTCCCCTGAGGTGTGCTACTGGAAAGCACCTCTGGCTAGCAGACAGTGCTGGTATTAGTGGATACAACCTATGATATTTGATTTCATTGTTTTACCATACCAAAATCTATTTGTTTATTTTTATTGATTTTTACACTTGTACCCGGCCCCACCCCTGGGTCACAGGGCTCAGGGCAGCTCACAGCATCCAGTAAAACAATCTATAAATAAAGGTAAAACATACTTACAAAAATATTACATTACAATCTATAAAATAGCACTCTAGCTCAGACATCAGAATAAAACATAATCATTTGGCGCCCAACACCAAAGACTGCTGTCAGAAAAACAGGCAGTGGTAGAGAACTGGCATTGACCATCCTCAACAGAAAGCCTGGTGGAACAACTCCGTCTTACAGGCCTCACAGAATCTAGAAAGATCCTGCAGGGATGTCATCTGGCAGAGAGTTCTACCAGGCAGCATCACGCACAGTCCAACTGTCCCTGTTTATGAGTTTCTGATATCTGTACCTGGGTGAGTCACAATTTCTCTTTTGTCACTATTTTTATGCATTGTCATATGCCTTGTTTGGAAATATTTTTAGTGTAAGTTGCTGGAGTTGTCATATTGTAGGATCCAGCTGCATTCCTGGATAAAGAATGAATGTATCTTGTCTCTGGTACACATGCACATTAATACATGTGCATGTACACTAAGACACCAGTGTAGTGTAGTGGTTGGAGTGTTGGACTAGGATGTGGGAGACACAGGTTCATATGCATGCGCTGAAAAACAATAGCCCCCCCTAAAAAAAAAAACAGAAGTACAGAACAGAGAGTTCAATACAAAAAAATGAGGTAAGAGTAAGATTGATTTAGTATAGAACACAGTGGTTAAAGGATATCAACAACTGCCATACTCCAAGAGTGGAAAGGACAAAATACAATAAATGGGTGAAAATATGACAATGCATTCAGTCACTAGCACAATGGGAAAATGTACCTCAAATGAATGCAACATTCAGCTGATGGCATCACAGTAAAAATAAATGACAGTTTTGAAACTAGACTCTCATCTGCTTATTCAGAGACATTGGGTCATCTCTGCAATTATTGTAGTTCCAAAAGAAAAATCACTGTTCTCTCTTATCTACTAACACTGAGACCTTGGGATACTGCAGCAATGTCTATAACTAACGACAGTGATGTATTGCATAGGGAGCAATTAAAACCCAAAAGCTGCCAAAACATCTTTAAACAAAATTGCTTTACAAAAGGGGGGGGGGGGGACTAGTTGAAATAAATCAGCTTCAGAGACTAAAATTCAACAACTCTCTCTCTCTCTCTCACTCTCTCTGTGTGTTTGTGTGTAAAATTATACTATTAATACAGATAAAGCCTAAAAGGCAAATCCAACACCCTCCAATTACATACATACAAAAAACCCCACACTCCTCCTAAAGATAGGCTACAAACTTACTTGGTTTCTTACAAAGATAAGGCAGCCATTTTTAGCCACTCACACCTACTGTATCAGTTATAGAGTCAGCAAAAAAATGACTCAAAGTTACATTATGGCCTTTAATATATTTATCATTTCAAAGCTGCAACCAGTTAGAGTGATACAGAGCCAATAAGCAAAATCAAGAAACTCAGATCTAAACAAATGAAAACAGATCCATACAGTCATTCAAGCCCTTTGGATGCAGTAAATCTAAAGTAAAAATCCAAGAAGCCTCCCTTTGAAGTAGCAATTTGTTTACATACCAATGGCTGTAAGGATGAGTGTGTACCACCTCAGTGACAAAAAATATAAAATCAGTGGATTCGTGATGTTGTTTAAAAAATGTGCTAAAAGAGGGACCTCAAGCCTTTTATTCCTAACTTTGATCCAACATTCAGACAGTGGCATTCTAAGAGGACATGTAGTCTTATTAGGGTTGCCAGGTCCTCCCTGGCCACTGGTGGAGATTAGGGGTAGGGTTACCAGATCCTGGTTGGGAAACGCCAGGAGATTTGGGGGTGGAGCCTGGGAAGGACAGGGACCTGAGTGGGGTACACTGCCATAGAGTCCATCCTCCATAACAGCCATTTTATCCAGGGGAACTGATCATTGTAGTCTGGAGAGGAGTTGTAATTCTGAGGGATTCCCCAGATGCCACCTGGAGGCTGGCATCCCTATCTTACCCACACACAAAAGGTTACACAGACATACCAAAACATCATTAACAGGAGTTGAATTGCAATTGAAAAATTGTCTCAGATCAAAAGATCTCTTAGATATACAATGTTTAAAGGACTTAATCTGAGCTGCTAGTGTACAATTTGTACATCCCTTACATCTATAATGTTCTCTTATAATGGAAGACTACCTCAGTCCTCAAATCTGCACACACCAAATAATCTTTAAAGATTTGGTTTCCTTGTAATGTATAACAGGTGAAGAGCCACAATCTGAAGCCTCATTCAACAAATGCCAATCTTTCAAAAAAGCAGCCTTCACATGTGAGAAAAGGGGTGAAAATTCCATTGGGGAAAAAAAAAAGCCTTGTCTCTCAGGCCTAGAAGAAATTCACTCTGGGATATACAATTGGTCCTACTTCTGGCAGTTGAAAAAACTTCTGATCCATCCTTATTCATCACTGAATATGAGGTGTGACATTTAATGTGAGGTTATTGTGCAAATGTAAGGTATGTTATAGAGCAAGTGAGGTAGATGATAACTCATAAAATGCTGAAAGGAATTTTTGTCAATAGGCTTAACGTATGGCTCAACACAGAGCCATCCCTCACACATATACACCACTGTATCAAGAAAAGCTATTTGCATGGAGTCTGAACAGTGGGAAAAAGTAATGGAGGGATGAAGATCATTATGCAATTTTACAAAGTCAGGAAAAATGAAACTATTCTCAGTATTGAGTAATAATGGGGTCTGGGTATTGGGAAAGCTGAACAGTGATCTTTGTTGTGATCAGGGATATTCAAGCATATACCTATTTTCACCTGGGAAATGTTGGGGATATTGGTATATGGGCGCCATCAACAAATACACTGCCCTTCAGGGTTTGATTGGACCTCCAGTTTTTCAAATAGAATTGTAGAATGAAAATATACTTCTGAATGTTGAAAATGTTCCTTTTTCCTGTTGTAACTTGTTGCAGAACAAAAGGGAATGCAACCTGAATGCAACAAAGGAAAGAAAAACATTAGCAATTAGTATCCTGTGGGAATACTAACACACTTTCTCCCTCATTGGGTTTGTCAGCTTAATCCTTTGCTCAGTTGCAAGGGCTGTAGCTGCACAGCTAAGTTGCTGCTATTGAGGCTTCATGTGAATTATACATTCCTCACATTGCTATACTGAACAAAGAAAAAATTAATCTTCCTGTTGGGGGATTCATGTAATTGGGTTTCCATTTAATTTTCTCCTCTCAAACCTTTGGCTATGTGGGCCAAATAATGGATATTTCAGTTGGGTATGTGGACATCTTATCCAGTTCCTTTGCAGAAGAAAACCATTATTTATTTGTTTTTAAACTATATGTTAATGGATCTTATGGACACACTATAGAATTTCTTTGGCTGCATAGGGCATATACATCATAGTCTGACTTTCAATTGAGTGTAAAGAATCTCTTCTGCTGGTGGAAACTTCCTTCCACTGGTCCTCTTTAAGCAAAGTGGAGTTATAGATCCAGTAAAAAAAAGATATCAAAATGTCTAGGGCTATCCCTGTTTGGATCAAATCTTCCCTAAGCAAGTTTCCCACACACAGTGGCCTGTATTCAACCACTTTGATAAGTAAGCCTACCTCCTGCCTCCAACTTAAATGGCTCTTAATTCAATGGAAAAGCCCCTTGTTGGAGGAAGGCTCTGTATGGTGGAGGAATATCCTATGATTTTTCATAAGGGGGTATTTTGATTCCATTCTTATTTGAAACTTGTTCCTGAGTAAGGCTGTACAACCTACATTCTCAGGACAATCCTACAGACACTTTCCTGGGACTAAGCCCCATTGAATTCAGTAGAAATATGAGTAGACCTGCTTCAGATTGCTCTATTTATGCCTTTGATTAAGCTTTGTTTGTAGCACTGAGTTCACAATTTGCCATCTCTTAAATTTGGAATAACCCTTTAAAATGTGGTTTATAATTATAGCAGTACAGCAGCTCCATGGGAACTTCCACACCTGGGTAATTTTTTGTGGTTGTGTGGTTGCTTATGTAATTCTGTGTGAAACCATCCTTGCAATGGAGATCTCACATATCCCAGAGTAATACCACAGTTTCCCTTTCACACCTGATGTGCCTTAAAGTCACCTGCTGTGTTTTCACGTGATCCTCAGGATTCTCCCCCCGCACTGTTTTAGTCTAGTTTTGTTTTGTTTGTTTGTTTTAAGGGGTGTGGGCCATAATGCATATAAATTATGTAATATGTTTTTAAAGAACTTTGAAAAACATGTATTTTCAGAGACACTTCCAAAGATGCTCCCCCCCCCCAAAAAAAAGTAGGCTGAGCTGTGTGTGTTTGTTTTTGTTTGTTTAACCCACAAACATGAATAACACTGGACAGGAATAAAACAATACCTTTTCCACCTTGAAAAAAATCATCCTCTGAAAATCATCCCCCCCCCCCAAATCTGTCTAACAGGCAAGTGATTCCCTTGTGTTGATTTCTAGCACCTTGCAGACATCAAGACTAGCCCCTTGCAAACATCAAGGCATGAAAGAGTAACTGACTAGCACTTCGCTGATTTTGCTGTTTTCTCTCCAGACACAACAGAGTGTGCAAATGGAAGATGACATCATGTGGAAGCATGAAAAAGAATGTTCCAATAAGGTGGCTGAATCATGAGAACTCTTTGGTGTGGAAGCAGTCTGTATTAATCTCCAAAAACAATGCAGACAAGCCATCTTTCAAGTAAAAATGCTTAGGCTTGGCTTTTAGTGAATGTCCATGACAAAAGTGTTCCACAGTTATGGGGAAACCAATACTAGCTTATCTACATGATGTGGTGTTAGGGATCCATGCAACTGAGCTGCAAAAAAACAACCAGGAAAAACACAATATGGATTGGGGCTACAGTACTGGGGCAAGAGGCCTTAAATCTGTTCCATTTCCCCCAAATCCCCTCCCACAGTTAAGATTTAGAAAAGGAGAAGAGATGGGCATGATTTCATGTGTTTTGCTCCATCTAGACTAAAAGCAGCTGGGAAGTATTTCTAGTCAGGAAAATTGGGGGGGGGGGGGTAAATATTCCTTGGTACTATGGCCCTATACCTGTATTCCTTAGTATTGTATTGCCTCTGGCACGCCTTTTTACAGCCAAATTGTATGCTAAGAATCTAATCATGAATTCCCAGCATCATATGAAGTTTTGCCTTTAGGAAACCACTCTCTATGTCTTAATTGTAAGGAGGTGGAATAATGAACAGGGCATTCTCACCAAATCAAAGAGATGGTTGAGTGACATGAGCTTGATGAAATAATTTTACAAATGCAGTAGGTTTTCGTTAGCAACAAAACAGTGGAACACTTTTGTGAACTTCATCTATGTCATGCAAAAAGTACACGCTGTGCTATAAATATATCTGTAAAAAAAATCACTGTGGTACATCAATAACATGGAACTCAAAGATGTGCATTAAACAGAAATTACATTTTAAGGAAAAATCCTGTCATACAAAAAGCATGAGGTTGAATTATAATTAGGTAATTATTAAGAATTCATGTACCTTTCAGTATAATTAATGACAGTTAATACAGGAGCATATGAACAGCAATCCGTCTATTTTAAATTATGCCTTGAAATGAATATAGATCACAAGAAAGAAAATAAACAAAAGATATGTCTCTCAATAGGTGTAGACTAGTCTTGTGTATAAACACATGTGCACAAATAGGCAGAGTAAATATAGTAAAAGATAGGGGAAATCATATTCATATTACAGTCTAGTTAACTGCAGGACATTTTCCAAAACTAATATTGTTATCTTGGTTAACTTTTCACATAGAAATGTGTAGTGTAAATAAACCCTGTATGAAATCTGGAAAGTAATTTATAATGAATTTGTACTAATGACATATAATAAGCATACATACAATGAAAATGTTGTTGAGAACAAATGTTGTTCATTTACTTCCAAGGGTGTCACAAAAACCCTTGCAATTTGCTGGTAAATTAAGAAATAAAAACAATGTTAAGTAATAAAATTATGATTTATGGGTTTTCCTTGTTAAAATGAGGCATAAAATATCAAACCTTATCTAATTATTGAATAGTTAAAATATTAAAATATATCTCCTGAGACTATTTAGGTATCAATGCTACAATAATGAGGCATTTTTAAAAGACTGCTTTAATTATACCTATTACATGGTTAAAACTTATTCACCAAATTAACCAATAAGCAATGTTTTTCTGAAATGTTCTTGTTGACTCAACTTTTCTGTCTCTACTTTTGGCCAAATCTGTGCCAGGGTCTATTTATGGGGCTAGATCCAGGCTAAATTTTTCATTTATGTAATGAAATGTAACAAAAAAAGTATGTAACAAAAAAAATCCACTGATCTCCATGCAATATTGCTCCTGGGGGATAGGGGACCCTGTGGAATGATTTGGGAGGGGGTCTGCACAGGGGCATAGAGTTTTGGAAATCCCGGGGGGGCGGGGTTTTGCTGGGACGATGTTCTTCCCCCCCTCCGGGAAACCGCCCCGCCTACCCAGGCCCTTCCGAGGCCCACCAGCCGCTGCTGCGGGTGCCTCTCTCTTCCCCCCCCCCGCCTCCCCTTCCCTCTCCCTCTCCAGCAGTGGCTACCGAGCCTCGGAAGGACCCGGGGAGGTGCGGCGGCAGGCACTCCATTTTCCTGGGGGTGGCTGAGCCCCCCTGGGAAATTTCGGGGGTGGCTCAAGCCCTCGAGCCCCCCCCCCCCCCGTACTGTACGCCTATGGGTCTGCAGCAAGAAAGGGGAATATGAAATATGTAGATCCAGCTGGAGTCTGGATCCATCTAATGGTTTTTAAAATTACTTCCCCTATCCTCTATGTGGAGCCTTCAAGGAGGAAAAATTTCACTGGTGGAGGAAGAAAAGTGTCCTGGCCCCACTGATGGACCTCCTGTTGGCCTCTGGTATTTTTGGCACTGTGTGACAGAGTGTTAAACTGGATGGGCCGTTGGCCTGATCCAACATTGGCTTCTCATATGTTCTTATGTTCTTATGTTCTTAACCAACGAAGTTGCAGGTAGCTCAACTGGGTAACATACTTCACAGCTTGGTGCAAAAAGAATGGGTCACAGTTCTTCAGGCGTCACTTAGGAGTAAGATGAGTTGACATCAATCATCTTAGGCATCATAGTACAAAAGTTAGAACTACTTCCTCAATTATGATCTTATCAGATGTATATCTGCTATTTTCATTCCATAAGTCTGTGGCATATTTATTGCCACTTATTGGTATTGGTATTATTGGTAATATATAAAGAAGTCATTTATGGTTACTAATTCAAAGTTGGTTCAAGATGATTATGAGGAAGGTGAGGATGATGTGATAAGTGGTGATAAGTACCTCACAATAAGGCCCTTGCATCTTAATGTAGGTAAACATAAAACAGAAAGGAACCATATTTTTACTTATTATGCAGTCTTGTGGTATGATTCACTGCATTGGAGTTACTCATTTACTCTAGATCTGTTAAAATTATTCCTGCTTGTATCCCCCCCCCCCCCCATTTTAGGCTAGAAACAATAAACCTTCTATGTTGTGATGAAAATATTTGTTCCATCAATAAAAGGAAGCTAATGGACTTCCATACTATTATTTATAGTGCAACCAAAGTGCAGGAAAAGTGTTCTTAATTTACTGTATGGAATATCAAAAAGAATCATTTCTCATTTCAGGGATATTACATTTACCAACCACTCAAACTGTGTTATATTATTGCTTGAAATATGCAATTCTTTGCCCAGCTAGCAGGGCACTGCAATCTGGAATGATGTTTGAGTGTCATGGGCTGCGGTCATACGAGCCAATTGGTGCATAGGGGAAGCCAGCCTATTTCCCCCATTTGAAATTGACACAGCATTGTGCAATCACACATCCTTTGTAGCTGCGGGCTCAGCCCATCACTGCCCAATCAGCATGTGGCCGAGTGGGGGGGGGGGGGTTGCCCATTGTTTCCCATGTGCATAAATGAGGAATTGCACCTCTACACTGAGGGTTCCCCATGGAGTCTGCGGTTATGAGCATACTGCTAAGTGAGGAACAAAAATGGCCCTGAGTCGAGATGGAATGAGCAGACTATCCCGACAGCATTAGAGTGTGCTTGAGCGATCAGACTGGGGAAAGTCCATCTGTAGCCTGTCAGCAAGCATTGGGACTGGGCTTTCCTCAGTGTCTTTTAACTCCGCTTATGTGGCGGAGCAGCATGGGGTGCCGACGGCTGTGGGACCTTTCCCAGATGTTGCTATCTGATCATGCCCTTTAGATTCATCAGGCATTCACAGCCCTTTATATCTGTCAGGCATGTCTGACTGCGTCCACTATTTGACATCCTCCTTTACAGCACACAATGACTGATACACTTTCTCTAGCATTCAGTATGATTAAACCCTCTGACATCACTGTGCAGTCTGTAAAGAGGAGGCTTCCACTGAAGTAGAAACTGAATGGTCTCAAATCAAAGTGTGGGAAAGCTTTGTGTCAATGTAATCACCTGCTCTACCTTCTATAGCAGTGTTTCTTCAGAATTTAGCCTTATTCATGTGTTAGGAACATTATGGCATACAGACACTGGCTTCATGAACATATGCATTTTTGTAGGGGCTGTATTTGTGATCCTTGCCACTAATACAATGTCAATTGTTTGGAAAAAAACTGCACATATGATAAAGGCAACATGCACAGCCCAAACACAGAGACACAAGCTCATAAATCACTATATCCATTCACTGACAGACCCATGCTTATCAACTGAGGTCCATCAAACACGAGCCAGTCCTTTGATAATGGGTTGAATTCAGACTAAATTGGCAATTTCCATTGATTCCCCTTTCCTACTCTAGACTGTTTTCATGACATTCCTTAGGTACTGATGTAATATTTATTGTGGGGGGGCCCCCCCATCCCAAAGTCCCCCACCGGAAAATTTCCTGGCTATGTGGCTGATGACAGGGCTTCCCCAGACTGCTGGAGGTAGTGAACTGACATGGCTCAGCAAGCAACCTAGAGGACAGAGGCAGGACAGCTCAGTGGGAGAGGGACTCCTGAGCCGAGCCCCACCGCAAGATGATGCAGAGTTGGTAGTGGAATTGGTGGCAGAGCAGGTAAACCAGAGCAATTGGCTGATGCATGAGGTGAAAAGGAAAGGAGACCAGGAAGAGATTTGTAATCGAACTTATGGAGTCTTGTTGGGAGGAGGGAAAAGATCCAAGAAGGAGGGCTTTGTTTGAGACACCATTCTGTAGGGATGGGATGGAGGGCAGATGGAAAAGCAAAGCAGCAAGACTGGATCTTTAGGGGAGGAACTATGTCCCAGTTAGGCAGGACCTCAACCCCAGAAAAGGAGGGCCAGTGAGTCCATGGGGCTTAACATTCAAGGAAAATTTAAATGAGGATGCTGAGGCAGCCCAAGGAGGAAGAGAGGGAGCAAAGAGCAGGCACAGCTGGAGGCATCCTAAAGCTCACAAGGGAGAGGAAACGTGATGACAACAACCCCCCTCCCCTTTTTGCTGTCTGAGGTCTGCCAAAAGGCTCATTAGGAAAAAGGGGAACCCTGGAGGGCCCAGCCTTGCTGAACTCACTCCCCAAAACCCCACACCCTGAAAAACAGTAGCTTATTTCCTCCAAGGGACAGGGGAATAAGGTGGTTCAGCAAAGAGAACCGGAACTATTTACATGTGTAACAGAGTCTTGTTGTGCTCATTCATTTGCAGAGTTACAGATGAATATATAGGAGTGAAGAGAGCAGTTAACAGCCAAGTTTTCCCCAGAAACTAAGGCCGAGGACAGACTGGAGCTCCGCCACACCACGGAAGTGGAGGCAGAGCAAGCCAGGGGCGAAGCGTCCCGAAACTTGCCATTTGCACTGCAGTGCAAGCATTCTGGGAGGAGGCGGCCCACAGCATCCACACTGAGGGCGGCTCCTGGCAGCGGTGGCATGGCAGCATGCGGCTGTGTGCTTCCAGATGAGTTCACACCACCCAGAAGCGGGAGGAGCACGTGCCCAGACAGCTGGAGACCTGTTTCAAGGGGTCTCCGGCTGAAGCGGCACGATGGCGCCTCATGGATGGGTTAGTCCGCACTGCCAATGGGGGACAGCTGCAGCAATGTGCATGGCCCTTCTTCCTCCACTTTTAAAGTGGAGGCATAGCGGCCCACATTGGCAGTCTGTCCTCAGCCTCAGATACCACAGTGTCCTAGCAAAGATTGTCTTTCAGACTTCTTCTCTGGAGGCAAAATCTTATCTCCAACCCTTTACTGTTTTTATCTGTCCTCACTCAAAAGGCAGACTCTAAGACTTTGGAAGTTTCCTGAGACAGGACCTCTCCTACCAGGAGATGCAAGCCCTATCCAATAAAAACCAAGAAAATCTCCTTTTTCTCTCACTTCCCCCCCCCCCCAAAAAAAATCTGGCTCCTCCAGCCCATGAATTCTGATTGTCTGCTGGTTGCTCTGCTGTTGCTTTGCTCACAAACCAAACAGGACTAAAGGGGATTTATTTTCTTTCAGAAAGGGCAAAGCCTTTTCCCATCCATCACATACTCCTCACATACATTATGTAAAAGTATAATTGTTTTCTACTCTACTCCTCATGTAGAGGGACAAGGGTGGGCAAACTTATTCACTTCCAAGTTACATAAGCCATCTTTCAGCTGACAGTGCCATCCTGGGTTAGTATACTAATTCCATTTTATAGAAAAACATTGTGATATGCTATATGAGTAATCTGTAGTTAAGTCATGTGTCCAAAAAAAAGAAAAGAATATCCTCCTAACACACTTTTTCAGCAGCAATATGATTATCTATTCTTCCAAAAATACATTATTGGAACAGACATGAAGTCCCGTTACATGTGAGCATTATCATACCATGAATGGATTGTAAAATGGATAGATCCAAGTGGAACCCATACATCGTAAACAGAACTGAAGATAGTGTGTTATGTTATTGGTGTTTGAGTTGTGGAGCCTCCGGGTTCAGTGATAAGTTAGTATAATTTATTTCCAATACTCTATAATTAGATAAGAAAGTTGTATACTTTTTTTAAAAAAATCCTGAAAAGATTTAGTTGCCTGAATAGCCCCAAATAGCTTAAGCTTGTCAGAACTCTCAATCTAAGCAGGGTCAGCCATGGTTAGTATTCTACTAAGAAATACCAGGGCTGCTATGGCAAACAACACCTCTGCTCATCTCTTTCCTAGAAAACCCCATGAGAGGCCACAATATGTTGGTTGTGACTTGAAGGGACATATTAGTATTATTATTATTTAAAATTACAGTGCACCTAAAATTTGCACCTAAGCAGTGTCTCACCTTTCTAAGTCTACTGAAGTCAGTGGTCTTGGAAGGATGTAACAAACCTAGATGGCATAATAAAAAGTAGAGACATCACCCTGCCAACAAAAGTCTGTATGGTCAAAGCAATGGTATTCCCAATAATAATGTATGGCTGTGAGAGTTGGACTATAAGGAAGGCTGAGCACCAAAGAATAGATGCTTTTGAATTATGGTGCTGAAGAAGACCCCTGAGAGTCCCTTGGACTGCAAGGAGATCAAATCCGTCAATCCTAAAAGAAATCAACCCCGACTGTTCCCTGGAAGGCCAGATACTGAAGCTGAAGCTCAAATACTTTGGCCACCAAATGAGAAGGGAGCACTCACTGAAGAAGACACTGATGCTGGGAAAGATTGAAGGTCAAAGAAGAAGGGGATGGCAAAGGATGAGATGGTTACACAGTATTATCAATCCAACAAACATGAAATTGGACAAACTCTGGAGCATGACAGAAGACGGGAGGGCCTGGTGTGGCATGGTATGGTCCATGGGGTCACGAAGAGTCAGACTTGACTGTATAACAACAAACTGTTTAGGATTGCACTGATAGATACTCATTCCAGAAGTTCAGAACATTTTTACTTAAAGGCTATATTTTTCACTAATGATATGGCCACAGTATTCTAGAGTCTATGCTGGCCAATTTGATAATGGCTGATAGTTTGTTAGTTTCTCTAGAGGATAAAGGAAAGCTAAGGCATTGTTGAATACAATCATAATAGAATTTCATTGAATTGCACAAGACTGAAAGACACGATACTCCAACAGGACTGTAAATTGTGGTGTTATCTACTTACTTTACTTTATGAAATTGATTGCTGCACTGGAGATGTTTGATTGAGAAAATATTTGTACATAATGTAGGTTTAGTTTCATAGATTTTGCACCGGAGATGTTACCTGTGTGATTTCAAAAAAACCTGGCAAACATAAAATGCAGGGAACCCAATCCATGTAAGCTGAGTAGTAAAAATAGGAAATGGTGCCATATTTATATTTCAGCAGTCAGAATACAAGTAAACATCCTTGGTGAAAACACATCACTGCTTCCAATTAAGGCAATATAATTGCATGCTTTGAAGTGGAACAATGGAAAAATCTGACAATCCAGTGTGTTAATATGAGACACAGACTTCAGAGACATCTAAAAAACACATTTAATCTGTATAATGCATCTGCTACTTTCTACTTTTTGCATGACATTTGTCTTTTGTGTGCCAATACACATTAAGGAGATAAATATATAGCAATGTATATAAATATATGTTACAGAGTTGAATGTAATCCATAGAAAATGTTGGGTGCATTTCTGAAACCATTAATAGTGTTGGGCATTTC
Source organism: Lepidodactylus listeri (assembly GCA_029233225.1). Taxonomy (NCBI): domain Eukaryota; kingdom Metazoa; phylum Chordata; class Lepidosauria; order Squamata; family Gekkonidae; genus Lepidodactylus; species Lepidodactylus listeri. The sequence goes on along the minus strand of JARCFY010000002.1, from coordinate 114,276,562 downwards.
TTTCAATTTCCAGATCTTTATTTTAATAAGAACAGTATCCTGATCTTAACTCACATCTTTTGAATGGAATAATCCCTTTTAAATTCACTTTAAATATAAACTACTATATCATTGACAATCTAGTAGTTAATACAGAACCCCAGTTTACAAAGCATATTGAAGTTTGGAGAGAGCTTGCACCAATAGGTCAGTGATATTTATCCCTATTCCTTCTGAACAGTTGTTAGCCAGATTGCTCTATTTCTTAATAATAGATTGGGGAATTATGGTATTAATAAGCAATTGGCATAACTATAGAATCAGACCTATATATACAAGAGTTCCACTTAGTCCAGTAGCCCAGAAATAAACGCAGAGACCTTTCTTTACTGAATAGTTTGCACACAAACAATACTTCAAACACACACACACTTACACAGATCTAAGAAATACAGATTTGAAAAGGTACAGTGACATTCACATTAGCAGGTATTTTGTTGTGGGTGATACGTACCTGTCCTGACGTGGTAAAGTGATCCTGCAGCTGAAAAAGGGGTAAGAGAGACTATAATGGAAGGGATCGTGTTCTGGCCTGCAGAGCACGTGGCGAGACTATGGACAGTACTACATCGAGAGTCTGTGAGACAGGGCAGGATCAGATAGGAGATGCAAGAAAGAGAGCACATGGCATGTATTCTCCCTTTATACTAAAAGTGACTGGGTGGGCTTGGCCTGGTCAGTCACGTGGTCCCCAGGAAGTCTAGCAAAAAAAACAGTTCCAGATGGTCGGGAGACAACTGGGAGAAGGGATTAACAGTTGGGCAATTGGTTTAATGGTTCTAGCCAGTGACACTTTTCAGAGAGGAGGGACAAAGACATAGCAGGAGGAAAGGGAGTCCTTTCAGGTGTTTGACCAGCCATTAACATTAATGGTCCAATGCTTGACAGCTGGCTATGTTGATGGGCTCAGGAGGGTGAGTCAGCTAGCTAATCCAGTTGTGACCAAGTTCCTTTATTTAAACTGAAACTTTAGTGTACACTTATAGTCCATGCAGATGCGGACATCCCTGTTTGGCTTCATGGGGGTGACGATGGGGGTTTCCCATGTGGTATGGGAGAAGGGTTCCAGGACCCCTTGGGCTACAAGGTGGTCCAATTCTGTGTTGATCTTGGGTCCTTCCAGGATCACATATGAATAGACGCCACCATGGGGTCTAGTTGCAGGGACACCAAGGGCCCCATGCAGCAGCCCAGGTTTCCATCGAAGATGGATGGAAACTCACTGCAGATATCACTAAAGTCCCGCAAAGCACAGCTATGGACCCCCTCGATGGAGATCCCCAAAGGGTGAAACCAGGCATGACCTAGCAGGCTGACTATGTTGCCCTTGACCAACAATAAGTCCAGGCAGTCATTAAATCCCTGGTGCTGGACCTGGAAGCTGCTCACACCCCTTATCAGTACACAGTTCCACTGGAAGTCCATCAGGGTCACGGGCGAAGAGTGCAGGTGGGGCCCCCCATGTGGACACAGTCTTTTAATGGTCTCCTCCAATATGATGGAGAACACAGACCCAGAGTCTAACTCCATGGTACAGGGGGACCCCTCAATTTTAACCCAGACCTAAATTTTGGAGGAGGAGGTCATGCTGGGAAGCCGCAGTACCTGTTCAGTTGTAAGAAGGTAGAGGTCTTTGGATGCCATGTCCTCGTGGTGTGTGGAGGCTCAGCAGTGCTGAGGTGCTGTGTCATCGGGGCTCGGGACCCCCTGGAGCGGCAAGCCCATGCAATGTCACTGGAGCGGCCGCAGCTCCGGCAAGTGGCATCCCAGAATCTGCACATCTTCCGATCATGCCGGTCTCCGCAGCTGGCACACTCTAGTCGGGCTGATTCCAGTGCACGGCTGGTGCAGGTCACAGTCCCAGGATCCCTCCACCAGGCATGCTACTGCATCCAGTGGACCTCTTGACCTCTTCTCCATCTAGATTGCTGGGGTCGGAACTGACCTGGTGTGTGGTGGCCATGGGGTGGCTGGCCATGGATCCAGTCGTGGCTGGATGTGACCTATCCCATGCGGTGGCAGTGGAGAGGATGGAGGTGAGGGTGCAGTTCTCCACCTCCAGGATGTGCCTCCAGAGCTTTTCTTCCTGGAGGCCACAGACGAGCTGGTCCCAGAGGGCCATCTCCAGGTGGGCCCCAAACTTACACTAGGCAGTGAGTCTTCAGAGTTCCACCAGGTATGCCATGGCGGATTCCCTCAGTTGCTGCAGCCAGTAATGGAAGGCCATATGGCACACTATCTCTGAGGGCTGAGGAATGAAATGATCCTGGAGCATCTTGGTAATCTGCTCGAACGTTGCCTCGCTAGCTTTGTTGGGGCGAGCAGATTGCGGGCTAGTTCCACGGTGGCAGGGCCACATGAACTGATGAGGAGACCCCTCTTGTGATCCTCCTCCATCACCTGATAAAAGATTAGTATGGACTGGAGTCTCTCAACCCAGGCATCCCATTGTTGGGGCCGCACAGGGTCGAATGGAGGGACAAGTCCTGCTCTCGGAGCGACTGCCATCGTGCTGTGCAGTGACTGGGGCATGGAAGTGGCACCCTGGTCGCCTTCAGTGCTCATGGCTGGAGCAGCGGTGGAAGTTCTCATCTTCTTTGGGGCCACGGCAGCCTGGCTTGCTCAGCAGATCCCAGCCTCATCGCCACTATTGTGTACTGGGTTCGATGCAGGACTATGATGTAGTGATCAGCATTGGTTTATTGAGTACACAACACGAACAACAACTGGCCGAGATGGCCAACTATATACAACTCCTAGGACACACCCAAAAGTTCTATTGGTGGGTTTGAATTTTCTGCCAGAGTTCTTATTGGAGGACTAGTGGTGGTCTAGGATCCTTAGCTCCTATTGTTCCAAGAAGCCTAGCTCTGACTGTATGCCACTGGCATCCAGTGGCGGTCAGCGGACATCACATTAAAAACCCTTAACGATCTTGGACCCTCATATCTATGTGACTGCCCCTCCCATTACAACCCCCCACAGTCATTTCAGTCATCATCTAGGGGCCTCTTGCAGGTGCCTGGCCCCCAGGATGACTTGCTTAACTGTCACCAGGGGAAGGCCCTTCTCAGTTGTGGCCCCTGTGGAATGCACTCTCAGATGACACCCATGCCCTGCTGGACTTGTTTACTTTCCACAGGGCATGCAAAGCTGAATTATTTAGGTTGGCCTTTGGAGAGTAACCATGTGTTTGGGCTTTTTTAATAGACATGTGGTGACAGCCACATGCTTTAATGCTAACAGTTCATATTATATTTGTTTTTATGTTTTTTTTTATCTTATTGGTTTTAATGTTGTAAGCCACCACGAGACCCTTTGTTTGAGTGGCAACTAAAAAAATCTAAATAAATAAAGATGGATATAGATATAGATAGATACATAGAGATAGATGATAGATATAATTACAACTTTTAAACTAGCCATTTCAGTACGCTATTGCTGCTGCTATTTTCCCCATTTTGTTGAAGAAAAGATATCAGCAATAAACTGTCCTTTAGTGAATGTATTGATTTGCTCACAGTGTGACATGGTACAGTACCTCTCTGCTGTTTTGGAAGGCAGCTTGCTAACAAAAAAACCAGAGTAATTGTTGTTTGCTGTACCTTTTCTAACCATCTGAAAGCTGAAGCCACTTATGTCAACAATAACATTCAGTTATTGATAGGAGTCAATGCTGCTCCAGGCTCTCTTACTGTAGCCTTTGTATTAGAGAAGATAAGTCAGGTCATGCCCATCTGTTAAGAAGATCACTGGAGATGGCATTGACTCAGAACCTAGGAATCACTAGAAGGAAAGACTCTACCCACCTGTCTTTAAAGCTGGTTTTAAGGCAAGTTCCCTGTTTCCGATTATTGCGCTCAAGTAACTTTGAATTACGTGCCAGGTTATTGTGGTTCTGTAGGAAATGGAAAGGAATAACATCTGTTTTGGATGGAAAAAAGACATGCAAACATATGACTCTCTTATACTAAGTTTAGCCAATGTTCTATCTAGCCTATCTAGCCTATTGCTAGCTTTTCCAATGAATACTGTCTGCTCAAGTTCTCAGGCAGAGGTCTTTCTAAGCCCTGCATCTGGAGGCCCTTTTGACTGAAGATGCCAATCACTGAACTAATCTACTACATACAATCTCTCCTCATAGATATTCTATCTTTAGGGCAGGAAAGAAAGGGGCTGGATCTCAAAAAATCCTTTTTCTCCCTCTCTCAAAATCCTAGAACTTGAGGGCATTCAATGAAGCCGATAGGCAGTATATTCAGGACTGGCGAAAGGAAATACTTCTTTATACAATGAGTGATTAAAATGTGGAATTCACTGCCAGAGGATGTGATGGCCGCAGGCACAGACAGCTTTAAAGAGGGATTTGATAGATTTGTGGAGATAAGTCTATCAGTGACTACTAGCCATGGTGACTAAGGGGAACCTCCACTTTCAGAGGCAGTCAACCTCTGAATCCCAGTAGCAGCAGACAGCAACAGGGGAGCACTTCGTCCACTGTGGACTGTTTTTGGCCCTCCAGAGGAACTGTTTGGCCACTATGTGAGAGAGGGCGCTGGTCTAGATGGAGCACTGGTCTCATCCAGCAGGGCTTTTCTTATATTCTTATGATCCTTTCCACTGTGAGAATTTTTTTGTGGTGAAGAAACCACTAGAAGAAGACTCATTTAGTGCAAAAGAATCTTTTGAACCAACCCATTATTGTAAGGTAATATTTATATATAGTGCCAAAGTACAAATAGTTCTTTTTAGAGTAACATAAACAAGAAGCAGATTTCCTTGACAATGTAAATGTAAATAAAGCAATGAGATTGAAGGTGTGAAGGGAAACAATAGGATGGGCTTCATTTTAACATTTACTTTATCTACGCCCCTTTTTGAATACCTTCTGCTAATTGTACAATGCCTTCTATCTAGAACGTGCTCCTCTCACAAAGTGTACAAAGTTCGGTGGTAGGAGCCTCCTGTAGCCTGCATTTCAACTAAGGTGAACTAAGCCAAGTTCAGAAACACCTTTCCAAATCTTTTATTCTTGTTATCAGAAGGAAAGCCTGTATAGAACTCTTACCAGAATGAAATTCTTTAGTTTTGATATAAACTTTGTATAGAGATGGCTTTAAAAAAAAAATGAAACTTTTATAAACTGCCATAGCCTTTAACTTCATTTTTTTTATTATTGTATCAAAGCATTTTATGTGGAGTTGTTTCCCATTCACAAGTGCTTCTATTTTCCCATCCATGCCGTATTTTTGGAACGTGTTTCTTTTGATTTCCCCCAATTATAACATAATGGATGGAAAGTCATGTGTGGCCCTTTAAACTATGTGACTGTTGCATAACTGGAGATTAGGCATTAAATATTTTTCTAATGAGCTGAGGGTGAAAGAGAACACCAACAGTAGTCACAGATGTGAAACGCCATATAGACAGCAGCAGATGGGACTACAGCTATCTTAGATGTAACCACTTATGTTCCAAACAAGAAAACAACATTGCTAGAAATACACAAACTGCTTGAATACAAGATGACCTAACAAACTTGAAATACACTTGCTTCAATTATATCAAAATCATTCTTTTCACATTCTAATTATATTATGAATTTCCAGACATCAGAATCTAAAGAGATACAGCACTCTCAAACACCAGAAATGAGGCCACCTGCATTATGTTGTATTCATCTATTCTCCCTTCAAGAAAAAGAAAACACAGAACAAAGAGTGAGTTTTGCAATCATTTATCTGTTTCTCCAGATCATCCCCATGTGGCTTTAAAAAATAAAATTGCTGTGGTGCTTCCATGCAGCCAACTTGAGTCAGACTGTGGTTAAATATGAATCAGACCATATACAATAAATGCTTTCCCCCTGCCAGTCTAGCAGCTCTGTCTTTTCCCCAGATGCTTTCAGAGGCACCCACCAATCCTATCTCCTTTCCTTATTACTTTGGGGCAGGAGGATCAATGGAGAAAATACAGTGCTGAAAATGCAATCTTGGGAAAAGCAGAGCTGTAGAGATTGGCAGTGCGGCAGCACTAAATTGGACAGAGGTGGGGTTGGAGCAAGGGGAAGTATTCTGGGAAAAAGAGCACCAAACCCTTCATAATACTTCTTGTAATAGCATTGCTAAAGTGCAAGTCACATGACACAGCTTAAGGAGGAAGCACTGTAAGCTTTGTGGCCTCGGCATCAGATGAGCACCAACATCATCTATTGTAAATTGACTTCAGACAGGGGTAAAGTATGCAGCCCAAACAACCACTGAGGTCAGCTGGTGTGAGACTTCCTGGATGAATTCACCCCACACAAAGGCTCTTGAAGAAGACTTTCTTTATTGGGGGATTTTCTTCAGGGTACACGTGTTGAGTTAGTAATAGGGGTGAACAAAGGTGTTAGAGTAGATATAGTGTTTCAAAATACCTACTGGCATACAGACCCCGCAATCCCCACCCAGGGAAAAACCCCACGTAAAATAGTTCCCATGCGAATGAGCGGGAAGACGGCAGATGGCACCAGCAACGGGAGGTAAAAACATAAAACATGTCTGTGTGAAGCTACCAGTAACCCTGAAGAGAGATAACAACCCTGTGAAGCTAACAAGCACATAATAGTTCCCGTGAAGCCAGCAAGCAGGGGAGAGGGAGTACATTCCAGGTAGAGGCAAGGGGAGGAGTGGACTCATCCCATCCCATTCAGGAAATCCCAACTCCCGTCCGGGAGAGTGGCAGGCATACCTGACAGCTGGATAGAAGAAACAATATCTAACTCAGTGCAAGCATAGCCACCACTTTCCAGAGGGAATTGGCATTAGTGCGAGGTCTGAAAATAAATTGCCTGGGGAAACAGCAATATGAAAGATCCAGGACAGCCTATACTTCAGCCATGCTGTTGTTTCCTGGGGCCGCTCCATATCTTACTCCCTGAATCTCCGGCTGGTAAACTGAGCAAGATGTGGATGAGTTAGGGAAAGTGTACCTGAGGGGCTTCCCATCAGAACCTAGAGCTACCCTCTTAAATAGTTGCCAGTCAAGATAAACAGAAAAATTAGGCCTCCTGTGTTATACTTTGGGGTCTTCCACAAACACCTACTGTGTTGGAGGGCTACAGGTCTCCAGTGTCCAAAGAACACTTGCCATAGCTTTCACACCTCACTACTCTGCTGAATTCTTTTCAGGCACGTTCAGTAATCCTGTCTGACTACCACTACCTCCACCCTAATAGGGTTGACAGCCTTCAGGTGGGGCCTGGGAGATCTCCTGCTTTTACAACTGATCCCCAGCTGACAGAGTTCAGCTCCCCTGGAGAAAATGGCTGCTTTGGAGGTGGACTCTATGGCATTGTACCATGCTGAGGCTCCTCCCCTCCCCAAACCCACACTTTCCTGGCTCCACCCCCAAAGTCTCCAGCTATTTTCCAAGCAAGACCTGGCAACCCTAACACCTAAGTAGCACAATGGATTAAATGTATCAAGCCCCCTATGTGTGCCCCCATCCCTGTTTACATTTTCTACCACAGAGTCATTGTTTGCTCTTGAGCAAGTTTTCCCCATTAATTTAGTAGGTAATATACTGACCTAAATCTTAGAGTTGTTATGCGGGAAAAGATGAGAATGAGCATGACTTATACAAATCACTTCTGGAAAGTGGTGGCTATATCCTGGGGGGGGGGGGGGGGGGGTGTATTTTTTGCATTTGTGTGTATGTCTGTGTGTATGTGTGCGCCTGTGCCTGGAAGTCATGGTGACCTCTGGCAGTTCCTATTGGGGTATGGAGCACATTCAGAGAAGTGGCTTGATAGCCTGCCTCTGCCTCCCAACCCTGGCATTCTTTGGAGGTCTGCCATTCAAATACTTGCCAGTGTCAGCCCTGCTTTGCTTCTGAGATCTGACAAGATCGGCCTTGCCTGGGCTATCCAGGTCAGAGCATGGTGGCTATATCCTTGATGCACTGAGTATTTAAAAACACATCGATATTTAGTTTTGCTTCTGTTAGTGGGAGAAGAAGAGAAGAGATTGGATTTATATCCCGCCCTTACTACCCAAAGGAGTCTCAGAGTGGCTTACAAACTCCTTTCCCTTCCCCTTCCCACAACAGACACCCTGTGAGGTAGGTGGGGCTGAGAGAGCTCTGACAGAAACTGCTCTTTTTCAAGAACAGCTGTGCCAGAACTATGGCTTGCCCAAGGTCATCCAGCAGATGCAAGTGGAGGAGTGGGGAATCAAACCCAGTTCTCCCTGATTAGAGTCCGCACACTTAACCACTACACCAAACTGGCAAGAGCAAGATGGATCTACAGAGCACAGAAGAATAACTGCAGCAAATATATGCTGTCGGACCTTATCAGTAAGACTCTCAAGAATGTATAAATTGATCGTACTTTCTCCCAAGGAAAAAAAGATGTTCCTTAAATAAAGGTTATAATGGAAAAGTTATATGAACCTGGAAAAGTTATTTTTTATATCCTGACTTGATTCACTGATTCACTAGCAAACAAAAGAAATCTGGACATGTTAAAACATGCTTAAATATGCATCAAGACAGGCACTGTGCAGAATTCAGTCCTACTGGATTTAACAGTATTTTAAAGACTTGACTTCTCAATACTGGGGTTGTACCTGTTCCTGTATTCAGATGGCCTTGCTAATAGTTAATTTATTTCATTCCTGGCCCAGTAGGAGACCTCCACACCCATTCTCTACATCCTCCCCTTTCCCAACAGTTTTCTGGGAACTATAGACCATGGGGCTGTCTCTGTCAGTGTTCTTCTGTAGCGTTTGTGGGACTTAAGCTTTTCTTTTCACCCCTTTTTAAAGAATATCCAATATGCTTTAAATACGTATCCATGGCTGTATAGTATAGTATGGTTTATTATTATGGTCTAAGACAGTGTAAATATAACATGATAAAAAGAGAAAAAAGACATAAAATACAAAATAAAAGTCTAAATTTTAAAACTTTTAAAATGCGACTCCCGCAGTCTAAGAATCAATGCACAGAACTCAGCAACTGAACGTGTAATCTCTGCATTCTCATCTGATAGTAGCCAGTGAAACCTTGCTTTGTTTGTATTAATGAGCTCCCAGATGACATCAGGGCCCTCTGGGACCTTTTGCAGTTCCACAGGAAGGAGCTCTTCCACCAGGCTTTCAATTAGGGTGCCGCCTTTTAACATTGTGGCCCTGGCCCTAACGCCAACAGCAACCTGACAATCAACAGCCTGGCAGGAGCCTGGATTAGGGGGTAGGGGACCATTCAAATGCTGAGAGAATGCTGCCATCTTTCATTACATCTATGTTCTGAGTAGTTATGGGTTTATATACTGGGATTTTAACTTAATTCTGTTCTTAGCATACTCTGGAGTTTTAACATATACATCTATGTATGTTCTGTAAGCTGCCCTGAGCCTGCTACGGTGGGGAGGGTGGGATAAAAATCTAATAGTAATAAATAAATAAATATTAATGTGACCCGGTATCCTAGCAACTAATGGGGTAATAATTTTAAGATGAGCCTCTCTGTAAAATGGGCAGCTGAAAAACATATGCTCTACCAATTCAACCTCGCATGAAAAGCATGAACATAGCCTTTCAGAGTAGGGGATTTTATTGTACCTGCCTTGAATAACCACAGATGGAAGGGCAGAACATCTAGCTAAGGCCTTTCCAGAATTCTTTCCCTCCACTGATGTCAGATATGGAGCTGGCTCAATTATGCTTTTGATATTTAGTAAAACACAAGTTTTGATGCCTTAGTGGTATCAGACTGTCACTCAATATCCTCAACTCTTTGTTTAATAATCCATAGTCATTTAGCAAAAAATCCTGGTTCCATCTAAGCCCCACCTTCCCACCATCTAAACATTATATTAAAGCAGGACCAGTGTTCTCTTTAAGCTGAGTTAGTGTGAGCTAGCTCTCAGTTTTTTAACCTCCAGCTCACACATTTTTGCCTTAGCTGAGGAAGGATGGCTTCACAGCAAACTAATTTATGCAGTAGCCAAAGTGCTTGCTCACAACTTTAATGCCTGTGGCTCACAAGGTAGAATTTTTGCTCACAAGATTCCACAGCTTAGAGGGAGCATTGAGCAGGACCCCTGAAATGTTGTTCCCCTGGTCTTCCCCTCTCAATAACTCTGACCCCAAGGCCTCTTCTAACATTTACTCCCCACCCCCCGCTCTTGAAAACCTATGGCAAACATACAAGCCTGCAAACCCAAGGCTGTGTTATATGGCTGTGTACATATATTTACTGTGCAATCTTAAATAGAGTTACACCTTTCTAAATCCATTGTACTCAATGAACTTAGAGGGTGTAACTCTGCTTAGGATGACACTGCTAGTGGCATATTGCTGTCCATAATTCAGCTCACAATTACCAAGAGATTTGTCTATCAAATGTATAACTATTACAATTTAAATCTTGTCTATACAGCCGTTCTGCACAGCTCTTGACTAACACAGTGTCTCCTGTGGTCTAGAGGCAATATAGCAAGTGACAATACACCGACCTTTTTAATTACACGTTTTCAATCTTCCATGTTTAATACAGAGGATTTGGTGGGAACTTTGCCATAAAGTTTTGGAACACGGAAACACTTGTGATTGTTTTTTATATTGGTTCAGGGATTTCCCAGGGCAAATCCTTTCGGAACTTAACTCCACAGCTTTTTACAAATGTGCTATAATTGACTCCTTCTTTATGAGCCTGAAACTAGCCTTTTGTTTAGCAGAGGCAGACAGATTAGACACACATCTGAATGACCTATTGTGCATTGTAAGGATGATGTGTTTAATTGAAAAAAAATATAACAGCTGCTTACTTCATGGGTATGTACAAGAGGGCAAACATGGCAAGCAGAACCCTCATCATTCATAGAATTGGCATCCTTTCCGTATGCGTTGCAGCATGAATGGGGAAATGTGTTGCCTTAATTTAGTGTTTCTAAAAGAAGCTGAATTGCAGCCTCAGAGACAAAAAAATCTTGTGCTTATCTGTGAAGCAGGTGTGGCTGTCCAGAGCCCCAATTTTTTTCATTCCAGTGAAGGAAAAACTCCTGGGGGGGGGGTGTTGTATGTTACTTTTTTGGCTCATTTGCTAAGGTTCCTCTCTAGTTTCCTTGTGTCATTCAGGAGCTAAGTTGAAGAGACCTTTGATGCCAATGGCTTTCCCCCCTCTGCTGCTAGTCTGACCTTCCATTTTCCCTTTAAACTATTTTTTTTACATACAAGGAGACATCAAAATCTCGAGAACACCCAAATCTTAATAACCATTCAAAAGGTCATAAATCATAATCATTGCAATTCCAAAAACACTATGGAAGGTATCTGAACTTTATAATTTCCCCATTGTTTTAGGCAATCGATTTAATTCATCCCTTTCTGAATTTAAAAAGCAATTTAATCATAGAAGCCATGTCCCAGCTCTTAATAACCTATGCATCAATAGCTGATGCTTTGGCCCTTAGAAGTTTTGCTGCTGCCAAGAGATTAAATATCAATTCATTATCACAGATCTTAATATAATCTTATTAATGTTCTAACACAAGAATACAAGGATGGAATTGTAACAAGTTCTGCAGTGCTGGACTCTATGCAAACAGAAAGAAGGATGAAACAATGCTCTACATAAAGCTTTAATTTAACTTCCCTTCCTCACGACTCTTCCAGGCATTGCATCATCTACCATCAACCACTGGCTGACCCACCCACATATTGTACCACTTGCACTGTTTATTTATTTTGCTGTTTTATTGTTTATTCATTTTGCTGCTGTATTATTTACAAATGAGCTTCTGGATAAGGATATGTGAGGATTTAGAGTCAGTGTCATAAGTCTGCTGCTGGATTCCAGTCCAGTAGCACCTTAGAAAACAACAAGATTTTGGGTGGCATGAGTTTATATGACAAAGGGAGCTTTGCCTCTTGAAAGCTATCTTTGTCAGATACTATGATGGCACCATCTACTTCCTTCCCTCAGAGGCAAGATTTGCCCTCCATTTTTCTTTCCCTTTTGTGACTGTGCCACCTTGCTTCTTTCCTGAAGTATTCTGGCTGTCCCACCTATCACAGTATAATATTTTGGCTGTTTGCTCAGCCCAGAAACCTGAGGGACTGAATGGGAGCCCACTTTAATTTATACAAATTAAATGCCACTTGAGAAGTTTTTAAATTCAAAAATAACAAAATATTTTATTCAACATAGAAGGAAAAGGTCAGGTAAAATCAGGGGTAAAATTTCTGAACAAACTCAATATAGTTAACTATGAGGTAAAATCAGTACATGCACAGACTTTAGTTCTTATGTTTCAGGCTAATGAGAGTTTCTTAAGCTATTCACAGTTACTTAAATCTGTGTTGAGAGGCTTTTGTTCCAGTGTTTTCCCAACCACTCTAGTATGCTTTCTTTGATAATCTCTCACCCTTTTGGTTTCCAGAAGGCTGGAACACTCTTTCTAGTACTCAAACCCCTTCTCTTGAAACACCAGTACTCATCTTGAGTTTCAAACTGACTCTTAAGGTTTCTACAGTTAGTTTCTACCACACAAGATCAGGGATCTCTGCACTCTTCAGAGCTAACTCTCTGTTCGACTGGGTAGGGGATTTTCTTCTCTCTCTAGAAGATCTATCCCCTTTCCTGGGCCTGAATGGGAGTCTTTGTCTACTTCCCAAACTTCCTTACCAATTTTCCCCCCAGTTCTCTATCTGTGTTAAAGTGTTCTCAGCGAAGGCTGAATTCCAAAGCTGTCAGTACTCAACTCTTCTCAGCTAAGACTGAAACCACACTGAATTCTCCTCAGCATCCAGTTCAGAAGTCTTTCTCTGCTCAACTGATACTAACCAATCAGATATCTTGGAATAGCCTGTCATTCAAGGCTCTCTGGCTCTGTGAAGAATTAATCCTTCATAGTTCTTTACCCGTTACACAGCACTTCTAAGCTTTTAAAAGTGCAGTCCATCACAGATACCTTTATAGCTTTGACTCTTCAAGAGCTCATACCCCAGAAAATCTTGTTGGTTTCTAAGGTGCTACTGGACCAGAATCTAGCTATCCACTGCAGACCAACATGGCTGGATGTGCAAAGTGCTGTCCAGTTGCAGCTAACTTATGGCAACCCCCAGTAAGGGGCTTTCAAGGCAAGTGAGAAGCAGAGGTAGTTAGCTATTGCCTTCCTCTGTAGAGTCTTCCTTGGTGGTGTCCCATCCAAGTACTGATCCTGCTTGGTTGGGCTATATCATGCTGCCTCCCCCCCCTCCCGCCCCAACATAGCTATCCTCTGAAAGTAGGTCTGCTACATATTTATTCTTTTTGTAAGATCCAGTGAAGCAGTAGACTCAATGAACTAGTATGAGGACCAATACGTTTAACCAAGATAAGATTTGTGTTTACAGTCACTGGTGTGTCACTCTTGATAGAATTTCACTATCATGAAAAGTCTGTTGTAGGCGGTGGATGCTCCTATCCCTGGCTTCTCTGCTTGATTCATAGCTGGCATTTATGGTCAAGAGCATCTTGTCCAGCTTTGCCGCATGTGCCACACCTATCAGTACCTGCTTCTGGTGCAGCACATGGGTACACATGAATGCATGGAGTTGACTTGCACTGAATCCATGAAGGTCATTACTGGCTACTTCAGGCTGGCAGAACATAAGAACATAAGAAAAGCCAATGTTGGATCAGGCCAATGGCCCATCCAGTGCAACACTCTGTCACACAGTGGCCAAAAACACCAGGTGCCCATAGAAGGTCCAGCAGTGGGGGCAGGAAGCCCTCCCAGTGTTGCCCCCCCAAAAAACACCAAGATTACAGAGCATCACTTGCCCCAGACTGAGAGGTCCTATCTATACTTTGTGGCTAATAGCCACTGATGGACTTCTGCTCCATATGTTTATCTAATCCCTTCTTGAAGCCGTCCATGCTTGCAGCCGCCACCACCTCCTGTGGCAGTGAATTCCATGTGTTAATCACTCTTTGGGTGAAGAAGTACTTCTTTTTATCTGTTCTAACCGACTGCTCAGCAATTTCATGGAGTGCCCATGAGTTCTTGTATTGTGAGAAAGGGAGAAAAGGGCTTCTTTCTCTACCTGCTCTATCCCATGCATAATCTTATAAACCTCGATCATGTCACCCCTCAGCCGTTGTTTCTCCAAGCTAAAGAGCCCTAAGCACTTCAAACATTCTTCATAGGAAAAGTGTTCCAACCCTTTTATCATTTTAGTTGCCCTTTTCTGCACTTTATCCTATGCTATAATATCTTTCTTGAGGTGTGGCGACCAGAACTGTACACAGTACTCCAAATGAGGTCGCACGATCGATTTATACAGGGGCATTATGATACTGGCTGATTTATTATCTATTCCCTTCCTAATAACCCCCGGCATAACATTGACCTTTTTTATTGCAGTTGCACACTGTCTCGACATTTTCATTGAGTTATCTACTATGACTCCAAGATCTCTCTCTTGGTCAGTCTCCACCAGTTCATTGCATTGGCCTTTTTCATTGCAGTCACACACTGTCTCGACATTTTCATTGAGTTATCTACTACGACTCCAAGATCTCTCTCTTAGTCAGTCTCCGCCAGTTCAGACCCCATCAATGTGTATTTATAGTTAGGATTTTTGGCTCCAATGTGCATCACTTTGCACTTGGCCACATTAAACCCCATTTGCCACATTGATGCCCACTCACCCATCCTCGACAGATCCCTTTGGAGTGCCTCACAATCCTCCCTGGTTCTCACCACCCTGAACAACTTCATGTCATCTGCAAATTTAACCACTTCACTGCTTACTCCCAACTCCAAATCATTAATAAACAAGTTAAAAAGCATCGGACCGAGTACTGATCCCTGTGGTACCCCCCTGCTTACCTCCCTCCACTGAGAAAATTTCCCATTTATACTCACTCTCTGTTTCCTTTTAATTAGCCAGTTTTTGATCCACAAAAGGACTTGTTCTTTTATCCCATGACTATTGAGCTTACTTAGGAGCCTTTGATGAGGAACTTTATCAAAAGTTTTCTGGAAGTCAAGGTAAACAACATCTATTGTGTCCCCCTTGTCCACATGTTTGTTTATTCCCTCAAAGAACACTAACAGGTTAGTGAGACAAGATCTTCCCTTGCAGAACTCATGCTGAGTCTTCCTCAATAGATTTTGTTCATCAATGTGCCTACTAATTTTTTCCTTAATAACAGTTTCCACTAACTTACCCAGTATCGACGTCAGACTGACTGGCCTGTAATTTCCCGGTCTCCTCTGGAACCCTTTTTAAAGATAGGAGTGATATTCGCTACCTTCCAGTCCTCAGGAATGGAGGCAGATTTTAATGAAAGATTACATATTTTTGTCAGGAGATCCACAAGTTCACATTTGAGTTCTTTCAGAACTCTCAGATGTATGCCATCCGGGCCCGGTTATTTATTTGTTTTTAAGTTGTCTATCAGATGTAGGACTTCCTCTCTTGTCACCTCAATCTGACTCAGGTCTTTCAACCCCCCCCCCCCCCGAAAACAGTGATTCTGGAATGGGCAGGCACTTCTCATCTTCCACAGTGAAGATAGAGGCAAAAAAATGCATTTAGCTTCTCAGCCATTTCCCTATCATCCTTTACTACACCTTTTACCCCTTGGTCATCCAAGTGACCCACTGCTTCCCTGGCTGGTTTCCCTGGCAGAGACTATTCAGGGTCTCAGGTAGAGGACTTTCACAACACCTACACTCAATACTTCTATCTGGAAATGCAGATGTAGCCTTCACAGTGTAGGAAGCTATTCCTGAAATTTTGGCAGCTCTGGAGCAAATCCTAGAAATCACAAGTTGCAGCATCCAGTTGGGATCCTCTTAAGAACCTAAGTGCAGGGCATCTCTCACAACCAGGTGAAGGAGATTGGCCATGTATTAAATGTGTTTCAGACCCACCATCAGTCAACATGTGGTCCATGCAGACATCCCTGTCTACCCATGCCACTAACTACTCCTTGATGGTGGCAGAGATGTTGGTTACTGTAGGTGCTTCACCCAGGACCTCAGCATGGAACAAAGCCTGACAATAGCTAACCTGACAGCCCATCTCACCCTACCTAGCACTGATTACACCCAAAAAACACCCTCAGTTGCTCCCAGTGTGTAGTCAGTGAAAGGTACATGTGCTGTGACTAGGAGCAGATCCAGATGTCAGATATGAAGTGCATACATCTCTCACAAATGTGGGACAACTATGCCTTCACATGACCCCTTGCAGCCCTATATAGAGAGGTCACTACAGTCTTGCTCAGCATGATGCAAGCAGGAATTTTGCAGCAGAAATAGGTATCTTGGAGTAAAGGGTTGCTTAAGCAACCTTCAGCAGTACAAAAGGGCTGCCACTCTACAGATATCTCACCAGTGAGATAAGTTACCCTCTGCCCTGCCCACTTATGCCTACTCCTTGACATCCTAGTGCTAGCCATACCAAATACCTCTGTTAGAGATGCCTGGCACTTCTACAGGAGTGACTCACCTCTTGGCTAGCTGTTGGCTTCATGGACTGGGAGATCTTCCTCACCCCCACCCCCTTTGTTCCATTGCCTGACAAACCTGTTAAATGGGAAGAAACAGGCCTGGGATTCTTAAAATGCCAGCCCTGGATATTTCCAAATATTCTGGAATACCTCTGGAAATATTTAGAAGCCAGATACCAGTATTCCTGAGAATCCCAAATATCCCCCATATACTCAAATATAGGATACTATATAGGATAGTATATTTTCAGTCTATATTTGGACTCAATATATGCAAGCACACTTCCCTACCATCCTCTTATTGGCCCCTGCTGACTGAGGTATGTTGAAGAACTGTAAGGTCTCGGGGCTTCTTGATTAAGGTACCCCAGTTAGGGAACTCTGTGCTCAGACAGTGTCAGCTATGCTGTCATCTCCCGCCCGGGGGTTGGGACTTGACCAGTGACCACACCCGCTGGAATGTGCTCATGTGCTGTTTAGCTGTCTGGCTTTCTTATCACGCCCCACTTTTGTCTGCTATGCTCCCAGCTTGCCTGCTTCACACCCAGCTTGCTCAAGGTCTGGGATAAATCCTCCCCTACCATGTTATGCTTTTTGCAGCTGCTCTCGAAAACAGTCAGTAGAGGTTCCTTGGGAACAAAAAGCACAATAACCTGTTTGCCACCATTTCTGTGTGAAACCCTTTCAGGGGGCTGGAACAACGTTTTACGTTTTATGATTGGTGTAGTTGCAGTGAGGGGGATTCCAGTTACTTAGTATAATACTAACTTTGTTTACAATAAAGTCATTACTAACAGGAAAAGTGTAACCATTCCAATACGAACATCTTTGCAATGTTGTGTACTAAAACCACGGTCACCTGGTCTCTTGTAATGGCGACCGCCACATGGTCAGAGCACATGGTCAGAATCTACCTGAGCTTCGGCCAGGTAGAACAATAGCCAGTTGGATCCTGAGTGACCACCAATTATGAGCCTAGGTCTCCCGCTGGGGGACCTATGAACTACAACCACGGATTTAAGATCCTATCAGGACTTGTGGGCGAGGTCAGGGCATTGCCTCTGGCATAAAAGAGGGCTCTGAGTCCGGGGTTTCTCATGTTCCATCTAACCCTCAATAAAGAGCTTTGCTATGAAATCACTACCACTCGCCTCCCGACTCCAATACTTTCCAGCAAATAAAGGCTTTCTAGTTAAGAAGACTTGTTGCAGACTGCATCTTTTGGGACAATCTCACAGACCTACTCAGAAGTCCACTTTTATTCAGTGGGCCTTACTCCCAGGAAAATGTTCATAGGATTGTGTCCAAAAAGACTTTGCTCATTGGAACAATGTTAATGCTGAAGCATTGTTGAACTGATTTTAAATCATTGTCTTCAGTTATCTATCATGTTGTGATTGTTTTGGTTTTCTGTTTTTTAAATTCCTATGAGCCACTTCAAGTGTTCATATTTACTGAAAACTGAACTGAAATTATTTTATTGCCTTTGTTTTCTTTTGAGCAACAGAGCTGCTAACCTCCTTTTAGGTAACTGAATTCAAGTCACAACAAATGGTGATCTCATATTCCAAGAGAGGTACAAATTAAATCAGCTTTCTAGCTTGTGTACTGTGAGATCTGAATTGAAATAATGAGTATTATATGTTTAACAATACTTTGGGTAGCATTTTGGGTTGTGACGCAAAAGCAGTGCTACAGAAGAAAGAATGTACGTTTGGAAGGAAAGCAAGAGTTGGGAAGAGACTACTTGTGGGGGGAAATAGCAAGTGGGCAAAGGGAGGAGGAAAAGAACAGGTGAGCAGTTTAGGGGGACAGGAAAGGAAAAAATCTGGAAGGGTGACAGGAAGAGACAAAGACAGGTAGTGAGTGTGAAAGAGTGAAGAAGGAGATCCAGAGACGAGATGAAAAGGAAGTAGGCCAGGCTAGAAGGTGCTGTCCACCTGGTGGACAGAGGAAAGATGGGAGACATTTTCCTGTCTCTCTCCTCTGCCACAACAGCCACTCTCAGCCCCCAGGATACCTAGGGAATCTGGATTGGCAGACATTCCTAGGATGAAGGTGGATAGGAACCATTTCCCTGTGTCTGCGATTGCATAAGGAAACAAATGTCTTCTGCCCACAATCAGCCCTTATGGTTGCTTAAGCATCCTCCGATTCTGTGTCTTGGTGGAAATGGTAAGCAACAATGAATTAAGAGACTGGAGAAAGGATGAGGAATAATACGAGGTTGATTAGAGAGGGACAGTCTGAGAGGAAGTGAAGGCTGGAAGGGGACAAAGGAAAAATTAAGAAAATGGAGTGTGCATGGCTAAAAGGAGTCTAGGCAGAGGGGGCAAGATGGATGGAGGGAAACAATGAAGTGGTAATGGGGAGTTTGGAGGTAAGAGCTGGGAATTGACATGGCACAATTAAAGGGGTGCCATAGGGACACCTGTTTGGAAATGAGATGAGGATGGAAGGAAAAGTAAAAAAGATGGGGAACTCGGATAAAGAGGGGAAGGAAGGGTGATGATAGAACTGTTTCTGATGGGTGAATTGTGTAAAAAGTGTATAGAGAGAACAAGGGTAAAAGGGTAATCTCTGGGGAGATGTGAGGGGCAACAAGAGGGGTGGACAGGAGGAGAAAGATAATCAGGAAGGTAATGTAAATAATGTATGTAAGTAGCTTTCTCCAGCATCTGAAATGTTGTTTTAATGTTCAGTGCTACCAGACACTGTTGGTTACCTTTCAGTGTCCTCTAGGTTTGACATATCAACTAAGAAATATTTATTCAATGTTGAGGCATAAATAATTACATTGTCATGCCATATACATCCCAGTGAGGCTGGGCAGGGCATCAGAGATGGTCTGAGCTAACTAATTAGCCAACTTCTAACTCCGGAGTTCAACTCAGAGAACAAGTAAGAGGATGAAGATGAAGAGTTTCACTCAGAGTCTCAGAGCAGTTTATAATCTCCTTCTGTTTCTCTCCCCACAACAGACACACTGTGAGGTAGCTGGGGCTGAGAGAACGCTGAGAGAACTGTGACTGACCCAAGGTCACCCAGCTGGCTACATGTGAAGGAGTGGGGAATCAAACCTGGTTCTCCAGATTAGAGTCTGCAGCTCTTAACCACTACACCAAACTGGCTTCCAGAAGCTGGAAGAGTGAAGGGCTTGTTACAATAGATTATGAAATGGGAAAGGGATGGATGAAGACATGGTAATAGTTGATGGGTTGTTAACATACTGAAAAGATGAAGTCACAGAATATAAAGTATGGTTTCAAACATAAACAGTTGGTAGTAACTCCTGAGCATTTCCTTGCTTGCAGCACAGCAAGGACACCCAAGCAAATGACAAAAGCAAAGCTCAGTACACTTTTTTTTTAGTTTTCCACAGAAGAAAGAGATTTGTTAATTTTCAAGCCATTAACAAATCTATGGCATCAGCAAGAATTTGATTTTGCTGGTCAGCTGGGGCCAAATTAAATGTTACATTCCAGCTGCATGCTCAGAGAGGTAACATACAGTAGAGAGCTGAGGGATGGGAAGCGTTATTTAAGCCTTCCTTCTCCCTCCAGCTACTTGTCCCCTGGCTATAGCCCAGGTAGTGTAGAGGCTGTTCTGTAGAAACAGCAAGTAGCCCAGTTTGTGTACTGAGTGAAGAGTCCAACTTCCTGAGCGTCTCAACTTTCATTTTTGAAAGAGTATGTTTCAATGTGGTTGGAAAAATGAGTTTGAAAAACTGGTAGTCAGTGCCTTTTGCAATCTCAGAAGCCAGGGTGAGTAGATAAATCTTCCAGGGGTTGGAAGGATAGGTTAATACAGAAAACGTAGCTTTGTCTTTTCCCCAAGAAGCAAACCAAAGAAAAACTTGCAGGGAAAAAATTAAGAAAATATATGCATTTTTTAAAGAAGTTTTGCATGTCATAGAATGTGCAGAGTGTTAAAACATTTAATGTGCAGTGTGCATGACCCTATCAACTGGAGAGAGACTCTAGGACCAATTTGACACCAGGCGCTGCTTCGCCAGCGGTCTTCCCTTTGCCCCGATTGCATGCTTCAATTTCTCACTATTTGCTGCGGGGTGCATTTTGACCCGCGGCTTCACACGATTTCTCTTGCGGCTTCAGTGATCCTGTTTTTTGAGGATCACTAAAGCCGCAGAGGAAATTGGGCAAAGCCGCATGTCAAAATGCACCCCACGGCAAATAGTGAGAAATTGAAGCATGCAATCGGGTCAAAAGGAAGACGACGGCAAAGCAGCACCTGGTGTGAAATCGGTCTAGTAATTATAGTTACTATGTGAAGATAGCTTCCAAAATTACATTTTAGCCCCTGATCCAGCACACTAAACAGTGCAATCCGAAAGAGACTGTGATCACACACACAGTAAATAATCCATTTTCAATCCACTTTCAAAGCACTTTTGAATTGGATTTTGCCAGTCCACACACTAAAAATCAATTTGGAAAATGCATTGAAAGCAGATTATTTAGTGTTTGTGATCTCAGCCAGAGATCCTTCTAAACTTCAGTAGAGTTAAATACATGTAAATATACTTAGGCTGACAATGTTAACTGCCCAAATAGTTTTGGATATGCCAGAATAAAAAAATCAAACTTCTTACTTCTTATCAAAATATATGTGCCAGTGTCAAAATGTGTTTTGGGATCTTCTCTAGCTTTAAGACAATAATGTCAAAACCAGGTTGGGCAATGTACTGAATTAGATGACAGACCCTAATTGTCCATAAGACAAATCATACGTTTCTTTAATAAAGTTTCCAAATCATATGAGTTCACGAAAAGCAAAGAACACTGAAGCCAAAATGCACCAGTTTTAAGACATAAACAAACCAGTTTGCAGACATCAGAATTCTTTGTCTGCATGTGCATTTTTTAAAATAAGTGATTAATTCTTGAACTTAAATGTGAATTGAACTGACAAGCCCTGCAATTATCTAGCCAACAATTGTCATGTAATTAGTATTACAATAAATGTGCAAACGCAAGATTGTTCTAGAAAAGGCAATTTTATTTCAACAAAGGCCAGCAACAGTGAAGCACTGAGCCACAAGGTTGTGCTTACACAGTGTTCTTCAATCATCCTCAAAGACGGCTGCATTTTCCTTCTTCATATATAGAATTTCAAGTGGATCATTTCAGTGATGCAAATGTGAGGAAAAGATAACTGAGTGTTGCTCACAAATGGCCAAGAACATCAAAGAAACTGGAAGCAAGCTGACTTTCACAGGTCCAAAGTTATTTTCACTGACACAAAATCTGCACCCTGTTCCTTTGGAAGAAGCTTTGGAGTTTGAGGGTTTTATCTCAAAGACAGTGTGTGATTGTTGCTTCACACATACAGTTGTATGTTGATTTTGTTAGTTCTGCTTTTAGTTCAAATTACACAGTGTGCTTCAGAAATAATAACAAAAAGAACATGGTAACTGAAAACTGTTGGAATATACAAAGTCTATAGTGAACCTACTTGAAGAAGACCAGAAGAACAGCCTATAGGGGACAGCAGAAGGACTGCTATTTAACATAACAAGATTTGGGACTTCCCACAACTCAAATTGTCCTTACTGTCTCCTGATTGGCTCTTTGGAGATTTCCTGCTCCAACTGAGCCCTCCCCCTTCATTCCTGTCTCTCACAGCAGTTAGTTAAGCCTCTGCCCCTCTCCTCTGTTCTATCAGAGTTTATTTCTTCTATAACAAACTGAGTTATTTTCTGTAAACAGTTGGTGCTCTATTCCTCTCCATGTTTGAACTCTGCCAACAAAAGCAAGAACCAAGATCAACTAGCTGTTCTAACTCTTTTTACATTCACCATCCTCCTTGCTACAAATGATCCCCTGCCCAAAAGACATTTTCTCCCACAGGGGTCAGTAATTCTCTCACCCACGCTATTATATCTCTTCTCTCAGCTGACCTTCCAGTTCTTTTAGCAAAACAACAACAACCACCCCCGAAAAAACACCCCAAACCCAGACCCCCTTGATGATAACACCTTTGGCCTGTGGGATCCTGCAAGACCCCATCTTGTCCCCTATGCTCTTCAACATTTACATGGAACTGCTGGGTGACATCATCCAGAGATTTTGACTAGCTTGTCACCAGTATGCAGATAACATTCACCTCTATCTCGTGCTTCCAGGTTATCCCTGAAAGTTGTTGTTGTTGTTCAGCTGCACAGTTGAGTCCAACTCTTCGCGGCCCCAAGGACCATACCACGCCAGTCCCTCCTGTCCTCCATTGTGCTCCAGAGTTTGTTAATTTCATGTTTGTTGCATCAATGACACCGTCTAACCATCTCATCCTTTGCCATCCACTTCTACTTTGACCTTCAGTCTTTCCCAGCATCAGGGTCTTCTCCAGTGAGTGCTCCCTTCTCATCTGGTGGCCAAAATATTTGAGCTTCAGCTTCAGTATCTGGCCTTCCAGGAAACAGTCAGGGTTGATTTCTTTTAGGATTGACTGATTTGATCTCCTTGCAGTCCAAGGGACTCTCAAGAGTCTTCTCCAGCACCATAATTCAAAAGCATCTATTCTTTGGCGCTTGGCCTTCCTTATAGTCCAACTCTCGCAGCCATACATTACTACTGGGAATACCATTGCTTTGACCATACAGACTTTTGTTGGCAGGGTGATGTCTCTACTTTTTCCTAGGAAGGCTGTAAAAAAAACTGAACAGTTGCCTGGAGGCAGCTTTGGAGCAGATGTGGGTTAATAAACTAGTGCTGTTAGTGAGCAGAAGGCCTGACCCAGGATTTAAGTTGTCACCTGTTGTGGATGGGGTTGTACTTCCCTTGGAGGAACAGGCTGATAGTTTCAGGGTGCTTTTGGACCTAGGCCTACTGCCGGATAAGCAGGTGGCAGCTGTGGCCAGGAGTTCCTTTGACTGGTTAGTCAACTGTGGCTTTTCCTGGGCAGAGAAAATCTGGCCACTGTAATGCATGCCCTGTTTACATATAGATTACTACAATGAGCTCTTTGTGGGGCTGCCCTTGAAAAGCATTAGAAAACTTAAATTGGATATTGACTGGAGTGGGTTATAGGGACCATATCAATCCAATCTTGCCACATCTACGCAGCTAAAGATGCTGTTTTTGACCTATAAAGCCATATATGGGTTGTGATCAACATATCTGAAGAACTGTGTAATACCTTACAAACTTACCCAACCACTGTGGTCATATTTCTGTGCCCTTCTTCTGGTGCCCCCACCTTCTGAGATTAGGCAGGTGTCAATTGAGGAGAGGACCTTCTTGACTGCGGTACCAAAATGCTGGAACTCTCTTCCCAGGTAGTCTTGTCTGTCCCATTCTGTTGTAGACTTCTGCCAATGGGTGAAGACTTTTTTTGTTTCATTTGGCATTTCTTCCTTCTTATCCTATGTTTTAATTGTTTTTTAAATGTTTTTGTATTAGTTTTTAATTTTTGGTACATTTTTTTTCATGTGTGTATGCCTCAAAATCATGGTTGACTTCAGGTGACCCCTAGTGAGGCTTAGACATTTCAGAGAGGTGGCTTACTATTGCCTGCCTCTGTGTCCCAGCACTGGTTTTCCTTGGAGGTCTCCCTTACAAGTACGTGCCAGGTCAGCCCTGCTTAGTTTCCAAGAACTGACAAGATTGGGCTTGTCTGGTCTATCCAGGTGAGGGCTGTATTAGTTTTTATTTTAACTGATTTGATAATGTATATGTTTTTGTTGGTTTTAAGATATGACTTTATTATGTGTATTTTCAATTTGTTAGTAACTTTGGTGGCCCTGATGAAAGGCAAGGCATAAATGAAGTGAATAACATGTTTCTGAAATATATTCTTTTTTATGATTTACTATTGAATGTATTCAAATATACACTTTTTGAACTTTTCTGTGAATCTCAGCCCATTACTGAAATCTCAGCTTTTCTTAAGAAACTTGAAATTGTGCCCCTGACTGGACTGCGGAGACATTAGATGAGCAGATATTCTACTGATTAGATGCTTCTTTGGCGAGAAATCCCTGAATAAACAAATGTCACAGTGGGAAATGTAAAATGAAATCTCAGGGGCCGAGAGAAACAAAAGTTCAGATGGAAGAAGTCATCTCCTAAGTAAGTATTCTGTACCCTGAATACAAGGAGAATAATAATAGTCTCTCTCTCTTTTTTTTTAACTAACTGAGGCCAGAAGTTCAATCAATGAAAAATATAAGATTTTCTACTAATAGACCTTTGGTTTGCACCTTTGGCTGGGGAGACACTGGATCAATCAAGGGTGCAGTTATTGCCACCTGGTCTGCCCCCTTCTCAATTTATAAATGAGTCATGTTGATTTGATGTTCATTAACTTGGGCTTGATAGTTTGGGGGTGGGCTGCTGTTCTTGTTTGAAACTGTAAGCCTCTCTAAGTCTGAAGTGAGCAAAGATAAGTAGATTAAAAGTTCCATATATTTATATGTGTAAGTAAACATCCTCTGAGAAAATAGTGGTCATCCTTTCTGACTCATTAACCTGATAAAGGCTTGATTAGTCAACATTCACAGCAGTTTTGTTGCAGAGTCCAGGCTACACTGAGGTAACGCTGGTTGGAAAGGCTGATGTTCTTGGGCGACTGGATCTACTGGTTCTGGATGGAGTGGATTTGGCTTTTGTAGAACAAGTTAAAAACTTGGGGCTGCTCATGGACCAACCCTGCTGTTTAAAAAGCAGGTTAATATAATAACCAGGAGTGTCCTCTATCACTTGCATCTAGCTCACCAATTCTCTCATGGTTTTAGAGTCAGCCAATGCAGATCCAGGCTTTTGTAACCTCATGGTAGGCTGCTGTTATTCACTGTATGTTGTGCTGCCCTTGAAGACAGCTCAGAAATTGCAATTGGTCAAGAATGAAGCTAGAGAGCTTGATAAATTCCAAAAGTTTCAATTAAGGTCTTTGATGAAATGGGAAGTGTCTCACATAAGCACATTTAAAGATTGAATAGGCAATAATAGGGTACCTGGATAGCCCAGGATAGCCCAATTTTATTAGAGCTTAGAAGCTAAATCAGGCTAGCCTGGGATATCAGAGTCAGCCCTGGATTTGGATAGGAGACCCCCAAGGAATACCAGTAGTATGACACAGAGGCAGGCAATGGCAAATCACCTCTGAATGTCTCTTGCCTTGAAACCCCTGTGGGGTCACCATAAATTATCTGTAAGTTGATGGCAAAAGGGGGGGGGGTAGTAATATTGAATAATGTTTCCAGAGCTAGCAATTTGGTAATTTCTGCATCTCAGTTTATGAGTAACTTCAGATGAAGAGTCTTTTAACCTCTAAAATCTATAATGGGTGGTCCCTAAAAAAGATATGACAAATTTGAAAAGTAATGATTTAAGAGGGCAAACGTATCTTCTCTAAATTATATAATATACTTTGGAAGTATTATATAAAGCAAAGAGAAGATGTCAGATTAAATGGAGCAGGGATCTCAGTTCTGAAATTACAGTTGAGATATGACTACGCACACATGATACACTCTACTTTTTTGATACCTATTATTTTTAAAGAAAGCATTATTGCCCTAACCTGGATAGCCCAGGCAAGTCCAGTCTGATCAGATCTTGGCAGCTAAGCAGGGTCAACTCTGGCAAGTACATGAATGAGAGATCTCCTTGAAATACCAGCAGTCAGGAGCAGTGTTCCCTTTAAGCTGAGTTAGTGTGAGCTAGCTCACAGTTTTTTAGCCTCCGACTCACACATTTTTGTCTTCACTCAGGAAGGATGGCTCCAAAGCAAACTAATTTATGCAGTAGCCAAATCACTTGCTCACAGCTTTAAGGCCAGTAGCTCACAAAGGATAATTTTTGCTCACAAGACCCCCCCCCCAGCTTAGAGGGAGCATTGGTCAGGAGGTAGGGGCAGGCTTTATTCAGTCACCTCTCTGAATATCCTCCAGGCCCCTAATAGGGGTCAGTCACCAGAGGTCACCATGACTTCCAGGTGCACACACACTCACATGCACACACATACACATATGCACATATGAAACATACCAAAAAATAGAAGAAAAGAAAAGAAAACATTATGAAGGTATTTTCTCAGTGGTAACTGACACCATGGAAGCTGGCTAAAATGGAATATGTTGGTATTGCAAATTGTAATCCTGTAATGTGCTGGTATTGTAAATTTCCTAAAACAGATTTATAATGTATGTGGTAGACATGTAAAAAAAGTCAGAAATATTAGAAAACAATAGCAAATCTGTTAAATTTGGAAACTGGTCGCAACATTTCATTTAGACAAGAAACTGTGTTTAATTCTGTCCCAATGATACCTGAAAAAATACTGTGCAATTATCTTGAATATGATAACACAAGATTGGTCTGTGCAGGATATTGGAAATCTGAAGGCTTTTCCATTAAAAAGTATAAAGTATAAAATAAAGGGGATATTTAATTAAGCTCACTGCACTAACGAAAGACATGGATGTTTAAAAAGTGGACGTTCTGTGGTATCCAATTATACCATGGATGGATGCAGAGAGACATGATAAGCATTTCGAGTGTACAAGGTTTGTCTCTTTATCAAAACTAATGTGTTGTGATAGGTAGTTATTACTGTATTGGTGTTCATGGTTGAACAGACTGTAAGGTGTTGTTTGTTTTATAATTTTGGATTTATCATGTGTATACTATTGATATGAATTGCTAATTAAAAATGGCATCTCACTGTTTGCTGTCATAGACTTGCTGTTGGAAACATGTCTTTTTGAAACAGCTACACTGGCTGCCAGTTTTTTTTCCTAGTTCAATTCAAGGTGCTGGTTATGACATTTAATGTCCTTTCATGGCCTGGGGCCCGCATATCTGAAGGTCTGTCTCATCCCATATATTCCCATTTTCTAACTAAGATAATTGGGCTCCTGCCCTCTGGCTGTTTCCCCACACTGGGTGGTCCACCTGGTATCAACCAGACCTTGGGCCTTTTCTATTGAGGCTCCCACACTACAGAATGGACTCCTGGGATAGGTCATGGGAGCCCCCTTGCTGGAGATCTTTTGAAGGCATTTCAAAGCTTGCTTGTTTTCCTAGGCTTTGAGGCTGTATGAATGGTTGGCATCTTTTAAGGAGGTGAAGGAGGTACGGGGGGTTAATTTGGGTTTACTCTGTAAGGTTATAATTATCATTTGTAAGCTGCCCTGAACCAAGAGGAAAAGTGGGATATAAATATGTCAGTAGATAGATGATAGATAGATGATAAATAGACAGACAGACAGACCACTGTGGGAAACTTGGTATGAACCCCTGAGGGAGCACAGCCCACAGGGGACCATAACAATACCCACAGAAAGGAAGACAGTGAAGAAATTATTAAGAAAAGGAAGAAAACAAAATATAAATAGAAAATACAGATTAAAAATACATGACTAAGGCTATGATCACACACACTAAATAATCCACTTTCAATGCACTTTAAACTTGGATTTTGCCAGTTCACACAGTAAAATCCAGTTGGAACATGCATTGAAAGTGGATTATTTAGTGTGTACAGCCAGAAATATGCTTCTTTTTCAGTCTTCACAAAGTAATCATACAAATTCTGTACCATGGTCCAAAATTAGAGCAGTACTGAAACTAATAAACATGAGCATTTCTTTTGTAGGTTGTGGGTCTGCCTGATGATGCCTCCTCAGATGAGGAGGAGATGGAGGAAGCCAGTCCCACCCTCAGATGCAGCAGCAAGGCCTGGATTTCATCAGTTGCAGAGGGAGAAGCCAGCATACCATACCCTCAGTCCCACAGCCTGGGATCAAAGCCCTGCAGCTACCAGCCTCACCCCTGGGGTTACCAGAGCCCTTGGAATGTCAAAAAAGGTGGGCCCAGAGAAAGGTGCAGGACCAGGTCTGTAGTGTACAGCTGGCAGCTCAGCACTGGTCAATCTCTGCCTGTGAGCTTGAGTCATTACAGGATCTGGGCTGACAGCCACTTAAGCTGCTTGGCCATTGATGACTTGCACCTGTCCCTGAATGACTCAGCAGAGTTTCCGGATAAAAGCAGCCAAAAAAGGATGAGCTATCTCCCTTTTTAACTGGGCAGGGAATTACTTCTCTAAACTAGAAGCTCTATCCCTATTTCTGGCC
The DNA here is from genome assembly GCA_029233225.1 of Lepidodactylus listeri. Lineage (NCBI taxonomy): Eukaryota > Metazoa > Chordata > Lepidosauria > Squamata > Gekkonidae > Lepidodactylus > Lepidodactylus listeri. Next base: position 114,247,932 of record JARCFY010000002.1, on the reverse strand, counting down.
CAAATGGGGTCTTCAGAGATCCTCCCATTCCTCCTTGCCAACCTTCCCAGTCCTCAGTGCAAAACTGAACTCTCTTCAACAGTCAGTTCCCAACTCTTTCTTCTCAACTGACACTTTCCAATGAAATCTGTTTGAGTAGCCTGTCACTCAAAGGCTCTCTGGCTCTGTGAGACATTGACATGTCATAGTCTGTCACATGTTTATACAGCACTTATGAGCTTTTAAAGCACAATCCATCACAGCCTGCTATTGTTTCTTGCCTCATTCTGGATCTTGACCTTCCGTGTTTGACCTTCTGGACAATGACCTGGGTTGTGCTTTTTGGATTGCCCTACTAGTTTTGACATTTGGACTACTGAATACCTGCTTTTTGACCTCTAGACTCTGTTTTGTTCATTCACATAGCACCTTGTATTTGTTTTATAAATTACATGCCCATTTTAAGAAGTCCACTGAATCAATGTGCTCATTCCCGCCCCTCAAGTAGCACTGAAGAATTTCTGCATGTGCATTTACAAAAACAATTGACTACAACCACCTGATCTGCTGAATGTTGACCACTCGTGATGAATCTCATAGACCATTGTGAGCCTGAGAAAAAACTTCTGTGGGAAATAGGGATCAATTTCTAATTCAGCTGCGCATTATGGGCTGGGAAAAAATTGCAAATTAGGCCAAGTAACTATGAATGTCAGTAGTGTCAAGAGACACAATGGGCTCCTGACATAGAGAGGGCAAAAAAGAAATCATAATTCTTTCCATGTCCTTACATGTACAGAAGTCTTCCGGCCTTTGGTACATTTCAGTAACAGCTCAGCTAAAGTGCTGTCAACACAAACTTTACATAGACTTTTTTTTGCCAAGGAGAATGTACACCATTATTGGATGTGATATAATGGGATATTCATTCCATTTATTCCTTCACGATGGCATAGTTATTTTTAAAGTAATTATAATAAATAAAAGTAAATAAAAAAGAAGAAAAGTGCCAAAGCGCTAACAAAAGAATGTACAAGATTTGATACTTTTTCAATGCAAATGAGGGGGAAAGGGTTACAAATACAACCAATTATGCCTTTATAATTCAGGAAACACTCCATATCTATTAACCGAATGGCAAAAAAAAATATTCTCTCTCTTCAATATATTGCAGGAGTAAAAAAAAAGGCAAGCTTTTAAAACTGAAGCATAGGCTTCATTCTTTTACCTGCTGAGCAATAGTATTTTGTAACAGGTGCCATTTCAAATATTTTTGATGTATTTCTCGTTACACTCTTTTCCTGACCTGAGAACATAGTTTATCTTGTAATCTGAAACTGCTCCCTGGTATTTAGGGAACTGGTATTGTGCAATCAAAAATCTTCTCATCTATGCAACAATTGGGTAGCTTGATCCCCTGTGACTAGTGCTGCGGTCTCTTGAAATGACAGTCTGCTCCTGACAACAGCTATAGAGTGTTACAATGGTTTTGTGTCCACAAACATCTACAAGCTCTCTTAATACAGTGCAGTAGCTGCTGCCATGTCACCACCCAATGAGCTTGATCCTGCCTCTCTGTTGAAGAGCTGCCCAGTCCATACTTCTTTATATAGGTCCCCAGGGCTATTTTTGGAACACACAGGAACAGAGTTCCAGCTGGCTCCTGAGCTGGCCACACCTACAGCCAAAACCTCTAGCATGCCTGGCTACAAAGCGCACTGCCCTCCCCACATTACACACAAGAGGAAAAGGTGGCATGTTAAAATGCCCTTTTTCCCTCTGGAGAGCCCCTAGGGATTTCCTTGTCAATTTCACTCCTGGCCAGTCAGCTGAGAGTGAAATTGACAAGGAAAAGCCTCTCTCTGCCTTCCCTTCTCTAGCTGACATGTGGCAGCTGAAAAAGGGCAGGCAGGGAACCCAGGAAATGCCTTTCTTTCCCTCTCTGATCTGGGGAATTTTTGTGCAGCAATCTGTTTTTATATGCACACATTTCAGTTTTCAGAACCAGTTCTCAAAAAAAAAAGTCCCTACCTATTGCAAGATTCTGCATATATCCTCCAACAAGGAGACCACTGGTGTTAGTTGGATAGGAGAGGGGTAGATGCTTAAAATAAGTTCCATACAAAAGTAATTGAAAGTTTACAAAATACAATTTTAAAAACTTGGTTTTTCCAACCATCCTTCAGGAACATTTTCAAGTTGTCAGTACTTAGTGCTGCATGGAACCTCTTATCTTTTAATGGATTGTAGATATGATTTTCATATTTATTTATTTCCTAAGCCTCCTCAAAGTCCATGTGCTGGGGGTTTTGTGAGCTATGTATTTTAAAAATGGATAACACAAACAATGCTATTGAACAAAACAACAAAAGGGGATTGGTTTGAATGGACGTCAACTAAAGAATTTACCAGAAAACAGAAAAAGGTGTTATTATCTTCAGTCAGGAATGTAGACAAACCTGGTTTTTTTGGAATTGTCAGACATTCTCACTCATGGCTCTTCGTCTTCTTCATGATGATGATGATGATGAATAAGGCCTGTTGTGGAAATAAATACAATGGGCTCTAGAAAGAGGCTCTGGGAGAGTGCCAAGGCCTTGGGCATTCAGCGTCAATTTGCTGTGGTAACCTCAGCAGGGTATAAGGACACAGAGTCCACCATTTTCTCCAGAGGAACTGATCTCTGCTACCTGAAGAGCAGTTGTAATTCTGAGTGATCTCCAGCCCCCACCTGGATATTGGCAACAATGGTTCCCTGGGAGGAAATGGCTGATTTGAAGTCTATGGCATTGTACCTTTCTGAGGCCCCACCCCTCCTCAAACCTCACCCTCTCCAGGCTCCATCCCTCAAATCTCCAGGAATTTCCCACCTGGAGTTTGCAACCCTATCTCCTTCCCAGCCAAGCATCAACCTACCTGATGGGAGGAGCGAGTGATAGCGAGCTGCGCAGTTGCACCCAATACAGCCTCCGCATCAGGCTCCTACAAAAGAATTAAAATTTAAAAAAACGGCCAGCAATTTAAGTATCACAGCTTTACTAAAACAATGGGGAAGAATAGAGGAGCAAAAAGTGGCAAGAATCCCTCCAAAACAATGCTTAGAGCAATGCAAGAAAACCTAGAATTAAACTAAAAGATTTACAGGATAAACCGGAGAGGGGCGGATTGGTATTACCAGATTGGTACTCATATTATAAGGCCTCCGCTATGGTCTGGTTGAAAGATTGGGCAAGGCTAAAAGATAGAAAATTGTTAATTTTAGAAGGCCATGATTTAGCAACAGGCTGGCACTCTTTTTTTTGGTACGGCCAAGAAAGAATCTACTTGAAGCATCACATAGAGGTTCACTTACAAAGATTTGGGATGAAGTAAAACACAATGTTTATTCTAAAATTCCATGTTGGGTTTCACCCACGGAAGCATTTATTATGCCTACTCTACTAGTAGAGGGAAAGAAAAGTACCTACCAAGAGTTATTAGACAAGGATAATAATCTGAAATCTCATCAAATGTTGGTCGAGCAAGGCGTTTTGTTGACTTGGTGGGAAAGGAATCAATTACAATCCTGGTTTAACATTGACAAGGTAAAAGGTTTTGATAGGGAGTATACAGGTTTTGATAAAGTCTGGTTGAGTTCAGATGTAAAAAGTATAAAGAAATTGTATAACTTCTTTCTGGACTATAAAATGGCTGACAAAATTGTCAAACCCACAATGGTGTCGTGGGCTAGGGACCTGGGCCGTAATATAGAATTAGAAGAATGGCATAAGGTATGGAAAACAAATATAAAAATAACAAGAGCTTCCACTTATAAAGAGAACTTCTACAAAATGTTCTATAAATGGCATTTAACACCGGCAAAATTAGCAAAGTTCTCTAATTCATTAACTAATTTTTGTTGGAAATGCAAACAAGTACTGGTACCTATTACCACATGTGGTGGCTTTATGGGAAAGCGTGTAGATACTGGAATATGATACAGAAATCGCTTTACAAGATAACAAGAGTAAATTTACCCTTTAAACCTGAAATTTTTCTTCTAAATATACTACCAGAGATATGTAACAAAGACGATAGGAAACTGTTTCTGCATGCATGTACTGTGGCAAGAATTCTACATGCTAAATATTGGAAAATGGATAAAACGCCAGATAGAAGCGAATTTGTGCAGAAGCTACTGGAAGTGGCAGAGATGGACAAACTTACCTTGATCTTAAAAGACAAAAAGGATGAGTTTTTAAACTCTTCTTGGTCCAAGTTGTATAATTGGTTAAATATGAATATATGAATTTATGTTTATTGTTTATTAGTATACTGGTCTCTATGATTTGGTTTTGAGTGAAATGTAAGTTTGTTTTTGAGGATGCTTTCATGTATATACTATATTAGCATGTGTCATATTTTGGAAAATCTATAAATAAAATACTTTAAAAAAAGAAAAAAAGTCAAAACTCTTTGGACGAAGACTCTCCTTTCCCATTGGAAATGGAGGAAGCAGAAGCTTGTGTAAGTAAAAGGAAAAGAGAAGAAGAGAAGAGATTGGATTTATACCCCGCCCTTCACTCACTTGGAGTCTCAGAGCGGCTTACAAACTCCTTTCCCTTCCCCTCCCCACAACAGACACCCTGTGAGGTAGGTGGGGCTGAGAGAGCTCTTTCCCAAGCTGTCCTTGAGAGAACAGCTGGTACAGAGCTATGGCTTGCCCAAGGTCATCCAGCCAGGTGCAAGTGGAGGAGTGGGGAATCAAACCCAGTTCTCCCAGATTAGAGTCCGCACACTTAACCACTACACCAAACTGGCTCTCAACTCTTGAAGAGAAAACTCTTTAACCAAAAAGCATTTACAGGAGATACTGACAGATTTAAAACAAGACTTAAAAGAAGAGATAAGAAGCAGCATTACTCCCATTATAAATAAGCTGGACAAAGTCAATAAAAAGCTACAGGATGTACAAGAGAAGGTGAAGTAAGCAGCTGCTGGCACCCAAAAGGACTCTAAAGAAATAGCTGAATTGAAAACTTTTGAACAATGGGAGAAAAGTAAGTGAATGATGTTGGAAGGCAAATCATGGAAAACCAAAGTAAAATTTTGTGGAATTTCTTTGAACTTTGAGCTAATTAAGGACCTTAGTGTTGCTTTAAATGAATGGTTAGAAGGAATTATACAATTTCCAGGGCCAGTGGTAAATAATGCTTTCTGCTTATACCCTCCCTCCCGAACAGGCTCACCAGCGTTAATACCTGACTTTGTGGCAGATCTTAAGGATGTAAAGACTAAGCAGAACCTCTTGGAAATTGCCAGAAAGAACAGCGGTTTGAAGCTTGAAGACAATTTGGTCCAACTGTACCCCGATATTCCCTTTGAAATATTAAATGCTAGGAAAAATATGCGCCCAATTGTACAAAAGCTTGCAGAGAAGAACTACAGGTACCGTTGGCTTGCACTCAGACATATATCGGTCACACACCAAGGACGTATATGCACAGCCCATGATTTAGCATCTAGTGAATTGCTTCTGAAGGCATTGGACTTGGACTCAGGCTAGGAAATCAAGAACTGGTAACCAAAGAAGAGGAACATACTATAAGATTGCAAAGTACTATATTAGAGGAGACAGCAGCTCTTGACTTACCATTATTGTTCTTTTGTTTTTCATATTTTCCCCAAGAGAAGTAGCCTGGAATATAAAGCATAGGGGAGCATATGGGAAAAGCCATTGGGATTCCACCCACACATCTCTCCCCAGTGGGCAAGACTCACATTTTGTAAGTCTGCTCCAGAACTGCTCTGGGGGGAGGGAATGCCAATTAGAAGAGCTCCAGTTAAAAAGAAAGAACAGAATTTAGTGAAAAATCTTAAGAGAGCAGAGTAACAAAATGGAGTATTATTTTGTTTCTATCTTACTTTATTGTGAATCATCTTAGTATATTAGTTTTGAAATGAAAATGAAAGATATATATAGAACATATGGTTATAAACATAAGAAGATCTAATGGGAAACTATGGGAAACAGAGTTTATAATTGCAGATGTACTGGAGTAATTTTGAGAGGCAGAAAAATTTTTTTAGGTGTGCCAACATCTATCTGACTTAATTAATGATTATAATTTACAAATGAAATAGTATCAGAATAGAGTTGGCAACTTGTAGTAGAAAATGTTTAAAGAATGTTAATTTCATTTCCTGCTGTAAAAAAACTGTAATTAATTTGTAAGATTTTAATTAATTTGTAAGATTTTCCCCTCACTGTTTAGCTTTCCATCTCCCCAAACACACACCTGCAGCCTCTACCATGCTCTGAAGCCATCTGCCATGTCACATTGGCTGTCATAGGGGAGCCATTTCAGCAGTGTATAAGGACACAGAGTTCACCATTTTCTCCAGGGAAACTGATCAACACCATCTGGAGAGCAGTTGTAATTCTGAGTGATCTCCAGCCCCCACCTGGAGATTGGTAACTGATTCCCCAGGAGGAAATTGCTGGTTTGGAGGGTGAAGTCTATGGCATTGTACCTGTCTGAGGCCCCACCCCTCCTCAAACCTCACCCTCAATATAATCGTATTGATATTCATAAAATGTTACGGCAATGGGAAGCCTTCTGGATTTACCGCCTCAAGATTTATAATCCGTATGGCCTTAATCAGTCTTTGGAGTTAAGTTGTTTCTTGCAAGAAAATCTTGCATACTGTTTCTTTAACACTCCATTATCTCGGTGTCTCCCTTTGTGGGAGTTTCAGTATATTTATCACTAGTATGTGTACTCTCCTTAGAGGTGTGCCAGCATTTTGAGATTATGGAAAGTTCCTGCTGCTGACCGGTTGCCCATTTTGAATTAATCTCTTTAAGTACGTATTGGTGAGTGTGGATGCTCATGTTTGTGCTTATTATAACCATATAATTCCAATGAGTTATAGAGGCATTTTCTTCCTTACATAAGAACATACGAGAAGCAAATGTTGGACCAGGCCAATGGCCCATCCAGTCCAACACTCTGTCACACAGTGGCCTAAAATGCCAGGTGTCCAGCAGTGGGGCCAGGACACTAGAAGCCCTTCCACTATTGCCTCCCACCCCCCACCCCCCAGCACTAAGAATACAGAGCATCACTTGCTCTGTCCTTATATGGCTGTCAATTTTTGACATTTATCTTGGAACACCCTTCTACATATGAGTAGCACTTACTGCAGGTAATTTTAGCTCAAAGTTTCATCTTAATAATTTTGCTGATTGCTTTGTATGGTATATTAATTTTCTAACTTACTTAGCTTACTGAGGAAGAATTTCTGGAATGAAGTGTGAAATCTGGAGTCTTCGTCATTTTTGAAAATATTGGAAACATCCTCATGTATTATGTTTTGCTGTTGAGATATAGGTTTTTTTCTGTATTGTAGTAGATTGATGATGAAATTATTTTATTCATTATACTGGTGTGTACTTATCTGTTATCTGTAGTATTATGCTTATGTAAGTACATTACTTAAATGTTCAAGTGATTGCATCTCAGACTGTGTTATTCCTGCATTATTTATACAGTGTCTTTTTGCAGGACTAAAAGTTCATCATACAACTTTAAATTCATGTCCCATTACTGGACCACCCTACTTAATGAATCAATACTCTCCTCCATTAGCAGTGTTTTTTAAATATACAGGTAGCCTCAAAAAATGGAAGTGGCTCAGACATCTCTTGACCTCTGAGAGGCCCTGGAAGAACCCAGGGCAAATGTGGCAGTGCAAGGACAACAGAACTAATGTGAAAACAGAGAATCCCAGCAGAACCAACCTGACACCTGCCCCCCATGTGTGATCCCATTTGCCTGTGAGAGCTGCCTCCCTCCCGCCTCCCTCCTGTTGTCCAGAAAACTTGCAAAAAAAAAAGTTTGGACCTTAAAAATGCTGGTTCCAGATATTCCTGAATATTCCTGAATATTTCATTGAATGTTTGGGTTCAGGATACTGGTATTACTGAGATACCCAAATATCAGTCTGGATCCTGAATATACCTGAAAAATACAGATAAAATATTTTGGTGATATATGGTCAGACTAGGTTTAGAAAAGTGTAACTCTGTTCCGGGTGGCACTGAGGACTACCTTAATGAGAGAAGGCTGACAGCATTGGAAACCAAATACCACAGAGAGTTTTTCAAATTGGATTTGAATGCCTTGAATCTCAAATCAGGCTCAACTGGTTTAAATCGAAGAACGTCAGTTCAAAAGGACAGTAAGGATGTCTGAAACCTACCCCCCCTTCTTTTTTCTCTAAGGAAGTACAGAAGGAACAAGCGAAAACATGATTCTGTGAGGCGCTACAATAGCTTTCATTGGAAAACAACTTGATACAAACAAAGGAAACTATCCATTGCCAGCAAGCAGTGTGTGCTTTTTAATTAGAATGTATAAATGTGGTTTAAAGATAGAACTGTGTTCCCCCCCTTCTTTTCACTTGTGTAGCATAAGCAAGACAAAATAAGACAGCTTTGCTTTCCTATTTCATATAACTCCAGTTGCCAGGTTTGTCCAGCATTTCAAACTCAAGCCTTTTTCAACTGATAAGGCTGCCCTCGCCTCTTGACATTCTTTTCATATCATGTACAAAGTAAAACGGGATGATCTATTGTTTGCTCTAAACTATGCCCTTTATTTCCTCCAACTCTATCTGTTTTTAAATTAGTAATTTTCACTTCTTCATGCAATCTTCTAAATTACTTTTTGGAGTACCCGCTATTAATATTTTAGGTGGCTTTGATGCTTTACTTTATAGTCTTCAATTTTGTTTTACATTTCACAGGTTCCTAGTCGCAAATAATCCTACAGGCAATTTTCTCGCATTGCAACTATTCCTTGAAAGATATGCTAATGCAACCAGGCACTTGTAGTTCTAGAGGTTAAGTTAATCACCCAAAATGAGTTGTATTACTGTCAGTGGTGTATAAAGACATCTTAGACTGAATTATGAGGCAGACTTGTGTCAAAGCTGTTTTATAAAATATTCAAAGTTGGAGATGGAAAGAAATAAGTATTCATTTTAAAGTCCATTGAGCTAAAGAAACAACTGTTTGTTGGGGGGAGGGGTTGTTTTATTTTCCCCCTGCACCTGGAGTTACTAAGCAGATACTGCAGCTTTTTGTTGGTTTGAAAAATGGTGTGATACTTGCAGATCACAGAATTTATGAAAAAGACAAGGTGAATAGGAGTTCTTATCTCACTCATGTACTGTATTTGCATAGCAGAAACAAAGCTTTCACATGCTATTGTTTCTCAAAGCTAATTTTGCCATTCAAGAGACTAAGAAATACAAAACAGATAGGATATCTTTTATTGTACCAGCACCCACTGATATGAGTATGCAGGATTCTCACAGAAACTTCATCTGTCAATCAGAATGAGTCCATGGCTGGTAACAAATGTAATTTATTTTGTCATTTCAGATAGTAGCCCATTCACTCAAGCTACAATTCTCTGCCTATTTCCTCATTTCTATATCCCACTGAAGTCAGTAAAGGGACTCTAAAGGGTCATATTGGCATAGGTTCCAATATAGCAGTCAAACAATGGTTGGTTCTTACAGGAAACCACTGGACTTGTATGTTTCTTTCCTGCTCCACTTCACATGCAGACTGTTAAAAAAACCACGTTCATATTTAAAACAAACCATACTTTTTAAAATTCTGGTTTGGACAGAAGAGCACAAACTATTGTTTTTGGTTTGTATTTAGCAACCAAGTACAATTGCTACAACTATGGATGTTTTCACATGAGGGAAGGAAGAAGAAGAAGAGATTGGATTTATACCCCGCCCTTCACTTGTAGTCTCAGAGCGGCTTACAAACTCCTTTCCCTTCCCCTCCCCACAACAAACACCCTGTGAGGTAGGTGGGGCTGAGAGAGCTCTGAGACAACTGTCCTTGAGAGAACTATGGCTTGCCCAAGATCATCCAGCAGCTGCAAGTGGAGGAGTAGGGATTCAAACCCAGTTCTCCCAGATTAGTGTTCGCACACCAAACCACTACACCAAACTGGAGGGAGAGATTATATGGGTCTGAGATTTCCATAACAGATGAACCATAATTTGATCATTATGTTTGAACTGTGTTTTAATTTTCCACATAAAAGCACTACAGTGAGCAGAATGTATACTGTCTTTTAAAGTCTGTCTTCTACTTTGTGCCTTCTCTTTAAAAATATTCACAAATGATGCATTAGAGACAGAAAGAACATTGCAGCATTTCTGATGAAAGCATATTGACAGTGCAATCTGAATCAGAATCCTAAACACTGACTAAAGAACACAAGAACATAAGAGAAGCCATGCTGGATCAGTTCAGTGGTCCATCCAGTCCAACACTCTGTGTCACACAGTGGCCAAAAACCAGGTGCCATTAGGAGGTCCACCAGTGGGGCCAGTCTCCAAAAGCCCTCCTACTGTTACTCCCCCAAGCATCAATAATGCAGTGCATTACTGCCTTAGACATAGGCTGAAGACAGACTCGTTTTCTGCTGCGCCTCCCCGGCGTGGCAGAATGGGCCGCCCACATTCAGACTGTGGGCGGCTTCCTGGAGCGGCGGGCAAACGCCGCGCAGCCGCCCCTGCCCATGTGCGTTCACACCCCCTTTGGCGGGTGAAACGCGCGCACGGGGCATGCTGCACCAGCCGAGCACCACTTTAAAGTGGTGTTCGGCTGGTGCGCAAGGAGCGCGGTGCCAGACACAACGCGTCCGGGCCGCCTCCTGGGGGCAGATGCAGCCGTCTGAAGCGGAGGCAGAGCGGCCGAGACGGCCAATCTGTCCTCAGCCATAGTGTTCCGTCTGTACCTTACAGCTAATAGCCACTGATGGAACTCTGCTCCATATGTTTATTTCATTCCCCCTTGAAGCTGTCTATGCTTGTAGCCACACCACCACTTCTTGTGACAGTGAATTCCATGTGTTAATTACTCTTTGAGTGAAGAAGTACTTCCTTTTATCTGTTCTAAACATACTGCTCATTAATTTCATTGAGTGCCCATGAGCTCTTGTATTTTGAGAAAAGGGGGAAAGTACGTCTTTCCCTACCTAATCTATCCTTTGCATAATTTTTAAACCTCTATCATGTTACCCTTCAGTCGTTGTTTCTCCATGCTAAAGAGCCCTAATCTCTTTAACCTTTCTTCATAGGGAAAGTGTTCCATCCCCTTAACCATTTTAGTTGCCCCTTTCTCCACTTTCCCAATGCTAAAATATCTTTTTTGAGGTGCAGTGACCAGAACTGTGCACAGTATTCCAAATGAGGCCATGCCATCCATTATAAAGGGGCAATATGATACTGGCTGATTTGTTTTCATTTCCCTTCTTAATAAACCTCAGCATAGCATTTGCCTTTTTTATTGCCATCGCACACTGGGTCAACGTTTTTGTTGAGTTATCTACCACGACTCCAAGATCTCTCTCCTGGTCAGTCTCTGCCAGTTTGGACCCCATCACTGTATATTTATAGTTAAAATTTTTGGCTCCAGTGTGAAGTACTTTACACTTGCCCATATTGAACCTCATTTGTTGTGTTGATGTCCACACACCCAGCCTTGACAGATCCCTATGGAGCTCCTCACAATCCTTTCTGGTTCTCACCACCTTGAACACCTTACTGTCACCTGCAAACTTAGCCACTTCACTGCTTACTCCTAATCCAAATCCTTAATGAACAAGTTAAAAAGCACTGGACTGAGTACTGACCCCACCCCACTGTTTACTTACCTCCACTGTGAAAACAGCCCATTTGTACTCACTCTCTGTTTCCTGTTAACCAGTTTTTAAATCTACAAGAGGACTTGTTCTCTTATTCCATGACTGCTGGATTTACTTAGAGGCCTTTGATTAGTAACTTTATCAAAAGCTTTCTAGAAGTCTAGGTAAACAACATCTCCTGGGTCACCCTTGTCCACATGTTTGTTTTCTTCTCCCCCCCACCAATAACTCTAACAGGTTAATGAGACACGATCTTCCCTTACAGAATCCATGCTGATTCATCCTCAATAGCTTTTGTTCATCAATGTGCATACTAATTCTGTCTTTAATAACAGATTCCACCAGCTTGTCCAGTATCAATGCTAGACTGACTGGCCTAAAGTTTCTCGAATCTCCTCTGGAACTTTTTTAAAAGATGGGGGTTACATTAGCTACCTTCCAGTCCTCAGGAATGGAGACAAATTTTAATGATAGATTGCAGATTTTTGTCAGGAGAGCCACAAGTTCACATATGAGTACTTTCAGAACTCTTGGATGTTTTGCCATCTGGGCCTGGTGATTTGTCAGTTTTTAATTTGTCCATCAGTCATAGGAGCTCTGCTCTCATCACCTCAATCTGACTCAGGTCTTTCAACACCCCTCCCAAAATCAGCGGTTCTGGAGTGGGAAGCACTTCTCATTTAGCTTCTCTGCCATTTCCTTATCATCCTGCAGTAAACCTTTTACCCCTTAGTTATACAAGGGCCCTGCTACCTCCCTGGCTGGTTTTCTGCCACTAATTTATACACACACACACACACACACAGGGAGCCTTCATGAGCCTTGACGGGTATAACTCTACTTAGGATTGCACTGTTGTTTACATATTCTGGATACCTGCATGGTCATATTGGGAAAATTCCTATCCCCAGCAGCCATATATACTGGCTAGTATTTGAGCTCAAACTCCATCCATCTGACACAAAACAATGATCCTTTGTCAATGTGAATACCTGCTGCAACGAAAATGCTCCTCATTTACATTTTGGGGCCATTAAACAAAGTGTGGCTGCAGTCACACATACTACATAATACACTTTCAATCCACTTTCAGTGCATGTTCCAACTGGATTTTACTGTGTGAACTGGCAAAATCCAGTTGGAAAGTATATTGAAAACGGACTGAAAGTGGATTATGTAGTGTGTGTGACTGCAGCCTGTGTCTTTCTTCTTAACAAAGCCCATTGAGTTATGTAGGCTTAAAGAGTTAGGTAGGCGCTTTTTTTTTTTTTTTGCCAGCCCTAATTTTTCTTTGTCGTGTCACAGGCAGTGTCACTATGCTGCTCTGCATGGAGAGTTAACCATGGATTTACAGCGAGGCCTAATCTCTGCCGGAATCTGACTTTCTGAGCAGGTTTCTTAGTTAGAGACAAGCTCGGGTGCAGTTCTGGGCTGCATTTTAAGAGCAGCCCCACTGCTGCCAGCAGAGCGGTACTTCTAATGATATCCATTTCTCTTTTGTGTCTCGGGTAGAAAGAAAATGGACCGAGATTTACTTATGGTACAGTGAAATGCATTTTAATGAGGATAAATATATTTTGAAGAATAGCTTAGTGTACTTGAGCAGCTAGCAATTCTGTTGTGGGTATGTGAGGGCTTATAATAGGGTTTACATGGAACATGGTATTTATTTGCTATGCATATTTGATATGAGTTCATTAAGTACGCAACAGTGTCAACATAAACCATGGATTAGAACACACTACTGTTTGAAAAAAGCAAATGGTATTTGTAATAAAGCCAGAAAGAACTAATGCAAATGTTATTTACTATTGTGCTATGAAATATTTTGTTTACTATAGTTAAATAACCATATACTAGCATAATTTAATTTGCCCTTTATAGGTAAAAGTCTGGATCTCATGTCAGGAAAACTGCCACTGGAATGCACCATCCATTTGCTTCTCCGTGACTTTTTTCCTCCCACGATATTCAATCATTAGCAATTATCACTAGCCTATATCTAAACTGAGAATATGATCTTGGTTCCACTGGGACATAGTCAATCCTTCAAATGATGGGAGCTAGGAAAAATTGTATATGTGGGCCTTGAATTCTTCTGAGACAAAGAAAGCAGATTCAAAGATTTGTTTAGAAAAAGTGATTTATTCTAAACCTGAGGGACAATTTATTTAAAACTGGAAGCACAATAACATTTCGTCCAATGAATATGCAGATAAAGATTGGAATAATGGAGAAGCAAGTAGGCAATTGCTTTACAGTGTGACAAAAGCAGTGTGATATAACCAGTAAATTTCTTGCCCGGTGCCCTCATTTTTGCCTTCAATACATGTTAGCACAGAACCTACATGCATACAAATGTTCTCTGAATATGGGGACAGAGACTATACATGTAGTACAAAAAAGATGGCCTTGTGTGGCAAACTCACATGGGTATGTGGGGCCACTGAGTCAAGAACAGGAGGTGGAGGCAATGCATTCGTTCCTACACCCCTTCTACACAGTTTGATTTAGTATAGTGATATGAATTTGTAGAGGTTTTAGGTCTCAAATTGTTCACTCCATGTAGATACCAAAGATTTTCTGTCTTACAAGCGAGTATTCCATGTTACCTTGTTTAAGGATTATACTATCTGTTTCTTACACTTCACTCCTTAGAAGTTTGTGTACACTGTCTAGATTGCTTTGCCACAATACCAGGTATATTTATATATATATACAAAAACTCATGGACACCAGAGAATGTTAAGTCACCTATATGTGATTGCCATTATTTACCTGTATATGTATAAAAAAAGCAGAGAAATACATAATGTTTTGTAACATTCCAATTAATCAGAGATGTTGAACACTCTAACATATATTCCTTCTCCAGGGAGATACACTAAAGTAAAAACCTAAGTATTTGGGATGATAACTAGTTTAAAAATGGCACACTGTATGTACTTAGTTCATTGCATCCTTCATTAAAGATTATAAAGATAAATGATTTAATAATAAAGTATGATTCAAAATAATTAGGCAAGTAAATTAAATACTGTATTACATTATGAGATTATTATAATAATAATGGTGTTCTCTTTTCAGAATGGTGACAAGTTAGGGGTTCTTTGCAAGCTTCATTTCCTCTTCTCGGATAGAGAGTATGGAAGGCTGAGGGGGTAATGCTGTTTGAAAATAAAATGGGTACTTAAATGTCCAGGAAGAAAAGAAGATAGCAAACAAAATGTCAGTGTTCTTCACACACCTGTTTAGCAGAACCTTGTGCATATATGTTGTGCTCTAAGTTGTATGCTATATTATTGTAATGATCAGTGCTCAGACAATAAAATAGTTATGATGATAAAATGGAACACCCCCACCACTACCACCAATGTAAGCTGACCTGCGATCCTTGGAGGAAGTGCAGAATATGCCTGTGAGAATTAGTGTTATGCTCTATGTATAATTACTGATCTTATTTAGTCAATCATTTCCAGCTCATCTTTCCATCCAAATGTGGAAACTTCAAAGCAGCTAACATTCTGTAAAAACTGATTTTAGCAGCAGAAGCACCCCAAAATGGACAAAACAGCAAATTAGTTATTATATAAGTACAAAACCTGATGAGGATCAAGAAACTCATCAGTCAAAGGCAGGTAGTAATAACAGCATGTAAAGGAGAACAGGGAATGATCCATCTGGGTCTTCAGGGCAAACAGTTATCAAGTTTGGATGTCACTATGAACAGCCTAATTATATACCTAATGCAGTATTTCAGGCACGATGAAACATAGAGCTGGCGTCTACTGAAGACCTTAGTCCGAAAGTAGGTTCCGATGGGTGTATATGGTCCTTAATGTATTCATTTCCTTTATCATTTAGAACAGTTTGAATTAGGCTCAGAAACAAACCAGAGCCAAAAAAGATGGTAGGAAATGTGATGGATATTGTTTCCAAATGAATCGATACCCAAACAAGCTCCTTGGATGCTTTGGGAAAAATCAATTTCACAGTGTCCCAAAGCCTAAGCAGTATTCTAGAAAGCACCAGGAAGTGATGCAGGCAGTCACATGAGGCTGGGTAATAATGGCAGAATCTTGCCCTGGGCCCCATACTTCCCTGGGAAAGGGCTTGCTTGTTCCCAGCTCACAGAGCAGCTCACTAGAGCAGAAAAAGTCCAGCACACTGCTCTAGCCTATCTATTTCTTGTCCCAGCCTATGCAGATAACAATTGCTCCTGAACATGTATGAGAAATATTGTATAATATTGTATAACCAGAGCATTTTAAAGATAAAAATGTAACTTTTGAAAAATTCTGTTAGTCAATTTAATATAGGGCAGATGGAAAAGAGCCTTCAGCAGTGGAGGTGGGTGTACTCAGGCAGTGATCCTTGCAGGAGGAATAAGTATTAAAAGCACTCAAGGGTGTCCGTATTTTCATCTGTGAAATGGTGGAGGGTATTTGGGGTAGATGACACTGAGATAAAGCAGACCTTTGCTGGAGGCCAGCATCCTAACTCCGCACTTTTACCATAACACACAAAATATATTCCAGTTTGACAGAATGCTGCAGCCAGGCTGCTGATGGGTCTCTCTATTCGGGACTACATCCAGCCTGTGCTGAGGACATTGCACTGGCTGCCAATAGCATACCGGATTCAGTTCAAAGTGTTGTTTCTGACCTTTAAAGCCCTATATGGTCTGGAGCCTGCCTACTTGAGGGACCACCTTTCTCCATATGTACCCAGCGAGCACTGAGGTCAGGGTCACAACATTTCCTGACTCTCCCTGGCCCGAAAGAAGCCAGGTTGGCTACTACAAGAGCTAGGGCCTTGTCAGTGGCAGCTCCGTACTGGTGGAATGAGCTCCCAGAGGACATCAGGACCCTATGAGACCTTTTGCAGTTCTGCAGGGCCTGTAAAGCGGGGCTCTTTCACCAGGCTTTCGATTAGGAGCCACCACTGATGAATGCACCTCTGACGAATGCGCTACTGGAAAATCATCTGGCCCTATGAATTGCCACTGGATGCTGCCTTTTACCATCGGACTATACCCTGAATGCCGCCACCACTTGCACTGCTTTTATCAGCATGCTGCTGTATATGTAACTCTGGTTTTAATTCTATATTTATTGGTTTTATATTTTTATGTTTGTAAGCTGCCTTGAGCCAGTTCGTCTGGCAAGGCGGGATATAAATAGAAAAAATAAATGAATGAATGAATGAATGAATGAATGAATGAATGAATGAACGTGCTGCCATAAAGTGCTACTTACATTTTTTTAGTGACTTCCTTTTATTTATAAAAGGATAAACACTGAAATGGCCTTTGTCCTGACTGGCACTTACAATGTAAGAAGAAGGATCCAATATCAGTTATCATACAGTATATCTGGGTTCCATGTTCATATCTAAAAAACAAATTAAAAACTGATTTAGGAGACTAACTCAGTGCTAGCTAGGTTGACCTCCTGACCTGGGCCTCCTGTTCCCCACTATTGCTCAACAGGGCAGCAGGGGATGGGGGGGGGGGTGATTTGGTGTCACACAAAAGCTGTAACATCACTCCTGGCATGAACTGGATGTGATGTCATTGCATTAATGTGATGCTATAGGATTCTCCAAAAACTCTGTAGTTTAGGTCTGCCCTGCAAGTGACATTGCAGCATCTGTGTGATGCCAATCAGGTAGGGCTCCACTACTTGCAGTCTCCCCATGGATGCCAGTACTTGGCTGGCAACCTAGAGAGCCAGTGCAGTGTATTTGATTCCCCACTCCTCCACATGAAGCCTGCTCCATAGGGTAGAGAAAAGAAGGGTATAAAAACCAATTCTTTTCCTCCTAGCACTAGCAAAAAGTCTTTAGCATGCATCAATGCAAATGGTGCATTTTAATCTTCTCTGTAATGACGCTAGTCCTTTGCTATACAATCTCTTGTGTCTCTGAAACTGTAATCTCTATGTCTAGTAAATTGAACTGACAATGAAAACAAGGAACTCACACTGAACATATCGGCACTAGTTTTTCACTGGCTCACAGAAAAGGGGAAGATGAGTTAAGACCCTTGAAGTCAAACCACTGCATGCCTCAAACATGCCTGAGAGAAAGAAAATGAAGACTAATAGCACACCTCACATTCCAGGTTTCAACCTTATGTTTTAGAATAGCTTAACTGTTAACTCATTTTTTGTCTTCTACAGGCATAGCAGAAACATTCCTATTCTTTGCTAGTTTTTTAAAAGGTATTTTTCCTTTAGGGTCAAACTAAAGATGATAGGAATCACAGACCTCCATCAGGGTTTTAAAAGAAAATTACAGCTGCACAGGAGGCTGATTTAGATTGGGGCAATGTTGGGAAGGGGAGAAGGATTTTAACTCTTCCACACTCATACAGTTTCGCTAATCAAAACCATGCCCCTAACCTGTTATTAGCTATCTACATTTAAAAAGTTGTGCACCTGTATTTTTTCTTCAACAGCAAAAGAGGCAAGCTTCAATTTTGTGAACCCATGCAGGGGTGAAAGGGTTCTTCTTCACTCCCTATGTTGGCCCCAGTATAAGTCAGCCCTGCACAGCTGTAATGGTGCTTCAGAACCCACTGGAAGATCCAGTCATGAAACGCTCGGCATTTTTTTCTGTTTCAGCCCTCAGGTTGCTACTATCACTAAGAGAAACAGAGCATTAAAGACACCGAGAGCCACTCTGGTGTAGTGGTTAAGAGTGACAGACTCTACTATGGAGAACTGGGTTTATTTATTTATTTATTTATTTATTTATTTATTTCATTGAATTTCTATACTGGCCTCCTTGCAGAGTGGGCTCAAAATGGTGTATAACAGTTTAAAACAAGGAAAAACAAAAGTAATCAAATATACTATCATAAAAGCATAAACCTAAATAGTGCCACACTAAAAATTTGACACCCCCTCCATTAACATGAACATGGAGAGAGGAGAGTGAGGAGGCAACTGATAGATTCAATTGCTGTTAAAAAATGTTGATGTCCTCAACTGTATGTTTGGCAGAACATCTCTGCCTTCTAGGCCCTGTGGAATTGTAACAAATCCCATAGGGCCCTGATGTTATTTGGCAGAGAATTCAACCAGGTCAGAGTCAGGATCAAGAAGGCTACTGGGTTCCAGGAGATGTTGTACTCCTCTCTGGGAACATACCAGGAGAGACAGTCCTGCAAGTACATTGGTCCCTGGCCATTTAGGGCTTTAAAGATCAAAGCCAACACCTTGAACCTAACCCAGTACTCAAACTGGAGCCAGTGTGACCGGTGAAGCACAAGTGGAATATGTGCAGTTACTAGTGTCCTCATAAGGACCTGGGCCACTGCATTCTGGACAAGTTATATGAAGAGTACTGGACTCAGGAGACCAGGAATGGTGAAATCATGAAGCCTTTATTGAGTGATTCAGCATGCCCAGTAGATGGTCAGAACAAGCATGCTTCCAGGGCTCCAGGGCCCTTATTATATGCTGGCTGGAGCCACACCTCCAGCCCCACCCAAAAGACCTGATAGGGGCTTAACATATGTGCATGTTTGTCATAGGTTCCCTAGAGGAGCCTTTGATTGCATTGGCTCCTCAGGGAGAACCTAGGTCCCACATTGGTGGAGGCTTTCAATCCGGATGTCTATTGTTCCTCCAGATTCAAGCTCCCCTCTCTGCCTGACCATGTGCTCTGGCCATGCGGCGGGCGCCATTACCTGGGAGCACATGGCAGGCTGGTTAGAACACAGAGCATACTACATTACATTGTAATTTCCAGATCAGCCTCAAGGGCAGCCCTGCATTGAGTTACACTAATCAAGCCTAGAGGTGACCACTGCCTGGATTACTATGGCTAAGTCAGGGCAAAAAAAGTAGGAGGCAAGTTGCCTGATCTGGTGCAGCTAGACGAATGCCAGTCTGGCAACATTTGTGATCTGGGCCTCCACTGATCAGAAGACATCCAGAAGCACACCCAAGCTCTTGATAATCTGTGCCAGTGTTAAAGGCACATGGTTAAGAACCAAGAGTTGGTGCAGCTAACCTGAATCTCTCCCACCCAGCCAGGGAACCTCTGTCTTTGTTGGATTCAGTTTCAGTCAGCTCTGCTTCAGCCAGCTCATCAAGGACTCCAAACCCTCAGCCAAATTTCTTGGGGTGGTGTCCAGCTGGCCAGCCATCAACAGATACAGCTGGGTGTCATCAGCATACTGATAGCATCCTAGCCTGAAACTCCACACCAGCTGGGTGAGAAGGTACATATAGATGTTAAATAACACTGGGGAGAGGATAGCCCCTGATGGACCCCACATGCCATGTGGTATTGAGAGGAGACCCTCTCTCCCAGTGCCTCCCTCTGTCCTCAACCATAGAGAAATGAGACAACCCATTTCATGTATTCCAGGACTGGCAAAGCAGTGAGACAATAGATCATGATCGACTGTATCGAACACCGCTGTCAAATCTAGCAATAACAGTAGCGCCAACCCACATCGGTCCAACTGCCTGCAGAGATCATCCGTGAGGGCAACCAGCACAGTCTCCATCCCATGACAAGGGCAAAAGCCAGACTAGAAGGGGTCTAGTGCCATTGTATCCTCCAGGAAGCTCTGGAGCTGCTCAGGAATGAAAGATTCGAAACTGGGCAATAACTTGATGGATTGGAAGGATCCAGTAGTAGTTTCTGCAAGAGCAGTATTATCATTGCCTCTTTTAAGCACTCTGAATAGACACCTAAGCTAAAGGACAAAATGATAACATCCATCAGAGGGCCCCGTATACTCTCACCACTGGCTCACACCAGCCACAAAGGATACGGGTCTTAGAGGCAAGTAGCTGGCTTTGCAGCCCTTAGGGTCCTATCAACATCAGCCTCAGAGAGCTGGCTGAAGTTGTCAGTTACAGAATCCAAAGGTGATTCCCCATTCCTCCATATGAAGCCAGCTGGGTGATCTTGGGTCAGTCACAGTTCTCTTAGAGCTCTCTCAGCCCCACCTACAGGGTGTCTGTTGTGGGCAGAGGAAGGGAAGGGAATTGTATGCCACTTTGAGTCTCCTCTGGGTAAAGAAAGTGGGGTATAAAAACTTCAACCTCTCCTTCCCCTCCTCCTCCTTGCCAGAACTTTTGATCACAATATGAACATCCATATGGTTTGGGGACATTTTTCTCTTCAGTTTGTTTTTCGGTTAGGCCTTCTTGTGGCCTGTACAGATTACCTCAAAGCAGGGACGTAGAGTTTTGGAAATCCCGGGGGGGGGGGGCGGAGGCTCCTTAGTGTGTGCGCGAAGTGCGCGCGCGCACTGGGACAATGTTCTTCCCCCCTTCCCCCTTCCCCCGCAACATGTGTTTCCTCCGGACGGGGCCGGGCTGGCTGCTGTCCCCGGGCCTGGCCGGCGGGCCCACCAGCTCCACTTCCTTCTCGGGAGGGTCAGGAGGAAAGGAGCTCCAGGTGACCTCCAGCATGCGCAAGGAGTCCTTGAAGGTGAAATCACGTTTGAGCTCCAACAGCAGCCAGCTCTTTTCCCCGCTCCTCTAAACTCTTTGAAGTAGGCCGGAGCTGAAGCTTCCGCAACTCGGCGCTGGCCCCTCGCACCTGCTGGAGGGCGCCTCTTTCTCAAACCCCCCCCCCCGTCTTGTCATCGTCCCTCAGGCAAGGCTGACCTGAGCAGCAGCGAGGGAGACCCCGCAATGTCTGCCAAGTAGTCTGGCTGCAGCCTGTCCCATGGCGCCCCAGCTGCTCTGCCGTGCCCACCTCCTCCCGGGCCATGCCAGGGGCACACAAACTGGAGAGGTGGCCTCAGCTCGTTTTGGGCTGCAGCCCCTGGTGGCCGACAAAGAGACGGGGTGGCAGAGGCAGCGGCTCTTGTGACGGGTGGAGGCGGGAGTCGTGGCTGTGCAGCATTGTGATGGCCCGTCAGCGGGTGCTTTGGGAGCTCAGAGGTGCTTGGCTGTGGCTTCTCGGGAGTGCCCCCCCGTTTGCCCTCACATGCAGCAATAAGGAGGCAGGGGCATAGAGTTTTAGAAATCAGGGGGGTCCTTAGCACGCATGAAGCTGGGATGATGTTCTCCCCCCCCAGGAAACCACCCCACCTCCCCAGTCCCTTCCAAGGCCCGCCAGCCACTGCTGCCGGTGCCTCTCTCCCCCATCCCTTCCCTCTCCAGCAGCGGCCGCCTCGGAAGGACCCGGGGAGGTGCCTCGGAAGGACCTGGGGAGACGCAGCGAAAGGTGCTCCATTTTCCCGGGGGTGGCTCGAGCCCCCCCTACACCTATGCCTCAAAGCAACCACACTGAAAAGGGTAAGCATCAACAACTCATTCTAACTGCTTTTTAAGAGGAAAATTGCTGTGATTTCCCCCCCTCATAGCTTATTTTTACTTATTTACTTCATTTATACCCTGCCTGTCTGTCTCCCCACTATGGACCCAAAGCAGCTTACATCAGTCTCATCTCCCCCATTTTATCCTCACAATAACCCTGTGAGGGCGGTCAGTCTGAGAAAGTGTGACTTGTCCAAAGCCACCCGGCAAGATTCCTTGACAGAGTAGAGATTCAAACCTGGGTCACCTAGATCATAGTCCAACCCGCTATACCATGCTGACTATGCACAGGATCAGCAGTCAAGTCACTTCTCCATAAATGGATCCAATCAGACCCCCCAACCCCCAAATGGATGTCATTACCAATGCTCCCTCTAAGCTGTGGAGTCTTGTGAGCAAAAATTCTACTTTGTGAGCTACTGGTATTAAAGTTGTGAGCAAGTGATTTGGCTACTGTATAAATTAGTTTGCTCTGGAGCCATCCTCCCTGAGCTAAGACAAAAATGTGTGAGCCGGAGGCTAAAAAACTTTGAGCTAGCTCACATTAACTCATCTTAGAGGGAACACTGGTCATTACATAGATTATTCCAGTGCTGGTCCAGGTAGATGTGAAGTATATATTTGTATGCATGATGTTGTGTTTCCGTACCACACAAACAGACATCCTGAAGACAAGTGATCACTAATGTCTTCTGTAGGTGCTAAGTCAGCAGATGAACCAATGGGGAAGAGTTCTTCGTATTATCTGGATCAATGTGCGAGCAAGCACAGATAGCCATACCCATGCAAATAAAGATATGCGTACACAGAATATTAGCTGAGTGAGATTGAGTATCTCTGCTTTGCTGATCTTGGAAGTCAACGTCTCCTATAACAGGGCACATGCAGCGTTATTGGGAGATGTACCATGGTGATACATTAATTCCCATTTATTTGTCCCTGTCCTTTTCTTGCATAGAGCAAAGTAGCCCAGCTGACCAATTGTGTCTCGAAGCCTGACAATTTGCCCTTGAAGTGATTATAAACTCCACAGGAAACAAGCTCCCTCCTGCAGAGGTTATAAACTCAAAATGAGCATAAAGAGCTTGCTTCTGAAGTGAAATCTCTCCACTGAGAAAGTCTTCTATATTGTAAACTTTTTTAATAATCATACATATTAGCTAGTTAGTTTCAGTGTGCCCCACATTAGCAAAAGTTACTGCTCTAGTAGCATATGAAAACTTCTTTTTATTTTATTCATGGTTTCTGTAATCCCGCATCTTATTCATAGGGAAAAGAGGCTACCAGATACATTCTCTTATTAAAGCCTATCATTCAATGCTGCCTATGCAAAGGATTTTCAGTAAAATTCTTTCTGAAGCCCTGGAGGAGGTAGTAATGAAGCCTTTCTTGAAGAAACCATCATTAGCAAGAGACAACTTGGTCAGTTATTAGACCCAGTTTTTTTTTGTGTGTGTAGCAACAACAAGGTACAAGTTGTACTGATTTCCCCAATCCCCCATCCCTCTGGGAGAGCCCCCATAAAGTGCCACTATTCAGAACTTATGAATAACATCATACATGCCCAAAAAAAGCCCTGACTGTGCCCATTTAAACATTCCTTTTGGGGGGCAAAGTTATTGTTTTCTCTAATCTGTTTGTAAACCAGTTTAGACTAGGGTTGCCAGGCAACTGGGGGTGTGAACATGGGAACACTGGACAATGGTGTGATATCATTTCTAGTGAAAACCATAAAGGTTCTGGCAATTCCTAGCATGGTCTAACATCACTTCCAGGTTTTCCCAGAAGTGAAATCACATTGCCAGCCAATGGTGATTTTTAAAGATCATTTTTCTCTCAACAGCTGCAAGAAGAGCAGCAGGGAATGAGAATGAGGGGTTGGGATCTCCCACCCACAGCAGGAACCTGGCACCCTTACCTTAGGCTATGTAGGAAAAATGGGATAAAATATTTTAATCAATCAATCAGTTAATTAATTAATTAAGCTTAATGTTTTCAAGGCCAACCAGATCCCCAAGTGATTATGATAGTATTTTGTGTGTGTGCATGCCCAGCCTTCATTTCATACCCAGTGTATGCTCACAACAATTCTGTGAGAAGGCTTGGTATCAGAACCACCCAATGAGCTTCATAACTGAGCAGGGATTTGAACTCACATCTGCATAGTTTTTCTGGCCCCATGCAGTCAGTTAGTAGGATCAGAAGTGCAGTCTGTATCAAAATTTCATTTCCCATCTGAACAGCCTTAAGTCTTTTGTGCTGTCCTTCCATACAGTCCTTGCAGCAGGTGCAGGTCACCGCTGTCCATCAATCCAAGTGGTCATGAATGGAAGCAGAAGGAAGACTGTGTGATGCTACCAGATGAGGTCCTGTTTGAAAATGCCATCCAAAGTTCACATGCACATATATACATAGTAACTTCTGGAATATGGTACAATGGAGGCTGTGATACAACAAACAACTAGGGGAACTGTGTCAGCGCAACAAAGCCATGATATATATCCAATTCTCAACAATTCCCTCTGTGTGCAGATACTAATTTCCACAGAGAGGGGGCACACTCTCCTCCAACAGGTTTTCCTACAGACTCAGGGGACTTCATAGGTCTGCAGAAAAATCAAAAAAGTTTTTAAAAAACTTGGAGAGGCAGCCTTTTGAAATGGCTGCCTCAAGGATCTACTCCAGGCCCTGTTACATTGACAGTGAGAGATAGACTTGCTGATAGCCAGAGGGGAAGGAGGAAGCAAAAGCAGAGCTGGATTTGGGATTGAGGAGGATTCCTTCTGCAGTATGAATGGCTAAATAGCAGAAGGTTTGGAGCCAGGCCTGGGACTAGGATTGCCCACTCCAGGTTGGGAAATTCCTGGATATTCTGTGGTGAAGTTTGAGGCATGCAGAGTATGGGGCGGGGAGAGGCCTCAGCTGGATATAATGCCACAGAGTCCACCCATTTTCTCCAGGGGAACAGATCTCTGTTGTCTGGAGTTCAGTTGTCATTCTGGGGGATCTCCAGGTCACACCTGGAGGCTGGCAAACCTAGACCTAGCAGCACCCTCTGGGTGACTTGAGACCACCTGACTTGCATGATTCAACTAGGCCTGGCTGCTTGCTACTGTTCAACAGCAGCCACCCTGTGAAAGTCAGTGTAGTATAATGATCAGAGAGCTTCAAATTAGGGATTCTGAGTCCCAGGTTTAGATCCCTGACTTGCTGTGGAAGCTCACTGGGTGATTTTGGACATAAGAACATAAGAGAAGCCAACGTTGGATCAGGCCAATGGCCCATCCAGTCCAATACTCTGTCACACAGTGGCAAAAAATACCAGGTGCCATCAGGAGGTCCATCAGTGGGGCCAGGACACTAGAAGGACCAGTCACATCCTTTCAGCCTAATCTACCTCGTAGGGTTGTTGTGTGGATAAAAAGGAGGAGAGAATAATGTAAACTGCTTTAGTTCCCACTGTGGAGAAAGACCATAGTTTTCCTCAGTAGAAGCTGCAGGGGGAAAGGAGATGGAAAGCTGAAGTCCGAGGAGCAAATAAAGGTAGGTTGATTTTTGGGTGGGAAGAAGATAGGGATGCCAACTCAAGGTTGGGAAATTCCTGGATATTTGAGGGCTGGAGCCTGGGGATGGTGGGGATTGAAGCAGGAGGGGACTTCAGGCAGATATAATGCCATAGCCTCCACCCTCCAAAGCAGCCATTTCCTCCAGGGGAACTAAGGTTGCAAACATGCAGGTTAGGGCTGGAGATCTCCTGGAATTACAACTGCTCTCCAGATGACAGAGATAAAATGGCTGCTTTGAAGGGTAGAGTTTATAGTCTTATAAACTGCTGAAGTCACTTCTAAGCTCAAACCTCATCCTCCCAAGGCTCCACCCTCAAATCTCTAGGAATTTCCCAACATGGAGTTGGCAACCCTAAGAGGAACTAATATTTGTATTTGGGCAATCCCTTGTGATTCCTGGAGAGCAGCTTCTGTCACTACTGCTGTGGGGAGAGTAGGTGGTTAGCAGAGTGCTGAAATAAAGCTACAAATGTAGGAACATCACTTTACCAGGTTACTTAGCTTACAAGGCTACACAGAGCCATGTTGCAAGTTTAGAAGGGAAATACTTCTCTCTTTATTTGAGAGTACACTATGGATAGGAAAGAGTAGGGACAGGACAGAGTACTAACCTACTAGCTTAAGGATGAAGGCAGATGGCAAGAGGCCAATCTTCCTCAGAGTGCCAAGAGAGGATCGCATGTCTCTCTCATGGTGCATGCAGGGAGAGAGTTCATCTAG
Organism: Lepidodactylus listeri; assembly: GCA_029233225.1. Classification (NCBI taxonomy): domain Eukaryota; kingdom Metazoa; phylum Chordata; class Lepidosauria; order Squamata; family Gekkonidae; genus Lepidodactylus; species Lepidodactylus listeri. Next base: position 114,221,649 of record JARCFY010000002.1, on the reverse strand, counting down.
AGTGAGTGAGAGAGAGAGCGGAAGGAAGAGGAATGGTTCCTGAGATCACAATCTGTATTTCAAAGGGGACAGTGGCAGAAGAGTAAGGACAGGAAGAAAGGTCAGTGTGCCGAACTAGCTATCTGGCCTCTCTTGCCACAAAGTCAGTTTTGGCAATGCAAGCCGATTTGGGACTCATTCAGCCAGCCGAATGTCAGTTTCGACCCCATTATACCCTATGGGCCATTGAAGTCAATGGCAAAAACTCATAGGGTATATGAGGGGATGGGGTTTAAGGGAGAAGCAGAGATGGGGGGAATGGGGTAGCTGCTCCTGCAAATTTCTTGCAGGTCCCCACTTGTAAGTTCTAAAAACTCAAGTGAACTTGTAAGTGTGCAGAAAAAACATGTTGTTTTTAAAAAAAACTAATGTGGGGGAACATCCCCCATCCCAAATTAGTAGTGACATTCAGCACCCAAAAATGGAGTTCAGGAGATATTTTGAGTTGCATAGCAATGACTTGCCTTTCTCTGCAGCGTTTCTCCTTCCCCTTGGTGTGGTTGTCCCAGCTTTCTTCCCCCACTTGATCCCTTCTTTTCACCATGGCAGTGGGGGTGGAGAGACGAATCAGCAGGCAGGAGGATGGAGGGGACCTGAAGCAAAGAATGGGGTTTCCAACACTGCACGGCAAATGCTGGGAAATTTAGGGGGGCAGTGCCAGGGAAGGGCTAAGTACAGAGAGGATGTCATGTCCCTTCTAGGTGATGCTCTAGGCTGCCTTCCTCCATTCTGTGTGATCTTTGCTGTAGAGACTAGGAAAATTCTAAAGCATCACTATGTGGAGATAACTTCTTTTGCCTGCTCCTCGGGGACCATAAATGGAGTCCATGGGCTGGGAATTCCCTACCAGAGGTGAGTAAATGGAAGGCCTAGTGAACAGGCAGGTGGGGAGTGAGACAGCGGGTGAGAAAGAAGGGGGAAGGATTCAGACATTCAGGATGGGGTGTATAGCACTCACATACTTAGTAATCTTTATAACCACCCTATAAGGTAAAGCAATAGTATTCCCTCCTATGAAAATGTTGAGCTGAAGCTGAAAGATCATAGCTACTTTGTGAAATTGTGGCTCCCAAATTCTACCATATCCAAAGTGAATGTGTGATAGCTGACAAGTCCCTTTTTTGTCACTGTGCTATTGATAATATTTTTCTTATATCACTATCATTGTGCTTTGTACTTCCCAGAGTAATGTAAGCAAAAAGACAGACCCCAAAACTAAGGCATAAGCTGTCCCTCTTTACTTATCTGACACATTATAAAATCCTCTGCTGGCCTGAAGAGAAGGCCACACACCTGACACTTTCTATGTGTTAGGACCATGCGACGTTAACCTTCCCAGCAGCAACAGACAAAAAAATCAATTTAACTCCCTGACAGGCCTGTATGTTGAATCCTGTGGCAACCTCGCAGCTGCCCGGTGCAAAAGGTGACATTTGATGTTCTTGAGGAGATCTGAGAAGGGACTACAAATTAGATTGAACTAAAATTTTGAACAGAAAAGATCCTTGGGCATAATATGCAATCAACCAAAAATGACTCCTCTTAACACTAATCTATTCCTTTCTCATTGTAGAACAGCCTGTGGTCAGGTCACAGTCCTTTTTATGTGCCCTGCAGAATGGCTTGAGCATAAGGCTAGCAACTGACAACCTGATTCCAGCATTTGCATGGTCCTTTTGGCCTGATTCTCTTCGAAATTGCTGCTGTTAATGCCAAGCTTTAGCCTCACATTGCCTTCCAATTTACTTACAGCAGTGTGTAAGCTTTCATTGTGCCTGGCTCAGACACTGGGCTGTGCATCAGATGATTTCTTTAACCCTGTGGGTGGAGGAATTAATTGATTCGCCTGTGTGATTAACCATTTAATTGCTTCCCCCCCCACACACACACAAACAGGCTAAAAATAAAATGCAGACTAACTGGAGCCAGCAGTCTGGGTTTCTTACTTGCCACATCTGAGGCCTCACTGGCGCAATTTGCCATTTATTTTCCTTTTCTCGCAACTATCTCCAGCTGTCTCTGAATTGCCAGTAACTGCCTGGCCCTTTTGGTCAGCAGTAATCATGCCAAATGAGCTGACCAGTCAATGAGCCCAACTAAGGTAGGGTTGACTGCCCAATGGAGTTCTTACACATGCTTGTCAGGAAGACGCAAGTCCTCTAACATGATGGCATGTGAGAAGTATGGCTTAGGATTCTGCTACTAAATGGAGGCAGCTCCCCAATGTGTCTTTGAAGCATCTTCCTCTCCGAAAGAGCAGAGAGAAGCAAAATCTTAAGAACACAGGCATCTGTGAAAGGAACTCTGGCATCTATAATGCTTCATTGGGAGTCACTAATACAGAGTTTTAAAAATTGATTTGAGTGATCAATTAATTGCTTAAAGCCACACAGTGACTTAATTGGCTGACAGCCTTACTTACTTTTCCAGGGTTGCAGAACCTTAGCTTCCATCTCAGTAGCTCTAGGTTTCTCTAGGTGATTTCGAGCGGTTTTTGTCCATGGAATTCCCTAACACATGATCACATGATAGGCACACACTATGGCTCAACTGAACCAGTGTGGTACAGTGTTAAGAGTGTTGGACTAGTATTTGGGAGACCCAGGTCTGAATTCCCCCCCCCCCCCAGAGGAAGCTTGCTGGTTGAACTGAGGCCAGTCACACACTCTCATAGGGTTGTTGTGGGATAAAATGGAGGAAAGGAGAATGACTTAAAGCCACTTTGGGTACCGATTAAGGAGAAAGGTGGGGCATAAAAGAATAATAAAATAAATAAATAAAATAATTCTGGTGAGTGGTGTCACTAGTCAGTTTTTCATTCATCATGCACCTTGAACAGTGAACTAATCAAACAACTACTTTGTCACATACACTGGCTTTCCAGAATTCAGCTCCATCTATATATTGACACATAATAGATGCCTTGCTTGTGAATTAGCCTAAGCCTACTGGCATTCAAAATTAACTGTGTTTCTACTACAGAGCTGTGAGGCCTAAGACCATAGAGCTGCTGTTTTGGTGCTAATCTGCAGCACCGGGAGCAGTATCATTGCAATGCTGAGATTCATATAGATATGTGAGTATTAATTTTCACACTATGATAAAACAGCAGTTAAGAGACCAGTGATGATACATTCGCACTGCTTGTTCCCTGTTTATGGACAATCACCATGCCTGGTTCCATGATGGTATGCCACAGAGGAAATTTGTCTACCCTTGAATTCCTTGATAATTTCAATTTTCTGTTATTATTGGTATTTGTGATAGGACTCCATGATGTGTGCACCTTCTCAAAAGGCACTGGAAGCTTTCTTAATATGCACCTTAATGCTAAAGTTAGAGTAAATTTCTTCTCTAGAGATTATCATAAAGGCCAGTGTAAAACTCCATAACAGGACAAGCAAGCACGGTTGTCCAAAGATTCTCTTGTACCATGTGATTGGGTGAATTTCAAAGCAAACAAACAACAGAGCCCTTGCCACTCATCAGGCAGGTTTATGAAAATGTTCTCAAGTTCCTTGTAGAAAATATTTACATGTCACAACAACGTAAAAATAGAAGTTTGTAATGACAGTGCTTTGTAAAAGTCTGGCAGTATAATTCTGGGTCTTTGTTAGAGAGGCTTAGGATAGCACCCAGGTTTCCGCATTGGTGTGCCTCAGAGACATGCCAATATGACACTAGTGTGATGGCATAAGCCCGGTACCAGTGCAAACAGATCTATATATGGATCAGAAACAGCTGCTGCCAAGGTCCCACCAACTTTGTTGTGTACTGATTGGATCCTACTGAGCAGTGACCATGTGCCTCTGTGTGTTTTGTGAAAGTCGGCAATGTTTTTATAGACTTCTGTGCTGTTGCTATGCTCTCAGTTCCTTGGAGAATTCTTTTCTATTATTTCTTCTGCTGGGAGAGATACTGACTAGTTGCACTAATGTTGTCCTGACATCAGCAGGACACTGATATGGTGGGCCCTAAGATTTGGCTGCTAGTCTTCTACTTTCCCAATTAATATGAGAGTTATAGAAAAATCCAGTGCAAATCAGCTTAGTGGAAACGAACAAGACAGACTAAAGGATTGTAGATCCCATTCTAAGAAGCTGTTTTACTCACGGTGATTTGTTTCTAGACTGTATCACTTCAGACTGTATGTCACTGAATACTTCTCCACAAAAACAACTCCCCAAAGCCAGAAAATGAAATATCAGAGCTAAATGTTATATATTGGCCATTTCTTACATGTGCAGTTTCTTATGTGCTCTACATTTGCCATGGGAGAATTTTCAAACATGGCCCACCTGTCTGAAACTGTACAGTCCAAGATAATTTATCACATGTTGAGATAAAGTGGCAGACAGGGACAAGAAGGCCATCTGTTTTCATCCATGATCATGCTGGCGCTTTCTAGTACCTTTACTCAGCTGTATAACTAGTGAAAGAGTAGCCTACCCTAAAGCAGAGATCATCATCAATATAATTCCAACCAGTATGTGCTCGTGGGGATCCTGGGATAACTTGATTTGAGAAACTTGGCACATTCGTAACATTCTCCAAGCTGCACCTTTTAAGATGAAATCTCTAATCTCCATACTTGCATTTACAAGTTCAATATTTGCTTTCTCCTATATTAACTTAAAATTCATTGTCTTTATTAACCTTTCCACAGTTTGGCTTGTGTGTTCATGAACACTCAAAGGGGAACACAAGGAGCTGTAATCAGCAGTTAAATATTACCGTGGGGCCCTTGAATAAATGCAGACATACAGATAAGGCAAGATTAGTTATAAACAATTATTTATTTTGGAAATACCCTTAGAAAATATTGGCAGATATTAGCCCGTCTCTAATCAGCAATTTCGTATAACAACAAAGACTCAATTGCTATCCAGCACAAAGATCTGTGCTGATGATATTCCTTACTAAATGTTTTGGCAAAACCCAGAAAAATAATTAAATTTGGCTTTCTCCCCTCTAATTTTAAGGAAAGCATTTGGTTTCAGATTAGCATGTCTCTAAAGTCCTGTAAGAAGCTTGTGGAAAAATTATTTTTATATTTTTAACCAAAGAAGGTCAGTCAGATATATATTTGGGTGGCTATCTCCAGTCGTACCACTGTGGTCCTATCCTGCTGGGTGCGTTAAAGTTACAAAATGATTTGTGACATAGTTTGTGTTTAGGAGCAAATCTGGCCAGTGAGGTTTCTCATTTCTGCTTTTTAGTATTTGAGACTCAGGTTCAATTAATTATTAGACACGGGCATGACCCCAACTATTGTGGGTCCAAAAACTTCTTTTATACTCTGAAATAAACACTAGATGGCTGTTTACCATCTTAGCAACATTCGGTGTATTCACAAGTGAACATGACTGGGATACTTCCCAAATAGTCTCCAGCAGAATTTCCCCATGAATTTTTGGACTTCCAAACTACCCGGTCACCTTTCTGAAATAGAATGCTGCATTAGGAATCAGCCATTGTTTCATGCAATTGTCTCACTAACCTGTTAGTGTTCTTTGAGGGAGTAAACAAACATGTGGACAAGGGGGACCCAATAGATGTTGTTTACCTTGACTTCCAGAAAGCTTTTGATTAAGTTCCTCATCAAAGGCTCCTAAGTAAGCTCAATAGTTATGGGATAAAAGGACAAGTCCTTTTGTGGATCAAAAACTGGCTAATTAAAAGGAAACAGAGAATGAGTATAAATGGGTAATTTTCTCAGTGGAGGGAGGTAAGCAGTGGGGTACCGCAGGGATCAGTACTCAATCCAATGCTTTTTAACTTGTTTATTAATGATTTGGAGTTGGGAGTAAGTAGTGAAGTGGCTAAATTTGCAGATGACACAAAGTTGTTCAGGGTGGTAAGAACCTGGGAAGACTGTGAGGCACTCCAAAGGGATCTGTCGAGGATGTGGTCCGAACTGGCGGAGACTGACCAAAAGAGAGATCTTGGAGTCGTAATAGATAATTAAATGAAAATGTCGAGACAGTGTGTGACTGCAATGAAAAAGGCCAATGCTATGCTGGGGGTTATTAGAAAGAGAATTGAAAACAAATCAGCCAGTATCATAATGCCCCTATATAAATCGATAGTGCGACCTCATTTGGAGTACTGTGTACAGTTCTGGTCGCCACACCTCAAAAAAGATATTATAGCATTGGAAAAAGTGCAGAAAAGGGCAACTAAAATGATAAAAGGGTTGGAACACTTTCCCTATGAAGAAAGGTTGAAGCACTTGGGGCTCTTTAGCTTGGAGAAATGACAGCTGAGGGGTGACATGATCGAGGTTTATAAGATTATGCATGGGATAGAGCAGGTAGAGAAATAAGTACTTTTCTCCCTTTCTCACAAGATAAGAACTTGTGGGAACTCCATGAAATTGCTGAACAGTCGAGTTAGAACAGATAAAAGGAATTACTTCTTCACCCAAAGAGTGATTAACACGTGGAATTCACTGCCACAGGAGGTGGTGGTGGCTACAAGCATGGACTGCTTCAAGAGGGAATTAGATAACCATATGGAGCAGAGGTCCGTCAGTGGCTATTAGCCACAAGGTATAGATAGGAACTCTCAGTCTGGGGCAAGTGATGTTCTGTATTCTTGGTGCTTGGGGGGGCAACTGTGGGAGGTCTTCTAGTGTCCTGGCCCGACTGGTGGACCTCCTGAGGGCACCTGGTGTTTTTGGCCACTGTGTGACACAGAGTGTTGGACTGGATGGGCCGGTGGTCTGATCCAACACTGGCTTCTCTTATGTTCTTATGCAGCATGCATGTCTAATTGGCAGCAGCCAATTGCTTTGTTTTTCATTTTTTAAATGGGGGAGATCTCCTCATCCCGTTGATATCTAAAGTATGTCAGCATTTTCTCCATTTTCTTTTTTCACTTCTAAACATGGTATATATTTTAATTTCCTTATCCTTTCCCGCCACCCACTCACCATGCTATGTGCAGGCTGGGGTGAATGCTGACTGCCCAGTCTGACCAGCCAAGGGGATTGATGTGCTGGTATAGGGGAGAGGAAAACCTCCCTCTCCATGCTTCCCTTATAGCTCACATGCTCTCACTGAAGTGCATTTTGTCATGATGCAGCATCCCCAGTAAAGCTATGCAGATCTGAGTCTGGTCAATGACTTAATGGGAGAATTCCTAGGATCTCTAAGGATGAACCAGTGTGGTGGAGTGGTTAGAGCATTGAACTAGGATCTGGGAGACCCAGGTTTGATTCCCCACTCTGCCATGGAACCCTGCTGGATGACCTTGGGCCAGTCACAGAGTTGTTTGTGAGGACCAAACTGAGGAAAAGGCAGTGTGAGAAAACAATGTGAGCTGCTTCAGGTCCCCACTGGGGAGAAAGATGAGATATTAATGAAATTTATTTTTTCCCCAGTAAAGGATGTGTAATATAAATATAACAAATCAAAAATATTTTGCTGGCAGTTCTCTCTGCATCTGGAAAAGAAGCCACAATATGAAGAGAAATGAACATTGATCCTTCCTTACTACTCTTCATCGCTATCTTGGGTTCAAATTTACTGCTCTGCTGCTTGCATAGTAATGGACTAAATTCACACACAGAGACTTGCTGTGGAAATAATGCTGGGATAAAGGGATTCCTTGTCTAACAAGCTTATTTCCTCCCAGTTGTTAGGATAGCTCACAGCAGTTGCCATCCTAGTCAAACCTAACTACTATCAGCCTACCAATTTTATTTCAATTCCTGACTCATTCCATTTGTCTTTTGCCCAGATGTCCTTCATTACACAGATAATTCTCAAAACAGGTGCACTCATGCCTAGAAATACCAACAGAAATTCAAGGAAGGTTATCTTTCAGAAAGAGGGGGTGAGGAGCTAGAAAGATGCAATCATGCTTATGAACAAATTATTTTAAGACAACCTCCTCTTTTCAGATTAACATTTCAGGCAGTTTACTGTACAGATTGTGCTCTAATTAGCATGTAAAAATACATACATTGTGAATAGCATTTGTTAAAAAGCCATTTTGCAGCCAAAGAAGATGGGGGAGAAAGATCTGCAACTGGATCTTGTCTGTGTTTCCTTTTTTAAAGTTAAAAAACAGAGGGGGGAGAGAAGGAGGAGGAGAAGTTGTTCTTTACCACACTCTTCACTATCCAAATAAGTCTCAGAGCTGCTTACAATCGCCTTCCCTTCCTCAGATGGGGCTGAGAGAGTTCTGAGAGAACTGTGATTGACCCAAGGTCACCCAGCTGGCTGAGAGCCAGTTTGGTGTAGTGGTTAAGTGTGCAGACTCTAATCTGGGAGAACCGGGTTTGATTCCTCACTACTCCACTTGCACCTGCTGGATGACCTTGGGCAAGCCATAGCTCTGTACCAGCTGTTCTCTCAAGGACAGCTTGGGAAAGAGCTCTCTCAGCCCCACCTACCTCACAGGGTGTCTGTTGTGGGGAGGGGAAGGGAAAGGAGTTTGTAAGCCACTCTGAGACTCCAAGTGAGGGAAGGGCGTGATATAAATCCAATCTCTTCTTCTTCTTCTTCTTCTTCTGGCTGCATGTGGAGAAGTGGGGAATCAAACCTCGTTCTCCAGATTACAGTCCGCCATTCTTAACCACTACACCAAGCTGGCTGTTGGGTTTTTTTCATCTAAATCCTCCACTTGAATCTGCCAGTTGCCCAACTGGGCTAAACATGCAGATATGAGGTCCTGTAACTCCCCCCACCCAGGGTAGATAGCAGCATCATGGGAGAAGGATTACACCAGACATACTTGGCCTCAGTCCCATTATTCACTGCCCCCACAACTGACACACATGTAAACATTTTTGGTTGTTGTGAAATGGCAAATGAGGAAGTCTGCACTGGGGATCCATTTGTGTATCATACAGTGGGATCTGGAGCAGGGGATGAACTAGATTATGTAAAGATTTCCCTTGCTCGAAAGCCAGTCGAATCCGACTCTAGGGGGCGGTGCTCATCTCCATTTCCAAGCCAAAGAGCCAGTGCTGTCCAAAGACTTTTTCTGTGGTCATGTGGCCAGCATGACTAAACACCAAGGCACACAGAACGCTGTTAATTTCCCACCGAAGCTGTACTTATTTATCTACTTGCAATTTCTTTCTTTCGAACTGCTAGTTTGGCAGGAGGTGGGGCCGGAGACAGGAGCTCACTCTGTCATGCGGCACTCAGGTCTCAAACTGCCGAGCTACCAACCTTCCAGTCTGCAGCTCAGCATCTTAACCTCTGAGCCACCATGGCATCACATGCACTAGATCAGAAGAGAACTAATTCAGCACATTGGAGGGAAGGCAACATGGTATAGCCTGATCTCAGAAGCTAAGCAGTATTTGGATGGGAAATCACCAAGTAAGACTCTGCAGAGGAAGGCAATAGCAAACCACCTCTGCTTCTCACTTGCTTTGAAAGCCCCTTGCTGGGGTTGCCATAACTCAGCTGCAACTTGGCAGCAGTGTACAGACACACACAATTCAGCCCATTATATTTCTCCAGCCAATGGCAGCTTGAAGTTTTCTGCTGCCTGAGTATACCACTACTTGTGCCTCACCAGTGCTGCTTCCACTGCAAGTCATAATGTCCTATGGGAATTCTTGAACTCTCATGACATCACTTTATCTCACAAGAGTCTGTCCATCATTTTGGTTGCCCTCATGACAGTTTAGGAACCTGCATGCATGACCTACGGTGCTGAGTATAAATGGGCAATTTTCTCAGTGGAGGGAGGTAAGCAGTGGGGTACCCCAGGGATCAGTACTTGGTCCAGTGCTTTTTAACTTGTTTATTAATTATTTGGAGTTGGGAGTAAGCAGAGAAGTGGTTAAATTTGCAGATGACAGAAAGTTGTTCAGGGTGGTGAGAACCTGGGAGGATTGTGAGGCACTCCAAAGGGATCTGTCGAGGATGGGTGAGTGGGCATCAACATGGCAAATGGGATTCAATGTGGCCAGGTGCAAAGTGATGCACATTGGAGCCAAAAATCCTAACTATAAATACTCATTGAAGGGGTCCGAACTGGCGGAGACTGACCAAGAGAGAGATCTTGGAGTCGTAGTAGATAACTCAATGAAAATGTCGAGACAGTGTGTGACTGCAATGAAAAAGGCCAATGCTATGCTGGGGGCTATTAGGAAGGGAATAGATAACAAATCAGCCAGTATCATAATGCCCTTGTATAAATTGATGGTGCGACCTCATTTGGAGTACTGTGTATAGTTCTGGTCGCCACATCTCAAAAAAGATATTATAGCATTGGAAAAAGTGCAGAAAAGGGCAACTAGAATGATAAAAGGGTTGGAACACTTTCCCTATGAAGAAAGGTGCCAGGGCTGGTGCCAGAATTTTTTCCACACTAGCCGAGACTACCTTCTGGCACCCCCACCCCGTGTGCCCACTGAAGTAGCATCTGTCAGCTCTCCCCTCACCCCACCCCACCCCGCACAGCTGGGAGAAAGGTGCTGCTTTCACTGTCTCAGATCTGAAAGGAGGAGCCCGGTCGGGCCAGGGCTTTTGGCGAGGGGCAGCAGTCCAGCATGGTGGTGGTGCCCTTGTGGCCAGCCCTGCTTTGCATACCAGGCCCAGGGGTGCCTGGAAGGGGGGCGAGGGTGACTGGGGAGGGACACCTGCAGCATTGGCGTGGTGCTGCTTTCTTCTTCTCCCCATCAGGTAAGCCCCAAAGCAGCTGGAGACAAGGATTCCTGCTTGTTGTCAGTGCTGCTTTCACTGCTGTCCTCACGCCACTTGCTGGCCTCTGTGCCCATCAGGGGTCTGCACCCCTAGGCAGTCACCTAACCTGGTCTTAATGGTAGCACCGGCCCTGGTTAAAGTGCTCGGGGCTCTTTAGCTTGCAGAAACAATGGCTGAGGGGTGACATGATCGAGGTTTATAAGATTATGCATGGGACAGAGCAGGTAGAGAAAGAAGTACTTTTCTCCCTTTCTCACAATACAGGAACTCGTGGGCACTCCATGAAATTGCTGAGCAGTCGGGTTAGAACAGATAAAAGGAAGTACTTCTTCACCCAAAGAGTGATTAACATGTGGAATTTACTGCCACAGGAGGTGGTGGCGGCTACAAGCATGGAGAGCTTCAAGAGGAATTAGATAAACATGGAGTAGAGGTCCATCAGTGTCTAGTTGCCACAAGGTATAGATAGGAACTCTCAGTCTGGGGCAAGTGATGCACTGTATTCTTGGGAGGGGCAACAGTGGGAGGGGTTCTAGTGTCCTGGCCCCACTGGTGGACCTCCTGATGGCACCTGGTATTTTTGGCCACTGTGTGACAGCGTGTTGGATTGGATGGGCCATTGGCCTGATCCAACATTGGCTTCTCTTATGTTCTTATGTTCTTTAGAAGAAGCATGGGAAGGGGGTGTTTAGGCAGCAGGTACACTGTGGACAAGATGAGAGGTTACCACCTGCTCCCCAAATCATGTGTGTGAGCCAAGTGTCTCATGTTGCTTCACCCACTGGTGGAGGACAACAATAGTGAAAGACAAATAAGTCTCCCTGGGGAGGGAGTTTCAGAGTTTTGGAGCCACAGCTGAGAACATCCTTTCTTGAGTTGCCACCTATCTAGCCTCAGATGGCAGGTGCACCTGAATTAGGGCCTCTGAAAATGACCAGAATAGACTCAATCCATTGGCTTAAATTGCTAAAAGTAAGGTAAATTTGAATACTTTTAGCTTTTCTTCAGAATAAACTGTTTCTCTTTAAAGAGACGGGGTGAGTATTTTGTTAGCCTCCCAAGCCTATTACCCATGTACCATGGAACTGTGCAGAAAATGATTTATCCTTAAACTCAGTAACTTTAAGATTAGCAGATACTCCAGACTAAGAGGTACAGTTTACAGAAAAGTTTTGAGTGGTGGCAACAAGAACAGCAGCAGGGGAAGGGTCAATAAAGTATCTTTGTGTGTAAGTGCTTTGTGAGTTGCTTCTGTCTTATGGTGACCTTATGGATTCATGGCCTCCAAAACATCCTATTGTAAATTATACTGTGTTTTAAATTTTGTAAATTATTGTTTTATTATATTTTAGTTGTTGGAAGCTGCCTTGAGCCAGTTTATCTGGCAAGGTGGGGTAGAAATGTAAGTAATAAATAAATAAAATATTTATTGCTCAGGTCTTGCAAATGGTAAACATATGCCCACAGATATTGTCTTTTGGGGCTATACAAAAAGTACCAGGCTAGAATAGGGTTGCCAGACCCCCCGGTTTGGTGGGGGTTACCTGGTTTTAGGGGGGCTCTACCCACCACCTGGCCAGCTGGCTGGCAGGGAAAGCCCTGCTCCAAAGCCCCAACACTTGCAGCCACCCCCTCCCTTCTCTCTTGAAAGTGCCCACATCTGGAGGCCCCCCGGGGCAGGGCTTGGAACTGGGAGATCCCCAATGTGACATCATCACATTGGGGATGCCCTGTCCCTCTCCCAGGAATGCCCCTCAAAGTCCCCTGCTGGGGACGAAGATGGACCTGGCAACCCTATGCTAGAATGACAACTTGTTAATGAGAATGGAGGGAGAGTGGATACTCAGATTAAGATTTTTGGCCCCTCATGGACTAAATGAGAGCCTGGACCTCCTTCACATATCTAGTCATGGTGACAAAGCATTTTTAAAACCATTAGTCCTTTAAAGGGTTAAAGGGTGAATGGATGCATTACATCATAGTTGGCTATAAAATATGGCTAGCTTTTCCTTGCTCACCTTACTGTTCAAGGTGGGAGCTGAAAAATCTCTGTAGAAAGTATGCCACTATGTTTTTTTAAAAAAAACATCCTATTTTTAACAATATATAAAAATAACCCTCTAGGTTCTTGTTTATTATAGAAGATAATTGTATTGCAGACTTACTGTATTTTTTGCACCATAAGATGCACTTTTTCTCCCCCAAAAAGTGAGGAGAAAAGTGCGTGCGTCTTATGGAGCAAATGCCCCCCCCCCCCGCTCAAGCTCCCGGGGCCGTGGCAAGCACCGCGGCCTCGGGAGGAAGCTCCATGCCCTCCCCCCTCCCTCCCCAGTGAAGCACCCGGGGCCGCAGCAAGCGCCGTGCCCCAGGGAGAAGCCCCATTCCCTCCCCCCAGTCAGACTCCTGGGGCCGCGGCAAGCACCGCAGCCCTGGGAGGAAGCCCCATGCCCTCCCTCCCTTCCCAGTAAAGCACCCGGGGCCATGGCAAGCGCCGCCGGCCCCAGGAGGAAGCCCCCTCCCTCCCCCCGCTCACCCCTCCCGGGGCTGCAGCAAGCCCCGCTGGCCTGGGAAGTAGCCCCCTCCCTCCCTCTTCCTTCCTTCTCTCTCTCTCCCCCTACCTACCTACCTTCCTTCTCTCTCTCTCACCCCTCCCTCCCCTCCCTCCCTCCCTCCCCCGCTCACCTTTCCCGGGCTGCAGGGGGGAGGTAGGGAGGGAAGAGCTGGGCCTGAGTGGCGTTAAGCCACTCGGGCCCAAGCAACGGGGGGGAAAACACCCCTTCTTTCTTTCTTTCTTTCTGTCTTTCTTCCTTCCTTTTCTCTCTCTCCTCCCTCCCTCCCTCCCTTCCTGTTCCTTCCTTTCTTTCTCTTCCTTCCTTCCTTCTCTCTCTCTCTCCCCTACCTACCTACTTACCTACTTGCCTTCTTTCTTTCTTTCTTTCTTTCTTTTCTTTCTTTCTTTCTTTCTTTCTTTCTTTCTTTCTTTCTTTCTTTCTTTCTTTCTTCTCTCCCCCCCCCCCCCAACTACCTACTATTTGGTTCAGAATATTTTTTTTTCCTGTTTTCCTCCTCTAAAACTAGATGCGTCTTATGGTCAGGTGCGTCTTATGGAGCGAAAAATACGGTAGATATAATTATAGGAATCTTATAAGGCCAACTTATAACATTAAAAAAACCAAAGGAAAACTGCATAAAGAAGCGCTGATAAAGAATGAAAAATATATATAATGCTAAACAAAAGCAATTATATAATGTTATCAATGGATGAAAAAATGGGGCCATACAGTATAACAAAATACAACAGTGATTATCAATATAGTGAAGTTGTTAAGATACAATTGCATGTAGTAAGCTAGTAAGTGGAGGTTAACGAAGGTTTCTGGAATAAGTCTTTGTTTCGCGAAGAGACTTCATCTGAACCAGATTTTCAAACTGTGTTTCCAATTGTTTTTCCAAGCTTCACAGAAAGAAAGGAACAGACACAGAATATCTACAGAGTTACAACATACTGCTTTACATCAGAGGATACAGGAATTCAACGGGCAATATCCTTGTATATTTTTTTTCATTCTTTATCAACGCTTCTTTATGCAGCTTTCATTTGGTTTTTGTCTTATTTCTATTGAACTGTAACTGTCTCTCCCCCCCCTCCCAACTTATAACATGATCAGACTGTTCATTTCTGTATTTTATAATTTTTAGACAGTATTAATTTGTTAATACGTTTTGTGTTTGTATGTTATATTTTACAATAGATCCCTTGACGAAGGTTATCGCAAAACACGTAGGGTTCTGTAAGAACTAAATAAACTCTGTACCTTGCACCTTGTTCTTTTTCATCCTCCCTTGCAAACTGAGGTCCGTGACTTCCTTTATTGAATCAATCCATCTGATGCTGGGTCTTCCTCGTTTCCTTCTGCCTTCAACTTCTCCTAGCATTATTGTCTTTGCCAGTGCATCTCATTGTCTCATAATGTAACCGAAGTACAATAGTTTGATCATCTTAGCTTCTATGGAGAGTTCAAGCTTAATTTGATCTAGAACCCACTTGTTTGTCTCTTTGATAGTCCACAATATCCATAAAACTCTCCTCCAACATGATATTCCAAATGAATCAACTTTCTTCCTGTCAGCTTTCTTTATTGTCTAACTTTCACACCCATACATAGGCCACAGTCATACACCCATACATAGGCCCCGGTCATACACCCATACATAGGCCGTGGTCACACAGCCCTTTAAGTCCAGGAGCCCTCCTGGACTTAAAGGGGCCACAGGCAAAGGCGGCGGCAGTAACGGCAGTGTTGGAGGAGGCATGTGGCGGCAACAGTGGTGGAGGAGGAAGCAAGTGGTGGCAGCAACAGCAGTGGCGGAGGAGGAGGTGAGCGGCGGTGGCGGCAACAGTGGCAATGGCAGCAACAGCAATGGTGGAGGAGGAGGCGAGTAGCAGTGGCAATGGTGGCAGCGGCAGCAGAGGGGGGAGGCACCCTTCCCCGAGCCCCACCAGCCACCTGGTAAGTTTGGGGTTTTTTTTCCCCTTTTACACTTGGGCGCTTGAGTGCCCAAGCACCCAAGTGTAAATGGGGGGGGAAATGGAGGACGGGACCATCTGGACAGCCCTCTCTCGCAATGATTGTGAGAGAGGGCTGCCCACATGGCTCAAATGCAGGATCCTCACGCGACTCCCGGAAAAATACTTGATTTTCCTGGGGTTGGAAAATGCGGGAGGAACCCGCATTTGAGCCCACTTTGGCGCGGGACTAGCCGCGGCCTTTGTGAATGGTCCCTTTAAATGCAGCCCTTCCTCCCACATTAAAGGGCCGTGTGACCATGGCCATAGTAATGTGGAATACTATGGCATGAATTATTTATTTATTTATTTATTTATTTGATTCAATTTCTAGGCCGCTCTCCCCGCACAGCAGGCTCAGAGCGGCTTGCACATTTTAGTGGACCAAGTCCACAATAAAACAATGAACATTAAAACTTTCATCATTAAAATACAATACAGTAGAATACAGTTATTAAGTGCTCACAGAAATTATCTTCATCTTGGTTGCCAGCAACACATCCTTTATACTTGAGGATCTTTTCAAGCTCCTTCATGACTGCCTTTCCAGGTCTCAATCTCCGTCTGATTTCTTAGTTGTAGTCTCCGTTTTGGTTGATGATGGAACCAAGGAATCAGAAATCTTTCTCAATTTCAATTTCTTCATCATCAACCTTAAAATTGTGTAATTCCACAATAGTCATTACTTTTGTCTTCTTGATATCCAGCTGTAATACTGCTTTGGCACTTTCTGCTTAAACCTTCATCAGTAGTTGTTTCAAGCCTTCACTGTTTTCTGCCAGTTAATGACGCATCTTGCCTGGTTCCATTACTGAAGTGAAACAGGCAGTAGCAAAAAAGGGCTGCTGGCCCATTTTGCAACAATGAGACATGTTGCAAATCAAATAACAGACAAAGATACGGTTTTTAATATATATATACACATACAAGTTGACCTATTCCCTTTCAGTGTTTCCTTCCAGAAACTTTCATTTTTCATCCTGTAGTATCAAATTGCAACAATATGAGAGAAATCTGACCAAAGCACCAGGTCCAAGGCAGCCACTAACTGTTGCCAAGTTGAATCTGTATATCATATTTTGCATAGCCAGCCAAGCAGATAGTTGAAAAATTCAGCATATGCTAGGACCAGGGGTGCCTTTTTACAATGAAACCTGAAACCATGTTGTTCTCAGTTAATTGCAGGTTCAGAAAAGGAAGAATGAGGGTGGGGGCTGCAGCTTTGATCATTGCATGACACTTTTAGATCCAGGAACATATCAAGAGAAACTTTTAATAGCTGGATTTCTCAGGTGACATATGCTTTCCAGCAGAGAATTTACTCAGAACAAAGCAAATGGCTTTTTTTAAAGCAAGCAATTTTAGTGTTTAACTGAGATGAGCATTCTGGGTTTTTCTTAATCTAGTGCAAAATGTCATGATAGCTTTCCAATGGAGACATTTTCATTTATACACTAACATTTATTTGGGATGTATAATTCAGTTCCTTCTGCGTGCAGAAAGGTATGCATTAATCACACCACGACCATCGCTTTCCAAGCTGTCTTTGTGCCAGTGATGCTGGTGCAGTGCCAGGATGCACAGCCAGTTTTGATAAACCAAGATTCCCCACCTTATCGCTGACATGCTCCCTGTAGATTGCTCATGACAAAACAGGAGTGGGGCTATGGTATGAGGGAAAGAGGATGTGGGACATATACAAGTGAGGACCAATTATGTGGGTGGGAAATTCTGTGTAATGAAAAAGTTCCCGTTGTTGGGCTGAACCTAGGAAGAAAGCAAGTGAGAGGGGATGGTGGAGCAAATTTATGCTCACTTCCCATCTTACCCCAGAACCCTGGTGGTTTCCAAAAATCTACTTTGAAGATGGGGGGATCCTCATGAACTAAAATGTACCACAGTAACAGGGACTGCAGTGAAGAGGGGGAATCAGGCAACATCACATAAGACACTGAGGGAGGGGGGCTGGTGGAGGCAATTTCCACCTCATTTTCTCTCTTCAGGGCAGCTCCCTATATTGTCATATATTTTGTTCAAAAGATTCCATCAGCTCACGAACAGGATTTTGAGGAGGCTGCTAGGGGAAAGAGAAAATGATCATCTTCAACAACGCTTTGTTTGAGGGGTTTTTTTTGCTGGATCCAACCTGTTCCACAGAAAAATTTTCTTTTCTAAAAATATACTGTCTCATAAATGTAATTAGTAAAATAATAAAAGAAGGAGTCTCAGAGCAGCTTACAATCACCTTCCCTTCTTCTCCACACAACAGACACCCTGTGAGGTGGGTGAGGGGCTAAGAGAGCTCTGAGAGAGCTGACTGGCCCAAGGTCACCCGGCTGGCTTCATGTGGAAGAGTGGGGAATCAAAACCAGTTCTCTAGATTAGAGTCTGCCATTTTTAACCACTACACCAATATGCTGCTCAGCTTAGGCAATTATAATTATGTCTTTTTTTTCCTGATGACTATCTATAGGATACCATACAGATACACACAAACTTCATAAAATGCATTTCCCCTCTAATTAAATATTTCGTTTTTACTACTTTGGTTGATAGAAAAACTTTGATCCATTTATAATGCATGTGAAATTAACACAACATACTTGTTAATTTTTCTCATTAAATATAAGTCAAATAAACATGCTAAATCAGGTCCTGAATGTTTTGTATCACAACATTTTTTTCTGAAAAAATCTGTGTACTGTGACGACCTGAGAGTGTTTTTGAAGAATAGTTGGAAGTGCACCCAGCAAATGGATGCATGGAGCTACCATGAGAACGGTGGAGTCATTTCTAGAAGCAGTTTCATACTCTCCTATCTGCTAAATAGGGATGCAAGCCCTTGGCAGCATTGGGAGCATTGAGGAGACAGAAACTTCTTGGAATTCTTCCTTTCTTGAAACACGAAGTGACATCATAACACTCTAGGAATTTAGGTTTAACCACAGAGATTCTGACATTCCTAGAATTTTATGATATCATAGCTACTTCCTGTTTCAGAACAAAAAATTGTGTCATGATGCTGTAGAAAGTGACTTCCATTTTCCTCCCGCAGGGAAGAGGGCAGGGAGTATCACTGAGAGGTCCCATGCTACTATAAGATTAGTGGCAGCCTTATGGCTACATAATGTGTAACCTACTAACCAGAAGTTGCAGTGTGGCTCCTAACATGATATAAGATGAAATTCAAAACCTAAAATCAAAATCCAGCACAGCTGCTGTTGCATGGGTTAAATAATTTCTCAGGCCCAACTCAAATAAGGAATATCATTCTGCTTAAGCACTAGGACCTTCTTTTAGTGCAGCTCCATGTAGCATGCATTAAGTCTGAAGAACACAAAAGTATGAATGACCATGGACATAGCTGGTATACAAGATGCAGTTCCTGTTATCATCAAATGCTACAGACTAGTGTACACAAGTTGTTTGCAGTAGGTGCATGAATAGTTATAAGTATGGGCCAGAGGCAATGGAAATACCCAGAAAGAGGACATGGCAAGACACCATCACTGAATAGCAATCTAAGGAGGATGAGGATGGCAAATCGATTGGTCTGACCCATCCCCTTCTTTTCCACCTCTGTCATTCATTCTTCTCCAAGTATTCTCTTACCACCTTCCTTTTCCCACCTGTAGAGCCACAACTCCCAGCTGAGGAGATATTAAAACTGACCCTTATGTTCTATTCTTGACTCTTGTTGGCTCTGAATATTAGTTTTTGTTTTTAAAAAAGCCTTAATCATTTTTTTTTCATGCTGAATTTCTCCATTGTAAATGAGCCTTTTTAAGGCAGCAGTCATGATTTTAATCATTCAAATCCTTTGTC
This sequence comes from Lepidodactylus listeri, assembly GCA_029233225.1. Lineage (NCBI taxonomy): Eukaryota > Metazoa > Chordata > Lepidosauria > Squamata > Gekkonidae > Lepidodactylus > Lepidodactylus listeri. Next base: position 114,202,545 of record JARCFY010000002.1, on the reverse strand, counting down.
TAATTCTCTCTCTTGAACACATTGCATCTCTGTGTCCACTTTGGCTTCTGTGAGTTCAGAGGAAATCTCATTTGCAGGCTGAGAACTGAAGCCAAGCCCATAATATTGATCGTAGAGGGGAGACAAACCCACCAAGGATAGTGGGAGAGAGATTCTCTCTGACAAAAAGAAATGACTTTAAGGTCTCCAAAGATGCAGCCTTCTCTCTAAGCACACATTAGTGATAGTCAGTCTGGGTTGCTATGGTTTGGTAGAAGTCTGCACTGAACTCGGCAGAACTCTTTCAGCCCTTTGTCTTTAACTGGCAAAACAAGAAAGGAACAATAAATTTTGTTGACAATTGCTTCCACATCCTTTGGCAGCAAGTCAGTGGCTGTGTGAACAGTACGGCACAGAATCCATGTGGTGCAGCCAACACCCATTAACTATCTCCCTAGTTTCTCCAGTGAGTTATATAACATGTTATTTCTCCCCAGAGAGCAACTCTTCCAAATGGTGAATTAGTAATATTAGCGCCAAACACCACTAATTTGTCAGCTGAACAGCATTTTTCCACTGGGCTCATAATAGCTACAATCTCTACTTTCCTGTAGCTGCTGAGCGAAGACAAAAATTCAGAGTGGACTCTCATTTAGATAATCGGGGGGTGGGTAGGAAATCTCTCCTATTATATAAAGCCATTTTCAAGTGGCAAGATTCCATGGGGCGCCAAAATCAGTAGGCTGGATGGACTGCCACTCAAAAGGGGGTCCCTGGCCATTGGCTGCATTCTCTCCCTGCTTTGCCTCAGTCCCGCCCACAGAGCCACCAACCAGCATCCTGGCCTCAGTCTGGAGGGAGCCAGCAAAGGGGAAGGACCAACTGGGTGCTGGGTCCACTCTTCTCCTCCGCCCACTGCCAGGTGGGTCTAACTGTCCCCTCAGTGGCCTGCTTCTATCAGTGAAAAGACAATGGACTATCAGCATAACCCCCTCCACTGCACACTGCCAGCGTGCCCAGAATAACTGTCAGAATAAACTGTCAGAAACAGGGGGCATTTCACACAGCACCCTGTGGTGCTTCAGAACCGCTACAAAGAACTGAAGAATGCTTGGGAGGAGGTTTCAAGGTAAACCGGCTCAGGAATGCTTCCCCAACAGGAGAGGCATGTTTCTGTGTGAAAGGGCCACTATGCTCCATTAGGAAACCGGTACTAATAGAGTTCTGTGTAAAATGCCTGACAGAAACCGTTACTGAAGAGTTCCTAAAATGGAACATATTGGCTGTGTGAAATTCCTCAGGCTCTTTCTCCTGCTTAGCACCACCATGGCTGGCTGGCTAATGAGGTGGGCCAGCAACCATCAAACCGTTCCCTTCAATCCACTGCAGTGCAACTGACTTTCCCCCTAGGGTAGCCAATCTCTAGGTGGGACCTGGAGATCTCCCGCTGTTACAATTGATCTCCAGATGACAAAGATCAGTTCCCCTGGAGAAAACAGCTGCTTTGGAGGGTAGACCTTATGGCATTATAGCTTGCTGAGTCCTTCCATTCCCGCCCCCCCAAAAAATGCTGCCCACCAAAGGATCCACCCCCAAAATCTTCAGGAATTTCCATCATAGGGTTGCCAGGTCTAGGTTGGAAAATCCCTGGATACTTTGGGGGTGGATCCAGGAGGGGGTGGGGTTTGAGGAGGGGAGGGGCCTCAGCATGGTACAATGCCATAGAGTCCACCCTCCAAAGCAGCCATATTCTCCAGGGGAGCTGATCTCTGTCAGCTGAAGATCCATTGTAAAAGCAGGAGATCCCCAGGCCCCACCTGGAGGTTGGGAACCCTATTCCATCATCAGAGCCGACAACTATCCCCTCAGTGCCCGTTGCTAGGCAACCAAGCTTGCTTCTCTTAAGCCCCTATCCACACCTATGTTGGCCTTTGGGAGAAAACTCATTGGGACCAGCTGAACAGAATGCCATAGAGGCCACCCTCCAAAGCAGTAATTTTATCCAAGGGAGGGGGGAGAATCTGTTGTCCAGAGTTTAATTGTGATACCTGGCAATCTTTAGGCTCCACCTGGAGGTTGGCTACCCTAGGCGTTTGAGTTTTTGTGTGTGTTTATGTGTGTGTTTGTGTCTGTATGTGTGTGTTTGTGTGCATGTGTCTGTGTGTCTGTATGTGTGGTGAAGAGGCTTGACAAAAAACCCCGGCAGTCTCAAATGGCAAACCGCTTCGAAGACAGCTCCAAAATGGTAGGGGAAGGGCTGTCTGAAACAGCTGTCACTGTACCAGTTTATTACAAGCCAGTAAACAGGATCTGCTAGACCCATTGTTGCCAATCTCCGGGGAGGGATGGCGATCATGCTAAATTACAACTGCTCTTCAGATGGCAGAGATCTTCCCCTGGAGAAAATGGTGGACTCTGTGTCATTATAACCTGCTGAGGTAGCCACAGCAAATTGACGCTGAGTGGCCAAGGCCGGGGCACTCTCCCAGAGCCTCTTTCTAGAGCCCGTTGTATTTATTTCCACAATGGGCCTTATTCCTAGTGTTAAATAAAGACAGGAATGCTAAATTCCATTAGCAGAATGGCACTTTTCTGTCAGCCCCCTTCCCACAGTAGCCCAATATACTCCAGGGACCAAAGGGGTCTGTAGTGGGAGTGGGAATCATCGAAAATCTTGCCCTGCACTGTCAGAGAATTACCACTGGTTCCAGTCTTGCATGTTTATGGTTACAAGAAGCTTTTGATAACTGGTCATCAGTGGTACAGCAAGGTATCCTTGTATACTGGGGGAGGCACTAGGATGTATGCTGAAGTAATCTCAGAACTGTTCTGCTCTGCACCTAAGCTCAGATAACATGAAAGCCTGTTTCCAGTCTTCACACAGATGTATCTTCAGAGTAGTCTCCATTCAATGTTAGAACTCCAGATTTAGTGTCTATAAGCTAGTGGTCTACAGGCGTTCAGGAAGAGGAGGAAAAAGTATCTCCTTCTTGTTCCATGCCCCAGAATTCTTGTGGAATGATATTTTATATAAACAGTAACCACAGGCACTAAACTGATACACACATACTCATCAAATAAATGTGTACAGTGAATTCATCACCAGGAGTAAACTTCCATCAATATTAGTAAAGGGGAAACAAGTATAGAATTTGAGATAAAATAGATTCAGTTGCTAAGAGAGAGAAACATCTTTCAAAGCACTTATCGCACAGCCAATGAAGTCAAAACATGAATGATACAGGCATCAGCCAGTCACCCCTCATTCAAATTTACCACATCTTTGGCAAAGTCCCATAACAATAGTACTCAGTTGTGTATACATTTTGAATGGTCCCTTCCTTCCTAAGCCATTAGGGAGAAACAGAATGACTTGTGTCTGCAGTGGGAAACAAATGTCCTCTTCCAAAGATTTCTCTTATGGAATCATCATTTCATTTGAACATGAGCACTGCAAACCAGTCTCAATTAGGCTTATATAGAAATTAATAAATTGTGCAGCTATGAAGACCCATTCTCCCCCCGCCCCATGTAGTATTCAGGAGGGGTTAGATTCAATGGCCCATGCCACCACAATTGAAAATTAGAACAGAAGATTGTGACATTATGTATGGTTAATCAAGGGGTTTAATCCACAGCTGCATGTTATTATTTTTAGCCTGGGGGTTTAATCTACCCTAAGACTAAAATGTCTTTCCTTAAGACTGCGAATGGAGATCTTAAGCCTTCCACCATAAGTAGGCCTCGTGGGACATTGTCAAGCAGTCTATTAAAAAATGTGGCAGTCATGATGGAAGAAGGCAGCAGGCTCTACTCTGCAGAGAGCAGCAGTGTGAGAGGATTAATGTTGCCTGTTGTGCTTCCTGGTCGTTTTAGAAATTAGGCCTAAATAGGGAGGCTGCAGCATTAGGGAGAGGAGGGGGATTCATGACCCTTTGACTGACAGCTGTAATGTCTTCTTTATGCTCTACAAAGAATTGCCAATTCAACTCATTTTTTTACCCATTCCTTAAAAGTTCACCATCAAATATGATGTAAAAAGCAGCTGTATGTTCTATTATGGTGCTTTACAAGAAAAAGAAAGGATAAACACAAGAGCCTGAAGAATAGAATGACTACTTGGGGAAAAATAATATTTAGAATTTATAGAGATGTACCTAATGCTACCTAGACATGTGCAATTTGGACCTGATCCTGGTGTGTACATCAGAGTTAGAATTCTATTCCTCCACTGTCACATCTGTAACTGATACAAGGCTACTTATTGCTGCAAAATTCTCTGAGTGCAAAATACTTATTTATTTACTTTATCTATAGTTTACATTTCTCACTGGGATTCAAAATGGATTAGACAGTATAAAGCAATGTGATTAAACAGCACAAGACCTCCAGTAACCGATGCTACAGGACTAGGAGTGTAAAAAATTAGAAACAATGCAAAACTTCCACATTACATCATTGCACCAACAACATTGACGCAAGAGGGGGCTGTTTGAGGTGGAGCTTTCTCTGCCAGCCAGCTGACCAGTGAAGAATTGGACCCCCCAAAATTGGGGGTACCCCCAGCAGCCCTATCAGGACACCATTTTGGGAAGATCACTGGGTTGCAGTGGGAAGAGAGGGGCAGAAAGTTTCAGGCCCACTGACAGAAGTGGGCTTATACCCTGAAAATCATGTTGGTCTTTAAGGTGCCACTGGAGACCAACATGACTATCCACCTGAAACTACATACATTACAGAAAATGTGTGTAAAACCCATGGGCTGGATCCAGTAATACTTCAGTAGAAACTGCAGATAGTAATTCATCTTCCCTATGTTCCCCTCACCTCAACAGTCTAGATCCTGGCCTACGGTTGGAGACTCAGGTTTCCTCTGTGGCACTCAGTGCCTTTTATCATCTCCTGCTAGTTCACCAGCTATGTCCATTCCTCCAGAAGTATAATCTGGCCACAATGATTCATGCTTTGATCACATCCAAGTTAGATTACTGTAATGTGCTCTATGTGGGGCTGCCTTTGATTAGGAAACTTCAGTTGGTCCAAAATGCAGCAGCCAGGCTACTCTCAGGGGCTGGTTACAGGGATCGTATCATCACTGTACAGAAAGATCTGCACTGTATACCCATCTGTTTCAGAGCACAATTCAACCTTTCACGCCTTAAATGGCTTAGGGTCAAGGTACCTGAATGACTGTCTTCTCCAGGGCTGGGTCTATCACTAGGCCAACTAGGCGGCCGCCTAGGGGCACAGCTGGCAAACGGGGTGGCAGAGAGACTGAGACAGAGAGAGACTCAGCACTTCAGTAGAGCATCTGCTTTGCATGTAGAAGGTTCCAGGTTCAATCCCCGGGAATTTTTAGGGGAGGGGCAGTGGTTCAGTGGAAGAGCCTTTGCTTTGCATGCAGAAGGTTCCATGCAGTATTGATCAAACTATTCCTCATGAGAGAAAATGACCAAGGCTACATATGGAGGAGTGGGGAATCAAACCCGGTTCTCAGATTAGAGTCCACCACTCAACCACTGCACCAAACTGGCTTAGAAGGACAGGGTTTAGAAGCACATACCAATTTTCATCTTTCCTGATCTTAAAGTAATATTATAAATTTATGGCTGATAAGAAAAAACCATCTGGAGCTCAGTTCCACAAACAAAAGGCAGAAAGAGCCAAGGAGCAGGCCAAGCCGGGGGGCGTACCAGAAGGTATCCTCGCCTAGTGTGGAAAAAACCCTGGGGCCGGCCCTGGTCTTCTCCCATGCTGTCCAGCCCAATAGTTGAGATTTGCCTCTCAAGCTCTGTGCCCTGTCTTCAGAGGTTAAACGGGTGATGACTAGGGCATTTTCTGTGGTGGCACCTTGCCTTTAGAATGGCTTCCCCTTTGAAGTTTGCCTGGCACCTACCTTATTTTCTCTTGGGTCCCAGGCTGAAACACATTTTTTTACCCAGGCTATTAATTAAGGGTCTATCTTATCAGCTTTCAAATAGTCTGCTCGGTTTTACAGATAATTGTTACGCTTCTTATGTCTATTGGCTTGTATTATTAATGGTTTGTATCTTTAATGGCTTTTTAATATTTTTTTAATTGTAAGCTGCCTTGAACAGGACTCTGAAGAGGTGGCATAGAAATATTCTAAACAAATGAATAAATACAAATATATGCATTATGTAGATTGTACGCACATTCACTGTAATGTGTATATAGGTCTTTTTTAATATATGTGCTGAATAATCCTCATATTACATTCATCATGTCTATTTTTTTTTTAAAAAAAGAACATGCACTGACTCTTACTTACAAACACACATTCACCATACATTTGTTCACTGCAATGAGTACATAAGGCTATAGTGTTATGGCTGTCAGAAAAGGACATCAGCACGGAAAGCTGCCTTATAGGGAATCAGACTAGGGCTGCCAGCCCCCAGGTGGGGCCTGGGGATCTCCTGCTTTTACAACTGATCTCCAGCTGACAGAGATCAGCTCCCCTGGAGAAAATGGCTGCTTTGAAGGGTGGACTCTATGGCATTGTATCATGCTGAGGCCCCTCCCCATCCCAAACCCCACCTTCTCCTGGCTCCACCCCCAAAGTCTCCAGGTATTTTCCAACCCAGAGTTGGCAACCCTAAATCAGACCATCATTCCTCCTACCTGAGTACTGTCTACTCTGACTGGCAACCCTAAATCAGACCATCATTCCTCCTACCTGAGTACTGTCTACTCTGGGTCTTAGAGAGGGAGGCGTCTCTGTAATGTATGCTACTTGAATCCACTCAGTTAGAGTTACTAGGAATGGGATCTAGGACCCTCTGCAGGCAAAGCATGCCTCATACCACTGAGCTGCAGCCCTTCACTTGAAAATCTGAAAAGAGTTCTGAAAAGAGAGTTCTGGGTAGGTCTGAGGATGTTTTGCACATTACTGGTTCACCATGGGTTGGGACTACCATGAACAGGTTTAGCTACAGCCATCACATGCCCTTAATGGTTGTCAAATTATTTTCTTCCTAAGAAATTATCTAAAGTGTTTAGAAACAGCAAAATATGAAAGTTAAATGTGTGCAGCTTGCTGATGATTTTCACTAACTTCTCCCCAGTGCCTGCCCATCACCTCTACTTTTCCATTGTCCTGGGGGTTCTGAAAACTATACAATTAGAAAGCCTACCATTTTATGTCATTGTTCGGCACATTTTTCCCCTAAAGAAAAGGAAACAGTTAAGAATGCTGCTTTGTTCTAAACATTTTGAGATTATTGGAATACTAAATTACAAGCACACAAGATGGCTGTATGATTGTTTTTCCTACATTTACAACACAAACACTATGATGGATTTGAAAGGGAACCCAGCAAATATTTTGAATGTTATTTATGAGACAGAAATGCCTGATGCACACAAAAGAGAGGAGCAATTGGGGGTGGAGGGGAGAGGAACAGGGTAGGAAGCAGAATGCAAGAGGAAGAGCAAGCTGGATCTTACAAAAAAAATTAAAAGCCTTTGTCAGGCTTAGAAAGAGAAACAGACTTAATTATTATTTTGTGTTTATTCCATTTTGGGAGCTTTATCTCAAACTATAACTTACAAAGAGCAATTAGAAACAAATGGCGCCCAGCATGAATACTTCTCTGGTGGATTCTCAGGGTTGATTGTCTTCATTTCAGCTCTTACATCAGCAGCGTGATGCATTGCCCATTGGAAACCAGCATGACTAGTTGCAGAAAAAAGCAAGCCATGAGTTGATTTAAACCTATGACTGGCTCTGTGTGTTCCATACGGGACCTGCAACCTGGACAACGGTGTCATCTCATCCAAATAAATTGTTTCCTCCAATGAAGCCGTGCTTTATTAGTTAGATTATCCTGTCATTCGAGCAAAAGGAGGAGACACAAATAATTTCCTAGAATAATCCAGAGAATTACCGTACGCCTCCAGTATTGATCGCCTGGGAAATAATTTTAAAAGCATTTTAGAATATCTTCCATTTTCTATTATGAGCCTTTGGATTTCAACAGTTTGAGAAAGGAGAGAGATTGTGGCTTTAGAAAACTAATTAGAAAACATAAAAAAGCTCAACTCTAATGGAATGAATGAGAGAGAGTGAAAAGATTTCAGTGCTAAAAGATCAATGTTTGGAATGGAAGACAGAGCTTCTTACCTAAGTATCTTTGTTTTCTGTTCTCTTTGTTCCTATTCACTCACTAATTAACGGAGGTTTTTTAAAAAAAAAAATGCCCTGTACACTGGGTTAATTTTGTCTAACTCAACAGCAGGGGTTTCTGTAATAATAATTCACATAGTGATGTCAATGATTAAAATCCTCTCATTACCATGGTACCTAAAATAAAAATGAATGTGATGCTTATACACAGTCTCTGGGTGCTGAAAGGCATTTTTTTTAACAGAAAAGAATCCACAAAAATAAAAAAAAACATACTTGGAAATATTAGTTGTTTTTAGCAGGACTAATAAGATCCTCATTTGGGGTATATCACAAACACATTATTATATGAATCAAAGAGCATTTAGCATCACTACAATGGTGTCATTAGCCACTTCTTACAAAAAATCCTAATAATTTACTTGAAGAATGCAAAATTCAGAAGTGCTAATTTTCTGCCAGTTTTTTCTCCCTTGTCAATTGAACGATCAAGTCACAGATAATCACTGATGGGTCAAAGTGCTTTCAGTTCATGTTGTCAGTAATGTGGTATAGACTCTTGGGGATGGGGAAAGCATTAATCTTTTGCCTTGAGAATATGAGGATACAGAGAGTCTGAATGTAACAATTAGGAGCATAAACTGAAATTTAATTTTGGAACATTTCAATCAAAGCAATCACTTTGAATTTTCACTCGTGGACAAAGGTTTTGTGCACACATCCTAACAATGCACATATGTTATTTTTGCTTAGTGCATGCTGAATTAATTCAAAATTGAACTAAGAGAGAGAAGGGTCTTTTCACCAGCAACAGGATAACATCTTTAAGTACACCTGTTTTCTTGTTCATGTTTTGCTCTTTATTTCTTTCTAGGGTAAAAATCAAATTAGTAATGTGCAACAAATTACCACAATACCACTCCCACCATTTCAGGATAGTTTTGGTTCCTACTGGCAATTTCTCAAGAGTCCTTTAGGAAACTTGGTCCATTTTTTAACAAAAACATAGTGTTGAAATGGTGGGTTGTAAAATTGGTGACATTTTGATTGAAGTTCCCCTTTCCTTGAAATGTCTTATATTAAACCTATTAAGATTTTGGATCAGATATTCCTGGTATACAATGCAAAATTGTAGTTTATATACCTATAATCTTGTGAACCATGAAATGTGTGGGGAAGGGAAATTCTATCCCTGTATTCTGATAAACCCATTTACTCTCTCTTCCCAACCTGTTTTCTGCTTTTTCTCCTGTTCCCCACTTAAAACTCTGTCTCCACTGCTGCTGTTGCTTTCTCCAAACTTCTGTCCTCTTGGGGTTGCTTATGGCCCACTTCCAATATCTTGGTTGCCAGACAACCCCACAGTGCTAACTGTGATCGCACAGGATTCTCTTTTTTGATGGATTTCAACCTGGCCTGAACCCCATATTTTATGGGGCTTCCTTCAGGCCTATAGAACCCACCCCCACATCTGTACATGGCCCTATTCTGCAAATTTTTAAAATCCATATTCCAGAGACATGTTCAGAATTATATAAATAGATTCATAAGATAACTACATGAACGGTCAAGAAGAATCTAATAACAACAAAAATAGAACATAATACTGAGTGTCCAACTGTCATTGTAGCACAACAAATGTACACATGAAGCTGCCTCATACTGAATCAGACCATTGGTCCATCAAAATCCGTACTGTCTACTCAGACTGACAGCAGTTCTCTAGGGTTTCAGGTAGAGGTCTTTCTACCTACTACCTCACCCTTTAAACTGGAGATACAGGGGATTGAACCTGCAACTTTCTGAGACTCTCTGCATGCCAAGCAGATTCTCTACCGCAGAGCCATAGTCACTCCCTAAATGAGATGGCATGAGATTTATGCCTACATTGTTTCAAACGACTGCATGCAGTGTTGCCAGGCATCAAGCAACACATCACTCTTATTCTTGAACAACTAAAACCAAGTCCAGTAGCACCTTAGAGACTAACAATATATTCAGGGTATAAACTTCTGAGAGTCAAAACTCTCAGATATGAAGAATGTCTGACAAATGGAGCTTTGACTCTCAAAAGCTTATACCCCCAAAATCTTGTTGGTCTCTGCTGGACTTGGATCTAGCTGTTCTACTACAGACCAACATGGCTTCTCTCTGAACCTTATTCTTTAACAGGTCTGAACCAGTGGGAGAAAATGCAATCATTTTGTTTACCTCTCAGCTGATACATCAGCCCTTGTTTGCCAGAGCCTATAGCTAGTGGGGAAGAATGATAAGGGGAGGGACCAGAGGATCATGAGGACAGGAGGTGAAACATCTAAGACCTTTCAAAGTTACAAGCATTACACTAGCAACCTCAGTAGAATTTTTACAATTTTATGTCATAAAGTGAACATCACTCCATCCCAATGAGTCTAGTGCTTATATGGCTGCTTGGATGGCATTTCTGCCCAACTGTGGGTCATGCCCAATGTTATTAGAATGCACCTCTAAAGCTATTCAGATTTTTAAAATGCAGTTAAACTCTTTTCTCCATTTTTTTCATGCCACCATCCTTGTTGAAATGACTCCTGTGTGTGCTAACTATTTGCAGGGTTAGTAATTTGACATTACAGCAAGTTCAGATAATTTTTTAATAGAATGTGCTCAGGAAAGGCTCTACTAAGGTGATCCATCGATTCAAATAAATCACATGGCCAGTTTAAAAAGGAGGTCAGCAGCAGGGTAGTTAGAGCAAATGTTCATTGAGGTTGTGTCTGTTCTGTAATTTGCCTGTGGATAATTTGGTATTTTTTTGTTTTTTAGTATGCTGCATTTCCCACTGCTCTCATAAGCACAAATAATTGCTCCCATTTTTTAAAAGGAAAGAAAGCAAGCGATAGCCCCCTAGAAAGCAGAGTCACTGAGCTAGATACAAAAATTAATATTGAATACTCCTAAGTAAAAGTTGCTACTGATAAAGACACTAATATGAAAGCTGTAAATAATGGCCCTATTTAAGAAAGCTCAGGGCAAACTTTAGGACTTGTTTTCATCTCCAGCTAAACTTTCAAGGTTAGGAATCCTATTGTAACCTAAAATAGAAAGACAACTCAAGGTTTATTTTTCAGTACATGTATACAGTAGTCAAAAGTAACTTGTTGGTACTATTTAAAGATGGGAAATTTGGTATCTTCACTATCCTCTCAAGGTTACCCTTGAGAAAGTGTACTAGAGATATTGCCATACAAAGCTGGAAAAGAGAGCAGTAATTAATCCATGTGGAGATAATTTTATATTATTAAGTAAAGAGCTTGATTTAGTAAGAGCATTTTGTAGTGATATTAACAATCAAAGCAGAAAAATGGAATCTTTCAATTCTTATCTCTTTTCTATCAGTGAAAATGTGGTTTCCGGGTGGAAAAAAATTCAGCCTCGACTCATCACCAGCCTTCTCGATATTTTTTCAGCAACACCAACCAATCACTTTGGAAAATAAATCAATATATCTAATTTTCAATGTGGCAAAACCTGTGGAGACTTAAATCCAGTGACTAGAGCCATAATTGGACAAAACAGGTCTTTCTACAAACCTAAGAAAAGCCCCAGTTTTGCAAATATATATATATATATAATTTAATATAATATTAAAAAAAACAACACTGGGGCTTAAAAAACCCAACAAAACAGTAGAGTCTGCTCTGTAGCTTTAAGAAACTAATGCCCTCAGTGACTGTTGCTAGGCAACCACACCAATATTGCCAACTGAAACCTTTCAGGGCTGTTTTGACCTTTGAGGGAGAAGCAGAGTCAGGCCTGGGAGAAACCACTGGGTGACAGTATACCACCCAAGTTCCATGGCTTATCCAGGCCTGGCTGTTTAATACTGTTTGACAGTAGCCACCCCACAAAATAGAGTGTAGTGTCATAGTTAGCATTTCAGAATAGGACTTTGGATACCCAGATTCAAATCCCTACTCTGCCATTCAATCTTGATGTGTGGCCTTGGGCCAGTCACACACTTTCAGCCTAACCTACCTCACAGGGTCATTATGTAGATAAAATGGAAGGTAATTATGTAAGCTGCTTTGAGTTTCCCTTATAGAAAAAGGTGGGGTATGAAGTAAATAAATGGTGCATAATTAATTTAATAAACATAGCAGGAGATAATAGGAGGGTCAGTTGGTGGGTGGGTGGGAAGGACAGCAGGAATAAGGGAAAGAGGAGGATATGGGAATTGCCAAAAGGAGGGAAAGAGGAAATAGTGTATGGAAGGCAATACAGGGGAAGATGAGGTGCCTCCTGTAAGTTCTTGAAGGTTTCCCACCACTCAGCTGAGCCCAGCAGCCAGCACCATATAACTTAGATTTCATGGATACAGGCTTTGGGGGTGGGGGGAAGAAAGCTGTACAAAGGGGGACAAACTAAGTTGGCTGATGGGTAGGATGGAGAGGACAAGGGAGGGACAAATATTTTAAATGTAAATTAAATTAGTTGTTCTTAAATGTTAACTTCCTTTAAGGAAACTCAGACCTATCCCCTTTGGGTGTGAGAAAGGGCTTGCAAGTAATTTTTTTCTGTATGTCTGCTTTTCTGCTGTACCATTCCAGAACTTACTCTATGAAGGACCAAGTCATGTGAATCACTCTGGCTATCTCAGCTCTGCGGTACAAGGTTGGAACTTTCTTTTTTTTAATAGTATATTATTATTTTTTAATTTTCCAAAGACAGAAAATACAGAATAAACATGAAAAAGCATAAACAGACGTACATAGAGATAAAATAAAGCAGAGGGTAATATGTTTTGTTCCAAAAAAAAATCCTTATTTTAGCTTTTAAATTGTAAATTTGTGTCCTAAGTAAAATAGTTGACCAGGTAAAGTATATTGCATATAACGTCTGCTGTTAGGGTTTTTTGTTTTTTTTGTTTTTAAAATTGAATGACTCAGATTGTTTCAAGAGAGAAATAAGTTAGTTCATGTCTTCATGTGTTCTTCTAGCCATGTATAAACCTAGACCATTTATTATGAAACTTGTCTTCCTGTTGTCCTTATAAAAATAAAGTCAGTTTGTCCATTTCTGCAGTTTCTAGTGTTTTGTTTATGATTTCATGGTTGGAAGGTGTTTTATCCAATCTCCAATATTTTGCATACAGTATTCTAGCAGAGGTTAAAACATGCATAATCAAATAAAAATCTTCAATTTTACATTCTTCTGGCCTTATATTTAACAAAAATAGTTCAGGAGTGAAGGGTATAGTAACTTCTAACATTTTTTGTAAAATGTTGTGTACCCAGGCCTAGTATTTTTTATCTCTATCACACAACCATCACATATGATAAAATGGCCCAGGGACTTTTTTACATTTCCAACAAGCATTTGAGAGGTTAGGGTAAAGTTTTGCAAGCATATCTGGTGTCATATACCATCTGTAAAATATTTTATACATATTTTCTTTATATGAAACTGCTTTTATAATTTTTACATTTGTTTTCCAAACCTGAGTCCATTAATCTAGTTGGATGTTGTGACCAGTGAAGGCTGGCACTTTCTTGACTGCATATCACCAGCTTCCACTAATCAGTACTCCTTGTCCATTTTAAGCAGCCATCTAATGAGGACAGGTAATTTACTTTCTGATGAAACAAGATGGGAATTGATGAACTTTCCAGGTATGTATCTCATCACTGCCAAGAAACAGTGATGAAGAGGAACAAGTCACTCACCCTGGAGTCTGAAAAGCCAGTTCATCAGTGTGGTTTTCAGGGATGGGCAGGACAGATTCTTGACACCTGCAGGCATAACAGCCATGTGTGCTATCCACCAAGATACTCAACTGCTAGCACTGCAAGTGATGGTGACTCTGTAATCATTTGGGATGCTCCCAAGATAATTCATACCATCTCCTGGCTAGGTTGTAGGGTGAGAAAGAGAACAGCTGTATCTTGGAGACCCAAGGAAGATGCTACTTGACACATTCATTCTCTCTTTCATCTCTCCAACAATAAAAGAAACCCAAGCTCAGTGCCCACATCTGGACAGAGGCCAAATGAAACTTATACTTATTTTTGCACTTTTTGTGTTTGCAAAAGAACATACTATCTATAGCTTTGTGTACATTAGATACTTTATGCCACTTTAACCATCATGGCTTCCCCAATAAATCCTGGGAATGGTTCAAATTATACTGGGTATATTCAGGGCTGGTGCCAGGCTCTTTGGCGCCCTAGGCAAGGCTAACTACTTGTGCCCCACCCCACCCCCAATTTTTGAAAAACAGATGAATTCTAGGGAAAATTAAAAGCACAAAACTTGGCATTACTATTTTTTTAAAAAAAATTGTGAGAATAAATAAAATGACAGCCTTTAGGTTTTCTTTCTCAGGCAGAAAACAGTTTTAGCACACAGCTCACCAATCATTTTGAATAATCCTGTGAATTGTGATGTCAAAAATTAAGGCTCTTGAATGTTTCCATTTCAGGCACATCAAAATCTCATTTTGATATAACTGCCAAACCAAATAGTCCCTTTTGCAGCAGTAGTTCTCCTACAGTTTTCTCAGTTTTGCAATTCTTGATGTCAGATTTGTGTCCATTTACCCTTTGGTGTAGGATTTAACCTGTTTGTCCTATGCAGAGAACTGCAATTTACATATCCTACTGTATTGTTATTCCAGTCTTGCTGTTTTTATTACTCAGTTACATATTCATCTTGACTCTAATAATCTCTTCCTGACAACTAACTCCCTCTACCTGCATGTAAGATTTGAGGAAATCTATTTCAATGTATGTGAAGAAGTGTGCACATGCTAAGAACATAAGAACATAAGAGAAGCCAATGCTGGATCAGGCCAATGGCCCATTCAGTCCAACACTCTGTCACACAGTGGCCAAAAACATCATCAGGAGGTCCACCAGGATACTAGAAGCCCTCCCACTGTTGCTGCCCCTCAAGAACCAAGAATACAGAGCATCACTTGCCCTAGACCGTGAATTCCTATCTATACCTTGTAGCTAAAAGCCACTGATGGACCTCTGCTCCAGATGTTTATCCAATCCCCTCTTGAAGCTGTCTATGCTTGTAGCCACCACCACTTCCTGTGGCAGTTAATTCCATGCGTTAATCACTCTTTGGGTGAAGAATGCTTCCTTTTACCCATTCTAATCTGACTGCTCAGCAATTTCATTGAGTGCCCACGAGTTCTTGCATTGTGAGAAAGGGAGAAAAGTACTTCTTTCTCTACCTGCTCTATCCCAGCCATGCACAATCTTGTAAACCCCTATCATGTCACCCCTTTGGGGATTTTGAATTTAGACTTCCCAGATAGTAGGCTGATACTGACCACTGAAGAAGACTATAGTTTTGTAGACAAACACATAGCCCTCAGTCTATGTCATGGTGCCTTCTCATGTTCTTGACTAGCATATGAAGCAGTTTATGTACAAAAGGTGGCAATGGCCAGCCATTTCATGTTTTCCCCTGGGCCCTGGGCTCAGAACTTTGAGCATGAGATTTCTGTAGTGAATGTCAATAAATCAAAAGTAGGTTTGCAGTTTACAGATGCACTCTTGAACAGTATACTCAAGATTGCAACAGCACAGACATTTTGATACAGTAATTCAAAGCAAGACATGTCAGTTAAATGAACAAAATATTGCAAGAATGCTAATGTTTTAAGCATGTTTTTAAGTTAAAACTTAACTTTTTAGCTGAGAGCCTGCAGCTGGTTGGAGGGGCGAGAAGGCCATCGGGGGGGGGGGGCTTCTGAGGAGAGTGAGGCTGCAGCGCAGGCTGGGCCCCTTCCCTCTTCCTCTGCCCCCTCTCCCAAGCAAAAAGTTGTGGCTCGCCTTCATCCTTCCATCCCCTCAATTTGCTTTCCCA
The DNA here is from genome assembly GCA_029233225.1 of Lepidodactylus listeri. NCBI lineage: Eukaryota > Metazoa > Chordata > Lepidosauria > Squamata > Gekkonidae > Lepidodactylus > Lepidodactylus listeri. The sequence continues at coordinate 114,186,560 of JARCFY010000002.1, read as the reverse complement.
CCTGGTGCCCCCACCTGCTCCCTTTGCCTCCACACTGCTGGAGACAATGGCTCGCTTAGCCATGCCCAGGCAGCACTCACTGAGGATGACCTGACCCAGGTCAGCATGGTTTGGGAGGGGAGGGAAAAGGAGAAGGCAGCGGTGGTGGGCAAAATGTGCCCTGGGAAGCTGCTTCTGCTGCTTCTTTCCCTTCTCTCTTTTGTCTGGGGTGAGGGGCAGTTGCACCCCAGCAAAACGAGGGTGGTTGCACTCATGACCACCCAGCCAGGCAGGATGCTCTTTGGGTAGCCCAAAGGCCAGGGTGGCTCTTTTACCTCAGCACCCCTTGGTGAAGCTCCAACAAGGTGCGAGGGTGGAGGTCGCTGAGAGGAACTGGTGTGTGCCCGGGGTCAGCTGAGAGAGTGGCTCCTCCTCCTGCCTTTTGTCGATGCATAGAGGGGTGTCCCCCAGGCTATGGCTGGCTGGCCAGCCCTGCTTGGCATGCCAGGCCTGGGGATGCCTGGAGAGGGTGGTGAGGGTAACTGGGGACTGGGGAGGGATGCCCGCAGCGTTGGCACAGCACTGACCAGGCAGTGTGGGGCTGCTTGTTTCTCTTTCTCCCCTGCCCCCCGGTCAGGTGAGCCCGGAGGCGGCCGGAGATGAGGATTCCTGCTAATCATCAGCACCGCTCTCACCATTGTCCTTGCCCCACTCTGGCCTCTGTGCCCATCAGGGATCTGTGCCCCTAGGCAGTCACCTAACTTGGCCTTAATGGTAGCACCAGCCATGGGTATATTTAGTTGTAGACCTTGCCCTCTCTTACAGAACTACAGTTCCCAGGATTCCTTAGGAAGCCTGGTAATCCATACTAAATCAACTAGAGAAGCCCATATGTTTTAAAATTTTCTCTCTTTCACACTACCTGTGTTTCACTGATAATATTCACATGGAGCAGATGCCAGGCCAGCATAAGTTCTTAAAGAATCCTCCAGAGACATTAGCCATATACAATGTTCTTAAATATGAAAAATCTTTTCTGCAGTCTTACAACAAACTTCCCCAGGCCATCAACCTATACTTGGGGCTTGCACCAAATGATGTCTGAGCCTGTCAGAGGTTTGCTAGCCGTCAATCATCACTTTCAAACTCTGGCTTTGTAATTTTGAAACCAGAATTAAACACCTATACAGATTATCCACTCCAAAATTCTGATAATGATGACTATATATTCAATAAACCTCAAACAAAACTGTTCCATCAGCATAGCTGGGATGTCTAGTCTGCCTGGCTCTAACACAGAAAATATTAGGAAAAAAGTAAAATAGTACCTATTTTTAAGAGGAATATTTCTTGCACTTTAGTTTAAAAATAGAACACTGAGAGTTCAAGGAGGCTTCCTGCAGACGTGCCCCCAGCAAATCTCAAGGTTTTCTGAAATGGTACATCAATGACTGTTTATACCAGTACAGTTCCCCTGACATCATTTTAGAGCTGTGGATCAATGGGACTTGTCTGACATGGTGTACCCCCAAATACATAAGGGCTTGTGGTGGATACAGTCTTAAAGTTTAACATGGTGAGTCTCTGTAAACCAAGGTTAAAACTTGACAAGCCCTTCCAGGTTATAAGGATGAATAGTTTCTTCTTCTTTATAATGCTGCTCTAGCCAACATCCCCCGCAACCCATAACAAAACAAATCAAGAAAACAGGAGACCATAAGGCCCTGTAACTCTGCACTATTGCCTTAATTCCAGCCAAAAAGAGGGCAATCAGTGCAAGGAGACAACACTTTTTTTAAATGGGGAAGTTCCTCAGGTGAACCTTTTCTCCCTCTTGCATGACAAGCCATAATTGCTAGAGAGAAAAAGACTGATTGACTCCCTCCCTCCTTGTTGTGAGTGAGGATTCAGTACTAGTCAAAAACCATACAAGGAAGCACAGGGGAAAGAGGGTATGTTAGCTTATCTGCTGCACATATTTTCTAAGCAAGCTCAACTTCCTGTTCTACATAACAGCATTGTGCCGTGTGTTACATGGAAGCCTCCGAGTCCAGTCATTTGCAGATTTACTCAGACTGAATTGCCACAATGTTCAATACGACTTGTCATGGGTAAGAGTATCTAGTGTCTCCTATACATCCAGTTGAAGACTGAGACTTTTATATTTTAAGAAGACACCACAGCCAAAGCACCTTTTTAAAAAATTGTTTGGATCAAGTAATCAATGAAGGCCAAAATATGACACACTCATAATGGAGAAGCAAGTCTCCCTCAACTTGCATAGTGCTGGGCTTTATAAGGTTTAAACCATGCTCAGGCTTAACTCATTTGCTGATTTACCTAGAGCAAGTTTTCAGTTAGATAAGATATAGATCAAAGGACCTTCCCCAAGCCCATTGCAAACAACTCCTTGGAGGGACCAGGACCGAGTTCAGACTGGCAGTTTGGCCCGATATAGCCACCTTTCTCTAGCAGATTAAGTGGGGCCATTCACACAGCCACAGTTGCCTCCCGTTCCCCTCCCACACTCACCCCGTCCTGTGCCACTTTGATTCCGTGTTTAAAAAGTATCTGGTAAAAGCCAGGGCAAGCCATGGAGGGCATGTTGATCCTGCTCCCCGGAAGTGTGGATGTGTGCAAAGCCGCAATAATGGTGGTGGTAATGTGAACCCGTTGATCCGGCAGGGATACACATAACCACCCATGCGTGCTGTGTGCTTGAGTGCACAACCACCCGTGGGGACACTTCCAGCTCCCGGAGTTAAGGCTCCCAGCCACGGGATCCTGCCCCAATTGCTGCTGTGCCTATTGGTGGAGGTTGGCGGAGCAGACCAAAACTGCATGCAACCGCAGCGGCTCCTCCAGGGGCCACCCCACAGTGTGAACGCTCCATTCTGCCTCCTTCCCAGTATGGTCCTGCATCAGTCCATGCAGTGCGGTCTTTTTGCCCTGCTTCTCTTGTGCTTCATTCTGCCAGTCTATTCTCAGCCTAGGTTTCCTAATTCTAGGATCCTTTCCCAAAACATTAGGGGAGGAGCTATACTCTTTTGATGCCTTTCTTTTGCCCTTTTACTCAGGCCAACTTTTTCTCCATGGAACAGATGTGTTTGATAGCTTGGCTTCTGGATGTGTTAGGTTTTTCAGAGTCTCTCTTATTATGGGATTTGTGATGGGGACCTATAGGAAACAACATAGTTCAGTTGCTGCCGTTATTGTCTGGTCTGGGATTTAATTTCAATACATCACAAGCAATAAAGACAACCCTGGCATTGCAATTTGTCACACTTTTTTATGAGCTGTATCTCACTGAAGTGCATTCTCCCCAGCCTCCTGCCATAGGCTACAAGTCAGGAACAAAACTCTCTAACAGTGTGAGAGAGGTAAAAATCATACCAGAGAAAATTAATGGACACTATTCTAGATCTCTCATTTCTACAGGCTTTGTGAATACTCTTTCATCAACCAAGCTCTGTGAGGGGTCTGCTTCCCGTGCCTGGAGTTGTGCAAACTTTTATAAATCTGATCCAGGGAGGAAATTGCAATTATATCCTCAATCAAGTGATTTAGATGGTTCCTTAAAGCCTTGGCAATTTAAACCTTGAAAGTCATGGAAGCCTTTTAAAATAACAAATGTCTAGTCCTCATGATAACAGAGGACTTCTGAAAATGGAATTTTGTTGTGACTCAGGTTTACAATTTCTTCACTGTTTCTCCCCCGCCTTAGACTCAGAAAGCAAAAGAAAACAGGAGGCTATTTTAGAAATTCAATTTCAAATAAAATCTAGTGACATGAAGTGATTTTTAATAATTTTCAAGGGGGGATTGCATCATTAACTGAAACCATATTATGTAAACTCATTGGACATGTATGTCTTAGTGTGCACACACACTCACCTTGATTTTAAGGTGATTGACTATAGTTGGATCATCCCCATTCCTCTGTGGCTCAGCCAAAGATAAAGTGGCAGCTTGTTAGCCCAGGGCTCTTCTCCTTTGTAACCCATATTAGCATCCTTTTTGTTTTGATCTTGGCCTCTTGACCTAGGAACAGGGCTGTTAAATACTCATATCCCTGATGTAGTACCAAATGTATTCAAAGCTTGATTTTGCTGTGCTCCAAAGGTCAGTCACAAAAGAACAGTCAAGGTTGTGTAAAAAAAAAGTACAAACATATTGTGTGAAGAAAAAAAAGTTGTGACTTGGATACAAGTAACTTACATATGTAAAAAAAAGCCAGTTTACTCTTGCAGCCTTAACTTGGTTTAAAAATTATAATTGTTTTAGTGAAATTGTGACCACTTGGGGACTATTTTCTTTGGGCAACCTTGAGCAAGCCATAGTTCTGTCAGAGCTGTTCTTAAAAGAGCAATTCTCAAAAGAGCTCTCTCAGCCCCACTTACCTCACAGGGTGTCTGTTGTGGGGAGGGGAAGGGAAAGGAAAGGAGTTTGTAAACTACTCAGAGACTCTGGGTGAAGGGTGGGGTATAAATCCAATCTCCTCCTCCTCCTTCTCCTCCTCCTCCTCTTCTTCTTCCCCCCCTTTTGTATTGTAATACCCCCACCACACACACACACACACACTTATTTATTTATTTAAAGTTATAATGCATGCTGCTTGAGTCCAGTAGCACCTTTAATGCCAACAAAGTTTTATTCAAGGTATAACCTTTCATGTGCATTCCACTGGACTCAAACTTTGTTCTGCTGCTTCAGACCAACATGACTACCCAACTGAATCTACATATTCTTTGTTAGTCAAAGTAAGCATTCAGAGATAAGCACTAAATAAGCAGAGTGCAATCCAACACCGGGTTACTCTAGTCAACTCTAGTAAAGCCATCCCTATCCCCTAACCAACAGAGGTTTAGTATCTCTGACTTTTGTGATTTAATCAGGCAGTACCTATGACTTTAAAGACTAGAATTTTGCTTTGGAAATAAAAATAGAAATTCTCAAGATTCCAAAGCCTAACCCTATAATGTATGGTACAACTGTGGGATGAGTGCCCGTCCGGGGGGGGGGGGGAGCGGGAGCAACAGTGCTATCCTAATAAGCTTAATTGAATAAGCCTCACTGAATAGACCTGAGTAGGACTCTGAGTAGACCTGCTTAGGATTCTGTTGTAAAGTACTTAAGTATAAATAAACTTAGCCTTTATCTTTCCTTACATGATGTAAAGACCCAGGTGATCAGTCAATATCCACAGTTGCTAAGATATTAGCATTGATACACTGGAACAAACCATGACAGTGAAGGGAACCAAGCCTGGTCTGCCTTGCAGATTGAAGAGATTTGCTTTCACAGTCTGTTCTGAAGAACCTTTTAAACATCTCATCATCCAAGCCTGTGGACAGGAGTTCAGCAGAGCCATTGAAAATTCAGGTATTTAATGATTCGGGAAATTCAGGAATTTAATGATTGAGTTAAGCAAGTATTAATTTAGTTTTGTCTTTTCCTTTTAAAAAACTTTGAATCTTATTGACTGTACTGTATTATATTTTTATATGTTACTATTATATATTACTATTTTTGTTCTGTAAAGCTTTTTACAATCATAGAACAACTTTGGATACAACCAATGATATATCTGCAATAATTAACTAAGTAGCTTGGATAAATCAGATCACATTTGATGAGGGCTCTACATGCCTCTAGTGCAGTATCTGCTTTCAGTACAGGGTTGTTTGTCAGGTAAAACTGTCTGAGAAAAGACATAAGTGAAAGGCTAAATCCATGTCCAGAGACATAGCTGAGAATACCAAAGACCAACAGTGAAAGGGGGGGGATCAAGTCACAGAGCAGTCACAAAAGCAGGTCAGTAGTAGAAACAGGATTAGCGATTTTATTATCCTCCCAGGTTCTCAGACAAGGAGATCATGAATTTCACCTATGCAACTATTTGAAATGTTCTTTCTAAACCAAACACGCTTGAAACCAAGAGTGCTGTTCAGAAAAATTATGCCTTGTAAAGAAGACCAGAGTCAAAGGTGATTGCTAAGTCGATAAAGGGACCAATATAGTTGAAGACCATAAAATACCTACATTTCTCTCTCTTCAGAAAATAAGAGCTTAAGAAAATGCCTTTGGGCTTAAATACTACCTCAGCCAAGGAGGCATTGGAGGCATCTATAACTCAGTCTCAATTTCTCCCCCTTACAGTCCAACAGCCAAACCTACAGCAGAGGAGAAAGCCTAAACACTGGCAGAAGGGGCACAGAGTGGTCTTAGACATGTGCTTGTTTGTCTTTTAGTTCATATCCCCACTACCACTCCTGTAAACATCCATATTAATATGTTACTGAACAATATACTAATTTTTACAGTTTCTTTAAAAACCCCTATACAAATTTCATAGCATTTAAAAGGCACACATCACTGAACACTCAAATTCATTTTGGTGGCTCAGAAAAAGCAGCTTGCTTCCATAAAGCAAGAAGTCCTAATTTAGGCTGAGGACAGACTAGGAAAGTGGGGCAGAAGGGAGCCAGTTCAAACTGCTGCAGCTGTCCTCCGGCTCCCTTCCATACTCACCCGTGTGGGAGCCGCTTCCCTGCCACCTCAGAGGGACACCGGCAGAAAGTGGTGTCCAGGGACCGTCTGCCAACTGGATCTTGCTTCCCAGCTGTGTGGATGGGAGAAGGTGCCATTCAAGCAGAGGTGGTGGTGTGGACGCGCCACCGCGGAGAGATGCGCATGAGCGCATGAGTCCTCATTCACCCATGTGCACAAGCAGCCCCAATACAGGAGGTGGGGAGATTTTAAATTTTTAGAGTGCTGCTGCGGCCATGCGCATAGACACCCATGTGCATATTGCCGAAACGGCCCCACCACGAGCCGCAGCAGCCGGCCTGCCCAGGGCCGCTCCACAGCAGTCTGAAGGCTCCGTTCTGGCATGCTCCCGTGGGAAACTAGCCAGTGGGAATGCGCAGCCCTGGGCCAATTTTCCCCTACAGCTTTTGCTCCCGCTGCCATCCCAAGGCAGATTGCAAGTGTTACTTTTTGTTTAATGCATTCTTAAAAACCTCTTTGCCTGTTGTGAGAATTAATTAAAATAGTTTCCTTTTCCATTCAGTCAAGCTCTGAGAACCAAATGTAGGGCAGGAATGTCTGAAGGTATATTGTTTTCCTATGGTCTTTTGATACCTTCCCCCCCCCCCCCATGTTGCCCCATGCTGGGTGCAAGATGAGCATCAAAAGCAACACTTCTGGAGCCCTTCTGGAAGCAGGGGCCAGTGGCACAGGACTTGCAAGTAATAACAAACATATACACAATACCTGTTGTCACCTCCTCCCGTTCTGTCCCCAGCCAGGTCAACTTCAAGGTAAGCTCAAGAAGCTGCACCTCTAAAGCCCACCTTGGATCCAGACAGGAGTCATGCTGGTCTGGGAGGCAACAACAGGCACAAGAAGTGCTTACTGCATCCTCCCACGTTATTGCCATTCAATAATTGTGGTGCCCTAAATGCCTACTAGGGGCTGCAGTGGCTCAAGTGGTTAAGACACTGAACTGCCGACCGGAAGACCCGAATGCTGCATGACAGAGTGAGCTCCTGTCTCTGGCCCCAGCTCCTGCCAACCTAGCAGTTTGAAAGCAAGCAATTGCAAGTAGATAAATAGGTACTGCTTCTGTGGGAAAGTAACAGTGTTCCGTGTGCCTCTGTGTCTAGTCATGCCAGCCACATGACCATGGAAACATCTTTGGACAGTGCTGGCTCTTCAGCTTGGAAACAGAGATGACCATCACCCCCTAGAGTCAGATTCAACTGGCTTTTGAGCAAGAGAAACCTTTACCTTTACTTTAAATGCCTAATAGAGTAACGAACCCACCCTTCTGTGGGGAACGGAGCTAAGACTTTGAGTGTCATTATTATTCCATGTGATACATCTATTACAGACTCTGTCAAATCAGTGCTTGATTCATAATTCTGATGTCAACAGAGATAGGTGAATAAAGCCTCTCAGATCACTGTTGGGGGGAAAACCAACCAACTGAACAATCCTCTAAGTGGCATCTTGTGCCTGTCTTATCTATATTTCCATGCCATTGTGTTGGGGGACTTTGCAGTGACAGACAGCAGTGAATAGAGAGGAAACAACACGCGAGTTGCCCCCCTGTGTAATATATGCCGAAGAGTTTCACAATAACAATTTGAGAGTCAACAGGGAAGCTTGGCACAATGAAAGGCCATGAATCAGGATGATCAAATGATTTTATTAGTTTCCTTTAATTAGTCAGATCTATTACCATTTTTAATATGACCAGGGAAACAAACACAAACAAAAGCAAAGAGAAAGTAATTGTAACTAGTTCATCAAATAAGGCCCTGGCAGAGACCACACCACCGATAACACGTTTCATTCACACTGAACCCGTTGTTATTTTGTTTTTGTTTTCCTGTGCTCTCTGCAATCATTTATCTCTAACAGGTTGGTTGACTAGAATGAACTGATAATAGCAGTTGGTTTTTCTGCTGAATCTGAGAACATAAATTTGAAAGGAGTATTTTTTTTATTTACAGGACAGATGCAGCTTTAAAAGCAAAGACATTTTTTTAAACAAAATGTTAATCTGTCTTCAAACCGCAGGCTATAGATCCACCACAGGCACTCACAGTCTAAGCTCTGCCAACACTTCTGCCCTCTTCACCAATCATGTGACCTTCACCAGCAATAATCACATGCTCAGTAGGAAGGAAGGGCTTCTGCCACCATGATAGCTCATTCCGGAGCTTCCCCTAAGCAAAAAAGAACAATTACAATAAACTGTTGCAAATTATAGATGGCAGTCTTTGCAACAGAGAGTACTGTAGACCAGGCTGGGACAATTATCAAATGAAAGAAAATATTATTATTTTAGGAAATGGTAACATTTTAATACAATGTGAAAAATGATGAGGGAATAATAAATGGAGGGCATAAAAAGAACTAATAATAAAAAAGAGCTTGGTGAGGAATCCCGCTGTCATATTTGCATTTACCCTGAAACTAATGCTGTGCACATTTTGGAATGCAAATAATTCACGAGAGGAAGCAAAATGAGGATGTTAATAATCATTTTGCCCTTAATGAGGAGCTGTACTTTGATTGAAGAAAAGCTTTAAGGTAGCCAAAACTAGACCAAACAAAAGAGCGTAGCTCTTATTTATTTAATGATTATTTAAAGGGGTATGTTCGAATACTTTTTTCAGTTATCAGAAAACACCAGCATTAACACATTTCTGTCTGAAATCTTATTTCCAGGTTTCAAAGATGAGTTTGAAATGGAATGGATTTTATCTGTGTCATCCTCTTTCCTTCTGTTTTTTCTCTTTTTTAAACTTGAAAAAGGGTATCATTATGGCAATCATTCAGTATTTTGGGATTTCTTACTTTTTCATGTCACAGATAACTGGAATGCTCACATCCTTAACCTGACTAAAATTATTTCCTGTGGAATTGTTACTGGACTAAACACAGCAAGTCAAAAACTGAGCTGGATTCTGAAAACCTACTTGCTTGCAAAGAAATTTGCTTTTCTGGATTCCAGATTTTTAAAAAATCATTAAAAGCAGCTTAATTAATTATGGAAATCTATCTGATAATGTATAATCACAAATACAAGACTGGAATAAATTAAATGTTTTACTTTTGAAGTATACTGCCACAGTAAAATGACAGGTTTGCTGCAGCTGAACTTCAGGTGCTTCCACTGTAAATGTGAAAATATGGAAGGAAATGACACATTTTAGCTAAAATTAGAAGTCAAGAATCAAAGAATGTATGATACAAGATATAAAGAAATAGTTATGCTTTTTGAAATTGTTATACTACACTGTTAATATTTTAAACAGATTACTAGATAGAAATCTCTGAGAAAGAAGCAGTAAAGACTGAACAGCATTATCTCCAATTAACTTACAAGGCCTGCTATTTATACCTCAAAGAGCCATTATTTTCACTGGGAGGAAGACCTGGCCAGATATGCCACCCATTGTTTACAGTGTGCCCCTGCTGGTCGGTGGCACATTGTACTTTAAACTGCCCTTATTTTCAGTGGAACACACCTCAGTGGAGCTAATCAATAAATAAAAAATCAACAAGTCACTGGGTCCAGACGTTACCCAAACAGGCAGAGTTAGCTTAAAGGAGACAAGTGAGACGAGATAACTTGGATCTCCACCAATGTTTACAAGGGGGGGGGGTGTTCCCTTAGAGAACTCTCAGAAATAAACCAGGCAGAAGTTCACCTGGAAATGTTTTTATTGAAAAATAATAAAAGGACAAAGCATACACACACAAAACACACTGGGAACACACAAACTAGCTAAGAAAAAATAAAAGGGAGTAGTGGGGGAAAGTAATTTGGGAAAGGGGATTGTTACCAATCTCGGAGAGTGAGGTCAGCAGCAGCAGTGAAATGAACAGTGTTTCATGGAGAGGAGGAGGAGGGCTATGCACAAGTGGGGGTAGATGGAGGATCCAAAACATGCACACACTGCCTGCTGGCTAGGGGCATTTGATATATCTGTTGTTGCTCTATCTGTTGTTGGGCAGCCAGTCTGACTCAAGACCAGAAGATCTGGACCTGGCATTACAATCCGTGGCTGGATGGCTTAGATTGAGCCAACTGAAACTGAATCCGATGAAGACAGCGGTCCTGTGTCTGAGTCGGGGCAGTCCAGGGTTAGGGATCCCACTCCCAACCTTTGACAGGGAACCACTGGTGCCACCAGAGGTTACAAGTTTGGAAGTGCTCTTGGATGCCTCTTTAACGATGGAGGCCCAGGTAGCAGCCACAGCTAAGTCACCCTTCTACCATCTTTGGCTGATTAGGCAGCTGGTTCCCTTCCTTGAATGCAACAACTTAGCAACAGTGATCTGTGCAATGGTTACTGCAATGCTCTCTACATGGGGCTGCCCTTGTCCCAAATCCAGAAGCTACAGCTGGTGCAGAATGTGGCAGCCAGGCTTTTGTTGGGTCTTCCCTTGTGAGAGCACATTCAGCCTGCGCTGAAAGCACTGCACTGGCTGCCTATAGCATACCGAATTCACTTCAAGGTGCTGGTTCTTACCTATAAAGCCCTTAATGGTCAGGGGCCTGCATACCTGTTGTTGTTGTTGTTGTTGTTGTTGTTGTTGTTGTCGTCTAAGACAAATGTTCCCTGGGGCTATGCTGACATGATCACCCCCAAAACAATACCTTGATAGTTTTTTTTCCAGAGCTGGACAATGCTTTGGAAGAACCTTAATGGGTTCTTCCTGAGATGAAATAAAGATGTAAATGTTTTTTGATGACCTGATGATTCTTGGATGGGAAAGCTATTGGGTTTGAAGAATACTATTAATGGTTGCATAATTAGGGTAAATGGGTCAGGGAAAGTGAGGCTGGGCATGTGATGAAATTAGTTCAAGGTGAGGCAATAGATTCCTGGGAGACCCTTTGTCCTGAAGTATGCCTCTCCCTAGGATAGGGAGGTTTAATGGCAGATCAGCCATTCCTTCTTACACTTTCTAGATAATATGTCCAGCCTGATCCTTGGCTGTTTGGCATCCTCTGGCTGGCACCCATTTTGTGTTCTTTTAGGCCAGGCTATGCCTTGCATCTTGATCCCTGGCTTGGAATTATTTTCATATCCTTTTGGGCCAGACAGTGTATTGAACATGATATTTGAGCTATGTAATGGGAAGGGTGTTTATGGATTGCTGTCTATAAACTACCCCTCAGTGAGAGGAGAGGTCTGCCTGCTAACACAGATGGCATGGAGTTTTAAGGAACTCAGATGCAAAAAAAAAACATGGAGTAGAGAAAGTAAATAGTGGGTTTTCCCCCTCCCTTTTCATAACACTAAAAATCAGTGACATTCAATGAAGTTGAAAGGCAACATGTTCAGAATAGGCAAAAGGAAATACTTCTTCACTCAAAGGACAAGTTAACTTGTAGGAATGACTAACATGATATGTTGATGGTCAGTAGTTCAGTTGGCATTAAAAGGGATTAAATACATTCATGGAGGATACATCCATCAGTGTGTCCATGATAGCGAAATGGAATGTTCAGATGCAGTAGCTCTGAATACCAATTCCAATGGTGGAGGGGGGGGAACAAAGGAGGCATTGTTCTCTGTGCCCTTCTTGTAGCCATTCTGGGGGTGTCTCATTGGATGCTATGTGAAACAAAATACTGGACTAGATGGACCATGGGCTGATACAGCATGGCTACTCATGTTTTCATATGTTCTCTCTTGTAATTTGTCAGTTTAATTATAATTTATTGTTTTTCAAATAATTTATATCCGTCTTGACAAAGGTGCAGTTCATGATTTTTAAAGGGTTTTTTTTTCTGTCAACAAAGTTATTCATTTTAGATCATATACTCAGTCTCTCTCAAGTAACCCAAACGTTTGGGAGGTTATAGGGAATATCATGGTTTTTTAAAAAAAAACAACCCCAAAAAACAGGTTTTGCACTCATTCCATTCAACAGGTACCAGGTGATAATTTGAGACAAAAATTGTGCTGTAGAGATTTGTTTGAAATGAATGGAAAAATCTTAGGCATTCTTATGCAAGGTATAGGATTCAGATCAAAGAAACAGCCGCACTGTATGTCATTGTTATCAAGCCTTGGGCAATAAATGAAGATATGCCTTGAAGCTTCCCTCAGATGTCACACTTACTTCATGGCAAGCAGTGGTAAATCACCCCATGCCATATTTTCTCAGTGAAGTCCTTCATTTCATCATGATGAGAAATGAGATCTTAAAAGCACAATACACTAAACCATGATTCAATGTGCTGCTGATTTGCTAGCGAGAATAGTTTGTTTACTGAGCTGGAAATCAGACATGTCACAAAAGGGTAGCAAAGTAGGCCTGTGATAACATAAAGACATTCCACAAAAGAGAAAATGTATTTATTTAGTAACTTGGTTCAACAGATTCCATACTGCCTTTCCACTTTAAAAGTCTTCATAATTAAAACCAATAACTTTACAACAATAAAACTAAGTCAATCAAATCAAAAGTAAATGATATAGCAATAAATAAAGCAATCAAGTTTATAAAAATCAATAATAAAATAATAATAAAATAAAAATCAATAATAAAAGTAGGTAAACGGAGAAAAAAAGATTCCAATTTAGGCACTAAAAGCAATACCATCACAGTGAAGGGGGAAAGTAACATCAATGTCTCATGGATATGTGCAGGTGTACAACTACTCACCATATCATGTTGTACAACTACAGTCCCCCTGCATCACTTTCTGCAGACCACTTGCCAGGCAAGAACAGAGCCACCAGTGTACATTGACTCTTATCTCCATCCCATAGCCCAGAAGAGTACCAATGGTCTGCAATACTGAAAACTACTGAGAGGTAAGGGAAAATAAACATTCTCCCATCACCCTTCACAGTAGGGTTGTCATTCCCCCAGTGAGGCCAGGGGATCCCCCAATTTTAAGGGCCCCAATCTGCCATGGCCACCTGGCCAGTGGGTGAAGACCCACCCCTGAAAAGCCCCCTCCCAACACTGCTGCCATGATGATGTCACCCAGGAGTCTGATGTCAGGGTGACGCTGTAGGTTTTGGGCAAAACCTTATGGTTTTGAGGCCCCCAAAAATGAGAGTTTTGCCCAAAACCTACAGTGTCACCCCTGACATCGGAAATGTGATGGTGTCACTTCTGAGTGATTTCATTGTGGTGTGCACACGAAGTGCGCACACCAGAAGAACTCCAGGAAGGATCAGGAGTCCCCCTGCTGGCAGCCAGGTAGGACCTGGCAACCCTACTTCACTGTCACCAAAACAGTTTTATGTGTGAAACCATAGCCATAAACCAGACTGAAAGCATCCAGATGATCAGCATCATCTGGTTGTATCTAGAGCGGTGGTAATCACCCTGCAGGTTGCAGACAGACAGCCACATTCACCATCAACCAAAAGAGCCACAAGCACAATAAGTATGTTTAGGGCATATATTAATCCAATTGAATTCAGATAAGTCACACATTGTATTTATCCTTTGGTCCACATGAACAGAGTAGCTAAAGAGTCCATTAAAGATGGCTCTTCCCTATCTTCCTAAAATATGTAGAAAGGAACTGAATCTGTGCTAGAGATTATGAGTGTGTAACTTAGTGGCCACATATGTATTTATCTATATGTGCCTTTTAATTAACCAGGTATATTTGGTTTGCACTTTGTCAAACTGGGACTTTGGAAATTCAGCTGGAACTAAGCATTAGGGCCAAAATAAAAAGGTGTATAAGAGTTTTCCCAGTGTGCCCACTGGGAAATGGACATGTGATCAAAGTAATGATAAGGAGAAGGAGTGCTTAGCCCTTTCCCCTTCTCTGAGCAATTAACCAACCAGCTGCTTATCCACCCACAGGGTGAACCCTTTCTGTATCTGTACATTTTCTACATAAATAGACTGAGATAGTTGCTGTGACTGAACAAGCTAAGCAGCATCAACAGCCAGAGAAGCAGGCAGGTGTGAGTACTGATAAGAAAAGATGGGAGTTAAAGATGGTCCCAGGGCCCATGAGTTTAAGCAACTAGGAGAGGAGCAAGGGAGCCATCTATCATGACAGACCTCCCAAGATAGCTCAGAGTCAGTTGACACATTTCAGAGATGCAACAAAAGGAATCTCCTTATTGCTTTTGCTTTCCCTGCTCAGGTTGTAGCGTAGTGATATCTGTTTGCTCCATAGGGTTGCCAGGTCCCTCTTGGCCACCAGTGGGGGAAGAGGGGCTGGGGTTGCCAGCTCCAGGTTGGGAAACAATTTGGAGATGGAGAAGAAGAAGATGAAGAAGAAAAGGAGAAGGCTTATAATCTTCTTTTCCTTTCTCTCCCCACCACAGACACCCTGTGAGGTAGGTGGGGTTGAGAGAGCTCATGAGAGAACAACTCTGAAAGAACTTGTAACTGACCCAAGGTCACACCAGCAGCTGCATGTGGAGAAATGGGGACTCCGATTTGGTTCTCCCAGATTACAGTCCGTGCACACCAAACTGGTTTGGGGCATTTGTACTGGCCAGGAGAAGTGATGCTTGAGCCCAGAGTTTACACATCCAGCAGGTCATTCATGGACTGGACCACTTGAAATCTTAGGTATGAGATTACATCCTTAAATTCTATACTGTGAAAAATCTCCCTGAATTTATAAAAAAACCCTAAATATCTATAGCCCTGTTGACAAGTTACAATGAATGTATGATCCACGTACAGCGTACACTTCAATTTTCTTTTATGTGTTTTGAATAATTCTCATGTTGCATGCAATGCATATACAGCTGAACATGCAACCAAACCCACACATTTCTCCAGGTATCGGTGCCCAGTTTCATCTGTGAATGCACATTGGCTCATTTTTAAAAACAGATGTAATGTGTGAACAGGGCTAGCGTAAAGGTTTCTAGTGTAGTTGACTTGCTGTTGTGCTAGTTTTGTATGCTTAATGAAATTTTCCTGCCCTCTCACCACTGAGAAGTTATCAAACATTTGAGGGAGCAGGAGGGGGAATTGAGGAAAGATGTCTTCCAATTTGAAAGATCTAGGCTCTGTGTGTGTGTGTTTTCTCACCTTATGGGCTTCACATGGCTGGGGGATGAGCCCTTGGGCACAAGCCAAGGGACAAGAGCCTAATGGCTTGGCCAGATGGATTTACCTGGTGGACATCAATCCAGGACATGCTGTTTACTTGTTTGTTTGTTTTTTATACTGCATTGCATGTAAATTTGTTCACATTGTATTTTTGTAAGCCCCTTTGGTTTCTCATAAAGGAAAAGAAGCAAGACAAAAATATACTAAATAAATAATTTTAAAAATATACTTTGAGGTCCACCTCCAGTACCTACTCCTGGAAGTGTATAGCCCTGGAACATCTCATCTGTGTAGCAAATAACCAAACAGAATTCAATATTGTAATGTATGCACAAACTACTGAGGAGTTATCCTCCTTCCTACATGCATTTAGAGGTTATATTTGTTTAAAATAAAATGTACATGGAATAGAGAGGGCATAATTACACTTAATATACGGTAAGTACTAGCACATGAAGTGTCTCTAGACTAGTTTTAATAGATTTAGATCAAGGCAATTTTATAATGGTATAAATTTACCTAATCAAATTCAAAACATGGTTACTCGGATGTTAGTTCCACTAAAGTTCAATGGAACTTACTACCAAATAAGAATCCATATGATTAGAGACTTCATGCATCAACAGCATTTTGGCAATTCATTCTGATTTTTTAAAATGCAGAGAAAGAGAGAGAGAGAGAGAGAGAGAGAGAGAATGTTTACTTTTTTCTTTGTCAGTTTAATTGTACTTGAGATGAGTAAGAAACTATGCCAAAAACATAAGGTAAGATATAAGTCCAATATCTTTAATTGTTTAATTTATATAAAGATCATTGTTACAAAATGTACTGCTGTGCGACTGTATAGGACTAATTGTCCCTAAACCACAAAGTTGTAAAAGATCCTGAAAAATCTTAATTTAATTAGTTTAATTAAATTCATTAGAGCTTATAAAAGAGATTTAACACTAATTTAAACCTCTAAAATTGAGAATTTAAATTGTTAATCAGTCAAGTGAGGTGCTGGGTTATTCTGTTCATTATGTATATGAACGGAAGGGCTGATCAGCAAAGCGGTTTGCTTGTGCCATCCCTTGGAGATCAAAAGCTGGGAGAAGTGTATTTAATTGGACTATTTTGCCATTCCATGTACTGGAAGACTAGATTTAATAAAAAGCTGGTAAAGCAGAACTGGAAAAGAACCTCAGATCAAGTCCTTCTGGGTTTGTTGTACTAAAGGTAATGTTTCTCTTTCTCTTTGTTACCTTTACTTCGATATGTGCTGTACCCTTGCTTTTCCTGCTGTCTCCTGCAGTCTTGTACCCACCACATTGGGGGCGGGGGGAGGACAGTGATTCTCATTTCCTAGGTCTGAAATCCAGGAAGCTTGACCAAAGATCTGCAATATCAAAGCAACATTTTATAGCTGGCTAAAGTGGTCATGTCATCCCAGAATACATTCATTACATCCCACTCCTAACAATAAAAGTAACATGAATTTCCTGGAATTTATTACCCCAATTAATTTATTGTTGGTTGCAGATGCTCCTAAATTCTGAGAATAGAGGCATGCTTTTCTGTATGGCATAAAATGGCCTGTTTATTTCACAAACATAGCAGCACTGGAAGGATTGCAACAAATCACACAGGTGAAGTTATGAAATAAGCATTAAAAATGCCAGTTTTGCAGACCGCTTAGCTTCCAAGATTTGACAAAACCAGGCTTGCCTGGGTCATCCAGGCCAGGACTTTCTAAACACAAGGCTGCATTTTGAAACAGCCTAGCCCTTTTTCAGAAAAACATACCAACCTGTGCAGGCTTACTGAGTTCTCTATTAAAGCAGGAGGGAGGAGGAGGACCTGGCTCCATGATTCTCCCACTCACTTATATATGAACATTACACCCTACCTCCCATCTTGCATCCTGAGCCTCCAATCCCTGGCTATGGGAAACCCCTTTCTCTCAGCCTCTTGGGTTCAGTGTTCCAGTAGCTTCCACAACCACCAGGGATCTTGTCTTACCCCCTCACTCACTTCCTACTCCCCCCATTTTCAGCCACTCTTGTGGGCCCTGGTGCCCCATAAAATCAGGGTTTCTGTGTGAGTGATTTTTAGTAATTCACTAATCCCCCTTTGTCTGATCAGCTTGGAGCTATCCATTAACAGTCATCACATTTAAGAGAAAATGGAACTTTAATAACTAAGCATACCACCTTAGTGTATGATGAGACACCCCCCCCCCCAATAACCCTCAGGTTATAGTCCTCCCCTACAGCTGTATATTGATATGGCCACAAGACTATTTGTTTGTTTTCTGGGTTTTTTTAAATGGTGGGTTCTGCTAGGAAAAAGGCAGCAGCTCAGAGGGAAAGGAGCTGGCTAGGAAGCAGGGCATGGAAGCAGCTGGGTGTGGGCAGAACTTTTAAAAGTGCTGCAAGCCATATAGACTCCACAAAAGAACTTCAGGTGTGTTCTTTGCAAAGCCCGTTTGTTGCAAAGGAAGTCTGAAAAGGGATGGGGGAAAGTTGGGAGGAAGACCCCAGATCAACAACTGGCAAACAATACTGTGGGCTTTTTCCCACTCACATTGTGCCGGCGTTCTGCCTCCGTTTGTCCCGGCGCTGGGTGTCAATTTCACACCCTTTGCTGCGGCGCGTGTGTTAATACGGGGCTTCGTGCCATTTTCTCCGCACCTTCAGTAAACCGAAAAAACAAGGTTTACCGAAGGCATGGAGAAAATGATGCGAAGCCCCGTATTAACACACACGCAGCAGCAAAGGGTGTGAAATTGACACCCAGTGCCGGGACAAACGGAGGCAGAACGCCGGCACAATGTGAGTGGGAAAAAGCCCTGTGTGTAAGGTTGGGAGAAAACTGATGTAGTTAAACAGCCAAGCTGGAGCAAAAAATCCATGCAGAAATAATAATTGTGTACATGAGGTGTGGACTGGAAGGTTTCCAAATAGCACTGTACAAACATGGGCTGAGGACAGACTGACTAAGGTGGGGGGAATTTCCCCCACGGCGCGGCGTTCGCACACGGCCGGAAGGAAGCCGCCTGCAGCGTTCAGACTGCAGGCGGCTTCCTATGGTGGTGTGTGGACGCCGCGCGGCTCCCCCTCCTGGCGCGCGTTCACACGTGCTCCGGCGGGTGGAATGCGCGCTGCAGCAGCCGGAGCACCACTTTGAAGTGGTGCTCGGCTGCTGTGGGAGGAGCGCGGCGCCAGACATGATGCGTCCGGGCCGCCTCCTCGGGGCAGATGCAGCTGTCTGAACGGCCGCTCTGCCTCCACTTCTGAAGCGGAGGCAGAGCGGCCGAGACTGCCAGTCTGTTCTCAGCCTATAGTCTGTGCGTTGGTGCTCATGCTTGTTAGTCACTACAGAAGGCTCCCCTTTTGAGTGGTAAATTTGTATTGAATTGAGTAATTACCACAGTTGAAGGTTTTGGAAGTTGATAACTGGCTCTAATGGAATTCCACACACAGCCAAAAAGTGAGTGTGTATAACAGCCAGAGGTGCAGACAGAAGTGTCATGCAGCAATGTTGATGATCACCCTCTGCTTCAGTATTCAAAACAAGCAAAAGCCCAAAGATGTCACAAGTTCTAAATTATCAGTATGTACTTGTGGATTGCAGGAAATGCCTGCTTCTTGTTCCTAGAAATCATAGCTTCATTCAGCAGAATGCACAGAAGCCTGGGGAAAAGGTTAATTAATGGTTCTTTCTGCTCTGATCCCTTGCTGTATAATATATGGAATGTAACCTGCCTGTAGGTATGTAATGTATTAAATGTAAGTAGATACTAACAAGTATCCTGTATAGAACTAAGCAAAACTGTAATACTAAAATCGAAACTAAGCAGTAGTTTTCTTTCAACCACATGCAGCCCGGGGTTAGGGATCTCACTCCCTACCTTTGACAGGGTGCCATTGGTGCCATAGCCAGAGGTCAGGAACTTAGGAGTGCTCTTGGATGCCTCCTTAACGATAGAGGCCCAGATAACAGCCACTGCCAAGTTATTCTGTTACCATTTTCAGCTGGTTAGGCAGCTGGTTCCCTTCCTTGAATGCAGAGACTTGGCAACAGTAATCCACACAATAGTCACCTCGAGATTAGACTACTGCAATGTTCTCTACATGAGGCTGCCCTTGTCCCAAATTCAGAAGCTGCATCTGGTGCAGAATGTGGCAGTCAGGCTGTTGTTGGGTCTCTCTCTGCAAGAACACATCCAGGCTGTGCTGAAAGCACTGCACTGGCTGCACAGAGCATACTGAATTTGCTTCAAGGTACTGGTTCTCACCTAGAAAGCCCTACATGGTTAGGGGCCAGCATAACTGAGGGACCACCTTTTCCTACATGTTCCCCAGATTGTTCTGCACGCAGTGACACAAAACCTCCTAGCTCTCCCTGTCCCTAAAGAGGCCAGGCTGGCCATGACCAGGGCTGTGGCGGCTCTGCGCTGGTGGAATGAGCTCTCTGAGGACATCAGGGCCCTGTGGAATTTATTACAAGGTAAAGAAGAAATCTAATAAGTAAATTAGACAGTGGACAAAGATATCACATAGATGAAGCTTTTGAAAATCCCATGACAAACACCTCACTGCATCCAAGGGGGAAAGGACCAAAATAATATTTTGCATGCTGTTCATGGTGGCTGCAAGGTAATGACAGAAGATAGAGTCATTGACAATATTTTAAGGGATTTAAATAGTTTCTCTCATTATTTTCTTCACAGCAGGCTTGAGGGCAAACATTTAGCAGGAAAAATACCGTGGGTTAAATAGAACTAAAGAGGAATTCAAATATATTTTAAAATGTAGTTTTCTCTTGGGCTTTATTCCTGACATTGATTTGCATACTTCTACAAAAAAAAATTTAAATGATATTTTTCAAACTTTTGCAAGGGTTTTGCATGACTTATTTAGTCTTTAACTCCTAGCTCTAGCACTATTAATAACATCAAATATTTGTCTTTGGAACCTTAGCTGACTAGCAAATGAAGAAATGTGTCTTTGCAATATTGGAGCCTTCATTATTAGAACTGCTGTTTTAACTGTTAAAATGTGAGGGCATAGGAGGAGGAAGAAT
The DNA here is from genome assembly GCA_029233225.1 of Lepidodactylus listeri. NCBI lineage: Eukaryota > Metazoa > Chordata > Lepidosauria > Squamata > Gekkonidae > Lepidodactylus > Lepidodactylus listeri. The sequence goes on along the minus strand of JARCFY010000002.1, from coordinate 114,165,932 downwards.
GCTGTGAGAAATAGGGCCATTCAGTCTAATGATGACAAAGTATACAAATTAATGGACAAGATTAATGGATGAGTTAGACAGCAACATAGGTCAAGCATTTTGGATAGGTGGAGCAGATTTCTCATTCCGAGGTTTTGACTCATTAATCATATGGGAAGAGTCTTCACACTTTCTTACTGTGTTCTGTGATGACAACTTTCCCATTAAACAGCAACTGCAGGCCACAAACTGCCTGTTTCATTCCAATTAATATGTGAAATTCAGTCCTTGCCACTTATGGTTGTCAGATTACAATGGTACAATAAAAGCCATAAACAGCAGAATTTTCCTGTTAGACTTAAGGACATAAGACAGGCTATGTTGGATCAGGCCAGTAGCCCATCCAGTTCAACACTGTGTCACACAGTGGCAAAAACCCAGGGGCCATCAGGGAGGTCCACCAGAGGGGCCAGAACTCCAGGAGCCCTCCCACTGTCACCCCCCGAGCACCAAGAATACAGAGCATCACTGCCCCAGACATAAGAATATAAAAGAGGCCATGTTGAATCAGGCCAGTGACTCATCCAGTCCAACACTAGATAGTGTTAGGATAGTGTTAGGATCTAGGCTTCACAAACTCATGTAGCTTTTGCTCTAAGTTTAGTTCGACCACTTCCTTCCTGTCAATAGTACACACATATCCTTTCTTTAGACCCTAGATATAGTTTTATCCCAGTCTAAACTTCTCCTTGGCTTGTTCTTTCTTCAGGCTCATGTCAGTCTGCACTACCCAATGTTTTTCCACTTCCCTGCTTTTCAGGCACTGCCCACATAGTCCCACTTCCTTTAGTCACTCTGTCTCCCGTTGCAGTGAACTCACATACACGGTGTACACTTGGTTTTTCTTTACATGTGCATTCTGTAATTCTCATATTAAATTCTACATATGTACAGTTAAAATGTATGATGGTGTAATGTAGTATGTTCTGTGTAGCAATCAGCCTGCCATGTGCTCCCAGGTAATGGCACCCGCCGCATGGCCAGGGCACATGGTCAGGCAGAGAAGGGAGCTTGAATCTGGAGGAACAATAGATGTCCGGATTCTAAGCCTCCACCAATGTGGGACCTAGGTTCTCCCTGGGGAGCCAATGCGGCCAAAGGCTCCTCCAGAGAACCTATGACAAACATGCACATATGTTAAGCCCCTATCAGCTTCTTTGGGTGCGGCCGGAGGTGTGGCTCCGGCCAGCATATAATGAGGGCCCTGGAGCTCTGGAAGGATGCTTGTTCTGACCATCTACTGGGCATGCTGAATCACTCAATAAAGTCTTCATGATTTCACCGTTCTTGGTCTCCTGAGTCCAGTACTCTTCAGATTTAAATCCTGCATTTATCCAGGTATGGTCCCTTGAGTCATTTGTTAAGTGTTATGTGCACTGGCTCTTTCTTACAAAGAGATGCGTACATGTACAAGCAGGATGTACATGCTTCACTGCTTTGGCCCCACCTGGGTTTCAATCAAGCCTGTTCCATCAAGCAACTCTGTCCAACCAAGACCGATGCCAAGAGGTCCAATGTCTGGCTTTGGGGAGACCTTGAATGGGCTCTGAGCCCACCTACTATAGATCTAATAGAAGAGTATGCTGTTGCATGGGGACCCCAAATTCCTCTGGGTCAGTTCGTGCAACCTTGAGTGACCTGGAGCAGGAGCAGGTGTTTCCAGAGGTCCTTGTAAGTTCCTGGAACTACTTCTCTTTTTTAACAATTTTATTATTTTTTTAATATTAAAACAGTGTCAACACTGTTTCTCTGAAGCTCAAAGATCAGCTTTACTCCTATCCCAGCTATGGAGTCCTAAAAACTGGATTGAGAGGACTATTGGTACTGCTCAAGGCTTGAAGCGAATAAAAGGACCATTTCATCCATTCAGGGTGCCTCCACACTGTGAACCTTCCCATGAAAGATATATCACTGTTAATAACTCACGTCCACTCCAGAAACTTGATTGGGAACTGATGAGATGTGTTAGTTGGGAACCATGACTTCCTCGCTGACTGATGAGGATTAGAATGTTAGATAAATTTAAAGTTAATTCTAATTTAATAATGATCTAGTCAAGTAATTTAATTAATTTAATTAATGCTGTTGTTAGCAGGGTTAGAATATTGACTAATGATTAGGGGGAAGGAATTTGATTATTTAGACTAGGGAACTAATTTTTGTGATTAGTTAGGTTATCAGCTTCTTATTCAAGATTTATTAACGTATGCAGGTGTGATAGCAGTGAAGTGGGATTGGATGAGATTTATCTGTTCTTGTTGTTCCCTGCGCTGAACTTGCTTGCAGGGGAGGGCGGGCTATAAATCAAATAAACAAAATGAAACACCGGGCGCTCCCTCTCTCTCAAAAGTAAATGTTGTGAAGTTTCTCAAGAGCCCCTTCCCGAAGTAGTGCCTCCTTGTCTCAGTTGCAAGTTTTCTTTGCCCTTTTCCTCAACATCCTTTTTCTAACTACCTTTTCCTCAGTCAGCATCCCAGTATGCACACTTCTCCCCTCTGACCTTCTTGTCCCATAGCTTTTCTATATCTCCAGAAAGCTTCTGAATCCTTAGCTACCCGTCCCTATGAGGTTTTAATCCAACACAACTAAACTGGTAATGTTCTTAATCTATTTTTTCAGTTGCCTGAACAACTGCCAGTACAACCTAAACAGAGTTGCACCCTTCTAAGCGAGTTGAAGTCAATGGTTGCTTTGTAAACCAATGTCTCTTCATAAGAGAGATCTACAAAGCTTGGGGGAAGGGGATTCAGACCTTTTAGGGACCAATGGAGGATATATGAGGTATTAAAGAGTTAAAGACTCCTGGGGTTTATTCCAGACACTGATTTGCATACTTCTGAGTGCCCATGGAGAGTTGTATTTCCTATCCTGAGGATACAATTCCAAATATCTTCTGCAGACCCTTTAGAAAGTGGAACCCATCAAATAACAATCAAATCTAGCATTATGGCAGATGGCCATCAGGCACAATGTTTGCCTGGCGTCGTATACATATATCATAATTATAACTACTTACGTAAATGGGGTTGCCTCACAACCATGCTACGAGGTAGGTTAAGCTGAGAGAGAATGACTGGCCCAAGGTCATTCAAGTAAGTGTTATGGCAAGTGAGAATTTGAACTAGGGTCTCCACAGTCTTCCTAGTCTAACCATATCTCCACATGGGCTCTGTAAGTCTTGCTGCAAATCATTTCAAATGGCTGATAAAGTTTCATTTCCCTCTGGAGTTCCCAGAACCACTACCCTCCACGTATTTGTGTATGAAACACTTTGCAAAGTGAGACAGAGGAAAACATTATAAAATTAAATGTGTTTCAACCAAAAAGCCTTCATCAGTATTGGCAATATGCTATACAAAAACATACAGTTTAAAAACATCAACATCCAACACTCTGAATGTTGTCAATCATACTGATGAGCTTCTGACCAAAATGTGTTTGATCTTGGCATGTTTTTTTATGGCAACATATTTTATCTTTAATAGATGTATATTTTGAAAAAGTTTGTGTCAATTGCAGTGTGATTGTAATCTGCATATTATACTTATTTTGAGATTTTGCAGCCAGTTGATTATTGTTTTCTATATAATTGATTATTCATTTTCTGTTGTGAATTTAATGAGGTCAGTTTTCCCATTTGAATTTGGTTTTCTGGTGCACAAAGGACATAAGCTGGTTGTCTAAATTGGTGGTGCTCCAGAATATTTTCTGCGGCATTGTGGCCCAAGAGCAAAATAAAACTGGGTGTGTAGCTGCTTTGGAGAAGGTGTCAGTGTCCGTACCTATTGACCTGGCTATCACCAATAAAATATTACTTTGAAGTTCAGGGCATGGTTTGGATACAGAGACTAGAAATACTAGAGTAACCCATGCCCCTTAGTGTCCAGTATGACTTGGGAAATCCATCAGTCTCTGTATGATCTACCTACAGGATGTGTCCAGCCCTGTTCCCAGCAGCATTTTTTAAAGGTGAGACCAGACATGATGGGTGGTGCATGCTGTATATCTGGTGGTGCAACATCACTGTACTGCACTATTGATACTACACCTATACTTGTTCCCTATTTATAGGATTGTTGCCCTATCCCTTCCCCAGCAAGGGTGAGGCATGGGAGCAGGATTTGTCAGTGGCCCAAAGATTATGAAGCTGGTGGAAATGGGTTTAGATTTGGGTATATTGGAACTGAAAAATATCAGTATTCCCGATCTGCGGGGATCCCAATACTGGTATGGTATTCAGATCCAGATTTTATTCAGGAATCCAAATTTATGTGGCTCCATTATAGCCTCTAGAGAAGTTATCTGGGGGCTTGGGGGCTATTTATTATGCTAGAGGGACCAAATTTGCAGCAGAGCTGCTGGTGTTTCTCTACAGAAGAACTGCTAAGTTTCAAAAAGATTAGATCAGGGGGTCCAGTTCTGTGGGTTCCCAAAGAAGGTGCCCCCATCCATCCTCCATCATTTACAATGGGGGAGGGGAAAAACAGCCTTCCCCCCCTCCAGGGGGGCAACCTGCAGCAACCACTGGTCAACGCCTCCCATGCCAGGAACCAACACAAGCTCAACAGAACAAAACCAGAACCCAGGATTACCAGCAGAACCACAAGTCAGTGTGGCAAGCCCAACAGAACTAATGCCAAATCAGAGGATCCCAGAACAAAATCAAGTAGGGGGCATTCTTGCAAGCCCCAGAACCAATATGAACCAATAGAGAAGCCCAGCAGAACCCAGGGCCAATATGGTAGTGCAAGCCCAGCAGAACCAATATCTAACCAGAGAATCTCAGTAAGGGCTTTTTTTTTTTTTGCAGAACCAAGGACACTACACAGATGCCCAACAGAACAATCTGAAGCACAGGGGGGCACTTTTGCAAGCCCAGCAGAACCAAGGGGAATACACAGAAGTCCAGCAAAATGATCTTCAGTATATGCTTCCCATGTGCATAAGAGGGAGAGGGGTTTTAAAAGCCAAGCAAAATGAGGGCAAATCTGGGAGGCCAGGAGCACAAATTCAAGCGGGGAAGGGGACTTTTGAAATCAAGCAATTGTTGTTGTTGTTTGCAGTGTCAAGGGCAATCCACAGAAGTCCAGCACAATAAACTTTTTAAAGCCCAGCAGAACCAATGGCAGTCTACTGACAAACATATACTTCCCCAAGGAAGGGCTCAAAAAGTGAGAGGGAAGGGGTTTTGTGTTCACTCTGATCCTTCCCTCTCAGCGGTCTGCACATCATCACTGGCTCAGAGAAGGAGACTTAAATGCTGCAGCTGCCCTTCATCACTGGCTCTCCTTTTCCCATCTCCCACTAAGAAAAACATTACACACATACAGATTAGCTTCTTGTTTATGGCTCTCCTGTGGGTTCTGCTGGTTTCTATTAGACACACAAATGCCTATCCCAATGTATCCCTTTCATCTCCAACAAGATGAAGAACAGTTTTGGTGCAGCCAGTATTGCAGAATGAGGACTGCAGACAGCTGGGTACATTCTGACATTCTTCTGCACCCCTGAGGATTTTGCATCATAAGAACATAAGAACATAACAGAAGCTAATGTTGGATCAGGCCAATGGCCCATCCAGTCCAACACTCTGTCACACAGTGGCCAAAAATACCAGGTGCCATCAAGAGGTCCACCAGTGGGGCCAGGACACTAGAAGCCCTCCCACTGTTGCCCCCCCAAGCACCAAGAATACAGTGCATCACTTGCCTCAAACTGAGAGTTCCTATCTATACCTTATGGCTAATAGCTACTGATGGACCTCTGCTCCATAAGTTTATCTAATTCTCTCTTGAAGCTGTCCATGCTTGTAGCCGCCACCACCTCCTGTGGCAGTGAATTCCATGTGTTAATCACTCTTTGGGTGAAGAAGTAATTCCTTTTATCTGTTCTAACCCAACTGCTCAGCAATTTCATTGAGTGCTCCCAAGTTCTTGTATTGTGAGAAAGGGAGAAAAGTACTTTTTTCTCTACCTGCTCTATCCCATGCATAATCTTATAAACCTCGATCATGTCACCCCTCAGCTGTCATTTCTCCAAGCTAAAGAGCCCCAAGTGCTTCAACCTTTTTTCATAGGGAAAGGGTTTCAACCCTTTTATAATTCTAGTTGCCCTTTTCTGCACTTTTTCCAATGCTATAATATCTTTTTTGAGGTGTGACAACAAGAACTATACACAGTGCTCCAAATGAGATTGCACCATTGATTTATACAGGGGCATTATGATACTGGCTGATTTGTTTTCAGTTCCCTTTTAGCATAGCATTGGCCTTTTTCATCGCAGTCACACACTGTCTTGACATTTTCATTGAGTTATCTACTATGACTCCAAGATCTCTCTCTTGGTCAGTCTCCACCAGTTCGGACCCCATCAACGTGTAATTATAGTTAGGACTTTTGGCCCCAATGTGCATCACTTTGCACTTGGTCACATTGAACCCCATTTGCCATGTTGATGCCCACTTGCCCATCCTTGACAGAACCTTTAGAGTGCCTCACAATCCTCCCTGGTTCTCACTACCCTGAACAACTTTGTGTCATCTGCAAATTTAACCACTTCTCTGCTTACTTCCAACTCCAAATCATTAATAAACAAGTTAAAAAGCATCGGACCGAGTACTGATCCCTGCGGTCCCCCACTGCTTACCTCCCTCCACTGAGAAAATTGCCCATTTATACTCACTCTCTGTTTCCTTTTAATTAGCCAGTTTTTTGATCCACAAAAGGAGCCTTTTATCCCATGACTATTGAGCTTACTTAGGAGCCTTTGATGAGGAAGCTTTCTGGAAGTCAAGGTAAACAACATCTATTGTGTCCCCCTTGTTCACACATTTGTTCACTCCCTCAAAGAACACTAACAGGTTAGTGAGACAAGATCTTCCCTTACAGAACCCATGCTGAGTCTTTCTCAAGAGATTTTTTTCATCAATGTGCCTACTAATTTTTTCCTTAATAACAGTTTTCCCCAACTTACCCGGTATCGACGTCAGACTGACTGGCCTGTAATTTCCCAGATCTCTACTGGAACACTTTTTAAAGATGGGAGTGACATTAGCTACCTTCCAGTTCTCAGGAATGGAGGCAGATTTTAATGAAAGATTACATATTTTTGTCAGGAGATCCACAAGCTTACATTTGAGTTCTTTCAGAACTCTTGGATGTATGTCATCCGGGCCTGGTGATTTATTAGTTTTAAAGTTGTCTATCAGTGGTATGACCTCCTCTCTCATCTCCTCAATCTGACTCAGCTCTTTCAAAACCCCTCTCAAAATCAGTGGTTCTGGAGTGGGCAAGAACTTCTCATCTTCCACAGTGAAGACAGAGGCAAAAAATGCTTCTCAGCCATTTCCGTATCATCCTTCAGTACTCCTTTTTCCCCTTGGTCATCCAAGGGCCCCACTGCCTCCCTGGCTGTTTTCCTACTTCTAATGTAAAGTTTTATTGTTGGTCTTTATGTTTTTTTGCTATATGCTCCTCATATTCCCTTTTTGCCTGCCTGATCGCAGACTTGCATTTTAGTTGCCACAGCCTGTGTTCCCTTTTATCAACCACTGAGACTAGCTTTCCACCACTAAAAGGAATCCTTCTTACCTTTTACAGCTTCCATTACTTTGTTAAACATGCAGGCTTTTTTCTATACCTATTTGTGCCTTTCCTAACCTGTGGTATATATTTTTTCTGAGCTTCAAGGATTGTAATTTTAAATAGTATCCAAGCTTCCCCAATGGTTTTGACCCTTTCTACTTTTCCTTTCAGTTTCTTCCTCACATGTCCCCTCATAACAGAGAAGTTACCCCTTTTAAAGTTAGAAGTGGTTGTGTCAGTCTTTGGGGGCAACTCCCTATTTATACAAATGTTGAATTCAATAACATTATGGTCACTGTTCCCAAGCAGTACAATCACTTTTACATCTCTCACCAGGTCTTGGGGCCAAATCCAGGATTGCCTCTCCTCTGGTAGGTTGTGTGACCATTTGCTCCATAGCACAGTCATTGAGAGTGTCTAAAAACTTAATCTCTTTTTCCCAACTTGAACACATATTGACCCAATCAATGTGTGGGTAGTTAAAGTCACCTATTACAACATAATTATTTCATCTGGCCACTATCTTTAATTCAGTCATCATTTTATAATCTTCCTCTATCTTTTGATTGGGTGGACGATAACAAACTGCCAGTGTTAAGCTTCCTTTTGGGCCCACTAACTCAACCCATAGAATTTCCAGAAGTGAATCCAATTCTCTTACCCCGTCAATCTTACTGGACTGTATACCTTCTCTGACATACAGAGCCACCCCACCTCCAACCCTTCCCCCCATCCTTCTGATATAATTTATAACCAAGAATCACCATATCCCACTGATTTTTTTCATCCCACCAAGTTTCTGAAATACCCACATTGTCTGTTTTCCCTCGACATCAGAGAGTTAACAATCAAGAAAACCACAACCCCAAAGAGCATGAACAAACAGAATAAAAAAGGTTGTGAAAAACGCTACTATAATATAATAATAAATAACAAAAATGTGACACAATCAAGACCATAAATTCAGTTCCTTCAACAAGGTTTTCACAAGATCAAGGTTTTCACAAGATGACAAGGTTTTCTAGAATAAAATATCTCATTGCATCCATCGTGGACTTCATCCGAACAGGAATATTTGATGTGTTGCATGATGCATACATAAGGGCACAATTATCAAAACATCATCAGCCGAATAGTACTGTACTCAATAATGGTCAAAACATTTCCAATGAAGGCTATAATGATTTTATCTCGGACACTTCTAGCATTAGTATATACACATCTGTAGTTTCCCATACATGTCAAGCCCACAATCTTCCTCCTGCTTCCTCGAGACATTGCCAGGCAGTCCCTATCATTACCTACAGTCTCAGTGGACAATTCTAATCCATTTCCTTGTAGAAAAGTAACAGCTACCACTTCATCTCTTTGAGATGAGCCATCCCAAACCACAGACTTTTCATCTTCTGTCGGCTTTCTCCCAATATTCAGTTTAAAAAGTGCTCTGTCACCTTTTTGATTTTAAGCGCCAGCCCTCAGTATGTGAATCAGCCCTCAGTATGTGGAGCTCTGAATCTTCAAGTTATCAAAAAAAATTCTTTCCAATAGCTAAACTTTCTTAACAGATGGCATTTTCAAGACTATTTTAAGATTCCAAAAAAGGTTCTTCGTAGTGTAACTTTTTTGTTCCCCAGAGATTGAAGTGACCTTTTTTTAATGCCATGAAAAAAAGAAATCCATATTTTCTTCAGCCAATACTTCTTAGCTAATCCAGCAATTAACAAGAAAACAAAGAATGCCTCCTGCAGAGTCCTTTGCTTTCTTTTAACTTCATACCTCTACCACTGGAGACATTATACCAATGTGAGAATTTGGCAAGTATTATGTAGCCAAAGACTGAAGTATTTCGATCCTGTATGTGAGTGTGTGTGTATTTATTGTGTATAATCATGCCCATGAACAATCACCCGGCTGTTAGATACGAATGCTGACTCTTTTGCTGTATAACTAGCCTTTCTTCTCAGCTGATAATACTGCTGTGTGGCTTTATGATTACAGAAAGCCAACAGTTTTTCAGCTTAGGGGAGAAATCCCATAAAGTTTATATAGCTCAGAATACTTCAGTCATTTTCCATATTAAATAGATCGCATTAATTTGGAAAAAAAGGACCTAAAATGTTTGATCATCAACACCCTAAGCTTAGCTCCATTATAGCACATGTTGCCATTTCAAACAATTAAAAGAAATGAAGTGCCAATCCCTGTTATTTCCATATAAATACAGTTATTAAGAATTCATTTGCCAATTTCACTTCAAAGAGATTCATAACAGTAGGGTGGAATGGTTAAATGGTTGTTTAAAATATTAATTTCTTTTTATTCTTATAGAAATAATAATCATTAATAGATGCCTACTATTCACAAGGAAGGGTCATGACCTGAACATGATTAAAATGTTATCCTACATTTATGTGTTCATTTTAAAAAAAAGTTTTAAAAACAGGGCAGGGCTATTTTGGGGCAGGAACGCACAGGAACGGAGTTCCAGCTGGCTTTCAAGTTGGCCACACATACAGCTTCCCCCTCCCAGGTTCCCCAGGCACCTCACAAGCTGCAGGGCACCTAGGGAAGCCAAGCCGATCCAGGGAGGGAAGGCAGTTTAAACTGCCTCACCTCCTTGGGTTCCCCAGGTGCCAGAAACTGCCTTCCTTCCCTCGGATTCCCCATGCACCCCGCAAGCCATGGGGCACCTGGGGAAGTCGATCCTGGGGGGGAGCTGTGCTGTCAGGGGTGTGGCCTAATATGCTAATGAGTTTCTGCTGTTGGGTATGGCCTATTACGCTAATGAGTTCCTACTGGGTTTTTTCTACAAAAAAAGCCCTATTAAAAATATTGTTCATATGAGAAGAAGAAGAAGAAGAGGAGATTGGATTTATACCCCGCCCTTCACTTGAAGTCTCAGAGCGGCTTACAAACTCCTTTCCCTTCCCCTCCCCACAACAGACACCCTGTGAGGTAGGTGGGGCTGAGAGAGCTCTTTCCCAAGCTGTCCTTGAGAGAACAGCTGGTACAGAGCTATGGCTTGCCCAAGGTCATCCAGCCAGGTGCAAGTGGAGGAGTGGGGAATCAAACCTGGTTCTCCCAGATTAGAGTCCGCGCACTTAACCACTGCACCAAACTGGCTCTCAGTTTGTGAAAGAGTACCAACAATGTTTGTGAAAGAGTACCAGCAATGGCTAGTGATTTCTATAGACCATTCTGAACTATCACATCATTCCCAGGATGTCCTGTGCCAGTTGTTAGAGTCTGTCTTTCTTCTGAGAAGAGATTGTTATTCCAGCTGAATTGTACCACGGTTTGATACTGTGGTTTTATATGAACAAAATGTGTGCCAGAATCTTCTTAAAAAGAAATATGTAGGTCGGTATGTGCTTAAGTCATGCAACTGAAGGAAATAAAGTGCTGTAATATTTTTAATTTCACTTAACAAATTTAGTTTCAAAAAATTATTATGCAAGAAGATATAGGATATTCTTTATAACTATTACAAACAACTCTGATTCTTGTCAAGAAGAATATTTTTGGCAGCCATTATTTGCCACTGGATCCTAGAAGGGCTACATGACACATGAGCTGGGGTTTAAGAAGGCAACATTTTACTGAAATAACTGCAGCGAAGCTCAATTAAACTCCTGTTAACTTACAGGCTTATGAGGAGAAGAGGGTAAAAGTAGCCTAATTAAGATTGTCAAGATAAGATAGAAAGCAGCTGTCTGGATAATGTGTCCCAAATGCAGCTTTCCACATAAACGTGTCCATTGGTCCTTCACTCTGGCAAGAGGTGAGACAGGGGAGGTACAGCCTCACAGACAGTGACTATGTGGAATGCTCAAGTGCCAAGAATCTGTGACAGTCCACTCTGTGCTATGTCAGACCTACAGAGCAAGCCCTGCTAATATCCTTGCAAGCATCCTGCCCCAAGCTGAGGGTTCTGCTAGAAGTGGAGGACTGGAGCTACAAATTTTAGAAGGCTACATAACTTTTGGAACCCAAGGAGATGAGTGAAGCACCTCTTCCTCCAAAACAAGGCAGTTGGTGTGAGCTCAGGACCACCTTGCAAGACAATTACAGTTTCCAGTCTTTCTAGCAGCATTTTAATATGTATTGAAGAATGTCAGCAGATCTGTTCTGGACTTCTGGGAGTTCACTGCAATTGAAAATAAGGCACATTAACAGAAATAACATGCTGTAATTCACTTGATGAAGTCTGGCATGTAACAAAAAATGAAATGTAGTTCCTCACCAGGCTAAAATCTGTCCGTTCATCAATCTATCCCTCTTTTCTTCACAAAAAATACCAGTGGCAGACAGGTTGTAATTCTCAGGTTATTTATACCAGAGAATTCCCATTAGAGATCAGGCAACTGCTCCAGAATAAGTGCTTTGAGGATTGTAGCCAGAAGTTGTCCATCAGTCTCAGATTGGTGAGCACAAACTGAGTAAGAACCCTGAGTGGGCCTAAATTTTTAATTCCAAAACTGAGCCAAATGTTCTATTTGGTATCACATGGTCTTGGATCTACTACATCTGTGCTATCATTTGTAAGCTTTTATGTTCTTAATTCTAATGACCTTTTGTTTTATTAAAAAGGTTTCCTTATCTAGAGGGGATGGTTTAGTGAACTAAGCATGAAGTTTGAAATATAGTAACTCCCTGGGTTCAGAGTTTCAAATCCTGTCATGGCCAACCCTCCAATGTGTCAGTGAAAATAATGAATGTTGTTAGTATATCTTGTACATTTGCCAGCATTTCTGTTGCTGGCTGCTTTCCTATCTATGAAACAACTAAAACTTTGTTGGGTCTGTGCAATTATATGGATGACTTCGTGCTCTTCCATTATCAGTGTATTTCTTTAGTGGTATATTTGCTTCAAAAATGGGTTATTGTATTTATTTTCAAATGTGTTGCCTTTCAACTATGTATTCAGAATAGCTAACAACAGATGATGGACAAATTAACAAAAACTGTTGTGAAGTAGGGGTGAGTGTGAACCACATTTTTGTGGTTCAGTTCATGGCTTGTGGTTGAACCACGAACCAAAACATGGACCCACATGAACCATGATGCTGGTTCATGAACCGACCCAGTTTGTATCAGTTTGTGAGCCATTTAAAGTTTAAACCCCTGCTCCCTGAAGCTTTTTGTGGGGAGCAGAAAGCAGAGGTTTCCAAATAGCTGAGCGGTGGTCCCCACTGCTCAGAGCCATTCCAACCCCTGTTTTCTGCTCTCTGTTGCTTTTTACCCCTTAGCTGTTTGAAAACTCCTGCTTTCTGCTCCCCACAGCTTTTCATAGGGAGCATAAAACAGTGTTTAAATGACTCTGAGCCATTTAAACCAAACAGCTCAATGACAAGGAGGTCCTCGCTGCTCAACTGTTTTTTGTGAAGAGCAGAAATCAGGGTAAACCGCTGCTTTCTGCTCTTCATGAACCACCATAAACCACCAACAACTGCACCAAAAGTCATGGAAGTTAATGGTGGTTCTTCAGTTCACAAACATCACTTCATGAACCACAAACCAGCCAAAATTCATGATGAACTTTAGTTTGTCAGCCAGTTCTTGCCCATCCCTGTTGTGAAGTAATCCCCAAACATAACCAATGCAGAAAACCACATATTAACTACAAAGCCAACAAGTAGGTTAAAACTGGCAATTAATATTATCTACTATATTTGGAAGTGATCCTTCAGGTTGATATTTAGAAGTAAGAACACATGAAGCTGTCTTATACTGAATCAGACCATCTGTCCATCAAAGTCCATATTGTCTACTCAGACCGGCAGCAGCTCTCCAGGGTCTCAAGATGAGGTATTTCACATCACCTCTTGACTGGACCTATAACTAGAGGTGCTGGGGATTGAACCTGGGACCTTCTGCGTGCAAAGCAGAGGCTCTTCCACCAAGCCACAGCCCATCCCTGATTTTATTATTCACATTTTAGGTTATACAATAATAAATCATACAAAAATCATAACAGAGAGAAAAATAGGAGCCCAGCTGGGAAAGATCTGTGGTCCATACTGTCCTTTTTCCACAGCGACCATCAAGAGGAAAGGGTTTACAATACAATAATCAGCAGAATTATATCCTTCTAGGTCCATCAAAGTGACTGGGATTAGAGAAGAAGAAGAAGAAGAAGAGATTGGATTTATATCCCGCCCTTCACTCACTTAAGAGTCTCAGAGCGGCTTACAAACTCCTTTCCCCTCCCCTCCCCACAACAGACACCCTGTGAGGTAGGTGGGGCTGAGAGAACTCTTTCCCAAGCTGTCCTTGAGGGAACAGCTGGCACAGAGCTATGGTTTGCTCAAGGTCATCCAGCCAGGTGCAAGTGGAGGAGTGGGGAATCAAACCCGGTTCTCCCAGATTAGAGTCCGCGCACTTAACCACTACACCAAACTGGCTCTCTTAGAAAGATATAACTCTGCTTAGGACTGCATTGCCAATGATCTAAGCGTGAAGTTTGCCCTTAATTTTTTCTGCCCTGGCAGGCATACATAAAATTATACATGGGGTTTAAAAAAAAACTTTAAAAAAATTATGCATGGGGTAGAGAAAGTGGATAAAGGGGTCTTTTTCTGCCTCTCCCATAATATGAGAATTTGGGGCAACCCAGTGAAATTGGTAGGAAACAAGTTCCGAACAGACAAAAGAAAATATTCCTTCACTCAATAAGTAATTAAACTGTGGAATTTACTGCCATGGGATGAAATGATGTCCATGAGCTTGGATAGCCTTAAAAGAGGATTGCACAGATTAATGGAGCAGATATCCATCAGTGTCTATCACCCATGGTGACTGAAGGGAGTCTCCATATCTGGAGGCAACAAACCTCTGAATACCACTTCTTGAAGGCAGCAATAGGGGAAGGCGTCATCCTCTGTGCCGTGTTTGCTCTCCATGGCAACTGTTGAGCATTGTATGGGACAGAATCCTGAACTAGATGGACCACTGATCTGATTCAGCAGGCTCTTCTATGTCTAAGCCTTACATTGCTGCCCCATATCAACTGCATTCAAAGGTACACTGCCTCTGAATATGTATGTCCCACTTAGTCATTGATTTATCCTCCATGTATTTGGCATTTAATGTTGCCAAATCCTTGCATCAATATTTGTGGAAAGGATATGCGGAATAAGAGCAGGGAATGTAAGCTGGGTGTGGCTTATGTAAAACTGTATGACACAATTTTTTTGTACTCCTGAGTTATTTTTTTCCTCCTCACCCTGCAGATTTTTATTACCCTTATTGTATGTGTGAGAAATAAAACAATTCTTTCCCTATAGAATGAAATAATTATTTCATTCAAAAAATATCATGAACTATTGTCTTTCACCAAATAGTCTTGGAAAACATTTTAATGTTTATGAGAATGAGCTAATATAAGTAAATCATTAGAATTTGAATTCCAAGGTTATGAGAACAAAATAGACATGACTGGTGTGGCAATTTCACATAATAGAGTAACATACTGTTGTTCTAGAACTAAAATAATATAATAGAATGATCAGAAAATTGATCCCTTATGTTCAAAGCAATTCTGTAGCCTTTCAACAAGTTGAGATCTTAGTTACAAAGGAATGGAATGATTATTTATTCAGCTAATAGAAAGATAAATTGGATTTCATTTTATAAAAAAGCAAAATTAGTTGGCTTGTGAGGATTAAATGAAAATGCCTTGGCTAAATTTTTAAATGCTTTTTTCTAAATTATCCATTTATAGCACAACAAATGCTGTGATTGTTGTTAATTTGTTACATGTGATCCAAAATGCTTCTCTCAAAGAAGCTCTTCTGTTGTAGGAATGGAAAATTCTTTCCTGAACAGGTATCATTCATTTCCACACAGCTCAGGACACTGTCAGGAAGGTGGCTGAACAAGTGACGTAGGTAGCTATTGGATGGTTCCGATCTTATACCTAGAGATGGGTGAGCACTGTTTTGCTTGGGTTGCAATTCATTTGGAAATTGTGGATGGCATTCTTGAATACTCATTAAAATACTTGCTTCACTACTAACCAACCTCATATTTGCACTGCCATGTGAGAGCCATGATTTATATCCAGTACAAAGGCACATGGCTCCCCTCCCCCAGCCTAACACAGTCAAAAGATCCTGGGGGAAAGAAACTCATAAAATGTGCTTTGCTCCCAGGGCTATTTTTGGGCAGGAACACACAGGAATGGAGTTCCGGCTGGCTTCCAAGTTGGCCACGCCTACAGCCTCCCCCCCCCCCCCGGTTCCCCAGGTGCCTCACAAGCTGCGAGGCACCTGGGGAAGCCAAGCTGATCCAGAGAGGGAAGGCAGTTTAAACTGCCTCCCCTCCTCGGGTTCCCCAGGCACCCCACAACTGCGGGGCACCTGCGGAAGCCGATCCAGAAACTGCCTTCCTTCCCACAGATTCCCCATGCGCCCTGCAAGCTGTGGGGCACCTGGGGAAGCCAACCCTGGGAGGAAGCTGTGCTGTCAGAGGTGTGGCCTAATATGCTAATTAGTTTCTGCTGTTGGGTGTGGCCTATTA
Organism: Lepidodactylus listeri; assembly: GCA_029233225.1. Classification (NCBI taxonomy): domain Eukaryota; kingdom Metazoa; phylum Chordata; class Lepidosauria; order Squamata; family Gekkonidae; genus Lepidodactylus; species Lepidodactylus listeri. The sequence goes on along the minus strand of JARCFY010000002.1, from coordinate 114,149,790 downwards.
TGCTAATAGGTTCCTGCTGGGCTTTTTCTACAAAAAAGCGCTGTTTGCTCATATTTATGTATTTACTTTATTTATATCCCACCTTTCTCCCCAGTGGGAACCCAAAGCTGCTTATATTGTTCTCTCCTCCATTTTATCATTGTAACAACCTGGTGAGATAGGTTGGGCTGAGAGTGTGTGATGACCCAAGGATATCTAGCATGCTTCTATGGCAGAATGGCAATTTGAACAGGGTCTCCCAAATTTTGATTGTCAGGATTTTAACCCCCGGCTCTCAATGGCAACTACTAGAGTTGCTTCACCACTCAAGCAGACACTTGTCATAGCAAACTAGTGTGGATGTGCCAGTGTGGGAAAAAGTGATTGTGTGATGGACCTGCTCCAGTGCGACTGCTGACAGGAGTTCAAGGCTGGCTGCAGAAGTGCTTCCATGGACCCCTAGCAGCAGTCGCACTGGAGAAGTGCTTCCTACAAATTACCTTGGACTCAGTGTAAGCAGCACAAGAGGGGCTCATTCTCTCATGCTGAAAAATCCACACCTCCATGGATGGATGATTCCAGGTAGGTGGTACCAGAGAAGATGAGCTATTCCTTTCATGTCACTTGGGTGGATTTCTATTCATGGAAGACTATGTTAATTCACAGAAGATTGCTCTGAGAACAGATCCAACTCTTACAGGCTGGGTCAGGTGCAAATTTCTGCTTGTGCTAGAGCTCTTGTACAAATGGAAACACAAGGAAAAGACCATTGTAGCACTAAGTCAAGCTTATTGTGTCCCCTGTTGTGCAAGATATTGTGCAACCAATGTCTTGGTACTATAATATATAGGAAGGAAAGCACAGTTTATTCGGCTTTAAGATGTGGACAGGAACCTTGGAAGTTCAAGGCTTACCACCTGCTTCTATGACCCTTACCCTTCTTGGTTACTTAAATCTTCCAGGGAAGGGGTGAGGACTGGCTGGCTGTTTTCAAGAGGTAGTGGATGCTTTCTTTAGAGAGAAGGTGGTCATCCCAGTTTTGATACAGGCTGAGGTGTGCCCACTTTTTAAAAAGCCTACCCTTGACCCAGGGGTTGCAGTGGCTCAAGTGGTTAAGATACTGAACTGCAGACTGGAAGGTTGATAGTTCAGCAGTTCAAGACCTGAGTGCTGCATGACGGAGTAAGCTCCCGTCTCTGGTCCCAGCTCCTGCCAACATAGCAATTCGAAAGCAAGAAATTGCAAGTAGATAAATAGGTACCACTTCAGTGGGTAGGTAACAGTGTTACGTGCACCTCGGCATCTAGTCATGCTGGCCACATGACTACGGAAATATCTTTGGACAGTGCTGGCTCTTTGGCTTGGAAACGGAGATGAGCACCACATCCCTAGAGTGGCTTTCACGCAAGGGAAACCTTTACCTTTAACTACCCTTGACCCAGGGGATCTCAATTATTATCAACCAGTCTCAAATGTTCTGTTCTTGAGCAGGTTAATTGAATGGGTGGTGGCTGGACAACTTCAAGCATTCCTGGATAAGGCAAATTGTTTAGACCCTCCCAACCTGGGTTTAGGTCTGGTTCTAGGGTTGAAACATCCTTGGTAACCCTGGTAGATAACTTGCACCAGGAGACAGACAGAGGGAGTGCAACTGTGTTGATTCTCCTGGACCTCTCAACTGTTTTCAGTACCATTAATCATGCTATCCTTCTGGACTGCCTATCTGGATTGGAATTAGGAGGCACCACTCTGCTGTGGTTCTGGTCCTACCTGTAGGGTAGGTTTTAAAATGTGGTGCTGGGGGGGAGGTTTGATGTTCACCCACTTGGCTGTTAGCCTATGTTCTTCAAGATTTCACCTTGTCCCCTATGCTCTTTAACATCTATCTGAAACTGCTGGGTGAGATCATTCAGAGATTTGGGCTGGGTTGTCACCAATATGCAGATGATACTCCCAGGGAGGCTGCCTAAACCATGAACCAGTACCTGAAGGCAGTTTTGGAGAGGATGCGGGCTAATAAACTCCAGCTTAATCCTGACAAGACAAAAGTGTTACTGGTGGGCAGAAGGCCTGATCATCAATTTAAGATGTCACTTATTCTGGTTGGGGTTGCATTCCCCTTGAAGGAACAGGATCTTGGATGCAGGCATACTATTTGATAAGCACATGGCACCTGTGGCCAAGAATGCCTTTTACCAGCTTCAACTGTGTCCTTTCCTGTGCAGCAAATCTGTGCATGCCCACAGATTAGATTACTGCAATGCATTCTGAATGATGCTGCCCTCAAAAAGTTTTCAGAAACTTCAACTGGTACAGAATGCTGCAGCCAGGATGTTGACTGGAGTGGGTCTTAGGTGTTGGAAATGGAGGAGTATACACTGTCCCCTGCTTCAGTCTTCAGAAACTGCACCATAGAGAGGTCAGGACACACAGGCTGTGATCATACACACAATTAGACCCAACATAGATGCGATTGCTGGGTGGATTTAAAGGGCACAGTCAGACAACAACATCTGGGAAGTGCCCCAAAGCCATTGGCAACCTGTTCTGCTCTGCCACAGAAGCGGAGTTAAAAGACACAAAGGAAATCCAGTAGTAAACAGGTTGCGACAGGCCACAGATGGACTTTCCCATGTCTGATCACTCCAGCACACTCTCATGGTGTTGGGATGGTCTGATCAAGCCATCCCGACTCTGTGCCATTGTTTTTCCCCCCCTTCGCAGTATGTGCATCATTGCAAATTCCATATGGAGCCCTCGATGCGGAGCTGCGATTCATCAATCCCTCGTTTAAGCGCATGGGGGGAAGTGGGACAAAAAAACCCCGACTCATCCACAGTTGTGTCTGATCACACACTGACGGACTGCACCCACAGCTTCAAAGGGAGATGTGATCATGCAACTGCGGGTCAAATTCCTCCAGAGGAAATAGCCTTTCCCCCTCCACATTTTTTCTGGTGTGTGTGACCACAACCACAGCATCCTTTCCTTCCTGCTATCTGATACTCTCCTTTGAAGTAAAATGCTATTCTTGGGGACAAGACTTCCTTCCTTCCAGCTTGACATCTTCTCTCTCACACACACAAAGAAGGAGAACACACTCTTCATCTTTGTCACCACAGATGCAGGACAGGCATTCTCCATCCGCATCCATCTAGTTAGTTATATTAGTCTACCACTGTCTCTCAGTCTGCACTACTTAGAATGTAATTCTTTGAATAAAGGATTCTTATTAGTTTGAAACTGGCAAGTGGCTCCATGTAACTCTGTATGTTTGCTGCATGGTACTCAGAAGCTACTGCTGTGTGTAGTCTAGTGCACTCTGCTACGTATAAGAGAATCCTGGCTGAACCAACCCAGTGAATCTAACATTAGGGACCATATCACTCCAGTCTGGGCCTATCTACACTGGCTTCCATTTTATTTCCAGGAACAATTCAAGCTGCTGATCCTGACCTTCAGGTCCCTATATGGTTTGGGACCAACATACCTGAAAGACCGCCTAATCCCTTATGAATCTGCCCAACCATTACAGTCATCTTCAGAGGCCTTGCTTCACATGCCTCTGCCTTCTGAGATCAGATGAGTGGCATCCCAGGAGAGGGCCTTCTCAGTCACAGCACCAAAGCTCCAGGGATATTCACTGTGGATGAAGACTTTTTTGTTTGGGATTCCCTCAATGATCCCTCCTTCCTAACTGATGTTTTTATGTTATGTACATATTTTAACTGTTGTGTGTGTATTTTAACTCTGTTTTTAATGCTTTTAAAATGGTCTTAATAATGTGTGTTTGGGAGGGGGGTTATTTTAATGTTTTTATTATGTAATTCTATCCTTTTTGTTTTAAATTGTTAGGATCTTGGTGGCTCTTGTAAGGACAGAAAGACAGAAAGGGCAGAAATTTTGTTAGTAACAATAATAATAAATGCCATGCACCCTCTTACACAAGTGGAACAGATAGGTCTGTTTATGTTTCTGCTTGCTCATCCCTGGATCTACGCCTATGTATGGAATTGAAATGAATGACACCAGATCCACATCTGAGTTAAATGGAAATGTTTGTATCGAAGATGGATTTCATAAGAAATTAAGAAGACTCCTGTGGGGCAGGTTGAGTCCATCCTCTTCCTGCAGGATCACACCAAGAGGCTTCTAGTCTAGCTGCCTGTTTCCAATGGTAGCCAGCTGGATGCTCCCAGAAGCTCACAAGCCAAGCATGGAAGGAACAGCCACCCCCATTTTTTTGCTTCTGAGCAACTAGTATGCAGAGGTACATTGCCTGTTTATATATATAAACAGATCTGACATTCTTTCACACATAGGTTTCAGATTTCACAGTGCTCCAATTTTACACAAACTTGGCATAACTTCATAGTGCCAGAATGTTGACAAAGCAGTGTATGCGGATTAAAAACAGGCTGATATCCACTTTATAGAACAACTGTTTCCCAGTGAAATGCTGCACACCTTTAATCATCTATGCAAAGGGAAAGGAAAGGAGCTTTAGCAAATGACCTGTAGATAGCACCCTTATAGATACCACTCCTTGAAACAAACACATCTGCTGTCTTCTTGCAGCTAACAGAGAAAACTAGTGATAGTATGAGAAACACATTGGCTGCATGCCCACCAAGCCAGTCTGTCATATGAGCCAGCAATCTGCTAGGACTCTGATGTCCACTGACGTAAATGCAACAGTCCATGTGTATGTAGGAATGCCATGTGTGCACTGGAAATATGTTACTGTCAGCTATGGGATTCCTTCTTCAAGCCTACAGTGCTAATCTCTTTGATGGAATCATACTAAAATCAAAATTTAAAAAAACAAACAAAAACTAATTGATCCCTGATGGATCTCTGTCTCTTTAGTGCATTGGAGAATTGCATTTGGGGAGAAACCTTATAACAAATCGGGGTAGATTGCTTCTCTGTAGCAAGCAATCTATTACATTTGAGCTCCATTCTTTATGCTGGGTATCATCTCTAGTAGCGAAATTACTAGAAACAAGCATTGCAAGCTGCATGAAATATGTGGCTTTTGAATGTAAGGACATTATTCATGCGGAGAGGCAGATCAAGACACAGTAAAAAAAATGAAACCATATGGGCAGCAAATAAAAAACAGCTTCTTTTCCCCCATCAATGAATACATACCACTCTTGAAATATTACTTTGGTTTGGTTGTTGCTCTTCTTATCTGTCATAAATGTGATAGAAAGAGGCAGAAAGAGGTGATCATTCTTTTGCTAAGAAGTTTACAAATACTGAACACAGTGCCTAAAGCCATTTTTATTTGAAAACAAATACTATCCAAGCTGTACAGCTTCTGCTAACTATGCACCCAACTTGGCATCTTCTCTTAGATTCCATTGACAAAAACTGCATATGAATCTTAACTAACTTAACTAACTAAAGCTTGAATTTTACTGGAGGTAGGCATAGTGATCTGACATTTCCCAGCTGATGCCACTGTTTCAGGATAGCTGGGCTGGCAAGGAAAGGACCGTTTCTGGTGTGTGCTTAATGTTTCACCTTTTTCACTATCCCACCTGACAGACATACACAGTCTAAAATGGAAGAAAAAGGGCCCCAGAAGCTTTAAAATGCCAGCCCCAAATATTCCCACATATTCCTCAATACTTCCAGAATTTTTGGGAGACTCATTTACTGGTATCCCCAAAAATCTCATATACACTGACACCCAAATGTTCCACAGCGGAATAAATTAGAGGCTAATAACTGAAACTCTATTTAAATGACAAGGGAAGAAAAGTAATAAATATTATACAGAGATTTATATACTATAGCACAAATAAATAAAAGCAAGCTGGTCAAAATGAACACATTGCTTTCTTGCTGCTAATGTTACCAAGATTTTGGATTTTAATGTATTTCAGATTTTAACTCTACAGAAGTAGAAGTGTTAAAATAACTTCATAGACTGCTATATCCATGCCTGAATTTTGATCTTTGGCATTCCCTGGCGTTCAGATGCTTTCAAAATATCCACATCAAGGTTTAGATAATTCCCAGAAAGAAAGAGTACAGAATAAAAGGCAAATCAAATTTCAATTTTTTTCATCCTTTATTTAAAATTAAACAGAAATTCCTCAAACAATTTATTTAACCCATTGATCCTGTGTTGTTGTTATTAACAGATATTTGACGGGTAGATGGTGTTCTGCAATTTGAGATTTAATCAGGTTCTTGGGAACTGCAGATGCATCTTTGCAGGATACTTGCTGTTCCAAGCAACACTATCTTCTGGAGCTAAGCTGGTGTTATTTGCTCAATGCCCAGAATGTCCATATGTTTCTTGAGACTTCTAGGACTGCTCCCAGGGTGCGTATAACAACTGGAATGATGGTAACTTCCTTCTCCCAGAGGTGCTTTAACTCTATTAATAGGTCTTGGTATTTGTGATCTTCTCTTGTTGTTTCTTTTCTATTCTGCTGTCTCCTTGGGATTGCAATGTCAAGGATCCCAACCCCTATATCTCATTTTTCCCTACAATTGTGATATTAGGGGTGTTATGCTCTGGTGATTATCTGTTTGAATATGGAAGTCCCAAGAATCTTTGTTTCATCATTCTCCATGATCTTGTCTGGTTTGTGCTCCCATGAATTTCTGGCTGATGGCAAGCCATAATTCTTGGAAAGATTTCACTACAACATAGCTGCAACGCTATCGTGACATTTTTTTTTTTAAATGATATATAGATATAGATACTATAAACCAACAAATTTACATTCACCAAACAATAAATCAAATTACATAAAATAAAACAACTAACAGAAAAGTAATCAAAGCATAAAAGTAACACAATAATCAAGAACAAAATCTACAGAGAAGAAGCAATACCACACAACAGGTTTTATGACTTATATACATCAAAAATATTATATTAAAGTTAAAGATTTAAATTTTTTCAGAACCACTTCAACCTGCAACAAATAGTTTAATATAATAGACCACACTAGACCAAATTAGAATGAGGAGGATGGGATTAATATTGATTCACCTGATAATTTTTCCCCATTATATACACCTCCTGTATCTTACGATGCCATAAAGAAAGCGTAGGTGCATCTGAACTTTTCCAGGCAGTGGCTATTAATGTTTTTGCAGCTGTTAGAAAGGTTGAAATAAGTTTTTTCCCCCCTAATTTGCAGGGTTGAGTCATCTGGTCAATAATGCAGGTACTGACCATGTAGTTGGCTATTTCATCCTTTGTCTTGCAAAGTTGACATTTGCTGTTATCACCGGCAGTGTTTCCTCTAAGCTGAGTTAGTGTGAGCTAGCTCACAATTTTTTAGCCTCTGGCTCACACATTTTTGTCTTAGCTCAGGAAGGAGGGCTCCAGAGCTAACTGCTTTATGCAGTAACCAAATCACCTGCTCACAACTTTAATGCCAGCAGCTCACAAAGTAGAATTTTTGCTCACAGGACTCCACAGTTTAGAGGGAGCATTAATCACAGGTCTTCTGAATCTTGGCTTTCATAGTATTAATTTCAAGTGCCTGCTCTTGTGCAGCTTGAATGAGTCCTTCTACTTCTTTCTTCAAATGCCCATTTTGAAGCCACTTCCAGATATGATGATGATCATGAAGATGATGATGATGATCATGATGATGATGAAAAGTGGTAGGCAAAATAAGTCAAAATAATAAAAATTGGCAGAAAAGCTTCAAAACATCAAGTTATATCATGAAGGACACTAAATGGGTAGCATAGGCAATGGTTTGATAGGATGGGGGACTGGTAACACTAAGCAGACACCCTTGTTGATTGTGATCAACCTTGTCCTATTGTGATCAAAAATAATGAATATGGCTACCAAATGCCAAGGTGGGCAGACAGGCCACACAAACTCAGAGCTTGGGAGGACACTAGCAGCTACCCAGTTGTCTACATGAAGCAGGCCCTGTAAAGACTCTGTCCCATGGATATCTCACAGGCCACACAGCAACTGGTGAAAGTGAGAACATGCAGTGTACCATGTTATGGTCGGTTATTTTTTTTATCCTGCCCTTCTTCCAAGGGACCCCACCCATTTATCCTCCTATCAGCCCTATAAGGTGGTCATTCAGCAAGTTTTATGGAAAGAATGGGGATTTGAACCTGGGTCTCCCAGGTCTTACTCCAGCATTCTAACCAATATACAGACTGGCTTGCGGTGTGTGTGTGTGTTTTAAGCTTCTTGCTTCCTTTAGAACACTAGTTAGCTTCCTCCTGAGGCAGGTGCTATTCCAATGACTGATGTCTGGAAGAACCCAAAGTACTGAATGTAAGACGTCATGCACTGAATCATCAATCTTTGGGGTATGGTGTACCATTGCTTATCATAGACATTATTGCAAAATATATTCTTACGGAAGTACAGATGTCCTTCTGGACAGAAAGGCAGGATATAAACATTGCAAGTAAGTAAATAATGTCACAAGCAAATATACTGGTGTAAGTATTTAGGTTCAGGGTGTCATTCTTATAATATATGCTGAATACATGCTGGTAATGCTATAGTCTTGGCTAAAGCTTCCTGCCAATATGAAACAAACAAACAAACTTTGTTGTTCATTTTTAAACAACAGTCAGCACAATGAAGATAGCAGCTATACCCATTCCCACTGAACTTGGTGTAACAAAAATAGTTCATCATTTACATATAAATATGATATAAAATAAAAATATGAAAGCATGAATACATCACAAGCATGTAAGGACCATATTTTTCATATTCATGCACACATTGAAATGCTTGTCCACACAAGAGGAGACAGAGGCTTTTCGGTATGAACAAGGACATAAACATCAAAAGTCAACGTATTATTGTATTCAGTATGAGCCAAATATGCAGCTGCTTATACTCTAGTGTTCCTTGTAAGCTACTGTTGAACTCCAGTATACTGAGGGCAGAAGATCTGAGAAAAAATAGCAATTACTCTGGGGCACACCTTAAGCCCACTGCTTCCCAAGTTTCTCCTGCTGACTGAAAGAAACCTACGATACAAACTCAGGAGCTCTTTCATGGAAAGACTGAATAATTTGTAATCAGCTATACATGTGGATTCATTGAGTCCCAGATTGTGTCAATTATGTTCTGGCACATGGTGGATCCATTCTGCCCATATGCGGCTCTGGAACCAATTCTCCCTACAGCTGTGTAATACTTCTCCAATATTACTGGGGCATAAGAAAATATTCCTGTACTATATCCTCTATCTGGTGCAATTTTCCTTCATGACACTCTGTTCATTGCAGAAGTCATTCTGTCTTTTGAACCTACTTCTCCCAATAAGAAAAAAAAATACAACACCCTAATAAGTGCAAGGCCTCCAAATGAGGATAGGTGTGGTTATTGTTTAGGTTGTGGAGAGTGTATGCGTTTGTTTTTTGCAGTCATTCCACAATGAAAGATACATGGAAGTTGGCCTTCTGGAAGATCTTGAAATTTCTTTTTCTCTGTTGTCACTTGTCAAAACTCTGAGTCACCATTCCTACATTCAGAATGTGTGAGAGACAGCAGTCATGTGGGTTGTCCCTAAGGAAGTGTAAATATTAACTAAGGAAGTGTTGTGCTGAGTACTTCACAATTGCTGCAACAAACTGTATGTGTATTCAACAAGCACTCAAGAATAGCTCATTGTTTGCTATAATGTTAACTGTCATTGTAGGTTAAGTGCATTAAATAAAAGGCCAGAGCTAACAGCAGACCACGTGTCACAGCTTTGTTCTGCATCCCTCTACAAAGCTGAGGGCAATGTTTCACTTGTCGTCATAACTTACCCCACCTTTGGTTCCTGTATGAACATTTCTGACCCTGTTGAGAAGCATGTGAAAGTATATAAATATTGTGAAGAGTGAAACAGATTTTCTGACATTTTGTTTCATGATATTATGACAAGAAGGAACATGTTCTTCCTTGCTCCCTGTCTTTCTGGTTGCCCCTTGAGTGACTATGGATGAACTACCAACAAATCCCTTTCGGCTGGCTAGGAAACAAATAGTACTCTGAAACTGTATATTCTTCCCAGACAAGTGTTTCCCAAACCTAGTATCCTGTACCAGTTATTTATTTTGGGAGACACCCAGGGGGCAAAACCTAATATGTTATCCAGACTGCAACCAAGGATAAAAAAATGTCTTGTTGCTGTTTTCCTGGGTACTCCCTTAGGGCCAAGTTGTTGAAATATTAAACACAGAAAAGTAACTCAGTGGAGAAGAAATCTATGAAAGTTACAAATGCATAAACATTACAACAGTCCATGTTTTATTTCCACCAGCCAAAACACTGTCCTACAGTGGTATGTAAGTGCAAAAGTGTCAGTAAGCAAATAGAGTACTGAGACCCTTAAATATTAACCATTTCACTTTGGTGGTTTCTCTGTCTGAGGTCTTGATGACAGAGGATTGTGATCACTTTTTGCCCTCCTGATTCATGGAGAATCTGAAATAGATGAAGAGGGCGGGAAGTCTGATAAGTAGCAATCAGTGCCAATTGCAGCACTGGCTATTTTGAGAACCTGGGTCCATATTTGCTTTACATGACTATTGTCTGCAGCAAAGTATCCTATGGGACTCTTCTAGAATGTGATTGGCATGTTGGTTTTGCAAGATCTCCACATAGAAACAGACTAAATGCATGTTTCTGATCTGTGTTTAGCAGACATATATAATTATAGTTTGATATGGTCATTTATTTGCTCCACATAAATACTGTTCCTCTTTCATGGAGCCCAGAGCAATGTTTAGCCTCACATCTGAAATAGGTTAGAATGACAGAGGCATTCATACTTTGTGCTGTTGTTGTGCTAGAGTATGTATTCACAACTGATTTATCAACAGGGGGAAATCTAGCTGTCAATGAGTGCTATGATGCAACAATAGCATAATCCAATCCTATATGAATGCATCCGAGCAAGAGTGATTTCTGCAGGGCAACCAAACTGATAAAAAATGAGTTGGGATTTGAACTGGGGTTTCCATATTCAAGACCAGCTTTCTAGTGACTGTACTATATTGGCTCCACCCCAGGCTCTTTTTGTAGAAAAAGCCCAGCAGGAACTCATTAGCATATTAGGCCACACCCCTAACAGCACAGCTCATTAACATATTAGGCCACACCCGATGTTCCCAGAAGTGTGGTCATCCAGCCACAGCTGCCTTTTGCTTCTTATTCTGTTTACCTTGTTGTCAAAACAGTTTTGACAAAACCAATAAAAACATTATTTTCTGTCCCATCTACACAAAATCTTGCCTGAACCAATATCTTATGTCCAACAATTATTCCCACACTGGATTGGAATCAATTCCTAAAGGTTAGGTTCCCATGGAAATCAGCTTGCCTTCCTGCAGAACTAGTACACTGAATATGATTTTTTAGGGTTGCCAACCTACAGGTGGGGTCTGGAGATCTCCTGGAATTACAACTGAGCTCCAAACTACAGAGATCAGGTCAATGGCTGCTTTGGAAAGTGGAGTCCATGGCATTATGCCTTGCTTAGGTCCCTCCTTCCCCTAAACTCCACCCTCCACTCCCAAATCTCCAGGGATTTCCTCAACCTGGAGTTGGCAACCCTAGTTCACTGGCAGAACAACGCTAGGAGCCAGTTTGGTGTAGTGGTTAAGTGTGTGGACTCTAATCTGGGAGAACCCGGTTTGATTTCCCACTCCCCCCATTGCACCTGCTGGATGACCTTGGGCAAGCCATAGCTCTGTTCCAGCTGTTGTCTCAGAGCTCTCTCAGCCCCACCTACCTCACCAGGAGTCTGTTGTGGGGAGGGGAAGGGAAAGGAGTTTGTAAGATGCTCTGAGACGCCCTTGGGTAGTGAAGGGCAGGGTATAAATCCAATCTCTTCTTCTTCTAGGTTTGTGGATGCACTGGATGGGAGTAGTTTGCGGACTATTTTATTCAAGGTACAAAATTTTATTCAAGGTATAAGATTTCATGTGCCACCCACACTTCTTCAGATGGAAGAAGTGTGCATGCACACAAAAGCTTATACCTTGGATGAAACTTTGGACTCCAACTTTGTTCTGCTGCTTCAGACCAACATGGCTATCCACCTGAATTATTACACTATAATACTTTTTACAAGCAATTATGTACCAGTGGAGTGGTTACCATGCAGAGTCTGTCCCACAGGTAAAATTATCCTGTGAACAGGGGGTCTTTACCACATAAAAGTATCACAACCATCACAAGATCACCAATTGTTGGAAGTCAACTCCTCAGAAGCAGAAATCTCTCTTATTAGGAGGTTTAAGAACATCAACTTTGCTGGCCCATTAAAGGCAGATGTCAGCCCAGTGGCAGGAGAAGAGGGACAATCATCTTTATCAGAAACTCTGCCCACTTTTTAAATTTCACAAAACAGGCAATCACCAAAGTGCTGCTGACAATGGTCATTTTTAGTTACATCTCTGTTTCTCTTCAGATGTCCCCCAAAGTGCCCCATGCAACAGTCAAGTGTTCTGCCAACACTCACAACAATTAAGCTACTTTTTCAGATGTTTTCCCTTGCATGGCAGTAAGCACCAAACCACTCTAATACAGACTTTAGACACACATATATTTGCAAGCCATTCCCAACAAGACACAACAATGAACTCAGGCTTCAAACATACTTTTCTTAAGCAGAAGATGCCATGAGAAAACGAAAGAGATGCTCAAAAATTAAAGATATTGTCAAAAGCAGCATTTCCTAGGCTCTCTGCTTTTTTACATCCCCCTCCCTTTTCAATAATTTTTTTTATAAAAACACAAAGAACAAAATGAAACAGAAAGAACGAGAGAGAGAGAGAGGTGGGAGAGAGAGAGAAAGAAATAAAGAAATGTAGGGGAGAGAGAGAAAAGGAAGGAAGGAAGGAAGGAGAGAGAGAGAGAGAGAGAGAGAGGAAGGAAGGAAGGAAGGAAGGAAGGAAGGAAGGAAGGAGGAAGAGAGAGAGAGAAAGAACGAAGGAAAGGTAGGGACAGAGAGAAAAAGAGAGAGAGAGAAAGACAGACAGAAAGAAAGAAAGACAGAAAGAAAGGTAGGGGGAGAGAGAGAGAGAAGGAAAAGAGATGGGGGAGGCACTTACCGGAGCAGGGAGAGCGACGCGACGTCGGCAAGCCAAATGCAGAGCCTGGCCTTTCAGTGCAAAGAGCCTAGCCCCGTGCTTAATCTCTGGGTGGGGCTTTTTCCTGCCGGCTCTGTGCAGGAACTTTTCCTTTAAGTGTAAACAGCTCAGGCCCGGCAGGGTGGGGGCGGGGCAGGCTCGGATGCCAGCCAGAATGGTGTTCCGGTGCATTCCTGCTGAAAAAGAGCCCTGGCTCCACCCATCTATATGGGTAAGTACCTTGAAAACGACACATACTCAAGGGCAGACTGTGCTGAAAGGTGTTGCACAGTCCTTGAAGGAGCAGGTTTATAGCTTGATGGTGCTACTGGCCTACAGCTGGAGGCTCAGGTTTCCTCCATGGCCTATCACACCTTTTATCACCTCTGGCTGGTTTGAAACACATGATCTGGCCATAGCAATCCTTGCCATGATCACATCCAAGTTGGATTACAGTAATGCATTCTACATGAGTCTGCCTTTGAAAATGGTTTGGAAACTTCGATTGGTCCAAAATGTGACTGCCAGACTACTATCAGGAGTTAGGTCAAATCTACATCTGACTTTCCTGCTGGAATCATTCTAGTTTCAAAAAACCCTGTCTATACCTGTCTCTAGTTTCAAACCATACTTGTTCTGGTTTAAAAATTACTGTTTACATCAGTTAATTGCCCTCCTGTGGTCAAGCTAGCATTATACTGCTTTAAACGAATCCTGTTGCTTAGTACTCTTCAGACCCAGTGAGTGAAATTTGAAACCAGCATGAAATGAGCTTAGGAAAAGACAGCAGTCAAACTACTTCAGAGGAGAGGTGTAAATTGGGCCTTAGTTACAGATATTGCACCACCTGCATACTGAAAGATCTGCGCTGGTTACCATCTCTTTCTGGGCACAATTCAAAGTGCTGTTCTTTACCTTTAAAGCTTTAAATGACTTGGGGTCAAGGCACACTATCCTCCCATACTATCCAGAGGACCATTTGCTGTGATGGCATCTCATCTTTGTAATGCCCTCCCCTTGAGGCTTGCCTGGCGCTTACTTTACTTTTAATTAGGCTTTTAATTAGTGGATTTATCTTGTCAGCTTTTTAATGTTCTCCTTGTGTTTTATGGATAGTTTCAGGCTGCTTATGTCTAATGGCTTGTATTTTGTAATAGCTTTTAAAAACTGTGTCCTGGAGGGACATGGACCACTGTCCTGGAGGGCTGCTGACAGCCAGGACCAAGTAGAACAAAGCCACCACACCTCTGACAGTGCTATTGATTTTTGAGGATGCTTATGTACTTTTAAACTATCTACCTGTCTCTTGGAGGCTAACCAATGGTCAGTGAAAATGGACCCTCCATGTCCTTACTACAGCTAAAAGACTACTATTACAGCATTGGAAAGATAAATGCCCACCTCCATAAAATCAATGGATTGAGGGGCTTAGGACTCTATCAATATTTGACTGCATGACACATTGACAGCAATAGTATATGAACTTGTTTTCAGATATTTGGGAACCATTCATAGAAACTGTTGCTATATTTTTGTCTTTATGTATATCTCTTGAAGACTTTGCTTAGTTGCTGGATTTTAAAGTTTTCTTTTCCTTGCTCTTTTTATGTTTTTTTAAAGGATTTAAAAATAATAATAAAAAAAGCTCTGACAGTGCCTCAGATGCCACTTGGCTTGCACTCTTCAGGAACAATGGTGATCAGGGTTGGCCCACCCGTTGTTTCTTTCCATAATGCTGCTGGTTGGGCATAGTGTGGACACAGGCAATGGGTCACTGGACAGGTCTGAACTGAGTAGCTCTAGAGCCTCTGCAATGCTGGCAGGTGATGCTCAGTTGGCTTGCTCCTGGTTGGGTTGGGCCATTTTCACTTTCCCATCTAACCCTGCCCATACCAGTCTTGGCCAGGTGAAACTTAAGAAACTGAGACTTACTGACTGGGGCATCTGTTGCAGACAGCAAGATGCTGGATGAACTGGAATATATGGTTGTTTAGGCTCTACTGAAAAAATGAAAATTGTGTGTGGATTGTCCATTTTGTTCTTTCTCTATTCTTTCCTTGGGTGGGGGGACTGTTGAATGAGCAATTGTCTGCAATTTCAAGTTCATATGAATACTATCTGGGTTTTGGATCCCTGCCAATACACCTTTTTGTGTTGACATAGCCCTCAGATTTCTCTTGCAGCATTGGTCAACAATCTCTGTCTGGAAATCAATAAAGGTAATTGCACCATATTGATTATGTTAATTTTGTTAATTGTTCCCTATTGATTCTCTTTCTGGAAACTTTGATATTGTTCATCACATGGTGTTGGTGTGGTAACTGAAAGATCTGTGAGGCACTGGCCAGATGACTCTTTAGAAGTTATCTTATCTACCCAAGTTCCAAAAATGGAAATTGGTAACTACTAGTCATCCTCTTGGACTTTTCCTTGCAAGATCCTCTAAGGTCTGTCCTTCTCAGGATGTATATATAGTCACTACATGAGCTCATGAGGAGACATGGATTTTGCTGCTATCATTTGTAGCCTTAATGGTGATCAGTTATGCTTCCTATAGCTGGACTACTGTAATTAATTCTACATGGGGTTTACTTTTATAGTTTTCCAGAAATTTCAACTGGTGTAGAATATAGTAGCCTGCTGAAATAGTGATAAACCCTTGAGACTCGATGTCCAGTGCAAGTATCATAAAGTCTTACTTGGCTTGGCTTCCAGAAGTAAAGGTTAAAACACTAGAGAACTGGAGGCAGGGATAAAGATATCATTTGTTATGTTACCTGGTTTCACTTGATTTTAATTTCAGATTGCATAATAATTTTCTGGTCAATACTTAACTACCTTGAGTTTTTGGAACAGGTTTTGCATTTAAGCTAATAAACTAGGTTCCATTTCATGCTATTAGTAGGGGTGTGCATAGGGGAAATAGGTAAATACCTATATTCCTGAATCCCAGTATTGGGATTGAAATTCAGGAAATATTCAGCATTGCTGAAAATATTTGGCGGGCTATTAGAGCATGTCAGTTTCACTCCCCCTCCACTTCCAAGAGTGGGGGAGTAAAACTGGCCCATTCTCCATCCTCTGAGCTTCCCCAATTGACCGCCACAGCAGGCTAACTGGGGAAGCAAAGACAGATCAGGGAGGCTTTTAATGATGCCTCCCCTTCATTTCTCCAACTGGCCACTGTGGCAGGCCAGCTGGGGAAGCAAAGAGAGAAGGGGATTTAAAAGTTTAAACCCCTTCTCTGGAGTTTCTCCATTGTGCCCTATGGGGCCATAGGGTACAATGGAGACATCATGCCACTGCTGTGGCACAACTCCAGAGATAGGGTTTAAACTCTGAACCCCTTCTACCTCGATGAGTTGCACTGCAGTGATGGCACGATCTTTCCATTGTATCGTATGGCTCCATAGGTGGAGACTGGAGAATGGAGGGGGTGGCCAATAAGGTATTTTTCAAGCATTTATTCCATTTGGCAAAGCCAGATGCACACCCCTAGCTGTTAGTGACCAAGCTCTAAAATGGTTATAACTTTCCCAACACAAATATGTGTTCAGTTATATTTATTTCCTGAAAAGCCACATCCACACGTCCCCCCAAAAATGAAGTATATTATTTCTAGTTATCTTCACACTCATTTTTTTCCTGAAAAGAAACCTGGATACAGAGTATCTGTAAAGTCTCTTTCTGAGGTTAATTGACAGACTCTGTGCAAGCCATATTTATGTGACTTGCACTAATTTTCAGAATTTAAGAAGTGTGATAAAGTAAGTGGCCTTTCCATTCCTCCTGCCTTGATGCCATCCTTCTCAGCTCCCACCTACACGATCTGTTTATTATCACACATTTAATTGCTAAATGTTACAGTACAGTGAAATATTAACTCTGAATATGTCTATGTGAGGAAAAGCCAGAACCTGAAAAGGTTAGTCAAGTAGAATAGAGGGCCAACAATAAAAGCTTAAATGTAGTATATAAAAAGATACATGTATTTATTAACAAAGAATTAAAAAAAATATAGGGGTCCAATCACACCTCATGTAAAAATAACTGAGGCCGAGTTCAGTCTGGCAGTTTGGCCCAATACAGGCCCACTTTGCAAGTGGATTAAGAGAGCCCATTCACACAGCCACAGCTGTCTGGTGTTGCCATGCCACACTCACCCCGTCCTGAAGCACTTTCATCCCGTGTTAAAAAGGTACCTGGTGAAACTGGTGTCAAGCCATCTTGGTGCATGTTCATCCCGCTTCCTGGCAGTGTGGATGCAAATAAGCCGCACATCAAGCAGCGCCAGTAATGAGAACCCACTGATCCGGCTGCTGTGCCCATGTGCCTATGCGCAGGTCAGTAAAACGAACCAAAGCCGTGCGCCACTGCGAGGCTGCTGCCAGGGGCCGCCCCACAGTGTGAATGCTCCATTCCACCTCCTCCCCGGTATGGTCCTGCATCAGTCTACGCAGTGCGAATGGAAAGCCCCGTGACAACTCGGCCCGGGTCTTTTTGCCCCGCTTCCCTTGCACTTCATTTTGCCAGTCTGTCCTCAGCCTGATTCTAACACACAAGGGCTAATAGATTTTACCTGAGGCGTTTCGGCCTGTATAGGCCTTCTTCAGAGGTCAAACACAGTGAGGAACATATTGGCTTAAATAATATTACAGTACAATATAGATACAAGATGGACCAGAAAAGAATTGTTCCAAAGTGAAACCACTAGGCACAGAATAAAAGTATAAATGAGGCCTCCAAAGATGCAATCACATGCCAAGTGATATTTCACTGATAATTTCTGGTCCAGAAAGTGCCTTCCAATGCTCTTTGCTTAAGGACAATTCTACTGAGGACACTTTGATTTAATAATCATTGGAAGGTGCTTGGCATGTGATTGCATCTTTGGAGGCCTCATTTATACTTTTATTCTGTGCCTAGTGGTTTCACTTTGGAACAATTCTTTTCTGGTCCATCTTATACCTATATTGTACTGTAATATTATTTAAGCCAATATGTTCCTCACTGTGTTTGACCTCTGAAGAAGGCCTATACAGGCCAAAACGCCTCAGGTAAAGTCTATTAGCCCTTGTGTGTTAGAATCAGTTATTTTTACATGGGGTGTGATTGGGCCCCTATATATTTTTAAATTCTTTATTAATAAATACATGTATCTTTTTATACACTATATACTAAGCTTTTATTGTTGACCCTCTATTCTACTTGACTAACCTTTTCAGGTTCTGGATCCTAGTTAGGGTTGCCAGCCTCCAGGTGGGGCCTGGAGATCTCCCGCTTTTACAACTGATCTCCAGCTGACAGAGATTAGCTCCCCTGGAGAAAATGGCTGCTTTGAAGGGTGGATTGTATGGCATTGTACCCTCCCCAAACCCCACCCTCTCCTGGCTCCACCTCCAAAGTCCCCAGATATTTTCCAACCTGGATTTGGCAACCCTAATCCTAGTTTTAGGTTCAGTCCCCCGTTTTTTTGTCCCTATGTGAGGAAAAGTGCCTCAAGAGTTAATCTGAATGATTACAGGCTGGTTTTATTCTGCAGGTGTTACTAACTGGTCTCCCGGCCTTCATAGCCCTTATCATCTTCAAGGCCAGAGCTGGAGATGTGGTAATTACTGTCTCATGAGAACCTGTGGCCCACAGGATGGGAGGGGAAGAATAAGGAGTGATGAGGTAATTTTCTAGAGGGTTCCAGCAAGAATGTGTTCTGATTGGGTGTCATCATCTCCTGAGGCTACTTGGCCAAAAACTATAATTGAGCTAAGGGCCTGGAGAAAGAGGCTAGCTGGGATTCTGATGGACTGAAGGCCTGGACTATGATATGCATATATTGTAATAGACAGTAACATAGAGAATGCTTGGGCTACAGCCTTTGGCTCTTGTATTTAAGGTTTGTGCCATCTAATGCAAGTTTTGAAAACATGTTAGATAGTTAGGCTAGTTTTCTTGTTTTTCTGCTGCATGACTTTAGAGCATTGTGTTGCTAGCAGAATTAATCTAAATTTTGACAGACATTAAATAAAACTTTGTAATATTTAATAAAATTAAAAGGAGGATTGGTTTCTTATGTACAACAGCCCTGGGAACCCACAGGGTTCAGCTTTGGACTCCTTGACAGTCTGTAAAATTACAGAGAAGATCTGAAAAAACCTTGTGGGAAATATAGAATAGGATTGATGGCTGGGTTGTGCGTAAGTAGATTGCTTCGTCATCAGAATGCAAAGGACTTGGATTTCATCAGAAATGATTCTCATTAGAAGCAATACTAGTGCTAGTAGAAGTGGAATTGTGATAGGGATCAGATCTCAGCAGGAAAGTGGCCAGAGGCATCCAGATTCTTTCCATAATTAAAGACTGTCAAAGGTTCTAGCATTAAAACTAGGTTTCCCCCCCGAGTTCAATGAAAAGCATTGAGTCTTTTGCCCAGGATGTGTTTACATTACACATGCAAATAATTTTCAAATGTATTGACCTATCACAGCTCCAAAATAACTGGGGGGGGGGGAGGACTAATGGAGCACAATCAAAAGTTAACTCATTGGACCATGATCTTAATGCATCGCATTCCTTAGTATAATTATTATATATAATTCAAATGGAGGGCCCCTGCCTTCTCAGCTGCAGTGGCACTGCCTCTGTTGACCTCTTTGCCATCAGGGCTTCATAGAAAGTATCTGGACAACTGAGGAGGCCGCAGTGGCAAGCAAAGGCAGTGGTACCAGGCCCATAGCCATGGTGATGCAAAAGGGGGCAGTGCCCCATCAATTATTTGTCATGTCTCTCCAATCAGCATTACAGGCTGGTGTGAAATCTGCCTCACATCTTTCAGGTGTAAATTTTCTTTGTAAAAAGGAAGGAGTTGAGTCAAAAATCCTGTGATAAATCTTCCAAGGGTGAATTCTCTAAGCAATTGGCTAGGACAGAATTAGCAGTGAACAGGTCTGAAGAATTTGCTGGGGTGTTGGGTGGCACTGTTAGAAGCCTTGAGTTAGTGATTTACAAAAAAAAGAAAAATGAATTTACAGTTTCAAGTTTCAGTAACTGGAAGAAGGCTCTCACACTCCTTTAATTCTCCAAACTATGTAAAACAGTTTCTTGGGAGGGCATTTTTATAAAGCTCATACAGAACAGGACTGTAATCTATGCCACAGTCAGTGTTCCCTGTAAGCTGAGTTACTGTGAGCTAGCTCACAGTTTTTTAGCCTCCAGCTCACAGATTTTTGTCTTTGCTCAGGAAGGATGGCTCCCAAGCAAACTAATTTATGCAGTAACCAAATGGCTCGCTCACTGACAACTTTAATGCCAGTAGCTCACAAAGTAGACTTTTTGCTCGCAAGACTCCCCAGCTTAGAGAGAGAATTGGCCACAGTGCATGTTATATATTATTTATTTGTTGTATGTTCTACCATGCTCTTACAGCATTGTTTTCATTTTTTTGTAATTCCATTTTCTGCATTGCTTGACATAGCATGTTTGATACTTTTTTGTATTTTTGTAATTTTCATACACCTAGTCCTATTGTGTTTTTATTAGATCTCTCATGCTGTTGTATTACAATGTTTTATAGCATGTAATCTACTTTGAGTGTCAAGTTGAAAACTGGTAAATAACTCACAAAGTATACATAATAAATAAATGATGATGGGCTGACCACCACTGTACTCATTTGCCTTCCCCAATAATTTTTTTTTCTGGCTACAGGCCTGCGTGGTACAAGCCTAGCCTGTGGGGCCAGAGAAGACCTGTACAGTCTCTCACTCAGCCACTTCAAGCAGAGAAGCTGCTGCAAACAATGGGAAGTCATTGGGAGGGAACACAGAAGAAGAAGCTGGCTTCCCTCTGCCATCTCTCCCCTGCTGATTTTTGGCACTATGCTTTCCCCTCTAAGCTGCCATCCCCTTCAATGCCTCAGCCATCCACTCGATATTGAACTTGCCACCCTTTCTTGAAGGGGGAAGACGAAGGAAGCAGGGCATTTTTTCCTGAGGAGCAGGGTGACCTTGTCTGAGGCGTTCACTTTCAAAAACTGATTCCTCCTCCCTTCCACAGCATTGCCTGCTTGGGTACCCCTTTCAGCTATCTTCCCCTTCCCCAGGTAACCTAAAAAGAGGAGGAGGAGCCTTCAAATGTACGGCTCCCATGCTTGAGCGTCCTTTCTTTCTTCTGTCTTTCCAGGAACCACTTTCTCTGTGGAGTGAATAATGCTCCACTTCCCCCTTTTTACATCTATATACTAATTCCCAAGTGCCCCCTGTGCAAGCAGATATCTAAATCCGCACATCAGGGACAGTTGGGGAGCAGAGAGATTTTCCTGCACACTTGGGGGACTCCCCACGTGTGCAGAAAAATCTTAAAAGTTAAAAAAAAAATTATTCAGGGGATACATAAATCCCACCAAAAGTAAAAAGTGTTCCCTGTGCATGTGCAGGGAATGCAGTAAGAACTATACCTTGTCTCTGCTGCAGAGGGAGGGAGAGGGTTTGGTGGGCCTGGTGATTGGAGCCACACAGGCCTCACCATCACTGGTGAGGCGAAGAGGAGGCCTGGCGGTCCCAGTGGCTCCAAGCCGTGTGGGCCTTGCCATTGATGGGGGTGGTGGGAGGGAGAGGAGGCCTGGTGGGCCTGATGGCTCTGAGCCACATGGGCCCCACCATCGGTAGGGGGGCAAGAGAGAGAGGAGGCCTGGCAGGCCCAGTGACTCCGAGCCACGCAGGCCTCACCATTGGTGGGGGAGTAGGAGGGAGAGGAGGCCTGGCAGGCCCAGAGGCTCCAAGCTGTGCAGGCCTTGCCATCGGTGGGGGGCGAGGGAGAGAGGAGGCCTGGTAGGCCTTGCCATCGGTGGGGGGGAGGGAGGGAGAGGAGGCCTGGCGGGCTCGGCGGCTCCGAGCCACGCAGGCCTCACCATTGGTGCTGGGGGTTGAGAGAAAGGGAGAAGGCATACCTGTGGCAGCTTTCTCCTCCTCCACGTGGAGCTCCCCCACTCCCATGAGTATCGTGAGTCCCCACCTCTTGTCTGTATACTAATAGCCAAGTTGGCCAAATCTTTGGATACTTAAATCCAGTGATTGGAGCTGTGAATAGTCAAGACAGATCTTTCTACAAATCTGAAAAGGGCCCCAGGTTTGTAGGAAAATGTGAAATCTAAAAAAAAAGGCAGCTTAAAAAACACAAAAATGGTAGAAGGGGTGCCTGTAGCTTTAAGCAATGGATTACCTCAGTGGCTGTTCTTTGCAACCACAGTATTCTAGGCAGGGTTTCTGAGGGTCAAAAGGCAGGCGGAGGGAGGAGGGCCCGTTCCAGGCCTATTATTGGTCTTTGAGGGAGGATGCATTGGGGCCAGGCCTGACAAGGGTTGCCATCTCCAGGCTGGGAAATTTTGTCCTACTGAAAATTCCATCATATCCTGGCATGATGAGACCTTTATACCAGGATCTCAAGAATATATTTAAAATCTGCTTTCCCCCACACACACTTTATAATTCTGTAGCATCTGCCCTGATGAAGATGAGGGTAAGATTTTTTTTCTTTTAACTAATTTTTAACCTTTGTGAGACTAGCTACCTGGATGCAACTATCTGGATTTCCTAAATATTTATGAAACTACTCTTTTTCTAAGCCCAAATAAACTAACATAATAGTGGACTAATTTTAAGCAATCTGTGCTTACAAGAGCTAAAGCCTTTAGGAAAGGGTTTTGGTTTCCCACCTGTGTTTGGATTAATTTGTGTACTTAACTTTAAACTAGTTTCTCAAAATGGAAGAAAGCAGTGGAAGGATTTCAGAGCTATTAAAACTCAACCTCCACCGTGTAGCTTTCCAAGTTATAGTGGTTGTTAAAGCTAAGTAAACGGGCCTAGCAGCTCTTCAGGAGGCAAACATGAACAAATGTGAGGCGCTAGAAAAACATTGCTGAGCATTTCATCATCATTTATCCTCACTAATTTACCTTGCCTGTCAGGGCATTGGAGTACCTGGCCATCTTGAGGGGCCACCCTAAACTAGCTCTTGCTGCTATTTTCTGACCATGTCCCACTGCTGAATCATACAAACCATAAATGGACATTGCCTACAATTGTGAATGAGATGCTTGAGATCATGGCTCATAATATCCTCACATTAGTGAAAGAGACTGAACCAGAGACTATAGTTTACTATGATGTGATTGGGAATGAGACTACAGATATCGACTGAGAGGAACAAGTTTTGTTTTGCTTCCACACAGCTAAAGAAGATAAGTTTGTGGAGGAATTATTTTTTTGGCTTTTAATAAACTGGTTATTACCACAGCTAATGGTCTCCCCCCCCCCCCAATTTTAAAATATGTACTCTGTCGCTTTAATCTTCCTCTTGACAGATGCTATAGTCAGTTCTATGGTGGATGTTGCTGGATGTCTTCACAGACTGCAGGCTCTTGTAAAGGAAGAGATGGAAAGAGCTCTGTATGAACACCATATGGCACATGTTGTGAAAGTGGTAGTGCCCTCTCTTAAGAGCAGGCATAAGAGTGCTGGGAAATTAGCTTTCTCTTGAATGCAAATCACATACACAGCCCTGGTAGGGGAGAAGTCGGCAACTTCTTGTTCAAAGTCAAGGAAGTAGACAATGAGAAGGTCTATCTTTAAACAGAAAAATGTGTGGGGGGGAGTTAAAGCCCATTCCCTCTCACACCTTACTTCAGCATACTTAGTCTTCAATATCCCCCCCCCCCCCCGGATGGCTCATTTCTGATATCAGAATCAGCCTGGGGGTAAAAGGCACAAAGCATCAGAGCATACTGAGATAAGGCACGGGAGAAGGCAGGCTTTTGTCTCCTCAGTCACATACTCCACTTTTTTTTTTTTTTTTTTAAATCAAACTGCACATCCCCATGACACCGATTCATGAGGAGCTTCCTGTTAGGTATTGCTTGCACCCTTCAGTTCTGAAACATCTGTCTCTGTCTCTGCAAGTGGTAATTTTACTTGCCTGTAAAATGGCAGTGGTCCTTCTGAAATGCAGTGGGGAGGATCGCCTTGCACAATCACTACCATTCTGTAGAACTACCTTTTAATTTGGCTGAAAACAAAGAAGCTACAGCTAGGAATGGGTTTCGATGGAAATAAGAATAAGAATAATTAAAATAAATGTGTGTGATCACTTCAAAAGGAATAGAAAAATAAAGATGAAAAAATGTGCAAAACTATGATTCCATAATGGGGACAGTGGAATGACTGTCAAAGTTGTTTAAAGGAAACAATTGTTGCTTGTTTCATTTTCAAGGCAGTTTAAAGTAGGGATGTGTCTTCTTGTAAGGAGACAAAACCTAATGGGTCTCATAAGGCAAATTGCAGTGGACTTCCATGCGTTCTTCTATACAAAATTGATATTTGGACCACCACTGTGTAACCTCATTCCTTTGCTGATGAGGTAGAGTGGTATTAATAAAATGCCTGACTTCAATTTGAGATTTTGAAGAGCAGTATTCACGATCCATGAATTAAATATCCATCATAATGAAATGATTTTAAAGTATAATTATAAAATTTATTTTGAGAAATTATAGAACCTTCTACTTTGGAACTGTTCTCTTTTGCAACAGAATATTCTTTAAATCCAGATAACAAACTCAGCATTATCTAATTCTGACTAAAATTATTTGTTCTTTGTTGCTGCCAAATTGTAGTTAATTTTTGTGTCCGTAAGCTGAGCAAGATAGTAGAGGTATATCTGAATTCCAGAACCTGGTATTCTTCCACCAGACTAGCAGATTCAAAACCCTTCCTGTGAAATACTCTTCTTTTGACCCAACTGTACAAATATTTTGTAGCTGAAGCATTTCAGATAGTCAAATTTATTCAAATTTGAAAATTGTCCAAAAGATACAGTTTAGTGCATAACCACCAGAACTCCATTCCTGGATATTTAGGACTGATTTAAATGTGATGCTGGCAAGGCAAAAACACGAACAGGGAGGACTTTGTACCTACATGACTCTCATTTAAGCTGGGCTGCTACCCATACAGAGCAGTTACATGTGCTTAGTTAGCATGCTGGTGCAACACCCATTCAGGCTACTGATCTCTGGTGTACTTACTAAGCACACAGCTGCTTTGCATGGATGGCATGCAAATGAGATTATGTGCAAATGTAGAGTCCCACAAGTAAGTGTTGCCTCACCAGCATCATTTTTCAATCAGGTTTTAGAAGACAGGTGAACATAAATGATGCTTTACCAAGTATTTATGAGAGAGCGGGGAATTTCACACTGCACCTTTAAAAATGGTACTGAACTGGCTTGGAATAATCTGGTACAGTGCCGGCTGTTTCACACAGCCCTTCCCCTACCTTTTTGGAGCCGTCTGTGAAGCGGTTCATCATTTCAGACAGCCGCTTTCTTTTCGCGCCTCTTTTCACCCATGCGGGTGATCTCCATCATATTTTTTTAAAAGAGCTGCTTTAGAGCGCTATTCCACTGTCACAGGACAGCGAAATATCGCTCTTATTGGGCGCACAAGCGGAACCCTGCCATTTTATTGGTAGAATTAAAAATAAAAGAGTTGCCCAGGTAGTCCAAAAGGAGCGATATAGCGCTGTTTCGCTGTCCTGTGACAGCTGAATAGCGCTCTAAAGTGTCTTTAAAAAAAATGACAGAGATTGTTCGCACGGGAGGAAAAAAGCGCGAAAA
Source organism: Lepidodactylus listeri (assembly GCA_029233225.1). Lineage (NCBI taxonomy): Eukaryota > Metazoa > Chordata > Lepidosauria > Squamata > Gekkonidae > Lepidodactylus > Lepidodactylus listeri. The sequence goes on along the minus strand of JARCFY010000002.1, from coordinate 114,124,049 downwards.
CACTCAGAGGAGGAGGAAGCACTTCGAAGGCATTTCACACAGCATCCCCGTAGCGCTTCAAGACCAGTACAAAAACAGAAGAACGCTTGGGAGGAGGTTTCAAGGTAAGCTGGTTCAGGAATGCTTCCCTAATGGTAGAGAAGCATTTCTGTCTGAAATGGCCAATATGTTCCATTAGGGAACCAGTACTACAACGGTTCTGTCTGAAATGCCAGACAGAAACCGTTACTGAAGAGTTCCTGAAATGGAACATATTGGCTGTGTGAAATTCCTCTACGTATCTGCCTGTTCTAATGAAACTAATATAACTAAAATTGTTACTACTAATCACTTAACATAGCAGAACAAAACCAGCAGTCTGCCAAACTTAAAAATCAGCAAGAAGTACAAGAGGATAACTCAACCAAATGTCCAACAAAATAAAAAGGTGTTTGCCTGGTACCTAAATACCAGTGAAGAGGGAGCTAGGGAGGGTAGTACAGAGGTAACCATGACGGGCTTGTTCATGGTTTCCACCCTCCTCATTCCTTGGAGAATGCTGACTAAGGCAGATACTGATGAAAAGGATGGTTGATATGGAAACAGGGGTCCTTCAGATACCCTCAAGTTCTTTTGACTTTGATGTGAAGCCAGAAGTTTTGTATTTTGCTTGCAGAAAAGCTTATAGCATGCTGGAAGCTGTAGTTTGTGTCAATACATACGGTATCTTTAAATTATAGCCAAAATGTGTTAAAAGAGATTACCTTGTCATGACTATAGATTGTGAATTTCCTGACTTGAAAAACTGGGACAAGTTTCTTAGAGTTGTTTGTAATAATTAATAACTATACAGAAAGATCTCTTTGGTCAACATGGGATGTAGATGTTTCTCTCTTAAGCACATGTTCATCAGTTGAGGATATTTGCTAATTTTTGATCTATGGGTGGTTTATTTCATGCAAGCACATGTACATCATTTTAATATTTAATCTGAAACTTGAATTTTTTGATTTTGTGATACCTATAAGTTATAAGAAATGGCTCACAGCTTTCATTCTCCAAGATGAACGTCCTCTAAATAAACTAATCAAGTTCCCTGGTAACAGCTGGAGCTTCTGTCTGCGTCCTTGAGTGTTTCTTTCATAAGACAGGAATGCTGAGGTTGTCAGTCAGGCAACCTGAGAAAGACACTAGACTATCGAATCTGACAATTCCATCCTACAGAAGGGCCTTTTCTATGGCCCAATGTAACACTACTTTTGGCGGATTCTAACTCTCAAGTTACGCTCGCTTGCTCCAGATTTCTGGCTGCAGCCTCTAGAATCCGCACAGATTTCATAAAGGCGTGATATAAATGTCCCCTAGGCTTTGCATTCTGATTTTCTCTCTCTCAGGAATATTATGTTCCCTTCTTCTTTTAAATACTTCTTTCTTAAGTCTTTGTATATTTTACTATAATACTCCCATACAAATGGCTGTGCACCTTCTGTATTTTATGTAAACTAGTTTGCTTTGATCTATGCTGGCCATGGGCCGTAATAATAATAATAAATTATGAATAAACTAATCAAGTTCACTGGTAACAGCTGAAGTTTCTCTCTGAGTCCTTGAGTGTCTCTTTCATAAGACAGGAATGTTGGGATTGTCAGTCAGGCAACCTGAGAAAGACACTAGACTGCAAGAATATGTTACTATATAGCCATGATAGCTTATCAATAGTGTGTTTGCAACCAACCAGGAATCCAGGCTTCTATAGAGTGGGTAAAAATTTCACCACACCCCTCCCTACAGTTAGAAAGAGCACAGAAAATTATCTCAGCACATGTATGTGCTGGATGCCACAGTACACTGTTTTGTAAATGATCATCCATAATTACCTACAATACTGTTATATGATTTCCTTTCCCCCATTGATTATGACTGCTGGATGAATTTATCAGTTCACAGTATATTATCCTGAAGGCCAAATATACATGCACAAAGACCAAATCTCAGGCTATTACTTACTATTACTTTACATCCGACCTTAATGCCTTTGCAAGAGTTGCCAAAGTGGATAACAATTTAAAATACACATGGTAAAATACATTACAAAACCATTAAAATAAGCGCCTCTCCCAAACATACCTCATTAAAGCAACTTTTAAAAAGAGTTAAAATGCATGTTGTTGTTGTTCAGTTGAGTCCGACTCTTCATGACCCCGACTCTTCATGACCCCATGGACCACACCATACCAGGCCATCCTGTCTTCTGTCGTGCTCCAGAGTTTGCTAATTTCATGTTCGCTGCATCGATAACACTGTCTAACCATCTCATACTTTGCCATCCCCTTCTTCTTTTACCTTCAATCTCTCCCAGCATCAGGGTCTTTTCCAGTGAGTGCTCCCTTCTCATTTGGTGGCCAAAGTATTTCAGCTTCAGTATCTAGCCTTCCAGGGAATAGTCAGGATTGATTTCTTTTAGGATTGACTGATTTGATCTCCTTGCAGTCCAAGGGACTCTCAAGAGGCTTCTCCAGCACCATAATTCAAAAGCATCTATTCTTCCGCACTCAGCCTTCCTTATAGTCCAACTCTCACAGCCATACATTACTACTGGGAAGAAGAGGAGAGAGAGAGAGAAGAGATTGGATTTATACCCCGCCCTTCACTTGGAGTCTCAGAGCAGCTTACAATCTCCTTTCCCTTCCCCACCCCACAACAGACACCCTGTGAGGTAGGTGGGGTTGGGAGAGCTCTTTCTCAAGCTCTCCTTGAGAGAACAGCTGGTACAGAGCTATGGCTTGCCCAAGGTCATCCAGCCAGGTGCAAGTGGAGGAGTGGGGAATGAAACCTGGTTCTCCCAGATTAGAGTCCACGCACTTAACCACTACACCAAACTGGCTCTCTATTGCTTTGACCATACATACTTTTGTTGGCAGGGTGATGTCTCTACTTTTTATTATGCTGTCTAGGTTTGCCATCGCTTTCCTCCCAAGGAGCAGGCATCTTTTAATTTCATGGCTGCAGTCACCATCTGCAGTGATCTTGGATCCCAGGAAGGTGAAGTCTGTCACTGCTTCCACAACTTCCCTTTCTATTTGCCAAGGAGTGATGGGGCCGGATGCCATGATCTTAGGTTTTTTGCACTCTCCTCTTTCACCAGTAGCAAGAAGCGCTTTAGGTCTTCTTCACTTTCTGCCATTAGAGTGGTATCGTCTGCATATCTGAGGTTGTTGATGTTTTTCCCGGCAATCTTAATTCCGGCTTGTGATTCATCCAGGCCAGCATTTTGCATGATGTATTCTGCATATAAATTAAATATGCAGGGTGACAATATACATCCTTGTCGTACTCCTTTTCCTATGCTAAACCAATCAGTTGTTCCATATCCAGTTCTAACTGTTGCTTCTTGACCCTTATACAGGTTTCTCAAGAGACCTTTGAGGTGGTCTGGTACTCCCATCTCTTTAAGGACTTGCCATAATTTGTTGTGATCCACACAATCAAAGGCTTTAGCACAGTCAATGAAGCAGAAGTAGATGTTTTTCTAATACTCTCTTGCTTCCTCCGTAATCCAGCCAGTGTTGGCAATTTGATCTCTAGTTCCTCTACCTCTTTGAAACCCAGCTTCTACTTCTGGCAGTTCTCTATCCATGAACTGCTGAAGCCTAGCTTGTAGAATCTTGAGCATGACCTTGCTAGTGTGTGAAATGAGTGCAATTGTATGATAGCTTGAACATTTCTTGGCATTGCCCTTCTTTGGGATTGGAATGTAAACTGACCTTTTCCAATCCTGTGGTCACTGTTGCATTTTCCAAATTTACTGGCATATGGAGTGCAGCACTAACAGCATCATCTTTTAAGACTTTGAATAGCTCAGCTGGGATACCATCACCTCTGCTAGCTTTGTTGTTCGTAATGCTTTCTAAGGCCCATTTGACTTCACATTCCAGGATGTCTGGCTCAAGGTCAGTGATTACACCATCGTGGTTGTCAAGGACATTGAGGTCCTTCTTGTATAGTTCTTCTAAGTATTCTTACCATCTCTTCCTAATCTCTTCTGCTTCTGTTAGGTCCCTACCATTTTTGTCCTTTATCATGGCCAGCTTTGCATGGAATGTTCCCTTAATTTCTCCAGTTTTCTTGAAGACATCTCTAGTCCTTCCCAGTCTATTGTTTTCCTCTATTACTTTGCATTGTTCACTCAGGAAAGCCTCCTTATCTCTCCTTGCTGTTCTCTGGAAATAGGCATTCAGTTGGGTAAATCTTTCCTTTTCACCTTTGCCTTTTGCTTTCCTCTGTTATTTGTAAAGCCTCATCAGACAGCCACTTTGCTTTCTTGCATTTCTTTTTCTTTGGGATGGTGCTGATTGCCACCTCCTGTACAATGTCACAAACCTCCGTCCATAGTTCTTCAGGCACTCTATCAAATCTAGTCCCTTAAACCTATTTTTCACCTCCACTATATATTCATAAGGGACGTGATCTAGGTCAAACCTGAATGGCCTAGTGGTTTTCCCAACTTTCTTCAGTTTAAGTCTGAATTTTGCAATGAGTAGCTCATGATCTGAGCCACAGTCAGCTCCAGGTCTTGTTTTTACTGACTGTATAGAGCTTCTCCATCTTTGACTGCAAATGATATAACCAATCTGGTTTTGGTGTTGCCCATCTGGTGTTGTCCATGTGTAGAGTCGCCTCTTAGGTTGTTGAAAGAGGGTGTTCACTATGACCAGCTTGTTCTCTTGACAAAACTCTGTTAACCTTTGCCCGGCTTCATTTTGTTCTCCAAAGCCAAACTTGTCCATTATTCTGGTTACCTTTTGACTTCCTACTTTAGCATTCCAGTCCCCTATGATGAAGAGGACATCTTTTTTGTGTGTGTTAGTTCTAGGAGGTGTTCTAGGTCTTCATAGAACCAGTCCACTTCAGCCTCTTCTGCGTCAGTGATTGAGGCACAGATTTGGTTTACTGTGACATTGAATGGTTTGCCTTGGATTCTGACCGAGATCATTCTGTCATTTTTGAGATTGTATCACATTACTGCCTTTCTCACTCTCTTGTTGACTATAAAGGCCACACCATTTTTTCTATGGGATTCTTGACCACAGTAGTAGATATAATGGTCCCTTGAGTTAAATTTGCCCATTCCTGTCCACTTTAGTTCACTGGTTCCCAAGACGTTGATGTTCAGTCTTGCTATCTCATTTTTGACCACATCAAGCTTACCTTGATTCATAGATCTTACATTCCAGGTTTGCTGCCCCAGCCAGCTAATAGAAGTTAGATAAGACGCTGTAGCTTTAAATGCAAGTGCCTCTGGGTATTGTAGTCCTTACCAGAGGCATCCCTCTGATTGGCTAAATTATGAGAAGCGGGAGATTAATTTAGCTTCCTTCCTGCTCCTTTGTTTTCTGTCTAATCCGCGAGAGGAGAGGGAGACCATCTCTTTCTCACCATGGCTAATGAAGATTGGAATCACTAGATGTAACTCTGCTACCCAGCCTTCACCTAAGATTGTGAGTACATGATCTATGATGAATATGCTTTGGAGTTGAATAAAGAATTTCAGTTTAAAGTGGCTGTGCTTTGCTCACTCTCCAGAAAGGTTTTCAGCCCCAGCGTCTCAAGAGCTGATGCCAGGACGGAACACCAGGTTCCTATGCAATATTGTTCTTTGCAGCATCAGACTTTCCTTTCACCATCAGACACGTCCACAGCTGAGTGTCCTTTCAATTTTGGTCCAGCCGCTTCACTGTTTCTGGGGTTACTTGTACTTGCCCTCTGCTCTTCCCCAGTAGCATATCAGACACTTTCTGACCCGAGGGGCCCATCTTCTGGCATCATATCTTTTAGACTTTTTTGCTGTCTATGGGGTTTTCTTTGCAAAGATACTGGAGTGAATTGCCATTTCCTTCTCCAGTGGATCACATTTTGTCTGAGTTCTCTGCTGTGGTCTGTCTGTCCTGGGTGGCCCTCCACAGCATAGCCCACAGCCTCACTGAACCATGCAAGCCTCCTTGCCACGTCATACAAAAAAATAAATCATTGGTTAGGAAGGAAAGAACATAGAGGGAATGCCAAGCAAAACATAAAAGCTCTCACAGGATGATGGAAGATGGCAACAGAAGGGGACAGATGAATCTCCCTGGAGAGAGAGCCTTGGTGCCATTGGTGCCATGACTGAGAAGGCCTTCTTCCTAGTTGCCACCTGTCTGGGGGCACCTGAAGCAAGGCTTCCAAAGATGACTGTAATGGTTGGGCAAGTTCATATGGGGTTAGACAGTCCTTTGGATATATTGATCCCAAACCATATAGGGCTCTGAAGGTCAAGACCAGCACCTTGAATTGTGCCTGGAAATGAATTGAAAGCCAATGTAAGTGGGCCAAAACTGGAGTGATACTGTCCCTAAAGCCCACTCCAGTCAACAACCTGGCTGCAGCATTCTGTACCAACTGAAGTTTCAAAACACTTTTCAAGGGCAGCTCCATGCAGAGTCGCAGTAATCTAATCTAGATGTAACCAGGGTATGCACCACAGTGGCCATTCCTTTTCTGCCCAGCTGAAGCTGGTAAAAGGCACTCTTGGCCACAGATGCCACCTGCTTAACCAGCAGTAGGCCTGGGTCCAAGAGCATCCCCAGATTTATGGATCCACATTAAGCATAAAGAGACTCCTAAATAGTAAGCCTCAACTCAAAAATCCCAAACACATTTTCCCCCTTCTTTTTACTATGTGCCTTTTAAAATTAGAAGTGGTAGTGGCAGTAGAAGACAGGTGTGAGAGCAGCATCTGCAAGAAATTCAGCTAACTGCCATTAGACAGGAATGTTTCTCATGCCTGGGTGGGGTGGAGGGAGGGTATAGGGGGATGCTGGTCAGTTGCACCTCACATCTTCCCTTAACTGAGAGCCATGAGCTGCTATCCATGGCAGCTTCAAATACAGAAGACCTTTCATACTCTTTAGATGATTGTAATTTGCAAATACAATTTCAGGAATACATAGCTTTAAATGACTTAATCTTTGGTTATATTAAAGTATTCCATTGTGAATGCTGCCAGCTGCTTCTTTCATGCATGTGCAGGATTCTTGGAGTATCATCAAAGTATGGGGATATCTAGCAAAATTATTTAGTGGAAACTATTACTTCCAAAGCCTTCTCTCATTAAGGGAATGTTTAGAAGAGGTGTATATCTCAATTAAAGCACAGGAGACCATGTTGTTTGACTTGTACCCAGTTTGGTGCAGTGGTTAAGTGCATGGTCTCTAATCTGGGAGAATCGGGTTTGATTCCTCACTCCTCCTCTTGCAGCTGCTAGATGACCTTGGGCAAGCCACAGTTCTCTCAGAGCTGTTTTCTCAGGAGCACTTCTTAGTCTCTGTCAGCCCCACCTACCTCACAGAGTGTCTGCTGTGGGGAGAAGAAGCAAAAGGAGTTTGTAAGCCACCCTGAGACTCAAGTAAAGGGCATCATATAAATCCAATCTCTTCTTCGTATTATTACTATCATTATCCAGTTCAGATTACAAACCCCATGTTGCCTTGGTTTTTTACATCTCTTACTGCAACTGTCTTAGTAAATGTATATAAATGACTTTAGTTGGTTTTAATCTTAAGATCTTGCACAATTACTGAATCTTTCTTAGTAAAATATTAAGGGACTCCATCCACACACAAAAATAAGGAGTAAAAAGGTCTGGGAAAGGTCATTCATTCATTGTTCAATTGCAGTGAGATTAACCAAGATACAAATTTTACTATTTGTTTAGTACTTTAGCTTTTTTTCATGCAAAACTCCTATCAAAACCTTGTCCTCATCTCTCCTTATAATATAATTGTGTTTTGGGGTGGAACTTTCCAGAACATTCCACATGCTCCCAAATCAGTTGGCTCAATGATCTGTCACTCAGAATGTGTCCCTATCCACTGGCTGTATTGCCTGAGTCCCGCCCATAGAAGCAGCGCCCACTAAAATTTACCTCAGACTGTGCCTGGCCCCCTCAGAAGATGGAGACTCTGGTCTTGCTGCTTTGCTCTGCTGCTGCTCCCAGCCCGATGTCAGCCTGCACTGAAGCCAGTGCTTACAGGCAGTGCATGCCACTACCTGCCCCTGTCTGCCACTCACTGCTCATTTGGGAGGAGGAGCTGTGCTCAACCCACCCCACTCCAGACCCACTGCCACTCCAGGTAGCTGCTGCCACTGAGCAGCCTACTGGGGACAAGCACCTGATGGGTGGGAGGTAGGGATCTGTGGCACTCTATTGTAGTACTGTAGGAGAAGGGGGTTAGCAAAATGGGGGCAGGATTCCTGCTGCTGCTGCCGGGGCCCTAGGCACACCTGCTGCTGTTGCTGCCACCAAAGTTTTCACCCATCGAGCACCCACCCTGAGAGGCAGCCACTCCAGTCATGGCAGTGGCGGTGGCGGTGGCAGAGGGAGCATGATCCAGCCAGCCCTCCACAGTGGCACTGTTCCACTCACTCACTTACTGTCTGACTGGCCAGGGCGACTCCATGGTAGCTCCAGGCCCCGCATGCAGTGGTAGAGGGTGCGGGGGGCAGTGCTGTGGTGGGGCACAGGGCACAGTTCAGCCCAGCTGGCAGAGCAAGCAGCCTCCGGCAGACAGGGGGCAGCAGGCCCACCGTCCCTCCCAGAGCAAAGCCTGGGCTCCTGGGCACAGCAGTGGTCGGCTCAGTGCGGCTCCCATCCTGCAGTGGTCTGGCCATGGTGCCTGGGCAGATCTGCCGGGGGGGGGGGAGGCAGGGGAGTGCTGAAGGCCGGGGCACTCTCCCAGAGCCTCTTTCTAGTACCTGTTGTATTTATTTCCATAACAGGCCTTAGTTTATAGAAACTAGTTTTCTATAAAAGCAGACATATTGGGTTTGATTTTATAGGCAGTCACACAAAGAAGAAAGTGGTCATGTCTGTTCTATACAGCTATGAAGACACAAGAGCAAGTCCAGAGGATAAAAGCATATAGTGCAGAATACCAACAAAAAGGCATGATGGATTTACACCAAGGAATGTATAATGACTGGTTGGGGAGGGGATGGATGAAACCCCTTTTCAAAGTTCTCTTGTACACTGGAAACCTCAGAATGTTTTTAAGCGGCCATCGCAAGAGGAGGAAAATTCATGCAGGGAATAAAATAGCACCAAATAATTCGCATTGTCATTAGAAGTCCAGAGAGATAATTTTTGCAATGAACCTGAAAGAGGCTTATAGAATGAGAGAGTGATCAGATGCATAATTGGACTGAAATTAAGCAGCAATGAATTTATTTGTTTAGGACATAAGTGCGAAGCTCCAACAGTAGGAAAATCTTTCTCTAAACCTTTGTTAATTTGAAACCTTAACTATCAAGACTTATTGATGCAACCCTGTGGGTGGTTAACCTCTTTCTGATACTAATTCTACAAGGACAGTTCCCATGGCAACCCAAGACCACTTTTCATGTGGCAATAATTTTCTGCTATTTTTTTTCCTACAGAACATTTCTGAGGCACTTGCACAGAAGTGATTAACCATGACATAGTATGAATGTACCAGGCACTAAGATAGAGGGCCAGAGCATTTCACAAGGCCACTGCCACAGGACAGCTGTAGGCGCCGTGGCAAAGTTCTCCAGTGCTCAAATGCAAAAGATCAGCAGAGCTCTGGAGTCTGGCCATTGCAATGAAAGTTTTAGTTTCCACTAGCTACCTTTGAGGCGGAGAGGTGAATGAAGTAAGTTTTTGATGAATGACACTGCAGAATCAAGGCATGTGATTGAAACCTGAGCACATAAAACAGCATTTTACAGAGCAAGGCAATCGTTAATTGTAGTCCTGCATTCTCGATTCCAACCAGAAGTACCTTTCTGGTATCTTACAGAACAGCTTTCCCGCCATTGCTACCAGAGTCCCCTTCAACTAGAAATGCCAGGGATGGAATGTGTAACCTTTTGCCAGCAAAATAAAGGCTCTGTTACTGAACTGTGTTTCTGCCTTTACTGTACTGAAGTCTGGGTGATGTGCCTTGAGTATCATTAAATGGTGAGTGCAGTATACATATGTTCCCCCCCCACACACACACACATACAGATTCTGATGAGATAAGAACACCATCTGAAGCCATACTTCCTTTTATGTTTGTTTGTTTGTTTAGTATCAGGCTCTTACATAAGATTATCCTGGCAATCCTACCCAGCATGGGAGAATAATCTGGTGTTAGGGTTCAGATATGTAGTCTTTCCTATTCTTTACCTAGGTCCTTATGAGATTTATACCTCTAAATACCCATAGTCTGTCAAAGGCATAGATTCAGACAAAGAAAAAAAAAGAAATCAAGGAGGGTAGGATGGCAGGCCTGCTTCAGACCTTACCTTCGCCTATAATTTGTAGACCTCCATTTGAGTGACACCCCAAAAACGTGCCTGGAAATTTAGTATCATATTCTCCTTATCTTATCCCAAAGGCTGCTCAGTTAATGATGGTATTCTACATTAGTTCTTTGGTGTGCATAACACTTCTTTTGATGAAGCTGTGGCAATTAGTTGTGAGAGGAGAGCTTTGGTAGAGGAATGTGACACCATATCAGCTTTCCATCTACTTCTGGTCCACTCAGGGAATAGGTTTCATGTTAAAGAGAACTATTATATGTATGAAGTGTTCCCTATTGAGTGTTCAGTTTTCTGTGTGGCCTTTATGCTGTTCAGGTCATTTTTTTGGTGGGCTGGTAGAACACAACTTTGAAAGGGTTACCATGTCGCACTATCTGGATAAAGTCTTGTTTGCAGGTATGGCTGGTACTAGGATAAAGTGACCAACATCCAGATGGGACCTGGAGTTTTTACTGGAATTACAAGTGACTTCCAGATTACAGAGATCAGTATCCCTGGAGGAAAGGGCAGCTTTAGAGGGTGGACTCTATGGTATATCATAGAATATAGCAAAACTGAAGTCAAAGAGGAATGTTGCATCCCTGCTTGAGCTGCTTCTTCTCTCTAAATTCTGCCATCACCAGGCACTGCCTCCAAATCTCCAGGAATTTCCTAAACCAGAGTTGGCAGTCCCATATTAGGATATGTGCTGGACTCATTTCCAAAGCTCAGTCACATATTTGGAAGTTCCCATAGCTGAGGAGAAAGCTGATAATCTGTCCTTTCATTCCCATGTATTGAGATTGAGACCATAAGGGTTATTCAGAGCTATTTAGTCTGCTAGGAGATAAACCAGAAATTCTGAAAGGCCTCATTTAGACAGCTATCTGATCAGTACAGAAAAGACCAGATAGTAGTTTTACACCAAGGGAAAGGTGTTAATGTGAGCTTAGTTTCAGCCCTTAGGGGAGTAACACAGACAGGAGGGGGAAAGGGCCCTGAGAAATCTTTCCGCCATCAGGGGCAGTCATTTGTACAGCGCTGATAACAGCTCACTAGCCATGTCAGGTCTGGATGGCCTGTTTATTCAGAATTGGGACTAGATCCACAGCCTCACACTTGAGTGTCAGTAGTTGGGAAATACAGAGCATGAGAAAATGAATGGAGATTAAGGGCTTAGAGAAGTTATAGGCAAACATGGAACTGAGGCTTCAGGGTGATCCTGTTGATTTTGTTACTAACATGAATCCACTCTATGAAGATAGATTCAGGTGGGGTAGCCATGTTGGTCTGAAGCAACATAACAAAGTTTGAGTCCAGTGGCTTTTTTAAGACCAACAAAGTTTCATTCGAGGTATGAGCTTTCGTGTGCACGCACACTTCTTCAGGAGAAGCTGGTCCCAGGATCAGCGTGCAGCAGGGAGCTCCTGCCACCCCAGCTGATCCTGGGCTGGCTCCTCTTGCAGCTCAGTTTAAACTCAGTTCAAAGAGCCTCTTGCAGCTCAGTTTAAAGAGGATCAGCTGGGGCACTGGGAGCTGAGAACTCTGTGCCACTTTGGCTGGGGCTGGGTCCCTCTTCCAACTTGATTTAAACTGAGCTGCGAGAGGAGCCAGCCCCAGCCAAGGCAGCACGGAGCTCTCTGCTCCCATCACCCCAGATGATGGTTGGTATAGCAGAATATTTCTGAATAACAGCAAAAACCAAATTGTTTCTTATTCGGGCTCAGCTATACCAGTACTCAATCAAATTCTCTGAATCTGTATTTGGCATAAATAATGCTCAAAAAATACTGGGCAGGTATTTTCTGGGTATGTTTTTGGCTTTCTTTGTGTCAAATGTACTCCCCTAGTGGGAAGGTGAAGAGCTCCACTGCCAAAACACAGCTAGGCATCAGCAGGATTACCTATGTCGAATGGCATGGGAAATAAGAAATAATGTGGAATTTGTTGCTTCCATTTCTGTACTTATGCTCTTGCGATGTGGCCCACATCCCAAAATCCATATTCACTTGGATGAGGAAAACCCTCTATGTGCCATAAGCCTCTCAACGAGCTTTCAGATTTGCAAGGACCTGAAGGTCATCAATTGTATATCACCAGGAAAGTCATTTTGTGGTCAGATATGCTAGAAATGGGAGCCTGGAAGGGGACTTTCAAATCGGCAGCAGGGCATGTGGATTTCTTAGTTGGTAAGTGTATAAAGGAGTGTTAGCTTGGCAAATATAGTGCCTGTTGTGGTGCTTGCTTTCGTGCAAAACAGTGTCATTTGTGATTTAATAGTTAGCCCCAAGGCACCCTAAGGATGAAGAGAGATTTGCCAACATTTTATGGTTGCCTGGCCCAAGGGGAATTATGAGGGGGCTCTCTTGGGAACAGAGCAGCAGAACGGAATTCTAACAGAGGGTGGCATGATCCTGGGTCCCTCTTGACATATCTGTTGAGGTACATAAAGTGAAAGGTGAAACAAATTTAGAACCATGGTGGGATTGTCCAGGATTCTCCAGAACTGCTCAGTTCTAAGGCTGCTTGCTCTGACAGTTTGTGCGGTGGGGGGGGAGGCTCTTATCTAGGCTTTGTTCTTGTAGATAAGCTTTTAATAAAGGTGATCCTAGTTTAAGCCAATGGTAAGTCTTTTGTTTTCATGTAAATAAAACTGCAGACATTGAGAGAGATCAGTATTGAAGTGCTTACGATACTGAAGAGCTGTGCTAGCTCTATTACAAATGCAAGCCATTTCATAGTAGTGGCATCCGAAATCCCCAAGTCACCATAACAGAGAGTTATGAATGAACTGATTTTAGAACACAAGTGATAATAAGATCCCTAAATGACTTTGTGATAGAGCAAGGTCTTTAAACTTGGACTTCACACTGGAACCAAAAAAATGAACATTTACAAGAAAACTGCTCAGCAAGGCAGTATATTTACTTGGGGGGAAAAGTTAATGATGGTTTAATTGAAGCAAAATGTTTTATTTGGTGTCTAACATCCCCACTATCAAGCAAATGTCTGGCTGTGGTTATTAGCTCCTGAACCTTGCTCAGGAAACATGATAAATGCCATAATGCCTGCCCTCTCCAACATTGCCCTTTGCTTTGAACTTCTCCTTCCCGCTTGCTGTTCATTAAAAAAGCAGTATTGATAATTACACATATTTATTCTTATTATTATTCAGAGTTTTTAAAAAATCCTTGCAGGAAATAAATTACCCCTGCAGATTAAGTCTCTTTTTACTCTTTGTGTAGTTACTGGCTGAGAACAGACTGGCAGTCTGGCCCGCTCTGCCTCCGCTTTAAAAGCAGAGGCAGAGCGGCAGTCCAGACTGCCACATCTGCCTGGAGGAGGCGGGCCGGACGCAATGCGTCCGGCGCCGCGCTCCTCCCACAGCAGCCAGGCACCACTTAAAAGTGGTGTCCCAGCTGCTGCACGCGCGTTCCACCCGCTTATGGCGGGTGTGAATGCGCGCCAGCCGGAGGAGCCGCGCGGCATTCGCATGCCGCCACCGGAAGCCGCCCACAGTCTGGACACTGCAGGCAGCTTCATTGCGGCGGCGTGCGAACACCACGCGTCAGGGGCAATTCCCCCTGCCTTGTTCTGCCACGCCGTGGAGGCGCAGCAAAACAACAGTCTGTCCTCAGCCACTGTCTACTTCAACACAAAGGACAGATAATTTTTAGGTAGTGGAAAGAGTGTTGTCACTTGGTAAATTTGCTAATCTAGTTAGCTGCATTGTACTTCCTCCATTCTGTTTTAAAGATCAAGCTACATGCATGGTCAAAAATCAACGTGCTGTTGCAACAAAAGTCACTGATAAAGCTCATTACATTGTATCCAAGGAGCCTTGAAGCTTAAAAAAACAGTGGACAATACAAGGCTAAACAAAAGCTAAAATGCACTGATGGATTTTGTAATGTAGTAATAATTCACCTCCAGGATTTCCCTGTCCAGACAATAAATTATAACAATGTATGGATCCGACATAGGACCCATCCAGACTTGGGCTCTAAGATTTGCCTAACAGTATTTGTAAAACACAGAACTGTAGTTTTGCATGCAGTAACAGAAACATAATCCTATCCATATATATAAAAGAAAGTCGCCTCACCATAATTTATTTATTTATTTATTTGATTTCTAAGCCGCTCTCCCTGCGATTGCAGGCTCAGAGCGGCGTACAAGACCTGGTACTCCAGGATTCAGACCATACTAAAACATTAAAACAGTATAAAACATTAAAATACAAAAATTTTAATACAAAATCAACACCCAGGCCAAACCGCTGGACCTAGAAACACCAAATTTGGGAAGAGTGCTACTACCATGGCTTAGGTGCTTAATAAGAAGGGATTTTTAGAAATTCAACCCCTAAGTGGGTCAAAAGGGGGGAAATGTGCTCACCCCATTGATTTCTATGAGGCTGCCAGGCTGCCTATTTGCACCCCCCACTCTCTGATTGGTCAGCTGCAGAGCTCAGTGTTCTGAGGTTTAAAAAAAGCCAACAGTTACAGGAGACTGCAGACAGCTAATGACAGTTGAGGAAATCAGGAGTGGTCAACAACCACCTGTGAGGTGCAGTAATGCTGCTGGCCCAGCCTCCCCATGGCTTCAAACACACACACACACACACCTCCTACATCTGACAGGCAGTTGTCTGTCAGGTGCAGCAGCAGCACTAAAGCCAGCAGAGCTTTAAGCACTAAAGCCAACAGAGAGCCCCCCCAGCAGTAACGCCTTAGTGATCCTGCAGGCCCAGCCTCCACAGTGGCTTCTAATAGTCCTCCCCCTCCCACAATGGACAGGCAGCTGCCTGTCAGGTGCAGGAGAGGAGGTGGGATGCTTACAGCCATCTGGGAGGTTTGCTTAGCAGGATTGTCTAAGCCCTGCTACTGGCCCAGCCTCCCCAATGCCTTTAAACACAATCCCCCCCCCCCAGTACCAGGTAGGCAGGTATCTGTCAGGTGTAGGAGCAGGGCCAGGGTACTTTCATCCATCAGGGATGCTGCCCCAGCAGGATCCCCTTAGCAATGCTGCTGGCCCAGCCTCACCAACGGCTTTAGCCACACTCCCAACCACTATGGAAATATACCCCAAATTTGTAGAAAAGTGGTTTCCTTTATTAGGTTATTTAACTTATCATATTGTGGGCTCTAGAAAATTGGATCCTATGAACTTGCTTAGTATCTGATTGCTCGGATGGTGTTTTGAATACAGTTATGTCCCACTTCTTAAATGTAATATAAATGAAAGACAATTTTGTAAAAAAAAGGGGGGGGGTATGCTCTCTCTTCCAGTTCAATGCCCAGGCCAAACCCCTGCACCAAGAAACCCAAAGTAAGGGGAGTACATTCCTACCATGATGTCAACCTCCCCCACCAAAGAGATTTCTGAGAAACACAACCCCAAAGGGGGTAGAAAAGGGGCAAAATGTGTTTCCCCAATTGTTTTCCATATGCCTGGAGACGCAACTGTCTGCAGTCTCTGCTCTGAGGTAAAAACACAACTAAAAGAGATTGCAGACAGTTGAGGACAGTTACAGAAATCAGTGATTCAAGACACCTGAATACACATTTTTCTACCAGGAGGAGGCAACTTAGGAATGCGGCAAAGACATTTGCACATAGTACTCCTGTGTGGCACTGAGCTGTGCCAGCCAAGTACCAGAGAGATCACCCTGAGGTGCTCAGAACAACACAGTCTCCATATGAGCAAAACAATCCAGTAACACAAGTAGAGAGGCCATCACTTTCATGGAAGGTGGCAGGAGCTGACTTAACAGACAACTGCTTCTTAAATGGGAAGTTCTATGTTGCTTGCTTCAGAGTGAGCTCACCAAGCAGCCTGGTGATCCTAGCACCAGAGGGCAGAAATACCACTATGGTCTACAGAGAGGTCCTTCAGTAGAGAAGGGGGGGAGTAAGTATGTCTCACTTCGTTTTTTACACTACAATCTTCTCTATTAGAATTCCTACAACAAATGTTACTTTTCACACTTCACATCATCAGTATTATAGCTGGATTTGCCAAATTTAAATACTGTAGCGAAGCATGGGTATCAGGCTAGTGTGTGTGTGTGTGTGTATACACACAGGGCTATTTTGGGGCAGGAACGTATAGGAACGGAGTTCCAGCTGGCTTCCAAGTTGGCCACGCCTAGAGCCTCCCCCCCCCTCAGGTTCCCCAGGCACCTTGCAAGCTGCGGGGCACCTGGGGAAGCCAAGCTGATCCAAGGAGGGAAGGCAGTTTAAACTGCTTCCCCTCCTTGGGTTCCCCAGGTGCCCCACAAGCCGTGGGGCACCTGGGGAAGCCGATCCTGGGAGAGATCTATGCTGTCCAGGGTGTGGCCTAACATGCTAATGAGTTTCTGCTGTTGGTTGTGGCCTATTATGCTTATCAGTTCCTGCTGGCTTTTTCTACAAAAAAAGCCATATATATATATATATATATATATATATATATATATATATATATATTGATGCATATGATTATTTTCTCTATATAAATAACATCAGCAATGATTGTTGAGGAAGAGAAAGCTAACTAACTCATTCCTACTCCACACATTTTATACCCCTTTTCCTTGATGGGGAGCAGCATACCCAAAGCGATAAGTGTTTTAGCGTTGTGAATGCTCTCCCAGTTTTACCCCATCATTTCCTCTGGGAACAACCTAGTGAGTGTCTTTCTCAAAACAGAATCCTAATTATTCATAGTTTTCATAAATAAAAACCAGGTTCATGAGGTCATTTCACTCAATGATGTCCAGTCAGCATTTTTCTTTGTCTTGGCAAGTGAACTTCCCCCTTCTTTTATGACTCAGTTATCATTTGCAAGAAAGGCATGTCTTCTTTATCTCCTATTTCTTTTTCTTCTCCTAACTGGCTGAAATCAATAGCACATACAACTGGTGTACATACACACACAGCATCTCTGAGCTGAACAAGATCCTTTTTGTTCAGCTGAACTCTGATTAAGCCATAACTCTTAGACCTTCTTTAGGTCTGAAGCCCAAGTGGGATGTTGAACCTAGATCTCTCCTATACCAGTCCAATACTTTATTCGCCACATTGCATGAACTTTCAAGGTTTGCATTAGGTAAATCCTGCAACAATGTTAATGCAATCTTGAATCTTACATTCCAGCCTTCTACCCTACCATGCAGGGAAGCTGTGTTCTCTTCATTTAGCTATTGGACAGTCCCAGCCTGCCTAGAATTACTAGAGCTAAAGCCCTTTGTAGGATTTCCCATAGTATATTTTCATTTCCATCAATATACAATCATTCTACTTCACTTTGGTTAACAAATGTCACAGTGAAGAAATTACAGAAAGCTCAAAGGGAGAAGCCCATGCCCTTGCCATGTCATTCTTAAGTGATTTCCAATCTTTGGTCTAGTTTTCTATTTCTGTGAGTTCCATTCAGTTGTTTGGTCATCCAATCCCAATTTGATTTGAGGTAATTAGCAGGCAGCTATGAGAAATGGAAACTTTTCTATCATGTGTGCAGCTAGGCACTGGTTGAACTTATCTGGCTTCACTAATGCTCATTAGACATCTGTGACTCATTGCTCTCTCTTGACAATACCTTGGTTTAGCCACATACCAGGAATTACATTGCCATGAGGTAGAACTGTGCTCCAGACACCAACACATAAGGCAATTATTTTCAGTAAGCATTCTTGAGGCCAAAACAGACATAGAATGAGAAGGAACGGGATGCAACTTTGATCAGAGAAGTGGCTTTCAGGAAGAGAGTTTACCTTTCTCTGGGTTGTTTCTCCAGTATGTTTACTTCTCTGTTACTATTAGCCACAGGGTTAAAAAACAAGCATGCCATACAGGCACCTGTATGTGCCATACAGGCACCAGCAGGGTTAACAGCACTTTGGGGGTTTGGGGCTGCTAGTAGTGGTTTAGATTGGATTACCGGGGGGGGGGGGCTGCCATTCTTCCAAAGTGCCATTCCCCTCTTCAGATTAGCAGTCCACCCATGACTAGTTGTTGGCTGCCATTCATATTTCACTTTGGGTCCTTAGATGATTCCATAAAGGTGGCTTTTTTTTTATTGATGATGCTTCCAGAGAGCCACAAAGTTGTCTATATACATTATTATGGCAAATAACCAAAAGGTGAAAAGAAGTATTTATTCTGATCCAGAACACCCATGTTTGCTTTGATGCACACACAAAACTTATTTGCATGCTGGCTTCCTTATTCATTCTGGACACTTTCTATATGCAAAGATATATAGATTGTCCTCGCAGATAAGAAAGCTTAAGGTGCTCAGCAGGGGCTCTGGATCCATCAGGATAAACAATTTCAATAGCATTTTCTGAAATCTCCAATAAATTATGGAAGCTATAATCCTGAGGAATATGTAGGACCATTGCAAATTGAACTGAAAGGGAAGACTATTTTTGTGCAGATTTTCATCACTTGTGAAAAACAACTGCCTGTTAGCCATTTTCAGAGAAAGCTGCAATCATGCAGGGAAATGTCTGAATTATCAGACTGACATCTCCTTATCCTCGTATTTAGTTGGTTTTGTGAATTTTCTTTTAGCCACATCTGATCAGCTGTGTGGTAATTTGACATCACCACAGTGCTCACATGATTCCAGAAATCACTGAAAGAAGAAAGTTAGGGAGAAAACCTATGCTGGAGCATCATATAGAAGAAATAAGCAACCACAAACAAGATGATTTGGGAAGGAGAGAGTGAATGCTCCCCTCCTTTCACACTGGAAATGGCCTCTTGAGAACATTTGGCACAGCCCTAGAGATATCTTTGGAGCTAAGCACGCCTCCAGTTAATGGACTGGAGACCTCAGGATCTGTTGTAATCAACAGTGGACTTCTTAGAGGAAGTAGTACCAGACTAACATAAATAGTAATTATTATTAGGGATGGGCATGAACCAACTCACAAACTAAATTTTGTGATGAATTTTGGCTGGTTTGCGCTTCACAAAGTCAAGTTTGTGATAGGTCAACCAGCATCAACTTTCCACAAACTTTGAAGCTGTTCATGGAGGTTCATTACAGTTTGTGGACACATTTCCAGACAGACCGTTTCTGCTCAATCAAGCAAACTTCAAAGCAAAGGATGTGTAGAAGTTTCCCTGTGAGTTCAGTGTCACTGGCTTGATCCTGAGCCATTCCATAGACTTCTATAACTGCAGCAATGCAAGCAAAGGAGGACTAATGCCAAACTTCAGATTCCCTGCAGTACAAACTGAAGGGAGGGATTTTTTCAAGCCAAGTACAATCAGTTCAATGTACAGAAGGCCCAGCAGAATCCAGTACCACTACAGCAATGTAAGCTTAAAAGGACTGATCCATTTCAAATCACAGTGTCACAAGAAAGCCAAGTGTGTGGGGAGGGGGTTGTAAGCTCTTTGCAAGAAAATGAGAACACAAAGGAACACTGGCCAAATTGGGGGGGGGGGGGGGAACCTTCTTGAAACTGACAAGAGTCATTTGAAACTGACAAAAACAGCCAAAAAACTGCAAGACGAGGGGGAGAGAGAACTTCCTGAATCTGCACCTGTCATTTCTCCAGAAAGCACTTTCCTGGGGGCACCTTCTTTGGGGGGGGCTGTAACTTTGATACTGTAAATCTAATCCTCACTAAACTTGGAGGGCAGGTAGAGGAGTCAGCTGTAGATTTCCTGCAAGCTTGGTGTCTCTAGCATGCAGGGGTGAGTTCCATGGGGTCATGAACCTCACAAACTGAACCACTTTGTTTCATGCCTTAAAG
Source organism: Lepidodactylus listeri (assembly GCA_029233225.1). NCBI lineage: Eukaryota > Metazoa > Chordata > Lepidosauria > Squamata > Gekkonidae > Lepidodactylus > Lepidodactylus listeri. The sequence goes on along the minus strand of JARCFY010000002.1, from coordinate 114,103,975 downwards.
TTCATTATGGTCCATGGTTCACAAACCAGGCATGCCATGAACCATGAACTAAACAGGGAAGAAACTCCTAGAGATTTACTTAGAGACCTGACAATTAAGAACGGTGTATGTTCTGTATGTTATGTTTAAACTAACAAAAAAAAATTTTCTTCCTCTTTGTTTTCCAGAGTAAGCCAGTGAAAGCCTTAGATAGCAAAGGCAATATAGTAACATAATAAGATTCAGTAGAATAGTGATAGAAATAGAATAGAGATAGTATAGAAATAGGGTGAGGATAGTATAAGCTAAGGCAGTTAAAAAAAAAAGATAGCAGATAGTAGTATAGTATATATAGATATCAGATCTAGTTGTATAGATAAGCTGTATTAGATATAGTTGTATAGATAAGAATATAGGAATATAGTAGACACACTAAGATTATATAGGACTAAGGTAATTGTATGCATAGATTTAAGACTTCAAGGGCGTGGAAAAAAATATTATATTGGTATACTTAGATTTATATTACAAAAAAGAATAGGACAGAATTATAAAGAATGGCAAGTGGAGGGAGAAAAGGCTCAATATCAGGGGTACCTGGCTTGGGCCAAGCAAGTATCAAAGATATAAATGCTCAGGTTATAGATGGTGTGTCAGAGGCTATGAACCAAATAGTACAAAACACACTACCAAATATGATTGCAAATGCAATAGAACCATTACAGATAAAATTTGATCTGCTTAACCAACAAATAACAACACAGATGACGGAATTTAAAACACAGATAACAGAAAACAGACAGGACATAATAAATCTCAATAATATACAGAAAGAAGTGGGTGAAAAGGTGGAGGTGGTGGAACAGCAATTTACAGAGCTAAGTGAAAAATGCAATGCACTGGAAATGTCACTTATGCAACTAGAGCTAGAGAAATCAATGCTAATACTACGGCTACAAAATGTTCTGGAGTCAAAAGAGGAGAATTTGAAAGAAACATTAATTGAAGGAATAAGTGAATGGTTAAACTTAGAAACAACTACTGATTTAAGTAATGATATTGAGGCCATGTATAGAAGGAGCACTGCTTTCGCTAAGAGAAATAAGTTCCCGAAAGAGGTCCATTTAAAATTTTATAGAAGACCCTTTCGAGATAAAATTCTTGAAAAGGCTAGATCAAGCCCTCTGAAAATCTCAGGAAAGGAAGTTACAATTTTAAGAGATCTCCCATGGAGAGTGAGGCAAAAAAGAAAGGCATATTTAAACTTAGCCTCAGCCTTAAGACTGAATGAAATAAACTACAGATGGTTGTCCCCAGAGGGAATCTCCTTCTATTATAAAGGTTCCAAATATAATCTTTCATCAATTTTTAAAATGGAGGACTTTATAAAGAAATATGGAAAAGAACTGGGAGTTCAGGAGGAAGAATTTAGTGAATCAGAGGAAGAGATGCAATACACTTCAGAAAAAGGGAAAGAACTTAAACAGGGTAGAGAAAAGAAATTGAGAAGATTAATGGCCTCAAATATAACCACAAGATTACAAGCAAAAAAAGTAGATGGAAAAGATAAAAATGGCTCACAACAGGACAAACAGGATTCTATCAATTAATGTCAACGGCTTGAATATACCTCATAAGAGGAAAATTTTTTTCCATCAAATACAAAAACTGAGGGCAGACATTGTTTGTCTTCAGGAAACGCATATTATACAAAAAGACAAACATCTACTAGAAGCAAAAAGATTAGGGATTAAGTTTGTAGCTGCAAATAAGCATAAGAAAAAAAATGGGCTGGTGACATATGTTAAACAATCTCTTCATCCTGAATTGGTATATGAAAGTGACGATGGAAGGATTCTGTTAGTTAGAGTGTTTATGTACTCACGATCTGTATTGGTGGTCAATGTATATGCTCCCAACCACCAGCAAAATAATTTTTTTTCCAAACTACATGATTTATTAAGTAAATTTGAATTTGATGACTTATGTATATTAGGAGACCTCAATGCAGTCACTGATAGATTAACAGATAGGAAAACAGACTCGAATAAACTAACAAAAGGAAATGAATTGCCAAAGACTTTTTTTGAGTTAGCAAAAGAATTTTTGATAATAGATACTTGGAGAGTCAAAAATGGCAACCAAAAGGATTATACCTTCTATTCACATCGCCACAAGTCTTGGTCACGTATTGATATGGTTTGGTCATCGGTAACTATGTTATCAGATATAATAGAGGTGCAGATACTACCAGCGACTTTTGCCGACCATAACCCGATAATATTGACGATCAATGACGCACCCAAAAGTAATAGGTGGCGAATGAAAGGACAAATGTTACAAGATCAAAAATTTGTTAGTAAATGTAAAAAAGAATTTGATGATTTTTTTAATAAGAAATATAACACCGGATGTGAAGTTAACCATAGTTTGGGACGCCTTTAAGGCTTTTGTTAGGGGTCAAATGATATCACAGGAAATTTGGCTGGGAAGACAGAGAAGAACAAAATATCAGGAACTAGAAATACAAATAGCACAGGAAGAGACTAAGTTGAAAAGGGGTATAAACACAAAAAACTCCAGGGATAGATTACGAAAGCTTCAACATCTCTTAAATTGTGACCTAGCAGAAGAACTAGAAAAAAAACTCAGATTTGTGAAACAATATACTTTTGAAAGCGCAAATAAGCCAAATAGATGGTTAGCACATAAGATTTAAAAAGATAGAGCAGAAAGATACATAAAGAAGTTGAAGAACGAAAATGGCAAGGAAAGCTCATCAATGGGGGAATTAAAAAAATTATTGAAATTTTTTATAAACAATTATATAAACAAGAGGATATAAATATAAAAGAAATAGAAGAATATTTGGATAAACATGTCAAGAAAAATTTTTCGGAGGAACAGAAAAAATTTTTGAATAACCCCATCACTACAATGGAAGTAATAGAGGCTATAAAAAAACAAAAACCTAATAAATCACCTGGTGCAGATGGGATAGGAGCAGAGTTTTATAAAATTTTTGAGGAAAACATTAGCATGTGCTTAAAAAAAGTAATACAAAGTATTTATGAAAATGGTGAGATACCTCCCTCCTGGAAAGAAACACTAATTAGCTTGATCCCAAAACAGGAGTCGAATTTGGAGGAAATAAAAAATTATCGACCTATAGCATTGTTGAATGTTGATTATAAAATATATACTTCTATCTTAGCAAATAGATTTAAATTTTTTTTATCCCAGATAATTGACCATGACCAAGCTGGCTTTCTTCCACGTAGACAAATACGCCATAATATTCGTATAATTTTGAACGTTTTAGAATATTATGAAATTCACTCCAACAAACAGCTTGTGTTATGTTTTGCAGATGCGGAAAAAGCATTTGATAAGCTTTCATGGGAATTTATGTTATTACAACTCAAAAAATGGGAATGTGGTGATAATTTTTTTAAAATGGTCAAAGCAATATATCAAATACAGGAAGCAAAAGTAATATTCAACGGAGATAGCACAGCAAGTTTTTTGATCCAAAAAGGCGTGAGGCAAGGGTGCCCTTTTTCTCCGCTTTTATTTATCTTTGTTTTGGAAACGTTATGCAATGTTGTAAGGGATGAGACAGAAATAGAAGGACTAAAGATAAGAGAAGAAATGTACAAGCTATTGGCCTATGCTGATGATATGGTTTTTATTCTACAAGATCCTCAAAGCTTTAAGATTTTGTTAAATATTCTTGAAGAATATGGCCAAGTGGCAGGTTTTAAGATAAATCAAGAGAAAACAAAAATCATAACAAAAAATTGCTCAGAAAAAGTTGAAAATTTATTACATAGAATGACGGGTTTTAAGATTACAAAAAAAGTTAAATATTTAGGGGTATTAATGTCAAATAGATGTTCATCTCTTTATAAAGACAATTATCTGAAAGTTTTATTGGAGATCAAAAAAGACCTAGAAATCTGGAGTAAACTACAAATTTCCTTTATGGGGCGCATAGCACTTTTGAAAATGAACATCTTACCACGACTCGTGTTTCTTTTTCAAACCCTGCCGATATTGAAAAATCAAATGTTTTTTAAAGAATTAGACAAAATAATTATAAAGTATGTATGGTTAACCAAAAAACCAAGGATAAAATTAAAGTATTTACAGGAAAGAACAGAAAGAGGAGGACTAGGCTTGCCAGACTGGTATCTTTACTACATAGCAGCAGCTATGATGTGGATAAAGGATTGGGCCAATCTCAAAGACAGAAGAACACTGAAACTGGAGGGCCATGATTTATTGATTGGCTGGCATGCAGTGGTCTGGTATAACCAGAAGAACACTGTATTTAAAGATCATGCAATTAGGGGCCCACTCTATAAGGTCTGGCTTAAAGTTAAAAATGAATTTTACCATAAGATTCCCAATTGGGTCTCACCCCTAGAGGCCTTTATTAGACCAATGTTAATGTCAAAACAAAAGATATGTAATTATGAAAACTTGCTAGAAAAGGACCAAGAATTGAAAAGTTCAGAACTATTAAAGGAACAAGGCATAGATTTAACTTGGTGGGAACAGATACAATTGAAAACAAGATACAATACAGATAAGAAGAATGGTTTTTATAATGAAAATACGGATTTTGACAAATGTTGGATAATCCCAGAGGAAAAAAATATACAAAAAATTTATAGAATGCTTTTAGAATTTAAGATGCAAGATGAATGGATCAAGCCAAATATGATATCTTGGGCACGTTGTATCGGCCATAATATAAATTTGGAAGACTGGGAAAAAGTTTGGAAGAGGAATATAAAATTGACAAAAGCAACCTCCTTCAAAGAAAACTTTTATAAAATGTTTTATTTTTGGCACTTTTCACCGGACAAGCTAGCCAAATTTTCTAAGGTATCTAATAAAATATGTTGGAAATGTAAGAGTGGTATAGGTAGCTATTATCATATGTGGTGGACGTGCCAAAAAGCAAAATTTTTTTGGAAATTTATAAAGAAAATACTGCAGGAGATACTACAATTTGAGTTACCCTGGTCACCAGAACTGTGTTTGCTTAATCTTCTCCCAGCGGGACTAGGTTATTATGACAAAAGATTAATAATACATGTTATAACGGCTGCAAGACTATTGTATGCGAAACATTGGAAAACAGAAAAGATACCAGAGGAGGAGGAAATGACAAAAAAACTTTTAGATATAGTTGAAACAGACAATTTGAACTTAAGATTAAAAAATAAGCAGGAGACTTTTGGTAAAGTATGGAAAAAGTTTTATTGTTGGTATGACAGTAAGTATATAGATAATGATGGATAATTTAGAATGGATGATGAATATAATCTCGGTAACACCCTTTTTTTTTATTGTTTGGTTAAATCAGGATGAAATGAACAGTATTTGTAAAAACGAATAAAAATAATATTGGAAAAAAAAACAACAACCATGAACTAAACAGCATTTTCCCATTTCATGCCCATCCCTAATTACTATGCTTATCTTGAGTAAAACTTGAGGCAAAGCAAGCATCTTTTCAAAAGGTTGTATTCTGTATATTGATAATAAAAAACTTTATCTCTTCCCCTCTCAGCAGCCTCTTCCTAGGCAAAGTTCTGTCTTTCTCATTAGTGGGGAGCAAAGCAGATGACTTTATTCTCCTCTTCTGCTTTGTGATCTGTACAGCAACCCTGCAAGGTAGGTTAGGCAGAAAGTCTGAAATCACCCAGGCAGCTTCCATAGGGAGGTCCTGCTGAACAGGAGCAAGCAGCCAGGGCTAGTGAAGTAAGTCAGGACTCAGGAGGCATGAAGTCACCCTGAAAGGGCTGGCAGGCCTAGGGTTGCTAACAAAGACAGATTGATGCAAAGGAGGATGGAAAAGTCTCCATATCTCTATTTTGCCTTAAATTGGTTTTGATGCCATCAGAGTGAGAAAATGCCAGAGGCTCTGGGTGTGTGTCCCATGGTAAATGCACCAAACAGTTCCCAAAGATTTTCCAAAACACTACTCTGTCCACATTAATTTTCTACACTCACAGCATCCCCTGTCAGAACGCAACACATCCCCAGCACTTTGAATTAGCACCAGAGCTTTAAGAGCTCTCCAGCTGTTACCTGGAGATGGGCAACAATGGTTTTCCAGGAAGAAATGGCTTGTTTGGAGGGTAGGGTCTATGGCATTGTATCTGTCTGAGGTCCCCCTTTTCCTCCTCCTCAGACCCCACCCTCAGCAGGCTTCATCCATAAAATATCCTGGAAGTTTCCAACCTGGAGTTGGTAACCCTATGTCCTTTCCAGGCAACCATCAGCCTACCTTTATCTGCCTGTTTACAGGTTTACATCTCTTCCCCCCTCCCTGTGGCCTCTACCTAGGGAAAGGACAGTCTTTCCCTGCAGTGGGAACCAAAGCAGCTGACATCATTCTCCTCTCCCTCATATGATCTGCACAGCAACTCTGTGAGGTATGTTAGGTTGAAAGTCTGTGAATGGTCCATAATCCCCCAGGCCGTTTTTATAACATTAACTTGGGACCTGCACACCATCTTCTGAAGCACTATCAGGTACATATCAGTGGCAGTAATAGGGTGACTGCTAGCACCTTTGCCTATCATTTTTTTACCTTGTGGTACTCTGCTTGTGGTGTGATCTGGGGTGTTTTTTTTGTTTGTTTTTTTTTGTGGTGTGGCATGGTTGTGTTATTGGGTTTGTTTCTTTTGAAGGGGAAGTGATATGTTGTGGGTGATGACATAGTTTACCTTAGGATACACCAGGTCACATATGCAACTGACATTTCAACTGTCTCGGGGGGGGGAGTTTGAGGTGCGGAATGGAGTGAGGTCCAATCAGCTTCCATATGCAAATAACCTTGTAACGCTGGTCCAAAGTGGCCTAGGCTACAGTGGGTGGAAGAGAAGAGCAGACCCAGCATCCATCCAATGCCAATTGATTACTCTTGAGTGGCAGTTCATCTGCCAACAGGTGATGTGGTACTCTTCAAGAGCCAATGGGAGAGCCTGGAATCATGACTAAGCCTTTTTTATATATAAGACTATGAATAAGGCCTGTTGTGAAAATAAATACAACAGGCTCTAGAAAGAGGCTCTGGGAGAGTGACCCGGCCTTGGGCAGTCAGTGTCAATTTGCTGTGGTGACCTCAGCAGGGTATAATGACACAGAGTTCACCATTTTCTCCAGAGGAGCTGATCTCTGCTACCTGAAGAGCAGTTGTAATTTTGAGTGATCTCCAGCCCTTACCTGGAGATTGGCAGCAGTGGTTCCCCAGGAAGAAATGGCTGGTTTGGAGGGTGGAGTCTATGGCATTGTACCTGTCTGAGGTCCAACCCCTCTTCAAACTCCACCCTCTCCAGGCTCTACCCCTCAAATCCCCAGGAATTTCCCAACCTGCAGTTGGCAACCCTATCTCCTTCCCAGCTAACCATCAGCCTACTGTTATCTGCCCGTCTGACTGCAGCAGACTTCTGCCCTCCCTCCTGGAGATCAGTTGTAATTCTGAGTGATCTTCACTCCTCACTTGGAGATTGGCAACAGTGGTTCCCCAGGAGGGAATGGCTGGTTGGGTGGGTGGAGTCTATGGCACTGTACCTATCTGAGGCTCCACCAGGAATTTCCCACCTGGAGTTGGCAACCCTATCTCCTTCCCAGCCAAGCATCAACCTACCTTTATTTTCTTCTCACTTTTCAGCTTTCCATCTCCCCCCCTGCAACCTCTACCATGCTCTGAAGCCCTGACTGCCATGTCACATTGGGTGTCATGGGGAGAGGGGGCATCTCAGCAGGGTATAAGGACACAGAGTCCACCATTTTCTCCAGGGGAACTGATCAATGCCATCTGGAGAGCAGTTGTAATGCTGAGTGATCTCTAGCCCTCACTTGGAGATTAGCAACAATGGTTTCCTTGGCCAGGAGGGCAAGATAAAAATTTAAATAAATAAATAAATTTCCCAGGAGGAAAAGTAGTTTTTCTCTGCAATGGGGACCAAAGCAGCTTACATCATTCTCCTCTTTCCCTTTTGGCTTGCACAACAACCCTGTGAGGTAGGTTAGGTTGAAAGTCTGTGACTGGTCCAAAATCACCCACTCAGCTTCTACAGCAAGAACCTGGATCTAGCAGACCCTGCTCTGAAGCACTGACTGCTATGCCTAGGGCAGCCAACCTCCTGGTGGAGCCTGAAGTTCACCAGATATCACAAATGAACCCAGACAACAGATCTCTCCTGCCGGGAGAAAATAACTGCTTTGGAAGGTGGGCTTTATGACACTCTGTTCAGCTGATGCCTCTCCCCTTCCCAAACCCTTGCTTTCATAGACTCTACCAGAAAATCTCCAGGAATCTCTCTACCTGGAGCTGGCCACAATGAGTTCCTCACAAAGGCCTGTGAAGAGTTTCCTTCCTTTGTCTGAACCAAGCTTGGTTGCATACTGTGGCGGAACAGGCTCCAGTTTACAACTCAGTTGTTCACTTCCCACCCTCATCCTGTGGGTGCATCTCACCCCTTAAGTTCACTGCCACTACTCACTGAATGTCACTGCCTTTTTAGAGGGACAATGAGACCCTTGTGGCTGAATCTCCCTATTTGGAGATAGATTCCCCAATCTTTGGGGGATCCCTGGAAAGTTGGCAACCCAGGGGTCTGGCCTTTCCTTGCTTCCCTGGGCTACCCCCTCCCTTTGGTATTGTGCAGAGTAGGGGAGATTATGCGGTCAGAGCACAACACAGATTATTAGCCCAAATAAAAGAATTTATTTAAGTATTTACACAATTATGGAGCACACACACACACTAAATGAATAAGGCACAACTGTAGGAGTAAGCACACACTATAAACCAACAGGGCATAAATCAAAAGGGGTTAAACACAATCCTCCCTGTATGTGCTGGAGTCTATATTGATGGCGCCCTGCCCCTTGGGATGGTCCCTCTTTTCCCGCACTTTTTGGCCTTGGGGCAGCTGGGAACTGTAAGCCAGCAGATGAGGAAGCCCCATTCAGCCCAGTGAGTGATACCCCTGCAGGCCCCTCTCTGGAACTACAGCTCAATTGAACCTTATGGGGGAACATTTTAAACAAACAACCACAGACAGCAGCCATTTTACAAATACAGGGAACTGCCATTTCATTACACCTACCAAGAGCCACTAAGGGAACAGTTAGTCCCACACAGGAGGCAAGCAGGGGAAGTGTCTTCATCAAGAGAGAAAGCTGTTTGCCAGAAATTCTGACAGGGCACAGTGGCTGAAGGAGTGGGCAGAGAAGAGGAGCAGACCCAGCACCCAGCCAATGGCACACTAGTACTCAGAGCCAGTGGATAAAGACAGCTTCTGAGTGACACATCAGGGAACCAACTGATTTGGGAGTGTGTGGAATGTTCAGGAGAGTCCATGACCAAAACACAATTATTATATTGAGAGATATGCAGTATTTCTTCCAGCATGAAATTTAAGGCACTGGTGTAGTGATTTAGAACAGAGGTCTACAGGTCATGGGTCTGAGGCAGGCTCTGAAGTCCCTCCCCTGCTAGATGGTGCAGCTCCCATAGAGCTGCTATGTGTGTGTGTTGCTTTAGAAAGGGTCTGTGAGCAAAGGTGCCACATATTTCCTGCATATTTTTGTATGTATGCTAAGTAGAGGAGTATGTCAGTGAAGTGAGGTCATTCATTAGAAAAGAAGATTCCTCAGTGGCTCTGACCATTGACTTGTTCCTCACACCTCCTGGCATAGAGCTTTTGTTTCACATGTTTCCTGACTAATATCATGGCTCCTCCTCTACCTGTCACATGACTCTGATATAGGGTTGCCAAGTCCTTGTGACTTACCGGCGGGGGGGGAAGTCCTCCCGGGACCAGGAGCTTCCCCAGCACGCGCGCCGCGATGATGTCACCCGGAAGTGACATCATCACGTTGGGAGCATTGCCAGGGCGACACTCTGGCAATCGCCCAAAAACTCTATGGTACCATATAGTTTTGGGGCGATTGCTAGAGCGTCATCCCAGCAACATCCCCAATGTGATGACGTCACTTCCGGGTGACATCATTACGCTGGGGAAGTCATCCTGACTGGACAACTTCGGGGGAGGGGTTCCCCCCACCGGCCAAATGCTGGCCGGCGGATTGGGAACCCCTGTAGTGGGGGATCCCCCACCCCCCGGGCTGACTTGGCAGCCCAACTCTGATATCACATGACTTTCTGTTATATGATGCAGCTCAGTGGCTGCCATGCTTAATGGGTCCTGGGTATGGAAAGACTGACTATAACTAGGTTAAATACTGTAAGTGAAGAAACCCTAGGCCCAAAATCCCCATTCTGGTATGAAACTCCCTGAGTGATCTTGGGTCAGTCACTCTGTCATACAGGACAAAGTGGGGAGAGGAAAACATCTACACCATGCTAAGTTTCTTGGAGAATGGGCACTATAAAAATTTGACAGACCTATAGGCAGAAGCCTCTATAAGGCTCCTAGAAGTATCTATAAGGTTCCTAGAAGTGTCTATAAGGTTCCTAGGAACTCTTCTGACTACTGATGCAATCTGTACTGGCCTAAGGAAGGTTGCTGTGCCATGTACCTCCTATACTGTTGCAGTCGTTTGGTCTTTTTCCTAAATTTGGGCACCAGAGACTTTGCATAATGCCTAACTGGCATACTGTCACCAATATATTTGTGTCATGTTGCTGCAGAATTTAGAACCCCCTTCCCACTAACCACCGTTTTCTGCATTAGTATATTTGGCATACTAATTGCAAAACCTGTGAATCTCACTATCTTTGTAAACGGCAAATCACCCAAGACTGACTTCCAAATATTCCCATTTGAGATCCAGTAAATTCAATGGAACTCCTCCAGGGATAATCCCAAAATAGCAGGTTGTGGCCTACTTCAAGCCACTTGCTTCAGAGCAGTGTCTGTGAAATCAATACGATGGTTGCAGGATAAGTGTCGAGAATTGTGGTCTTACTGGCTTCATGGGTATATTTCCCTTTTGTAGAAATGCCTTTTGCTTGTTGCAGTAGACAGAGGAAACTGCCTATTACAAGAGGATTGATGAAGCTGACTGGACATAAAATGCTGTCAAATACACAAAGTAAAGATCCTGAAAATAGAGGATGGTACTGCTCTGTCCTCTCACCTTGCTCTATTACAGTCATCTGTGGTGCTACTTGCAAAAATAGTACTGCAAAGATTTTCAGACAGAGTGAGTTTTAAATGGATTCTGCCCTTTGATTTAAAAATAATAATAATGAAGATTTCCTCCCTGTCAGTTGAAAGTTATTTGAAACAAATCGAAGAGTTTATATGAGAAGGATGAATTGCTTGCTCGAAAGCTGGACGTTTTGTGAAGTATTTTTATTGCCTCTGTAGCTAAATATCATGAAAACTCCTTCATTAAGTTGGAATATTCTTTCCTCTAGACTATATGCACTCCTAGACCATAATTTCATTATACATATAATTTTATAGAGTTGATTACTGTATCATTGGAAGGCATCACATCTACAGAGGGAATGTCTAGCATATGCTGGATGCAACTATCCCAGCTGCCTATGGAGCTATCTAGTGAATAAAGTGTTATAGAACAAAGTATCATAGTATGATGAATTCAGCATGGGTCCTTTGAAAACATATGGGATCTGCAGGAGAGATGGGCACCATTACTTTGATTGCTGTAAGCATCAATTCCCTATGTGAAGAAACACATTTTTTTCTTTGGAGATTTGAAATGGGTAAAACCTTAACTCTGAGTTTTAAAAGTTTTTTCCCCTTTCTGGGCAGAGATCAGGCAGAAAGGGGGGGTCAGTTCAATTTCCAAATCACCTCAGCCCACTTTCATATAAATGTCAATAGGTTTTAGACAATGGGATGATCAAGCTGCCCTCCCCCCTTCAAACTGGGAACAGGGATTTGGAGGAATTAAATACTAGAGAGACTTCAGGAAGGAAATTTCTGGAAACTTCAGGAAAGCTTCTCTGACCTGGCCTGACAGGGTCATTGGGAGGGGAAAGAGAGATGATAAAACTCAGGGGAGCAAGGAAGGAGGTCTATTTGGGTGCTGGGTCCCTCGGAGCAGACAGAACTCTTAGCTGAGGTCTGGAGGAGGCAATGATTGACCAGGTGCTGTCCTGGAGGGCTACAGAAAGCTTTAAAGTAATGGATACTCTGTAGAGATGTGTGACTTCCTAAGCTAAGGAGCCTGGCCTATATTTTAGCAACTGATAGAGCATGTATAGAGAGAGGGACAGAGGATTTGCATTTTACCCATTTCTTTTGAATCCCTTGTTCAGTCTGGTGCTGTGCTAAAAGTGGGTTTTTGAATATTTTCTTTTTAATAAATACTTTATAACTTCGGATGCTGGTAGTGGTTCTCTGTACCACATAGACTTCCACCGTCTTGGGAACATTATTTTAAAAGGAGCACCAGGGAGAAGGCAGGCAGTTGGCTATTCCTCCAGGGGTGCACAAGGCAGTAAACTGTCCCTGTGGTGACCTGGTGCTGGGCAGCTGGAGACACAGAAGGGAAGCTGGGAATCCTGACCCTCCCAGTAAGCAATTCCTTACAAAGGTCAGGTGGTGGTGGCAGGTTACCAGAGAGAGAGCAAAGCCTTTCCATGTGTTGGGAGAACCTTGGAGGGCAGGGTGGAACAGGGCCTGCAGGCCAGTTCCATCACACCCTATATTCTGGATACCACAGAAAAGGTGAGAATAGGTGACTCTCCTTTTCTCATATTGATCTTAGACTATTTGAGGCTATGATGCAGAACTCCCCATTTAACTTCATGCACATTTGGATGCATGAGCAACAGGGCTGGATTTTTACATACACACACATACACACACACACTGGAGTAAGCAACAAACATGAGGGCAGTTTCATTTCTTGAGACTTGGAATCTCATTCAGTCTAAGGACAGCTCATTACACATACCCTGTGGTTAACAGGATGGAGGGGCTAAATGCACTGGATAATTCTCATTTGAGGTGAATCTTTTTAAATCACTGATACTGGACATTGTACAAATGTTCTTTTCCGTATCATCCAGGGATGCTCTATTGGCCCCAGAATTCAAGAAGACTAGTGGATTTTTAAAAGCTAAAGATCTTGTATCGAGGCAGGAGAGTGTTTCTTTTCATTACACTTACAATAAGGAATTAACCCCAAGGGTATCCACTTAATTTCATAATATATAGACTGGAACACTAATAACGTGAATCTTCTAAAATGCAATAAAGAAGCAAGTGACCCTTTGCTCCCATGGGAGGTTTCTCTAAAGTGTATCACCCAAAAAATGTAAAACAACAAAAATGTTGAGTTATCAAGCTCCATAATGTCACTGGCTCCATTGCCCCATGTGATCAGGAGCATACAAACACAAGCATCAGTATTTTTTTTTGTGCAGTATTCATTGACAGGATTCTTTTTGTAGAACTGTTAACACAAGAAAATAGAGAGAAAATGTAGAGAGGGTAGGAAACTATTTTACAATGTAAACCAATAAGTATGCTAAAGAAGAGGGTTGGCCAGAGGTCAAGGGACTACTATAATACAAATTAATTATGTGCTTGAGGGCCCATCTGGATCTAAGAAGCATGTGCCAAACTTCCTAAGAATGTAATAACAACTAGATTTGCCACCTTCAGCTTTTAAAGTTCCTGGAGATTTTTGGGTGGTACCTGGAGAGAGCAGAGTTTAGGGGAGGAAGAAGGAGTTCATTAGGGATGCAATGCCATAGAGTCTGCCCCCCTCCACAGCAGCTGTTTTCTACAAAGAATTGATCTTTGAAGTCTAGAGCCCAGTTTTACTTCCAGGAGGGCTCCAGGCCCCACCTAGAGGTTGGTAGCCCTAATAACAACTGTTCTGAAACAATGGCCAACCAGATACCCCAGAAGGCCTACAAGCAGGGCACAGACCAAAGTCTCCTTTCGTCAGTCCTTCCAAGCTCTGGAATTAATAGTATTATTGCCTCTAAATATGGAGATTTCATTTAATCATATATGATAACCACCAATGGTCCTGTCCTTTATTAATTTTTCTAATTCCCCTTTAAAACCATATAAAGTAGTGGCCATAACCACTTCCTATAGCACAAATTCCACAAGCCAATCAGCCTTTGAATGAAAACGTACTTCCTTTTGTCTGCCCTGTGATATGCTAACATTTTATGCCATATTCCAAAGTAATTTTCATATTGGCATTCTTGACAGTAAGCAACTGTCTTCTATGCAGCAATTGTAGACAGTGACTGTGGAATCAAATTCCTTAGAACAGCCTGAAATACTGAAAAGACTATTAACATAGCTGAAGAAATCTTCATTTTAAAAATGGATGCCAAATCTATTCATTTCTAAGTCAACTAAGGAAACCTAATGATCTAAGCAGATCCCCTTTCTGGTTTGTTCGCATTGACCACAGAGGGTAATTTTGAGACTCATGCAGTGTTATTTATTAAACTGCAGAGACACTTTGTCTTCTGCACAAAAGTCAGCTATTTACAACTCCACTGTGCAAGATCCCTTTGGAAATCCTTGGAGCAGATGTCAAAGATAAGTTGAGAAGTTGCTAGGGAAAAACTGAAAATAAGAAGTGCTAGAGAACACTTAGGGGAACAATGCATCATGTTAGGCTAGGAGAGCTGAGAAGTCAGGGTCTCATGGATGGCTAGAGAAGCCATCAGATGTGTCAGGAAGACATTAACTAGATGCACAGGAACAGTAGGGGAAATCTAAGAAAGGGTCAAAGGATCAGGCGAAAAAAAGACAGACAAAAACCTTGGGAGACTGCAAGGAGTACATGTGAAAATTTGGCATGAAATGAAACATAATTCAGAATGAGAAAAGTTTTGCTAGTTTCAGGACAGAGCTTATCAAACATTTGAAATAGCCTGGCTGGGGAATGCAACCTATCAGACATGAAGCCCTGTTTCTTCTACTATTTCTAAATCTCAGATACATAATTCCAGAATGATCTATAGACTAGACTATGGGTATTTTATACATGACTTAATAGATCATTCTAAAAATACTGGATTCTGTATTTTTTATTA
The DNA here is from genome assembly GCA_029233225.1 of Lepidodactylus listeri. Lineage (NCBI taxonomy): Eukaryota > Metazoa > Chordata > Lepidosauria > Squamata > Gekkonidae > Lepidodactylus > Lepidodactylus listeri. The sequence continues at coordinate 114,088,953 of JARCFY010000002.1, read as the reverse complement.
TCTGGTTCACAGTTTCCTTACTACTAACAATCTCCATATCTCCAATCTGTGTTATTGTTATTGTTATTATTTACTGCCTTTTCCAGAGACTGACTTGAAGTATCATGATAACTAGCACTATCCTCCAAATCCTTTACAGCCCCCTTCAGATTATAATTAAATGATTATCGGGTTGCAATTTTATAATTCCTCCCAGTAAATGTGAGTGAAGATTAAAGCATGGATCAATCTATACTTCTAGTTTGTTTATATGATCAGGAGAATATTCTCACACACAGAAGAAGGCAACAACATTTCTGAGTCCGCAAAAATGTTCACTTCTAACAGCGCAATCTTAAACTGAGTTACTATCTTCTTTGGAATGCACTGTGAATCAGTGGGTTTTTAAAAAGGTAGCTCACTTCTGAGTTATGCTTGTTGACTTCAGTATTGCTTTGTGGTCTAAAGGACTATATAGTTATGAATAAACAGCTGATAAGCTGCCCCAGGAAATCAATCAACATTAGAAAGAATAAGAAAGACCTAAAACTCATCAAAATCATGCTGAGAAATATTCCACAACAGAAACATTCTATGGCCTATGACGGGTAGATCATTGTTCTGTTGATTGCCTCTCTTATTTGTTTTGTAAAATATTACCTCAGTTTCATGAAGGATTTAAGTAGGATTGTCCAGGCAGAGATAGGTCAGCCTAGCAGCAGTAATTGAAGTAGAAGGGTTTTTTTAATATAATTTCCCAGTACTGTGGATCATTATACCCTAGTATTATGTGTTTTTTAACTTCTAAAGTAGAGATGAGAGGATTATAATAGTGGGTTGCTTTTAGGGGTAACCATTCAAGAGACTCAGGGGAACACTAAGTAGTTTAACAGTGCATAAGAGCCCTTGGTCTACTCTATATTCTTTCTCTTCTAAACCAAACAATCAAGTTATTGTATGTCTATCAGGTCAGTCATCATTTCTCTCTAAGGACTTAGGCTGGAGTAACTTTTTATATGATTGTACTGTCAATGCTGCATCTTAAACAAGAAAGTAAGAAAATAACATAATCTAGACATTTCATGAAGAAAAACTATGTGCTTCGGGCATAAACTCTGGATTTGCAGTGGCAATGGAGTGTCCATATTCAACAGGCCAGGTATCCTGCTTTGTCAGTAGACTTGCTGCACTCCCAGCTCCACCTGGCCAGTAAAGGGAAAATGTTGGAGAAAATGGGAGGTGGTAAGTGTTGCACCAATGCCATGATGTCACTTCCAGCATAACCTGGGAGCGATGTCATGGGACCGAGCAACACTCCAGCATTCACATCAAATTCTGTGGTTAAACCATATGGTCTGGAGCAAATGCTAGAGTGTTGCCACTCTGTAATGATGCCACTTCCGGGTCATGCCAGAAGTGATGTAACTGCATTGCTGGCAATGTCATGACATCACTGGGAAGCCCCCTGTATAAGTCTTCCAGTTCCCAACTTCAGACAGGCTATCTTAGTCCACAAAGCAGTTTTCTCTCAATTTTCCTTGTACCAGACTCCCATGGCTGTCATTCCTTCTACCACTGGAGGGCTTTTCATGATTTTTTAAAAAGTAATATCTATATTACTGCAGCACCATAACATAATAATGATCTATTGCCATGGTCTACTAGCTCTTCTGAATTCCCAGCTTTCATTTGGAGAAAGGGCTTCAATGTTTGCCACTTGCCAGGTTTGGGGAGGGGAGGAGGCAATGAGGGATCCTGAAAAAGCCTTCTGGTGATGTGAAAGAAAAATGATTATCACAGGGGGCTGAAGGAAGTAAAATGGTACCAGTGTGCATGGGGACTTAAAGGTGCGTGCCTTCTCATCCACACTGTGTGCAAAGAAGCTTTGAATATGATCTTCCCAAAGATCAGAGCACAGCCAATTTAGGAATGATTAAACAAAGCCAAAGGAAACCCAGGCAATCAGGGGAGGTCATCATTTTGCTACAATCCAGAATTGCTATCGTCATCTAGTGCCTCATGATGTCCTAGAACATAGAGAAAGAGTCATGTAAAGGCACACCTCCACTCCCTTTAGGCCCAGAGTACAGATGACAAAAGTCCAGGGGAGCTCAGAGGAAATAAAACATCATTTAAAACTAAAGTGCACACTGAGGCACCCTTTATAAGAAGGTTCATCCTATAAGCAGGGGTCCGTTGGAGCGGGAGCGCACAGGAGCGCAGCTCCGGGAGTGAGAAGCCCAGGGGCGGGCACATGACCAAGTCCCACCCCCTCCTCGACTTCCCCGAGCAGTGCAGAGGCGCAGCGCCCCGGGGGAAAGCCCTGCTAGGGTCTTTATTGTTTTTAATGTTTTGTTTTAATATTGATAATTTTATCATTGTTCCTTTTATGACTGTGTGCTGCTTTTCCAGAGACTTGCTCAAGGTGGCATATAAATTTTCTAAGTATACCATTTTTTATCTGGGCATGTGGCACATAAGTACTAGAGAAATTTCACCAGCCCTTCAGCAGCTTCCACCCCATCAGTTTGGCGTAGTGGTCAGGAGTTGGACTCTAATCTGGGAGAACCGGGTTTGATTCCCCACTCCTCCACATGCAGCTGCTGGTGTGACCTTGGGCCAGTCACAAGTTTTCTCAGAGCTGCTCTCTCATGAGCAGTTCTCAAAAGACCTCTCTCAGCCCCACCTACCTCACAGGGTGTCTTGTTGTGGGGAGGGGAAGGGGAAGGGATGGGTGGTGCACATGTCCTGGGTATCTCAAATCTACTTGAAACCTGGTGGTTTCAAGGGAGCAGGAAGAGAATGAGGGTGTGTTCTTTACGCTTATTTTTATTGCACAAAGTATTGGATGGGGAATGGAATGGAGGAAGAGCAGGTCACCTGTGGAGTGGAGCCTGAGGGGTGGGTGTTGCCTTCTGACACACTTCTGATATGTTAGGGGGTGTGGCATATGCAAATGAGTTATGCAAATGAGTTGTGGTAATGAGCTCCTGCACCTCTTTTTCTATGAAATGACCCCTGCCTATAAGCCAGGGGTGGCCAAACTTGCCTAACATAAGAGCCACATAGAATAAACGTCAGATGTTTGAGAGCCACAAGACATGAACAATATTACAGACATGTTTTTATTGAAAAAGTATTCAAGTTTGCTTTTTATTAACATAAAATGAGACTGCCAAAAATAAAACTGAAAGGAGTAAAAATAGATATTGATAATGATATTTATTTGTCCAATCATAGTTGTAGGTGGGGAGACCCTTTGAGAACACATGTAAAGTTAAAGTTGCTTTCTTTCTCTGCTCCCCCCTGCCTCAAGCCTACCCAGGAAGGGGAACACTGGCTGGGGAAGGGAAGACTGATTGGGGCAGCATGCCTCCCCCTCACTTCCCCAGCCGCCCTACCGGGAGCTGCATCATATATGTGAAAGAGCCGCATGTGGCTCCCGAGCCACAGTTTGGCCACCCCTGCTATAAGCAAACATCTTGATTAGCTGAGGACATTCCCAATTCCAGCCACAAATATTGTTAGAATTTATAACAAAAAAGGCCAAATGTTAAAGAAGAACTAGAGATTTTCAAATAAATGTCAAACAAAACAAAGAGAACAATCTAGTCTCCTTCAAAAGTTAATGGCAAAAGGAGCCCCAACATTTCTGTAAGCAAGAAGAAGAGTTAGTTTTTATACCCCGCTCTTTACTACCTGAAGGAGTCTCAGAGCAGCTTACAATTCCCTTCCCTTCCTCTCCCCACTACAGACACCTTGTGAGATAGGTGGGGCTGAGAGAGCTCTGAGAGAACTGTGACTGACCCAAGGTCACCTAGCTGGTTTCCTGTGGAGGAGAAGTGGGGAATTGAACCTGGTTCTCCAGATTAGAGTCTGTGGCTCTTAATCACTACACCACACTGGCAAAGTTCCAGGCATTATGTTCTGAATAATCACAATATCAGGACCATCTCCTGCCACAGTTAGATTTTCCCCAAAACGAGTATTAGGAAAGGAAATAAGTTTCTTGAAGCTTGAAAACTAGCAGATAGATCAGCAGTTGAACAGTATTGTATCAATATACCATTATACCAATGTATATAAAGGATTTCCTGAATTCTTAGTTTCCTTTTAAAAAGAAAAAGTAATCTGTAGCCCCTTTTGTTTTGGAGCTATAATGTGAAAGGCATAAGGGGTGTTTTTAGAGGTAGGTTGAGCCAGATAAAAGCGTTGAGGCTTGCCATTTGCCGCTGCAGGTGGAAGATGTCCAGCCCCCAGCTTCTGTTGCCTGCCAGCAGTCCGCTTGGCCAGGCAGAAGAATTTTTTTTAAAAATCATCATTGTGTGATGGTGTTACGTCTCTTCTGGGAGAAAAATGGTGATATAACTTCTGGGTTTTCCCTAGAAGTAATGTAACATTGTGGCCCAGTGTCACCCCCCATGTCCCCACCCCCTGGACTTCCACCTGTTGCCAGATGGCTGAATTGTCCCACCTTTGCTCCATTTAAGAGCTGCTGGACAACTAGTCCAAGATAGGAAATGAAACCGAGCCTAACCAAAATATGATCATTGATTATATGGTAGGATAACAAATATGTTAACAGCTACATACTCACTGCCCTGACTTGGACAGCCCAGCTAACCCAGCCTCATATCCAAAGCAGGGTCAACCCTGGTTAGTACTTGGATGGGAGACCACCAAGAAAATCCAGGGTCCCTACATAGAGGCAGGCAATGGCAAACTACCTCTGGTACTCTCAAACCTTTTCATGAGTCAGCTGTGACATGATGGCACTTTACACACACACACATACTCTGATAGTGGCTAAAGGCACACTGATTCATTATTAAAAGTCCTTGAATTACAGTCTTATAGAATTACAATGCCAGGCATTGGGCAAGGTGAGGCTTTTTCCTGGCACTTGCCTAAAATCTCTGCTTCGTTGGTGTGATTGAATTTACTGTGGTCCTGCTTCTTCTGCAGGTTCTCTGCCTTTTGTTCTATGGAAGGCAGAGAACTAATTAACTCCAGTGCAAAAAAATGGAGAGAAAAAGGTCTCACTCCCATCATGGTGAGGTTATGAACAAGATGGAGACAGTCTCCATCTATTACTTTTAGCCATGGTTGTTAGATAGAGCCTCTGTTTGCAGAAACCACATACTTCTGAATATCAAGTGCCTGAAACAAGCAAGGCACTGCTTATTAAAAAAGCTGAGAAGTGTATGGCTGACCAATGTTGGCAGGAAAATAATACTGGACTAGATAGACTTTTGGGCCCATTCCACTGTGTTTACTGCTGTGCTAGATTATATTGACCCATTTCATTTTCCTCCAAGGAGCTCAGGGCAGGGTATATGGTTTTCTCCTCTTTTGTAACAACTCTGTAAAGTAGGTCATGTTGAGAAAGTATGGATGGACCTAGGTTACCCAGAGAGCTTCATGAGTTATCCCCAATGATGTGACTTCAATAGTAGCTGTTTTCCTTCATTCTGTGTTCCACTTATACTGAATGTACATCTGAAATCTGAAATTTCCATATTTTCAGAATGGAAGAAGAGGAAAATTCTGTTTATATAGAAATCATTGTGACTAGCAAACACTTTGCCTATCAGCCATCTGTGACACTGAATTTGCAGTCAGGTTGTGATCTATATTATCTGTTTTCTCTTTGGCAATCACAACCATGCATGAATTCTACTATGGAATAGTCAACCTAAAATCTGTCAGCACTGTCTTCTGTCACTAAGTCTGGATCAGAAAAAAGAAAAAACTGGTGAGTGCTCAGCATGGTACATGTCAGCAGGCCCATAAAATATGTCTGGCTTTGCATTGTACTGTGGTTGCAAATTCACATTGACTTTGCCAAGAAAGAAAAACAAATGCTCATGAGTAGCAACGCCAGTAAATATTATCACCTTCAATAAAATCATTCCAATCTGTGGAGCTTTAGATTGTCTCCTTCCAAAAGATAAAAAGCCAAATGAGACATCAGTCATCCTTTGCCATCTTTTAGCAGAAGAATGGGAAAGCCACACAGGAACAGCTGCTTGACTGAACTTGGAATGAGCTTTGCCAAAGAGAAATAGGAAAAACTACTTCATTGAAATCTTATGATCCTAAACACACTCATATAAGGAGTAAAGTCTACACAGAAATAAGTCCCATTATTCAGTGGGGTTTACTCTTGGGAGAATGTCTTTAGGATTGCAGGCTTAGTTCCCTTGAGTCCCTTGAACTGCTTGGCTGTTAGGATTACTTCAGGCATCAGTAGCACTTGTGAACATAGCATAGCTATAAAGGCTCCTGCTGTTGAGGGGCTATCATTAGGCTCTGAGCAATTCTGGGGCCAGGGACCATCCATTCACAGGAAGTGGTGGTGGCTATAAGCATGGACAGCTTCAAGAGGGAATTAGATAAATATATGGAGCAGAGGTCCATCAGTGGCTATTAGCCACAAGGTATAGATAGGAACTCTCAGTCTGGGGAAAGTGATGAATTGTATTCTTGGTGCTTGGGGGGGCAACAGTGGGAGGGCTACTAGTGTCCTGGCCCCACTGCTGGACTTCCTGGTGGCACCTGGTGTTTTTAGGCCACTGTGTGACAGAGTGTTGGAGTGGATGGGCCATTGGCCTGATCCAACACTGGCTTCTCTTATGTTCTTATGTTCTCTTGTTCTTATGTTCATCATTCCACTCTAAGGGCTGTCATTTTAGGTCCTGGGCTGATTTCTCTAAATCCTTTTCACATTTTCATTGCAACTTTTGTGTGCTGTAATGTATTCCAAAGGAGACTATGCAAGTCCATTGATGTTCTTGGCTCCCATTATATCTAGTGGGCCTTCAGGTAACAGCCCCCTCCCATTGTTTCAAATAGGTATTTTTGTCATTCTTTTTAGAGTACCTGTTCCTTTGCAGAACTCCCCCTGCCATCCCTTCCCATTTGTCTGCCATTATTCCCTGTGGGGGGATTTCAGGGAGGCTGGAGTGGCTGTTTGTCAACCAAATGACATCAAAATTGCAATGGAATGGGTGCTTCCTGTTCTTTAAAAAAAAAACAATTCAAGCAAATTGGGCCAAGACTCTAAATTCTCTGGACTCCTGAAAAAGATGCCCCCCAATCTCTATTTTTCCACCCATAGTATTTATAAAAAATAAAAAGACTCTGCCCTCCCCCTCCACAAAGGACTGAGGGAGGAAGAACACCAGCTCTGTGATTGGCTGGAAGTACTCTGTGCTTCTCCCTTACAAAGATCTGATTGGAAGGGGGAAATGCCAATGCCCAGGAAATCAATGGAATCAAAGAAAAAGACAAGCACATGCAGCTTTCCTGGTAAAGACCCAACCTTAAAACAAAAACCCAAAACCCACATTTTTCAGGGAAGGGAATTTTATTATATCAACAACTCAAGATAGTTATTACCATTCCAGAAAATCATGGTACCGGCCCAAACCAGACATGATTTGGCGTTGTTTTCGGTTGCCCCAAAAGGTCAGACCAGAACCAACAGGTTGAAGGTAAATCAGAAGAGTTTTTGGCTAAGCATTAGGAAGAACTTCCTGACAGTTAAAGCGGTTCCTCAGTGGAACAAACTTCCTCAGGAGGTGGTGGGCTCTCTTTCTTTGGAGGTTTTTAAACAGTGGCTATCTGACAGCAATGCTGATTCTGTGAACTTAAGCAGATCAGGAGAGGGAGGGCCGGATGGATTACCTCAGTGCTTAGTTCTTGTGGTCCTTTCTTACATGCCCAGGGAAATGCCAGTCAGGAAGCAATTTTCTCCAAGCCAAGGATCCTGGAGGGTTTTTTGCTATCTTCTGAGCATGGAGCAGGGGCCACTGGGGTGTGGGAGAAGGTAGTTGTGAATTTAATGCATTGTGCAGGAGGTTGAACTAGATGACACTGGAGGACCCTTCCAACTCTAAAATTGTATGATTCAGTGTATATCAACAATTTTGTTATGTGACACCCCCTACTAGGGTTGCCTACACAAGCTTGGGAAGTTCCTACAGATCTGGGGCAGTGCCTCATGGAGTGCAAAGGTTGAGGAGGGGAGAGAACTCAGCAGAGATGTGATGTCATAAAGCAGGGGTCCCCAACATGGTGCCCACCTACACTTTTCCTGAGACCCACCAAGGGTTTTTAGAAAGTGGGCCGGACCAGGTGGGGCTTCTGCCCTGCAGGGCTTCTGCTTGGCCATTGGAGATTTGATTGGCTGTGCAGATTTTTTAAAAGTTGCTTCAGCAGCAGCGACCACCACAATACAGGGATCTTCACTGAATTAAAGTTTGTGTGTGCCAGAAAATGTTTTTTTTTAATTATATGTCCGTTTTATTGTTTTTAAAATAATTTTATTGCAATTTTTTAAAAACCAAAAGATAAAAACTAAGAAAAAACTTTTAAAATAAAAACTAACAAAAAACTAACAACACCAAGCTGAAGGAAAAAAAGAAAAAAAGTTAACACTCTGTGGTTACAAAAAGGGGGGAAAGCTCTCTTTTTTCTATTATCTAATCCCCCCCCCCCCAATGATCAAATCCACAAATCATCAGTTCATTTCCCCCCGTTTCATCCAAAAAGTCTATAAGGGTGCTCTAGTTAACAATAAATGTAGATAATGTCTTTTCTCTGATCAAAGATGTAAGTTTAAGCCATCTCTGCAAGTGCCATCATCTGTACCAACTATTCCTCTGTTGTGGGTAATGTCAAGCTTTTCCATTTTTGTGTGTATAATAATCTCACTGCCATTGTCATATATAGGGAAAAAAATCCATGACTTTTTTCTAGCTGTTTGTCCATTAGTCCCAAAAGAAAAACCTCTGGTTTCATTTGAACATTTGAAAATCTTCTGGATTAGTGAATGTACAAGTGGAGACCCGCAAGAAACTTGCAGGATGGTCATCTCATTCTTCACACCTTTGCTTCCTCCCTTCCCCCCCCCCCACCTCTCTCACACTCTTTCTCCCTTCTGCCACCCTTTTCTTTCTCTCTCTCCTCCATGTATGTTACGTCCTCTCTCTTTCTGACCCATCATCATTCTCTTTGTTTTTCTGCCTCCCGACCTCATCACTCTTTTTCTCTTTCTGCCTCCCACCTCAAATCCCACCCTCCCCATGCTCCACTTCTCAAATGTCCAGGAATTTCCCCACCTGGAGTTGGCAACCCTATTTCCTTCCCACCCAACAGCCAACCTACCTTTATCTGTCTTCAGCTTTCCATCTCCACCCCCCTCCTCCACAGCCTCTACCTAGGAAAATTACAGTCTTTCTCCACAGTGGGGACTAAAGCAGCTTATATTATTATTTCCTCCTTATTGTATGCACAACAACCCTGTGAGGTTGATTAGGCTGAAAGTATGTGACTGGTCCAAAATCTCCCAGTCAGCTTCCACCACAAGATGGGGATCTGAACCTGGGTCTTGCAGATCCCAGTCTGAAGCTCTAACTGTTACATCACAATGGCTTTCATAGGGTGGCTGCTGAGGAACAGTAGCAAAGCAGCTGGGCCTAATTAAGTCATGCAAATCAGGTGGTATCAAGTCACACAGAGGGTGCTGCCTAGGGATGCCAGCCTCCATGTGGGACCTGGGGATCCCCTGGAGTTACTTCTGATCTGCAGACTACAGAGATAACTTTCCATGGAGAAAATGGATACTTTGGAGGGTGGAGTTTATGGCATTGTACCTTACTCAGGTCCCTGTCCTCCCCAGGTTCCACCCCCAAATCTCCAGGAGTTTCCCAGCCTGGATCTGGATCTGCTGCTGGTGGCCAGGAGGAGTACTTGGCAGACTGCTGCCAGTAAAAACCCTGCCTTTTACTGACAGAAACAGATTGCACCTTCCCCCCCCCCCCTGAACATTCTAATCTCCTCACAATTGACGCCTGGAGCTGATGCCATTTCAAAAGGTATTGGGGGGAATTCAATCATCCTTAAAGGTTTTTTTAACTTTTCGGATTTTTCTGCAGACCAAGGAAGGGGCCTGACTATGTAGGAAAAGCTGTTGGGGGAGAGAGAGCTCTCTTTTGGCAGATATAAGCATCCACACAGAAAATGTGTGGAATTAGAATATAGATTTGTTTGTTTGTTTTTGTTATGATATATAACAAAAGATATATAAATGATAGAATGTCCCTTCATTTTGTTCACATTTCCAACATACATTCAAAATATTTTTGTATATTTTCAGTAACTTCTCTGATAACATATACCATCAATATATAATTTTATTAAAATTCTCTTTAAGACTAGAACTTAGTGTAAATTTAAGACCCTTCATCCACATATTTTCCCAATGTTCCATTTGTATATTGTATCCAAAAACTTAGCCCATTTTATCATAGATTCCTTCACTTGTTCATCCTCTATATGTTCATTTTAAAAGGCAACCTATTAAACAGAACTTCTGCCTGAAATGTTGAAGTGTTACTATTAGAGTTATGCATGACCTCACTTCCTGATATTTTGGGTTGCCTCTGCCTCCTGCAGCAACCATTTTGTAGTTGCATCCACCATCCCATGTCAAAATCTAAAAGGTGCCCACTGGGTCAAAAAGGTTGGGGCCCATGCCATGGAAGCTGCCTTTGGAAGCTGCCATTTCCTTCAGGGGAATTGATTTCCGTAGTCTGGAGGTCAGTTATAATTCCATGAGCACCCAGGCCCTATTTTAGGTTGCTAACCGTAGCTCTGGCCAAAGGAACGAACTGTAGAGAGATCGGCCATGCTCACAAAGAAACTACTTGACTCCAAGAGATTCCATACTCTTATGAGCTTTCTCCTGTGAGCAGAAAGATTAAGGCTAATATTACACACTTTCATACCCCCAGACAAAATGACTCGCCACAAACTGACATACTTGCAAATGTGAATGATTTGCTCTCTAATACTGTGAACTATAATCTTAAGGAACCCAGGTTGGAGTTGACTGTTTAAATCAAATTAAAGTGTTAGTCTTTCAGATGCCACAAGACTCAGTTCTTTATTGATGCAACATGCTACCATTCTGGAATGTATCAAATGTGCAGATGAAACAAATTTGAGAGGGATTACAACCTCTGGGGGATGAAGTGAAATTAAACATGATGCTTTGAATAAACTGGAAAACTGGGAAGCTGGCAATCAAATGAAATTCAACAAAGACAAATGTAAAATGGGAAGGACCCTGCTAGGTAGTAGCATTACTGAGAATGATTTAATGGATTATAGCGGATAATGTGCAGTGCTGTGACACATAAAACCAATGCCAAATTAGATTGTATCAGCAGGAGCAACGGGTTATGCCCTCCCCACTTCCCCAAGCAGTGAGAACTTCCGGGAGCAGCACTACTTGGCTTGGAGGAGAAAGCTCTGGAGATATGTGTTGTTTCTGTAGTATTTGCTTTACTTATAAATGGTAGAGCACACACAGAGAGGCAAAGAGGCATTTCTGGAGGCAGATCAAACACTATATACCAGATTTCTAGTGAGAAAAGCTTCCAGTACCACAAGTTAGTTCAGCTGATGGGCTATATACAAGATTCTCCAGCCGGGAAAATCACAGCTTCCCAGAGCTGTTTCAAATGAAGAAAAGAGCATGGAAGGGGAGTGTTAAGAATCTCTCTGCATGGATTAGGTACAATCCAAATCACTCCCTTTCTCACTCACCTGGGAATTAAGTTCTGCTCTCTGAACCCACAAATTGTCAAAACAGTTTTGGGGATATACCCAAGAAAAGCATATAATGTAGCTAGGCCGTATCTGTCTCAAAAAAAAAAGTTTTCTGACTAGTTTGTGGGTTCTGTATTTCTTCGAAAAGAGAATGAATACAGAAGTGATCAAGAACACCTAACAATCAATCATTAATTATCCACGTTACCAAGACCATTCCACTCCATCACCATTCATGATTTTCATTTAAACTTAAAAACTATCCCATTTGCAATATCCTTTCATGCTGGCTACTCAGCCTTTTCAATTGTTCTGTCCTATGGCACCACATCCAAACAAACGGTGAGTGTTTTTAAACAAACTCATATATGAAATGCACAAAAACAAGGTGATATTTGTTCATATCAGTTGCCCCCTATTAGCCAAGTGGCAGATACTTCTGTTTAGCAGTCAAACTAAGCATGCTCCTGGGAATGGGGGCTTTGTGCATGTTTCCGAAAATGGATGCGTGGATGAAGCCTTATGTGTTGTGATGCAAAAAAAAAAGCAGAGTGGCTTTGCGGTGGGGAAAGCCTTTGAACTCCAAACATTATTATCAAAACAGAAATCTTAGAAATCACAACTCTTTGTTAAATCACTTAACTTCTAGTTCTTCCAAAGATCTCCAGCTCTCCTTAGTGTTTGGAATTTAATTAAGCACATAATTCCAAATGCTTTTCTGCTATCAAAATATAGAAGAGAGATTGAAGAGAAGAGATTGGATTAACACCCCACCTCTCACTACCCGAAGGAGTCTCAGAGCAGCTTAGATCTCCTTCCCCTCCCCACTACAGACACCCTGTGAGGTAGGTGGGGCTGAAAGAGCTCTTTTGAGAACTGATCATGAAAGAACAACTCTGAAACAACTTGTAATTGACCCAAGGTCACACCAGCAGCAACATGTGGAGGAGCGGAGAATCAAACCCGGTTCTCCCAGATTAGAGTCTGTGCTTCTAACCACTACACCAAACTGACTCTTTGATGAGTTGTATATCTCTCTGTCCTGAACTAGGACTGCCTAGTAGAGTTGTCATCACTGGGTTGGGAAATTCGTGGAGATTTAGGGGGTGGAGCCTGGGAAAGGCAGGGTGTAGGGAGGGGAAGAACCTTGGTTAGGTATAATTCCATGCAGCCCATCCTCCAAAGCAGCCATTTTCTACAGGGAAAAGATCTCCTTTGTTTGGCGATCAGTTGTAATTCTAGAAGATCTCCAGACCTCACTTGGAGTTTGGCAACTCTATTGCCAATTCAGGCTTGAGAAATTCCTGGAGATTTGGGAGTGGTGCCTGGAAAAGGCAGAGTTTGGGAAGGGAACTCAGCAGGAATATGATGTCCTAGACTCCATTTCCTCTAAGGGAACATCTCTGCAGTGTGGAGCTCAGAGGTAATTCTGGGGAAATCTAGGCCCCACCTGGAGCTTGGTGACCCTAGGTCGCAAGTAAAATTTCATACCTACAGTGATTCTTGGTTCTTTCAAAAGGATTCTCAGGGCATTTTCCTCAAGAACCAGTAGAACTTGCATTAAAAATGTTTTTTTCTGTGGCAAGTTGTGAAACGAGCCTTTCTGTTTCCCTTTTGCCACATGGTTTCCTTGGTCAGTCATATCTCGTTCCAAACTGCAGATCTATGGTCAGGACTACAAGCCTTTGTCCGGGGTTTATTCTGCTGGACCAGTTGGCCTCATTCACTCAAGGCTGACACTTATGCAGGGTAGGATAAGGCATACCTGGAGGCATTCTTAGTAAATGTTATACTCGTCACTGTTTTCCATAATCATGAAGGCAAGTCTTTCTTTCTATATAAATATGGCCATATAATATATTGAAGTGCATTAATTTTCTAGACATTACTAGCCACCATGGCCTTCAAGGTTAGGGCTGGCTATAAATATATTTCTGGGGGGAAGAAGAAATTAAGGATCCAACACAGAGAGAGCTAGATAAACAATAAGTAGGGCTGCCAGCTCTGGGTTACGAAGCTCCTGGAGATTTGGAGGTGGAACCTAGGGAGAGCCAGGTTTACCAAGAACAGAGACCTCAGCAAGGTAAAATGCCACAGAGGTTTCTTCCACTTGGGGGTGGGATTCTGTGGTCTCTCCGTTGCTGATGCAGCTGCAGGTAAAGCACAATAACAAATGAGGTTTTCACATGGCAGATTTCCCCACGGTTTCTCCACCCCAATCCCCCACCAGTGGCCACCGCCGTCCCCTGGTTCACCAGTGCTTTTGCAAAGGATAACAAAGGCAAAAGTCCAGCACAGGCAGGGATGTCCGGTTGTGGCCTGGCACCCCTGGGAGGTTTTGGATGGTGGGGACAGATGCACCAACATCATGTAGAAACTGGAGGTGACTTCTTGTCAACAGGAGTGACACTCTAGGATTCACCAAAACTCTATGGTTAAACCATAGATGGAGGGGATCCTAGAGTAATGCCCCCAAAGTTACAATGTCATTTGTGGTTTTTGCCTACAGATAGGAATGGAAATATATAAAGAACATATAAATACCACGGGCCAAAACTGAAATCATGTTGCCTCAATAGAGAAGCATACTTTCCTTCCACCATTGCTGCTGCTACAGATATACAAAGAATGAAAAGACAGAAATTAAAATGTGATCCCTTTCCACATGCCAAGCTGACACCATGATTCATCTGGATTTAAAAATGGGGCTAGATCTTTTATGTGGAAAAAATGTGCAGAGAAACAAATCAATTAATTAGACCATATGGCAACTTCTTGCCCTTTTCAACACTGCAAAAATACATATGCTTCCTAAGCAGATGGAATGTCAATATATGTAAATGCAGGATGTATTAAAATCGGAATTGGGTCCAGCAGCATGTGGGGCTTCAAAATGTCTCCAGATATTGAAGAAATAATTTCATTACCTTAGATGCCCAAGTCTAACATTTTCTTGCATCAGAATATACAAAAATTGATTTGGAATATCTACTGAAATATCAGTGGAAGAGAGGAGTAGAGAAACTATAAAAGAGTTGTCTGTAGTAATAAAATACAACACAAATTAATCTTTAGATGACATTGAAACATGAATGGTACTGTGGACTTCTGGGGATGTGGAAATGACATGGGTTCACTGGTACGTATGATATGAGATTGTTCATTTATCTCAGGCTTCTGATAGCAGTCTGAGTATGAATAAATGTAGTATTAGAAAATTGCTCTAAAATTTCCTAACACAAATGTTTTTCAGGATATGGCCCAAATGTGTAGCATGTTGAAACAGGACATAAATACTACAAGATATAGATATTGAAATATTGGAAAAGCAATAATTAGAATATTACCACCGACCATTATAGTTAAACATGTCAAAATATTTCATATATACAGAAACCTTTGCGTAGTCAATTCACAATATAAACTGTGAACACAAATCTGATTATAGCAACCACAACAAAATGGGAAGGTATGTAACTCCTTTCCTTCTGTGCCTCATTTGGTTATTTTATTTTGAGGTTCTGTTTTGCATTATTTCTTGCTCTGGTTTGATGTGTCATTGTTGGAAACACAAAAAGAATCAATAAGCATATTTAAAAACTGTATGTGCATAGGCTTGGACCTCATGGTGAGGAATGTTACTTAATTGAACATTTCAGTCTCAGGGAACACATTTGTATGTGTATATTCACCATACCTTTTGTGTTTTCTTCAATATGCTGACATTCCAGTATGCAGGCGCCAGGGCCAGCATAGTTGTTCCCACTCCCCCCTCACTGTTTGTTTGACTTCAACCTGCATATGTTAGTAGAAGGCTTTCATATTCACTGTGTATAGATTAGCCCTTGACAAATTTTCTTCTGATCTAGGAGCCAGCCTAAAAACTGAGGAACCAGACTCATTTTTCACCCACACTCACCTCCCCCTCGCATCAATAGAACTGACCCTGTACCAGGTGGTAAAAGCTGTTCTGGAGATGCTGAGGGCTCTGAGTTACTCATTTTCAGACCTTTCTCCAACCTAAAAAAAATAGAATTGTGGCTGAAGGGGATAGAGAGGTAGGTTCACTGGAAATATAAAAGCTAAGAAATGATTAAATGTCTTACTGGACATCAGGCGGAATACATGATTAAATGTCTTACTAGACATCAGGAGGAATACAAAGGCCACTTTTAAAAGGACTTTGTTGTCTCTGTGTCTGTTCTTTATTATTTGTCTTTACTGTTCATTTGGTCCACTGGTGTCCCATCTTTCTCCAAAGAGGTCAAAGTGGGATACCTTTTTCTTCCCTATCTCCATGTTAGCCTAGTAACAAGTCTGCAAAGGAGGTTAGGCTGAGAGAAAGAGGGAGAGAGTGATTGATGTAAGGATACACAATGAGCTTCTTCACTCTGGGCTCCCTCCTGCCTTCTCCAGGACACTGTACTCTTTTAAGCAGGGCTGTAATACAGGCCTTTTGGGTGCATATGGAAAGTCTGGCAGCAGCAATCCAGTTTTCAGATCTCTGGAGAGGGAGGAAAGGATAGTTTTGCCCCCTTCCTCCTCCCTACCATAGCCTCTTGACCAGGGATCACTGGCTCCTGTTCCCTGCCATGGAGCAGACGGTTACAGAATCTACCAGGGGAAGGCCATCTTGGACTTAGCCCTAAGTAATGCTCAAGAACTGGTGAGAGATGTAAATGTGATAGCACTGGTTGGGAACAGTGACCATAATGCTATTAAGTTTAATATTTATGTAGATAGGAAGTTGCCCAAAGACCAACAGAACCACATTTAACTTTAGAAGGGATAACTTCTCTCACATGAGGGGGCTTCTGAAGAAGAAACTGACAGGAAAGGAAGGAGGGTCAAATCCCTTTGGGAAGCTTGGAGATTTCAACACTGGAAGCTCAGATAAAAATGTATGCTGCAGGCTAGGAAAGGAGCACAGGATTTGGCAAATAGAATGCAAGCTGGTGATCAGAGAGCAAAAAAGGGACTATGAGGAACATATTACAAAAAAACATAAAGACCAACAATAAAAATTTCTTCAGATACATAAGAAGTAGAAAACCAGCCAGAGGCAGTGAGGCTGTTGGATGACCAAGGAATAAAAGGGTTACTAAAGGATGGTAGGGAAACACCAGAGAAGCTGAATGCATTTTTTGCCTCTGTCTTCACTGTGGGAAATGGGAGGTGCCTGCCCACTCCAGAGCTGCCAATTTTAGGAGGGGTGTCAAAAGACCCGAGTCAGATTGAGGTGATGGCTGATGGACAAATTAAAAACTGACAAATCACCAGGCCCCAATGGCATACATCTAAGAGTTCTAGAAGAACCCAAATGTGAAATTGTGGAACTCCTGACAAAAACAGATGCAATCTAGCCTTGGCCTGGATAGCCCAGGCAAGAGAGATCTCGTCAGATCTTGGAAACTAAGCAGGGCTGACCCTGGCAAGTATTTGGATGAGAGACCTCCAGAGAATAAGAGGGCTGGGAGGCAGAGGCAGGCTATCAAGCCACTTTTTTGAATGTCCTTCATGCCCCAGTAGGAGTTGCCAGAGATCGCCATGACTTCCAGGCATGGGACATACACACACACAAATGCAAAAATCCCCCCCCCCCCCAAAAGCAATCTATCACTAAAATCTGCCTCCATCTCTGAAGACTGGAAGGTAGCTAATGTAACCCACATCTGTTAAAAAGGTTTCAGAGGAGATCTGGGAAATTACAGGCCAGTCGGTCTAATGTCAATACCGAGTAAGTTGATGGAATCCAGTATTAAAGATAGAAAATAGGCACAGTGATGAACAAAAGCTATTGAGGAAGAATCAGCATGGATTCTGCAAGGGAAGATCTTGTCTCACTAACCATTTAGAATTCTTTGAGGGGGTGAACAAACATGTGGACAAGGGCGACCCAGCAGGTGTTGTTTACCTTGACTTCCAGAAAATTTCTGATGAAGTTCTTCATCAAAGGCTCCTCAGTAAACTCAGTAATCATGAGATAAGAGGACAAGTCCAATTGTGGGTTAAAAACTGGTTATTTAACAGGAAACAGAGTGAATATAAATGGGGAGTTTTCACAGTTGAGGTTAGTAAACAGTGGGGTACTGCAGCACTCGGTACTAGGTCCGATGCTTTTTAACTTGTGCATTAATGATTTGGTGTTGGAAGTAAGCAGTGAAATGGCTTTGCAAATGACATTAAGTTGTTCAGAGCAGTGAGAACCAGGGAGGTCTCTGAGGAGCTCCAGGGGGTTCGAACTGGCAGTAACTGAGACCTTGGAATCATGGTAGATAACTCACTGAAGATGTCAACTCAGTGTGCAACTGCAATGAAAAAGACAAATGGTATATTGAGGATTATTAGGAAGGGGATTGAAAAGAAATCAGCCAGTATTATAATTCCCCTGTATAAATCAAAGGTGCAGTCTCATTTGGAATACTGTGTACATTTCTAGTCACTGCACCTCAAAAAAGATATGGCATTGAAAAAAGTGCAGAAAAAAACTCATGGGCACTCAATGAAATTAATGAGCAGTAGGCTTAGAACAGATAAAAGGAAGTATTTCTTCACCCAAAGAGTAATGAACACAAGGAATTCACTGCCACAGGAAGTGATGATGGTTACAAGCATAGACAGCTTCAAGAGGGGATTGGATAAACATATGGAGCAGAGGTCAGCCAGTGGCTATTAGCCAGGTGTAGATGGGACACTATGTCTGGGGCAGTGAGGCTCTGTATTCTTGGTGCTTGAAGGGACTGCGCTGAGTCCAACTGGTCACCATGGATACCCTTCACTGTAAGATGGATACACAGTCCAAAAGCAAGCCGAGAAACAGAACTGAAGGACAGAAAGCCGGGATTTTGTCAGAGTTTTCAGGAGTGAGGAGCGGAGACTAACAGCTGGGATCAAATCCAAGCATACATTGTTGCTTCCGCACTGAGGCAGGTGCATGGGGGTGTTTATGATCATGTCCTCCCTTTCCTGGGAGTCAGTCTGCCAAGACTCACAGCCCCTCATGTTGCCTTTGCAACAGCTGCAGTCTATCACTTTTCCTTTTTTTCTTGCACATTCAGCTGCTGGTGTGCCCTGCATCTGGGACACTCAGGTGAGCTAGCTAAGGATTCTGGCCTCGAAGTGTCTCCAACTGGGGGTGCTGGGCCAGGCTCTGGATCAGTCTCTCCCTCTGGCTGCACCTCATTCTCTTCGCCTTGCTGCTCTTCCTGTGCAGCTGCTGGGGCTGTTAGCTGAATTGCTTTAATTTACGCTTAGCAATTGGCGAAATACATGGGATCTTGCCAACTATACCAGGGTCCCACCCCTCCCGGGATTTCTCAAGGAAAGAGGCACGTGAGGCAGATAGCAAATTCAATGCCGTTTACTGGGTAACGTTGTTCAAGCACACCAAAAACAGATTCACACACACATACACACAGGCCTAGGAAATAAAGCTAGAAAATAGCACGTTTGCATGAGCAGGAGTTCATTGGTGGGGAAGCAATACGTTACCTTCCTTAAGATGAGTTGTTCGACCAAAGGAAGAATTGGATGGGGAAGGAAAATATAGAAAAATATGGGACACATGGCTCGAACCTGCAAGACCACATGGTTCTCTCTGTTCCAGGATCCAGAGATTTAAAGATGGAGACAAGGGTATGGGTATAGCAAGCTGGGCATAAGGGGTAGTAAAGCAGATAGGGGACGATGGCTCAAGAGACTGAATGCCTCTGTGCAGGGTCTTTTATTAGGTGGTCTTGGGGGCTGGCTGCACATACCACATCCCACTAACACACCTACTAGGCGGTCCATTCCTTACTGACCCTACTATAGGTTAAAGGTAAAAAGTGGGTTGGTGACAGAGGGGTGGCCCATATTGCAAAACTATGATCTCACCAGGAACACACCTTGGGCAAGGCCCGATGACTCACCTGGGCCACTTCTATTGTTAGTTAATGGCTCTGGCTGACTGGGTGATGGCCCAACCATCAGTTGCTAGATAACCGCGTTAGCATAATCATTCAGGTAAGTTGGAGGGGGCAGGGGTTGACCAGCGTGGTGTGACAGAAAGAAACCTCATGGCAGAAGGAGTCTTTTGTCTTAGGTGAACTCTCCAGGGTGTCAGCCTCCTGGCATGGGCTGGAGCTTTCCCCTCTAATGGAGAATGCACGTGGCCCTTCTAATACTAGCCACCCAAGTTCAAGCTTATGAATTTCAAAATCCATAAGAGCACTAAAAGTGCCTTGCTAGCCAACAGGGCCTCTTCTCCCTCAGGTGCTGCTCCCTCAGGTGCTCTTCAAGGCAGCACCGACTTTTGAAGTGGGGAATGAGCGGTAGCCCGTTTGTCTTGAACCAAAAGGTTATGGTAGTAAATTCTGGACGCTGAACTCTTTGGGGAATTTGATCCAGTTGGAAGTTGAGTTTAGCACTTTTGTGCTTCATGCATTGAAAATTGAGTTTACTGAGGAAGCATTAGTGAAACGAAGAGAAAAAGCTGGTATCTTCGTCTTCCTTCACTGGATACTGTGCTCTGAAAAATTTTTATTCTTGAAGACATGTTCTTGAAGACATTGTGAGCTTTATGCCTTGAATGTTAAAGACATACTTATACTGTGAGCTATGTATCCTGTTGCAATACTGTAATAGACATTTTCTTGTATTGATACAATTTGTTTCTCTGCATCATAACAGTGCTTTTGTATTCCCGCTCTTCTGGGCTGACCAGAGGAGACTGGGTTGCTCCATGCCTCTTCCTGATCTGAGGAATAGTCAGCCTCAGCAGAGCCAGGACCCATGACAGGGGAACAGTGGGAGGGCTTCTGGAATTCTGGCCCCACTGATGGACCTCCTGATGGCACCTAGGTTTTGGCCACTGTTTGACACAGTGTTGGACTGGATGGGCCATTGGCCTGATCCAACATGACTTCTCTTATGTTCATATGGTCTTACTGAAAGCCCTTAGTAACAGGTAGGGCTGGAGCTGCCTGATCAATAACTCTTGATCCTCAGAAACCTTCTGCCATATCTCCTGGCCAGCATGCCAAAAGAGATTTCTTATCTTCTGCGGTCTGCTGGTGGGACTTCAGGGCACCAGGCAGGCTCCAGAAGGCATTTTGAAGACACAATTGCAATCTGGTGCCTGTGGTTTGTCAAGCCCTAACATAGACTGAATGTGCATGCACCTGGACATGACTACATGATGATCAGTCCATGTGTATACATCACTGCCTTCAATCTGAACCCTAGATTTTGCAGGGTATTGGTCCTGTGCCCTTGAACAAAATTATCCTTTCTCCTCTTCATTGTAGCCTACCAGCCCATATATGTAGCCATTACTCCACTTGGGTCCTGTGACCACAGGAATAGACTTTCACAGGGTTGGAAATGGTTGCTGTGGGGAGGGAAGACTGGGAAGATCCACAGTTCCTGAGCAAGCAGATTGTTGGATCAAACCCCATATTCATTCATTTACTCTGGTATATTAGATGAATGGCCCTAGTGTGTCAGTCCTTGGATCGGTATTAAAGGGACTGAGACCAAAAGGAATAAGGCAAGTCAGAAGCTGAATGTTCTCAGACCGAGTTGAACTAATCAGAAAAACCTATCACAGAGGACAGGAAGCAAAGCAAGCCTTGGGCCAGGAATAGGTCATCCTGACAGCAAGTTTTCTCAGAGCGTCATGAAAGACTACTGTGGCATGTGATAGCAGCACCAGAACTCACCACTATGCCTCACCGGCCTCTGTCTATGGCAGCATCATTTCTGCCATGAATGAAGCACAGCTGCTGTTATTATTGAGGGAAACGGGCAGAATGACCTTGGTTTTGATGTCACTTTGCCTCGTCTCCAGTCCTTTCCCTCCTTCAGTGCTACAGACCACAATTGTGGCACTTAGGCCTATAGTTCTCTTGGCTGTGGTTCTATGGGCAATTTATTCAAAGAATGATAATACACAATAGCAATAATCTAGGATTATTTCCTTGGTAAATTGTAAGGGCACATATTTTGCTGAAACATTAGGCAGCCTGGAAGGTAAAACATACCACTAGAACAAGCATCTGGTCACTGTGACCTCTGAGGAAAACTGCTTTTCACAGTGTGAGCAAGATGAAGCCATAATTTATTAAGCCCAGCTCATGAAGGGAGAGAAGAGCCTTAAATGTGGCCTATTTCAATAAGTTTGTTAATTTCCTATCTTTCTTACTTTGTTACCCAAGTAATAGATTTCCTGACACTAGTGCACTAGTGACCAGCATGACTAATCAACGTTCCATTGTATTTCCACAGTGGAAATAGCTGTTTATATCTCCTTTGGTCTATCTCGCAGTGAATTATCATTAGGGGCTATTATGTTCCTCTTAGTATTTCCAGTCATTTGTTACACTCAGCAGAAACACTCTGCTGAATAATGGCAAAATATTTCTTATCTCTGTTTTCAACAATTCACTTCTTTACCTGTTTTTACTTTATCTTTTCCTCCTTGGTGCTGAAGGGCAAAGCCTGCACAGTCAAGGCCAGTGTTCTGCACTGCACGACCAGAAGTTTTAGGAGCTGCAATTGGAAGAGGAATCTGTATAATGTGAAACTGTGAATGACTATGCTGCAAGAGTGATGGGGAAAATGTGCTTTTCATTTCTATAAGAGATGGAGTTTCACCTGGGATGGGGATGTGTGGCTTTCTCCTCTCCTATTAAGAGAGATACAATCCTAGAAACAAACTTTGGGGCTTCCTTTATAAATCTGTACAAGATGTCCCACTGTACAAGCTCAGACCCACTCTTTAATGCAGGAAATCACATTCTCACCTGCCATTGTGGGCCAAATTTGTCCTGGATGAGCCATGATTAGGGTCTACTTTTTAAAAGGCTAAAAACTGATGTGGGAGGGGAGATTTGGATTACAGTCTTGGGAACAGTGGATTCTTCCATGTCATTTTGCCACTGTGCCAATAATTCTCCAATAATTTGGGGCTGCCATCAGACAAATGGCAACTTGGGGCAGGGTCCTTTGAGACTGGGAAAACAGGGGAAAGGGGAAGCATTAAACTTCTTGTCCTCTGGTTGCCATTGTCCTAAGCTGAATTGCCTCTGCTCTGGGAGGCTGTGTGTAGCTGTTTAAAAACACAGGAAGTCCTAATAATAGATCATTGGAGTGGCTAGAACATTTTGCCAACAGCCATCACACCATCAAATCTCCTCCAATATAACTGTGGCAATCTTGGATTTATGAATGTAAGGTCTTTTCTTCCTTAACAACAGGCTCCTTGCAGAAAACTTTATCTGATATAGAACTAGCTGTCTACAAAATCGTACATTCTTGAATGCCAGAAAGAAGGTGCTGTGGCAACCCCCTTTCAAAAAGACATACCAGTAACATCCAGTCTCCTCCAGGCTACTCTGGATGACAACAGTTCTCTTCTCCCTTCTCCACCTATGCTCTGTGTTCATGAAAGACTACCATGTCTGCCTTTTTCTTTGGCTTCCCATCTGATGTGACATGATCACCTTTCCCTTTACTAATTGAACCATTGGAGTTTCTCCAAACACTTTCTCCCTCCACTTTATATAAGCCTGTGTGGAAATAAGCCATTTTAGCTTCTCCATTTCAGCTCAACACCTCTCCTTTCCTCTGGGCTAATTTACGCCAGGGTTCATTGCTGGTATCTATTTCAACAGTGGATCTTATCCCTGGAATGTATTAATTAAGAACAGAAGCAGGTGCAGAGCAGATGTAGATTTCATTTCCCCAACTACTGGGAAGATGCATACAGTTCTCATACATCAGATATTAGAGGGACAGGATTTCAGATCAGGGAATAACCAAGGAGGCTTAAGGCTCAGCATCCCTCCTTCTAGAAATTAAGTACTGCCCTGCCATCATCTCCTCTTCTAGAGCCATACTGAGGACTTTTTGATCTACTGTTTTCCTCCACCCTACAAATGTCCTGTATATCATCAACAGGATAAACTAAATGCTATGTTCATCTCAGCCTCTTGTGCTTTATATAAATGTCTAATAAATTCTCTTGACTGGCATAATAGCCATGTGGCCTTCACTGTTTCTTGAATGCTTCTTTCAGATTCAGACTTAGCAAGAGAATGAAATGCATCACCTAATTCTGTTGCAGGCAGAAGTTATCTAATGTCATTACCAAAGCTGTCATCTTGGGTAGTACTTTCAACATGCTTAAAAACCTTTTAAGCTTAAAAAACATAAATGCCAATTATCAGCTAATAACAGAAACTGATTAAAATGATACATAATAATGATGATGATGATTTATGATATGTACCCACATGAACAAGTTGGCGTACAACTGAATTAAACTTTCTTCCTCCTACTGGCCATTGCTCAGACTGGGAAGCTTAGATGATGTGCCTTTCTTACTTCTACAGCTGTCAGTCTTGTCCCTGAAGCCTTGACCTACATCAGGGGTGGTCAAACTTGCTTATCGTAGGAGCCACCTAGGATAAACATCAGATGTTTGAGAGCCGTAAGACATGAACAAATACTACATACATGTTTTATTGAAAAGTATGCAAATTTGCTTTATGTTAACATTAAATGATCTGCCAAAAATAAAAGCAAAAGGGGTAAAAACAATGATGATGATATTTATTTGTCCAATTATATTTATTTATTTGTCCAATTATATTTATTTGCCTGAGAGAGAGAGAAAGAGAGGGAAAAGTGGAAAGAAAGAATGAAAAAGGTGGAAAGAGAGAGAGCAAATAGATGGGAAGGGAGAGAGAAACAGAAGAAAGAGGAAGGAAGGAAGGAAGGAAGGAAGGAAGGAAGGAAGGAAGGAAGGAAGGAAGGAAGGAAGGAAGGAAGGAAGGAAGGAAGGAAGGAAGGAAGGAAAAAGTGGAAAGGTGGAAATAAAGCAAATAGATGGGGTGAGAGGAAAGAGAGAGACAAAACCAAGAGATGGGGAGGGAGGGGGAGGGAGGGAGGAAAAGAGAAAGAGAGAGAAAATAACAAAGAAAGCAAATAGATGGGGGAAGGAGGGGGAGGAAAGGAGGAAGGGGGGAGGGAGGGGGGCGGGAGCAGACGGGCAGCTAATCCCACCATTGGCCCAGCTGTAATTTGAGTTAGATCTTTTTGATCCAGTGTTGCACAACCAGACAGCTCACCCTTGAAGCGCTTTACTGTGCGTGACTCCCATGGAAGATTGTCTAGATGGCATCCACCATAAGGAGCCATTTTAAAAAATCTTGTCTGCACATGCGCATATGCGCCTCACCATATACCTGTTTTTCCGCACATGTGTGGACTAAAATGGTAAAAGCACTGCCAGTGGTACCTTCCTCTAGGTACCATTTCAGTTTATAAAGTTGATAAAGTTCAGGGGAGCATCAGAAACTTAACATTGTTTGGCTTGCTTGAGCGGAGCTCTGGGGATGCCGCATGTTTAAGCGGTTATGCGTGCATCGCTAAGACTTTTTAAAAATGGCTGATTGCACACTGATTGCTTGCTGGAGGTATGACCTGATGGTGGAAAGTCTGGCATTGGCCCATCAGCCAGCTTTAGACCAGACTTTCAACACTATCTTTTAAGTACGGCTCCCCAACATGGATCGACAGGTTACTCACAGAAATGGCACGATTCCCAGGTATTGTGATTTGGATGTGCACTTTAAAACCACCAGGCACTGGTGCCCAGTGTGGCTTAAAAGAGCCCTATGAACACACCCAGAGAGAGAGAGAGAGAAAGGTGAAAAGAAAAAAAACGGTGGAAAGAAAGCAAATAGGTGGGGGTGGGAAGGAGGAAGGAAGGGGAGAGAGAGATAGGTGGAAATAAAGCAAGTAAATGGGGAGGGGGAGGGAGGAAGAGGGGGAAAGAAAGCAACTTTAACTTTAAATGTGATCTCCAAGCCCCACCCCACGCCCCCACGCCAGCTGACTTGGCTTGGAGAAGGGGTTTAAAGGGACAAATGTCTTCTCTGAGCCAAGCCAACCAGCTGGTGTGGAGGGGATTGGAGAACACATTAACTTTAGATGGGGAGGGCTGGAGAAAGGAAGGAAGGAAGGAAGGAAGGAAGGAAGGAAGGAAGGAAGGAAGGAAGGAAGGAAGGAAGGAAGGAAGGAAGGAAGGAAGGAAGGAAGGAAGGAAGGAAGGAAGGAAGGAAGGAAGGAAGGAAGAATGTGGGGGAGGGAGGGAGTGGTTGAAAGAAAGCAATTTTAATTTTAATTGCATCCTCCAAGCTCCCACCCCACTCCCATACTGGCTGGCTCGGCTTGGAGAAGGAATTTAAAGAGACACCTTCTCCAAGCCGGTGGGGGGGGGGCGCTTTGAGAATGCATTTAAAGTTAAAGTTTTTTTCTTTCTCTGCTCCCCCACCTTACACCTCAAGCCTACCCAGGGAGTGGAACACTGGCTGGGGAAAAGAAGACAGATCGGGGAGGTATGCCTCCCCTTTGCTTCCCCAGCCACCCTCCTGCCCCAATATGTGTGAAAGAGCCACATTTGGCCACCCCTGCCCTACATGGTATTCAAGCCTTCCTGTTCTGTTTCATTGCTGGCATGCTGGGAAATGTGCATACCTCCAGCAGATCAGTAGGGAGGGTTAATTCAGGTACCTGTCTTTCCCACCCACTGTACATGGCTGCACCCAAGGGGTCTTAAGTTATTGCACTGGAACCAAAAATATGTCTTTTGAAATGCAACTCTTTCTATGATGGCAAAATTGTACTATTTAAAATCCTAGAAATGACCAAAATGGTGTGTATTAAACAACTTTCAGATCCTTATAAAAGATACTCTGGTGCTGATTAAGGGCATAAATATTAACAAAATTATTAATTGGCTCTCCGTATACCTTTTCAGGAATAAGTACCTCCCATTTTTATCAAATAAAATGTCTGTGATGGTTACCTTTGGATTCTTAACATATATTGCAACACCCTTTGTTCTTTTTTCATCAGCTGCCTTGGATTACCAAACCTTGGATTTTTGATCAGGTTGATTTGGAAGAGTTTGATGTGAATTCCCTGGAGAATAATTGAATCCGCTTTTGCCTTGTATAATTTATACATCCCACTATGGTGTTTACAAGCTCATTTAAACCATTGACACTAACAAACAATTTTTCCAATGCTGCCATTTTTGAAAAGAAAAGAATCTTAAACTTTATTGTAAACTTAAAAGCCTCTATTGTTAATCTTCAACTGAAAAAATATATGAAGCAGTTTCTTCTGCTTCATCTACAGTTCTTGCAGTATAGAGTTTACCACTGAACCTTAAACTTAATTTAAAGAGAAAACCTCATCTATAAACAATTATCTTCTTTCTTAATTTCTCTGTTAAGAATTTAAAACCTCTTCTTCTCTGTAAAGTTATGGGAGACAAATGGAGACCCACAAGAGACTTGAGGGATGGTTATCCCATTCCTCACACCTTTGCTTCCTCCCCCTCCCCCTACCTAGGGCTGCCAAGTCCCCCAGTTGGGCGGGGGAAACACTGATTTTTAGTGCTTACCTCCCGCTTTTCCAAAGATGGCCACCGGGGGGACAAAATGGCTGCCTTAAAAGGGAAATGTCTGCAGAGAGCCTGCCCTGCAGTAAAAAGCCTCGCCAGACATTTCCCCTTTAAGAAGTCAGCAAGAGAGCTTCCACAGCAAGAGAGGTCTGCCCAGAGATTAAGGAGGGACTGAAGGAGCTGCTTTTGCATGTGGCTGGCAAGGTGAGTTTCTCTTCCAGCTCTTTTCATTCTCTCTCCCTCTTTCTTTTTTCTGTCTGTCTGTCTCTCTCTCTCTCTGTCCCCATCCAGCAGAGGTCTATCAGTGGCTATTATAGCCACAAGGTCTAAATGGAAGTAAGTGCCTCTGCCAGTTTTTTTTCCTTCTCTCTCTCCCTCTTTCTTTTTTCTGTCTGTCTGTCTGTCTGTCTCTCTCTCTCTGTCCCCATCCAGCAGAGGTCTATCAGTGGCTATTATTAGCCACAAGGTCTAAATGGAACACTTTGTCTGGGGCAGTGAGGCTCTGAATTCTTGGTGCTTGGGGGGCAACAGTGGGAGGGCTTCTGGAGTTCTGGCCCCGCTGCTGGACCTCCTGAGGGCACCTGGTATTTTTGGCCATTGTTGTGACACAGAGTGTTGTACTGGATGGGCTGTACTGGATGGGCCAATCCACTGTGGCTTCTCTCCTGTTCTTATGATATGAAAATCATATTTAGCACTTGTGTAGCACTTAGTGCTTCATATTCTGCCGAGATGAGGAAGGATTCAGTAGGGCCGTTGCTCAGTGATAGAGCATCTGCTTGACATGCAGGAGGTATCAGCCTCTTCAGCTAAAAAAGGATCAGGTAATAGGTGACATTAAAGATCTCAGCCTGAGACCCTGGAGAGCCACTACCAGTCTGAGTAGTCAATACTGACCTTGATGGACCAATGGCCTGATTCAGTATTAGGAAACTTCATGAGTTCATGTGGAAGCATGTGGAAGCAATATCACAGGATGTGACATCACAAAATGATGTCACTTCCTTTCTCCTGGCTCCACCCCCAAAGTCTCCTGGCTCCACCCCCAAAGTCCCCAGATATTTCCCAAGTTGGACTTGGCAGCCCTACCTCTCTCACACTCTTTCTCCCTTCTGCCTCCCTTTTCTTACTCTCTCTCCCTCCTCCATTCTCGTTACTTCCTCTCTCTTTCTTTTTTTTTTTTAAATAATTAATTTTTTATTTAAAATATTTAATACATTTTCCAGAACAAAATGTACAAAATATACAATACTCACACATAATATACTTCCTCTCTCTTTCTGACCCATCATCATTCTCTTTGTTTTGCTGCCTCCCCACCTCATCACTTTTTTTCTCTTTCTGCCCCCATCACTCTCCCAGCCTCCTGCCTGATTCCTCCCCCACCCTGCATAGCAGCAACAGTGGTGGCAGTCCTCTTCCCCAATAGCAGCAGTGGCAGCACTCTGGGGATCACAAGAGATCTCCCAGCTACAGAGATCAATTCACCTTAGGGCTTCCAGCTCCAGGTTGGGAAATTCCTGGAGAGCCAGTTTGGTGTAGTGGTTAAGTGCGTGGACTCTAATCTGGGAGAACCGGGTTTGATTCCCCACTCCTCCACTTGCAGCTGCTGGATGACCTTGGGCAAGCTATAGCTCTGTACCAGCTGTTCTCTCAAGGGCAGTTGTCTCAGAGCTCTCTCAGCCCCACCTACCTCACAGGGTGTCTGTTGTGGAGAGGGGAAGGGAAAGGAGTTTGTAAGACGCTCTGAGACTACAAGTGAAGGGCGGGGTATAAATCCAATCTCTTCTTCTTCTTCTTCATCTCTCCTCCATGCATGTGACTTCCTCTCTCTTTCTGACCCATCACCATTCCCTTTGTTTTTCTGCCTCCCCACCTCATCACTCTTTCTTTCTTTCTTCCACCCACCCCATCACTCTCTCTTTCTGCCCCCATCACCCTCCCAGCCACCCACCTGCTTCCTCTCCCCCCACAGCAGCAGTGGTAGTGCTCTGGGAATCACAGCAGATCTCCCAGCTACAGAGATCAATTCACCTTAGGGCTGCCAGCTCCAGGTTGGGAAATCCCTGGAGATTTGGGGGTGGAGCCTTGGGACAGTGAGGCTTGGGGAGGCAAGCAGCCTCAGCAGGGTATAATGCCATAGAGTCAACCCTCCAAAGCAGCCATCCAGGGGAACTGATCTCTTTCACATGGACAGCAGTTGTAATTCTGGGTGATCTCCAGCCCTCACCTGGAGGCTGACAATAGTAGTTCTTGTGGAGAAAATGGCTGGTTTGAAGGGTGGTCATATCATATTATACTGGTCTGAAGTTCCTCCCCTCCTCAAATCCTTCCCTCTCCAAACTCCACCCCTCAAATGTCCAAGAATTTCCCACCTGGAGTTGGCAAACCTATTTCCTTCCCACCCAATAGCCAACCTACCTTTATTTTCCCCTCTGTCTTCAGCTTTCCATCTCCACCCCCCTCCCCCACAGCCTCTACCTAGGAAAATTACAGTCTTTCTCCACAATGGGGACCAAAGCAGCTTACATTATTCTCTCCTCCTTTTTATTGGCACAACAACCCTGTAAGGTTGGTTAGGCTGAAAGCATATGACTGGTCCAAAATCACACAGTCAGCTTCCACAGGAAGATGGGGACCTGAGCTTGGGTCTTGCAGACCCTACTTTGAAGCTCTAACTGCTGCACCTTCCTGGCTTTCATAAGGTGGCTGCGGCTGAACAGTAGCAAGCAGCCAGGCCTAGATGAGTCATGCAGATCGGGGGGACCTGGCAACCCTAGACTGCTGTCAGGCCTAGGGTTGCCAACCTTCAAGTGGGACCTGGAGGGGACCTGGAGACCCCCCCAGAATTACAACTGGACTCTAGACAGCAAAGGTCTGTCTCCCTGGAGAAAATGGCTGCTTTGGAGGGTGAACTCTCTGGCATTGTACCCAGCTGAGGCCTCTCCCTTCCCCAAATCCTGCCCTCTTGAGAATCTACCACAAAACCTCTAGGAATTCCGCAGCCTGGCACTGGCAACCCTTGTCAGGCTTGGGGCCCCAAGGCTCCCTCCCTCTCTCAAAGGCTGAAAGAGGCCTGGAAAGAGTCCTTCCCCTGCCTTTTACAGACAGAGCCAGTTAGAAGCCTTCCCCTCCCCCAATGTTCTAATCTCTCACCGTTGATGCTTGGAGTTAGATTCCTGCAGAGGCCATTTCAAAAGGTTTTGGGGAAAATTCAACCTTCCCTGAGGGTTTTTTTTTTCTCATTTTTTCTGCAAACCCAGGAAGGCCCTTGAGACTGTATAAAGAGCTGTTGGGGGAGAGTGAGCCCTCTGTTGGCAGAAATAAGTATCCGCACAAAAAAAAATCCCTCTGAGAAATAGTATAAAGATAAGTCCTGAAGTACCTAAACTACATTACCTTCTGTTTTCAGTGGATCTTCTAGAAGTCTCTTGAACATTTCCTCTTTAACTAAGATTGAATCGAATGTCACCAAGATGTCTCAAGGCAGCTGCTTAACTCTTAACATGGGAGCTGACCTGAAAAACACACAAAATCCTGACCTCCCCAGAAAATTCTGAACCTAAAACCCCAGAAAAAAGCTCTTCTAAGAATAGGTATACATTTTGTCCTTCCACCTTTTCTCCACTCCCCCCACCCCATTTCAAGGAGGATCTTCTGCATCTGTTATCCAGGTACTCCAGGCTGTGTTCTAATTCAATTATCTTATCATCATTCCTATTACTAATATCTTTGTTAACTGGAAACTCTAAAAGCTCATTCAGTTTTGTTTAAAATACTGTTCTAGGGTCTAAGCCTCCAGCCAAATAATGCTGTGCACAACCAAGTTCTGTTTCCTGTTGGAATAGGCAGTGTCTGGTGTACAAAGAAGAAGAGAAGAAGACACTGCAGGGGGGAGCAAAAAGACAATTAGATAGGATAGTGAGGTCAGCACCTTCTCTCTTGTTACATGTCATTCCTTGTCTGTTTCCAGATTGCTACTCTTAGGGCAATATCCTCCTTCTTCTCAAAAGCTCCACACTTAGTCTCTCTGACGGGTTTCACACAAACCACTGCTCTACCCCTGCTCTACCCTTTCCCTTGATTGCACGCGTCAATTTCCCACTATGTGCTCTGCGGCTGAATTTTGACCTGCAGCTTTGCCCAATTTCCCCCACATCTTCATGATCCTTTGGGGGGGGGGATCTAGAAGACGCGGGGGAGATTGGGTGAAGTTGCAGGTCAAAATGCAGCCGCAGAGCACATAGTGGGAAATTGATGTGTGCAATCGAGGGAGAGGGAAGAGCCAGCCTGGAGCAGCTGCTTGTGGGAAATCAGTCTCTCTCTCAGCTAGTGATTAGGATTCTGTCTCTGTCTCTCCTCTTCTCTATCAAGTATGATAGTTCCTAAATACAGCTTTATCTGCACTTTAATCAGTTTGTGCACCTGTGCTGTGTTAATTACTCTGCCAACACTCTAACCTATAGAACTTGTTTTCCTTGACTTCAGCCCTGCAAAGAACAGTTATATACAAGGACAACAATGTGATGAATGTGCTTCCACAGTCCTAAAAACTGAAGTGAAAGAGAGTGTGGGTCAGTGGTTAGCATTTTGTCCTAGGAGGGGGAGACCTGAGTTCAAGGTTCCCGCCCTGTAGTGAAACTCATCAGGTGACCTTGGGTCACTCGCATATCTCACAGGCTAACATATCTCATAGTGTTGTTCCAAGGACAAATTGGAGAAGGGAAAAACTACATATATACCCGGAGCTCCTTGGAGAAAGAGTACAATAAAATGTGCTAGACAGAGGAGGAGGTCTCAGCTCATCAAAACTCTTTATGCTTTCTTGCTGATGTGACACAAATTTATGAACTTATAGGAATGGCAAAGAAGAAACAGAAAACAGTCTGAAATGTTTAATCTGCTGGCATGCAACCAAATGTCCCCTTTAAAATGTTCATATTTGTCTCTTAGAATTTGAACAAAACTAGACAATAGCTGCCTTTATTTGGCGGTTGTTTGGTTGTTTTTTTAAATGGCTCTTCTAACTAAAATATAGCAAGACAGAACAGTATAATGGATTAAGCTATGTCTTGGACCAGGGAACTTTGACTTCATATCCTGACCCAGCCTTTTTCACAGGTATTCTTGGCCTGATCACCAAAGCACAGCATAAACAACATCACAAGGCTGCAAAGATACAGTGTAAATATAAAAGCCTCCACTGATTAAGGTAAAGTAAAGGTTTCTATTGGTCAAAAGCCAGTCGAATCTGATTCTAGGGGGCGGTGCTCATCTCCATTTCCAAGCCAAAGAGCCAGCGCTGTCCGTAGACTTTTCCCATATACATGTGGCCAGCATGGCTAAACGCCAAGGCGCACAGAATGCTGTTACCTTCCCACCAAAGCAGTACCTATTTATCTACCTGCGATTTCTTGTTTTCGAACTGCTAGGTTGGCAGGAGCTGGGGCCAGAGATGGGAGCTCACTCCATCAGATGGCACTCAGGTCTCAAACTGCCGAGCTACTGACCTTCCAGTCTACAGCTCAGCATCTTAACTACTTCTTAGAGAAGGTGAAATAAAAAGGGTGATTAAAAATATATATATCTGTTGAGAGCAGGGGTCATTTTGTAGAAAAAGAGGTGCAGGAGCTTATTAGCATAATTCATTAGCATAACTAATTTACATATGCCACACACCCTGACATCACTTGAAGTATGTCAGAAGGCAAGAAAGAAAGAAGAGAGAGAGAGAGAAAGGAAGGAAGCAAGCAAGCAAGCAAGCTGGCAGAGAGGGGACAGCTACTAATCTAAGCCTCAGAAATACCACTATTCTGGGAGGATAGCTTCAGTGGTGGCTGAAGCCTTCAGAAGGCTGGTGGGAGGAACAAGGACCTTTCCAGGAGGCAGGGTCATTTTGCTGCAGCCATGACACAAGCAGGCATTCCCCAGCAGGGGGGGGGGGGGGCTGGCACAAACTCCCAGAGCTGCGCTCCCCTGAGCTCCTGCTCGAAATGACCCCTGGTTGAGAGCCTGCATATGTTCCAAACATACTCTATACTAAGTCAGCATGATAGTATTTGAATAACCTTTTTCCCCCTTTGACTTAACATAGTATTGGAGTAAATGATGTTGAGGGCTTGTGCTTAGATGGCATTATAAGACTGAAGTTCGGAACTCGAAGGCTGGGTGAGAGGAACTTCTAAGAAATGGATTAAACTATGCAACACACTAAAGTGCACTAAAACTCTTCTTTAAAAACATAGGCACATTCCGCCCTTGAAGCAGCAAATATTTGGACTAAAAAGTTCTGAATCTATGTCTATGTAACATGCTTCGATTAAATATTTCAAGATGAATAGCCCTGAACCAATAAAACAGGATATACAATTCAACGTCTCTAGGTTGATAACCTTAAGAACGTAAGAACATAAGAGAAGCCAATGTTGGATCAGGCCAGTGGCCCATCCAGTCCAACACTCTGTCACACAGTGGCCAAAAACACCAGGTGCCCTCAGGAGGTCCAGCAGTGGGGCCAAGCCCTCCCACTGTGGCCCCCCAGCACCAAGAATACTGAGCATCACTTGCCCCAGACTGAGAGTTCCTATCTATACTTTGTGGCTAATAGCCACTGATGGACCTCTGCTCCATATGTTTATCTAATTCCCTCTTGAAGCCGTCCATGCTTGTAGCTGCTGCCACCTCCTGTGGCAGTGAATTCCATGTGTTCATCAGTCTTCGGGTGAAGAAGTACTTCCTTTCATCTGTTCTAACCCGACTGCTCAGCAATTTCATGGAGTGCCCACAAGTTCTTGTATTGTGAGAAAGGGAGAAAAGGACTTCTTTCTCTACCGGCTCTATCCCATGCATAATCTTATAAACCTCGATCATGTCGCCCCTCAGCCGTTGTTTCTCCAAGCTAAAGAACCTTGAACCACATTAAAACAGGACCAAATGTGTTTCAGCCTCCAAGGCCTTCCACAGTGGTCAGATTATTGTATATATGCACACTATGACACATAAATGTGTGCTAATGCCAAGGAAGGTTGATTAAAGACATTTGAAATATTCTGTGTGGAAAAATAATTAGGTTGTATAAAAAGTTTTCTTAGACTTTTAAGTGCAGACATACAGGGAATGCAGATTTAATAACTCCTTCTAACCATGGCTGTCAAAATTCAGAGTGTGCATATATATATCAACCTTTAACTGACAGTTAAATCTTGGAGACCAAGATGCATTTGGTCCTGTTTTAATGTGGTTCAAGTTTATCAACCTAGAGACGTTGAATTGTGTTGTTTTATTGGTTCAAGGCTATTAACCTAGAGATATTTAATTGAATCATGTTACATAGATTCAGGACTTTTTAGTCCAAATATTCGCTGCTTCAAGGGTGGAATGTGCCTATGTTTTTAAAGTAGAAATTTTGGAATGTATGTATGTATTTATTTATGTATGTATGTGTATACACACACATATGCTGTGGATGCTGTGGTTGCATTGCAACAGCCACTGAAGGAATCCATTTCTTAAAGCCACAAGTGTCCCTTTTTATCATTTGGAGTTTTTTAAACCCCCCAAATGTTTTTTTTTTGTTATAAGTTTCACATTTTTCTGCAAACCCAGGACATTTTTCAGGTTTGTAGAAAGATCCGTCTTGCTGGTTCCCAGCTCCAGTCATTGGATTTAAGTATCCTCAGATTTGGCCAATTTGGCTATTAGAATACAAAATTATGATTAGACAAATTTTTAAAAAGTGATGGCCAGATTTTTGTGTAGCCATGCAAAACACCTCTAGACTCACTTTGCAGTACCACTAAAGTAACCACAGTAGCAATTATAATAATTGTTCATATTATTTAGATTAGAAATTCCCATTTATTGGAAATTTGTTGACATTTGAGCATCAGAACATAGTTAAAGAAAATGAGCAAACATGGAAATTTTAATTTTTCAAGTCCTTTACCCAAATATCAAAATAATATCTCTTAAATTATCTCATACATCAGTAGTGCTGAAAGATCAGTTTACATTTCTCTATAGCATGAGCCAGTTTGGCAAAATAATCAAGCTTTTGAACTTCAGAACCAATTTATATAAACATGTGAGAGGATTAAACTGCCCAGTTCTTGATAATGTGAGGCAAAATAAATGAGAGTTCCAAATTAAGCTGAAGACATGAAAGGGAAAATTGAAGTGACCTTGATTACAGCTTGTCTGTGTCAGAAATTTTATTTCTAATAACAATATTGTCTTTGTCAATATTTGATTTGGCAAAGGAAATGCCATGGG
Organism: Lepidodactylus listeri; assembly: GCA_029233225.1. Classification (NCBI taxonomy): domain Eukaryota; kingdom Metazoa; phylum Chordata; class Lepidosauria; order Squamata; family Gekkonidae; genus Lepidodactylus; species Lepidodactylus listeri. Next base: position 114,053,627 of record JARCFY010000002.1, on the reverse strand, counting down.
CCACCACAGCCAAACAAAACAGGGGGCTAATGCCATATACACCATGTTAAATATAATAAGCTGCCTAATTAAATGAGTGTTGGGAAGAATAACAGCATGGAAGGGTTTGTAGGGTGTTCTTTAGGGGCACTGCAATGAACATTTTATAACTCTAAAAAAACCCAACCAATTCTTCTAGTAACCCTACTCCTGCCCTGCCTTGCCTGCTCGCAGTCTATATTTGAGTGTCAGAGACTTCATACACAGGTGCAAATGTAAAATTTTTATAAGCTTCAAGCATTTCCCACAACTGTGTTGAAAGCCCCATTCATAATTATGTGGTTAGAACAGAAATAAGTATTCATATGCAGACCAATTTTCAGTTCAGAGCTTGGATGAGGATTTATAAAAACTAGCAGGTAGCGTTGTTTTGTTGTCTCAGCTTTGACAGAGAGACCATTTTTACAAAAATGTGTGGCTGGGGTGATTTTCTTTAATAATTTACCAAATTACTTGCAGTAAAATGTCTTCACCTGCTCTTTGTTTCCTTTGCATTCAAAAGTCTGGATTTATTTTGTATCCTTCCTCTGCTGGTGTTACTTCCAGGCTTAAATCTCTCACTGAAGTTATATTTGTGCTCACAGTTTTCTGAAGCATTAAAATTCTGACCTAATTTAACCCAAGCAATCTAATGCATTCTTTTTGGTTTCTTCAGTCTATCCATTGTCATTCTTGCCTCCTTTTCATTTATCTTCACTTTCTGGTGGCTAATACTTTTTATAGTATTGATTTATTGGGGGGGGGGGGGTGTTGTTAGTGTTTATAAGTTCAGTTTTATCATTTGTCTTCCCTTACTCCATGTCGAGTCTTCCCTTACTCCATGTTATGGCCAAAGAACACTGTAAGGAACTAGGCTTGTAGGATCATGTCCTTTACTTAGCTGAATTTAAAGTCTCACTAGGAAACAAGCTCTAGTCCAACCTTTCTAAGGAAAAGACATGAACCAGGAGATCCTGGGCCGAAGACAGACTGCCAATCTGAAGCGGAGGCAAAGCGGAGGGAACTGGAGCGGGGGAAAAACTCACGGAGCTGGCCGGTCACACTGGCCAGAGCAATGCGGATCAGCGGCGATACGGAGCGTTCAGACTGCCCACGGAGGGTTCACACTGGCGTGTAGCCAGCCCGCGCGGCTCGCGCGGGCCGCTGCACTTTTTTTTTGTTTTCCTTTGATGTTTTTCGCATATGCGCATATTAGATATGCGCATATTGCAAATGCGCATATTGCAAATGCGCATATGCGCAAATGCGCATATGCGCATATGCGCAAAACTTTTTGCCGGTGCGTTCACACTTCCTCCGGATGCCTCCCGCTTCTTCCAGTTCACACTGTTTGGAAGCGGGAGGCATGCGGAGGAAGGCCCCTGAACACCGGGAAAAACTGGTGTCCGGGTAAAGCGGAAGGAAAGCGGCTGGGAGACGGGTAAGTACGCAACGGAGCCGATGGGCAGATGCGCATGTCTGAACGGGCTCCTTTCCTCCGTTTGCGAAGCGTGCCTGCCCCGCTTCAGATTGGCAGTCTGTCCTCGGCCCTGAAGAGACCATCAAAAATGCCATAGAAGGAAAAGAATAAATTGAAATGCTGCCCTTTGTTACTATTTGTGCTGGCCTGATCTTTGTTAAATTCCATGTTTTAATAATAGGCTAATATAGAATTTTTAAAAAAGATTTAGGAGCCATTTGTCAATTAATTACCTATGAAAATCTGAGAAAAGTTACAGGATAGTAATTGTACCTTGGGTGTGAAGCATATGCTACATAAAAAGTGTACTCACCTTGAAATTACATGGACATAATATGTATTCTATTGGATTTTAATATCCCAGTTCATAGGGGTGGGAAGTTTTGAAATATGTTCATTTGTTGCTTTTAGAATGTAACCTAATCAACTGGGCAAAGAAGAAAAAAGATGTTAGGTATGTTATCTTAGGAAGCTGGGGGGGGGGGGTTCCTCTAGTTTATATATTATAGGAAAAATTGACCTCTATCTTCTCCTTAAAGTTCATATTTAACTCTGTTTGCAAAATTGCTGACTCAGTTCAGCAGTTACTTAAGAGCATGAAAGCACCAATGCATACATAAGAGCTCCTCTGACTGCAAAAACTGTTCCATTTATTTCAATCAGGAATGCTGCAGCTTTGCAAGAAATGTGGTTGACATTCAAACTTATTTTAAGCTGCTTTGACCCATGAGGAAAAGTGGAGTATACATGTTTTGATGGAGGGACAGACACAGAGGGACAGACACAGACAGCCAATCTTATTTGAAATCCCCCTTTTGTAACCGTTAGCATACCTCATGTATTTATTGGCCTTAATAATTTGCTTGCTGTTCAAAATGAACAGAATTTCTACTACTTTTGCATCTCTTCTGTGGTGTGGTGGCTAGCCAACTCCCTGTTGCAAGCTTACAACTAGCTTCTTTGGATTCTTTGGATTATGTGTGCTCCAGGATCATCTTGGACATGTCATGCATTCAAATGCATAAATATGCATAAATTCAACAAGAACAAAAATTAACTTGAACACACTCAGCATTGAGAGTCAGGCAGGGAGTAAATGTTGGAAAGCTGTAGACGAATATTATGGCGTTTCCCCATCTCACACCTTACCATGGCCAAGATGACAAAGGAAACCTCCTCTTTTGTAAATTATGTTTTCTAGTGGTATATTTGGCAAACAGATCGGAGAGTGAAAACCATGGCAAAGTATCTGTGAAGCAGAGCCAACAAACACAGATTCAGCATGGTTAAATGGACATGGTTAAGAGAGAGACACAAGCCGTATGATCTCCCTGATGCATTTTCCCTTTCATGTCTTAATCTGGAACTCTCATTAATTTTGACACACTTCACCAAGATGGAAGCATTAAAAAATAATTTTAATAGCATTTTAACATATTACAAAAATGATGGGTTTGGGGACAAGGAAAGCACTGAAATACCATTCATTTGCAATTTTTAAAATCTAACTACATTTTTTTAAAAATCCAGCTTTTTTCAAGGTTCAAACATCCAGTTCATATTTTTCAGTCAAATTGTGGTCTGAACAGAGTGGTAACAGAGCATCCCTGATGTCAGTGGTCATAATAGGGCCTATAGTTGAGTCCTTGAAAGCACATATCTGATATCAAGACTGGCAGGGGTCATTTTGTAGAAAAAGAGGTGCAGGAGCTCATTAGCATAACTCATTAGCATAACTTATTTGCATATGCCACACCACCAGACATCACCGGAAGTATGTCAGAAGGCAAGAAAGAAAGAAGAGAGACAGAGGAAGGAAGGAAGGAAGGAAGGAAGGAAGGAAGGAAGGAAGGAAGGAAGGAAGGAAGGAAGGAAGGTAGGTAGGCGGGGGAGAGAGAGAGAGAAGAAAAGAAGGAAGGAAGGAAGGAACAGGAAGGTAGGTAGGTGGGGGAGAGAAAGAGAAGGAAGGAAGGAAGGAAGGAAGGAAGGAAGGAAAGAAAGGAAGAAAGAAAGGAAGAAAGAAAGGGAGGGAGGGGTAAGGGAGGGAGAGGGGAAGGAAGGAAAGGAACAGGAAGGAAGGTAAGTTGGTAGGGGAAGAGAAAGAAAGAAAGAAAGAAAGAAAGAAAGAAAGAAAGAAAGAAAGAAAGAAAGAAAGAAAGAAAGAAAGAAAGACAAGGCGCTTCTCTCCCCCCCCCCCCCTCAGGCCGAGTGGCTGTCAGCCACTTGGCCCGGTGTTTCCCTCCCTTCCCCCCTCTTGCTTGGGCACTGGGGCCCAGCTTTTCCCTCCCTCCCTCTCGCCCCCCTCCCACCCAGGAATGGTGAGCGGGGAGGGATAGGGGCTTCTCCCTGGGCCAGTGGCCTGCCGTGGCCCGGGAAGAGCAAGAGGGGGGAGAAATGGGGGTTTCTCCCCAGGCCGGTGGCCTGCCACAGCCCAGGAAGAGCAAGAGGGGGGAGGGCTGGGGGCTTCTCCCTGGGCCGGCGGCCTGCCGCGGCCCGGGAAGAGCGAGAGGGGGGAGGGATGGGGGCTTCTCCCCAGGCCGGCAGCCTGCCGCAGCCCGGGAAGGGTGAGCGGGGGGGAGGCTTTCCTCCGGCTCCACACTGAAGCACGGGCCGGGAAAAGTGAGCTGGGGCGGGGCATGGTTATGGGCCTGCCCCCCAGCCTCCTCTCTTCCGGAGCGGCGTCCCGGCACGCCCTGGCCCCAACGGAGCTCTGTATGTGTGTGTGCGTATATATATATATATATATATATATATATATATATATATATATATATATATATATATATATATATATGTATATATAATGTTCCCACAGTTTTTCATACCAATTCTGTTTTGTTGGAGCTTGTTTGTCTATCCATTTAAAGGCTATCAAATTTTTAGCAACAGTCAATAAGATAGAAATGCTGTCTGTGTTTTCTTGTTTTAGTTGTGGTGACTTCCAAAGTTCTAATAATATAACTTCTGGGGTCATTGGCAATTTAATAGAAGTTATATCGTATATGCTTTTTACTATTTGGGTCCAAAAATTTTTAATATACAAGCAGGTCTGCCAGCAATGCATATAGTTGGCAAAAAGGCCACATTTTTTGCACTTTGGCAGAAAAGTGTTGTTTATCCTATAAGAAATTGATGGTGGTATATACCATCTCATCATTATTTTTGTTGCCTGAGTATGTACTTGGCTAATTTTGGATGTCCTGCTAGGAGAATTCCAAATTAAAGTCCAGTCATCTTCTGTTAAATTAATATTTAGGTCCAAGTTTCATTGTTTTTGATATAAGGTTTCTTTTTCTTCATCTAATTTATTTAAAATCTGGTACAGCTTTGTGATAAGACCTGGAGCTTGTTCTTTAGTTTCACCTAAGATATTTTCTAAAGGTGTTAATTGTTTTTGTTGTGTCAATTTCAGTTGGGGAGATTCCAATAAGTGTTTTATCTGTAGGTATTTATACCAGTGTATTTTTTTACCCTCTAGTGTTGCTTTGTCTATTATTTTACCTTTGTCTAAGAAATGTCCTACCCTAGTGAATCCAGCCTGTTGCAATTTGGAAAATTCCGCTGGTGTTTGTCCCAGTTCAAACCACTTTTGGTGAAGATAAGATGCTTGTGTGGATATGCCAGGTGATAAGACTGCTTTGCATTTTCCCCATATTGTTAAGGCGTGTACCAAGTTGTTCGGTTGCATCTTTTTAAATGTTCTAAGTATATCATAGAGTGGGATATGTGTTAGTGTATTCATTTCTGTTTGTACCCAGGAGGGCGGATCTGAGGCCATTGCTGCTTGTAATAGTGCTGCTAATTACAAGGCTTCATAGTAATTTATTAAGTTTGGAAAGTCTATTCCTCCTCGGGACTTTGTCCTGAAAAGAGTTTTGTTATGTATCCTTGCTTTTTTATTATTCCAAAATAATTTATTTAAATCAGATTGCCATTTTTGTAAGGTTGGTTTAGTGATTTTTATTTGTATAGTCCTAAATAAAAATAAATATTTGGGTAAAATAAAGTTTTTAACTAATTGTATTCTATCTGTCCAGCTTAGTGTTTTTGCAGTCCAATCTTTCGGTTTTTCCTTAATTTCATTGTGGAGTTTTTTAAAGTTACAATTGTGTAACTGCTCAGGAATTAATGGTATGTATATACCCAGATATCTCCATGGTTTCTGTGGTAATTTAAACTGAAACTGCTCTATAATTTTTCCTAGTTGTATATGTTCTATATTTATTTGGTGTATTAAGGATTTATCATTACTAAATTTGAGGCCTAAGATTTCTCCAAAGCTCTAAGGCTGAGGACAGACTGGCAGTCTGGTCCGCTCTGCCTCGCTTCAAAAGTGGAGGCAGAGCGGCCGTTCAGACTGCCGCATCTGCCCCGAGGAGGCGGCCCGGACGCATTGCGTCCCGCACCACGCTCCTTCCGCAGCAGCCGGGCACCACTTAAAAGTGGTGTCCCAGCTGCTGCGGCGCACGTTCCACCTGCCTCCGGTGGCTATGAATGCACACTGGGAGGGGGAGCCGTGCGGCATTCGCACACCGCCGTAGGAAGCCGCCCGCAGTTTGAACGCTGCAGGTGGCTTCCTTCCGGTGGCATGCGAACACCGCACGGCGGGGTCTATTAAGTCAAGTTTGAATATTTTATAAAATTCGAATGGATAACCATCAGGGCCTGCTGTAGAGTTGTTTTTCAATTGTGTGATAGCCTCTAAAACTTCTTTTTTAGTTATTTGGGCATCCATAAATTGAAGGTGTTGTGTTGTTATTTTTTTAATTATATCATTTGATTTAAAAAATTCCCCTATTTTGTCTGGTTCAATATTTATTTTTGCATATACATTTGCATAATAAGTTTCTATTGTTCTGGTGAACAAACTCATAGATATATCCATGCAATTAAAGATAAGATAGGTAAATTACACATAGATTCTAACAGGGGTCCTTTCAGAGAGAAAAAGAGGTGCAGGAACTCATTAGCATAACTCATTAGCATATGCCACGTCCCCTGACATCACCAGAAGTGTGTCAGAAAGGGAATGTCAGTTTCAGCCCCATTATACCCTATGGGCCATTGAAATCAAGGAGGAGAGGCCCCAGCAGCTACCCTGCAAGTTTGGAGCCTCTCCCTCAAAACCCCTCCCCTCCAGTGGCTTTTAAAGTTGCCACCGAATTTCGGTGGCAATTTGGCGGCGGGCTGAATCAGATTAGAGAATCTGATTTGGCCCATGGCTGCCCTAGTGGCCACTCCTGAGCTGGCGGAGCTTTGCTCCGCCTCGCTCCGGCCCCAAAGGACCTATCTTATCTTTAATTGCATGGATATATCTATGAGTTTGTTTTCCTTTTACTCTCCATGATAAAATTTTTAGAGTTGTAGGTGTTTTCCTCCAGTATCGTTGTTTGATATACAGTAAATCTTTTTGTATTTTGGTGAGGTTATAGGCTGCGATCATACACACTAAATAATCCACTTTAAATCCACTTTCAATGCACTTTCAAATTGGATTTTGCCAGTTCACACAGTAAAATCCAGTTGTAAAGTGCACTGAAAGTGGATTGAAAGTGGATTTTTTCGTGTATGTGACTGCAGCCATAGTTTCTAAAATTCGTCTTTCTGCCATTAGTTGTCTAAAAATCATTGGGTTCACTGTTTCTTTGTGTATTTTTTCCAGAGTATGTATTTTAGTATGTAATGTATTTAATTTGTCTTTGTTTTCTCTTTTCAGGTATGTCACTATGGACATCAGTTGGCCTCTCAATACAGATTTAAGTGCATCCCAGTGGTTTTGATGAGAAGTGTCTTCTGGTTTATTGAATTCTAAAAAGGTTTTAATGTTGTCTGAAATTTTCTGCTGTAGGTCTGGCTTTAATAAAATAGATTTATTTAATGTCCACCTGGTGTCTTTATTTTCTTGTTTCGTTTTTTCAATTATTCATGATATCGGGTTGTGGTCTGACCATATTTTTAGGTCTATATCTGATTTCTTTACTTTTGGAAGTAATGTATGTGATATAAGAAAGTAATCTATTCTTGAATATGTACTAAATCTGTGTGAGTAAAAGGTATAATCCCATGTATCTGGATGTTGAATTTGCCAAATGTCAAATAAGCCATATTTCTGAAGTATATTTTGTAACTGAGTCTCACATTGTTTGGTGTCTATTTTTGTTTTCTTTTTCTTGTACTTAGATCTATCTAAATGGGTGTTCAAGATGTAATTGAAATCTCCCCCAGTATAGTTTCCCCTTCTTGAAACTGTCTCAGTGTTTCCAATGTTTGTTTGAGAAATTGTATTTGGTTGTCGTTTGGAGCATAGATTGATCCCAATGTGGTCATCTTGCCCTCCAGAGTACCTTTAATAAATACATATCGACCTTGCTGGTCTGTCAAAGTGTCTGTAACTGTAAAGTGAGTGTTCTTAGCTATCAGGATGGCTGATCCTCTACCTTTGGAAGACCCTGGGGATACAAATTGTTGTGGGCACCATGGTGTTGCTAAAACTGGGTCTGTTGCACTTTTGAGGTGTGTTTCCTGTAATAAAACGATGTGTGGTCTTGATTTGAGAATTTGAGTAGTGATTCTACATCTCTTGATTTTGTTATTTAAACCCTGGACATTCCAAGATAAAATAGTATTCATGACTTTCAATCCCAGTTATTAAAACCAAAATTACAAACAAACAATATTTCTTTGTTCAATACATTTGTTTAAACATGCTCAATTTGCTTTACTTTTTCTTTAGATATAGTATTTCAACAATATGAGAAAGTACCTAAAATTACACTTAAGGTGCCTAAATCTAATCCCCCTCCCCTGTTTTGCTAAATACTAAACAATAATCTAAGAAAATTAACCTATAATGTGTGGTGTTTCACTTATTTTTAATTGTCTTTCCTAAGAGATTTATTACCAACTATGCTTAGTAATGTTTCAATTAAGCTCTTACCTCTAAAAACTGTGTGTTTCCCCTCCCACCCCACTTACCCCCTCCCTTTATAAAAAGAAGCTTATTAAACTAAAGGCTGCTTGTAGTCTCTCACTTGTATAGTTTACTGCTATCTCTCTAAAATTATATTACTGTTCCCAGCAACTTATAAAACACCCTAAATTAAACAATAAAACTATTATTAATCCTCCCTTTCTACCTTACAGAGTACCAAAAAAGTATAAATTATATTCCTATTTCTGAACAAAATTATCCTTATTAATGAGATTATTTTTACCCCCCACGCCTAGTCTAACTTTTCGTTGTTGGACCCTTCTCCTAGGTCTCAGGTCTTTCTGGAGCAAAAAACCTTTAATAGACCCCCTCTCTCCCCCACTTCCTACATTTGCAGAGTATTACTTATAACTATATAAAATACTAAACAGAGCAAGAAAAGCCATACATACATCGTGTTTTCTTAACCCATTCTACACATTAGCATCCTAATATAAATCAGATTACAAACCAGTTTTGCTTGAGGAATCTCTGATAGGGACTTTGCTAGCTTTTTGTGGAGTTAGAGTCATTGAAAGCCTGTGTTTAGAAGATTTTTTGGGGATTTCCATTAGTTCTTCTAGTCCCAAGTCCTGAAGCAATTGTTGTCCAGAGTCTTCATCTGTTGCTGAGTATATTTTCCCTTGGTGTTGAACAGTGAGTTTTCCAGAAGTGCTCCATTGGTACTTTATGTTTTCTTCTCTAAGTTTTTGAGTTGTTGGTTTCAATTTCTGTTGAATTCGGAGAGCTTCCGTGGGTAAGTCAGGGAACACCAAAATTTGAGACTGATGATAGGGTAAGTGGCCATTTTCCCGGGCAATTTTTATGATTTCTGTTTTGATCCGTATGTCTGCAAAAGTAACTAATATGTCTCTTGGGAATTTCCTGGTTGTTATATTTGGGACTCCAATTCTATAAGCTTTTAGCAATGCTGGAAAAAGTACCTTCTTCCAGTTTTAGAATAGAGGCTAGCCATTTTGCCATGATTTTTAATAAAGATGGTGTTTCAGCAGGGTCTTCTTGGAAGCCGTGAAATTTAAGGTTTTCTTTTCTTACAGATGTTTCCAAAAGCAGAACTCTCTCTTTGATTTCAATATGTTCTTGTTGGATTGACTGATTTTTCTCTTGGTTCTCTTGTCCGAGTCGGTGTGCTGCCTCTGCAATTGTAGCTGTGGACTCTATTGCCTTGGTTAGGTCTGTAATCCGGTCCATCATTGGCTGCAGTAGTTCGTTCATTTTTTGAGTCAGGTTATCCAAGATAGTTTTCTCTGTAGTCTGCAATGCCGATTGCAAGGTGGCTTGTAAAACAGTGACTAAGTCTTCAAGATGATCTATTTTTTGTTTTGCTTCGCTGTCAGATGCCATTTTGTTTTCAAGCTGAACTCTGATTTTCCCCACTAACTTTGTCCGATTCTGGGGAGAAGAGCTGCTTTGAAGAGCGCTTTCCTGCTCCTTCAATAGGGCTTTCTTTCCTCCCGGTCTTCTCATGCTCCGTGGAGGAATCAGTAACGTTTTTGCTTGCTCCAGGCTCAGGAAGGGGGAGAAGGAATGGGAGAACTCAGTTTAGGCATCCTCCATACTCGGTCCCAATGCCACGACCCCTTCGTCTGACCTAATGAGCCTTACTCCAACTTAAGTGGTTCTTCCTCCAACTGAAGAATGATTTGCATTGCAGGGAGTCTCCTTAGATTGGAGGAAAGCGTCAAACTTGAGCCAAAGGAAAGATAGGGTATGAATATTTTAATTAATAAATGAGTAAATAAATAAACTTTGCTTAGTCAAATAGTAGGTTAGGAGTAGGACTCACCCCACTGTACAGGAATGGCAGGTCCCAAAGTGGAATGACAGTCCCTGGAAGTAGAAGAAGTAATCTGGGTCTGGAAGGACAGTCCCCAGAGTGGAATGACAGTCCCTGGGAGTAGTAGAAGTGTTCTGGACCTGGAATGATAAGTCTAAAAGTGGAATGACAGCCCCTGGGAGAAATGTTCTTGGACTGGAATGCCAGGTCCCAAAGTAGAATGACATCCCCTGTGATTGTAATCAGAGTAAGATATTTCATTCCACTCGAAGGCTTGTGATTACAAGTGCAGAACACAGATTTCAGTCACAGGGGCTGTCATTCCACCTTTGGATCTGTCATTCCAGGCCCAGAACACTCATGCTATTCCCAGGGATCATCATTCTATTCTGTGGCCATCATTCTAGTCCCAAGCAGTCTACCTGGGCCCAGAAACTTTCATCCAAAATCCATTCTGTATTTTCCTTGCAACTTTTTTTGTGCTGTAATGAATTTCAAAGGAACCCATGCAAATCAGTTGGCATTCCTGGCTCCTATTATATTCAATGGGCCTTCAAGCCTCTCCCATTGTTCCCAATTTCAGTGCATCCTGCTAAAGCTGAGGCATGGAAAGAAGCAGCAAATAAACATTATGTGCTTCCTCCCAAGCATGCAGGAGAAAATGCTGTGTGCAGACAGCAGTTTGTGAGGGGAGAGCTTGGGAGAGAGAAGGGGGAAAGTGACCTCTCCCCTGCCATCAGCTGATTCCTCCAGAAGCCAATGATGTAGTGGTTAAGCGTGCAGACTGTAATCTGGGAGAACCAGGTTTGAAAAAGAGCATTTTCTGTCAGAGCTCTCTCAGCTCCACCTACCTCACAGGGTGTCTGTTGTGAGGAGGGGAAGAGAAAGGAGTTTGTAAGCCACTCTGAGACTTCCTTGGGTAGGGAAGGGCGGGGTATAAATCCAATCTCTTCTTCTTCTTCTTATAGATCAGGCCAATAGCCCATCCAGTCCAACACTCTGTCATACAGTGGCCAAAAATTCCTTCACTTGCAAAAACTGCCACTGTGGCATCTCTCATTGGTCAGTAGGGTTGCCAGACCCCCTTGTGGAGGTGGGGGGTCCCCCACTGCCAGACCCTGCCACCTAGTCACCAATCAGGTGGCTGGTAGGGGGACCTACCGGTAGAAAGAAGAAGGCTTAGACCACATTTCCAGCATCATACAGGAAGTGACATCATCACACCAGCGTTCTTTGGGCAATGTTCTGCTATTTGGGCAAAAGCTGTATGGTAGAGGCCAGTTTTACCATACAGTTTGTGCCCAAATACCATAGCATTACCCGGAAGTCCCTAACATGATGACTTTACTTTCTGTGCAACACCAGCAACATGGACTGGGCATTTCTCTTTCTCCTGGTAAGTCCCCCCATCCCCCGCCAGTTGCCAGGAAGAATCTGGCAACCCTATTGGCCAGTGAGTGCCCATCTAAGCCTACCCATGATGTTGGCTGTGCTACCTGTACTTAGGTTTTGTGGCATTGTGTCATAGATTGCAAGCTGTAGTCTATACATTCCACAAAATGGCCACTTGCTTAGTGAGAATGGATTGAGAGATCTCTCTCTCTCTCTCTTTTCTCTCTCTTTCTCTGTACCATGGCAAAGTATTTATATGGTAGTACACCAGATTCTACACAGACTTTTTCAAAAGTTATATACACATTTTACAAGCTTTGCTTTGTTTCAAGTAACCATGGAAATTGAATATATATTAAAAATTGAATGCTTTAACACAAAGTATCTCCTCCATGCTGATATTTGCCCTATGTTGGAAACTGTCAAGGGATTTTTCCACAAATGTGGGGTAATGTCACAAGTACTGCATGCAAATGAGTTAACACTGTGGGGCTGGGAAGCCCATGTATCCCTCTCTGAGCTCCTTAGAGGAAGGCAGAGTTACAGATGAAAGAGAAGGGGGGGGGAGAATAAGGCAACAAAAGCAACAGATTCACAATACTTCATGCTGTGTAATAGCCTGCCTACTAGAATTCCAAGTGATGCTGACAACCATAATTCATGTTACTAGACATTCATAGCTATTCCAAATTCTAGAAATATACAAGGTGTCAAGTGTGAGCATCAAGTACAAAGAGACGACCAAAATCCAACAACGTTTGCATCCAGAGTGTCCCCAAACACATGCAGATTCTGTACAACAGCATAAAAACCAAGAAGCAGCAGAAGACTGGAACACTTTCAAAGGGAATTTAAATTAGCTTCTGTGGAGAAATACATTTTTAGTTCGGGTTTGGGCTTGACAAAATATCCACATTCAATTATAAAAGTTTTTCACTCTCCTGGAAGAGGAAGGGGAAAGTCAGTTGCTCCCAAGTATCACCCAAATACCAACCAGCCATCAAAGCTTTGGAAATGCTAAAAGCCATCCTGGCCAGAGATAATGCAATGGTCAGCTCATACCTTTGCTAGAAGGGTCACAGAGACACAAAGTGTGAGAGGGACTAGGCTGTATCTTTTTGGAGAGTTCAGGAAAGGATTTTTTGATCCACACAGGGAGAGGGTTTCATTTTGCCCATCCATCTTTGCTAAATGCAAATGCTGTTTTTAAAGTTGTTTTCTGTACCACATAGACTTCCGCCATTCTGACACCTTATTTAAAATCAGTGCCAGGAGAACGGAGGTGTTCAGTTACTAAATCATGATTTGTGTGTGGGGGAGAGCAAGTGTGTTAAGCCCTCCCTGTAGTAATTGGTCACTGGGTAGTAGGAGAAACAGGCACTAGATGGAGCCTTAAAACAGCAATATGAGAAGGGAAGCTGGGAGTACTGGCCTTCTTGGCAGGTAATTCTTAAAACAACCAAATGGAGGTAGCACACCAAATGAGAAATCACTCTGTGGATTAGGTGGGAGGAGATATGGAATGGTCACTGGGTACCTAGACACCTTGGGGGGTTGAACAGAGCAGAGCTCAAGGGTCAGTGGGACTGTTCCACCACGGCTTCAGACAAGATGAAAAGAGCAGTTAGATTCTCATAACAATAAGATTACGGCTAAAGTTGATATCAATAAAGTCATATCAGTAGAACAAATTAAAACAAAATCAATAAAAGCACTGCTCAATACAGAGCAGTCTAAAATTGTGTTTGTAAAAGAGTCCACAGGAAAGGAACCAATTCTAAGACAACTAAAAAAAAGATGGAACCCCTTAATTAAAAGCCAGGGAGAAGAGAAGTGTTTTTTGGCCTGGTGCCTAAGAGAGTAGAAGGTAAGTCCCAGGCAAGCCTTGAGGGGGAGGCACCATCATTCAAAAGGCAAGGCACCATAGTTGAAAAACCTCATCCTCAGTCACCATCCACCTTGCCTCTGCAAGTAGGAACACAGAGAGCAGAGCCTGTAAGAAGCATCCCAACTAGTGGGCTGGACAGTAGGGGATCAGGTAGCCCTTCAAGAACCCCAGGTCCAAAGCATTTAAGACCTTATAGTTAAGAACCAACACTTGGAATTGTACCTGGAAACAAATGGGCAACCAGTGTAGATCTATCGACACAAGGGTGATATGATCCCTATATCTAAGCAGCTGATAGTATTTTGGCTGCCACATTGTGGACCATTCCAAACAATTTTCAAAGGCAGTTATCTAACCTGGATGTAATCAGAGCATGGGTTGCTGTGAACAAATCACACTCTTCAAGGAAAGACCGTAGCCGGCACATTTGCCAAAGCTGACAAAAATGCTACACGTCATGGAGGAGAACTAAGTGTCCAACTATGGGGCAGGATCCAGGAGTACCCCAAGCTATGAACCTGCTCCTTCAGGGAGAGTGCAACCTTCTCCAAGACAGGTTGATTCCTCAGTCTTCAAGCGGCTTCGTCACTGAGTTACAGTGCATCAGTCTTGTCTGGACTGAGCTTCACTTTACTGGCCCTCATCCATCCATCCTACAAGTGTAGCCAAAATGTTGGGGTTGGCTGTTAGGGGCAGGGGCAGCCCTATCCAAGGCCGCAGTCACATAGCCCTTTAACTGCTGTTTCCTTCCGCATTTAAAGGGGCCAATCAGACCAGCCATGGCTACTCATGCGCCAAAGCGGGCTCCAGCGCAGGTTCATAGAGCTTTTTCTGACCCCGGGAAAATCAACTATTTTCCTGGGAGTTGTGCTTGGAACCCACAATTGGGCCAATCTGGACAGCCCTCTCTCCCAATGACTGTGAGAGAGGGCTGTCCAGATAGTCTCTCCTGGGTTTTTTCCCCCTTTTTGCACTTGGGCGCTTGGGCACTCAAGCACCCAAGTGCAAAAAGGGGAGGACCTCGGTCCACTCCACACCCCACCAGCTGCTGCTGCCTCCCCCACCAGGGTTCTCCCCCCAAACTTACCAGGCGGCCAGCAGGGCTCAGGGAAGGGTGCCTCCCCCGGCTGCCACTGCCAGCCGCCTCTGCTGCCACACATCTCCTCCACTGCACACCTTCTCCACCTCTGCCGCACACCTCTGCCGCTCCACCTCTGCCGGGTTGGGATGTGTAATCATCCCAACCCGGAAAAAAAACCCTGGTTGCTTTAAGTCCAGGAGGGCTCCCGGATTTAAACAACCATGTGACCACGGCCCAAGGAAGGAGTTCCTTTGGGTTGGTGGATGTGAGGAGGGAGGCATCGGCTTGGACTTCTCTCTTGGCTTCCAGGTGGGAGGCAACACCTAGGAGCAGATTTAAGGATGGCCACAGTCAAGTACTGGGGGGAGGAATAAGATTACTCAGACAACTGAAGTGTTCTAGGCAGACCCAATGGTGTGCAGCTAGGTGAAGGAACCAGGTGGCTGAGTACAGGGAGTGAAGGAACTCCTCTGTGAGGCAACTTTTGGCAGAGCTTCCTCAAGAAAATAAAAACATATCTGCAGAACTTACTGAAGTGAGTGTGACTTCTGGAGAGGAATGTAGAGGGGTGTCCCCTTCCCAGCTTGCCAAAATCCTCTTCCCTAGCAGTGTCCTCCATCCAGCCTAGGATCAAACAAGGTTCAAAAAATAGTCTGGTCAGTTTCAAGATGATTTCCTCCCGCCCCTTTGCCTGTGTTCCTTTGTGTTCTCTTTCATTCAAAAAACAAATGCTAAAATGCATATGCAAAGAGTGAACCATGAGAATTTAAATAGAAGGCCCTTGCTTGATGCTACTGCACAGCTGTGATAGGATAATTGTTAAATTTAAAACAATTGGATGCCACCACCCCACGTCACAAGTGATGTTCCCGCTCCAATTAAGAAAAGTACCATTTTTTGGTTGCAGCTGCAGGATAAATACACCGGAGAAAAAAGAATGGCACGTAAGGCAGGCACAGAATTCAAAGTCAAGCTTAAGGGCCTGACTGCTCAGAAACTCTGCAATAAGCTGTGCATGCTTAATGCCTATGTCAGCTGTCTCTACCTTGTGCATAATTTTTTAAACATCTATCATATCCCCCCATAGCTGTCTCTTTTCTAAACTGCAAAGTCCCAGACTCTTCAGCCTTTCCTCATAGGGAAGGTGTTCCAACCCCCTAATCATCTTGCTTGCCCTCCTACTTTGTATTTTTTCCAGTTCTGTAATGTCCTTTTGGAGATACGGTGATGAGAACTGTACAAATTAGGTTGCACCATAGATCTATACAGGGGCATTAAAAGATCAGCCATTTTATTCTCAGTCCCTTTCCTAATTAATCCTTAACATAGAGTTTACCTTTTTCACCACTGCAGCACACTGGGTTGACACTTTCATTGAGCTATCAACCTCAACTCCAAGATCTTTTCCCCTCTCAGACACAGCAAGTTCAGACCCCATTAGCCTATACTTGAAGGAGGGATTTTTTGTCCCAATGTGCACCACTTTACACTTAAAAACACTGGATTTCATTTGCCACACTGTCAACCATTCACCCAGTTTGTGGAGGTCTTCTTGGAGCTTCACAACCAGCTTTGGTTTTCACTGTCCTGAATAATTTTGTGTTATCTGCAAACTTGGCCACTACACTACTCACATAAGAGACAACTGCGGCATGCAAACTCTGAGGGAGAGAATTCACCTTCCTTGCTTACCTAAATGGGACGTATTTCCCTTGAATTCTCAGATGAAGGTGTGGAGTGGAGATTCTTGTTGGGCCTTTGTGTTCTGGGGCAAAGTATCTACAAGAGTTAGCAGTACGGTACCGTAAAGCAGAAAAAAAGAGCAAGAGTCCAATAGCACCTTAAAGACTAACAAAATCTGTGGCAGGGTGTGAGCTTTTGTGAGTCACTACTCACTTCTTCAGATTCTTCAGAAGTAAGCAGTGACTCATGAAAACTCATACTCTGCCACAAATTTTGTTAGTCTTTAAGGTGCTATTGGACTCTAGCTCTTTTCTACTGCTACAGAGTAACATGGCTACCCATCTTGATCTATCTCTATGGTTATCCTATGTTTGCTATCAGTCTTGTCTGTTTGTGGAAAGTGCCCTTTCTACAGAATTTCCACCACCCATGTTCCCATTTGTATTTTGTAAGTGTCCATATCAGGTTAGTGAGATTCTGTGTGCCTATCAATAGAGGTGGATATCCCAGCTACAAAGGCTGCCCAGAAGTGCTGTGATTGTCTGCAGACATAATTACTATCCTAAGCCACACTGCAGCCATATAGGCATGGCATAAGGCAGTGAAGAGATTTTGTTTTCATTGAACAGAGGGAATATTTATATTTGTACCACTTCTTTTGTCAGTGTAAAGTTACACCTGAACAAGGGACTGGGGCATGAGGAGGCATAGGATGTCAATGAACTTCTGCTCTTTCTTCAACATTAGCCCAACTCTGGACCTTACACGGGTTTAGTCATGCTGCTGTTGGCATTACACTGGTGCAAGTGGTTAGTTGCCAAGTGAATCCACCAGGGCTTTTTCTACAAAAACTCATTTGCATAATAAGCCACACCCAACAGTAGAAACTCATTAGCATATTAGGCCACACCCCCTGACAGTGCAGCTCCTTCCCAGAATTGGCTTGCGGGGCACTTGGGGAACCCGGGGGGGGGGGGGCTGTAGGCGTGGCCAACTCAGAAGCCAGCCGGAACTCCGTTCCTGTGCGTTCCTGCCCCAAAATAGCCCTGGAATCCATGGATTGTGCTGTTAGCTCCCTTTCCCCCTCCTCTCTTTCCTGAATTTGGTTTAAATGTTGCATCAGAGAATGGTACACTTTGGCATGTTAAGTGGCCTGAAAATGTTGTAAAGAATGCTTGTCAGCCACTGGCCATTACATGTACAAAAGATGCATTAAATGGCAGCTGAATTCTTCCTTCTGCTTCATACAGAGTCTAAATGGAAAATGAGAGAGCTTTTATTCATCATGCTGTATTTGACTACCAGAAAAGCCATGCACAGAGAGAGGCTTTATTATCTTACCCCCTACTAAAAATATGCCATTAGGACTGGAATAACCTGATGAGGTACAATCTATTTGGGGTTTAATGTATGTTTTCATTGCCCCCCACCTCGAAGCGTTAATACTGTGTATGGTTTAATGGCTGATAAATAATTTAGTGTGCACCATTTTTTTATATTTAAAGTTTATTACAACTTCTTTTGAGCAATATAAAATGGAGACAAACAGTTTCTCCTTCCCACAAACCCACCCTCTCCCATAGCCCTAAAGAGGAAATAGAAAAAGATGAACAGCAGGATGTTTAGAAAGAGAAGAAAAGAAGGAAAAAAGGGAAAGACAAAAGAGAGGGGGTACACAAAAGAAAACAAAACAAAGGCAGAGAGGGGTAGAAATGAAGGCAGAACTCCTCCAATCAGTGAACATAAATACTATATCAAGTTTCATGGAGTTCAAAAAAATTGGCCGAAATGCTGTCAATATCATTCCTACATCCTGCCTATTGAATGCTGATCGTCCCTTCACTGCTAAGTCCAGCCATTCTTCCATATGGTGAGTTTACAGCTTTCCAGTGTTGCAGGATAAGGTGCACAGCAATGAGAGCAGCCTTAAATTTCTGGCCTGGTGAGATTTCTCACATGGAAAGCACATGAGTCAATATTAGATGGGAAACTTTTTTTTTAAAGGATGTCTGTATCATTAGGCAAAGATACTCAAATCAGAACAGTCTACTTGGGAACAAGTCCTCTGGCACAATTGCTGTTGAAATGAATAGTTTCAATGAGCACAACAGTTTGCATGAGTACAACAGTCCCACAGGAGTGATCTTGCAAGTGCACGTTTATTTCAAAAGGAGCTTCATGCAGAAGACCCTCCCAGTCAATTGTGCCACTAAGCTATTGAAAGCAGCGCTTTATGATCAATCTGGTTTTATTGTCACGGGCATCTCTGGCCTGAACTTCGAGTATATAATATCCTTCTGCTCATCCACGATGCACTCTTCATCATTACCACAATCTGAACAGTTGCTAGAGATGAAAAGGGTAACTGCCACTAGAAATCGGCAAAGGGAGGATTAATTAATGTGTTTCGTTATGTAAGAGAGAACTGCCAGAGTTCCCATTTCAGGTCAGCTTTAGAAGAATGCTTAAGCAGTAGAAATTAAACACACTGAAGGATAAATAGAGAATACAAGTGTAGGTCTCCAAGACTTGTGGGGGGGAGATCCCATCCCCCCCACTTTCTTGCAGGGCCCACCATGGCTCCTAGGCGCTGGCGCAGCTGCTGCTGGGCTTGCCACTGCTCCTGGGCTTTGGAGAAGCCTCTGTCTGGCCCATCACAACTCCTGGGCTCCAGTGCAGCCACCACAGTTCCTGGGCACAGTTGCTGCTGGGCCTGCCACGGCTCCTGGGTTCTGCTGCAGTTGTTGCCACACCCACTATAGCTCTCAGGCCCCACTGCAGCCACCACTGGGCACAGCATGCCTCTGAGGTGCTGGTACCATAGGCATAGACTATGGGGGGGCTCGAGGGCTCAAGCCTCCCCCGAAATTTCCCAGGGGGGACTAAGCCCCCCCGGGAAAATATCAAATATTGATCAGGTGAATGCGGGCTGTGTATCCTGAAGAGAGAGCAAATCAGGAAGTATGGAAAGCCAGTGTTATGACAGAAGAAGAAGAAGATAATGATGATGATGATGGAGGAGGAGGAGGAGATTAGATTTATACCCTGCCCTTCACTTGGAGTCTCAGAGCGGCTTACAAACTAAAAAGATAAATAAAAGGAATTAATGTAGAGCCCCAGATTACATATTTAGCTCTGAGTGTGTATGCACGATGCTGAACTATGATGTTGGGAGGAAGTATAAAACATGCTTGGCTTTGTGAGTTAGGCAGACCAAATGGGCACAGCTGAAACGTTCAGAACACAAGAAGAGTTGGTTTTTATACCTCACTTTTTCCTACTTTAAGGAGTCTCAACGTGTCTTGCAATTGCCTTGCCTTCCTCTCCCCACAACAGGCACCTTGTGAAATGGGGGGGGGGGGGCGCCTGAAAGTGTTCTGAGAGAGCTGTGATTGGCCCAAGGTCATATAAAGGAGTGGGGAATCAAACCGTGGTTCTCCAGATCCGCGTCCAGCACTCTTAACCACTACACCCCACTGGTTCTCAGGAGCACCACAATCAAGGAAAGCACTTTTTAATAAAGTTCCTTTTTTCCTGTTGAGATTCCTGTTGAGATTGGTGGATGGCAGAAAAGATGGCAGGGCAGGGAGAGCTTTGGGCAAACACTGTGAGAACATGCAAGAACTATACAGTTTAGAACAATTTCAAGTGTTCCAAATAGCAAGCTTTTCTGAGCATTCAAAGGGGCTGCTTGAAATGTATGATCAAGTGAGTTGAACAGAGGAGCAATTGAATACGATTATTTCAGTGGTGTGCGGAAGTAGTGTGGTGTAGTGTTTAGAGTGTTGGACTAGGATGTGGGAGACCCAGGATTGAATCCTCACTCTGCCTTGGAAGTTGGCTGGGTGACTTTGGGCCACTCATGCACTCCCAGCCTAACCTACCTCTTCAGGATGCCGTGAAGATAAAATGGTGGATGGGCCAACAAAGTAAGCTGCTTTGGGTCCACACTGGGGAGAAAGTTGGGGTATAAATGAAGTTTAAAAAGCAAAGAATGGGCACAGTGAAAATAGAAACATGCTATAATTAGGATATTAAAAGATGGACCACACATGCAGCCTCGCTATCTGAAGTCTCAGCATACAGTGACCTGCAGCTGAATGTGTGACCTGCACTGTTTTTAATATGGACTGCTCAGTGTTGATCTGTTGTATCAGAGCTCAGCAAAGCCTTGAGAGGACTTTTTCCATTTGACCAAAAGGCATGGAAGGAAAGCTAACATTTCTATATCTAGTTTTGCACTGTCCATGTGCAAAGAATAGAGGGAATAACTAGCAGTCTGAATTGAGCTCAGAAGCAAATCAGCTGCCTTGCAATTGCTATAGTACTGGAGAAAATACATTCTCTGTATGAGGCAGTGGCCAAATGTGCCTGTTCCGTCCTGCAGGCCTTATTCTACCTTTCCCTCCTAGGGGTCCCCAACTCCCTGGAGGGGCTTTTCTTTCACTCTCAGAGTTGCTGGCTACCACCACCTGATCGTTGTAGGGGTTTACCCACGGGGAGGATCAGGACCCTTAAATCCTCTGTCCCTCTTGCTATACATGCCCTATCTGATGGTAAAATAGAACAGGCTCTTTTAGCTTAGCTGTTCTAGTTCTCTACAGATTTTCCATTTGTTTTCAGTCTCCCAGTTTGTTTTCAGTCTCCCAGGCAGTCAATACAGGCCCGTGTGTACAGTGGGGCATTTGGGGGCACAGCCCCCCAACTTTCTGCCAGCCCCCCAACTTATCATCCTGGCCTGCCTCCCCCTTATTTCTCGTGCCCATTGCTGCCAGGGGCAGCGGCAAGCCTTGCACCCCCCTGGCAGCTCTCTGTCTCTTTATGGAGTCCTTGCCGCAGCTGCCACTTCCGCTGCCAGGGGCGGTGGCAAGCCTTGCACCACCCTCTCCCCCCAGAAGCTCTCTGTATCCTTATGGAGTCCTTGGCCGGCAAAGCAAACCCCGCCTCCAGTCCCACTCTATTCATCTTGCCTGCCTCTCTTTGGCTTGCCTCTTGCTGGCCAGCAAAGCAAACAAGCAAGTGAATTACCTTAAATTAAATTAGCCAGTGCCTCCCAAGAAATTTAAATGTCCAACTTAATCATCCTAGCTAATGGTCAATATGGCTGCCTCAAGAGTTAAGGGTCCTGTGTCCTCTCATTACCTGAGCATCCCAAAGAAAGAGCTATTCCCTGTTGCACTGAGATTTTATCATCTCTGGTTCCCCTCCCACTTGACCCCAGTCAGCCCAGGTCAAGGGGTTTTTTCCTGTTGCCTCCAGGAATCTACTTTCTCAGCAGCTCTAGAATTTGACACCCCCCAACTCTCTGCTCCCTGCCTGAAGGAGGGGAGAGAAGAAGGAAGCTTGACCATCTCATTGTCTTTACTGCTAGATCTATTAGCATTTGTAACAAGGTGGGCTGAGGCACAATCAAATTGACTTCCCCCTCCCATTCCAGCCTGTTCTCTGTCCAGAGAGAAGAAGAAGAAGAAGCTTTTAATGCCAGTTGGAGGTTTGCTGCTTGCCAGCCTCCCAGGAGAAAATGCATTTTGTCACAGAAGCACTGGTCAGCAGGCTAGCTTCTGCATTGTGCACCAAATGAAGCTTCTAGACATTGTCAGAGCAGCACATATAAACCACATTACAGTGATCTAATTGGGGAGTGATCAAAGAATGACGGACTCTCAAGGAAAGGCTACAGCTGGTTGAAGCTGGTGAAAAGAGCTAGGTGAGATGGGCAAGTTGTAGCCTGCATGTTAAAGTTTTTTCTACTCAAGAACAACTTTTGCAGAAAACTGGTTTTGCTTTCATTATCTCTGTTGTTTATTTTTTCGGTGCTTCTAGATTATGATATTGTTTATTATATTCATAGCAGTATGGCTGCTTTATTTCAATTTGTAATCTGAACTTGATTCTGTTTGTAAGCTGCCTGAAGAAAAAAATAATAATATTTACACAAATATCACAACATACCATATTTGAAAAGTCCTTTTAAAATGGCTGTGTGGAGTATAACTGCCTGCCTGCCTACCTGTTCTTCTCTCTCTCTCTCTCTCTCTCTCTCTCTCTCACTCTCTCACACACACACACACACACACACACACACACACATGCAGTGTTACCTATCCCTATTTGATCATTGCCTCCAAGTTTCCTTTCAGCTGCTGTAAACAAACATTGGAACATGTTTGTAGCCACAATGTAAAACTTAACTGTAATTCTACCTTTTTGTTTGCAGCTGGCAGAATCCTTTAATTATGTGCTTCTCTGTCGTTTTTTTTAAAGAATCCCTGTGGATACAAGTCAGGAAATAAAGGAAGGAGAAATTGAGGTAACAAGCAGGTAACATTAAGAGTGGAGCAAAAGTTCATTGGGGAGAAGGATCAGAAACTTCATCCCTTTGGTGAGCAAATACTTCCAGACAGGTATTGATCCAGCAGAGGAGGGGAAGTGTTCAGTTACTATCATGAAATAATGCTTATTAAGGGTGAAAAATGCAACAACAAATGGTGCCGAGAAACTGAACATTTGTTTGTGATCGGCAGGCATTTAAGAAAGGGACAAAGTAAAATATTTGGCTCTCAGTTTGTGCTCTTATACTAGTGTTTCCTGTTGGGAATATTTTTTCATATGAAAAAGAAACAGAGAGAACCACACAAGAGATGGACTGCCATTAGGAACCACATCACAACCTCCTAGGTTACTTCATCCACACTTGGAGATGTCCTGGTTTTTACTGCTCTCTATATGTTCCCCACGTGTATAGCAGCAACAAGTCCTCCTACTGTGGAATACTGTGAATTGGTTCTTAAGCTGTGAATTGTTTTAAGACATCTTTATATGAAATGCAAGAGGTAATACATCACAAGTCACAATTTAATGTTGCTGTGCACTTCTTGAGGCAGATAGCGAAATAACTCTAAAATGGTGGCAAGTGCACACTTGAAAATATGAAACATACACCTGATGAAATCTTGTCAGGTTCCATCTTGTCCAGAAGTCTCAGATAGTAGAAGTAAGTATAATTTAAACATTTAGAGTTTTATCCTGTGTTTTGCCACCCCAGCCAGAATGACGAGACAGACAACAGTTTGGAATCAAACAAGGGCCACTTTATTAACTATTTAAACAGAACATTGCAGCAATGGGCAAACTAAGCAAGCACAGGAACAGGCAAGGCAGGCGTCATTCCCAGACACAGCCTCCTTGCCCTTGATATGGGTGAGCCACCTAGCTCCGGTCTTGAGCCAGTCAGATTCTGGCTCATAACATGGCAGGCCAGCATACTGGTTGCCCCCCCAGGAGCACCTACCCCTGAGCCACCCCGGACCACAAAGCCCTAGGGCAGTTCTTGATGACCTCCTGTTCCCAAATGGGATATGCCGTAAGGCGCTAACCAGTTCTGTTTTTTTTGCTTGCATAAACCTGCCAAGTGACCGATCTATTTAACACTCACCCACCACCTATACCCCTAATCCAGTGACTACAGTGTAAGGTAGGCAAAAACACCTCCACCTAACCAGCCAATCCCAGTAGAGGCGAAAAATTCCTACCTGGCCCTATCGGCGACCAGCAACAGCCTACACTGCAAACAGGGTGGGCGGGTGGACGAGCACATGGAGCAGTCTGACAAAGGCAGGAGCGGGGCACAGCCTCTTAAAGGCGCGCCCTACCCCCAGCTTGCTCCAAATTGCACGATAGTGAGACTCTTGCTGCACGCCAACCGGCACCAACTGGCACTGCCAGGCTCCCAGGAATTTAAAGGGAGCAATCAGACAACAACATCTGGGAAGCACCCCACAACCGTCAACAACCCATTTTGTTCCAGCGAAGTGGAGT
Organism: Lepidodactylus listeri; assembly: GCA_029233225.1. Classification (NCBI taxonomy): domain Eukaryota; kingdom Metazoa; phylum Chordata; class Lepidosauria; order Squamata; family Gekkonidae; genus Lepidodactylus; species Lepidodactylus listeri. Next base: position 114,029,499 of record JARCFY010000002.1, on the reverse strand, counting down.
TAAAAGACACCAGTGAAAATCTGGTAGAAAATGGGTTGTGACAGACCACTGATTGACTTTCCCGTGTCTGATCACTCCAGCACACTCTCATGGCATCAGGATGGTCTGATCAGGCCATCCCAACTCTGTACCATTCCCCCCCCCTTCGTAGCATGCGCAGCATTGCAAACTCCACAGGGAGCCCTCAGTGCAGAGGTGCAATTCATTGATCCCTCATTTAAGTGCATGGGGGGAACAGGACAAAAAAAACCCTGACTCACCCACAGTTGTGTCTGATTACACACTGCTTCAAAGGGAGGTGTGATTGTGCAACTGCGGGTCAAATCCCCCTGGAGAAAATAGCCTCACCCACCCATTTTTTCTGGCATGTGTGACTGCAACCTATGTTATTCTTACATAGTCCCTTTCATGCTGGTGCTTTAAGAAACAAAAACCATATTAGTGCTGAGCCTCTGAGCCTGCAGGAGGGCATTTCAAAGAAGTAAGATGCACAACTGTGTTTGTGTTATTATTAGATTTAGCACTGGCCTGCTATGTGTTTATTGCAGATCATACTGAGATCTCTCCATTGTCATACACAAAGCAGAGGGAAGGGAACATGGTATAGGCAGATCTTGGAAGCAAAGCAGAGTTGGTAGTTGGATGGGGGACCACCAAGGAAGACTGTACATAGAAAGGCAATGACATTCCACCTCTGCTTCTCACTTGCCTTGAAAGCCTGTTGTAGGGGTCACCATAAACTGACTGCAATTTGACAGCACCTACATAATGCACAAAGTCAAAACACAAATATGTGATTGATGTTGTGTTGGGGATTTTTGTCCCCAAGGTGCTGTTTCATTTTGCTCCATGGTGGGTTGATATCAGGCACAGTCTTGGCTCATACAAGCAAATGTACTTATAAAATATATTTATGTCTAAACTCTCCTGAAGGGCCAACTGTTTGTCAATCACAAGTCCTTTGAAAGAAGACCGTGAAGTCTGGCATCTAGACCACTGGCCTCCCCCCCCCCCCCCCCCCATGCCTTTTCTTATGCCTGCTGGCCTGGGGTTCTTTTCCCACTTCTCCACCTGGTGAATGGGTTGTTCTGGTCACTTGCCTTTTGTGTATTTTTCTGAGTTTCCAAAAGTACTTGATTGTGAAGTTGGGAGCCAGCCTGCTTACTTACCAGAAAATGCATGCTTATATTTTGTCATTTTCCCCCAGCTGTTTTATTCTTTCTTACCTGTTGAGAAGAATGTGATTAGGCAATAAGCATTAAATTTACCAACAGAGCTACAAGAAAGAGTGCAGGGATGTGGAACAGCATTTGCTGCGTGATAAGCTAATGAAACACAGGGGAGAGCAACAGAGATATGTGACAAGAACTGAACCATTAACATTCAGAGGAATCTGTGGGGCTCTCAGCCGTGAAGGTGCAAAACTAGAGTAATCCTCAAAAGTATGAGAAAAGTGAAATATCAGTGTGTGAAGTTACAACCCATGCTGCCCTTTAACTTCCTGAACTCAGATAAGTAAAGTTTCCAGTGACTGTCTATGTTTAATAATAATATGCTTAAGTTTTATGCTCTTCTGGTTTGGTTTTTGCAAATATTTTGATAGAAATGAAATACGTTGATAGAGATCAACAATTCTTTGTTTGTCAGAATGACAATCAAAGCCAGTCCACCCACCAAGAGGCTCTTACCAGCCAGTCAGGAGTACGTGGGGAGAACAGAGGGTGGAAACAAACAGTTAAACTGCCAAATAAAAGGTAAAGTTTTCCTTGCTTGAAAGCCAGTCAAATCCGACTCTAGGTGGTGGTGCTCATCTCCAGTTCCTAGCCGAAGAGCCAGCATTGTCTAAAGACTTCTCCATGGTCATGTGGCCGGCATGACTAAACACCGAGAAGCATAGAACATTGTTACCCTCCCAAGGAAGCGGTACCTATTTATCTACTTGCAATTCCTTGCTTTCAAACTGCTAGGTTGGCAGGAGCTGAGACCAGAGACAGGAGCTCACTCAGTAACACGGCACTAGGGTTTTGAACTGCTGAGCTACCAATCTTCTGGTCCGCAACTCAGCATCTTAACTTCTGAGCCACCACGGCCCCTAATTAAACTGCCAGATAGGGCTGGGTAAGAATAAAGAGCAAGATAGAGTTAGGAAATCTCAAAATTCTTCAAGCCAAGGAGGGAATTAAAAAGGCTTTTCTTAGGAAAGGTGGGAAATCATAAGCCCATTCTGTTAAGCATCAAGCTCTCACGGAGATGCTTTGGCAGAAAGCCAGGTTTGAAGGCAACCCTTACTGAACTGTTAAACAAAACACTGTATCTTTTCAACTTGTGTTATACAGGCCTGAGCCCAGTATTGGTGAACCACTAAGCTTTTTACTTTGTCAGAATGAATCAAAATAGAGTTTCTTCAAGAATAAGCTAAGTCTTAACCCATATTTACAGAGCAATCCTGAAGGGGGGGGGATCAGAATAGGGACCCAACTGACCCCTATACCGGCATAACTCCAAGTTACACCAGTGTAAGGGCAGTTTACACTAGCACCCGAGCACTAGTGCTGCTGCGCCACTGAATCCCACCAGTGTGGGAGCACTGCAGCCACATGCTGGTGGAGCAACGGCACAATCCCCACCAGCAGCATAGATGTGGGTGTTCCAGGGGGTGTGGTGGCAGTTAGGTGGTTTCAGAGGGTTTTTTTTAGCATGGAACACTCCCCTCCCTAAGCCGGTGCTAAGTTATACTGGCAAAAATGGCATCATAGCCCATTGACAGCCATGGTAACTTCACATTCACTTCCCCACTCACAGCTGCAACCATGTCTACAGGACCCAAGCAGCTCAGGATACTAAGTACATACCCAATCAACACACTTCCCCACTCTAGCTGCACCCCTCTGTGGCCCAGAGGTGCTGCCTTACTATAGGGTAGCCCCAACAGTAGGAGCACCCCACTCCTTACTTGAACCAGATACCCACAAAAGTCAGGCCAAAGAAAGCATTCTCAGCCTGCACCATAGAGCAAGCCAAAGCTATGGGAAAAGGGTCTCCATTTTCAGGTTTCATAAGGTCTCAGTGCAAACCTCCAGTCTTCCCCCAACCCAGTAAGGTATGCATAAGAAACAATGGTGAGTTCCATCAGGTATCTGCATTTCTAAAACGATTCAGTTGCCACTTGGCACATAGCCCTTCTGTCTCCAACTCTGCCCATAGTCCTTTCTGTGATTCCTTTACCTATGTGAAGAATCCTTTGTCTCAACACCTGTCCTTCCTGCCCCATCCCTCAGGATACCGAGATAAACCAATCTTACATTCAAATTATTAATGTTCCTTCTGGCATCTATCAGGGACTCATCTCCCACCTTCTGTGTAATTCTGGGAAACCATTCAATCTACCTTGGCCAAACCATCAGTGGCTATCAAGACCCATTCAACTGGCCATCCAGCACCTGGCTAGACCCATCAAGGCTATTGTCCAGCTAGACTCTGACCCTCTGGGACCCCACTGGTCACACCTGAATTATGCTCCCCCTGGTATCACACTTCCATGGACTCCTCATTGATCTAGAAAATCTATTGTTCTCAACTGAGCCCAGCCCCCAAGGCCTCCCATTGGTCTGCATTGTTTTCCAATGTCTATATCCATCAGAGAACACGGCCTCAGATTTTGCATGTCTGCCCCCGATGCCAACTTGCAGTTCACCCCCAAACTTTGGTTTGGGCCATAATCGCATCTCCATGGACCCCTGCACGTCTGGACAGGTTGTATCACCCTGTAACTGACCCCTCTATTTGCTATCAATCACCTCTGCTTTCTTAGTTCTCTATTGCTTACTGTTTTTGAATGTTTAGTGTGCTTGTAATTAGGGAAATACTTTAATAAAAACTATTTAATTTACTCTTCAAATTTGGAGTCTTCCTACTCTACTGGACCTTGGTATAGACAGGTTTACAGGTCCCTCGTACCCCTCTGGCCTTGCCTTCTGCCTAGCTAATTTCCCCAAACAACAAAGCAGGCCATTAGTGGTAACACCTCCTCAGGACCCAATCATGTCCCCCCATCCTACAAATGGTCCTACAAATGGTTCCAGGTGGTCTCCACAAAATGCTGTCTGACAGGTGCTGTGTGGACTTACAGCGAAAACACATGCACCCCCATGCTGGGCACAACACAGACAGAGCACCTAGCACTGCTGGGTGAGCACAGTTCACACTTTGACTGATCTCTCCCAGATTTTGGCTCACAAAGGTAACACCAGGCCCTCTGCAAGGATCCCAAGGGGCAGCCACGTGTGAAGAGGTAATCAAGGCTCCCAGTCCCCAACCCCTATATCTCCCTTTGCCCTCCAGCCAGGTGGCCAACACACAATTGAGGCTGGATGCAGCAAAGATCTGAGAATCATGGATGCCCCATGGCCACAAGATCTGTAAATATGCCCTAGTGGACACAGGAGACCTGAACATTCAGGCTGTAGAAATAGTGGTGATTATGGCATACCTGCTGCTCCTCCCAGGGGATGAGTTTCCGCATTTGGGGAAATCGCAGGGGTCAGCACACCCGGAGTGCAATGGATGAGCCTCACCCTGGGAAAACCTCTTTCGTGATCAAGGGCTATGTGGGTGCAGTCAACAGCCCTACCACATTGTGGAAGCCTCTCAGTGATGCAAACCCAAGCTCACCCTCCTCAGTGGGGGGAACACACATGCTCCTGGAGGTATGCCAGCATGATATCCAGAAAGCTGCATAGGCAACAGCTAGCCGAGGACTGTGACAACGCAAGTACCTCTGCAACAACCCCCTGGGAGGATCTGGTGACCAGGAACTTCAGGAAGAGCAGGATTTTCTGCAAGACAGGGATGGCATGGGGAGCTGGATGGCAGCTCTGTCTAGATGAAACTGATCAAGGCAGGTGTTGTCCTAAAGATAGAGAGTGCTGATGCAAGCCTGGTACCAGCAGGCATGACACCTCCTCCACTGTTGCTGTGCTGGCCAGATGAAGAGTGATGGTAGCAAGTGAATGTGGCACACCCCAAGCACGGGAGATAAGGGATGGATGAAGCATCATCCCACCTGTGGCTGGCCTGGCTTTGTGAGAAAAGGGGACAGCATTCATGAAGGTGGTGGGCAGCCAGAGCCACAGTCATCCATGTGGTCAGCATCTTCCCCCATATGCCACCTATTCTTTCTGTGAGCAACTCATTGCCCATCACCTGCAGCCACATCCTGGCAGGTGATGGCCATGATGGGAGCATGGGGCAGGACAGGGCAAGGGGATCAGTGTCTTCCCACAGTGGAACAGCCCACATCCACATTCCCCTTTGTGCGGGTGGCATGGCTACTGCAACATCTGGTGGCAGAGATGGCCATTGCCAGCCAAACTGGACTGAGGCTGAGAGGGCACTGCTGTACAGATTGGTGATCGGGCATGTGAGTGTTGCCCTTGCTACCATCACTGCTGCTCCTTCTGGCACATGGCCACAGAACAGGTGTCTCCCCTAGGACATGCTGTCCAAATGGAAATGTCTACTCTGAAGCACTGGAATGATTCCACTGGTCCCACTCAGAAGCATATCCAAGCCATCATGGCCAAAGGTGCTCCTTACAAGTGAGAGGTGGAGGAAAGTCTGCTGGGAGAAGAGGCCATCATGTGGGCAGTGATACCCCCTGTGATGGTGGGTGGTCACTTCATTGAGGTCCTGTGTGATGAGTGTTATGGTTGCTGCTACCATCTGACCCCAGCTGTGAGGGCCAGGTCATGCCACCCACTGCCTCCAACCACCCCCCATTGTCCTGGCCAATGTCCATCCACCCTGCAGGTGGTGAGGATGCTGCCATGAACCTGAAGTAACAGCCAGAGCAGCCAGGTACTGACCTCTGACCTCATGGAGGAGGGGGACTCTGTCATTGTCCTGCCCCCATCCCCACAGCTGGGGTGCTCCTATGACACCCCAGGACCTCTCACCAAGGACCCTGCCCCCCACATGTCTGGCAAGGAGGAGATGAAGTTGAGCTACTGAGAGGAGGACCAAGGCGGCCAGGCTCCCAGACCGAGGAGAGGTGCCTCTGGGTGGGGTGGGGTGCAAGGGCTTGACACACCTTCTGCCTGAGATTCTTTTAAGTGGAGATGTCTGGGATGTAATCTTTATAAATACAGAATATATTATCTCTGAACTACGGGTCATCCATAAATATTCTCATTGGGTAAGATGAACATTTGTTCCCAAGGAGAATAGAAGTCCTAGGAGATAAAATAGGTTCAGTGATGGTATGCCAAATTTTACTTTCTCTTGGCAAATACATCAGAGGATCTATTCAGCTCAAGGAAGCAACCATCATGTACACTGGATAGAAGAGACCATTCTGAAGAAGTCTAAGATACTGGAGAACCAGCTGAGCGAGTACATTTGTCTGCAGGAGAGTTTGGGTACAAGATACCATGGGAGAGACAATGCCTGCTCAGTCACACCTCTGTCCAAGGTACATCCTTCCAAACAAACTTGAAAAGCTTCCCTGACTTTTTCATACCCTGCAATGGCTTTGCTGACTCTGCTTCTCCAAAGCAGCCTTCCTCAAAGAGACTTGTAATGAGCTGTGTAACTTTAATTCAACCAACTGAATACCTCACTTGATGAAAGGCCGGTGTTATAATTTAATCTTTGCCAGGCTGAGCTTTTATTTTACTCCAGGTCCTGCTGGTATCACGGTTTGACTTGTATTCAGTGCTTCCTTCATTGACACAAGGGCCGTATGCCCCAAGAACAGCAGGCTGCTGCCCTTTATAATGAAGGGAATCCTTGCAAGTGTGACCTGGAGGTTCTGCTGAGTTTCACAATCATAACCGCTTCACGTTTATATCAGGTACAGATATTATGTTTCCTAAAACAAGGCTGTGGGGTTTATATTTGTGGCAGAGAAAAATCTCACTGACTCATAATGCATCACGCTTCTGCAATATCGTGAATAAGTCCACCTTCTGAATTATCATCAGTATGGAGATATAGATATAGATATAGATATATACATATTATGACTAAGGATCACATAGAACTACAATATTTGGTACTCACAGTTGAGTTTTGTGGGAACTGCATATAGGATCTTTATGTAGCATATTAATCAAACAATCCTTCAGTATGGATCAAAATGTTTCCTCCGTCTTTTCCCATATTTGTGGAATATGAGCATAGTTTGGAATTGCAATCAAGTAATATCCCAATGTGGAAATTACATTTTCCTTCTGGAAAATGGTCGACAAGGGGAACTCAAAGAGATTTCTTACAATAGTCTACAGTAAAAATTGATTTCTGAATGAACTAATCATCATAAAACATGTCCTGATGGGGAAAATATTAATACAGACAGACAAAACAGATATGGAAGATAAGATTTTGGCAGCACACATGATTGTAGTGTGGTCAGATCTAAACAAAGAGATGGCATAATAACTCTTCTCATACCATCTCAAAAATGTGTTTTGAGTACAGAGCCTAAGTTGTATATGCAATGGGACATGGTAGTGACTCTCACGTCCAGTTACATAGGCCTTAATGTGGTTCAGTTCATATCAACATTTCTACATCATGCTATGTGGACATTCTACATGTTGGGTCAGTGAGTGAACAAAGATGCCCTGCCTTTCAAAGGGGGGGGGGGGAAGTCATGTAGTTGCCTCTTCCAACATTCACCTAATTGTCATGTTACTCTAGCCAGAAAACCCATTGACTGGTTGCAGGGAATCAATAGCTCAGTCTGATGGAGTGACATGAAGAAAGTACAGTCATTATAGTTATTTTTAGTATAAATTTGAACTAAGTTTTGTATTTTCCAGTGCAACGAATTTCGGGGGGGGGGGGAGGCTAGTTGGCATTCATAGACTATAATAGCTGGTATCCATTTTCAACTGGGTATTAGAAGTTAAGATTTTGTGCAATGCTGGCCTTTTTTCTATTTCTATGAGCAGCTCTGAAAGTTTTTCCGGGCCCCTGTTCAGATGGCCTCTTCCAGAAGTTACTGTCCATCAAGGAAGTTTGTCAGCATCTTTGGTGCAAGGTTGTTTAAAACTTGGATCATGGCCTTTTGAGTTGTATAGAACCAGCTACCCCTGACATCTGATCTTGTAGTTATTTTCCAGACAATAAAAACATTTTTCTGAAATATGCTTTTAAGGGTCTCACTGTGTTGTTTAAGGATGCAACAGGACAGAAGTCTTCACAGGACATACACCACTTTGCTACACAGTGGATGTCACTGATTGCATAGTCACAAAAAGCAGGCAACATAACCCCTGTAGGACTGTATAAAGGATCCATCTGACAACACAGTTGCAAAGATGATGCAAAGTGTAAATGAACCTGTGGTCAACAAATAGGTTACTTTAATGACCTAACACTGACCCTAAGGGACACATGCTTCAAGAAGCTCTGCTCTGTGGACTCTGCAAGTGCAAAGCAAGTGCAACACATTACTTATTACCAAGACACAACTGGACCCAGTAGCATAAGGAGCTGGCTGTAACTGCATAACATGCAAAGCTAGTCAGCATGGTGCCCAGGACAAATTTCAACAGGAAACAATTCAATCAGAAACCAGGGAGTTCAGTCAAGGTAAGTTCACCTCGCTATCATGTTCACCCTGGAGTTCTCAGTACTGCTATTCTGACTACATGCAAGCATGCAGAAGCAATAGTCCATGACCATACATTTTTATTTCTTTTAAATCCAGGACAGTTTACAATCCCCATCTATTTTGTACTGCCTTCAAGTACTAAATGAATTGACCACAATAGGGTTAGAAATTTGGATCTAGTAATATCTTGTGGCAACTCACTACAGAGTCAGAAGTAATTGCCTGATGAGCAGTCAGAAAAATGGTCAACTTAATTCACAGTGCCTGCCCTAAGTAGCAAACACAACAGACATCAGGGGCTGAGCCTTGTATCTTATTCATGCTGATCATGTAGTCTGCCACTGAGCCCTGAAGCAGTGTTGTGGTAGCAACAATTGCCATTATAACCATGGATCGGGAGCAAAAGCTAATTAAAGTTAGAAGCTAGAGAGGAATTTATGTCACTGTGTTGATACTTTATTGAGCAAACTGGAAAGAAGCTCAAGAATGATGAGCTTCAGGATGTTACTAGCACTGTCAATATTGACTCACTTTGCTATTCAGGTTCACATAGTTTTCCCACATTGTTACTAGAATCTCCCCTCCCCCCCACACACATACCTTCAATGGTTCTGGTTTTTATAATAAGACTAGGAGTAAGGCCTGTTGTGGGAAGAAATACAATGGGCTCTAAAAGAAAGCTCCAGGAGAGTGTCCTGGGTGGCTGGTGGAGCGGCAGAGGGAAGGGGAAAATAGAGGGAGGCAAGCCATGTTTATTTCCTTCTGCTTAGCTATAAGGCAGGGCTGTCTCAAGTCATTTTGCTACTCCAAGTGGTAGTATGAGAGGACAGTCTCATGGTAACAGGTATGGTTGCCTCCACCCCTGAGTTATGTTGATTTGGAGGTATGCAGTGTAAGCTAAGGTCCTATGCCATGTCTTCTGGGTTCCAAGGGTCTGGGAAAGTGGTTCCATAGCCAGTTACAGAGTTGCCAACTCTGGGTTGGGAAATACCTGTAGATTTGAGGGGTAGCACCTGGGAAAGGGAGGGTTTGGGGTGTGGAGGGACTTCAGCAAGGTATAATGCCATAGAGTCCACTGCCCAAAGCAGCCATTGTCTCCAGGAAATTTTCTATAGGGGAAATGATGTGCTGTGGCTGGGAACACAGTGATTTCTGGGAGATCTCCAGGCCCCACAGGCAATGCTCCTTCTAAGCTGTGGAGTCTTGTGAGCAAAAATTCTACTTTGTGAGCTACTGGCATTAAAGTTGTGAGTGAGTGATTTGGCTACTGCATAAATCAGTTTGCCCTAGAGCCATCCTTCCTGAGCTAAGACAAAAATGTGTGAACTGGAGGCTAAAAAACTGTGAGCTAGCTCGCAGTAACTCAGCTTAGAGGGTGCACTGCCCACAGGGAGATTGGCAACTCTAGTGACCGTTTAAGGGAGGATTAGGTTATGTATTTTACCTCAGGACACATTCAATGATGCCCAACAGCAACAGCAACCTTTTTAGAATGTTAGAGGCAACGGCCAATCAGGCTGCATATGCAAAGACTCAGGCAATGCAGCCAGTGGATCGGGACAGCTTCTGAGTGACACATCATGGAGCCAACTGATTTAGGAGCGTGTTGAATGTTCAGAAAGTGCCACCTCACTACTCAATTATATATAAGGAGAGATAGCATTAGTTTGAAATCAAGCTAGGTTTATCTTGTGACTCTGTTCCATAGATCTACTTCCATGGACCAGAGGAAGGCCTCAGAGTTCAAACCCTGACATTGAGCAAGCATTTATATTAAAAGCCTCTAGTCTGCCAGTAGTCTGAATGAACCTCAACAAATCATTATTAAAGTAGAGACCAAGCATGGTGCAGTGGTTAGTGTAGCAGACTTAGGCTGGGAATACCTAGTTTCCAGTTCCTGCTCAGCTGTGAAATGCACTGGGTGACTTTTGGTCAGTCACCTAATATCACAGGGTTATTATGAGGACAAGGTGGAGTAAGGGAGAACCATGTACACTGTTCTAAGTTCTTTACATAAAAGACAGGAGATATATATATATATATATATATATATATATATATATATATATATATATATATATAATATATATAATGACACAGGGTATAATGACACAGAGTCCACCATTTTCTCCAGGGGAACTAATCAATGCCATCTGGAGAGCAGTTGTAATTCTGAGTGGTCTCCAGCCCTCACCTGGAGATTGGCAACAATGGTTTCCTTGGCCGGGAGGGCGGGATAGAAATAAATTTCCCAGGAGGGAAAGCGGTCTTTCTTTCCCCTTCCCCTTTTGACTTGCACAACAACCCTGTGAGGTAGGTTAGGCTGAAAGTCTGTGACTGGTTCAAAATCACCCACTCAGCTACAACAGCAAGAACCTGGATCTAGCAGACCCTGCTCTGAAGCACTGATTGCCCTGCCTAGGGTACCCAACCTCCAGGTAGAGCCTGAAGATAAACAGGGATCACAACTGAACTTCAGACATTAAATATCTCCTGGCCAGAGAAAATAACTGCTTTGGAAGGAAGACTTTATGGCATTCTGTTCTGCTGAGGCCTCTCCCCCCCCCAAACACTGGCTTCCATAGACTCTACTAGAAAATTTCCAGGAATCTCCCTACCTGGAGTTGGCAACCCTAGTCAGGACTGGTTACAAAGGCCTGTGAAGGGTTTCCTTCCTTTGTCTGAACCAAGCTTGGTTGCCTACTGTGACAAAATGGGCTCCAGTTTACAACTCAGCAGCCATCTTATAAACACAGGTATCTGCCATTTCATTTCACCTACCAACAGCCTCTGAGGTAACAGTTAATCCCCCCCACAGGAAGGAAGCAGGAGAAGTGTCTTCGTCAGGAGCAAAAATCCATCTGCCAGGAATTCTGACAGGGCAAAGTGGCTGAAGGAGAGGGTGGGGAAGAGGAGCAGCACCCAGCCAATGACATGCGAGTATTCACAGCCAGTGGATAGGGCCAGCTTCTGATTGATGGGCCAGAGGACCAAAGGCTGGGGTGGCGCATGGAATGCGTGCCACCACCAGCAGATAATTATGTATAAGGGAGATAAGAGAGGGCTTACCTGAGAGTAGGATCATGTGAATTTCCTAGCAGCTTCAGAAAGATACTTTGTAAGGTGATGCAATGAGGGATTTACTTTAAACAAAAGAGTGCCCTTAGGTTAAAGCTGTTTATTAAAGAGACTCAACTAATTTAGTATATTTCAATTTTCCTTTTTTAAAAACCCAGGGTTATTCAACACACAGTGCTGTCTTGGGGAATTGATAGTACAGAGGGGAGAATTCTGAATGAGCTCAATAACCTTTTCCTGAAGTCATTTACCTCCAAATGAAGCTATTTTTAAAAAGTCATAAAAATAATATGATTCAAGCTTGAAGGGTAAAAGTCTGACTCTTAGGAGTTAGTAGAAAGCAATGAAACAAAACAATGACGTTTTCCATATTGCAAGGACTAAAGTGATTGTCTGGTATAGAACACAAACAAGAAGTGCAACATTTATGTGTGAGTTATTTACGTTATTAATTAGTTATTTAGGTTAACAAAGAGGTATAAGAACAAGAATCAAAAGGAAAAGGGGAAAATAAATTCAGAAACTTGAAAGAGAAAGCAATATCTAGATGGGAGGGGGACAAGAAACACAGAAAATGGGGGGGGGGGGGGGGGGCAGCTTCCAAACCCTGCAAACTCATAAAAACAGTAATGACAAGTCTCAGAAATGCATGAGCAAATATTTTTCTTAAAATCTGCATTAGTGGCAATGCATTTTAGAATTCTTGCCTTTCAAGCATGTACCTTCTGGAGTTCTTGCTTCCTCTAGAAAGATGCCATATGTTTTATATGTTCATTTATGTAACAACATTTTATTCTACCATAAGCTTTCATAGACTCCAGACCCACCTATTCAGATGCAAAGTCCTTTTTTAAAAGTTCAGAGTGTCTAGATGATGGAAGCCCATGCTCGAATGTTAATTCTTAAAATGCCATTAGGTTCATTTATTATTATTTTTTGCTGTAAAAGACTCTCTTTCTGGAAAGATCCTCCGCAAGACAGTCTACGGCTCAGTCAGAACTACATAAGGCTCTTTAAAAAAATAAATAAATCTTTAAGTTAAGGTACGTTTTAGGGAGCCCTAATCTGGATGGCCCAGGCTAGCCCAATCTCATCAGGAAGCTAAACAGAGTCAGCCCTGGTTAGTACTTGAGTGGGAGACCACCAGGGAAGTCCAGGGTTGCTATGTAGAGGCACAGAAGCAAACCACCTCTGATAGTCTCTTGCTTTGGGGTCTCCATAAGTTGGCTGTGACTTGATGGCAATTTACAGGGAGAGAGAGTTGAGGGGTAGGTGGGATGCTAGAATAAGCGGTATGTGATGGGAATGGCGGACAAACATCTGTATAGGGCTAAAGGGCTTCTTAGAGATGCTTTATCTAAAGAGGAGTGATAGAGGTGAACAGTTGCCAGTAATCCAAGTGTGAACCATGTACGATCTATGCATTCATGTTTTAGTGCACTGAAACAACTGTGTAGAATACTCCTGTGTATATTTATTGCTTATTGTGAGACCTCATGACTACCAACTCCTAATAAAAGACTTGCAAAAATCTGTATTTGGGCTGCAGAAACTTTATGGATTATTAATCAACATGTCAATTATCAGTAATGTTAAACTGTATTGTCAGTTATGCAAATTGATTTTTTTATATTGAATGTTTTTTAAATCTTTGTTGATCTCTTTCTTTGAATTTTGATGTTGCTTAGCTCAGCCCTGCCTTACAAAAATAACTTTTCTAATTCAGTACCAACTTGATGTTCACGTTTTCCTACTCCTGCTTCACAAAGTTCTGCAGCATGTATTTTTTAAATGTAAATATGGCACAATCTGAACCCAGTATGGATATTTGAAAATATCCGCACAGGTTTTTGATTTCCTGTGTGCTGGATGTATCAGCTCTCATCTGCAGACACCTTCAGGATGCCAGAGACAAGACTGCCGTAGTCCGTAACCATGTTTAGGTCCAAATGCTTCAGTGCTTGGGATTTCATTTGACACAGAAATATAAACTCAAGTTTCCATGACTCTGCATCATGACATGTACTGCTGTTACCCACATGAGATGGGAGCAGGTGCTAATTAAAATTACAAGCTAGAGGGAGCATGAATTAAGAAACAAAGAAAATGGAAGCCAGAATCGAATTATCTGTGAATGAATAACCTTTGATTTACTAAATCATAACCCCATCCCCCCAAGGAATTGTTTGACAAAATGTCCTTAAATACAGCATTTATCACTCTCTGGAACAATCACCAGGACAGCATACAATGGGAGCCCTCTTTAACAATAAACAGCAAGTGGCTCCCCCCACCCCCCATTCTGGCAGGGCATGCCCAGTGGTCTGTCCCTGAAATCTCAGATAGTACTGAGGGCTGAAATATGCTTGTTCCTAATTTTTCTACTTCCCCCCCACACACACACCAATGCTCCCTCTAAGCTATGGAGTCTTGTGAGCAAAAAATTCTACTTTGTGAGCCACTGGCATTAAAGCTGTGAGTGAGCAATTTGGCTGCTGCATAAATTAGTTTGCTCTGGAGCCATCCTTCCTGAGCTAGGACAAGAATGTGTGAGCTGGAGGCTAAAAAACTGTGAACTAGCTCACACTAACTCAGCTTAGAGGGAACACTGCCCCCCACTCATTTTCCTTTTTAAAAGGTAACCATGATTTGAAAATATAACACAAAAAATTTCTAGAGCAATTCATTATTCCACAGCTCTTAAACCAAACAATACATAAAAGAAGCTGAATCCTGTGATAGCCTGGAGAAAAAAGGAAGTCTCTGTGTGTATGATACAATCTTACAGGGAGGGAAAAAACCCTATAGAATGCGTACATAATGGTCAATTTCTTAAGAATCTCAACTTTCACCTTTTTAGCAAGTTTCTACCTTTTGTGGTTGCAAAAGTATTCTTGGAAAGTTATGGTTAATGCACAGTGAAATTTCAGAAGCCAGAAAAGGTTCTGAATTTCCATGGGTCACAGCTGAGGATTTAGGGCTTTTTGTGGCTTTGTGGAGTTCCTTCTTTGGACTGGCTGAAGCAGAAGAATTTTTGCAAGTATATTCAAATGCAAAATAAGTTATGCACAAGAAAAGAAATGATGCAAATATGCCTAGCATTTTTACAGCATGCAGAATATGAGCTGTTCTGCTGCATTCTATTTTTAGTGCCAACTACACAAAATACTGTATTCACTCCTCAACACAAAGCACATTTGTGAATAACAAGGAGTGGAAACGCTTTTCCCTTGACAAACCTTTCAAGGAATATCTAACCTTAAATAGTGGATGAGCATGATCGTTCCGCTTCCTACCAGTCACATAATATGCTAGGATGAGTCAGAAAGGAGCTTACTCCCCCTCCTGAGCTGACCTCACCTACCACATTAAGAGCCACTGCATTTAAGTAAAAGCACAATTGTGTTCTGCCAAGTTAGGGTTGCAATAAATTTGACTTTCATCTCACAGGTGAGAAATGAAGAGTTCAAGTCCATTAAGAGAGCTTACAGCTAAGGCTGTCTATAGAATTCTTCCAAGAGATCTCTCATAATGCATCTTTCAAAAGCTGTTAATGACTGATTAACACACAATGAAGAGGTTTTCACATTCTGAAAATAGAAAGGGATAAGGAATTTTATTCCAAATAATTTGCAAGCAATCTTGCATAGCACGCCAATAGCAGTCTAAGTGTCAAGGAGATACTTGCCATTAGGCTAAATTAGAATGCAATTTTTGAGCCAGGAAAGAATCTCAGGATTTTCATGGGATCACAGTCAGCTTTTTAATGATATGTTTCTCTCACTGCAACTGAAGGTAAGCATTTTTATACAGTGGTTCCTTCACTAGAATTGTAGCTGAATTAGTAAAAAGCAATCATTCAATACTATGTCAAGTCTCCCACTGTGGGAAATGTTTTTAAGTATTTATCAGGGACAAAGTTTGAAATTAGTGGTGAACCACTGTTCCCTCTAAGCTGAGTTAGTGTGAGCTAGCTCACAGTTTTTTAGCCTTTAGCTCACAGATTTTTGTCTTAGCTCAGGAAGGAAGGCTCCAGAGCAAACTAGTGTATGCAGTAGCCAAATTGTTCGCTCACAACTTTAATGCCAGTGGCTCACAAAGTAGAATTTTTGCTCACAAGACTCCACAGCTTAGAGGGAGAAGTGACATAATACAATAAAATAAATACAATAAAATAATACAATAAAAGGGTAAAAGAACGTATGATGCACAAAATAAGGCAATGCCAGTAAGAGTGCCCACTGGAGAGTCCCTATGAAATATGGTGTGGATCCCATGGATCCATTCTGCTAGCGGTGGTACTTTTTTCCAGTACCAGGAACTTTCCCCTGACTCAAGAGGCTCAAAAAGGAAGAAAGGTGCCAATGTTAGAGAAACACTGTAGAGCCAGTCCAAAATTAACAACACATCACAGCCAAGTACTTTGCAACTGCTAGCTCATACGACATGCAGTTCAGTGCAGAGTTACTCCTGTTTAAGCATATTTTTCAGTGGACCCAGACTGCATAGGATTTGCACTGTTAGCCTTATGCAAAATGGCTGAAGTCAGTTAAGGGTGGAGGGAGGGCCCAGGGCCACCAAATGAATGGCACAGCGTAGCTAAACCTCTAAATCCTCATAAGCCGAGTTTTTTAACAGGAAACCAGTCCACATTGTAGAAAAATCTTTGTCCACTTAACATTCATAAGAACAATCAGCTCTTTTGTGGTTTTGTCCTGACATTTTCTTTTATTCAAACATCCTAGAGAACTTGCCCATTTGCTCCCCCTGCTTTGAATGATCATGGCAAGGGACTTGAAACCTCAAAGACATACACTTCTAGCAGTGTAATTCTCCGGCAGTCATTCAGCAAGTTGCCTGTACAAGAAGGGTATTTTATCTGTTAACTTTTTAAAAAAAAAATCTGGGTTGAAAAATCCAATTCTATCAATCACAAATCAGGTTTATGAAGATTCATTTTTAAAAAAACTTATTCAGCACACTACAGTAAAGCTAATCTGCTCAGTGAAGCAGGTTCCCAATCACAGGATTGGAAGTGCATATGGATAGCAGAATACTGTGCACCCAGATCACTGGTGGAAGACTGAGGTTTATAAACTGTGGCTGCACATGTAGTTTTTGATGCTGTGTGCACGTGCATGCACGCACGCGCACACAGAGTGTGGGAACTGCACGCACAGTTTGTAACTTATGATCAGTTTATATTGGATGCAGATGCATACCTGAGACATAACATTTCCCTCCATGCTCTCTGGGTAGGGATGTACCCTTCCATCCATGTTGGATAAAGTGGAGGAGAAGAGATGAGGCAAGCTGCCTTGGGTCCCCACTTGGGAGAAAGGTGAGCTATAAATGCAGCAAATAAATAATTGTAAGGCAGCCCGGAATGCTCATCTCCATCTTGTGCCACTGTGCATGGTTATTATCTGTATCACAGGTAAGACCTATTTCTGAACTGGGACCCATGAGTCCAAAAATTATATGCTGTCTAAGAGTCTAATAGTGCAATTCTAACCAGAGTTATGCCTTTCTAAATCCACTGAAGTCAATGGGCTTTGAAAGATGAAATTCTGTTTAGGACTGCTTTGTAAGAGTCTTCCTAGATTAAAAGTTGATAACATATTAAAACGTTTCATTCATAGGAACCAGAATTCTTCCCTCCAGGAAGGGCTTCTATTCTACTGGGAGAATTAAATTATTTTACCAGCTACACCATCCATTTGTTTAGAATTTTCTTGTACAGAATGTGATTGAGTAAAGATTAGAATCACTGGACACCCCCCTAAAATAATTTATTTTGTAGGCATGTTTGCAAACTTTTCAGAAAGCATCAAAGGAACTCCTTCCTCCAGCATTTTAGGAAATCTTTTGAAATCTTTTTAAATGCTGTTGGCTGGTTGCTCCATCACTCCATCCAAAGCAAGAATTATAGTGCTCGCTCACCTCCATGCTAATATAGAAATAAATGATGCAAGCCTACCCCTCCCTATAGGCAAATTATATCATACCCTTCCCATCCACTCTGGTGCCAAATTGCATGGCAGATAATTTTAAAAAACACCTGAAACATTCTGAAGATGTAAGAGATGTAAGAGTAAATTAGAAACTTAATTTATTTACAGAGATGGTATTTTTTTAAAAAAAATCAATGAATAATAGATTATTAAATAAATGTGAACAATCTATAAATAAAATATATTTATAGATTCTATTTGGTCTTCTCCATTTCTGTATTTTCTGTTCTTCCTTCTCTTCTGATCTCTTTCTCTTCATATAGTTTCCAGAGAGTATCTTTTACTTACATTTGTAAAATGTCATATATTTTGACAATATTTAGTAAATAATAATGGCTAACAGAAAGGAAAGCCTAATTTGCATGCTTTTATTATTTATTTATTACTATTATTTATCAGATTTATACTCCGCCCTTCCAGCCAAAGTCGGCTCAGAGTGGCTTAAATAAAAAGTAAAAGCACATAAATAATAGTTATGAACTATCTTAAAACCTTCTAAAAACAACCCAGCATTATAAATTGCTAGTAAGCAGTAGTAATATTGCTTAATGATGATGACCACGATTCGGCTCATAGATCTTTCCTATACGCGGCTGGCACAGGCTGTTGTTGGTAGCTCCAAGGGACAGGATTCTCTGCCTTTCAGGTGTTGGGTGTAGAAGAGCTCCGTCTTGCAGGTCCAGCGGAACTGCATAAGGTCTTGCAGGGCCCTGATCTCTTCTGGGAACTTGTTCCACCAGAGCAGATCCGCCACTGAGAAGGCCCTGGCCCTAGTTGTGGCCAGCCTGGCATCCTTAAGACCCGGTAGGGCCAGTCAATTTTGGGACCCTGATTGCAATGTTCTCTGGGGAACATGTGGGGAAAGGCAGTCTCTCAGATATGTAGGCCCCTGACCATAAAGGGCTTTAAAGGTAAGAACCAGCACCTTGAAGTGAATTTGGTATGCTATTGGCAGCCCGTGCAATGCTTTCAGCGCAGGCTGGATGTGCTCCCGCATTGGGAGACCCATCAACAGCATGGTCACGGTATTTTGCACAAGCTGTGGCTTCCAGATTTGAGACAAGGGCAGCCCCATGTAGAGACATTACAGTAGTCCAATCTCGAGGTGACCATTGCTTGGATCACTGTTGCCAAGTTATTGCATTCGAGGAAGGGAACCAACTGCTTTGATCAGCCGAAGATGGTAAAAGGCTGACTAGGCAGTGGCTGCTACTTGGGCCTCCACTGTTAAGGAGGTGCCCAAGAGCACTCCCACAGTCCAGTGGGTGCCTTCGGGATAGCTGTTCCCCCAGTGCCACCCTTTGTCCCCAACCTTGGAGAAAGGAGGCAAGCCACTGCAAGGCAGGTCCCTTGGTACATCTTCAATATATCTAATTCTCAATATGGCCCCATCTGTGGATTCTTAAATCTGGAGACTGGAGCTCTAGACATACAAGACAGATCTTTATACAAGCCTGAGAAAAGCCCTCAGGTTTGCAGAAAAAAATAGAAATATATTTTTAAAAGACAAATATGGGGTGGGGGTTTAACCTCCCCGCAATGACAGAAGCAGCACCTGTAGCTTTAAGGCACAAATTCTCTTAGTGGCCATTGCTAGGCAACTACACAAGCCTTCAAGCCTTGGTTTCTGGCAGTAAAAGGCAGGGACAGGGCTTTTCTGGCCTTTGAGGGAGCAGTCATGGGGCTAGGCCAGGAAGCAACCACTGGTAAACATGCTACCACACAATGCACATGACTTATCTAGGCCTGGCTGTTGTCCAGTATTCAATATCAGCCAACCCACAAAAGTCAGTGTAGTGCCATGGTTAGAGTTTCAGACTAGGATCTGGGATACCCAGGTTCAAACATTCATTCTTCCATAGAAGCTCACTGGGTGACTTTGGGCAGTCACACATTCATCACAGAATTGTTGTGAGAATAAAATGGAAGAGAGAATGACATAAACTACTTTGGGTCCCCATTGTGAATAAAGACAGCATATAAATGAAGGAAATAAACAATATATAGAGACAAGAACAGGGACCTGCGATACTCGTGGGGTGGAGTAGTCCCCATGGCTTTCACCCTGCAGAAGCAGGAGAACCTCACGCTGAGGAGCAAGTGGCCACAGGTAAGTTCCCCCTCTGTCAGGCCCGCTAATCCTCTCCGCCCCCAGCACCGAGGCCCGAGCGGCTCCTGGCTGCCAGGCCTGCCACCGATCTCTCCCGCCACGGGCACTGGTGGTGAGGCCTGAGTGACTCTCAGTTGCCGGGCTTGCCGATCTCCCATACACACGGGCACTGGGGGGGTGAGGCCTGAACACTTCCCAGCCGCTGGGCCCGCCGCCAATCTCTCCCGCCCATGGCTCCGGCGGTGAGGCCTGGATGCCTCCCAACTGCCGGCCAGCCACAGACTTCTGAGAGTGTTCTCTGTGAATGCGCAGTGAATGCTCTTTTACTTTTGGTGGGATTTAAATATCCCCGTATTGTTTTTTAAACTTTTAGCATTTTTCTGCATACCTGGGGAGTCCCAAGAAAATCTCTGCCCCCCCAAGTACCCCTGATGTGTGGATTTATATATCTGCACGCACGGGCACTTGGCTATTAGATATATAGACAAGAGGCAGGACCTGTGGTACTCATGGGGGGGGGGGGAGAGAAGGAGCTCCAGTGGATAAGCAGCCACAGATAAGCCTTCCTCCCCTCCCCTGGGCAACAACAGTGAGCCCCGGGCCTGCCGATCTCCCCCAACCCTGCCCTTGGTTGCAAAGGTGAGGCCTGTGCAGCTCTGAGCTGCGGGGCCTGCCGATCTCCCCCCCCCCCCACAGTTGCAAAGGCGAGCCCGTGCGGCTCTGAGCTGAGGGGCCTGCCGATCTCCCCCCCCGCCCCTGCCCTCAATTGCAAAGGTGAGGCCTGCGCAGCTCTGAGCTGCAGGGCCTGCCGATCTCCCCCCGCCCCTGGTTGCAAAGGCGAGGCCCATGCAGCTCTGAGGTGAGGGGCCCGCCGATCTCCCCCCGCCCCTGGTTGCAAAGGCGAGGCCCGCGCGGCTCTGAGCCGAGGGACCCGCCGATCTCCCCCCCACCCCCAATTGTAAGGTCTATTGGCAAGGTCTATGCAGCTCTGAGTTGCCGGGCCACCGCAGTTCCCAGAGCATTCCCTGTGCATGTACAGGGAACACTCTTTAACTTTTGGGGGGATTTAAATATCCCCCAAGTTTTTTTACTTTTAAGATTTTTCTGCACACATGGGGGGGCTCTCAAGTATGCAAGAAAATCTTCCTGCCCACCAAGTGCCCCCTCCGTGCAGATACAGGGGCATACAAGATATCTCTCTGTTGCCTGGAGGTCAGTTGTAATTCTGGGAGATTGCCAGATTGGCAATTCCAGGCCTGCCAGCAACCTCTGAGTGACTTGATACCACTTGACTTGCATGACTCAGCTAGGCCTACCTTGCTTGCTATTGTTTAACAGCAGCCCCACTTTGAAAGACGTGTGATGTAGCAGTTAAAAGCATCACAGTAGGGTCTGGGAGACCCAGGTATGAATCCCCATCTTGCTGCGAAGTACACTGGGTGATTTTGAATCGGTCCCATACTTTCAGCCTAATCTACCTCATAAGGTTGTTGTGCAGATAAAATGGCGGACAGAATGATGTATGCTGCTTTGGTCTCCACTGTGGAGAAAGGTGGGATAGAAATGAAGTGAATAATAATAAATATACCGGAAGATAGGAGGCAGTTAAAATATAGGGTGGTGAATGGCTGAGGAGAGAATGAACAGTGAACTATGGCAACACACAACTGGGCCACAGTTTTCATAGGATGAGGCTGCTGGGGAGGAGGGGAGGGAAAGCTTAAGACAGAGGGCCAGATAAAGGTAGGTTGGCTGTTGGGTGGAAAGGAGTTAGGGTTGCCAACTTATTGTTAGGAGATGCCTGGAGATTTGGGGGACAGGCCAGGGGAGAGTGGGGTTTGAGGAGATGTACCTCAGAAGGGTATAATGCCATAGACACCACCCTCCAAAGTAGCCAGTATCTCTGAGGGGCCTAGAGTTGCCTCCAGGTGGGGGCTGGAGATCACCCAGAATTACAATTGATCTCCAGATGACAGAGATCAGTGCTCTTGGAGAAAATGGCTGCTTTAGAGTATAGACTCTGTGGCATTATGCACTGCTGAGGTCACTTCCCTCCCCAAACCTCATCCTCCCAATGCTCTACCCTAGAGTTGCCAGTTCCAGGTTAAAAAATACCTGGAGATTTGGGGGATAGAGCCTGAGGAGGGTGGGGTTTGAGGAGGGAGGGACTTCAATGGGGTATAATGCCATAAAGTCCACATTCTATTTCTAAATAGAAGAACTTCATTGTGTCTCAGAAACCCAATAACTGGCTTCCAGATTTCATCATAATCACAGGGTGAAAAAGAGAACTGGGAACCAACAAAGAAAGAATTGTTTACTGTTTTCCCCCCATGATATAAGCATCCCAAAGTTTGTCAAACCAGGCATCTATAGATGGCCCATTTGGGTTTTTACAATTGGCTGCAATCACCTGCCATGCAGCTGCAATCAATATCGAGACCAAGGAACATTGACTTTTTTTCATTGAATAATCCAGCCATAAATCAAAAATTAAAAGGTCTGAGATATAGTGAGCGAAATGTCTACCATCTGTGAGATCCTATCAGCAACTATGCCCCAAAAGGATTGGATCATTGGAGAAGACCACCAAAGATGTAAGGGGGAGCCTCATTGGTTATACTCTTTCCAGCAAAGTGGGCTATAAGAGGATTTAATTTTATTAAGTTTGGTTGGGCACAATACCAGTTAGAGACACAATGAAGTTTCTGAGGCACAATGAAGTTCTTCCGTGTAGAAATGATCATAGAATCTGGTTACAATTGTAAGGCTATTGCAAACATTTTTCAATATGAGTTGTTTTGAGGGTCTACAAAAATTGTACAAAAATTTAGGTTTAACCTAGGTTTTCTGGGAGTATCTACTGGTTGATAATGTTATAATAGTTTTACTTTTGGATTGCTCTTTTTTGTGTACTTAACAATTAACAAAGTTTAAGAGAAATAACAGCACAGAAAAAAAAGCTCACATTCCAAAGGAGCCATTTTCTATAGGTGAACTGATCTCTGCCACCTGGAGATCAGTTGTAATAGTGGGACATCACCAGCCACAACCTGGAAGTTGGTAACTCTACCCCCAAATCTCCAGAAATTTCCCAGGCTGGCAACTCTAAGGAGAACTAATCTCTGTAGCAGGGAGATCTATTGTGATGCCAGGGAATCGTCAGGCCCCACCTGGAGGTTGGCAACCTTAGGAGAGAAGGAAGCAGGAAAAGGAAAGAGGCAATATTGGAATAGAGAAAAATGAGATGCCTCCAGCAAGTCCTTGCATGTTCCCACTTGTACTTACTAACTAATCAAAATGTCAGGAAAGACATTGGTGAATTATTTAGGAAGACATTTATGATAGTGAAAGGAAGAGAAAAACTTCACAGCAGCCTCCTGCAGTCCACGAGACATAGCTGAAGGGTAATGAACCCTTTGGAACAGTAGGTTGTGCAGCTATGTGAATTTACCATGAGTCTCAGCGAGAAAGCAGGTTACAAATAGTCCTGCCCTACTACTATGCTACTTGGCATCCCTCCCCCCACTGCCTGTTTTCCAGAGGTGATCTTAACGTGGGCCAGTTGGCCTTACTCATCGGGGCTGGAGCCTAGCAGTAACCAAACTTCCTTGACAAGTGGGGGCTGACATTCCAGGTTTGGGTGGGTGGGTGAAAGGAATAAATAGAAAATCAGTGGTTTCCTAACTAACAGAAACTCCTGTAACCAAGCTCAATTATCTGTGTATTTTTATTCCTTTTGAATAATTAACGTGAGGAACATGTAAGCTGAAGCTTTTAATAACTTATGGTGAACATCTTTCTTTAGCATACTGTTCTGAAAGCAGAGCACTGGGGGGCTTACAGAGAAAAGGGGATACTGTTAGAAAGTCCTTAAGCAGACTCATATAGCTCATGCAAGCCTTGGATCTGAACTTTTGACAACCAGTTGGTTTTTGGACAGAAATTCATGCTGCACCAGCCAGCAGTGAAGTTATTCTCCTTTGGCCATGCCACGCTCATACGATACTTTTGATGAAGTTACAGGGAAGCATAAATGGAAGTTAGGGGCAGATGGGAATAAAACTCTGATTTGGATTTGATTCCCCACTCCTCCAGATGATGCCTGCTGGGTGTCCCGTTCTCTCTCAGTCACAGTTCTCTCAGAACTGTCTTAGCCCCACCTACCTCACAAGCTGCCTGTTGAGAGGAAAGAAATGTGGTTGTAAGCCACTCTGAGACTCCTTAAGGTAGGGAAAGCAAAGTATAAAAACCTACTCTTCTTCTTCTAAAACATTTCAAGCGTAGATATAGGTCAAGAAGGCCTGAGCAACAGATGGCAGCTGCAGCAGAAGGACAAAAGAGAAGAAACACTACTAAGAGCCACACGGAGCAAAGTACTTTAGCTACCACTACTCCCACCCTTCTATTCAGTGGTAGCAGCCAGTGTATGAACAGACCCTTCCTCTTATTTGCTGCTCAGCAGCAGGAAACAACAGCTAGCTCCTACTATTTAGTCCACTGCTGGCTATGAGCCCATCAGAACCTCGTGGGGCTCCTGACTGGCCAGAATGGCTATGGTTTTTTGGCTAGAAATTAATAAATCTGCTTTAAGTTTACAAGATGTCCTGAAGGAATCATTTTTATCTGCTCCAGCCTCAGCATACATTTGCCAGACATATGTAGAAGCCATGAGGTACAGAAGTTTCCTTTTAATGAAATCCCATTAACCACCCCGTAAAGACAACGGGAAGTTTCTCTGCTGAAGCGTCACTCATTCAGTGGTGCTTCCATATATTTCCAGTGGATTGTGCCTGACTGCCAAAGTTATTAAGGAAACAGTCGGCAGTGTATGCAAGCAACCAGGGCTGCCTGAAAAAAAAGAAAAACAGTAACAAATTAACATGAAGCGTCTGTATATTGTTTAAACTTGAACGACTGGAAATGAAAACTGGAATCGGAAGTATGCTATAGGCAATATAATGTAGAGGAATGAACTGATAGTTCCAAAATAGTATGTCTCAAATTAAATCCTGCTTCTGCTGGTGACATGCTATAAACTGCTTTGGGCAAAGCATCAGTTTCCTGCCTCGATTCCCCATCTGCTAATAGTAGCAATAACAGTAACCTAATTTGCATATCACAAAAGACTGCTGTGATTTACCATCTTTGCAAGGCCTTGAATATTAACGGCGCTTCTATAAATGCTACAATATTAGTATTTTTCCCTGTGACAAAAGCTTATCTTTATCGCTAATTATAGCCATATAATTACAGTTGCCTGAAATATGACTACATAGTTTGCAACCATTTTTTATTTTTAATTTATCAGGTTCCTATTTGAATTTTAAAAACCTGTTATGTAAATGGAGGACATTGCCACACACTTTTTGTAACAGGAGCTTGTGGTTTTGATCTTGATCATATGTGACTATGACTAGAATATCAAGTAGCAGCAATGACCTCTATTCAATAGAGATATATAGACAGCTCCTGCTCCAGTTTTCAACATATAAATTGAGAACTGTACAGGAGCAGTGCTAAGCAGAATTTAGCCGACAGTACATAACTGAGCTTCTGACTCATAGGTAAGAAAGCACATTTTACCTACTTGGAAAAAAATTCACATTTATTTACTGTCAAACAGGTGTTAAACTTTACATTGGATATTAGTGATGGGCTCATTATTAACAGGTTTACACAAAAGGGATGAAAAAAGCAGAATTTTTCTGAAACAATGTACAATTAATTAGATCTTTTATCATAAAATAAATTAATTACTAAATATAGGCAGAAGGAGTATGGAAGAGTAATATTTTTGTTTTCTCTTAGATTAAAAAGGACAGGCACCATTTGTTCCCCATTAAGTTTTCAGAGTAATATCCTGGGTCCCCCCCCCTTTGCCCCCCCCCCCCCCACTTCCACCCTCCTCCCCAGTTAAAGAATGCAATGGGAACTAATTTATAATCTGTTGCAGATACTTTACCAAATTTGTGCAAGGCATGGCATTAATTGGCTTCTAAGAGAATTCTCCCCAGAAAATATGTTCGTTTGGCAATAAAAAGTTTGAAACATAAGAAGAAATACTAACGTCAAAACAGAACACTGTTTACAGTGAAAAAGAAGTGAAAATGGGAAGAGTTTGCATTTTAAACATATTACGGTACTATGAACCAAGTGTAAGAAAAAACAGCTTGTAGCATATGTGCAACCAAGAGCGTTTCACAATATTTTCTTCAAATTCTTTAAAATCATTTTAATGACAATTATATTTCCGTTTGGACACAAATGTATTTATTTTTTTACCCTAGCAATAGAACAAAATATAATTTCTTTAGCCATTTTTTTCATGAGAACAGTTCATTGTACAGTTGAGGAAATATATGAAATAAGGCCTGTGGCTTGATTGCTAGTGGTTAGACATATTTTCAATCTTTGCCATAATGGAAAAGATTTGCAGTGAACTGCAAACTGATGCAGAATCTCTCTCCTGCTTTTGCAAGTCTTGTCAGGAATAGTAAGGTACAGTAAATTTGTCCCACAGGATTTTTAGAGCCTACGTCTTGTATATAATACAATGTAGGCCTACAAAAAAATGATGCAGCCATATTTACAAATTTAGTTCACAAACTGCTGCAGTAAAATGGCTGGAACGCTTTCTTTGCGTGTGAGTACGTTTATTTCACAATCTCTTTTATGTCAGCAGCAGAAGATATCTTAAAATACCTCGATGGCATCTTTTTTTTCTTTGTAACAAATAATTCTTTTAGTATACTCTGTGTATATACAAAGCTTTGTTTTATAAAAATTCACAGAACTGCAAGGTCCAGTCATCTCCGTTACATGGGAGAAAGAAACCACAGGGACAACAGAATTGTCTCTTCAAGCAGATATGAGGGAGCCTGCATGGGGCCAATTAAGTCTGTTTAATACTTGTATGTGGTCTTCAGTATTCCATTGCTACACTATTAAAGGCTTGTCACTAGTTGCATTTGTCCTTCCCTAACGTCCCCTTCTGGAATACATCCTTCCTTGTTAATAGGAATTATATAGCCGTCGCTATTGCCCCTGCTGATCTGATAGTACATCTGAAGCTGATGACCAGCTCCGAGATTTGGCATGCTTTTGTAGTAGATGTCCTCATTCTCACTCCTCCTGGAGGGAGAGAGGTCTTCCTCGATGTCAGGACTGCTCTCGGGGTAAGGAGAGTCTCTGAGGTTGGGCATGCTCGTGTAAAGAGAGTCTCTGTTGGGGGATTGGAGGTGGTCCTCAACTTCAGCTGTCAGCTGTGACACATAGCTATCTGTTCCTTCAGTTTTCACTTTCTTCTGTGGCTGGTACAGAAGGGAGTGAGTCCTCTGGGGGATCAGGGGGGCCTCAAGCTCCTTTTGATGCAGCTCCAGGCCTGGGTTATCACTGTGCATCAAAGATGAAGCATCTGCAACGATAGCGTCATCTTCACTACTGCTCCCGCCGATCACAGCTTTGATTGGTAATGTGCGCTCTAGGTTGTGGTTCTTGTTGCTGCCCCGCAGGTTGTTGTGCACTAATTCTGAAATGATCATTTTTTCAAATGCGGCATCATTCAGGCTTAGTCCACAGTCTACAACTTGCACACTGTCATTATAGTCTCCATTGCGCAAAGAGTAGCTGTTGTTGAAATTACCATTTAGCGGTAGAGTATCCATGGCACTTGTATCCCTGGCATTGTTCAGTGAATGTCCTGCAAGAGAAAAATGACACCCTGGGTTAGTGTCTACGGTGGAGGTATGGTTCTTATTCTATAAAAGATCTTTAATGTAGTTCAGGACAAAGTTGTACTTGGAAGTAAGACTTGAGAAATGTTAGGGTGATTGGATGTTCCCAACGGTAAGGATATGTACCTTATAAAAGAGAGAGAGAAGTTTATAAAGTAGTAACACTTTTCACGAAGCTTCAATGTTACTTTAAATTAGAAATTTGAACGTAAATGCAAGGTTTCTAATTTAACAATTTAGCATTTAGCAATTTAGCAGTTCTAGAAGTCTTCCAACAAGGAAGAGGAAGGTCACTCCATGCCCTTGCATATGTAATGCAATGCAATTCATTTGTAAACATTTATATTTTAAGTACAACACCATGATTCAGGAAAAATAAAATCAACAGAATTTGTCCTAAACAACACTAAATTAAAACAAAGCAAAAAAAAAAAATAAGGTCACATACAAAACAGAAGGTAAATGTGTATAAACCCACATCATTGGCAAGCAACTACTTTTACAGAATTTCTAAAATTTCCTTTTCGTGTGTGTTTTTTTTCTTTTGAAGATGGAATAAAGAAAAGAATGAAAAAAAATGGACAAATACAGAGATTTCATGTTAAGCACAGACAGCCACCTCTCACACTAAAGGGATCGGGGTCCACAAGCACCATCCAACAACACGGAAGACAGCAGGTGGAATGACTCACTTTGGACAACTCACATCATGTCTGTCTGCTCAGGCTATCTGGCCTAAGAGTAGCTGATATATAAAAGAAAGTAAAATGATTTATTGTAACATGATGAAGAATTACTGAGATTCTCAGCAACTTAGTCAGAGCAAGGGTTCAACAAATTAGATTGCTTGCAATAACAGCTTTCCCCCATTTTAATGTGAATTTCTGTTTTGGTTGCATTTTTCTCTGCCAGCAATGGCCCCAGGCTTCAGAGGGCCAAAGTTCGCCTGCAGCCCTGCAGTCTGCATCAGTCACAGTGACAGCACTAAATGAAACCACCATAGTCTATTTAAGAGTCGGGCCCACAGACACCATGGGCAACATGGAAGTCAAAAAGCAGAAATGTTAGGGATTCCTCTAAGCATGGGTCACAGAAATTAACCAAAGCATAAATATTAAGCTGTGGAATGGGAGGAGATTATCAGCCAGGGCTGACATTCTTCAACTGCTGGAGAAATGGAGAAATTGGATACGTCTTGCTGGAAGGATGAAAAGAAGTTTAGGAAAGAAACAAACAAAAAAAAAAACTGGAGCTTTATGGTGACATGCTCTTTTTTTTTCTAGAGATAAAGTAATTGGTTTTGCTAGAGACACAGAGACATGTAAACTAAGACATCACATTGCTTCCCAGGCAAAGAAGAAAAAAAGAAAGCTTTGAAAGAAACTGAATGGTATGTGTCATGAAAAGTTAGATGATTTGTTAGTGAACTCTCCTAGAAGAATCACTTTTAACATTCTAGAGAAATGTGTGGAAAAAATCAAGAAAGAATGAGGTACTGTTTTTTGAATGAAACTGACCACTGTGAGGCTGCTGCATTATATGCAAGGCTTGGAGTAGTTGTACAGAAAGAAAAGTGATTTTTTTAAGAAGTGTGTCTAAGAAAATTTCCCGATTTACTTTCAACCAACGCTTAAAGCTGCAGCTTAACCAAGAAAATTCAAAGTTGCTTCTATAAAGATAAAAAGATTGGATTCATGCCCAAAAACGACTTTTGTTTGGTTACAGAATACTAATTTTTGAAATGCAAGAGCTGCAGCTAATCTTGTATTGTGTTGTTCCAGCCATCCATGTGCACTGAATTAGTCAAAAGGATGGCAATTCTTTGAACAGCTTCTCTAGGCTTTGATTAAACAACTTTTTTTTGTAGCT
Organism: Lepidodactylus listeri; assembly: GCA_029233225.1. NCBI lineage: Eukaryota > Metazoa > Chordata > Lepidosauria > Squamata > Gekkonidae > Lepidodactylus > Lepidodactylus listeri. Next base: position 114,000,075 of record JARCFY010000002.1, on the reverse strand, counting down.
GGGTAATTTCATATATGTTCCTAGATCTTTCTTGAAAAAAGCCTTATCCATATGGAACATATGGCATTTATAAGAGACAGCCAACACATGGACTACATGCTGGTATGAATTCCTCTATGAAGGCTCTCTCTCTCTCTTAGAAATAATCTAATTCTTTATCCTCTACTAAAGAGATATCGAAGCATATTTAATAATCCAAAATGAATTTTCTATGATATACTGCAGAGTTAAGCACACTTGAATATACTTCAACCAGTTTTAAAGAGGCAAGTTTAGCTGCCCGTGATCAGGTAATTCACTTGAAGTCTTTTCATAGCCTGTAGCAAGATTACAGTGGGAATGTGAAAACGTAAGTCAATTATTAAGCATCTCCGCTTAACGGTGCTCTGATTTTTAGCAGCAAATTATTTCAGCATTGGATATCCTCAGTTACCAATAAGGTTTGCTACAGACCTCTTGTGATTTTTTCCCTTTCGCAAAAAGCAGTACACATGTACTGTTTGAACAGGGAAACATTTCATTTGCAAATTGTGAACCACTTGCCCGCTGAGTCTACTTCATGACCGCTAGTTATGTTTTAATTGTGCCCATTAAAAATCATGCTGAAAAAATTTACATTTGATAGGCAAAGTTAAGTTTTACTCCCATACTTGTCTCTCTGTAGGTTGCTAGAGGAAAGCATAAGGAAAGTAAGAAAACAGGAGAATGAACATAGAAACTGCAGTTCACCTTTTTAAATATAAAATAAGGAAATCTGACATGGAACAATAGGTCCGGTTTCAAAAAAGAACATGCTTAACACAGACTTTCAATTACATTAGAGACTCTTATAGCTTATTCAACTAGTAATTATTAAAAATGTTTTAATTTGGGAATTAATTCAGTAGCGAAAGACAAGCAGTTGGACAGTATAGTATAGTACAAGTAAGTTAGTGATGAGGCTCTGACAACCCTGAACCAATACATACACATGTGCAAGTGTGTCTGCCTGCAGTGGTGAATTAATGTCCCTGCATCTGCCTAATGCATCAGAGCAATGTCATACTAGGTGACCAATGTGCTTAGCACACCTCATCCTAAAAATTTAACTGCTGGTGCTGCCGACAGTCTTAGGATCAAGGCCATACGTCCCACACTTCTATGTTCTCTTCTAATTCTAATCACTGCCTGAACGCTTTCCTAAGGAAAAGAAAAAACTCACATAAAGCTGCACTATACTATAGTTGGCCTCAAAATATGACTCTGGATACAGTTTCCCACACCAGGATAATCCAGATGTCAAGATGCCTTGTGTGGGTTTAATTGTCTAATCAACTCCAGAAGCAGAATGTTCTCAGCAAGCTTTTGATTAATTTTATATTGCATAGACGTGATACCTCTACGTGATATATATCTTGAAGATGGGCTCTCGGACCAGGGGGTGTCAGTCCTGTAATAGTATATTAAGATTTATGCCACCTGTGTTAAAAACATGGATGATTATTGGCAACGGCTATTATGGAAAAGGCATTATCACTATAATATAGTGCAGTTTTACAAGCCTGGCAGTATCAGCAGTACTTCTCGAAGGAGAGGCATTCTGAAGGCAGTTCTAAGTCCCCAGCTACGTTAAGGGAAGGGGGCACTGAGCAAAATATCATTAAGAAACATAGGCAAGATCAACATATCCCAAAGTGTGGGCACACCTGGTGAGTTAAACACAGGAGCTGAAGGGGCATTACATACAACGGTTTCAGCGAGCAATGTGTTATAAGGATTGTTAGTGCCGTGCGGTCGAAGAAGAGGGTTTGTTAGTAGGTAATTGCCAGTCATTCCTAAAGCAAAGAAACAGAAAGAGAGAGACATCAGCTCTTTAATTTGATTCTGACAGTTCCAATAAAATATTTTTTTTCGTTTCATCATGAGTCGTGTATATCTTGTCAAATTTAATTCAGCTGAACATTTCTGAATGTATTTGAACTACTAATTTGAAGGAAGAGAGTGAAAATGTAGTTAGATTTCAGTAATTCACAGGTGCCGTCCAAATCCCCAAAGTAAACACCTGCTGAGAATGACATTTGCTAATTTATACAAAATCGCTGTTAAAACAAGAATAGCAATTAAATGCCGAAAGACCCAATGTTCTGTTTCAAGATGTTACAACTTAATGTCTGTAACCTTAATCATGGAGAGGCACCAGAATAGAGAAATCACGATCATGTTAATTTAAAGGCATCGGACAATCTGATGGGGGAGGGGGGGACCCCACCAGAGTTTATTTCTGACTTAAATAAAAGTAGAGCAGGATTTTAAAAAAAAGAAAAAAGAAGGGGGGACAAAAGCACAGCTTTTTCAGCCAAAGGTAAATTGAGCACAAACTGCAGGAAGCCTCTCTTATTGTATGCAAAAGAGCACATGCTGAAGGTTTTGGAGCTGGGGTGGGGAGACTGCGGGTAAATCATTCACATATTCTTGTAGAATAAATGGATCCATGCTGCAATATTAACTACAAGGCTTTTTAAAAACATCAATTATCTTTAAGATACGTCTGTTCTCTGAGTAACAATAATCTTAAATGAACACTAAAAGAAAGAACAAACAGCTTGTTTAGCAATTTCAATCCAAATACATCAACATTTTTTTTTTGGTACTAGTGTCTAAATAAGCAGGCAAAGTTTCAAAATAACATCTTAAAAAACAGCCCTTAGAAACCCGCATGGATCTTGGGTCTCTTAAATGAACACACTCGTCAACTGTACATAAAACTGGATTACAGACTTTGTGCACGCATATATATCACATAAGAGCTAGGTGAAGGTGCTATTCAACTAAGCAGTATGGGAACACATAAGGAAGGGTTGATCTTGTCTGAATATATTACATGTCCAAAATGAGATAGAGTGCAGTCTAAAAATTTACATACAAAATTTAAATTGATTAGCTTCTCATTGTGGCAATGGTGGCAGATATTACATTTTAAATATTAATGCCTTGTCACCACTCAAAATATTATTACTGTAGGTAGCAAAAAATCCCGGAGTTCGGGGAATTGCTTTACTGACAGATTATGTTAATCTTATTTGGTGTTGGTTTCATTTATTTGATTTTCACAGATTTTTTTAAAAACGCAATCTACATACAAGAAAGGGCAGTTCAAGTAATCTTCTGTAGCGTACATTGCAAACTTTCGACTGTATGGTAATTTCAGCTAATTAACATAATTGAACATGGATCCACATCCCCCCCCCCCCATCACTGTCTTCCTCATTGTGCTGTAGCAGAATGAATATTGATTCTCATTCCTTAGCCCTGGTGGTTCTAATAAATAAAGCTCAAAGGCCATGGGTCTTGCCTGCAAATATGGAATATAGGGTTGCCAAATCTGAACGGAGAAATTCCTGGAGATATGGAAGTGGAGCTCAGGCAGGCTGGAGTGTGGGGAGGGAAGGGACCTCAAAGGGGTATAATGGAATACAGCACACCCTCTAAAGCAGCCGTTTTTTCCCCAGGGCAACTTATCTCTGTAGTCTTGGATATCAGTTATAATTCAAGGAGGTCTCTTGGTCCCATCTGGAAGTTGGCAACCCTAGCGGAATATGTGGGGAACTTTTCTTTCACAAGCCCTGCTAAAATTAGTAGGAGCCATGCATGTCCAAAATGTGGCTTGTTAATTTTGTTAGGGTATGTTGGCACCAAGCTAGCTAAACACAGCAGACTCTATGATTATGAGTTGCTGTCAATGCAACCAGTCTGCCAGCAGGGAAAGTTTCTGCTGGTTATGAATGGAGTGGCAATGTATTCTACTGACAATGAATGTTTCTCTTAGGGCCTACGCAGATATTACGAGTAAGGAAGAAATGTCACCATTCAAGCTGTTTCAGACTGGCACACTCTTACCCTCCTTTCTCAACATGGGGAGCAAATAATGTCTTAACTCCACTGGATGTTTATTTAAATCCAGTGTTATGACCCTGCCTCTCTAGCTAGAGAAGGAATGGTACTGTGCTGTTATGGGATCAGGGATATACTGTGTTCCAATAAACATGGTACAAGCTGGAGCTACAGACTGATTTTTTTTTCTCTAGGAGAGGGGTAAGAGAGAACCTGAGAAGGATGGAATTTTCCTCAAGTAACATCTGAACAAGTCCCAATTTTCTAGCACAGCCTTCATTTTGCCAGAAAGTTGGTGGGCAGTTTATTGATTTTAGCTGAGCTGATGCACCTGGGAGCAGAAAGAAATCAGGCAAGGAAGGCTGTCCACTGGTTTGGGATGTGGGACATGTGCAGTTCCATGTAAATCAGAAAAATTTGGGTATGTGCCACAGGGAACTGCAAGCAGTTGACACTTCCCTGTGGTGTATACCAGAATTGTACAACTGGTGGAAAATGAGTATCAGCAGTTTACCATAAACAATACAAATATATAGAAACATAAGGTATGTTGCAGCCCTTAATTATTAAGTTTACTGAGCAGCTGTGTGTTTCTGAGCTCTGAGGACAGTAACGGTTTTCCCATCTCATCCAGCCCAGGAGATCCTTCATTGGAGGAAGCAACCACATGCAGAATGCCATTTAGGACTGAAGATTAATGGTTTCACCGGTTTATTGGAAACCATGATTGATGGTTGGGTTTTAATTTAATTAATTTATACTCTGGAATGTTTTTAACTGAACTGTATTTTAAATATGATGTACACCATCCTGAGCCCTCCAGGGGAGGGCGGTTTAGAAATTCAGTAAGTAGTAGTAGTAGTAGTAGTAGTAGTAGTAGTAGTAGTAATTTGAGACTTTGGGGCAGATAAAAGTGAGAAAAGGCTTGTAAAGGTCTCTCACTGGAACATGTGACTAACATAATGTATACAGACAACTATCTCTCCAAGGCAGAGAGGTGTATGTGCTGTGCACATCAAACACTTCTGCATGTAGAGTTCTCCATTGACTTCGATACAGAAAAAAACTACACAACCATATGGTTTTGCATGCACAGAGCTACTCTCACCATGAAATGAGAAAGGAATCTTGGTGGTTGGATCTGAAATGCAATGGAGCTCCTGCTCCAGTGTTTCACCTTTTCGTGTTTGCCCAATAAGAATCCTGCATTTGGAAAATGAGAATCCAGAATCTAGAGGTAGAGTTTTTAAAAAGACCAACTGACTATTGATTTCTTGGGATTTCTTGGAGGATAATAAGTTCTGGGATCAATCCCATTGATATAGCAAGTGAAAACCTAGCAGCAATGGTGAAATACCAGTTTTGTTTTTATTACTACCTGGGAGGCCCCACTTCTCAAACCTAGGTTTAGATTTTAAGAAAAGAAGTAATGAGGCAGCTTTCAGATAAAGATGTTAAGGTTAAGTGTTGTCCCATTAGCATCACATTTCCATTAGGAGAAGATCTGGCATGGAAGCCAGTGAGAAAGTTTGCTTGTCCTTTAGTATTTATGGTTGGAACACAGTGGAGTGGCCCTTCACTATCATTTAGTAAACCTATAGGAAGAGATATGAAGGCTTTACAAACATTAATCTGAGTTACAATGATAAATCTATGTCCAGAGGTCTTAAATCTGGTCTATGTGGCTATGTTTTCTCCCTCTTGGGCTGTCATGTGGCAGACAAATGCTGCGTTACAGACACGATCAAAACTATACAGAAAAAAAAACAGCTTTGCAGATGTCTTTTGTATAGAGCTGATTTCAATTTGATTTCACAGGCAAAATGTCCACGTATGGAAATCTAATGCATTTAAAATGTTACTGCGCTGGTAGTTCTATTTCAGTTTTAAACTACAAAGGTTAGCAGAGGTTTAAAATTATGTTCTTGCTTTTAAGTTAAATTATTGATGAGACTTATTTAAATATACTTTTCATGAATGGGAATGCTAGCTTCTATCCTAAGAAAGGGGGCTGAGGGAACCAGGATTTAAATGTATTCAAGATAACTTTAAAATGTAACTTCAGCAAGTACTGCTTCTGAACTCTCTATGTGTGTGCGTGCATGCATGTGCACACATGTATTTCTATTATTCAGTGCAGATATTCAGTGTGCCTACTCCATATGTTTTTTTTTAAATTTCCAACACAATTCATCTAAATTCATACCTAATAAAAGGCTGCTGAATTATTAAAACAAAATAAAGAAGTAGAATGAAATGTGTCCAAAAACTGACCTTGATTAAGTGTTGAAGTGCTATTGATATCACCTGAGATAAAAGAAGATTCAGATTGTTTTCTCACAGTGTCATTCCACATTCTTCTTATTCGGCTCTGTTAACAAAGTAAATCGAACATAATTGTCACATTTCAAGCAGCAGACTGACACATTTTGTCACTTTTAATCTGCCTTTGTACTGCAATCTCTATGCGTGCTATTATGGATAAAGTAATGGAGAGCAGGGATGCTGCAAATTTTGCAGCAAAACTGTGTGGCAGTCAAACACACCCTAATTAACACACCCTCTCAGTTTGTGCGCTGATCAAGGTTATGTTCACTTTGCACTGAACAAACTGAACAGCTGACGAACAAGTGTGCTGATGCCTGTTGGTCAGAAACCACCTCACGGCTGATTGGAGGAGTCACATTCTGATCTTCCAGCACTTCTGTGTGTCTTAGTTTTGCTGTGATGGGACACAGGAAAGTTTCAAGGGAGAATCAGCAGAAGCCATATACCGGCTAATGGGGGAACTGTGGTGAATAAGCTTCTGATCCACTCCCATCACCCCCTGGTTAGTAAGATACTGATCCCTTCTGTTCTCAAGTGGGTAGAAGTTGACCACTACAGTTCTCCCCTTCCAGCTGGGGAAATAAGTAATTAGCTTCTGTTCTCCCTGCCCTACGCAACTCTTATGTCCCTGAAAGGCAGAGACTCAGGGGAGAGAGTTATTGGCTGAGTGCCAGCTTTTCTTGCTCCCTCAAGCTTCTTACTTTGTGCCTGCAAGGCTGGGACACACTGAGAAGTTTTCTGTCCCTGCTTCACTGGAATGAACAAATGAACAGCACTTCAATCCATCGGCTCCTTGATTACTACAGGCGTTTTAATGGAACTGGCTGTGGAGAGTTTACCTTCAAACTAGTTTCTGGATCTGTGCCAATTTACAGCACCATCTTAAGCAGAAGCACACCCTTCTGACTTAGAATGGTGTGACTTTACGTCAGATAATACTGTCAGAAAATCAAATGCATTGTGTTTCCTTCTCTACATCCTGACCAGCTAGAGCTAGATGAGAGTTGACAATGCTGTCCTGAGACTGCGTTCTGGTAGTCCAAATCTCAACATGTTGAGAAAAGAACCAAATTTAATCATTAAACTGAAAAGGCCACTAAACACATACTCTCGATAATTAGTTTACACATTCCAGAGTTGAACATGATTATGAAACTAGTTCAAGTTAAACTCTGGAGGACGGCCTGTAGGGCTGTGCCATTTTAATAAAAAAGGGAAAATGTCCTTTCTGATGATGTCCTTTTTGATAAAAAGGGGAAATGTACTTTTTTCCATGGATAGAATGGAAGAGATAAGGAAAAATTAGCTGAACTCAGTAGCTGCCGGAGGAAAAAAGTTAAACGCTAAGTCAGGATTTCATGCTAGTATATATTCTATCTAAACACAATCAGTATTCTTGCTGCAGCTGTTCTTTCCCTAATTTTGGCCTTACTACATCTCCAGAAAATGGCCAGACATGTTCATCTGTATAATATGAAATTGTATGTGAATATGCATTTGGTAAACTGCATTCCTGAAAGTGCATTACCAAAAATTATTCACATATCTGACTCTTCACCTGTTATCTCTCAGAGACATATCCCTCACCATTGTCCTGCTACAATTGGGAAGTAGATCTAAGTCTGCATATGGACCCCCTTGTGTTTAAATTGTAGAAATGTTTAGAAATCAAGTCCAGAATGTGAAAGCATGTAATTGTCATCTAGATTGCTATAATAAGAATATGATTAGTGCATCCGTACATCTCAGTGGGCTATTTATAAGTAAAGTTAATTAAAATATACTGACATTAAAAGACGCTGTCAAAATCTTTGTTACCTGAGTGCCAGAGGAATAGCGAGCACTAGTTCTTGTGGTTGATGCCTTTACTGAACTATGTGGGCTCTCTGTTGGTAATCCTCTGCAACAATAAGAATGTCTGAAGCACTTTCCATATTCCTTCCGTACCTGAAAATGAGTAACAGTGCTCAGAAACATATACAGTCATATTTTCAGTTATTTAAATTTCCAGTTAAACAAATATCGGTATTATTTATCTTATTGGTCCTTCCTCTTTTAAGAATTGGTATGGCTCGGTAGAAAAGAGTTGAAATGTCATTGTTTCAAAATTGCCAAGCCATTTCTATATGAAGATATACAATGATTCTGCCTGAACTGCAGATGGCTTCTTTGTAAGTAATTCATGTATTTGTTTTCTGGTTAACTGCCTCCTGGTTGCAACCAAACACCAACAGTATCTAGAAGTGAACTACAAGAAGTATTTCTTGTCCAGTGATACATTCACACCTGTTCCAAGTAATGCGATCATATCAAATAACCTAAGGTGAACCCAAAGCAGCAAACAGCCGTGCCACCTATAGGGAAGGAAGTGTTAAGAGAACTGAAAAACTGTCTTTAACATTTGCTTATGCCACTGACTGAAGTTTACATAGAAAACTTTTAAACAATTATAAATTCAGTATGTTGCTCTAGAATGCTCTGATACAGTACCACCCTCCCCATCCTCTACTGATATTTAATGGATGGAGACTTCTGTTTCAGTGTAGCTGAAGAAGTGTGCATGAGCACAAAAGCTCACACCTTGAATAAAACTTTGTTGGTCTTAAGTGTGCCACTGGACTCAAATTTTGTTCTGCTGCTTCAGATCAACAAGGCTACCCACCTGAATGAAATCCTAAACAGAATTATACCCTTCTAAGCCAACTGACTTCAATGTACTGGGACTGCATTGTGAGATGATCATATATTCATATATTATTAGTATATATTAGTATATACACAGATAATGAGGGAATGCTCTGTGGTGGCCTCTTGTGCTCTAGAGGAGTGATGCATGTTAAAGTTGTCCTTTTAATGTCCAAGGTGGGGTGAAAGCAGAGGCAACAACTATGAAAACTTGGCTCTAGATTCACAGAAGTCTGGAGAAGGGGAAATCAACTCTCTGTAGTTTGGCTCTATCAGACCTTTAATGAAAGATGTTACTTTATGGTACAGAAGTACCTTGACCAAAATGTGATTGTCAAAAACTGTGATTGCTTTGAAGCTGGTTTGAGTGACTTGCCTTGGTCAGTGGCTGAAACTGCACTGTCCACTTTACCCATTCATCAGGTTAAGGGAAAACTGGCAGCAAATGCAAAGAAAACTGAACGGTGTGTGTGTGTATGAGTATGTATGTGCAGAACATCTGTTGTTCAGATGGTTCTGAACAAAAGATGTTAGCTTATTTGAGACCCTAGAAACAAATTTTAACTTCAGTAGGATTGGTTAAGATCACAAACATGTGAATCCCCAAACAAATGGGAATTACTACACAATGCTACACTAGGACAACAGGAAAACATGGATCTAGAGTTTAACATATTTTAACTGCCACAGAAGCATATTACAAATCAGAAACCATATGACCAGAAGCTGTCTCTTTATACCCAAGTACCACTCCCTGGGGCTGATTTTGCCTAATGTCTCTACTGCTGCGAATGTACATTATCTGTCGGTGCAGCACATTCCACTGTCATTATTTCTAAATTATAGCCTGTTCAAAACTGAAGGAAGTAACAGCACTATCATCTTGTCAGAACTGGAAACATAATAGTTTTCACTTTCACAATTCTATTTCTTTGTTCAATTTACTGACCAACTAGTAATAACAGAATAAAAAAAAAATCTGCATTAGCTACGTATACAGCGGTTGAATGATATCCAGTGAAAAACACTGAAAATTTTAAACACTAAATGGCAACCTGAATGCTTGTTCAGGTATGAATCATCTTGGACTAGATGAAGGTTTTCTGTACTTGACTGGCACTTTAATATTGCTTTCTGCTGATGCCACATAGAAGAAATGGCGCACAACTGTAATAAGAAACAAAAAGCTGCATACCTCTAGATTATATATATATATATATATATATATATATAAAAAATAGCACTTTGTAATAACTAACTCTAAAAATGACTTGCATCTCTTAAGATTTTTTTAAAATGTTTAGAACATTCAACTCATGTCTTGTTCTGATGACAGAGTTTCTGTGCCCAATTCAGCATTCCTTCTAATTTTTTTTGTATATTAAAAATTCTGTAGAAATTTCTGTAAAGGGTGGCTCAAACAAACAAATAGGATGGCAAGAAAACTCATTCTGAAATGCTACACTTTCCAAAGAGGTTGCTTCTGACTCATTTCTAGGGGTGCGCATTTGGCCTAAACAAGCCAAACCCCCCCCCCCCCCCAAAATACTGTATCAGTATTTTCTGGATATTTTTTCAGCCGGTTAGTGAGTGAGCTACTTACTTGGCTATCTAAAAATGGCTAACCCCAAAAATATTAGGGATTTTTTGGGACTGCTGGATAGCCGTAGTTAAAGGACATTTAAAGGGCTCTCGGTCCCTTTAAATGCCTTCAGAGAGAACTGTTAGCAAGAAGAAGGCATTTGAAGGGACTGAGAGCCCTTTAAATGCCTTTGAAGTTTACTTGCAGCTTGGAGAAAACATTTAAAAGGACTGCAATCCCTTTAAATGCCTTTTCCATCTCCATCAGAAACAATGGAGAATGGGAAACACCTTCTTTGGGGGCTCAATAGAATTGGGACTTCCAGGTTCAATATTTTTGAAACTTTTTTTAAGGAGTGGCACTAGCAACTGTGCTGCAAATATGGTGCCTCTACATAAAAAAAAAAAAATAGCCACCACCCCCCCAGCCCCAGATACCCCCAGATCAATTCTCCATCATAGCTTATTGAAACCATTGACTATAATGGTCCCCATAAGGTGTAATGGAGCTGGAAAATATCTAGCAATCCCTAATATTTACCAGATCTGAATACCATACGTAGTGGGATTCAGGAATACTGGGAAATGCCAAATTTTTCAGGTTCAATATACCCAAACCTGAAAACTATTGTTGTGGGGTTTTTTGCACACTCCTACTCACTTCCTTAAAAACAGCCTATCTCCAATAAATACTCAGTCAAAACCATTAAAATGTCCCATGAATCACAAGGGTAGCATTTCATTAATCTGTGAAACACATTGTCCCTTTTAAAAACCTCCAGTAAAAAGCCTACTGTAAAACATTACTTTAATATCGATAATAGCTTTATAAGACACCAATAATACAGTGTCTTCTTTTCTTGTGTTATTTTCTTATAACTTTCTTCCCTGTTCCATCTGCTCACACTTTCCTAACTCCCTTGTAAACCCTTGGGTATGTTATTTGTTTTCATTTATGGAAATCAAACTTGTTGTGTCTCAACTGGCATGGAAATTAAGTGAGGGTTGCTTTTGCACAGGTAACAGTATGTTCAGCTTTGAGGAGTCTCATTTTCACCGCTCTCTGTCAGTGTAATTTAGTTGACAATGGCTGCATTCAGAAGTTATGAATAAGCCACGGTTCATTTGTGATGAGAACAGCCAGGAAATCCTCTGGTTCAAGAGCTCTCTCTTTTCTTTGTACTGCACTGCACTGTACTGGACTAAAAATAAACTAATCTGCTGTGATGTCAAAATTGGGCACTTTAACAAATCGTGGTTTGTTTCTTGCCTAAAAACCAATATTCTTACAACATAAGCAGAGGATTTCTCGGCATGTTATACCTGAATACAACCTATAAAAAGATATAGTAATTTTGCATAGTGATGTCTATTAGAATAGGAGACACTGGCAGCTGCCTTGATTTACTCCTTCATGAAAAGCTGTATTTCACAAACATCAAAGTTTTCTATCTAATATTAACAGATTAGAACAAAGTATCATGAAGATTTGTTGAGCAATGTAAGCAATTTTAATTGATCCCCCGCCCCCCCTTGACTGGCTAAGGAAGTTTTAATGTATGTAGTTTGCCACATATTTCCTTTTCTCTTTTTCAGTTATATGTATAACCCATCATAATCCTGTGCCACAGCCTGCTGACCTTCCCCCCAATTATCACTGTTTTCTTTTTACAAACTTTTCCAACCATTACTTCTACATCAGCTATCAACCTGTTTGTAACGGATCAACATTGCAAGTTGTCCTAATCACAGAATCAAAATTCAAGTGATGTGGGAACTTCAATGTGACCAGATGGGAGGACTACCACAAGAACAAGATTAATGGGCAAAATTCACATTAGAATTGGGACTTACTCCAGTAGGCAAACCACACTGGGAAAAGATTGGTAGAAAGCAGAATACAAGTTCTTTACTGTAACCACTATGTTTAACCAAGTACCCACTTAAAAGTTAATCAAGGTATTCTGAATTAAAATCAGAGAAAATGTGTAATGACTCACTTTCTTTTGGAGTGCGCAATGAAAGATGAAAATAAACATTCCTTGGAAAGCATTAAATACTGTGAAAAGGTATGCCATCACAATGGTCTCTTCGTTGACAAAAAGCAGCCCAAAAGACCATGTTAGGCCAAGAAGACACAGGAGAGCAAATGCACCTAGGACCCATGACCTGGAAAAGAATGTTGATTTTAATCACATTGCTAAAAAAAGTGCACATGGCAAACTCACATATTAGCATTTTGCTTTTTGAATTTGACTTTTACTAGCATACATATTCAAATGAAAAGCACTCCTGAATTTAACCTTTCATCTATTAAAGGAAGAACAATTCCATTGATTTGGAGTTTTCATCTCCAGTGAAAACAGCAGCAGACTTTCTCCTTACTGAAGACTGCAAAAAATGGTCAGAATTTTGAAATGCAAAGGTGTACCACAAGACACCCCTGCTTATCTATTTTTTTTCCCAAGCAGAGATTGAAAACCTGAGTTTAGTCAGTAATGGAAGCTTGTATTTTAACAACTGTGCTTGTATCTGACATATATACACACACAAAAATATCATGAATACACAAAGGTTAAATGGCAGATCAAAAGCAGATAATCTAAAGCTTTAAGGCTCTGATTAACTCAGCTAAACTGATGCTAGATGAGCTAACTTTCATATGAATGTGCCTCACTGAAATGTGACAAATACATGGATTGATCCACAAAAGAAAGTCTTTGAAGGGTATTAAGTCATGAATAAGTTTCAGGTGGAAACAAAAAGAATTGCAGAGAACAGCGCAGAATGAAGCGGGAAAGGGATTTTTTTTCAGTGCATTCCACATCTAACTAATGATCTTACTTGATAAATGGCTTATTATCTTCATAGCTAGAAAGCATTATAAGCAGAAAAGAGAAAGAAAATGATTAGACAAAATTTATTGAAATAAATAAGAAAGCATTTAGTAATTTTATACAAAAATTAGTCAAAATTAGAGAAGTCAAAGTGCAGATGCAAGCAGTTTAAAATAATAAAAGGCATATAATAATTAAAAATAGTTAAGCAAATTAGTTATCTCAAAAGTAGTTAATTAAAATCAGGGACAATCCACAAAACTGTCCAAATTCGCAAAGGTTATTTTTTTTTTTAAATCATGCTTGAAATTTGTTAATATAGGGTTCTATCTTACCCAGGTAAGTCCGTATTATAGTAGCCATCACAAACACGGTAATTACTGGTGTGGATGAGAAGACAGAAAGAAGAAGAAAAGGAAGAAAAGAGAGAGATGCTAAAGATTAGCTCTCTCTCTTATCATGCAACATGCAATGAAGCTGATACTGTGGCCTATCTAAGCAACATCTAGTTAGCCTGGTCACAAAATGGCTGCTGTGTTCAATGACAAATTCAAGAGCCCAGCCCTAGTTACATTTTACTTGCAACGCCCAATTATTTCAGCAGTGCTTATGATAAAGAAGTGCTGTTCTTCCAAAGCCAGCCTAGCAAAATAGGTAATATCATATAGAACTAATGAAGGGGTAGGCAACCTAAGGCCAATAGCTTTTATTCAGGCTCACTGAGTTTCCTTCAGGAAAAAATGTCAAATATCCACACAAATGCAGGTATGGGATATAGATGGGGAAGAGAGCCTTATGTTGCCTACCTGTGACCTAAACTGTATTCCACCACTGCCAGATTCTTATTAACTATCTTATTAACCAACCACATGACTCTCCAGAAAGGGGATGTGCAACTCTCATATAGCACCAGGGTGAAAGTAAACATTTGTTAAATTAGCATGAAAAGCATCAGATAATCTTCAAGATAACAATAGTAATAAAGTTAAATTCTCTTAGGGGAATACGATTATAAGCAGGAAAACTGCTGAGAACCCTTTAACTGTGGAGCATAATTTTAACAAAACTCAGCAGAACAATACCAGCCATGCAAACAGGAACATCATTGTGAACTGTGTTTTAAATGCAAATAAAATTACTAGATCACTGTGGAATTTCTGCGAAGGCACCAAAACAATTTCTTGGCAGCTGTTCCAGGCAGGAGTTATTTAATTTTGTCCCTTGCCTGTGACATTATAGCAACAAATGTGACGAAAGCAGGCCTGATGTTCTTTGCTTGGCATTGACAGCTATGGTTGCCGGGAGACAAAGCCATGTGTTCCTAATGGAGGGCACCTTTCAATCAGTTTGAACAATCAGAAAATAATCATAGTTTTTGGATTAGAACACAAAGCACTTACTTAATGTTTTCCAACCTGCTGGAGTCTGGTTTCAAAGTGCTTGAGTGCTTCACCATTTTGCACAGTGTGATCACCAGGAAGATAAGATTCAGCTGTCAAAACAGATACCAATGAAATTAAACTATTTCAAGTAACACATTGAGTAATGATGATGCTCTAGACTAAATAGAAAAGAAAAAACTGGTTATTTTATAGTCTGTTTGGTGGGCTGGTGACTGAACAGCTTCTTAATTCTACAAAACTGTTGCAAATAAGGATTAGATTAAGAATGGTCGATGGCATTCAGCACGCATCTTAGATTACTTTGCATTTGTTTCAGTTTAGTTTATATTCTCATTCATTCTTCTTGATGTTAAATGTTCTTAGGCAACTATTACAATTTTTTTATAAGATGTTAACCTTTCGAGCGCTTTGGACATTTTCAAATGTGTACTTAAGTATTGGAGCCTACAAACCGTGCCCTGCACTTGCCTTCTCATAGTGGCTTCCTATGACCCCTGAAAAGCAGAGTTAAGTCAGGAGACCCCACAAGGACATAAAAGCCATGTGGAAAGGGGTGATACAATGAAGAGGAGGAATCAGGAGAGACTGTGGTCCCTCCTACTTCTGTGAGCAGAGTATTTTTTGCTGTAGAAGGTACAGTGGTGGAAAAGACAGGATATAAAATTCGATTGTCCTGCCTCCCTATAGTTCCTTGTGCCACTTAGCTTTTCATTTATAGAGGTTTCTTGAGCCTTGGCAATGCCTTTTTGTGGGTGACAGGAGGATGCTGTGGGAAGGGGAAAGCAGGGGGAAAACACTTTTGGATTGTAGGATTCAACTAGGGCTGCCAAGTCCCCCGAGGGGGCGGGGAATCCCCTACTACAGGGGTCCCCAATCCACCGGCCCGGATTCGGACAGTGGGGGGAACCCCACCCCCAAACTGGCCCGCTCCGGCCGACTGCCCCAGCATGAGGACGTTACCCGGAAGTGACGTCATCACGCTGGGCATGTTTGTTGCTGGGGCAATGCTCTAGCAATCGCCCCAAACCTGTATGGTACCATAGAGTTTTGGGGTGATTGCCAGAGCATTGCCCTGGCAACGTGCCCAGCATGATGACATCACTTCCGGGTGACGTCAGCACAGTGCGCGCGCCGAGCTCACAGACCGGGGACAGGACTCCCCCGCAATCTAAAGGCAGGACTTGGCAACCCTACATTCAACTTAACATGCAAAGTGTAAAAAAACTAACATGTCTACCATAAATGTTTACCGATCATAGTTCCTTGCTTAGTAATCAATCACTGCTGTTGCCTAATCGGTGAAACAGCCAGAAGCTCTAAAACCTGAAATGCTGAATTCCGAATGCTGCAAGAAGGACAGTTCTTTGGAGCACGAAACCAGGACTCTATCCTCTGCTTTTCTCTTTTCCACCTGAAATTATTCTTGCTATCAGGACTCTGAAAAATAGGTGATGCCTTCCAGAGACAACATTTACTTCATCTAGGGCTAGAAATTATATCCGCCTCTCCTACTTTCATAGTCTTTATTTTTTTCCTACTCAGGTTCCTAGAAACTCACAGTGCCACTTTCTTTCACAGGACTGTAACAAATTATGTTACTCTTTGTCCAACTGCTTCCCTTTCTCTGCTTGCAAAATACTTATTCCTCTTTTAAAAGGACTATAAGTGTTTTGAATATGGAATCTTTGACATTACATAGTGGAGCAAACCATTCCTCCAGGGGACACTTGGCATACTCCCTGTTAGACTATGAAATGGCCTCACAGGCATAATTGGAATGGCATTCCTTTCTGGCCAGTCTCTATCACTGACAAAAAGGTTTTTTTGCAGGCTATGTTTAAGTAGCTAGGATCTTCATGAGAAGTCCTGGAGCTTTTTGACTTCAAGACATCAGCTGTGGTCCTCCTAACCAGCAGGACACAGACACCCTTTACATGAGACTCAGTACAGGCTTTTCCTGAAAATGTGCCTGTACTCTGTTTGAGAGATGGTGTACACTTGATTCTGTGACATTACCAAGGCATCTCTGCTGTTGGCTTTGCACTAACTTGCAGGATTCATTGGTACTGTTGGGATGTCTTTGGTGTACAATGTCATGACTACTGAGAGTTAGTTCAATTGACAAAGACATGGTAACAGTGGCTGTCAATGTTGATTTCTACTGTGCTAGCCGGACAGGACTGTAATTATGTTACACTAACGTAGTGAGACCATAGGATCTGTTAGCGAGTCAGGGCTGGTTCATATTTTACTTCAATTGCTTTCTGTGCTCACAGCACCATTGGACTGATAAAAGCAGAACAATTGGAGCCGGGACCTTGTGGATCTCAGCAGTGAAAACCTCTATGGATTATGAAGTCCCAGAAAAGCAGCTTTCATACCACAAACATTATCCACAGCAATGATCTATGAGATTATAATTTACATTACACTACTCATGCAAGCAGACCGTGCCCAGTATTAAGGAAAGTGGTTGAACGTGTCAAAAGAATCAGTCCATGGCAGCACACACACACACACACACACACACACACACACACATTTTCATCTCCATAGATGCTTGTTCAGGACTGAAGACCATCATATAAATGAATAACTAATAACTAGTAATACAAAATATTTTGCAATACGTATGAAAATATAAAAAGAAAGGAAAGAAAAGGACAGAAGTCTGAAAAAGGCTCCTGAACTGAATATGGTGGTAGGTGAAAATGAAAGTCCTTTTAGGAATACAGCAAGGAACTGCAGTTCCCCAGCAAAGTAACTATGACAACAGAACATATGATACTTGTTCTCAACATCTCTGTGAAATATGATATAATTTAAAGCATCACCAAACCAAAGAAGACTAATTCACTACCTGAAAACAATATTCAGACATCCTGGTTTTTCTGTGCTCCAGGTACCTACTGAAAAATTATTCAATTTTCACTTTAAAAAGTGAGAGAGAACAAACCACTGAGAAGATGCATCCCCTTGTGTATCAGTCACCTCCAGACATCCGGTGGGGGGAAAGAAGAAGTTATTTTAAATAATTTGCTCTCCAGGATATATTCATGAGTCAAAGAAAGTGGGCAGCTTGCCATTTTATCATATAATATGGAAAGAAGGGAGTACAGGGGAATTTGCTGGGAAAAAAATGTACTCCTATAGTAAATGATTTCTTCTTCCAATTTCAAGACAGTATATGAAAAATATAACTATTTTGCTTATTCTCCATTCTGCTAATTTTTGTCATTGTTATTCTGCAAATTACACATATTTGTGAAGCATTATTTTTGGGTTTTTTTTTCATTTAAATTTTTTAATGTAGGGCCATTTTCATTAGAGCATTCCTAGTAATTTGCAGCATTATACATCCTGAAAACCACTGATGGTAGCTACTTTACTGAAAGGATGCAAATTGACTAGTGTAAAGCTTTCTGCTGTTTTAGCAGCAAATTTTATCTGGATAGTATCTGTGTTCATTACATGATATGAATATATATATTTAAAATGGAACAAGGTCTGATTCTAATTCTAATTTTGCAGTGGTATCCTCGCCATGAGGTGACTACTTTGTATTTTTTTTCATGATAAAGCATTCCCAACATGATGAGATTTGAATACATATCCCAATCTACATTAGAAACCATGTAAGGTTTCTTGCATAAGATCGAATGCAAAGGGATGCTACAAATTCAATTTCCAAGATTTCTTTAAAAAGCCTTCAGTATTCCTAACTACTCCACTCCCAGCCCCTGACATCAGTTTCTGGGATACTCTTTGGAGGTTCAAATGGTGATAACAAATTAAATAAGTGGCTGGCATTATTACTGGAAAAATTAGTGGGCTGTGAACATATATACTTAGATCTGGGCACTGATCTTCATCGTATCCTGGACATTTCATTTATCCTGGATATGGTAAATAGGAAAATTTACATATCCTTCCTCTATAACTGAAGCAATATCTAACTTTCGGAAATCTCCATTATGCTCAATAAGAAAGCTATTTTCTCACTGCCTGTATTTTATTACCACCAAAGTGGTAAATCTCTATTTGACCAACTGAGGGACAATAATGCTTCTTTAAAGTGGTAAGTAATAAGACTTCTCAGTTGTGCTGAGAACCTTTGTATCAGTAAAATTTACACAGGTAATTTATCAGGGTTGTGAAGATCCCTCACAGAAGTCTCCTATGAACTATAACCAACCCACTTTGACTGGTATGAATGAATATGGAGGAAACAGAAGTCAAAACACAGTCTTTTCTGACCAGAGCTTACAAGGGTGCACTGTTTGTTTTATAGCCATCAACCTGCTCAATTGAATCACGTTCACCTGAGCTTAGCAGCTTGAAATTCATTCCACACAGCCTGAAGTGCTGACATGGATATGATAAGACAGAAGAACAGAAACACCACTCTGAAGTAACCTAGCTGAACTGCACATGTTCTGACCCTGTTTGTCCTCCCTGGAGCTTTCGTTACCTGGCAAATGCAGCTCTAAAATTGCTCTTGTATCTCCAGATCTTTGCTCTTAGCCATGCAGAAGCCTATTTCTCCCTGGGACTGGCAGCCAGAGAGGTGCTCTCTGAAGAAGGCTTTTAAATGAGTGTGCAAGCTGAACTCTTCCTGAACTTAATTAATTATTAAAGATGCAGATGGAGCTGTCCGGATGATAAGAACAGCTCCTGACGTGTCATGATCCAAGCTTTCATTAAATCATTTCAGGCATACTAATGGTTTTCTGCTTCTCATTACTTACAGGCGTTCTCTTCATAGATATAATAACCCTAGTCCCCGTAAACACAGAGTCTGAAGAAAAAGTCAACCCCTATCCTTCGTAGGCAGAAATAAGCATAGCTATTGGTTGGCCATGATTCTGCACAGAATTAGGTAGCCATAAATAAACAATATGTTTAAATGTGCTAAAGTCATTATTGAATTATGCCCATAAAAGGCTACTTGCAGACTACACTAAATATACCTCTTGCCTGAATACATACGCTATATCTGAACCAAAGCTATTTTTCCTGGATCATATAAATTGTCGTAACAGTCCCATAAATCATAGGCAGCTAGATTTATCTTCTCTGAATATTATCAAATACGTGAATTTCTGCACTTTCATCAATAACTGTCATTTCTCTGTTGTTCAATAGGTGTATCTTCTTTGCTTTCTTATTTCTGATCATAAGAACCCTTGAAAATAAAGCCATCAAACTATCATTCAACAACCTGGTCTTGTGAGTAATCATGTTGAGACAACAGCTCATGGAAATCGATACTAGAGTGACAGTGCTAACAAGAGGAAGCTGTTAGAAGTCAGACTCCTCTGCCTGGTTATGCGGTATTTGTATTTACATACAGATAAATCCTCTTTCTTTAATATCACCCCAAAATCATATGTGCAGGGCAGTGCTCGGCTTAAGAATGAAATCAAAATGGCTCTAGTACAAACAAAATGGACACCGGCCAGGTAAAAGCCTGGGAAAATATGTTGGCAGGTGAATTACAGAGGCTTACTAGCGAACAATTCTCCTCCCCACTCCAAAAGAAATGCATAATTTAAAACAATGGGTCTTCCACGAAAACATCACCTCACCTGGGATTAACCTCATCCGTACCTGGTCACATTTTCCCTCCCCTATTTATCCTAAATTATGCAATACTTATCAACCCAATAGTTTCTCCCATCCTGTACTTGAGGTTCATCAAGAAATGCTCACAATATGTCAAACCCCGGCAATCTTTGATGGTCCCTGAAAAGAGCAATCAAGCTATTGTTTTGGGGCAATCATAGGGTAGTCACATAAGCATAGCCCCAGGAAACATTTTCCCTGTAAATGTAAGCACTCTGCTTCATGTGTGTGTGTGTGAGTGCGTGTTCTTGGTATCTACATCGCACCCCCACTGTGGGTACCTTCCGTGAAATGCTGTCATTTCTCAGCCTTTGCAGACCTCAAGCTTCTAGATAGGTAACTATCACCTCTTCTAAACTCTCTCCCCACTCCTCCCTTTATTTCCTCTTAGCTAGTTTGTGTGTTTTGTGGTATGTTTTGCCCTTTTATTATTTTTCAATAAAACTACTTCCAGTTGAACATCTGACTGGTTTATTCTGAGAGTTTTCTCAGGGAATAATCCTGGTATACATCGATGGAGATTCCCCATTACCCCCTCTTGCTTGTCTCCTTTAGGCTGATTTCCCCCACTAATAAAGAAACAGTCAATCTGGGTTGCCATTGGCTAGTGCTTGACTTCACTTCGCTCTGGGTGGGATTAGAACAGCCACTTGCAATTCTGTACCCATGGCTCTGTCCTGTCCTTGGTGCAGATCAATTACAACGTTTGAGGAAGTTCCATCTTCCCAGCCCCTTAGGTGCAGAAGAAATATAGTGTGTTGGCACCAGCTAGTGTTGGGGGGCATGGAACTGCTTGGGAAGTGGGTCCTAGCCTAAAGAGAAATCAGGCACCACTTTCTTGGTACATAATGGCAACTTGTAGTATAACTTGCCCTAACCAAAGACTGCTCAGTTGTGTAGCATAACCACTATGGCTATCTAAAGGAAGCCTGTAGGATTCAGGCCTTGAACATGTATGTCAAAGTCAGAAAAGCATCAATAAAATCTTTGGGTATTTATGGAAGAGGAATAAAATCTCAAATTGCAAGTGTAATAAAACCAGCTCTGTGACTAAATTTTTTTTAAAAAATCATAAACCGGTATAATGGTAACAAATTGTTCAAGCCTAAAGCACAAATATGAAGTAGAAGAAAAGGCAAATTCTTTTCTAATGATTTCATTTTGGACCACTGTAATAGCCCAGCAGGACATTATTCAGATATTCTGAAATCCTCCATGTAGTCTAGAAAAATGTTCTTTAAAATTCAAGCTGACATTCTCAATATTCCGCTGGACATGTATACTCTGCATGAGAGGTCATGTCCTAGCCTCCAGCCATACTGTGTGTGGCACACTACTTGTGTTAAATAGGAGAAGCAGCAATAGTTCTAGTACTACAATCATCACAAAACTAGATCTTTATGAGGATTATAATCTTAAACTCCTCAATGCTACTGATAATGTATGTACATTAATGTGCTCAAACGACTATTCTTCAGTAACACTGTTCACATTACACTGTTCTGGAATCATTACACTTTCTTTCTTTTGGTTCGGACGATTAGAGGGCAAAGCAATTGCCAGAGAAGAATTACTCCCAGGAACTGTGCAATGATTGCTACCTGCTGTTTCATATTTTTTGAAGTTGGGAATACTGCTCCCAAAGGCCTTTCACTTTTCAGCCTAAATGATTTGCAGGAGGATAATAATGTCATGGCCGGTAAATAATAGTAGACTCTGAGTTACATGGTCAATATGATTAAATGTCCCTCACCCCGATTTTCACTCTGACCTGGTTATGAGGAAACACCAATATCTGCTGCAATGCCCAAGGCCCACACAAACAGCAATGTTATTTAAAGAGAGAGAGAAGGAGAGAGGGAGGGAGAGTGATATGAAGTGCTCATAGTAAATAACACTGCTATTTTTGCTAAAAAGGAAAAAAAGAGGGGAAAGCTACTAAAGTACTGGTTCACTGAACTGACAATCCAGACACAAGACAAATTCTGGTTCACACATTACCATCAGCCACTTTATTTAATCATAGAGGGTGGCCCCCTGGATTGTACACGACACCATGTGAGACGCTCTCAGGTATTGCAAATCTGAAAGGTACTTTTTGCTACTTTGGAAAGGAAGAACATTACCATGGCTGAGATGTGGGGGAGAAGGTTGGACCTGTACTTTGCACTGTGCACATGGCAAAACGGGTGCCACACAGGGAAAAAAATGGTCAATTGCGGCATTCCACCAGCTTGCAGTATTTCTTTTAAAGTATCCCAAACAGGCGTCCACAGCAGTATACTGAATCAAAAGCTGCCACTTTTAAATTATGATGCCCAAGTTGGGGCAGGGGAGAAAGGATGAGGATGGTTTTCATTAATTCCGAGCTTCTGATACTATGGCTCCCATGAGCCTAAGGATTCTGCTGTCTCAAGTTTTCTGTGCACACTTGCATCATGGCACTTGAGAGACAAAAGGAGAACTTCTGAAAAGAGATCCTTGTTTGTGAAATGTGAATAATCTGCTTGATACCTAATGGACATTTCTTATGTGCAGAATAGAGGGAGGAGGAATTCCCATTTAACAAAAGTAGTCTTCTAATGTAGCAAAGAATGCTCCTGCAGATGCATCACTAATAAGAGTTCCTGAGAATGCAGCAAAGCCTTTGATAATTACCAAACCATGAAATTATTAGTTGTTAGTATTTTTATTGACTATATAAAAATGAGAATGCACAAAATACTTTTTGTTGCTTTATCAGATCTGCTCACATGCAGCTAGAGGTAGGACCTTCTATGGGCTACACAAACTGAGCATATCACATGATCTGTACTGAGACTGGCAAACCAGTCCTAATGGATTGACCTTAGCTGCCACACAGGTTCATATAGAAGCTTACAGAACTAGGCTGGCGGACTACAGCAGGGCTCAAGATTAATTTTTTCTTGGGCAAAATTAATTTTGCATCAACGCATCTGGCATAAATAATTAACTCTGATATAATCACTTTGATTACTTTTCAGAAAATGCTGGGAAAGCATCACTGTAAGGTTCCTTATGGATTTGTATGAGGAAATGCTGGCAAGGTGCAAGATGCAGCTTAGTGGGTGAAACTGAGCAGTGCCTGGATAGCACACCCCCTGCAAACTATGCATAGGTTCCTCTGAAGAAACAATAAGGAGCAATTGGAACAAATAAATAAATAAACTAAGCCAACTGTAACCACTCTGAAAATGAGCAGTAACACGCCCCTCTGATTAGAAGGGGAGCCACGTGCTTTCTTAAATGTACGCAATGCTCCCTCTAAGCTGTGGAGTCTTGTGAGCAAAAATTCTACTTCATGAGCTACTGGCATTAAAGTTGTGAGCAAGCGATTTGGCTGCTGCATAAATTAGTTTGTTCTGGAGCCATCCCTCCTGAGCTAAGACAAAAATGTGTGAGCTGAAGGATAGAAAACTGTGAGCTAGCTCACACTAACTCAGCTTAGAGGGAACACTGCCTAGTAACAGCCATGGGTTAATTGATTAAATATTTCTTCAGCTACTAATCTTTTCTATTATATAAAGCCGTTTTAAGATTCCAAGGGGCACCAAAATCAGTTCACTGGACGGACTGCCACTCAAAAGGGGGACTCTGGCTACTGACTGCATTCTCTCCCTGCTTTGCCTCAGTCCCGCCCACAGAGCCTCCGGCCAGTGTCCTGGCCTCAGTCTGGAGGGAGCCAGCGAAGGGGAAGGACCGACTGGGTGCTGCTGGGTCCACTCTTCTCCTCCGCCCACTGCCAGGTGGGTCTAACTGTCCCCTCAGTGGCCTGCTTCTGTCAGTGAAAAGACAATGGACTATCAGCATAACCCCCTCACCCCTGCCCACTGACTTTTCTGTCAGAATAAACTGTCAGAAAATGGCTCTTTCTCCTTCTAAGCTCCACCATGGCTGGCTGGCTGGCTAATGAGGTGGGCCAGCAACTATCAAACCATTCCCTTAAACCCCCTGCTGTGAGGCTGACTTTCCCCCTAGGATTGCCAAACTCCAGGTGGTAGGTGTAAAGAAATGGCAGTTACCTATGTTTATAAGATGGCTGCTGTCTGTGGTTTGTTTAAAATGTTCCCCATAAGGTTCAAATGAACTGTAGTTTCAGAGAGGGACCTGCAGGGGTATCATTAACTGGGTTGAATGAGGCTTCCTCATCTGTTGGACTACAGTTCCCAGTGGCCCCAGAGCCAAAAAGTGCAGGAAAAGAGGGACCATCCCAAGGGGCGGGGCGCCATCAATACAGACTCCAGCCCATCCAGGGAAGATTGTGTTTAACCTCTGTTGATTTATGCCCTGTTGGTTCATTGTACGTGCTTACTCCTACAGTTGTGCCTTATTCATTTAGTGTGTGTGTGTATGCGCTCCATAATTGTGTAAATAGTAAAATAAATTCTTCTATATTGGCTAATAATCTGTGTTGTGCATAGTCTCCCCTGCTCTGCACAATACCAAAGGGAGGGGGTAGCCCAGGGAAGCAAGGAAAGGCCAGATCCTTCGGTTGCCAACTTTCCAGGGATCTCCCAAAGATTGAGGATTCCATCTCCAAATAGGGAGATTTCACCACAGGGGCCCTCTAAAAAGGCAATGACAGTTCAGTAACTGATGGCAGGGAATTTAAGGAGTGAGATATGCCCACAGGACGGGGGAGGGAGGCGAACAGCTGAGTTGCAAACTGGAGCCCGTTTTGCAACAGTAGGCAACCAAGCTTGGTTCAGACAAAGGAAGGAAACCCTTTGCAGGCCTTTGTAAAGAACTCATTGGGACCAGTTCTGACTAGGGTTGCCAGCTCCAGGTAGGGAGATTCCTGGATATTTTCTGGTAGAGTCTCTGGAAGCCAGAGAGGAGAGGCCTCAGCTGAACAGAATGCCATCAAGTCCACCGTCCAAAGCAGTTATTTTCACTGGACAGGAGAGACCTGTTGTCTGGAGTTCAGTTGTGAGACCTGGCAATCTTCAGGGTCTACCTGGAGGTTGGGTACCCTAGGCGTGGCAATCAGTGCTTCAGACCAGGATCTGCTAGATCCAGGTTCTTGCTGTAGAAGCTGAGTGGGTGATTTTGAACCAGTCACAGACTTTCAGCCTAACCTACCTCACAGGATTGTTGTGCAAGTCAAAAGGGGGAGAGGAGAATGATGTAAGCTGCTTTGGTCCCCTTTGCAGAGAAAGACCAATTTTCCTCCTGGGAAATTTATTTATTTAAATTTCTATCCCTCACTCCTGGCCGAGGAAACCATTGTTGCCAATCTCCAGGTGAGGGCTGGGTATCACTCAGAATTACAACTGCTCTCCAGATGGCATTGATCAGTTCCCATGGAGAAAACGGTGGACTGTGTCCTTATACCCTGCTGAGATGCCCCCCATGAGAGCCAATGTGACGTGGCAGACAGGGCTTCAGAGCACGGTAGAGGTTGCGGGGGGGGGGGGGAGATGGAAAGCTGAACAGTGAGGGGGAAATAGAGGTAGGTTGATGCTTGGCTGGGAAGGAGATAGGGTTGCCAACTCCAAGTGGGGAATTCCTGGAGATTTGAGGGATGGAGCCTGAAGAGCGTGAGGTTTGAGGAAGGGTGAGGAGGGGTGGAGCCTCAGACAGGTAGAATGCCATGGACTCTGCCCTCCAAACCAGCTATTCCCTGTTGGGAAACCACTGTTGCCAATCTCCAGGTGAGGGCTGGCGATCACTCAGAATTACAATTGCTCTCCAGATGGCATTGATCAGTTCCCATGGAGAAAATGGTGGACTCTGTGTCCTTATAACCTGCTGAGGTTGCCACAGCAAATTGATGTTGAGTGACCAAGGCCTTGGAGCTCTCCCAGAGCCTTTCTAGAGCCCGTTGTATTTATTTCCACAACGGGCCTTATTCCTAGTATGATATAACAGACAAACACACTGACAGATATATTACCAAGTAGTGTAACTACGAAAATAAAGTTATATGTAAATATTTATGCATACATAATATAGATGTGGTAGCAGTCAGGTTAATTTGTATATATTCACTAAAGTTGTTATCATTATCAAAGTTTTAGTGTGGACAGATATTGTTCTCTGTATATGATTTTCAGTGTATTTTAGAACTAACAAATTATGAACATTATTCAGGAATTTTATAAGTTATTATATAAAAGCTTTGAGTGGTAGCTTTGTTCTGTGGCTGGGATACCCCCCTCCCCCAATTTCCTGCTGTCTTGGAAAATTAAGAGGTAGGACACCATGGTCCGATGTCTATGTTGCCAGCAGCTGCTGCAGCGCTATTCTCACATCACTCTAGTAACATCTGAAGGGAGATAAAAACAATGGCGTGATTATTTAAAAAGCCAGGCTCAAAACTGAGAAGGCAAATAAAAGAAGCTCAAAGGTATTAGGGAACTGTGAGCGAACTAACACAAGAATCCACAATTCATGTATCATTACAATTCTAAAACACATCTCTCAGAGATGTACCTTAGTAGAGAGCAGGGACAATCAACACCCCACACCCCACCCCGGTCCCAGTTCAGCTCACCTTCTGATTCCTATTGCTGATCAGAGGCTGATGGCTTAAATGGCTGTTCATGCCAATTTGGCACAAACAGAGAACTGCTCACTGCGTGCCAGCCTTGTAGGCACTCATGGAGAAGCTGGGGGGGGGGGGGGCGAGAAGAGACACTGATGTTCAGCTGATCATCCCCCCCCCCCCCCCGAGCTTCTTTCTGAGTCTCTTCAGGAGATGCACAGAGTGGGAGGAGCAAAGCTAACTGCTTCTCTCCCAGCTGAGGAGGGGACAAACTGATTGCTTATGTTCCCCCATTAAGCTTGACAGGGAACGGAAGCAATCAGCAGCTTATCTCCTTGGGAGGTAGAATGCTGATCACTTTTTCCCACCTCCACTCCAAGTGGGGGATCAAGTAGATCAGAAGCCAGTTCCCAGCTGATTCCCCAATCAGCTGAGTTGGTGTCTGACAAAGCAGCTGCAAACCTGTTTGGCGGGTGTTTGAGTTCTTCAGTGCAAAATGAACATAATCGTAATTGGCTCATTGTGTTATCATGAGCGCCAAACTGGGTATGGTTAACTGCTGAACAACTCTACTGTGAAATTCACAACATTTCTAGTACAGAAATGCATTGGGTTTAAATAAATACATGTGGATTCATTACATGCAAGGGGTCCTCATGCATTTCATCAAAGTGTTTTGACGTGGTTAAATAGTCTCAGGCTTTTTCAGTACTCATAGTGAAGATTTTTATGATCAGTGTTATATAGAATTTATAACTGTCATTTCCTTTCTCATTACCAATGCTGATTTCTCTATACCCTTTACACCTCTGCATATCTCACCTAAATCCAATCATGCCAGCTATTGTCATTCACCTGCTATTGGCAATGCCTCCTAATGTCATTCAAAATCAGTCCACTTTCCAATAAATAGGACAGATGGACACCCATTCTAGCTATATCTGAAGACTAGCCTGATACCCGTGATTCGCTATGGTATTTAAGTTCGGCAAATCCAGTTATAATACTGATGATGTGAAGTTTGAAATGTAACATTTGTTGTAGGAATTCTAATGGAGAATATTGTAGTATAAAAAATGAAGTGAGACATACATATTTCCCTCCCCTTCTCTACTGAAGGACTTCTCTGTAGACCACAGTGGTGTTTCTGCCCTCTGGTGCTAGGATCACCAGGCTGCTTGGTGAACTCACTCTGGAGCAGGCAACATAGGACTGTCCATTTAAGAAGCAGTCGTCTGTTAAGTCAACTCCTGCCACCTTCCACAAAAATGATGGCCTCTCTACTTGTGTTATTGGATTGTTTTGCTCATAGGGAGACTGCGTTGTTCTAAGCACCTCAGGGTGATCTCGCTGGTACTTGGCCTGCGCGGGTCAGTGCCCCACAGGAGTACTATGTGCAAATGCCTTTGCTGCATTCCTAAGTTGGAGGAAAAATGTCTATTCAGGTGTCTTGAATAGCTGATTTCTGTAACTGTCCTCAACTGTCTGCAATCTCTTTTAACTGTTTTTTCACTTCAGAACAGAGACTGCAGACAGTTGCGTCTCCAGGCACATGGAAAACAACTGGGGAAACACATTTTGCCCCTTTTTTACCCCCTTCGGGGTCATGTTTCTCAGAAATCTCTTGGTTTTTTTTTTTTTTTTTAAATCATAGTAGGAATGCACTCCCCTTATTTTGGGTTTCTTGGTGCAGGGGTTTGGGCATTGAATTGGCGGAGAAGGCATACCCCCCATTTTTTAAAACAAAATTGCTGTTTATTTTTATTACATTTAAGAAGTGGGACATAACACCATCCAAGCAATCAGATACTAAGCAAGTTCATATGAACTAATTTTCTAGAACGAGAAGTTACGAGAAGTTAAATAACCTAATAAAGGAAACCACTTTTCTACAAATTTGGGGTATATTTCCATAGTGGGTGGGAGTGTGGCTAAAGCCATTGGTGAGGCTAGGCCAGCAGCATTGCTAAGGTGATCCTGCTGGGACAGCATCCCTGATGGATAAAAGCACCCTGGCCTTGCTCCTACACTTGACAGACACTTGCCTGTCTGGTGTTGGGGGCGGGGGGATTGTGTTTAAAGGCCTTGGGGAGGCTGGGCCAGCAGCAGGGCTAGGGCAATCCTGCTGAGCAAACCTTTCCGATGGCTGTAAGCATCCCACCTCCTCTCCTATACCTGACAGGTAGCTGCCTGTCCAGTGAGGGATGGGGAGGAGTATTAGAGGCTGGGCCAGCAGGATCACTAAGGCGTTACTGCTGGGGGGGCTCTCTGTTGGCTTTAAGCACCCTGCAGCCGCGGCTGCACCTGACAGACCACCGCCTGTCAGGTGTAGGAGGTGTGTGTGTTTGTTTAAAGCCATGGTGAGGCTCGGCCAGCAGCATTACTGCACCTCACAGGTGGTTGTTGGCCACTCCTGATTTCCTTAACTGTCATTAGCTGTCTGCAGTCTCCTGTAGCTGTTGGCTTTTTTTTACCTCAGAACACTGAGCTCTGCAGCTGACCAATCAGAGAGTGGGGGGTGCAAGTAGGCAGCAGCCTGGCAGCCTCATAGAAATCAATGAGGGGAGCACATTTTTCCACTTTTGACCTACTTAGGGGTCAAATTTCTAAAAATCCCTTCTTAGTGAGCACCTATGCCATGGTAGGAGCACTCTCCCCAAATTAGGTGTTTCTAGGTCCAGCAGTTTGGCCTGGCCGTTGATTTTACGGTGAGGTGACTTTCTTTTATATATATATAGAATGAGCAGTGACTCATGAAAGCTCATACCCTACCACATATTTTGTTAGTCTTTAAGGTGCTACTGGATTCTTGCTCTTTTCTACTGCTACAGACTAACATGGCTGCCCATCTTGTTCTGTCATTAATTGAAATAGGAGAGAGGCAGGTTAGTTAGCTGGAAAGAAGTAAAGTGTTCTTACCAAAATAATGAAGGTAACAGGTCCAATAAAACTCCAGATAAAATAGTTGTCAACCTTGAGCCAGCAACTGTTTCCAAAAAAGAGAAGAGACATTATATTACTATTGTGTGCAGACTGTGTTGCCTGTGACAAGCACAAACCATAGGCATTATTTATATGACTATTTCCTACCTATTATGTGATCTTTTCCCCCTAAAGGCTATCTGGTGGAGGTCCACATGAAATGCAGTCTTGCAAATGGATACAATACTTGTGGCTGTCTCACTTTCTTATTCCTGGCCCAAGTCTAAGAACTTCTGCAGATGAGTTGTGTCCCATTGTAATATCTAGTATATCTTTATCTCAACCTTCCTCAAAGGATTTCTTACAGAGTTCTTTCCTTCATTTTATCCTCACAACAACTCTCTAAGGTAGGTTGTAGAACCTGGGTTTTCTCAATCTTAGTCTAACAAAATAACCTAATCTGCTCCAAGATCAATAAAATGATTCATGCAACTCTCTCATTAAGTAGTTTTCTCATGGTGAATTGATAATGACTGCTGGTGGACACATGCATGCTAACCTAGAGCTGTTAGATCTAGGTTCTTTATAAGACTGTGTGCTTATTACCTACTCTAAACATTGTTATAAGGGACCTTTACCCTGTGTGATGGACAAAAGGACTTGCTATGAGAGGATGGCTTTCGGAGGAAACCATTTACTGAGGTCTTGAACACGGTACTTGTTAATCCTTCTGGAAGTCTTTGATATAGGCCTGCGAACTTAGGCATTTAGAGTTCCCCCTCCTCACAGGTTTTCTTGGTAACACATTCAAAATTGCTTTTTCCATCCTCAAGGAATGCCAAGTCAGAAAATGATTACATGTCATGTTTTGCTGCAGCACAGCCTAATATAAATCAAATGCCCCAACATCGAATTGGGAATTGAATAGTTAAAACAAAAACAAATGGTATTAAGCTAAATTAAGCATCTGCTTATCAGGACTTTATTTCACTTAGTGATTTGCTTTTCATATACCACACCTCCCTGCTGAATCACTTTTATTTGTCTTTCATCAACTGCAAAATCAAGTATTCCACAGTTATCTGCCCATACTGTAACTAATTTCATCAAAGGACAAAGTAAGCACTATTGGAAGGCACATTTATGCCTCCAGCAACTAAAATCCTCAGAAATATTCTATGACTACCTTCTGTTGCTTTCTATAAATACCTCTATTTTTTTCATAAATAAAAGGCAGTGGCTAATTTTAATCCTGTTCTTTCTTGCCTGGTAAAATATTATCAAAGTGAAACATATGGACTAAAATACTGAACTATCATAATCCAAAAAGAAAGCTAGCCAGAGGGCCAGCTAAACAAAGAGATCTAATGAGGCATTAGTTTAAAATCAGGTGGTTAAACTAGTCAGATACTTTCAGTTGAGAAGAATGTTCATTCATCGTGTGTGGGGTTTTTTTTAACTCAATTTGAAGCCTAAAAGTTATTTACTTTTTCTCCAATTTGTTTCAGGTCAATCTTTTGTGTTAAAAAGAAAGGCCATAATTTAGAATCTGCCTCTCCAGAGTACAAATCCTCTGAACCTAGAAAATTACAAAAGACTGTATTGGAATTTGCACACAGCATTGCTATTCTATTACCAATAAAGCTTTCAGATGCTATTTTAGACTGTCAGGGACTCTCTGACAGCTAACACACCTAAAAAAAATATTCACTTGAAAAACACTCAGGTCACTGGCAATTACTTACGCTTTCTGTGTTCCATAGCTGCTATAGTCAATAGCTGCTGAGACCCCAACAACAGTGGCAGGGAAGAGGTAGCCAGCTACATAGTAGTACTTCTTCCTAGAATATTCACTTTCAAATACTTCTACTAACATGAGATAGAGTTGCACCCCTTCTAGGCACATCCAGGCAAACGCTGCCAGGAAGAAAAAGTGTAAGAGGCCTGCAAATATTGGGCATGCAATCTGCAAAGAAAGAGAAACAATAAAATACAAACTACAACATCGTCAACCTTCTCGCTTAACGTTAAGGCACCAGAACATGAAACGCTTTTGGGTCTATAACTTGGACTGATCGTGAACCAAACCTCAATCTCCCCCCCCCCCCAGTTACCCAAAAATAACTTGATACTGAGCAATGTCGAAATTCTGTTATGTCCCTAGTAACTATAGCCTCTCCTCTGTTGCACTCTATGAGTTAAGATATGGAAAATATGTGCGTATTAGCATTCTTTAATGTAATGGAATATCAAGTGAGGAAAGCAGTCCATTAATTTTGGTAGTGAAATGTTAACACTCTGCTGTAAGGCTTATATTGCAGATGATTTGGTGCAGGAAGATAGAGATACTGCTACTAGATGTATTATTTATACCTTCTGTTTAAAATCCTTATGCCACTTTCAGGATATTCTCTTTCCTTCATCTCAAAGATCATTCCTTTTTCTATTTTAGGAAGGTATGCTATCATATCACTAGCCAAGTAACATTCCCTGCTCTGTAGCCAAGTGCTGAATGAAAATGTTCTAAATGATTCAATTATTAAAAGGAGGTTTTTTCAAAAACCATGATACCCTTTGTCTTGAGATTTAGGAATATTTTATTATTATGCCTGAAGGTACATCTAAATCACATTGTAATGGGACTCACATATTTAAATGTGTATCTTAATTAATAGCCACACCTAATTTTTGTTGGATTACAATCATTGCTCTTTTAAACAACTATGAGCCTAGGAAGCTATCTTTTAATGAGTTAGACCAGAGGTCTGGTGAGGTCTCTTCCATTCTGATCAAATTTTCCCTAGGAATTTTGTACCTGTACTACATTGGTCAGGCACAGTATCTAACAGAAACATGACAGTCAGGAGCAGGACTTAACTGCACAGTATTGGCCTTTCAGAAAACCACTCATGGATTTTCTACCTTTGCATCATGTAGGATGATTTACCTAAGTACTGATGTCATGATGCAGTACATATTCCCGCCCACTGATCCACATACTTTGTAGCTACTGGAAGGCAAATGCACAAAGTGGCCTTGTCAGGACACAGGCCATGGAAGGAGGAACACCACATGGTGCTGTCATATTCAATGGCAATCCATTTCATTCTGTCCTGCATGTCAAGAGTGCTCTACTGCTGAAATTCTGTTGTTTCTGGTTCATTGTCTCGTACCCACAGCACCATCTACCGATGGTCTAAGTAAAGCAGCATCTAAGCCACAGTGTGGTACACTCACATTCTCTGATAAGTAGGCCACAAGATTTTTAAATGCAATTATCCCTCAACTGAAGACAGTACCAGCTTTATGGCAGAACCTGACATTTAGTGGCAAACACAAGATTCCCATTCTCATATTTTCTTCTGACATACAAAGCATGTGTACGTGTGGGGGACTGTGTGTAGGGGAGAACCAGAAGGTGTGGGGATGTGTAACTCTGCTGCTTGTTCTTACATTCCTCCCAACATTGCTCCCCGGGAAGGAGAAACAGAAAATGAAAACCAAGGGATTGGGAATTCTGTAATTGCAACCAAACGTCTACCTCTGGACTTAATGTTGCAGTCCTTTTCAGGTATAGATAGACAGATATATGTATATAAACCCAACTGCATTTTAAGTATGGAGAGCTTACCTTATATTCTGTCTTATCAATGCCTATTAGGAAAATGAACTCTGCAATGAGGAGGTTGATGCAAAGGTTCTTGTGAATTGTGTTTCGATCACTTTGAAGGCCACGGAAGAAACAGAAAGTGAAGATGCAAATTGCCAGGCAGACAAGGGAAATGACAATCCCTACCCAGGTGATGACAGTGAGGAGTAACTCATGCATTCCATTTTTGTACTGCAAATGATGAAGTGAAGAAAATTAGTGTGGTCACTGATCAACACAACACTAAACATCATGTTCAGAGCAAGCACCTAGGAACTACTATTTTCTTTTAAGGGAGACACAGGAGCCTAGCTTGGCAAAAGAAAAAAAAGTGAAGTTATGAAACTGCAGGTCTTTAACAGTACAGAGATGAACATCTGGGATTGTGATTTGTTTTTTTCCCCAAGTAAGATGCTCCACTAAAAATATAAAGGGGATTTTTTGGAAAAGAGACAATTGCTGTATTTAATGTATAAAGAAGGTATTTTTATGATAACAAAGGAAGTTCAAGGAAATCAGAATTCTTTTCTGTATGAACTGCATGGTCCACAAAAGAATGTGAATAAATCTACTTAGGCATTCTATTCTATCCCTGACATGGATAGCCCAGGCTAGCCTGATCTCCTCAGAAGCTAAGAAGGGTCAGCCCTGTTCAGTATTTAGAAGGGAGAGCACCAAGGAATACCAGGGTCATGATGTGGAGGCAGGCAATGGCAAACCACCTCTAAACTTCTCCATGCCTTGAAAACTCTGTGGGGCTGTCATAAGTCAGCTGTGACTTGACAGCAAAAAACAACGGCATTTGGTACAGAGCATGATATAGTTTGCCAGATTCTGGGTATTCATGGTCAGGTAAGAGCTGATGTATCTTTTAGTGTCATCTCCATGCTTTTGTTATATTTTTTAGCTTAGTAGCAGCAGCCTATCAAAATCTTTAGTAGGTTTTTTGCTCCGCTGACTGAAGAATACCTCCCAGTACTTTGAAAGCCTACAAAACTGTACTATGTGAGTGTTTGTGTGTGGGGGAAGTCTGCTTATTTTAAATCTTATGACAATCCTCATAAGGCCAAACTTAACAGAAGTGGTTGCAAGCTCTTAGCAGCTGCATATAGACCTGTGGTATTTTGTAAGCTGAAAAATGTATAAGTTTATGGCAGCAAATGGGAAATGGCTGAGAACTTGTAGGAGCAAATCTGTTTTGCAATTCACTCATCAAGCATTTTTAATACTTTGTGGGAACAAGATTTAGGATGTTCTTGGATCTGATGACCCATGTGCACAAGATCACACTAGTGCACAGTGTGTTGCTGGACTGACAACAAGATAGCTGTACCCTTGCAGAATAGAATTCACACTTAGCTTACAAGCATTCTTTTGGAAGGGTGGATATTGTTCACTTTAGCTATCCATTCAGATTTTGAATATAACAAGAGTGAAAAAAATATATGAATCTGGATCACGTAATAGTAAATGTCACCATTTAGCGGATTACAAGGCACTTGGAGAAGAAATGGAATAAAAAAGTTTTTAGAATATCCAAAGTTAAAAGAACCAGAAGGCACCATAAATATTGTTGTGTATCAGTGCGATAGACTGTAGACTGTTCATTTGTTTTTCATAACAAAAAGTATTACATATAGTGAGCCGAATTGTATTTCGGCTGACCAAACAATTCTGCTGTTTTTGTTTGTGTGAGATTGTTTTCAAGGCACAGAAAAACCTTTAAAAATATTTTAAGGCTGGACCTGTGAAACATGGTAATGAAATGAATACCAAGATATGAGATAATCAGAAATATTTAAAAATAATATTCATTTCTGGCTAAGTTCCAAACTACATGATATATCTACTATGTGATTGCCATGAGGTTTTGCAGTCATATGACAGCTGCCAGGATTCTGTGGAAACCCAATTTAGAAGCGATCCTGGGGCCCTATTCAAACTGGGAGTGTCACATGCAGGAAAAGGGGGTTCTTGCTTCTTATCCTCACAAGGTTTTCCTGAACTGAAATGCCCCATTGGGGGTAGCGGGCTGTGTAAACACTGAATGCTTGCAAATGCAGGCTCACAATGGGACCCATGCGGGAGCACTTCCCACCCACAGAATAGTTCTGTACTGAATGAAGCCCTGTGGTTCTTGCAAATGAAGTTCCTATAAGGGAATCACAGGTCTCGTATGGCTGAAAGTACCCATGGTTACATCTAACATGATCGTGTGATAGATGTAACGTAAAGTTTGACCCTGAGTCCCTTTTCATTTAGACATATAACTAGGTTTTCTCAGCTCACTGATCAGAGCAACTGCTGCTTACCACAATTCCTCTATGGGCCATGAGGATTGCAAAGTTGGTTAGATGGCTGCATGCACATGTGGTATGTGTTTTATTTGTGTCAATTAGCTTGCAACCTTGAGTAGACCAATATCCCATCATAGTCCGTTCTGAGTAGTTCCAGAAGGAGCAATTGGCATTGAAATAATTTTCAGCCTGTGAGACACCAGAATAAAATTAAGATTGTACACACATAAATGCAACAATGGATTTAAAATGTATGAAATATTGTCTAGATTTAATTCAGCACATTTTTCAGCTTTAAGGTTCTGGAGACAACTGATCAAAGGATCATTTTCCACATCCCACTGAATTCCTTATAGAATAACGACTGCAAAAAAGAATAAAACTTTGGTGTATTGAACTCATCATTAACAAATGGTTGCTGCAAGGCTGCTATCTACTCAAAATACGGACGAAGCTATAGAATATTTTAGACTATATTTTAGAGCATAGTCCACATGCAATAACCAATATTATTCAATTACAATTTCCCATTCGAAATTCAGCGATCACACTGCACATTCATTTCTCTTATTTCTACAGGGTTTTTTGAGGATTTATTAATACATTCAGTTTCCCATTCTAATTTTGATCAGATCTAAAGCAGCACAAGTCAGGATCTTAAGTCAAATTAAAGTGATAGAAAAATTGTCTAGGGAAAACATGCACAGCTCCCACCCAGTCCCTGATCTTCAATAGTTCCCCCCCCCCATTGTCTCTTTAAGTAAATAGAATGGACACAATCATACGCACCCATTTGCGACGATTCCCCGCTGGCTCAAAGTGGCACGATCACACAAACACATCTGGGAAGCGTCCTGCAGCCGGTGTCAAACTGTTGCAAGCCTCTTTGAGCCAGTGGGGAATTGGCGTATTTAGCTACCAGTGAAAAGGCAGTCTCAAATGCTTTGCAAGGGCCTAGAACCGGCCTTTCCCGGTGTGATCGCGCCAATGCAAACAAGTGGCGTCGGGGAGCGGGCTTTTTGGTGTCCCCCCCGTCCCGGTATGTGCATCATCGGATGACCCCGAGGGTGGAGAGGCAAGTCATCGTTCCCTTGTAGAAGCGAATAAGCGCACTGAAAACGGCCAGGAAAAAAAAACCAACTTGCCCGCGGCTGCGTGTGATCACGCAGCGGCGGTTCGCCCTCACAGGTCCACAGACCTGTGTGATCCCGCAAAAGCGGCACAAATTGCGCCGGCGCAAATTTGTGTCGATTCCCGTCCGGCTTATCTCGCTTGTGTGGACGGGGCCAATGTCTCTCAACCTGTACAATAAACTAAACAATAAATAGTGTATCAACACAGAGAAGAGAGTCCAGGGGAATCAGCTGAAAAGAGACAGCAAACTTTGTGTCACTCTGAATCAGAGAAAACAGCGCCATTCTCCCCTCCATTGACCAAAACCAATTTGAATGACTGGTAAATGACCTCCAGGAGACAATGGTGAATTAGACAGAAATGCTTTAAGTGCTTTTGAAATTTTGCTACATTAAGCAAGCAAAATCATAAGAGCTGGTGTTCTCTGCCCTGCTGCTAAGGTAAGAGTTCATTTTCACTTAGGAACAAATTAGAGCCATTTACATTTTCATGTTGATTACTGAATTAGCTTTCATTAAGAATACACTTAAGTTCTAATAATCACTGAACCAGGCTCATTTAATTTTATGTTCGTAGACTTAAATAAACCTGTGCCTCTGACCTAGTCCGACATTTAAAATTCAAATGGAAAGCTTTCCCCCTTTCCTTTCTTTGCTCTTCTCTCTCACTGATTTTATGACCTTCCCTATTAATTCATTACCATCACTCACATCAATGTGTGCCAGGGTGAAAAGAACAGGATCAGTCAAGTAGACCCGGCTGGACTCCTTGTTGATGGAGGCTGCAATGACGTCAGAGTTCACAGCAATTGTACTGTTCCTGCCAGCAAACTCACCACCTAGTTTTATGGTTGCATTTTCCGTACTGAGGAATCGACCCAAGCTTTTGTAAATTATGAATACCAGCTTTGCTAACCCTGTGAAAAAAGAGATTGCATTATATCAACTTGGAGGGGGGGGGGTGCACAAATAGCCTCTTCCACCCCACCTCCCCAATTGTAATATAAAGTCTTGGCTCAGAGAAATTGATTCCAATCAAAAATGCCAGCTGAACATTATGTACAAATAAAGTTACAGAAGAGCTATTTTTAACATTGCTGAGGGTATAGTCACACACCACACTATAAGAACCTGAAATAAACTGTTTGCAAAGACGTACCATTTCTGCTGTTCTGTTTCACAGTGCTTGAAGAGAGCTGGATCGAATTGCCTCCAGTATTGCCCTGAGGAAATTTCAAGTCCTGCACCTGCCCTTCTGTACTTAGCACCGCAACTTCCAGAACTAGGTGGACCAAAAGCAAAGACAATTTGGGGATAGTCAGATTTGTATTTATTGGTTTGAAATCATCTTATTCGTCTGCCTTTGTTTACTTGTACAAGACAGACATGTTCTAGGTGTATTTCAACAACACAGACTCCATTTTCTTTAAATTTTAATCAAACTGAGTGCACATGCCAACGAAAGAGCAGCATTTCAGTTCTGAGAACATGACATCCAACCCGACTTTAATACGCTGTGTAAAGGATAGGACTTTATCCCTAACTTTTCAGAAACCAGGGTTGTTGTGCTGCATGCATTCGCCCACTTATCTATTATTGTTAAGACTAATCTGAAATAATTAGTTGTTTGAGGGAGACAGAATCAAGTAAAGTCTGCCAATGATTTCCAAGGTGGGGGGAAGCTTGTAATAAAAAGTGCATGACTGTTTTACGGCACTATACAAAAGCACTGCCTGCTTGTCTCTGATTCATTGTTGTTGTCAGCTTTTGAATTTTTTTCCCCTTAATGATTTTCTATGAACTTTAGATTTATCAGGAATGTACAGGGAAAAAAATGAATTAATATTTCTTTTTGGTTCACGGTTTAGAAAACCAGTACTTTGAAATACAAAAGTTTATATAAAACTTTTCTAATATGCAGAGAAACGGAGAATCTCCCAGGCTAAAAAAAGGAAAATACCTTCTTGTTTCAACTAGTTCAATATGGAAAGATTTAGAGAAGAGTACTAGTATGCCTTTATTTTAATAGGGTTTAAAAGAGCTGAAGACTGGGGGCTTATTTTTCAACAGGCATAAAACCACTTCTGCTTAATTATATTTCAAATAACAACACAAGGATTAATAAGAGGCAGCAAACTATGTCCACTTTAATATTAGTTAGATGCTTAAAAGTTTAAGCTTCTCATTGTAAGGTTCACGTCACTATTAAGTATCCACAAACCCTACTTCACCTTCAGCAACAGGGTACCTCACTGCATTCAGAAATTAAAACACTGACATTCTCCCATATCGTATGCGTAGTCCTTCAGTATCCAGGCCCTTGCCCTCAATAGCTTAGATCTGCAGAACAGGATTTCTTTCTCCCATCCCCTCCAGCTCAAAATATGTCCAGAAATGCTGCTCCCAGGGAACACAGAACCCTCAGGAATAACATGAGGGCAAAATAGTGGTCTGCAGTTGTCTGAAGGTCCCCCTACCTTTGATTAGCAGAAATTTATCAAGCTATTCAGCCACTATCTTTCCAGCTTGGACACAGTCAAGTTCCCAATACATAGAGACTGGGGTAAGTCTTAACAGTACAAGTCTAATGAAAGTTTAACCTATGCACAGAAATACCTTTAAACACAAATGGCAATTCCTGTATGTCTCTAACAGGGAAACTGAGAGCATATAAATGATAAACTATGCTCAAAGTGTTATTGGCTATTTTTCAATCTATGGGATGTGGCTATTTTGCATTTGAGGAGATGCAGCTCACTGGACACATTTTTTATCTGTGTTTAATATCACACAGGTTAAATATAAACATTTGGTCTATGTTCCATGTGCCCCCAAATGACATGACATTAATCCAGAGCATAATTTAGTGGAGTTCCATAATAAGAAATTTCTGTGCTGTTAAAGGATCCCTTTTCCAAATTAACGTGCCGACAGAATTGAAATGAAGGTTCCACAAAGCTCTATAATAAATACAGCTCTATGCTCCACTTAAAAAAAAATGACAGTGCTTTCCTCCAAAGATCCTACTGTATGGCTGCTTGGAAGTAAGGTCCTTCCTTCCTTCCTTCCTTTCCCTGTTATTAAAACTACTTTGTGTTTTCTCCTAGCTAGCTCGCTGTTTTCTTTAAGATGAATTATCTGGTCTTCTGATATGGGGGACTTGTATACCATTTATTATGCTTTACAGCAAGCCAAAACCCAACATTTATAATTAAAAATTCCCTTATTTATAATCATAATACTGCAATGATCAAACAATGCTCATAAAAGCCATTGATTGGACTTGTTATGTTTTTAAAAATTATTTAAGTTGATGCTCTACACAAGAGCTGAGCATTAACTATTTATTCATGAATGCAGTGAGAGAAATGCTGGACAGCTGAGGAAATATCTAATTAGGCTAGAAGGAGAGGCATAAGATAACATTTTAAAAGGACATTAACCCTGGAAATCCTCAGTGGCACTTAGATTCTCTACACCAAATAGCCGGCACTATAACTTCCTATAAATCAGGTCTGCTTCTCCAACTTGGAAAAACTACTTGAAAATACCAGAATGCAACAGACTGCCCACAGCATCATCAAGACAGTCTGTAAGAAAGGAATGGCCAGATTGTAGCAATCCCAGATTACATGTGGAACACAATCATAAATTCATTATGATTGATTATAAGTAACAGAAAAATAATTTCTGCAACAAATATTTTTTTTAAATGAGTATTTTCTTATGCACAGATTTTTTAAGTACTGAAAGCCATTAACATACATTAGTGGCTGTTACACCAGTCTTGTAAACTAAATTATTTTAGTTTTTTTCTGCTTCCAGTCTGTAATTGCGATGGATGCGCTGAAAGATCTATCCTTTTACTCAAGGTTTTTCCCATTGTCCCATTTTCCCATTTATCAACTCCTTTTAACGTTTTTTTTATTTCTTATGTCAACTCTTTTACTTCCTAATTAGTTATTTCAGAGCTGTTCTCTAATGAGCAGTTTCTGTCAGAGCTCTCTCAGCCCCACCTACCTCACAGGGTGTTTGTTGTTGAGAGGGGAAGGGAAAGGAGATTGTAGGCCACTCTGAGACTCTTTCGGGTGAGGTATAAATCCAATCCCTTTTTCTTCTTAACATTACACCATATATAGCCGGTTTTAAATGTTTTATTGAGATCTGAATGTGTACTGTGTCATCAGTTTTACATAGCATTAATTTATCTGCAAGGGACTCAACCTAATTTTTATTCAGTCTTAAATACACCCATATTTACTTCAACATATAGATATCTCAAATGCTTTCTGTTTTCCAGTGTGAGTAAACCCAGCTGATCAAGATTTATTCACTTACCAATATGATCCGTAGGCATTGCGACTCTTGTAGGTTCTAAGAGATTGTCAGCCAAGACAAAAGCCCCCTCTTCTAGTGTATCAAGTAACATTGTCGCAGCATGTGCTTGTTCCGAGGAATTCATATCTCTCCATGACTCCAGAGCTTCAGCCCTAAGCAGGTTGTCCACCGTGTCAACGATCGCCTGTATTCATTAGAAAAATATTAGGCCATATTGCCTTGGGCAACTGGAGAGAGTGCAGTGATCTGACGACAATGGTAATATTTAACTGTCAACATGATTTAAGGTGATTTAACGTCAAAATACACTACTGCTTTTGCCTTAGTACTATGAGTACCGATATAACATGCCCTAAAGCAGCTATAAAAAAAGTATGCTGCTGAAGAGTGCAATGAGTGAATATTGGTAGCTTAAATTTTAATGCTCCTGGTGCCAATCTAAAACTCTATTAGGCTTTGATGAGCAAACAGTTCTTTGGGAACAAGGGACTCCCTTATCCATCCCATGTTAAGGAATACTCTGTGGGGCCCTGATGCTGCCTGGTTATACACACATTAAGCTGCTTGAGGAGTAATAGAAAATCAAGGAAGAGGAAAAGGACTTAAGCAGAAACATATTCACTCTTTAAAATAATCAGATCAATCATGCTAATCAAATAATCAATCAAACTATAAATCTTCTATTACTGCAAACTATAGCTGCACCACTGAACACGCTACACATTGCTGAATCACCATGTTTGCTCTGCCCCATGTACCTAGTAATATGTCATTAAGTACATACATAACTTGGTTGATCAATTTCAAAAGCAAGGGGAATGAAAACAGGATGTGTTAGACAAACAGGGAAGGATGCTGGATGTTGGACAGTGTGCTCTGTGCATGAAAAGATAGCAGTAGTTGGCCTTGAACTGGATAGCCCAGACAAGCCTGATCTTGTCAGATCTTGAAAGCTAAGCAGAGTCGACTCTGGCAAGAACTTGGATGGGAGACCTCCTTGGAATACCAGAGGTGGGAGGCAGGGGCAGGCTTTATTCACCCACCTCTCTGAATATCCTCCAGGACCCCAGTAGGGGTCAGTCACCAGATGTCACCAAGACTTCCAGGTGCACACACATGCATATACACATTTTAAAAAAGGATAGCAGTAGTTGGTTGAGGCTATTGTCAGGAGCGAAATTAATGAGCCGAATCCATCTCAGTATCTTCTTTCTGTCTACACTGTGAACCACCACAATGGCAAGTGGAAAAAACTTTGGAGTGGCACAAAAGGATTCTCTTCCCTTCTTCTCTAATGGGAAACAGAAGAGTCAAACTGTTCACACTGATACTGCTGCAGCCATTAAATAGAATGGAACAGAAACTGGTCTGCAGAGGCCATGTTCATTAGTCACCAAGAAATACAGATTGGAGCCTCTGATCTGAGTTACAAATGGATCCTCCATTGCAAAGTGGGCACTTGCTTCATTTGCATAGCATCAGCCAGCTTTTGATTTGTAATTTTAAGAGGCTTTAGCAATATACAGAGAAGTCGATTGAGACCTACCGAAAATACTCTTCGTCAAAACTTAATCCTGTGCTACAGTTTGTGTTGCCTGTCTATGTATGTCAAGCTTATTACACACATTCATTAGTATGATTCACTCTCTCTACAATTTTTGAATGTTGTCTGAATCTGCATTTCTCCAGTGGCTAGAAAATGGTCAGCAAATAATGATATTCCCTCCTGATATGGATAGAGGGAAAATAATAATTAAGGTATGATCCGGCTAAAATGACATATTTAAATTCTATTAGTTCTAAGAGAAAAATTTAATCATGTGCATGTCTTTCTCGCTGAAACCAATTGGACTTAAAATGCTTAATTTTGTTTGGATCATGTCAAAGGATGCTTCCCATCCAGATAATGCTTATATCTTCAGGAGCATACCAATCATTACATTTTATATATTGACATTTATCTTCAAAGGTAAGCTGAAAATGCAACCCTGAACATTCAACCCAAAACAGAAATCTTATTGCACCTTAATCAGGTTACCAAAAAGAAAGGAAAAAAAGGAAAAAGGAAAAAATGAGGATAATTATTACAGTGTTATTTAAGATACAATTTCTCATTCAAGGTAAATGATGATGACTCAGATCCTGCTCAGCACGAGAACATACCCTGCAAGGGTATTCCAAGTTAGTTTTTAGAATTCTTCTCCTGATCTTCCAGCAGCTTACTGGAAAATCAGCATATTTGGAGTTCAAGCTCAACTTCACACACAAAAAAACTAAATTTGCTTAATTTGAGAGTGCATCAGAAGGAAAATAAAGCAGGCTGATTTAAGGTGTGTATGTGCGTTTTGGCTTTTGTCATGCACAAACATGGGATGTAATCCACCAGGCTCTCTTGCTACTTAAACCTTGCTGAAGCAAATGGAAGTCATAAAGTGGAAGTGATCAGTGGATTCCACTTGCTAGGGTTGCCCAGTCTTTGATATATTAACATTATAGCTGTGAAACTATTTGTGTTATTGCCAGCTTTTTTTTTCTTCCACAAGCATACTATGATGAGGAAACAAAGCCATTATCATCTCCAATTCAGCTAAGGCCTATTGTACACTTTAGAGAAAAAA
This sequence comes from Lepidodactylus listeri, assembly GCA_029233225.1. NCBI lineage: Eukaryota > Metazoa > Chordata > Lepidosauria > Squamata > Gekkonidae > Lepidodactylus > Lepidodactylus listeri. The sequence goes on along the minus strand of JARCFY010000002.1, from coordinate 113,956,281 downwards.
AAGTGGAAGGAAATAAAGTAGCAAGTATTGATTGCTGGCATAATTCTGGTAGTATTATACCTGTACAAAGCCAACCTTTTGTACAGTTGGTATGGAGGGACAATGCACCTTTATCAAAGACTGAAACACCTAGAATCATGCAGCAAGAGGATAAAGCGTAGCAGTGGGTTGCTGAACGAGGGGAAAAGCAAGGTGACAGCACAGGAGAGATACCTTAAGGTAAGCCCTGCATGTCTTCTCTCGCTTTTGAAGCTTGTTTGTAAGAGAGAGAAAAAATCAGTTAGACACAGTTAGTCTAAGAATAATGGTAATATTTAACTGTTAAAACACAAACGTGTTAACCTGAGAAAGAAATTCTGCATTTTTAAAATTTTGTTGAATGATACTGATGCAAGAAGTTTTAAGAAGGTGAAGTATGTTCCAGTGGATCTGATTTAATTTTTGGTGTATCAGACACTTCTAGGATCTTAATAGTGCAATCTTTAGCAATCTTTTAAATTAATGGGCTTGGAAGGTTGTAACTCCACTGTAAATCACCAGCATAAGGAAGCCAGTGCAAAATGATCAATACAAAAACAACAACAAAACCCTTCTTCCTGCCCTCTCCCTCTAGCTAAAAATATTAGTCTTCTGCAACTGAAAATTATCGAATTATGTAACTGGGCTGAATGTTATTTATATTCCAAATACTGGGGGCTTGATCATGTTCAGTTCTTTTCTGGCACTGAGAAACATAGCCTCAAAGCCCACATAGTCTAGGGAACACGGTCTTGTCGGTTTGCTACTTTTCCTTCGTATCTTTAAATGTGCCCAATAAGCTAACATCTGTTAACAGTGGTTGTGGGAGGAAACAAACAGAACCATGTTAATCATGTTTTAAAGCTCACCAGAAAAGGCTATACAGTCCTTTACCAACCTTATTATAACTCCGTCCAGCAGAGTCCTTTTCATTAGGTTTCAGAGCTTGCAGCTGAGCATCGAGAATGTCCACCAACTGTTCCATCAGTCGGACTGATGAACTCACATCACCAGCAAAGATTGGTCCTTTGGTGTGTTTAGCTAGTTCATTGGCAAGGCTAGCAGCATTTTCTCCACTTCTGATCTGAAATGACAATTCAAATTCTCCTTACAGGATTCCTTGGGTATAACTGGTGGCCATTCACCACCTGGGTTTTTACAGCTGATTTATATTGCTTTTTTTCTTATTTGCTGCACTTTTAAAAATTATTATTTTTGTTCATTACCAGGATATTAAATCTCAGTGTTGTTTTAAGGGTTTTTGTGATCGATTGTTAGCTCTCTTCAGTGTCCTAAGTAAAAGAAAAGAGGTGGAAGAATACATTTTCTGATAAATAGTTCATTCATTAATTGAACAGTTTATCTGAAAGCAAAGTCCAGATTGTTTATCTTGGAATTCTAAGTTAGTAAATCTTTTTTTAAAAAAAATCTCCATCTTTTCCCTCTCCATCCCTCAACAGGATACAACAGCAACAACTGATTACTACTGGGGGATTAAGTCTTCTATTATAGTTACTTTTACTGCTGCTGTGACACACTGAGAAATTAGTTTCAATGTTCATTCTCACGATACTGGTGGTACATTTTTATGACCTACTAATATGATGACTGATTCATTCCATGACAGCCATGGGAACATCCAGTGAGTGCTGGCTCTTATGCTGTGACCAGCTACTTGTGTGATTCCCATAACTGGTTGCCAATACACAAGATTTTCAAGCACTTTTTTCCCAACTACATCACTCAAACCTGTTCTTTTCAAAATGTGAAAATTCAAAGGGAATTATTTCCATTTTATATTCCCTTGTTGTGCAAACTAGAACTAGATATCTGAAAAGGCACAGCAGCCCATAACATGGGAGTAACAACCCCCATATCTATATGCACCCTCTTGTGGAGATTGTCAGGAGGTTTGGAATTGGATATCACCAATATCTGGATAACACCCAGCTCTGCCTCCTGCTCCTGGAATCTTGGCTCTGGCCTTGTGCCCGGACACCATAGTGGATTGGTTAGGCTGACGTTCTTCAAAAATTGAGATCATGTGGTTGGGTTGATCCAGGGCTCAGGGTAGTCAGCCTTACCAGCACTTGATGGAATCCCGCTTTCGGTAGTGGACTCCATTAGGAGCTAAAGGGTGTGGCTTGATTCTTCCCTTACCCTGAAGAAACATGTGTCCAGGATGAAGACAGCATTTTATCACCTATGCTGAGCCTGCCAGCCAGCCCCAATCAGTCTCGCTCTGACGTTGCCACTGTGATCCATGGGATGGTCACCTCCAGATTAGACTACTATAACATGTAGCTCTATGTAGAGCTGTCTTTGAAGATGCTTCAGAAGCTTCAGGCAGTCCAGAATGTGGCTGTTAGATTGCTGACTAGGTCTCCCTGGTCTGCACATATAAGATCAATACTTCAGCACCTACACCGGCTTCTGGTCAGCTTTCAGTGCCAATTCAAAGTCCTGGTTTTGCCCTGACCTGGATAGCCCAGGCAATCTCAATCTCATCAGATCTCAGAAGCTAAACAGGGTCGACTCTGGCAAGTACTTGGATGGGAGACCTTGAAATATCAGCAATTGGAAGGACAGGGGCAGGCTTTATTCAGCCACCTCTCTGAATATACTCCAGGCCCCCAGTAGCGGTCAGTCACCAGAGGTCGCCATGACTTCCAGGGGCACACACACTCACATGTGCACACACACAAATCAGAAAAAAATACCAAAGTGCTGATTTTGACCTATAAAGCCCTAAATGGTCTGGTACTATCCTACCTGTGGTACCTCCTCTCCCACTATAATTCCCCTTGCCTCCATAGATCATCATCATAGGGCCTGGCCTGCTAGTCAACCACCAGGACAAGGCATTTTCCATTGTTGTACCCTCTTTTTGGAACCAGCTCCCCAAGGAAGTTCATGCTTTGTGGGATCTTCCAGCATTCCACAGGGCATGTAAATCTGCTTTGTTTCATGCAGACTTTGGTTAGTGTCATGAATCAGGGAATGGGCCAGTTGTTTTAATTCTTTGTTTTGTGCAGCCTTTGGTTAGTGTTATGAACCGGGGAGTTGACCAGCTGTTCTAATTCTTTAGAATGGTTTGTTGTTAAGTTGATGTTTCAACTGGTGTTATTGTTCCATACTTATCACATTTACTTGTATTTGTATTATATCAGTATTTATTGTATTTTTTTAATGCTGTAAGCTGCCCGATCCCCTGTGGGGAGAGGGTACAGGGAATAAATTAAATAAACTATGGAATTTGACATTAAAATGGTCATGCCCATGCAATTAGAATAATTCCCTGGGATATTAGTAGAGTTTTTCAAGTAACTCAGACTTTATCAGATATTACTCTGCTATGTTCTGTTAACCAAAATATGAGTACTGACTAAACATGGCCAGCCTACTAAAGTAAAGACAAGACAACATTTGCCTTACTTGTGATCAATCTGCCTGAGGTCCAACCAGGCTTGTTCATCTCATTTTTGTTTTTTGGCAAAATCTAGGCTTGCTGGCATCTGAATATTAATGATGGATGGGTACCCAGACTATAAGTATATATGCTGCAGTGTGCTGAACTCCCTTGGGCTGTATTATGTTAGAAGATTCTTTCAACCCACCTTCTGGGCCAGCTGATTTACCCAGTGTGAAGTACAGTTGCTGAGATCAGGGCCCTTAGGATTCCACGTTCCAGTAGAGACCATGCAGAGGTATGAAGCTGTTCCTATAAAAAATGTGGAAAACAAAATAAGTGAACATGTTTCTCCTGTAACCTCCAGCAGACATCCAGGAAATCTGAGACTATGACTTATGGCATCAATATGTTAAATAGATACACTAATAAAGGCAATTGACAATGAGGTGACAAAATACAAGAAAATGGTGCCAATTAAAGGCACTGCTAACAAAGTCAGAACAAAAATCTCAGCCTGTCTGTCAAATAAACAAAGACAAAAAGATCTTGTTTTTCCTCAAACTTGTCCAAAGGAGATCCCATAAAGACAAAGACAGATATATGAAATTTTGCCTCAAGCTTTCACTACAATCTAGAATCCTGAGAAGGTGCTTTAATGTCATTCTGTACCAAGGCTTCAATGCCCTCTACAGCTTAAAACTGGAAGCTGCCATCTTCTCCCAAGTAACCCAAATCATTTGACAAATATCTTGAGACTCACCAGTAGGACAAGAGGTTTCAAAACTGGTTCTGAATTATTTACCAGAGCCGAAGGCATAGTTTGAAGGACTTACCACGAGTTCCTTTGGGACAGGGACGTTCCACCATGATTCCCCTTTGTGTCTGAGGCCAACTAATCCCCCGGGCCACATCAGGTTCACAGAACCTTTCTGGCAAAGGGAAAAAGCTTGTCACAGGAGGGATTTTGGTTGTAGAAACTGCTGGAGGTGGTTTGGGGCCTTTGCTTGTCCCTGTAGCTAAAGTTGTACTGATTGAGACTTTCTGGGGAGTAGTGCTTGTGGTTGATACAGTTGTTTTGTACAGCTCTGTGGAAGGAGTTACTGTCTCCGCTGTAGTAGGCACTGTGGAAGGGGAGAAAGCAAGTTAAAAGGGAAATACAAAATAGGAACATGGCAATTCTGGGGGGGAAAAAAACCTTAAAAGATGGATGAAAGCTGCATGTTTTCTTAGAAATGCACAGGTTTGAAATGATTTTAAGAAGGCAGGGGAAAGTAATGTTGATAGTAGCAATAATACATAATGCTTACATTTATCTGTCAAAGGAGTAATTTCTTATACTTCTTCTTTGTGGGATACATAAAGTTTAAAATAAACATATCAAAGCAATTTTTAAAAAAATATAGCCATCTTTCATGGCCTCTGCACATTTTTGTAAAAGCTTCATTACAATATGATTCTGAACAACTGTTTTTGCTGTCTCCACTATTCTGAGTGCTCCTGAGCATATATACTTGGAAGTTACTCCCAGGTATACGTGCACAAGACTGTGCAACCTCACTGTATAGTACATTCTTTTTACAAAGACAACTTCACAAATATACAGACAGCTGCATTTTTCAAAAATGGAAGACATTAGCACTGTATTGTCTGCACATGGGAAACAAGGATACCACTTACCAAAAAAAAAAGTGGCAGAATCATTTACAGCAAGATGCTATAGACACCAAATTACATAGTTAAAAAGCAACCCCCCCCCCCCCCCGAGACTATAAATAACCAGGCAGTTAAAACCAAAGAAAAACCTAACCACACCACCCAGTCTGCAACTTGCAGAAAGATAATTAATGTAACATCTTCCCACCCGCAGTCACTCTTGCTTGAGAGGTTTCCAGCATGCCTGATAAGATCCAAAGGGGGGGGGGGAATGTAGCATGCATGTACTGCTTTAGTATTTGAACATGTCAGCCTTTAAAAACATCCCCACCCCCAGTACCTACTTTGATAAAGCAGGTATGAAGAAACAACTAATTCAAGCCAGTAGCAAAGACACAACTTAATCGTCTATGTCAAGATAAGTGCTTTTGAACAAGTAAATTCTGGTTTGAATTCTGGAAAATATTACTGATCTGACACTGATGGTCCACCTGTTAACTGAAGTGGTAAAGGAAACTTTTCAAGTACAGAGGTTATTTCTTTTTGATAGACATTTAAGATATTTGGCATCAGGGCTCATTTCGTAGCAGGAGCTCCTCTGCATATTAGGCCACACACTCCTGATGTAGCCAATCCTCCAAGAGTTTACAGTAGCCCCTGTAAGAAGAGCTCTGTAAGCTCTTGGAGGATTGGCTACATTAGGGGTGTGTGGCCTAATATGCAAAGGAGCTCCTGCTATGAAATGAGCCCTGCTTGGCATCAATATATATCATAGCCACTCCTGCCAAGACTCTTGAAAGCCAGCAAAGTGCTTTTGCACTCTTATGAATGGTAAATTCATAAGTGATAAATGGACTGTTGTTAACTGTGTGAGAGAAACTAGGAGAAATAACCAAGGAGAAAAACCAGCTACAAATGACTCCAGCAAATGCTTGAGACAGCGGTTCCCGAGGTTGCCATCTCCAGGAGGCTTCTCTTAACACACAAAGACACTTACACAGGAAATGGCCATCTTGTCATTTTGGCTAAAGATATGTGCTCACAGACTCCATTACAATACATGTTCTCTACATATCGCAGGCTGCAACCCCCCCCCCCCAGCATTCCTTGACCAGTGAAACAATGGACTTGACCAGCTAAAAACCGGTTTGGCTGCCCTGATAGGTTAATCCCATCTACAAGACAATGCTCCAAGCCAATGATGTCAGCTTCCGGCCCCAGGTATTCCTCTGACCATGCTAGGTAGAGTAAGTCCAACCCCCCCTTCTCCTACTGGACTAGAGCTAGTGGGTGGACCAGCAAGGGGTGGTCTCAGGGCAGGCATCTGGCCAAGCCTGCCCCCAGAGACCACCCCCCTATAAAACTCCCAGCAGCCAGCTAGCTCTCTTGCTTTGATGAACTCCTGCCCTCCCTTACCTTCAAGACTCTTGGTCTGTGCAGCCAAGGGCCTACACGTGCTGCTGCTGGTTCAGCACATGTGCTCCCCCCCCTTTCTCCTAGCCTATCATTTATTTTTCCAGAAGGACCACACCAGCTCCTGGAGAGGTAAATATTGCCTTCTACAGGAAACCAACAATCTCCTGCTCATGCAAATGTCTCTCAATCTCTCTAATTTCCTAGAATCTGTACGTGTGTGTGTGATTCTGTATTGTTTGAATGAGACATAATTTCTTAGTAAAGAAACACTGTTTTATCATTTAATTCAGTCTCTGTGTCTACTCTTTAGTTTGTCTGGAAAGAGTGCAGCCTCTGTATACACAGGTGATGATCCATTTTTGCCTATTGCCAGTTTATTTAAAGTTCATAATTCCCCAATTTTAATAACTAATTAAAGCAATTGGGCTAACACTCTCTCTGCCCAACACTGTAAAGGGATTTTTCAGATCTGTACCCATGCCAAAAGTAAAGCTAATGGAACTAGGCTCAATATTTTCATTCATTCAGATCACACTCTTAAATGAAAATTTACAAGATGGTTTATATGGCATGTCTAATGGTTCAATAAAGAATATTTCCCCTTCCAATATATGAGTAAATTCTAGCTCTACTATGATTGAATTTTCTATCAGGTATTTTTCTCTTCCAGTAGTGGGTAATATAAGGGTAATATTTTGTTTGCCCAAATTTTTGGGAGCCTCACACTTATAAACAGTAGCATGCCAGATGAATACTGATCACAAAATCTGGACATCCCCCTCAAAGGAATAAGCCCGGATCCCCTGATTATAAGTCAGCATCAGTGTTCCCTCTAAGCTGAGTTAGTGGGAGCTAGCTCACAGTTTTTTAGCCTCTGGCTCAGACTTTTTCCTCTTATCTCAGGAAGGATGGCTCTGGAGCAAATTAATTTATGCAGAAGCCAAATAGCTCGCTCACAACTTTAATGCCAGTAGCTCACCAAGTAGAATCTTTGCTCACAAGACTCCACAGCTTAGAGGGCGCATTGGTCAGCATCTATAACATAACAATGTTGTGCAACCAATATTAAAGTGGGTAGTCAACCATACAGAAAGGAATGTTTTTCCTTAAAATACACCCCCAAAACACTATAAAACTTAAATAATTTTTCAAAGAATAATCATGTCTATTTCTGTCTACTTATCTCGACTTAAGGGGCAACTACTCCGGATACTTCAGGCTGAGGGTGGTAGCACAAAGATGAGACACAAGCTGCAGGATATTTTTAATGAAGCTGATCAAACAACAGAGATAACATCACTATTTCTCTCCAAGATATAGGATAAGATTACACTAGATACACCTAGAATACACCTAGGATAAGATTACAACTAGAATAACGTCCAAGCATATATGCCAATGAGGATTAGAATCATCATTCTACATACAAACTTTAAAGTGAATGATTGGGGGGGGGGGGGGGGAGAAACAGTACTCCAAATGTCAATAATGAAGTAATTAACAGTGCAAATCTAAATAGAGTGACACTCTTCTTTGTCCACAAAACCACTGCAAACTGTGTTTTAGTGGTTTTGCATACATGTCCCAATTAAATACAGCTCTGACATGGCTGTGGTAGAACTCCCCACCCCCCATTTTTTCCCTGAAGAAATGTAGAACTTTTTTTTTAAAGGTGCTACATTAACTCTCAGTTTTTATTGATTCAGATGGAATTGATTTACAGTTTCTGCGGAAGAAATGAATGCAATAAAAACAAGGAAGCCTCTTTGTACAGCTGGAAAAGTGGAGAGGCCTCTGGATTCACAGAAGTCTGGGCTTTTAGAAGGTGGATAGATGACACCTCCATTAAACTCCCTTCAAAGTTGTCTGTATGTGAACCCTGCAGAATACAGCACATAGTCTATGCAATATGGCCTCTTTCCCCCCCTTTTCTTCCTCTTTTTAATATTCAGATAGTTAACATAATTGATGTTGTTATACGTGTATAGTAAAATATAATGGTATACCATGGAGCACTATAATATCAACACTAATGGAACTAATTACAGTTCCCCAGTTTTTAAGTCCTGGGCCGCCATGAGATTTATCAAGTCCCTAGAGAAAAAGAATACAGAGAAATGACTGTCTGTTTTCTTCATGTACAGCTTTGTTCTATGCACACCCACAATGAAGCTGAAAGAAGCTGAAAAAGTAACTAAGAGCTGCTGTAACACGCTTCTTGGAACTAAAACAATCCTGAAGCTGAGCCCTGGTGTAGGACAACTGCTTTAGTTGGGGGTTAACTAGAAAGTTTTCTGATGCACTGTGGCTCTAAAACAACAGTTACAAAAGAGATATGCTGATCCTTAGGAGGAATTACCAGTGTTCATACACTCCCACTTAGCTACCACCAGTGAGAGATGGCTTTGAGGTTCTGGATGGGATGTGGATACAGAGCAGGAGAACTAGGATTTAGATCTCTATGTTGAAGCAATGTATGGCCCTTGGTTTCCAGTCTGATCCTGGAAAATCCACTAACCTCTGCCTGATCTGCTTGCTGGCCAAGGTCAGCATTGCAACTAGCAGCACCAAGGTCAGCATTGCAACCAGCAGCACCAGTGGGTGTGGCCAGTTATGACTCGAGATGCATCCTGTAAAGTTGGTAATTCAAGGGAACCACTGTGTATTGATGCTACACATTTGGGGAATAATCTCTGGTTTTGCTGACTTTAGTTAAGAGCTTAAATTAAATTAAAAACACTTTTCAAGACATTTAAGAGAAGGAAAAGCAAACAGCTAACTATAAGAAGGCAACTTCAAAAGTGGCAGGGTGGTAGATCAATCCTGATATTAGTAGCACATCTTCTGCACAATCCTGCCTGTTCAGTGGAAAATGCGCCTCTGGCAATAGTTAAAAATTCAAAGCAATATTGGCCAGCAGAGAAACATAACTCACAACTTATTTCTCCATCTCCACAGGTGTGCCTGCCACTTCTACAAACAAAGAAAAGACAGGTCCCTGCCTGGAGGAATTTACAAACTGTGACAAGCATTCACTCCTTTCTGTGTCAGGCGTTCTAGAAACAACTGGATCTGACACTTTTCAGGTTTAAACTTTTTTCTTTGACATTTATTTCCTAAAGGCTTATGCTTTTAAAAAAGGATTTAAAGCTCTTCTGTCCTTAGGCTAGAACTCATCAAAAACATATATTCTTGAATGTAAATTGAATTTAACCACAAATGCAAACAAGGAGAGAGGCAACAGACAGTCTTTCAAAGGACTTGAAAAAGAATGTCATCCCCCCCCCCCTTTAATGGTGTTTCCAGGGGTTTTTTTTGGGAGGGGGGGTTTCCTAGAGTCACACAAAGTAAAGCTCTACATATTTAAAAAAAAATCCTAAAAATGGTCAAAGTTCTAATTTGTCTGCATCTCTATAGGTCGCCCCCCAGGGAAAACATTTTTTTTAATGTGGGGCTGTTTCTGAGGACAATAAATGCCAGCAACCTGTCAAAAAAAATTGACTCAAAAATGCCAACAAGTGTTTATGTGGTTCCAAGTAGATTTCACATACACACAGATATTATTAATCAAGGAAACAACCAAATCTATGAATTTTACTGTGATTTTTATCACTGTTTCCTGACTCTAGCTACAGATTGCCAGCCACACACTGTTTGAAGAGTGTGATGTTTATTCCATATCTCAGATCCGAAACACTTTGAGCGCTATGCTTTATTTCCAGTCTCAAATACAGACTGATCGAGTGCTATTTATTCCTGCTGAACTTCTTGCCTAGCCTCACTGCTGTAAAAACCTTTCCTGACTTGCCTTGTCTACAAGTACTTGCCTGACATCTTGTGAAACCTCTGTAATTTTCCTTTGATTACAATGCAGCCAGGCTTTCAATACTTTCGCAATGTTTGCCAAAAAACATCATGGCAAGAGTGTCAAAAAACCAGTACTAATTTAGATCTCAGGGTGCAATGGGAAGGATTTCGGAAGATTTCCCATTATTACTAATATCCTAGAGACCCAATAATGCCCTGTGCTTAATTAAGTCATTCTTTCTAATAGAAATCTGTATCAACAATAGGATGAGTAATACCTACCTATATCTTCTTACGTGGTATAGTTTCTAAATCATTTAAGCTATTCTCATGTCTAGCTGCTTGACATCACTAAAGGAACCATGGTCTCCTTACTGAAGTCTAGTGATGAGGTTAGAATCACAAGAGCATACAGTTGTATCCAGCACTGTTTGTAGCTGTTCTTTTGCCAAGACAGGATGGATTCACACATTGTTGGATATTACACTACTGTAATAATTCACCTCTGAGATTTTTCTGTCTGCCACAGATTTAATGCCACCCATGGGTCTCGTAAAATGAATACTAAAGCACATCTGTTTTGCCTGAAAAACTATCCCCAAATGTTTACTAATAGGGCATTTTTATGACAAAAAAAATCAAACTAAGAACTTCGTTGAGAATTAAAGATGGGACCCATTGAAAAGTCAGATTCAGTAGGAATTTTAGTCACCAAATTAAACCTGAGTTGAGACGTCTTTTGTCCCTTTCCTAAAGGTGGCACCACAGGCATCCAAACAGACTGAAGAGCAGACATGGAGAAAGTCTTAAAGTAGAAAATGCTGGAAGATGGAACTCATTCTAACATGTCTGTGAATTCAATAGGATATGTGATGAGGTAAGGATTATAGACTGATCAACACCCACTCTTTAGCTCATTACTTTTCCTTCTGGGATAACAGCAAATTAATTTTATAACTCTTCTTAAGTTGTCAATTGGCATAGCTGCTTTCAGCCTACATCACAGAGTGGAAAAAGTAAGATCCCTGTTTTGGGCTGTTAAGTGCATTTCTGCATTCAGAAATTAATAGTGCTGGCACTGGTTACTTGCATATGCATCATTCCTGTTTAAGGAAGATCAGCAAGGGATCTCTCATGATTAAGCAAGACACAAATAAAGCAGCCCACACTGATATCCCGAGGAACATTATATTTCAGGGGTGGCAAAACTGTGGCTTGGGAGCCACATGTGGCTCTTTCACACATATTGTGTGCCTCCTGGCAGGGCAGCTGGGCAAACGAAAGGGAGGCATGCCTCCCCGATCAGTCTTTCCTTCCCCAGCCAGTTCCCCTTCCTGGGTAGGCTTGAGTCAGAGGGAGAAGAGAAAGAAAGCAACTTTAAATGCATTCTCAAAGCTCCCCCCCCCCCGGCCTATAAATATCATTATCAATATCTATTTTACCCCTTTTGTTTTTATTTTTGGCAGTCTCATTTAATGTTAATAAACAGCAAATTTGCATATTGTCCGATAAAAACATGTGTAATATTTTTTCATGTCTTATGGCTCTCAAACATCTGACATTTATTCTATGTGTCTCTTATATTAAGGAAGTTTGGCCACTTTTGTTATATCTGATCACCTAATCTGCTCTCTTTCAACTTTTCTATCACCTGTTTGGCTGCACTTTCTGGCTGTGTATATCCAGGGAGAGCCAGAAGAAAATTCTTCTTGAAACAGATAATTATGAAACCTACTTTAAATCCTTGTATCTCATGTAAATATCAGTGATAATATAGTTAGCAAAAGGTCAGGGACATGCCAACAAAATAAAACAAAGTCTAGGATCTGATGCTGGGAAAAGGAACTCTGTCAGAGGTAGTAATTGAAGTCTACTGTTCTTGGATATTTAAATATTGGCACATAAGTCAGCAGCTATCCATAAATTCAGAAGCAAGATACTTTCTCATTAAAGAACAAGACAGGATAAACGAATTGGAGCAGAAAACCAAGTGAACAGTTCAAGAATATGCTGGTTGAAAAGAAAAAGAAAAAAACAAAATACACAGACAAATTATGGGTATTGAACACACCAGCGAACTCCTTGACTTGGCCTGATTCCCATGGAGGCTTTGAACTTGTGTCCCTAGGACATTATTCCATCACATAAAAAACATTTGTGTGTATGCGAGTAAAGCAGTTTAGGTCTGCAATTCAAAGTGGGGGGAACCCTCTGATATGTTTAAACACCAAAAGGAGCTTTTTGGATCCTGACCATAATTTACTCTTTCGCTAAACAAATTTTAGAGAGGCTGAGAGGACTGTTAATGGAACAAAACCAAGTCACAATCTAGATCTTCTCATGTATCTAATACAGTGGTACAGGAATTGCTGAAAAAGAAACCAATTCCCCACGCCACACCAGATGTGGGCTCCCACTTATTATTGCCACAGGGTGTTTGTTCAGTTGTGGCCACGTTGCCTCCTTGTTTTCATGCTGAAGCATTATAGTTAAATGCAAAATATAGTAAATTCACTCAAAGAGAAAGACACGCTTAGCTGACACAAGATCAAAGGTAATAAGGTGCTCAAAACAATGGAACAAAAGTACAAGGTTAAACTGCCAAGGAACCATGAAACTGTGCCATGATTGAAGAAATGCTTCTGACCATGAGAGGATGTCTTGGCAATAATTTTGCATATTCCATGAAGCAGGGAATGGGGAAGACTGCACATTGGGAGGAATTGAATCAGACAAGCTCATAAACATAGCACAGTATAGCTCCAGCACTGCAGCCTGCTGGACTCCAAGCTGGGTTAAACTGGCAACACTATAGCCACTGCAATTTGCAGAACTCACAAGCAATATCCCGTTTCAAGAAGCAGCACATGGTTGAGGTCAAAAAAGATATCTGGCCTTGAGAATGAAATTAAAGTTTTAAATTCAGGAGAGCAGGTCAGATGAATGTGACAAAGGCAGCTTTTTAGTCAAAAGGGTAAAGACTATAGTGTTTGAGCCATTTTTGTAAGTAGGACGCTTTGGTCCAGGCAGACGCTGACAGGCGGAGAGATGAAAGATAGAGGGCTCATTGAGTAAGTCAATATATCATTATTGCTCCCATCACAAGTGAAGTGGCAAAGTCTGCTGAGTTTTCCATAATGGCTTTAAATTAAGCATTCCAACAATACAGGCTATGACTTCTGCAATAGAGGCACTGACCCCATGACATCATTAAGCACTTGATATCAGGGCACATCAGCAGAAGGCAACTTCCTTCCCCTCAACAGCTGGAAAAGTCCCAAAATGCTACCATGATAGACCATTTTACAAATTTACGATCACTCTAAGAAGTCTTTGCAAACTCTAATCAGTTTAAACAAATGATCCCCAAAAGGTTTCACGTTGATTTCTTTCCCTTTACTAATAAGTGTTATTTCAATTTTTGCAAAATATACAGAAGACTGAGGGCAATGAATGCAATGCACTCTAGAGGTACATCCTCGTGATCAGTATGTTTTAATGATTTAATCTAAAATGAATTAGATCCATCTCACTATGTTCTCAAGATCACTTGGCTTAAGCAGGTTAATTAACTAGAAACATGTTTAAGCATGCTTTTGTAAAAGGAATACTTGAATATAAACTGTAGCTTTTTCTATCCAAATATGCACATCTGCATTTTCTAACTGCTCCAGCATGTTTACTATTAAAATGTGTTACTATTCTTCTGTACAGAGATCAAGGGAAAAGCACAGTAAGACTGGATATTTGCAGATATATACTCCTATTGTAAACACTATCTAAAAAATATGGATGAATTGATCTGCTGTGTTTTACTGGACATGGGCATTAATTAAACACACCAAAAGGATTTTGGAAGAGTGGAAAATAATTAACCATTTCCATATTGTGCTTGTTGGAGAAGCGTGACTCAAATGCACTATATAATAAATGGTAGAATAACTCTGTTCCCAAAGAAATTAGATTAGAAATGCTTAAGATCATTGTCCATCTTTTTTAGTTGATGGCACATTCTTTATAATTTCTCTAGCATTAAAAAGAAGTTCTCTTGGGACTGAACACATGGCTAGAAAGGAAGAAATACTGTGTGTGTGAGATGCTTGAAAGCTATTTAAAACCTCACGAAGTGAAGCCCAGATAGAATGCATTTCCCAGCTTAGGAAAGGTACTGCCAAGTCTAAAAAGGTTCCTGTGTGGTTAGAGATCCAAATTAAGGAAGCCATAAAAGGCTAACAAGTTTCTTTTAAAAAGTGGAAGTCTGCCCCAATGAAGTGAACAGAAAGGAGTGCTGGGTCTGGCAAAATAAATATTATGTCAGTAATTTACACAAGCAAAAGGAGAATTTGAGGAGCAGATTACTTAAAACATCAAGAAAAACAATACACATTTATTTAAATATATCCAGAGCAGTAAAACTGCCAGAAGGGCAGCTGGGCCTTTGGCTTACAGAGGAATAAAATAATTGCTAAAGGAAGATGGAGAGATAGCAGAGAAACTAAATAAATTATTTGCATCTGTGTCTGCTGTGGAAAATGTGCGGCATGTATAGGAAAGAAGATGATTATAGGGTGACACGAGGGAGGTTTATATAATCATGCATGGAGTAAAGAGAATGGACAGAGATGACTCCCCCCCCCCCCCAACATGTTAGAACTCAGGGTGATCCAATGAAGTTGATGGGCAGCAGATTCAGGATGGAAAAAAGAAATACTCCTTTACTCAATGAGTGATTAAAATGTGGAATTCACTGCCAGAAGTTGTAGTGATGGCTACAGAAGTAGACAGTTTTAAAAGGGAATAGACAGATTTATGGTGGATAGGCATATCAGGGGCTACTAGCCATGGTGACTGAAGGGAACCTCTACATTTAGAGCCAGTAAAACCTCTGAATACTATGCCAGAAGGCAAAATCAGGGGAAGGTCTTAGCCTTTATGTTCTGTTGTTGGCCCTCTGGAGTAACTGGCTAGTCACTGTGAATCAGGATGCTAGACTAGATTCTAGTCCAGTATTTTTATACCAAAATAGTATTTCTGTATTCTAATCGCGTGAACTTGTCTTCAGGTCCTCAAAATGAGAGTGCTACAAGTGTAATATAAATATTATTCTGAAGATAAATGTGTGGTGTAGTGGTTAAAAGTGGCAGAATTTAATCTGGAGAACCAAGTTTAATTCCCCACTCCTCCACATGAAGCCTGCTGGGTGACCTTGGGCCTCAGAACTCCTGCAGCCCCACCTGCCTCACAAGATGCCTGTAATGGGGAGAGGAAAAGAATGTACTTGGAAGCCACTTTGAGACACATTAAGGTAGAGAAAAGCAGGGTACCATACCTACTCTTCTTCTTCTATTTTTAAAAATCTACTAAAAATATTTATTGAATTCCACAACATTCCTGAGTGAATTTCAGCGGCTTTCACAACAGCTGAGTAAGTTTTAGCACTCCCCCCCCTTTTTTTTTAAAAAAAAAAGGTTTTTCTTAAATATTCTTGCCAACATATATTTTTTACAATGTACATCCTCTGAATTTACTATCTGCATATTAACCTTGGGTCATGCTTGCTAGAGCTGATTCTATAGTGATACAAGTTCCCAAAAGTCTATTCATTGGCAGTTTATGGAACAATATGGTCTTTTGGATAGCTATAATTAATCTGAGTATAGTTGCTACACCAGTGGGAAAATTTGGTGCATAATAACATGCTGCAAATATATTCGCTGATCCTACTTTAAGTTTATACCAAAGGCTGGATATTTATTTATTTATTTACACACAAAAAGTATATATAACCAAGTTGATACAATGGGTATACAGACCGATTGGGCAATCCCCCTAAATGCTAACATCTAGACTTTCAATTCACTCAGTTACAGCTGGGGAGAGTAGAGAGAGCTCTGTCACATAAAGGCTGGAAATGAGACTGGAGGATGCCTAATTTCACTTTCTGGCACCCACAAAATGAAAAGGTATGCAAATTTTTATGCCTTCTTTCCAGTAAACCTACATAAGATATTCCATTTGAAGTTTCAAAGTCAGCAAAAAGCACCAATACTATCATGCATCTCATTCCAAGTGGATGCATTTCTTCTGGTCACAGTAATCACAAACTAAACCTGACCACCAGTTATAATGCTACAGAACAGATAAAACAGGCACAGTTTTAAAACCTAGATCTCTGTTAGGAACTAGAAAACAGATTTTATAGTCCATCAGGAGTATAGCTTTGTAGCAGTGCGGCTAGGGTGCTGGACTAGAATCAGGGAGAACTGGATTCGAGTTCCCACTCTGCTATGGAAACTCACTGGTTGACTTTCAGCCTATTGCTTTTACTTAGACTAACCTATGTCACAGGGTTCTTGTTTTGAGATATGGTAGTGAAGGGGAGAATGATGTTGTAAGCCACTTTGGGTTTCCACTGAGGAGGAAAGTGGGGCAAACATAAATATGTTAGCTTCTAAAATGCTGGTGTTTAATTACCCTCCAAGCACAGTAAAGTTATTCAGAGAAACAGAAACAGAAGAGTCCTTACCTTGAGCAGGGTCTGGAGGGCCAAACTCTAGAGAGTATCGCAGAATGAAGTTGTTGTTCCATACATACAGCTGATTATCTCTCGGATTGTAATCCACGGCAGCAATGTAATGATACATGTTGGGGAAAGGAATATCTATGTATTCTCCTCTGCTTAACCTTGTATTGTAAATGTAATCAATTGAGTTCTTGCCAGTTTCGCTTTCATTGTCTTGGTATACTGAACGGACCACATAGAGAACCCCACATATCATAAAAGCATTGGATGCTGCCCGTTTGTCGTACGTTGTTTCCCACGTTGCTTCAAAACGCAGAGTATATGGATTCAGCTGGCTAATCACAATCATCCCATTGTTTTGTTCTGTGGCATAAATTACCCACAAGCCGTTTTCATCAACGGCCAAATCAATATCAGTCTTTCCCCCCCATCTATATGGAGAAGTGTCATGGTAGTTAGCATAATTTATAATAGCCTCTCCACTCTTAATTCTGGTCCTTAAGTCAAACTTTACGATGTTCCTGGTTCTCTCCTTGTTAAAAAAGACAGCACCATCATATACCACAAATCCAGTACCATCCACTCGATTTGGTAGCTTATATGTCGTCTGCTGGCGTCCATTTTGGAAGTCCTCTAAAGAAGCATATTCTATCAGAGTATCAGTGCGGTATGGAGTCCATGGCATGAAGTATATTTTATCTGCAGCCTGAAGAGGGTCTTTGCACCAGGCACCTGCCTTTTGCTCTGCTTCATATAAAGTTGGAGAATCCACAACGGCTTTCAACGTCCCAGGGCAAACAAAAACTAGCAGTCCAAGAGAGAAGGAAGACAAGATTTCTGTAAAATTAAAACGTTCATGCTACCAAGTAAAGGCTAGGTAAACATCATAAGTAACTCTACAGGAGAAAACATACTTTTAACTGGCAACAGTGGTTGATATATCATACATAATTAATGCATGTGCTACCCTTTGTGTCTTGATGTTATCACAGTAACCAGTATGTGGTAAGTTTTCCCTTTCATCACCCAATGTTCTATGGCATACCAATGGAACTAGAAATGCAGAACTACACTTGCTTTTATAAAGCCATAAACTTTTACAAAATTGGAAGGTTAGGAATAAGAGTGCCTCAACTTATGATGAAAACTAAAATGATACAAAAAATTTAAAAATGAGATTAATAGAGATCGTAATTAGGAGCAACAAAAATAAAGGACAACCAAAGCAATGGATGGAACAGACCAGAAAGGAACCCTTGTAACCATGGCATGCTATGGAGAGGGTTCTGGAAGCCAAGCAAGATGAGGTTTAAGTAACGAGAAGTATTCAAGGGTAAGAGAAAGACAGGGAAAGAGAAAGGGAAGAAGAAAGCAAAGGAGCGTCCTTCCCAGAGCAGGTACGTCAGACAATAAATCCCACCACCTGCTTTAAGCAGCCAAGTCAGTTTATTGCAAAGTTGGTTTCTTTATGAGGTGTAGGTATGAGATCCTGCTGATTATCATAGTATCAGTGTTGAGGGGAGGGAAGGGGAGAAGGTTAACATCCATAAGGCACATAACAAGGAGCTGGGAGGGGGTTGGACTATGTACATTATTTACCTTTTTGCTCCACTTCTATTTCAAGCATCGGAAGAAAAATGAAAAAAAGTGCAAGGGAAAAAAAAAGAAGATTAACACAAATTGACTATTAGGCGAAGATTAAATTAGTTAACAGATGTTTAACACAGGGAGAATAAGAACTGCACTACACTGGATAAAGAGAAAACAGACAACAGGAAAACCTAGCAGGAGAGAGATTCTACAGTTACATACGTGAACAAGGATCAATCATTTTAGTAGGTTAAAGAGGCAATACAGAAAATGCTGGGATGTAGTTTCACTTAGTCAACCTGAATAAATAATGAAAGACTTGACTAATGCATGATATACATACCCTTCCCGTTCTCAAGCCCAAAGTAAAACCCTAACAACTTCATCTTAAAAAGAAAGCCCCTTCTATTAATAGATGCTCTGTATATGTGTATGTGTTGTATCTGTTCAAATGTAATATGTATGCATATATATATATTTCTTTGTTGCCATCATACTGCTAGTGAAATATTCTACTTCTGTTTCTTGTAAGGAATTTTTATTTCGCAGAATGTAACTTTCAATCTTGCATGGCAAAGCTTTTCTAAAAGGAATAAGTCAACCTCTAGAAGAAAGAAGCAAAGAACAATAAGCAACAACAAAGGAGGGGAGGAACATGGGGCTCCCACAGACATCCTTCAGCAGCGATCAAGCCCAAATCAGGAAGCTAGTGACCAAAACAAATCTTACCAAACATCAGAAGAGGCACCTGTATCCAGCCAATAAAACAAACACATTTTTTGAGGGGGAGGGGAGAGAATCACTTAGCTAGCAAAAGTCACTCTTCATGTGCCTTGAGAAAGTAGTTCCAATAATGCAAAGCTGTCTCATTTGTACAGCTTCCCCAATAATGTCAACAGCAGAAACTGATTCTTACACACGTAGCCTTGCACAAGTGAATCTACTTACTTCATTGAAATTAACAGGCACATAAGGGACCCTGGGTTGGGAAAAAAACTAGTCATATCAATTTGTATGCAGCCTGCATCAATGCCAAGATTATACACCAAAAAGTTTATACAAAATATACTGAAACTATTAAATTATGGAATTAATACATTATTTGCTATAAAAAATGGTGTACACTGATTTTTCATGACAATGTATGATTTTTTTATGTGAAACGATTAAGTTTCACAGCACTATAACATGATCCATTGTAGGAATCTTTAGAAATAAACCTCTTGCAATCCATAAGGGTTCTGCACATCAGATCGGTTAGCTGTTTCAGTCCTATTAATTTCAGTGGCACAACCAACTCTCTCTGGACTGCATCAATATTCTTATTGTTGACTTATATATGGCATACATTTCAATACTGCAACAATTCAGTATTCAAGTAAATTAAATATATTCAAGTACAGAGTGCAAAAATTTGGAAGCCTCTTAATTTAGAGTTAATGACTTCCAGATGATTCTGTGCATGAGCTCACTACACATTTAAAAAAAGGAATATTGTATCTGCTTAGAATAAATGATAGAGGAACAAAGATATAAAGAAAACAATAACAAAATTTATTAGTGGCCTGTCTGCTGTGGCTACACTGTACACAACTGTATATTTTCAGGAGCCGATAAGTTTGCTAAAGCAAATTAAAACTGTGAAGTCCAATCACTAGTACAACTAGAGAATAAAACACTTTAGAATATTTTTCACTGAATTCCTGGGTCCAAGCAAGGCTTAAAATAAAATGTCATGCACAGATGTAGAAAAGTGGTGCTTCTGATGTGCTTATTAATTCTAAAAGGACTGACTTGGGTTATTCGAAGTATCAACATACATTGTGCAGTATAATTGAAAGAAATGTCAAGTGGGACACTCAATTTCTCTGTAATTAAATCAATAACACTTTTATTCAAGGACAAAGCAATGCATTTTAGGCTTTTTTACAATTTTAATTTTAGTGGCAATTCATCTTAAGCACCTCAAAACATCTTTCTTCCTGAAAAAGTGTAAGGGGTGGGGGGCAATGGCAACAGATTTGATTTTTGAGGGGAGGAAAAAGAAACAGCTAGTAACTAAGAATGTATTTTGGAAGGATGTGAGGATCAGGAAAGCTTAATCAGCTGCACATAATCTTCCCAATACTACTATATCTAATGCAGACCTGGAAGGTGTAAAGAAACCAGCAAATTTTTAACCGCGTAAGGGGGTTATACAGCATAGAAGGAATAGAATTCTAGCTCTTTACTACGCGACTCAATGCACTGTTTTAAGTTACACAAAGTAGAGTGTTGTTTGGTTGATATAAGGACCTGAGCTTGCTGATTTTTAGTTAATAATTTTAGATAGATAAGCTATCTGAACAATAACAAGATTGCAAGAATATTGCAATATCTAACTACTGTAGTAGACCTGACCAGATTTTCTCATTATTCTACAATAGATATTCTTCGGGGGAAAAAATAGCTGGTACTCTCTTATCTTAGGCCAGTTCTTTCTTTTCAACTTTTAACTGAAGATTTTAATTCTGCATTGTGCTAATATCATTGCCTAGGAAAGTTAGCCCATTTATACTGGCTGTGATAACTCTCTGAGGCAGAAGCAGCACGTTGTCCTCCTGTTGCATACAAGAAACAGAGAAGTGAAAATTGTTAAAAGTAAGAGCAAATATAAGATGAGACAGATGTTAGCCAAGAATGAGTGCAACTGTGCGTTGGTCTACCAGGTCCAGGACCCCTTTCCACAAAAGACTGAGATGCATGTAAACCTCTCTGGAGTTGGCCTGCTGCGTGCAAGCACCACACTGTGGTGGCAGGTGGCTTTGCTGTGTTTTTAACTGATGCTCCCTTTGGAGCAACAGAAAAAGTGTGAAAAACATTTCCCTAAACCATTCAGATACATAAAGTGAAAGAAATCTCAACTGCATATTTGATAATGCATGTCTACTCTTCACATGTTAAGAGCTTCTCACCGACAGCACACAGTTGCTGCCGTAGATACGCCCATTAGGTTGTTATTCAGCTATTTACCTTCATCCATCTTAAGGAGATACAAGCACCGAGGGGGTGGGGGAGCAAGGGAAACCCCTATATGTGATAAGCTTAGTTTGCTGCCCTACATAAAGCTGAACTTTGCACTTTAAGGTTAAGTTCCTTAACATCTATTTCCCCTCATTTCCATTTCCTATCTGAGGAGGAAATTTAGAACATTATAGAGATCCTTCTGGATCAAAGGGTGGGTAGAAATCACATAAATAACCTGTATTGAACACCACGGATTTACAAGAAACAAAATCACTATCCTTCTTTCACTTTCTTTTATATACAATTACTAACAGACTGAGTAGCATGGTAGGCTATAAATCTAAGCAAATAAATCAACTAGATGAATTTTATGGCTCCCTGGGACATGAATGCTCTTTTCACCTTTGCAGACCCTGCAGTATTTCCAAGCATTCAGATGAGAAAGCTTTTTTTAATGTATACTAACGTAAGAAGTCACTAACTCTATTCTTGGAAGTTATGGGGTTCTTTTAAGTATCCTTTTAGTACTGCAATTGGTATATCGTGCCCCCACCCCAATTCAGAAGGCTAATGACACCCTTAAGTAGTGGTGCTACCACCTCTGGGTTGGTTAATACATGAAGATTTGGGACAGGGTTTTGGGAGAAGAGGGTCTTTAACGGGGTATAATGCCATAGAGTCTACCTTCCAAAAGCAGCCATTTTCTCCAGTTGTAATCCCAGGAGAGCTCCAGCTACCACCTGAAGTTTGACAACCCTATTAACTAGACGTGGCAGCAAATGAAATGTTGCATGAGAATATGCTAGCTTGTATTCCATGTGGGGCTATGTTTGAAAATTGTGCAAAAACAACAGTTTATAAATGATCACAGAATAACACTGCAACCTTATAAATTGGTATATCTGCCCAAATCACATCACACCAGTTTTGAAAGAGCTTCACTTGCAGTTTCCAAGCAAAATGCAAAGTACTGGTTTTTACATATAAAGGTCTAAATGGACTGAGATTGGGGTACCTTAAGGACCATCATCTCAACTGCCCAAACAAACATATCTCCAAAACACTGTTGCACGTGCTCTGTTAACTGATGTTAGGTGACTGGCCACAAAGGAAAGGACCTTATCTTGTTTGCCCACTCATTTGTGGAACTACTTTCCACCATTACCAACATGGCATCTTTCCTGCAAACTTCAGTCCAAATAAGAATATTTTAATATATCCAGGCATTGGTGATTTTTTTTTCTTTGCTGGTATACTACTGGTCACTATTCTGTGATTAATATACTTGTTCTTATATATACTACTTGACTTGATATGTGCATTTCAGTTTTATCTGCTACACTGTATTTAAAAATATTTCTGCTGCTTCTATTGTTCATGGCTTTAGTATTGCTCCACTGCTGGTTCGATTGGGTTAATTGTTAAGTTGCATTATTTGTGCACTGACCTGAAAGACTTACAGATGAGAGACTGTACAGGTAAAATCCATATAAATAAATAAGGGGGCGAAAAGGTTAATTCATCAAAGGTCGAGTCAATAAAAACTATCACTGCATTTAATAAACAGCACAGTCGACCCTCTCACACTCACTAATCAGGCTCAAAAGTGAATGCATTATATACCAGCTGTACTAGTGAAGAAGGAACATGGCAATACATATGCATTTCTGATACAGGTGATCTCTGTCCATGGCCTAGAACCTGAAACACATGATGGATTGTAAGTGCATTTGTTAATTTCAACGCAGAAGACTGAAGCAGTTCATCACTGAAGCAAATAAACAAGATGCAAAACCTTAAGAGCAGTGTCTGAATATTCAACATGTAACTTGTCAACCTTGCAGCAACAGCTGAGTTTCTGAAATGAATTTCCAATAGTTCAGAATTCTAGGCACTGAAAGGAATGAAATTTGAGCACTGAAAAGCATCTAGAGCTCTCAAGCTATACAAACTTCCCAACTCCACTACAGAAAGAATGAGAAACTTCTCAGACAGATAACACAAAGTAACAACTTTGTTATCAGGCACTCATGAAGAATGGGGGTTGTCGATTAATCAAATATGCCAGATACTTAAGTTTATTGCTCTGGCCCATCCCACTAACCACAGGAAGCCCCATCAACCAACCCTTACCCAACTGGAAATGCCATAGCAACAGCCCCCACACCTGGTGGGACACCCCCGCCCCATCCACAGATCCAACCTGTGCAGAAGACAGGTAAGAAAACCAGCTGTCTAGGAGCCCTCCTGCAGAGCTGGTTCCCAACATTTTGAGGAAGGCTGAAAGGAAGCAGGCACCTGAGAATGAAATCAGCTGTCAGAAGCCCAGCAATGGCTGGAAGCGTCAAGCTGACTGGCTAAAGAAACAGGGGTAGGGTGTGCTGAGGCCTGAAGATGCAGGGGTACAGCGTCTCAGGGGAAGAGCTTGCCCCCTGGTTAATACCAGATAACAAAGCATTTTAGATAATCAAGTGCTGGATAACAAAGCCTTTTGTTGTACTTGGGAGTTTAGAGAGAGAAAAAAATAAAATAAAAATAAGATTAATGTGAATAAGCAGGAATATTCATACAAGGATATAAAGCTCATTGGAACTTTATTGTTAGATGTTTTAAAGGCTGTCACAAAGATGTGACAAGTTATATGACACACAGTTAATTTTGGGACCACTGCTTTTTACACTACTGTTTGGGCACTTAAGTCTCTTTTCTCAACTTTATAAAACCTGGAAATCCATACTTGCATTTTCACAATAATAAACCCATAATTCACTAACTGAGACATATATAATATTTGATATTTCTCCAACTATTAAATTAATATCATGTTATAACAGTCATATAATTTAATGGAGAAGTTTTAAAGTAGGCATGATGTAGGAATTTAAAGGAATAGTGTACGTATGTGAAAGAACTGAATTACTAAGCAAAAATATGAATTTTCTTAAAATCTTCCAGTTGTATAGTTTTCTCCTACCCAGCAGGATATAACAGGGTCTTTAGTACGGAACAAAGCAATGTCTAAACTCAGTCATACTAAACAAAATAAAAAGCTGCAATCCAATCTTTCATGCATGACTGAGGCATGCTGGACCTAGAGTTTCTCTTGTTATTTTCTCTAGTAGCTTCTGGTAAAATCCGAAAAAGGTGCAAATTGAAATTTTATGCAGTGGGCTGATGGGACTGTTGTTGAGAGAAACTGTAATCCTGCACCCAGTTATGTATGCTTCAATGAATTCAATATTTACAAAAACATGTAAGTCACTAAAGGATTGCAGCCAATGTTCACATATCTAAATATTATGAAGTAAGTAACATTATGTTATAATTTGATCTTGTAATACAAACAAGAAAACATCATAATTCACTAAAATTAAGTCACATTCGAAGTCTGCTGGTTCAAGCTCTGAATCTGATTCATGAATCAGAAAAGGTAGATTTCAGCCCTTCCCGAGGCAACTAAGGAAAGTATTGTAACAGGACAAGTAACAAGCAATATATGAATTTTATATATTTTCCAAGGGAGTAAAGTAACTATATGTTAAGAGTTCTGCACAGGCAATGCCATGCAGAGTATCCTTCTGATAACTGCAAAAGAAACAAATTTCTTGAGAGAGAGAAAAACCCAATCAGCAGGACATAGCCACACTTGTCTCCCTAAAAAATAGCACAGAAAATGATCTGAAATCTGAAAATAACATTTGTATAATTTTGACTTTTTATTGCCTCATTCTATAAGAACAAGACCAAGGCAAATGCAAACGTCTTGACATTCTGGCCTTATTGCAGGGTTGCCAACCTCCAGGTGGGGCCTGAAGACTCTCTGGAATGACAACTTATCTCTAGACTACAGAGATCAGTTGACCTGGAGAAAATGGCTATTTTGGAAGGTGACCTCTGTAATTCTACCCTACTAAGTCCTCTCTCCTCCCCAAATCCCACCCTTCCTGGGCCCCACCCCCAAATCTCCAGGAATTTCCCAACCCAGAGTTGGCATCCCTAGCCTTATGTCTTAAAATCAGTCTCACTGCCTCTTTATGGGGATTTCAGAATAGAAATTGTGACCTTAATGTAGAGGTGACTTTGTGAAACAAAATGGTTTTTGTTAGATAGGGAAAACAATATTCCTCCTCAAAAGTTATACACAAAAAATGATTACAACGAGCCACCAATGAAAGACACAGGAGGACAGGCACTAACATCAGCACACACAGTAGGCTTCCAACCCCACTGAAGGCACAGGGAAAAAAAAATCACAACAAGCATCCCTTCCACAATGATACCAGAATACACAGCAAGAATAAAAGGAAAAGATGATCAGTGTTCAGCCTTTGACTCAGTAAAGCTAATACGGTGATTTATTGAGCACTGCCTAGATGTTTTAGGTTAGGGGTTGTGGGTTTTTTTTTAAAGGTGCATAACTAAACAAGTAGAATCTTGGTATTACTTATTTTAAAAATTGTACATTCCTTTGATTTTTGATGCATGAACAGTGCTAACCCTAAAGTGCTACATCTCATGAAAGGTGTGTGTTCTCTCTACACACACACATGGAAGCACACAATTGCTCTGGTTTTTTTAAGTTTGAAGAGCTGCTGTGTATTAAGAACATTAATCTCACATTTATAATAAATGGAAGCACAATCAATGCATTGCTGAAGTTTACTGTTACAAGCAACGACCTTCCTCTAATGGAAAATATGAGGCTAAGCGAGAATTTTATTTTGAGGAACGGCATTATGAAGGAGAAAACAAAAGCTTTTCAGAAATTGGATGAATCAGCTCTTTAGAGACAAGGCCGGCAACGCAAGTCTCATGGACTGCACAGGGCCTGCCAAAGCTCTTCCCCTCTGCAGATGGGAAGGAATGATAAGAGCACATGGAGAGAGAAAAATAGTATAGAATCTTTCAAAGTATAACATGTTCCTGAATCTAATATTTTCAAGCTGTGGAATTCTGCAAATTAAACAAAATGATTAAATGTAAAATGTTGTAAAACTGATCATTAAGTACAAAGCTCATGAGCTTCTATATGAACACTTTTTTAAAAACCGTACAAAATCAAATAATAATTAGAGTCTCTAAATATTTCCATGGAATACAAACACCCAAGTTACCACAGCAGGGAGTCTTTTCAAAAGGCTGAAGATTAAAATGGAAGCCAGTGGTTTCTTTAGAAAACTACAAGCCAAGCCAATTTGTCAGGAACTGGTATTGGGCAAAAGTACAAATTCCGATCTAGTCTTTTGAATAGCTAATTCAAGTTTGTTTTTGTGGAACATCAACCCTAGTAGCCTTAAAAGCCAAACACTTAAGAACACAGACAGACACTTGGCCAGCATTACATTATGGCTCCTTTCCACAGTTTGTGAAGCTAATTGGAGGCCCTAGTTTGTAAGTGCTCCGCATGCATAATGGTTCTCAGGCCATAAACGTATGCTCTTTTTGTGAATGTAGCATGGCTCCCGCATCAATTGTGAAAGCTAGAGGAAGTGAACAAGAACAAATAGCAAGTACTTACTATAAGGGACACATTCATATTGGACTTCGAGGTATTTGTATGTTCCAGGGCAAGGATCAGGAAACACATCTGACCCAGTAACTACAATACACTGAGTTCGGTTGTTGCACCTGTAAGAGGGAATGGAAAGCAAAACAATTAATTTAACTAAAATTCATTTAGGAGAAGTTTTTTTTTATTGTTTTGCTTCATTTATACCCCACTTTTATCTTCAATGATCTCCAAAGCGATCTACCACATTTTTGCCTTTCTCATTTGATCCTTGCAACAACCCTGTGAGGTAGATCATGCTGAGAGAGTGTGACTGGCCACCCGGCAAGCTTCCATAGCAAACTGAGGATTTGACCCTGGGTCTCCCAGATCCTGGTCTGTCACTCTAATCACAACACCAAATTCCTATCCTTTGAATAACAGATTTAAGTTTCATTTTTGTGGAAAATCAACCCTAGTACCTTTAAAATCTGGACTGGTGCCTTTTGGCTTTTTCTATAATGTACACTGCCTCTCTTTAAAATGTATATTCCTTATAGATTTATCAGTGCCTTGAGTATTTTTGCATACAGCCAGGGAAAACTGCAGTGCATGATGCCCTGTAGTAAAAACTTCCAGGTAAAAAGTTGACTCAATACATTTTATATAAAATGAGACTGATAATCAAAAGCTGCTGGTTTGTGCAAGACTGGCATTTTGCAGAAGGATTTCACAAACAGTAGCCTGAATCTTTCCTTTGATGACTTGATCATTTAAAATTAGAAATTTTTAAAATGGCTAAGGCACAGTTGGCCAAAATGAAAACAAAGCAAAACAAAACTATCTGTTGCCCTAAAAGCAAAGGAAGGAGGAAAGTAAAAAGATCGGAAACAGTTTGGTAACTAAACAAAGAAAGCTTGGCTGATCTCCTGGGTGAGTTCTGTTTGTCAGTAAACTGAAGGAATGGAAGCCAGATCTTAAAATAATAGTCTAGCCTCTGACTTCAGCCGTACATCATTTCCAGCATTACTAGTCCTTCCCACACTACTGAATACCCTTGCACAAGTTGAGGCGATCTGTCTTGTGTCAGGGAGCTTCTTACATCTGTCTTCTGCCAACAGGTGCAAGATCAAGCTATATTTTAAATTCATGCTGCTGTGCAAATATTAAAGCCAGACTAACTGCAAAATTTCCATATGACTTGAGAAACCCTTACCCACCTCCCTCTCTCTACTCAACAGCTTTGGAAAAAGACTTGTTTTAGAATACTGTTGAAAGCATTAGGAATGGTGCTGATTTCTTTCACAGCCGGTAACACTATAGATCTCAGGTGATGAGTACTTTCTGAATCTGTGATGCTGTCGCAATTCAAATGTCTTGATACTCTGGCCTTATTATTATTAATATACTAATTATTAAAATACTAGGAGTAAGGCCCATTGTGGGAAGAAATACAATGGGCTCTAGAAAGAGGTTCCAGGTGAATGTCCCAGCTGTGGCTTGAAATCTCTGACTGGGTGGACAGACACTTTGGCCATGCCAATTGATTTCATGACCGATTACACCTTACATTCATTCAGGATTGTTGTTTTTTTTGGTTTTGTTTTTGAAAAAAACTGGGTTAGCTGGTGTTCATTCCAACATGGAAACGCCAGGCCCTGTTGCCTCATGAAATATTAGAAAACCTTGCAAATCCAGGCTCACATTCCAAATGCTTCATTTCCTTCTGCTTAGCTATAAGGCAGGTCTGTCTCATTTTGCTGCCCCAAGTGGGTAGTATGGGAGGAGAGCCACATGGTAACAGGTATGGTTCCCTCTACCCCTGACTTTAGTTGATCTGAGGCTATGCAGTAGCAGCTAAGGTAGAAAAGCACCTCCTCCTATGCCATGTTTTCTGGGTTCCAAGGCTCCGGAAAACCATTCTGTAAGCCAGTTACAGGGTTGCCAACTCTAGGTAGGGAAATACCTGTAGATTTGAGGGGAAGAGCATGGGGGGGGGGCAGGGTTTGGGATGGAGAGGGACCTCAGCAGGATATAATGCCACAGAGTCCACTGCCCAAAGCAACCATTTTCTTCAGGAGAACTGATCTTGGTCATCTGGAGATCAGTTGTAATAGCTGGAGATCTCCAGGTGCCGCCTGGATGTTGACAACACTTAGGGGAGGGCCAGCTTTGTTGAAGGACTTCAGTGAGGTACACTGCCATGGAGCTCATCCTCCAAAACAACCATTTCCCCCATGATCTCTGTAGACTGGAGATCAATTGTAATTCAGGGAGATGTCCAGGCCTTCCCTTTCCCCCCAGCCCCCATTTAACAGTTTAACTTATTAACACTTCAGCTGACTGCTAATACCTCATGGCCTCTTGGACTCCCACTTGGGAGTTGTAGTTCTAATTCCCTTTGCTATGGTTGCAGTAAGGCCAGCTGAGAACTACAATTCCCAAGATGCAACACATGAAAAGTAGGGATGTAAGAATGGAGGAGTCAGCTGGATGGGCTAATAGGACACCAAGGCAGCTTCCCCAGTGGCCAATGGGAGAGTAGGTGAGTCATCGCCAGCATGGCTTGGTTTTTATAGACTAAAACATGAAAACAACCTTACAAAAGATGGCATATAAAAAGTGGGCACAATCTAGCTCCCATTATAGGAAGGGAGAATAAATATTTGCCATTAGTCAGTAAAAAAGTTTCAAGCACCGAAAAAGGGGAGGGGGGAGAAGGGGAAGGAAGGGAAGGGAACCAACTGCATGACCTGGCACAGATGGAAGAACGACAGCCTGGCCACATTTGTGACTTTAGCCTCCACTGAAAGGGAGACATCTAAAGTCACATCCAGACTTCTGACAATGGGTTCTGGTGATAAGGGTGCACCATCAAGTCTCAGAAGTTGACAACCCATCCCTAATTTCCCTAGCCCAGCCACAGGACCTCTGTCTTAGATGGATTTAGTTTCAGCTGGCTCTGTTTTAACCAACCAACCATAGCCTCCAGACACCTGGCCAAAGTATCGGTGGCAGCATTCGGCTAGCTATCCATCAACAGATACCGCTGGATGTCATCTGCATACTGATTACACCCTAGCCCCAAACTTCGCACCAGCTGGGCAAGGGGGCACATATAGATGTTGAATAAGGAGAGGGTTGTCCCTTGGGGAACCCCACATACCAAAGGGTAGTGGTAAGACCCTCTTCCCTAGCATCACCCTCTGTCCCTGACATTGTAGAAATGAGACAAACCACTTTAAGGTTGTCCTTAGCAATGCTATCAAATTTCTTATTCCTTCAGGTTTATCATAAACAACAACAATGAAATCACCCTTTTGATTTTGTCTGAATCAAACCCCAAGACTCTATTCTGTACCAATTGCTGTTTCTTCATGCCAGATTTTTCCTGTGAATATTAACACACTGTGCAATACTATTTTTTGTCAATTGAATACTATTGTACATAAATTGCATAAATGGTGTAAAAATGGGATAAAATAGCATAAAAGAAACCAACATACCTGGAATACAAGTAATAAAAATTGGCAGAAGGAAAGGCATAAAACAGCTTTAAAAGTTTCTAGCCATTCTAGCTATGAATGCGTGGACAATCCCTGTTGAACTTGCAGAAGCAAGAAGATCAGAACAAAGTTTCATAGGTCTACATCACTCTTTATCTTGTTTTCCATTATTAGCCAGAGTACAATACATTATTTTAAGTTGCATATTTTCCTGCTGCAACAGAATGTTGCAAAGTTTGCCGAAAGGTTCAAAGTGCGCACTCCATGTAATTGTAATGCCACATGTATGCAATGCTAAATGTATGTAGAAAATAGCAGGCCCTCTAAAACAGCTGATCATAGCAGCAACCACTAATGTGATTTCTGCTTAATCATTCTCACTATTTGTAAAAATGTCTGAAAGGAGGTAACTGATACTAGTTTATTCTTAAACATACTAGTTTCTGTTTCAACTATGGCAGCCCTGCAGTGATGCTTTCATAACAGTGGTTGTTTATTAAAGGAAAATAATACAACAGATTTTCATGGTACTGTACTATTCTGTATCTGTATACACTGACATTACATGTGTCTGGGACAGTTCAGAATTTCAAGGTTTATGTGAGTCTGACCCAGGTTGTGATGGGCCCAATTCAAGAAAAAGGGTCTATGCTGTACCTAGTTGTTTGTACGGAGCCTTTTTGTGAGGTATAGTTTGGTTAGGCAGAGATAGGTATAGTCTGACCATACCTGCTTAAGACATAGGTGAATGTGGCACCAAGTCTCTGAATGGGAAGATGATAAATTAGTCTACCCACAGAGACTTATTGATCCAGTTGATTCTTTAGAGTCTGAAGAAATATAAATATTTTAAATAATAAAATTTAAAAGAATGAATTCTGGAATGCTCTAGGGGATTTTTGGATTCCAAATGACCATTCTGTTGAGGTTGCTGTGGAAACCTCCAATACAAAGATTCTGGAATTGGTCAGAACAGTTGCTTCCAGGCAGAATCCAGCACTGTTGTATGTTACAGAACTGGGTAATGGAAGAGATGCCTTGTGGGGGTGGGGGGAGACTTGAAAAGCATCTGACAAAGCATGCTATAGAGCCTCTATGAAGGCCTAGGAGGTAGTCATGATAATGGGGAATAACTCATTCTTTTATGCTACCACTGCATCAGTGAGTTCATATCTGGTCCAGTTGTTTGAGGTATTTTGGCACTTTTTGACTTCTGTATCTGAGTCTTCTTAGCTATGACACCTGGGAGTTGTGAAGGCACCATTTGTACACTTGGTAATTAAAATCTCTTAAGGAGCAGATTGATGAGCCCTGTTGTTCATTATAAATCAATCACCAACACTGGAATGCTTTCCTCAGCCACTAAAGGAGGCAGTTGTTCATCCACAACTAAAAAAAATACTGCTGGGAAGAATAATATGGCCATTTATGATCCAGTCTCTAATCAACTCTTCCCAGGATATTTTGTTGATAGGGTGGTGGCAAAGCAATTCTAGGTCTTCCTTGATAACACATCTGTCCTTGGTGCTTTTTAGTATTGTTTCCCACTGGGCTCTGTGACAGAGACAGCATTTATCTATTCATTTAAAATGTTTATATCCTGCCGTATCTCTTCATATTCAGGTTGGCAAACAAAATAGCAATAGGTGCAATATATATTTTTTTTTAATCTTTGGATTAGAGTTAGAGGTGGCTGATCTAGCCATATGGATACATGCCAAAGCTATCTTGAGACTAACAGTAACCTCTACTATTGTAATATGCTCTACATGGGACTGCCTTTGAAGACTGCTGGTACTGAAAACTGCTGCTTAGTTATTACCAAGAACTAGACAGTGTTACCATGAGGCACCAATTCTGCAGATCCTCTGTTGGTTACTGAATTGTTTCTGAGTTTAACTTGAGCTAGTTATTACCAACCAAGTCCTTCATCGACTAGGATACAAATATCTGCAGCACTACCTCTCCTGATGTGCTCCACATTGACAGCTTAGCTCAGCTGAGCAAGATGCTGCCCCTTGCAAACAGGCAAGATCAACAGCTGCCTGCACCTCAGTGATCTCTGCTGTGGTCCTCACTTGGTGGAATGCCCTGCCTGATGAGGTCAGAAAGGCTCCTATATGATTATCACTCCACGGGATGTGCAAAATGGAATAGCTTAGGAAGGCATTTTTATAAAGGGAACTGCGTTGAAGTTTCAAAGTCTGTGACATTTTTCTGGATAGTTTGTATTATATTTATTGTTCTTTTTCATTGCACTATTATATTTTATAACCCAACTTGAGTCTCAGAAAGGTGGAGTATAAATGAAGTAAGAAAGTAAATGCTAGAGTAGAATTTTATGTACTGTTTTTTGGAGCAGTATATAATTGGTCTGTTTTGAAGCTAATATTTCAAACCTTCAGTCAAAGGAGATGCTTCCAAGTCTCATGAAAGCATCCAGTTTGTTCACTACCACGATAAAAAACCATTTGTTCACTTGCTACAGCATTGTCAATAGAATTTCTCAAGTAGCTGTGAAGAATAGCCTGACAGTAGCCTTTAAACAGTGAAGGGAGCACTGCTGTCACTGGTCACCCCAGCAATGATGCAAGGGGCTAATCAGATCCCTGACCTAAGCTGCCATCCTAAGGAATCTTTTCTGTAAGTAAACCCCATTGAATAACTTCTGAGTAACCTTTTAAAGAGCCATATGATTGCATGTATTAAATGTCCAAAGTATGAACTTCCCTTTTCTCTTCTATTAGTCTTTCAAGAGGATCTGTTTGATTGGCTGCACAGTCGTACTCACATGGTTGCTCTCTGCCATGACAAGAAACTACTATGAAACTTTGATAAATTAATCAATCCAAGGTTCATCCTCCTCCAAATTAGTGTAAATAGAGGAATTAGTTTGTTGTTCTCTATTTTAATAAAAACCCTTAAAAAGATTAGGTTCAGTTAGGACTTCAATGATTTAAAAAATCTGATCAATAAATACTGCACCTAATTAAGATTTCTCAGTGAAGCAGAACAGTAACCAAAAAAGAAGAAGATGACGCTCTACTGGCGATGTGTGTGTGTGCGTGGTAGAAAGACAAAAATATTATTTTGAGAAAGAAACATCTTGGTGAATGCCTATCAGCATTTCATAATACACAAAACGAATGTAGTATAATGTGCTACTGTCCAGAAGTCAGCAGCCAGATGGTAGCCAATGCACATTTATGGCAAACTAACACGTAACATAGATCTTTGGGAATAT
This sequence comes from Lepidodactylus listeri, assembly GCA_029233225.1. Classification (NCBI taxonomy): domain Eukaryota; kingdom Metazoa; phylum Chordata; class Lepidosauria; order Squamata; family Gekkonidae; genus Lepidodactylus; species Lepidodactylus listeri. The sequence goes on along the minus strand of JARCFY010000002.1, from coordinate 113,922,618 downwards.
CTCTATATGTATAAACTGGGCACTGCTAATATTCTTGCATTCTGTCTGGAAATCTCACATGTGTTGGATAGGATGGCTAGTTTCCTCTTATTCAGAAATCAAGGTCTTTGTCTACAGTATCACTGCCGAATAATTTTGAGAGCTTTTTGTTTATGGCTATAATTGCCCTCAAATTCCATACAGAGGAAACAGCTTTCTGAGAGATAAAGTTTATGGGAGTATTGGGGATATAATTTCCCCTTCTTGCAAAATTAAAATTCAGTGTTCAGAAAAATTAGGGACATTCTGTTCTTGAAGTGGACACAATGGCTTGGAGTGAACTCTTTCACAAAGAGAAGGCAGTTCCTACTCCCACAAGAAGGAGAGATTCACAACGTTTCCTATCCCCCCCCCCCCAAATACTACAACACATACTGTTCTGTATGGTTTTCCAAGCCCCAGGAGAAGTTTTTATGCTGGCATGGGGGTGAGCTAAAGAAAGTATAAGATGGTGGGAAAGTTGCATTCTGCAACTGGAATTCATGTTTCTTTGACTCTAACCCAAATGATATCTACTTGCATTAATTAGGAATCCTATTTATTTTCATACACAGTACACACTCACACAGCCCACGCTAGGCTGATCTTGTCAGATCTCGGAAGCTAAGCAGGGTTGGCCCTGGCTAGCATTTGGATGAGACACCTCCAAGGAATACCAGGTCAAGGTGAAGAGGCAGGCAATGACCAACCATCTCTGAACGTGTCTTTCCTTGAAAACTCTACACGGTTGCGAAGCTGTGACTTGACAGCACTTTCCACCACCACATGCTCACACAAGCATCTCTTTCTCTGCTACAATTCCAGACACACACACACACACACACACACACACAACGCCTATTTGAAAGTTTCCAGGCCGTAGGATGTCATGTTCAATTGAGGCTTCTGCTTAAAAATATAAATTAAGAACATTTCATACAAACGTTTTTCATTTAAACACAAATGAAAAAAGTCACAAATGAAAAAAAGTTCAGTTTATCTGGTACAGCTATATCCCTGTGGGAAATCTGAAACCAAAAATGGTCAGTTAATTAACAGCTCCAGCAAGATACCGAACTTGGCTCACCTCAGCTGAATGACTGTGCAAATGCAGGGCTAGGCTCTTCACACTTCAGATGAAGAAGGTCCCAGAAAAGCAAATCGGTCTTTCACCTGCTGTTAAATCTGCCCACTTCATGTTTATCCCAGCATACTGTGCAAGTTCATCCTCCCGCGCTTGGCTTTAAAAGCAGCGCTGTTTCCATTATAATTTGTTTGTGTTCCCGCTGTAATCTCGATTTGTACAATTCCCAACAAATTGCTTTTGCTCTTCTTTTGATTATCTTATGCTCATTATTACACTTTACCAAGTGAAAAGTATGGAGATGAGATTCCATGCGTAATCTATTTGTGTGAGGTGCTTTAATCAATAGTCTTGCTCTGCTGATTAAGGAGAGGCTTCTGTTTTGGCAAGATAACATTAGTTTATCCTGTCATGCTCCAAAAGCCATTGGGAATCTTCAGCAGATCATTAGATATGCTACAATAAAGCTTTGGTGCGTTCCCTTTTCTTTCTTAAATTACTTCTTCACTGTCCTATCATTCCCCGTCACCGTTGGCACTGCATTATTATTACAACTCCCCTGAAACTTGCACTAGAGCTATGTCTCCAGGCCATAGGATGCCATTTTCAATTGAAGCTTCTGCTTGAAAATATAAATTAAGAAAATTTCATTATCTCCTGCCAGGGGCCATTATTCACCACTGTTCGAGGGAAGATTAAAAATGTAAAATCTACAGACTTGAACAAATACTCAAACATTAAAATGAAAAGCTTGGTATATCAAGACAAGGCAAGCAAGCTGAAAGTAGCGTTGAAATTTGGAAAAACTGCACACTGGAATGTTTTCACGGATAATTGTCTCAAGAAAGGAGAAGTACAGGAGATCGATGAAATGGATGCAAAGTGACCTCCTCTTATATTACACACATTAATGCTGGTATGATCTTTATGCAATTAGATCTGTCATACTGTATTTTAATCTGTCATACTGTATTTTAATTGTCAACTAAAGAACTCTGAAAATTGTAGTCTGCTGAAGATGCCAATTGGATATCAATTCCTATCATCTCCTACCCCATCATTCTGCTGCTTAAACAAAAGAACTATAACACCCTGGTTTTCCTAGATGAAATAATTTGATTTTATACTGTTTTTAATCAGAATTCCACATTTTTCTGGAAGAACTCCTGCAGCAACATAGGAGGCAAATTTGCAGCAGGCTCAAATTTTCCCCATCTCTTGAGTCTTGCACTGTGTTTGTGTAAAATGTTCAGTTAAACACATAATATATACCATATTCTTCGCTCCATAAGATGCACCTGACCATAAAACGCACCTAGCTCTGCTCGGTGCCATGGCTTGGGAAAAGTGAGGAGGGTTTAAGATGCACACACTTTTCCCCCCACTTTTTTTGGGAGAAAAAATTTTTTTTGGGAGAAAATAAGTGAGTCTTATGGAGCAAAAAATACGGTACTCAGACTACTGAGTATATACTCAAGACTTATGCATAGATTACTGAGTATACAGACTTAAGCACATATGAACACCCTATAGCTCAACATTGTCTACTTCAACTGATAGCAACTCCCCGGAACAGAAGGCTCTTTTCATAATGCCACTACAGGAGATCCTTTAAGTAGAGATGCAAGAGGCTGAACCTGAGGTCTTCCGCATGCAACACAACACCAAGCCGTATCACCTCAAAGCTTCTGATTTTGACGCCATTGTTATAGAAGCCAAACTAGGCAAAAAGACAACAACTAATTAGGACCACTAAGAATTAGTGATTCCAGTTTCTGTAATGCAGATATCAAAATTCATCTCACAATCTTTTGGGGTGGGTTTAGTCAACATTACTGCCATAACCAATAGCAGGAACAAGATATTATGACATTCAAACTACACCCAAACCAGAAGGACAGTGGGGAAGGGATTCTGGAGAGCCTTCTTGCCAATAATTTTAACACTGCGTGAGAATGCAGTTGCAGTTTTCTTTCAGTGTTCAACAACAAATGATTTGTTGAACCTTATTAATTACTAAATAAATATAACATTAGGAACTAAATATGGTGTAATTAATATGGCAAAGGAGGTGTTCCATAGTAATGATACAATTTGTCATAATTAATGAAATAATAGTGCTTGTGGCAAGGTAGCATTGTACAATTCTTGAAATTAAAATTTACTACATTAAAATTGTTGATTTTAAATGCCAAAACTGCAGGTATTATTTAAAAAGCAGGTCAAATAATAAATACAGTGCTTTTAAAAAGCCAAAAACTTTATTTGGTTAGTTCTTTCTCCCATAGTTTGTAGTTTCCCCTTCCTATTTTCTGTTGTAGTTTTATAAAAAAGCAATATTTAAAAAAAAACAAAAAACAATTCATCTAAATTAGTTTAAATGAAAATTTGTTTAATTGTGCTTTTGCATGTGTGCACTCTCAGAGATATTTATTTATTTATTTATTCAATTTATACCCCGCCCTCCCCATAGGCTCAGGGCAGCTTACATAGTCGGTATAAATACCATTAAAACACATCAAATCATTAATAAGTCAAACAGTCAAGGCAATAAAATCATACAATCATAAAATTATAAGGTGCTAATAGTGATAAGTCCTCAGGATGGCGGTATTACTTAAGGTGGTATACTGTAAAATACTTGCAGAGTATAAAGTATAAACAGATATGCAATAATGATGTGCATTTTCAGCTATAATTCTCAGCACAATTCAACAAACAGTATTACCATTTATTTCAGAAAATTATCTTCAAGTTCTCCTGTTTGTATGTCACTGAAATGAATGAAGATTGTCCAGAGACAGAGGGCTGGGGTGGGCACCGCCTTAAAATACAGGAATTGCATTCCATGTGTGAAACTGTATCCTTTTGTTGAGCATTTTCAATACATTGTCTGGTTGAATTGCTGACATATTTCCCCTCTACAAACAGAACTTTCAGATTTCTGTTTTCAGTGTCCAGCCCAGTTCTTTGCCAAGTTAGATGCACCTATGCCAAATAGAATTAGATAAATTCTCATAATTTATCAGATTGGACTGTTAGCATTAAAAAAGATCCAGGAGTTAGCCATGTTAGTCTATTGCTGCAAAATAGTAAAAAGCCTAGTAGCACCTTTAAGACTAACAAACTTTATTGTATGTATAAGCTTTCTAAAAATACAGCTCTCTTCATCAGATGCATCTGACAAAGAGAACTGTATTTCTTGAAAGCTTATGCTACAATAAAGTTTTGTTAGCCTTAAAGGTGCAACTGGACTTTTTACTATTTAACATTAAAAAGAGAAAACTTTTGTTAGTGGCTGTCCAATTCAGAAAAGTTGTTGTACAATTTCTGATTGAATGATTGCCGTGTATATTCCAAGGCTAAGCACATGTGAAGGAATCATTTTTGTGTCTCCTTTACTTGACTAAAATAAATCCAAACAAATCTGTTCCATATTAGGGTTTGAACAATATCTTATATGCACACTCTTGGTAGCACTCTTCTTTTTAAACACTGCCTAAAATTGCAAGGATTAGATCAGAGCTTGACATTGGTGCGTTCAAGGATTAGCTCCAGAACCTGCTATCAGTGCAAGGGATCTATCACAGAAAATGTGAAGTATCAAGTGCTGTTGAGTATGAATGGAGAACACTCCCCCCCCCCCCCCAGGTAAATAAGCATAAACAAATATTTCGGACAAGGCAATGATAGGGTTTGAGCTCAGAGAGTGTGTCTTGTAAGAAGGTTTGAGCGCTGATGCTTTGCATTTTAAAAATTAAGCTGCCAACTGGTGTGCATAACACACACATGCCATAAAAAAAGTCTTGCTAAATACTGAAAAATACTTACATAGCATTTTTTTAAGGAAAAATACTAGGTTGACAACACACCCTAAAAGAGGCAGTAGCAAATGAAAGATTTTTTTTTTACACAGATGCTACTGAATATGCAATAAACACACTATTAAAAACACTAACCAGGATCCAAAGAAATACGCAGCTAGTATTAAGTACTGTGGGGCTTGTATTTCTTAAACAGTAGCTTCGCTACAATAAACAGTTTATGATATGGCATGGGAGAGCTGCTTTTCTTGGGGCTGGGGCAGGGATCCCACAGGATTCCTGCAAGTCTTTGTGGATGGCTCAAGTAACTCTTTGTATGCCAGCTACTATGTAGATGAAAATGTAAAGTATGTACTATGTACTATGTATGTACTATGTAGATGAAAATATAAAGAAAATAGTTGTTGCTTCCAAATGGTGTGCTAAGAATTTAAGCTTGGGAGAACATAGAATGGGTAACCTGTTCCAAACGTATCCTTCTATGTATGTAATTCTTAAAAAAAAGAGAAGAGAAACTGGTAACTTGGCATTTAAGGATGCGATCACACGGGCATTTAAACCCGGGTTCTCCCGCGCTGCTCTTTCAAGCGCGATGGCTCAAACGGAAGGTACTTGTTTTTCCTGGTGGTTTGAAAGGCGGGCTCGAATGCGGGGGGGCGGCGGCTTCGAGACGGGAGACATATGCGGCCGTCTGGTCAGCCCCTTTAATTGCGATACGGAACAGCCGCGAA